>CM056059.1:272594457-273960707 GCA_029574335.1 Rana kukunoris | reverse complement strand
AAAGGATATGCTTGGGGACCTGGACTGCCACTCCCGGGCTCTTACAAACTGCCTAAACGTACTGCAGACTACAACAGCAGACGTTGGGCAGGATATGAGGGCCCTCACCCAGGCTATCCAGGCCAACACGGCAACACTAGGTTCTGGCCTGAACAGAATTGCCGTGGCCTTGGAGGGCAGGCCGCCAGGTGGGCAGAGACCAGGGCCTGCTCCTCCTTCCCTGGATTACCCCCCCTCCCCATGACTGTCCCCTGAGGAGCTGGGGCCGTGGCCGTGGGCGCCCCAGGCGTGGCTCACGCCAGCGGCATTAATTTGTTTTCCCCCTTTGTTTTTTCATGTTTTTTTTTTCCTGGGAATTTTTTTTTTTTGCTGGACATTTTTTTTTGTGTTGTGAATGTTTTTGGAATGTGGGGGTGATATTCCTGCCGGAAAAGGGATGTCACCCTCAGTTTTGGTGGAGTAGGGTTCCCCAGGACCAGGGAGAAGTGATCCCCAGGTCCGTGTGAATGGTGTATGAATGTACAGTGACATAATTGGAGCCGTGGCGTGGCGTTGCTGCACACAATTCCAGCATGGTGGGCTTGTGCTAATCCAACTTGATGAGGATGTGATGTGTCTGTGCTAGGGACCACAGTGGTGTGCATGCATGCATTCTCATTGTGCCATGATTAATGTGTGTGTTTAACGTGCAAAGATGCCTAATGTGAGCTGTCTCCTGGCTGCTCTTTCCTCAGAAGACAGGGTAACCTCGGTTAGGGGGGGGATTGTCTGGTTCAGGGGTCAGGTCATCAAGTATGTCAATCTGCAGGCCCTTCATCACTGCGAAGTTGTGCAGCAGGCAACATGCACCGATGATCTGGCACACGAAGTTTGGGGAATACAACAGGGTCCCCCCAGACTTATCCAGGCATCGGAAACGTGACTTCAGGAGGCCAAACGTGCGCTCCACCACTGCACGTGTTTGGGCGTGGGCTTCATTGTATCTTTCCTCTCCTGGGGTTTGGGGGTTCCGGATAGGAGTCATGAGATGGGGTCCCAGTGCATATACAGAGTCACCTGTAAGGGAAAAGACAGGAGGATGTTAGTCATGCATGTGCCCCTTGTGATATGTGCATCATAGGGGGGGACAGTCATGCCTGCCACCCATGTCACTCACCAACCAGCCAGGTGTCCCCATACATGTTCTGTTCAAATTCCATTCGGATGGGGCTCTGATTGTAGATGTAGCTGTCATGGCTGGATCCGGGGTGTTTGGCACGGACGTGCCATATGAGGCCTTGGGCATCGACTATAACCTGTACGTTGATGGAATGCCAATGCTTCCGATTGCGGTATATGTGCTCTGTCTCATGGGGGGGCTGGAGTGCCACATGTGTGCAATCAATGGCCCCCACGGTGCGTGGGAATCTGGCAATTCTGTAGAAATCTGTCATTGCCTTCAGCCGCAGGTCCTCAGTGGTTGGTTTGATGATTTGGTTGGCCATGCGTGTGAGGATTGCAGGGACAACCTGGTGCACACATCTGCTCATGGAGGATTGTGACATCCCAGCCACCACTCCACTTGTTCTTTGAAAAGAGCCATTGGCAAGGAAATGGAGTGTTGCCATGACCTTGACCAGTGGCTGCACTGCATGTGAGCGGTGTGTTGGGCTGGTGATGTCCTCCTGCAAGGTTGTGGTTAATTCCAGTATGGCATGAGGGGTAAATCTGAAGATGCGATACACCTCAGAATCACTCATGCCAAAGAGGTCTATGCGGGTGCGGTATATCTTCTCCCGTGCCCTCCTCCGTACCCTCCTCCTTCTTTGCTCCTCTAAAGTCAGTAGTATAGCTATGAGCAAGGATGTCCCTGGCATGTTGGCATACAGATTGTTGTGCAACACGTGTGACTGCTCAGCTCCTCACTAACAGTGTTGCTTTCTCTGACATGTAGACGAATTGTCTAATTTTATACGACCTTTTATATGGTCTAATTTTAGACAGGCCGTGCAGCTGTTGCGCACAGCGCGTAGCCTGCGCTGCAACAACGTTCTTTTGTGGATCCCTGTAACTCCCTCATTAGCATATTTGAATAGCAAATCAATGGTGTGTCTAGCGCAGTTTTGCGCGGACGAATGCACCTGGCTATCGAAATTACGCCGGACAAAAAAAAGTAGATTTCTTGCGTATCTCGTTTTGGGGATGCGGAGCATCGAAACGCATGCGCAAATTTAGACTTACGCCACGCATCTCCTGTAACGCCGGCGTAATCGCTCTGTGAATCTGGCCCACAATGGGCCAGATTCAGGTAGATGAGAGTATCTTTCCTCTGGAGTAACGCTTCTCATTTACGTTACTCTGAAGACCCTTTCAGCGCAAGTCCTGTAATTCACATAGCAGTTGCGCGTAAACTTGCGCCAGAGTAACGATAATGCGCTGGCGTAACCCGACGCAAGTGGAAGTGGGTGTGATCATATGTAAATGATGGGCGGAGCCCAACGCAGAGGCTTACGTTCAGCGCATCAACCACGGAGCATGCGCAGTGAGTGAGGCTCCACTCGCCCCCTTTGTGCGCATGCTCACAACTTCCGTCGGCACCACTGCACGGGAAACGTCAGCGCAATGCCTTCCGTTGGGCGTTTAAATGCGCCCGTAGAAGCGCCATTCCGGCACTAAAGTATATCCTGCTCCCCCTCCCCGCAGTGATGTTACTTTTGTTCTGAGATGGCTGCTCCAGTTCCCCGCAAACACACAGGAGAAAGCTGAACTTTAATGGCCAGGAGCTGTCAGCCATCATCTCGGCTATGGAGACCTATGATGTCTTCCTCCATGGCTGTAAAATTTGACAGACAAGCATGGACAGAGGTGTTGTCCTGCAAGGTGGGGGTGCTCAGCTAGCTCTTATCGTCGGTAACGCTGCTGTAGCTGCTCTCCTGCTGACCTGTGGCCATCTGGAGTAAAGATAAAGCAGCCTTTTGTAGAAATAACTTTGCGCCGGACGGACGAGATACGCGCGGCGCATGTAGCCAGCGTATGGTGCTAATCGTTCGTGAATTGGGAAAAATCCCTCATTGCATATTTGCAGGGGAAATCAATGGGCGCGACTGATGCGCCCAGCGAAAATAAGCGCTGACGATACTCTGGCGTCGGAACGTTCCGCCGGTCGCAAATGACCCGTTATTGGGCGCATCTAGTTTGGTGGGTACGGGCACATAGAAACGACGGCGCATCATCACAGTTACGCGGCGCATATCCAAATACTCCAGCGCAAGTGTTCGTGAATCTGGCCCAATGTCTTTTTTACCAGATAGATAGATAGATAGATAGATAGATAGATAGATAGATAGATAGATAGATAGATAGATAGATAGAGCAGGAAGGCTAGTCAGTATAGTTAAATTTACAGTTTGTAGAGAATATATTCACATCCTTAGGAGTTGTCAATATATTTATAAACTGTATAGCTCAGCTAGATGTTCTATTAGTATCTGTCAGGCAGGAGATTGTGCTTGATGCAGTGCTCTAACGTGTTGTATTGCCTGCATTAAGGTTTACCTTAAACATAGTACTCCGTGTTAGTCAACGTGTGCTAGTTAATTGCACATAGACGCATTACCTGTTACTGCACGTGTGCTAATTATTTGCACAGAAACGCAGTCGCTGTTAGTGCAAGTGGGCTATTGAATTGCACAGAAACGCAGTCGCTCTGACTGTGCGTGTGCTGTGTTTAATATCACCTAAAACGCAGTTTGTTGTCACTGCGTGTGTGTTGTTACATAGCACCTGAACGTAGTCGCTCTTACTGTGCGTGTGCTGTTTAATAGCACGTAAACGCAGTTGGTGTGACTGCGTGTGTGCTATTACATAGCACCTGAACGCAGTTGGTGTCACTGCGCGTGTGCTGTTACATAGCACCTGAATGCAGTTGGTGTCACTGCACGTTTGCTGTTACATACCACCTGAACGCAGTTGGTGTCACTGCACGTGTGCTTTTACATACCACCTGAACGCAGTTGGTGTCACTGCGCTTATGCTGTTACATAGCACCTGAACGCAGTTGGTGTCACTGCACGTTTGCTGTTACATACCACCTGAACGCATTTGGTGTCACTGCACGTGTGCTGTTACATACCACCTGAACGCAGTTGGTGTCACTGTGCTTGTGCTGTTACATAGCACCTGAACGCAGTTGGTGTCACTGCACGTTTGCTGTTACATACCACCTGAACACAGTTGGTGTCACTGCACGTGTGCTGTTACATACCACCTGAACGCAGTTGGTGTCACTGCGCTTGTGCTGTGTACATAGCACCTGAACGCAGTTGGTGTCACTGCACGTTTGCTGTTACATAGCACCTGAACGCAGTTGGTGTCACTGCACACGTGTGCTGTTACATACCACCTGAACGCAGTTGGTGTCACTTGCGCTTGTGCTGTTACATAGCACCTGAACGCAGTTGGTATCACTGCACTTTGCTGTTACATACCATCTTAACGCGTTTGGTGTTACTGCACGTTTGCTGTTACATAGCACCTGAACGCAGTTGTTGTCACTGCGCGTGTGCTGTTTAATACCACCTAAACGCAGTTGGTGTCACTGTGCGTGTGCTGTTACATAGCACCTGAACGCAGTCGCTCTTACTGCGCGTGTGCTGTTTAATACCACCTGAACGCAGTTGGTGTCACTGCACGTGTGCTGTTACATAGCACCTGAACGCATTTGGTGTCACTGCACGTTTGCTGTTACATAGCACCTGAACGCAGTTGGTGTCACTGCACCTGTGCTGTTACATAGCACCTGAACGCAGTTGGTGTCACTGCACCTGTGCTGTTACATAGCACCTGAACGCAGTTGGTGTCACTGCATGTTTGCTGTTACATACCACCTGAACGCAGTTGGTGTCACTGCACGTGTGCTGTTACATACCACCTGAACGCAGTTGGTGTCACTGCACGTTTGCTGTTACATACCACCTGAACGCAGTTGTTGTCACTGCACGTGTGCTGTTACATACCACCTGAACACAGTTGGTGTCACTGCGCTTGTGCTGTTACATAGCACCTGAACGCAGTTGGTGTCACTGCACGTTTGCTGTTACATACCACCTGAACGCAGTTGGTGTCACTGCACGTGTGCTGTTACATACCAGCTGAACGCAGTTGGTGTCACTGCGCTTGTGCTGTTACATAGCACCTGAACGCAGTTGGTATCACTGCACGTTTGCTGTTACATACCACCTGAACGCATTTGGTGTCACTGCACGTTTGCTGTTACATAGCACCTGAACGCAGTTGTTTTTACTGCGCGTGTGCTGTTTAATACCACCTAAACGCAGTTTGTGTCACTGTGCGTGTGCTGTTACATAGCACCTGAACACAGTCGCTTTTACTGCGCGTGTGCTGTTTAATACCACCTGAACGCAGTTGGTGTCACTGCACGTGTGCTGTTACATAGCACCTGAACGCATTTGGTGTCACTGCATGTTTGCTGTTACATACCACTTGAACGCAGTTGGTGTCACTGCACCTGTGCTGTTACATAGCACCTGAACGCAGTTGGTGTCACTGTACGTTTGCTGTTACATACCACCTGAACGCAGTTGGTGTCACTGCACGTGTGCTGTTACATACCACCTGAACACAGTTGGTGTCACTGCACGTTTGCTGTTACATAGCACCTGAATGCAGTTGGTGTCACTGCATGTTTGCTGTTACATCCCACCTGAACACAGTTGGTGTCACTGCACGTGTGCTGTTTCATACTACCTGAACGCAGAGGGGGAGGGTTCCAAATGAGTTTGGGACACAAAAAAAAGCCTCTGGTACTCTGCCTGAAATTAATGACAACAATAACATTTGTACACATTTTAGGGGGAGTTTAGGGTAAAGCACTACAATGGAGCTGACAAAATACATTGTTATGCGACTTGGCTAGTGTGTATGGGGCCAGGATAGCATGCTGAATGGGTTAGTGAAGAAAAATATGCATGTAGACCAAAAAAAAGCATTAAAAGCTTACAGCATGAGGACAAAGGGGACATTCACAGCATTTTACAATCATGGTAATTAGGGATAGATTAGCAAACATTAAATACATAGAATGTGATGTTAAAGGAGAAAACTTACCTTAACATAGTCCTTCTGCAGGACTTGTATGATGGCAGAACAGGTCTCTGGAATAATCATCCCCAGAGCCTGGGGGGGAGATGCCTGTCGAAAACTTCATGTCCTGCAGACTTCTCTCTGTCGCCAAGTCCCGCAACTTGGCAATTAGCCTTTGATCGGGAGTGATGGCTTGCCGCATGCAGGTGTCCTGCTTTGTAATATTAGGGGAGAGCAAAGCCAACAAATGATGAAAAAGGGTTCCGTCATCCGAAGATAATTCCTGAAATCATCAGGATTATTCTCTTGGATCTCCCGCAACAAACGCATATGAGAGAGTTGGTCACACTGGAGCAACCAATTCTCCTCCCCACCCTGTTCGTGGACTGGGCTTGGGTCAAAGAAATAACCCCAACACCAAGCCCCTTCACGGCACAAATGCTACAACGAGTATGTAGACGCAACATGGCTAGAAAATGGTCAACTGATCAGAACAGAACACACTGAAGAACAGAAAGGCCTAAGAACAAGCTGAAAATCAGAAATGAGCAGACAAGAATGCACTGAAAACCAGATATGAACCCACAAGCACAAACTGAAGAGCAGTAATGGACTGAAAAGCACAAAGGCTGAAAAGCACGAATCGTCTCTCACCAAACTTCTACTAACACGAGATTAGTAGAAGGAGCGGCGCACTGGGTATGGAATTTCTGTTTTATGGTGCCGTTATACCTGTTGTACGTCACCGCGTTGTTGACGGTCAGAATTTCCAGCAACATTTGTATGACCGTGTGTATGGGAGACAAGTTTGAGCCAACATCCGTCAGAAAAAAAAACACAGTTTATTTGTCGGAATGTTCGATCGTGTTTACGTGGCATAAGAGGCAAATTTTGAGTATAACATTTAGGCTGGGTTCACACCTATGTGAATTAAGTGTGGCTTAAACCGCATCCAATACGCAGAACATTTCTAAATACATTGTTTTCAATGAGGCTGGTTCACATATGTGCGATGCATTCGCACTGCGCATTGCAGAAAAAAACGTGTGCGTTTTTTAGGCCCTGCGTTGCGGCTCAGGTGCAAATTCAGGCCCAATTTCTTCTATAAGTACGCAGCTGATTCACAGATGTGTTAATTTCTCTTCAGGATTTACTCTCATTCACCTCAAATACACTTCCCCCCTCCCCCTCCCCTCTCCCAGGTCTCCAAATTCGCAGATAATCTGCAGTTAAACGCAATGGATCTGCTGAACACTTCTCTTATCTCTCTGCAGAAATAAGAGAGCTGAAATTCGCACCACACAAGTGTGAATCCGGCCTTAAAGGCAGAAAGAAAATATGGTTCGCGTTTCTGATTGTAACTTGGAGGCAGAAAAAAAAACCTGTAAAACTCTCCTAAACTTTGTACAAAAAATGCTCTAAATGAGCGTTTTTTACTTCCGAGAGAATAGATGTTTTTTTAAGCCCAGTGTGCATAGAGCCTTAAAGTGGAGGTTCACCCAAAAATCAACTTTATGACATTAGATCCAGCATACTGCTAACATCTGCAGTATGCTGGGGTTTTTAAATTTTTTTTGTACTTATCGTTTTATGAGCCGTTGTTATCCCGTTTCGAGCGGGGAATCCTGCGGGGAATGGGCATTCCTAGGCCAAGAGGAGTTGATTGACGGGCTGCTAAGGTGAGTCACGCCTTCCGAAAATACCGAAGTGACACTCGGGTATTTTTGGAAGGCGTGACTCGCCTTAGCAGCCCGTCAATCGACTCCTCTTGATTTAGGAACACCCATTCCCCGCAGGATTCCCCTCTCGGAGACGGATTACAACGGCTCATAAAACAATAAGTACAAAAAAAATATTAAAAAAACAGCATACTGCAGGGTCATGGTGGCAGGGGCAGGGTATGTTCGAATCGAACATCGGCCGTTCGATCGTTCGTCGAAATACGGACAAAACGGGTCGTTCGTGCCAAATTCGAGTGACGCGAAACGACCCATAATTCACTGTGGCGATGGGCGCTGATGATTGGGCAAGCATGCACCATGACCCTGCATGCTTGGCCAATCACAAGGCCCAAAAAAGGAGGAACAATAATTGGCCAAAGCCAGGCTGGCTTTGGCCAATTATGGCTCATGGGGGGGTTTAGTACACGCCCCACACTATAAAAGGCAGCCTGCAATGCGGCCTCGTGTAGTGTGTTCCGGCTTTGTTACAGAGAGGAGCAGTGAGACATTTAGAGAGAGATAGATAGATAGAGACACAGGGCCAGATTCACGTACATCGGCGCATTTTTTGACTGGCGTAGCGCACCTCCTTTACGTTAGACTGCCGCAATGTAGCGGCGCAATCACCGTATTCTCGATTGATTTGCGCAGAAATTACGCCTGTGCAACGTAATTTCAGAGGCGTAAGGCGGAGTAATTCAAATTGGGAAGGATGTGGGTGTGTTTACATTGAAATGAGCTGTGACCCCATGCAAATGAAGGGCCTTCCGGCTCGCGCATGCGTGCATGAAGCAGACCATGGTCAGCACCTCTGTGCGCATGCTCACAACTCGGGAACGGCGCAATCAGTGAAATTGGAAGTGGACCCGGGCAACTTTGTGAACTACGCAGACAGCATAAATAGACAGACACAAACGCACTTCCTTTGCAAAAGTACATCCCTTTGTTAACCCTCCCTATACAGCAAGGTGCTTTTGTTCTGTTGTTTGTTGCGTTGTGACTTGTCTTTGTTATATTTGTTGACTGTTTGATCTAGTGTTTTGTAGAAGATATTTGAAAGTGTTTTTTGGTGACTGCTTGTGAGACTTTTTGGTTGATAGATTTTTGTTTGTTTGTTTTGTTGCTTGATTTTTCTTGCTTGTTTTTGTGAGTGATTTTTGCTGATTGTTTGGGAGAGAGTTTTTGTATGAGTATGACTGAGAGGAAGAGGAAGTTGAATTTTACTTTGGGGGAGAAACAAATAATTGCCCGGGCCATTACCCAATATGGGTGTTTCCTCCACGGCCTGGAGAGTGCCAACACCACCCCGGCCAGGAGGCGTGAGATTTTGCAGCACATTACTGACCAGGTGAATTCAGCGGGAGGGGGAGACCCGGACACGGCCGGGGATTGAAAAGAAGATCAATGACCTCCGGCGTCTGGTCAGAAAGAAGCTGGCCAAAATGGCAGCCCATGCCAGGGGCACAGGAGGGGGCCCACCTGCCTGTTAGGCTGACAGCGGACAGCGGGCGGAGAGCGTGGCGGTGGCCCACACCTTTCATAGACAACAGGTGGAGGGCCTGCCTGGCTATGACTCCAGTCATGAAGACGTGATGCCAGGTAAGTTTTTTTTTTGCCCTATCAGGTGTGTAGCATGTGGGGGGGGGGGGTGAAAGGGAATATGTGGCAAGTGTGTGGATCCTCCAACCGGTGAATGTTTTGTGTCATCCACAGATGTGCAGGAGGGTGCTGGGCCATCTGGGCTGACCGCACCATCCCAGGGACAACAGCCTGATGAGGACCCCCAGACAATGCCGGAGTCCTCAGAGGAGGTAGAAGAGGAGGAGGTTGAGGAGGAGGAGTTTGAGGAGGAGGAGGATGTCATGTCAGCCAGTGAATTGCTGTTTTTGGAGGAGTCTTCCTCTCTGGCTGGCAGCAGCCAGCCCTCCATAAGGGCTAGCCCCTCCCACTCCTCCCCAACAGGGCTCCTCTCCCAAGGGTCTTCCCTTCTCCCGGCCCCAAGCCTCAGCTGGAGGCAGGAAGTCATCCCAGAAGACCAGGGGGGTGGCCAAGGTTCTGCCCGCCAATCTGAGAAGGGACCAGGCCCTTCAGACCCGCCATCTGGGACAGGTCAGCCAGACTTTGGGGCGGATGGAGGAAAGCCTGTCCTCCATAAAGGATATGCTTGGGGACCGGGACTGCCACTCCCGGGCTCTTACAAACTGCCTAAACGTACTGCAGACTACAACAGCAGACGTTGGGCAGGATATGAGGGCCCTCACCCAGGCTATCCAGGCCAACACGGCAACACTAGGTTCTGGCCTGAACAGAATTGCCGTGGCCTTGGAGGGCAGGCCGCCAGGTGGGCAGAGACCAGGGGCTGCTCCTCCTTCCCTGGATTACCCCCCCTCCCCATGACTGTCCCCTGAGGAGCCGGGGCCGTGGCCGTGGGCGCCCCAGGCGTGGCTCACGCCAGCGGCATTAATTTGTTTTCCCCCTTTGTTTTTTCATTTTTTTTTTTTTCTGGGAATTTTTTTTTTTTGCTGGACATTTTTTTTTGTGTTGTGAATGTTTTTGGAATGTGGGGGTGATATTCCTGCCGGAAAAGGGATGTCACCCTCAGTTTTGGTGGAGTAGGGTTCCCCAGGACCAGGGAGAAGTGATCCCCAGGTCCGTGTGAATGGTGTATGAATGTACAGTGACATAATTAAGGCCGTGGCGTGGCGTTGCTGCTCACAATTCCAGCATGGTGGGCTTGTGCTAATCCAATTTGATGAGGATGTGATGTGTCTGTGCTAGGGACCACAGTGGTGTGCATGCATGCATTCTCATTGTGCCATGATTAATGTGTGTGTTTAACGTGCAAAGATGCCTAATGTGAGCTGTCTCCTGGCTGCTCTTTCCTCAGACGACAGGGTAACCTCGGTTAGGGGGGGATTGTCTGGTTCAGGGGTCAGGTCATCAAGTATGTCAATCTGCAGGCCCTTCATCACTGCGAAGTTGTGCAGCAGGCAACATGCACCGATGATCTGGCGCACGAAGTTTGGGGAATACAACAGGGTCCCCCCAGACTTATCCAGGCATCGGAAACGTGACTTCAGGAGGCCAAAGGTGCGCTCCACCACTGCACGTGTTTGGGCGTGGGCTTCATTGTATCTTTCCTCTCCTGGGGTTTGGGGGTTCCGGATAGGAGTCATGAGATGGGGTCCCAGTGCATATACAGAGTCACCTGTAAGGGAAAAGACAGGAGGATGTTAGTCATGCATGTGCCCCTTGTGATATGTGCATCATAGGGGGGGACAGTCATGCCTGCCACCCATGTCACTCACCAACCAGCAAGGTGTCCCCATACAGGTTCTGTTCAAATTCCATTCGGATGGGGCTCTGATTGTAGATGTAGCTGTCATGGCTGGATCCGGGGTGTTTGGCACAGACGTGCCATATGAGGCCTTGGGCATCGACTATAACCTGTACGTTGATGGAATGCCAATGCTTCCGATTGCGGTATATGTGCTCTGTCTCATGGGGGGGCTGGAGTGCCACATGTGTGCAATCAATGGCCCCCACGGTGCGTGGGAATCTGGCAATTCTGTAGAAATCTGTCATTGCCTTCAGCCGCAGGTCCTCAGTGGTTGGTTTGATGATTTGGTTGGCCATGCGTGTGAGGATTGCAGGGACAACCTGGTGCACACATCTGCTCATGGAGGATTGTGACATCCCAGCCACCATCCACTTGTTCTTTGAAAAGAGCCACTGGCAAGGAAATGGAGTGTTGCCATGACCTTGACCAGTGGCTGCACTGCATGTGAGCGGTGTGTTGGGCTGGTGATGTCCTCCTGCAAGGTTGTGGTTAATTCCAGTATGGCATGAGGGGTAAATCTGAAGATGCGATACACCTCAGAATCACTCATGCCAAAGAGGTCTATGCAGGTGCGGTATATCTTCTCCCGTGCCCTCCTCCGTACCCTCCTCCTTCTTTGCTCCTCTAAAGTCAGAAGTATAGCTATGAGCAAGGATGTCCCTGGCATGTTGGCATACAGATTGTTGTGCAACATGTGTGACTGCTCAGCTCCTCACTAACAGTGTTGCTTTCTCTGACATGTAGACGAATTGTCTAATTTTATACGACCTTTTATATGGTCTAATTTTAGACAGGCCGTGCAGCTGTTGCGCACAGCGCGTAGCCTGCGCTGCAACAACGTTCTTTTGTGGATCCCTGTAACTCCCTCATTAGCATATTTGAATAGCAAATCAATGGTGTGTCTAGCGCAGTTTTGCACGGACGAATGCACCTGGCTATCGAAATTACGCCGGACAAAAAAAAGTAGATTTCTTGCGTATCTCGTTTTGGGGATGCGGCGCATCGAAACGCATTCGCAAATTTAGACTTACGCCGCGCATCTCCTGTAACGCCGGCGTAATCGCTCTGTGAATCTGGCCCACAATGTCTTTTTTACCAGATAGATAGATAGATAGATAGATAGATAGAGCAGGAAGGCTAGTCAGTATAGTTAAATTTACAGTTTGTAGAGAATATATTCACATCCTTAGGAGTTGTCAATATATTTATAAACTGTATAGCTCAGCTAGATGTTCTATTAGTATCTGTCAGGCAGGAGATTGTGCTTGATGCAGTGCTCTAACGTGTTGTATTGCCTGCATTAAGGTTTACCTTAAACATAGTACTCCATGTTAGTCAACATGTGCTAGTTAATTGCACATAGACGCATTACCTGTTACTGCACGTGTGCTAATTATTTGCACAGAAACGCAGTCGCTGTTAGTGCAAGTGGGCTATTGAATTGCACAGAAACGCAGTCGCTCTGACTGTGCGTGTGCTGTTTAATATCACCTAAACGCAGTTGTTGTCACTGCGTGTGTGTTGTTACATAGCACCTGAACGTAGTCGCTCTTACTGTGCGTGTGCTGTTTAATAGCACGTAAACGCAGTTGGTGTGACTGCGTGTGTGCTATTACATAGCACCTGAACGCAGTTGGTGTCACTGCGCGTGTGCTGTTACATAGCACCTGAATGCAGTTGGTGTCACTGCACGTTTGCTGTTACATACCACCTGAACGCAGTTGGTGTCACTGCGCTTATGCTGTTACATAGCACCTGAACGCAGTTGGTGTCACTGCACGTTTGCTGTTACATACCACCTGAACGCATTTGGTGTCACTGCACGTGTGCTGTTACATACCACCTGAACGCAGTTGGTGTCACTGTGCTTGTGCTGTTACATAGCACCTGAACGCAGTTGGTGTCACTGCACGTTTGCTGTTACATACCACCTGAACACAGTTGGTGTCACTGCACGTGTGCTGTTACATACCACCTGAACGCAGTTGGTGTCACTGCGCTTGTGCTGTTACATAGCACCTGAACGCAGTTGGTGTCACTGCACGTTTGCTGTTACATAACACCTGAACGCAGTTGGTGTAACTGCACGTGTGCTGTTACATACCACCTGAACGCAGTTGGTGTCACTGCGCTTGTGCTGTTACATAGCACCTGAACGCAGTTGGTATCACTGCACGTTTGCTGTTACATACCATCTGAACGCATTTGGTGTTACTGCACGTTTGCTGTTACATAGCACCTGAACGCAGTTGTTGTCACTGCGCGTGTGCTGTTACATACCACCTAAACGCAGTTGGTGTCACTGTGCGTGTGCTGTTACATAGCACCTGAACGCAGTCGCTCTTACTGCGCGTGTGCTGTTTAATACCACCTCAACGCAGTTGGTGTCACTGCACGTGTGCTGTTACATAGCACCTGAACGTATTTGGTGTCACTGCACGTTTGCTGTTACATAGCACCTGAACGCAGTTGGTGTCACTGCACCTCTGCTGTTACATAGCACCTGAACGCAGTTGGTGTCACTGCACCTGTGCTGTTACATAGCACCTGAACGCAGTTGGTGTCACTGCATGTTTGCTGTTACATACCACCTGAATGCAGTTGGTGTCACTGCACGTGTGCTGTTACATACCACCTGAACGCAGTTGGTGTCACTGCACGTTTGCTGTTACATACCACCTGAACGCAGTTGTTGTCACTGCACGTGTGCTGTTACATACCACCTGAACACAGTTGGTGTCACTGCGCTTGTGCTGTTACATAGCACCTGAACGCAGTTGGTGTCACTGCACGTTTGCTGTTACATACCACCTGAACGCAGTTGGTGTCACTGGACGTGTGCTGTTACATACCAGCTGAACGCAGTTGGTGTCACTGCGCTTGTGCTGTTACATAGCACCTGAACGCAGTTGGTATCACTGCACATTTGCTGTTACATACCACCTGAACGCATTTGGTGTCACTGCACGTTTGCTGTTACATAGCACCTGAACGCAGTTGTTTTTACTGCGCGTGTGCTGTTACATAGCACCTGAACGCAGTTGGTGTCACTGCACGTTTGCTGTTACATACCACCTGAACGCATTTGGTGTCACTGCACGTGTGCTGTTACATACCACCTGAACGCAGTTGGTGTCACTGCACGTTTGCTGTTACATACCACCTGAACACAGTTGGTGTCACTGCACGTGTGCTGTTACATACCACCTGAACGCAGTTGGTGTCACTGCGCTTGTGCTGTTACATAGCACCTGAACGCAGTTGGTGTCACTGCACGTGTGCTGTTACATACCACCTGAACGCAGTTGGTGTCACTGCGCTTGTGCTGTTACATAGCACCTGAACGCAGTTGGTATCACTGCACGTTTGCTGTTACATACCATCTGAACGCAGTTGGTGTCACTGCACGTTTGCTGTTACATACCACCTGAATGCAGTTGTTGTCACTGCACGTGTGCTGTTACATACCACCTGAACACAGTTGGTGTCACTGCGCTTGTGCTGTTACATAGCACCTGAACGCAGTTGGTGTCACTGCACGTTTGCTGTTACATACCACCTGAACGCAGTTGGTGTCACTGGACGTGTGCTGTTACGTACCAGCTGAACGCAGTTGGTGTCACTGCGCTTGTGCTGTTACATAGCACCTGAACGCAGTTGGTATCACTGCACATTTGCTGTTACATACCACCTGAACGCATTTGGTGTCACTGCACGTTTGCTGTCACATAGCACCTGAACGCAGTTGTTTTTACTGCGCGTGTGCTGTTTAATACCACCTAAACGCAGTTGGTGTCACTGTGCGTGTGCTGTTACATAGCACCTGAACGCAGTCGCTTTTACTGCGCGTGTGCTGTTTAATACCACCTGAACGCAGTTGGTGTCACTGCACGTGTGCTGTTACATAGCACCTGAACGCATTTGGTGTCACTGCATGTTTGCTGTTACATACCACTTGAACGCAGTTGGTGTCACTGCACCTGTGCTGTTACATAGCACCTGAACGCAGTTGGTGTCACTGCACGTTTGCTGTTACATACCACCTGAACGCAGTTGGTGTCACTGCACGTGTGCTGTTACATACCACCTGAACACAGTTGGTGTCACTGCACGTTTGCTGTTACATAGCACCTGAATGCAGTTGTTGCCACTGCGCGTGTGCTGTTACATAGCACCTGAATGCAGTTGGTGTCACTGCATGTTTGCTGTTACATCCCACCTGAACACAGTTGGTGTCACTGCACGTGTGCTGTTTCATACTACCTGAACGCAGTTGGTGTCACTGCACCTTTGCTGTTACATACCATCTGAACGCAGTTGGTGTCACTGCGCGTACATACCACCTGAACGCATTTGGTGCCACTGCATGTTTGCTGTAACATACCACCTGAACGCAGTTGGTGTCACTGCGCTTCTGATGTTACATAGCACCTGAACGCAGTTGGTGTCACTGCATGTTTGTTGTTACATACCACCTGAATGCATCTGGTGTCACTGCACGTTTGCTGTTTCATAGCACCTGAACGCAGTTGTTGTCACTGCGCATGTGCTATTTAATACCACCTAAACAGATTTGGTGTCACTGCACGTTTGCTGTTACATACCACCTGAACGAATTTGGTGTCACTTCACGTTTGCTGTTACATAGCACCTGAACGCAGTTGTTGTCACTGCGTTTGTGCTGTTACATAGCACCTGAACGCAGTTGGTGTCACTGCACGTTTGCTGTTACATACCACCTGAACGCAGTTGGTGTCACTGCATGTGTGCTGTTACATACCACCTGAACGCAGTTAGTGTCACTGCAGGTTTGCTGTTACATAGCACCTGAACGCAGTTGTTGTCACTGCATGTGTGCTGTTACATAGCACCTGAATGCAGTTGGTGTCACTGCACGTTTGCTGTTACATCCCACCTGAACACAGTTGGTGTCACTGCACGTGTGCTGTTTCATACCACCTGAACGCAGTTGGTGTCACTGCACCTTTGCTGTTACATACCACCTGAACGCAGTTGGTGTCACTGCGCTTGTGCTGTTACATAGCACCTGAACGCAGTTGGTATCACTGCACATTTGCTGTTACATACCACCTGAACGCATTTGGTGTCACTGCACGTTTGCTGTTACATAGCACCTGAACGCAGTTGTTTTTACTGCGCGTGTGCTGTTACATAGCACCTGAACGCAGTTGGTGTCACTGCACGTTTGCTGTTACATACCACCTGAACGCATTTGGTGTCACTGCACGTGTGCTGTTACATACCACCTGAACGCAGTTGGTGTCACTGTGCTTGTGCTGTTACATAGCACCTGAACGCAGTTGGTGTCACTGCACGTTTGCTGTTACATACCACCTGAACACAGTTGGTGTCACTGCACGTGTGCTGTTACATACCACCTGAACGCAGTTGGTGTCACTGCGCTTGTGCTGTTACATAGCACCTGAACGCAGTTGGTGTCACTGCACGTGTGCTGTTACATACCACCTGAACGCAGTTGGTGTCACTGCGCTTGTGCTGTTACATAGCACCTGAACGCAGTTGGTATCACTGCACGTTTGCTGTTACATACCATCTGAACGCAGTTGGTGTCACTGCACGTTTGCTGTTACATACCACCTGAATGCAGTTGTTGTCACTGCACGTGTGCTGTTACATACCACCTGAACACAGTTGGTGTCACTGCGCTTGTGCTGTTACATAGCACCTGAACGCAGTTGGTGTCACTGCACGTTTGCTGTTACATACCACCTGAACGCAGTTGGTGTCACTGGACGTGTGCTGTTACGTACCAGCTGAACGCAGTTGGTGTCACTGCGCTTGTGCTGTTACATAGCACCTGAACGCAGTTGGTATCACTGCACATTTGCTGTTACATACCACCTGAACGCATTTGGTGTCACTGCACGTTTGCTGTCACATAGCACCTGAACGCAGTTGTTTTTACTGCGCGTGTGCTGTTTAATACCACCTAAACGCAGTTGGTGTCACTGTGCGTGTGCTGTTACATAGCACCTGAACGCAGTCGCTTTTACTGCGCGTGTGCTGTTTAATACCACCTGAACGCAGTTGGTGTCACTGCACGTGTGCTGTTACATAGCACCTGAACGCATTTGGTGTCACTGCATGTTTGCTGTTACATACCACTTGAACGCAGTTGGTGTCACTGCACCTGTGCTGTTACATAGCACCTGAACGCAGTTGGTGTCACTGCACGTTTGCTGTTACATACCACCTGAACGCAGTTGGTGTCACTGCACGTGTGCTGTTACATACCACCTGAACACAGTTGGTGTCACTGCACGTTTGCTGTTACATAGCACCTGAATGCAGTTGTTGCCACTGCGCGTGTGCTGTTACATAGCACCTGAATGCAGTTGGTGTCACTGCATGTTTGCTGTTACATCCCACCTGAACACAGTTGGTGTCACTGCACGTGTGCTGTTTCATACTACCTGAACGCAGTTGGTGTCACTGCACCTTTGCTGTTACATACCATCTGAACGCAGTTGGTGTCACTGCGCGTACATACCACCTGAACGCATTTGGTGCCACTGCATGTTTGCTGTAACATACCACCTGAACGCAGTTGGTGTCACTGCGCTTCTGATGTTACATAGCACCTGAACGCAGTTGGTGTCACTGCATGTTTGTTGTTACATACCACCTGAATGCATCTGGTGTCACTGCACGTTTGCTGTTTCATAGCACCTGAACGCAGTTGTTGTCACTGCGCATGTGCTATTTAATACCACCTAAACAGATTTGGTGTCACTGCACGTTTGCTGTTACATACCACCTGAACGAATTTGGTGTCACTTCACATTTGCTGTTACATAGCACCTGAACGCAGTTGTTGTCACTGCGCTTGTGCTGTTACATAGCACCTGAACGCAGTTGGTGTCACTGCACGTTTGCTGTTACATACCACCTGAACGCAGTTGGTGTCACTGCATGTGTGCTGTTACATACCACCTGAACGCAGTTAGTGTCACTGCAGGTTTGCTGTTACATAGCACCTGAACGCAGTTGTTGTCACTGCATGTGTGCTGTTACATAGCACCTGAATGCAGTTGGTGTCACTGCACGTTTGCTGTTACATCCCACCTGAACACAGTTGGTGTCACTGCACGTGTGCTGTTTCATACCACCTGAACGCAGTTGGTGTCACTGCACCTTTGCTGTTACATACCACCTGAACGCAGTTGGTGTCACTGCGCGTACATACCACCTGAACGCATTTGGTGCCACTGCACGTTTGCTGTTACATACCACCTGAACGCAGTTGGTGTCACTGCACGTGTGCTGTTACATAGCACCTGAATGCAGTTGGTGTCACTGCACGTTTGCTGTTACATACCACCTGAACGCAGTTGGTGTCACTGCACGTGTGCTGTTACATACCACCTGAACGCAGTTGGTGTCACTGCATGTTTGTTGTTACATACCACCTGAACGCATTTGGTGCCACTGCACGTTTGCTGTTACATACCACCTGAACGCAGTTGGTGTCACTGCACGTTTGCTGTTTCATAGCACCTGAACGCAGCTGTTGTCACTGCGCAGGTGCTGTTTAATACCACCTAAACGCAGTTCGTGTCACTGCGCGTGTGCTGTTACACAGCACCTGAACACAGTCGCTCTTACTGCGCGTGTGCTGTTACATACCACCTGAATGCAGTTGGTGTCACTGCACGTGTGCTGTTACATACCACCTGAACGCAGTTGGTGTCACTGCGCTTGTGCTGTTACATAGCACCTGAACGCAGTTGGTGTCACTGCACGTTTGCTGTTACATACCACCTGAACGCATTTGGTGTCACTGCACGTTTGCTGTTACATAGCACCTGAACGCATTTGGTGTCACTGCACGTTTGCTGTTACATACCACCTGAACGCAGTTGGTGTCACTGCACGTACATACCACCTGAACGCATTTGGTGCCACTGCACGTTTGCTGTTACATACCACCTGAACGCAGTTGGTGTCACTGCACGTGTGCTGTTACATAGCACCTGAATGCAGTTGGTGTCACTGCACGTTTGCTGTTACATACCACCTGAACGCAGTTGGTGTCACTGCACGTGTGCTGTTACATACCACCTGAACGCAGTTGGTGTCACTGCATGTTTGTTGTTACATACCACCTGAACGCATTTGGTGCCACTGCACGTTTGCTGTTACATACCACCTGAACGCAGTTGGTGTCACTGCACGTTTGCTGTTTCATAGCACCTGAACGCAGCTGTTGTCACTGCGCGTGTGCTGTTTAATACCACCTAAACGCAGTTCGTGTCACTGCGCGTGTGCTGTTACACAGCACCTGAACACAGTCGCTCTTACTGCGCGTGTGCTGTTACATACCACCTGAATGCAGTTGGTGTCACTGCACGTGTGCTGTTACATACCACCTGAACGCAGTTGGTGTCACTGCGCTTGTGCTGTTACATAGCACCTGAACGCAGTTGGTGTCACTGCACGTTTGCTGTTACATACCACCTGAACGCATTTGGTGTCACTGCACGTTTGCTGTTACATAGCACCTGAACGCATTTGGTGTCACTGCACGTTTGCTGTTACATACCACCTGAACGCAGTTGGTGTCACTGCGAGTACATACCACCTGAGCGCATTTGGTGCCACTGCACGTTTGCTGTTACATACCCCCTGAACGCATTTGGTGTCACTGCACGTGTGCTGTTACATAGCACCTGAACGCTGTTGGTGTCACTGCACATTTGCTGTTACATACCACCTGAACGCAGTTGGTGTCACTGCACGTGTGCTGTTACTTACCTCCGGAACGCAGCTGGTGTCACTGCGCTTGTGCTGGTACATAGCACCTGAACACAGTTGGTGTCACTGCACGTTTGCTGTTACATACCACCTGAACCCATTTGGTGCCACTGCACGTTTTCTGTTACATATACCACCTGAACACAGTTGGTGTCACTGCACGTGTGCTGTTACATAGCACCTGAACGCTGTTGGTGTCACTGCACGTTTGCTGTTAAATACTACCTGAACGCAGTTGGTGTCACTGCACGTGTGCTGTTACATACCACCTGAACGCAGTTGGTGTCACTGCGCGTGTGCTGTTACATAGCACCTGAACGCATAAATATTTCTGGAAGGACAACAAAGGGAGGCAGAGAGTCACAAGGGCAAGCAGGCTCTGCATCTAGAGGTAATGCTGGTGGTGGATGTGGTGCATCCTCTTCAGCACGTGGCCGTGGCCGCTCGTCCTTCTTTTCGGGAGCTGGCCGTGTTGAGCCTCAACATGCAGAGAAATTAGTAGAGTTAGTGGATGTGATGTTCCCCCAGCTGGAGCATACTGCCAGGTTTTCGACAGTGATGATGAGGAGGGAGGGGATGATGAGGTCACTGACTCTACCTGGGTGCCTGATAGGAGAGAGGAGGAGGAAGAGGAGGAGAAGGAGGAGGCACAGGCACATCTCCAAAGAGGCAGGATGCCCTCCAGGCAAAGGTACGATCTGATGGACATGTTTCAAAAAAGGCCCACACCAAAGAACTTTTGCTGTACCGTTGAGACACAGCAGTGCAATGCGAAGATGTGCCACGTAATGCACTTAAGCTGACTTTATATTCCCTTAAGACTGTGTGCTCCATATAAAGTCCCCCTTGTTTGTATCCATTCCCTTCTCCCTTCATTGTTTCTCAACCCAGCCAGGGATGGGGGTGCATGCCTATTTTGCCTTGGCCCCATGTAAAGTCCCATTTTGTCATTTATTTTTCTATAAATCAGGGATGGGAGCACACAGTCTTGCTATGTTTTTTGCACTATCTGTTATCAACACATGCAATGATTAATGGTATAAGTTTATTACTGATGGAACTTTTATATGGCCATACTTAATTGCTTCTCTATCTTGGACCCCCCGTCCTGTTGACCGTTTCAGCAGACATCTCCGCTCGTGTGTATGGGCTAGCGGACAGATTTGTCCACCCGACAGATTTTAAAGCAAGCTTTGAAATCTATCCGGTGGGAATCTGTCCGCCCGACATGTCTGCTGGTTAGTACACTTACCAGCAGACATGTCGTCCCGCACCGCCGCCGCGCCGCCGCCGAATGTATTCGGCGCATGCGCGGAAGTGTTTTACTTCCTGGTGCGGTGACGTAGCCGTGACGTGGCGGCGTCAACGTCACCGCCGCGTCACCGCCACGTCACCGCGCCGTCCGGCGGCGGGGAATTTGATCCGATGGTGTGTACACGCCATCGGATCAAACTCCCGATCGGACATATCCGATGGAAATGGTCCGCGGACCGTTTTCATCGGATAAGTCCGATGGTGTGTACGAGGCCTTAGAGGTATCCTTGCACATAGGATGTTATACCTATCCCGTCTTACAGACTATGGGCCAGATTCTCAGAGGCGTTACGACGGAGTATCTCAGATACCCCGTCGTATCGCCTTTTTTTTTGTCTCGTATCTATGCGAGTGATGCTTAGCATCACTTTTGCATAGATACGCTTCTACATCCGACAAGTGTAATACAATTACACTTTCGGATCGTAGGTGTAATGACAACTCCGGCCACTAGGTGGCCTTTACATTGTTTTTTCATTTGCTTTTACGCCGCCCCGTCGTCGCGTATGTCATTTACGAACTCGTAAGGTTACCCCAGCTTCTATGTGGAGTAACCTTACGAGGTCCCGTCGGATGCCGTCGTATCCCGTCGGACGCCATGTTAAGTATGGCGTCTAGTCAGCGTCGGCTTTTTCCGTCGCTTACGTCGTTTTACTAACTCGTTCGCGAATAGGGACTTGCGTAAATGACGCTCACGTCGTTTTGACGTCGGTTTCAACAACGCTTCCTGACGTGAGCTGGAGCATGCGCACTGGGCTTTTTCCCCGGCCGGCGCATGCACAGTTCGTTCGACGCGGGGGCGCGCTTAATTTAAATACAAGCCGCCCCATTTGAATTGCGCGGGTTTACGCTTGGCGATTTACGAGACGCCAACGCAAACTACGGAGCAAGTGCTTAGAGAATAAAGCACTTGCTCGAGTACGCAGCGGCGGCGTAGTGTAAATGGCTTACGCTACGCCGCCGCAAATATATGAGAATCTGGCCCAATGTGTTTTTCTGGATGATGCAGGGCTAGGACTCTTGTCTTTCCG
Source organism: Rana kukunoris (assembly GCA_029574335.1). Lineage (NCBI taxonomy): Eukaryota > Metazoa > Chordata > Amphibia > Anura > Ranidae > Rana > Rana kukunoris. The sequence continues at coordinate 273,938,424 of CM056059.1, read as the reverse complement.
GTTCTTCGTGTCAGCCCTGGGAAATGCGATGTGCACCGCTGATGACCCCTCCTCCCCCTCATACGTCGGGGTGGGTGGGTGTCGTGCGCTGCACATCGACACCACGCATATGCCCCACGTGTGCTACGTCCCTTTTGGGACGTCCGCGGTTGGAGGCATTGTCTATCTGCGTGCACCACGTGGGTCCCGTGTTTGGCGCCAACCGTCGGATGTTTATGACGTACAGACGGCGGCGCCTCCTGACCCACATGCACGCTGCGTGGTGTTGGGGGTGTGTGTTCTGGGGCTGTGCCCTCATAAGCCCGTCACTGGCTGGATTTCTCTTGGCTCCCAGTCCCTCACAACTACTGCATCGCTTAGGAGTTACATCTATGGCTCTTTACAAGGTACCCTATTCCACCCTGTCCCTTTATATATATTGATATTGAGGGGTTATATTAATTAAACTATTATACTGTAGACCTTTACCCCTATAGCTTTATTGTTATATTACCCTACTCCGTTCTTATGGAGCTTTATACCATCGCTATTTTTATTATCTTTACAGAAGCCTCTAATAGATGTCCCCATGCTGCACTGTACCCTTTTACCAAAGTTACTGGGAATTTGTCTTTCTACTATGAGTGTCCATGCCTTCCCCAAGGGGTCGTGTTTTTTGGGGGGCTACGTCTCTGGCACACGCTCCCTCATTTCCCGTGGGAGACTCTTCCGGTGGACTCCTGGGTCCAACTAGCTACGCTATATACCTTTCTACACAGCATGCCTGTTTGTAAGTTCTACTATGGGAGTGGTTCGTCCAATTATATGTGCAATTTTATCCTCTGCTAGATGTTCAATAACTATGAATCTAAATACCATATTATCCTATTTTTTCTAGATATGCATCACGAGCCTGCTCCTGATGAGTGGTACTATCAAACCACGAAACGCGTCGAGCTAGCTACTAGCCGTGGTTGCACCTCTATGCTATTTATAATATTTACAATTCATTCTATGCAGTTTTGTGGACTCAAGAGTGGGACTCCAATACCCAGGGTCCCTTTCGGGTTTTACCGACGCAGGTCGGGCAATGTGGAAGTCATTTTACTTTCAATGTGGCTGTTCCCATAGAATACTTTACAATACTCATGCATGTGCTGACTGTTTCTCAAACTTTATGGGAAGCTTACAAACATTATCAATTTTGCTGTTTTTTATAATTATATTTATGGTTCTGAATACTATCAATTATATTATATTTATATGTATATAAATCTTTGTTTTACCTTTGTTCAAATGTACCGAATAAAATTGTTGTAATTTCAACTAATTGATAATTGGTTTTCCCTTAAGACTGTGTGCTCCATATAAAGTCCCCCTTGTTTGTATCCATTCCCTTCTCCCTTCATTGTTTCTCAACCCAGCCAGGGATGGGGGTGCATGCCTATTTTGCCTTGGCCCCATGTAAAGTCCCATTTTGTCATTTATTTTTCTAAGCATACCAGAAAGACCCACACCAAAGACCAAAGTGGACCTCCCCTTGCCCTTCTGTGACCTCCAACCGCACTAGACCCCCAGCCCTCTCTGAAGCCTGCACTGAAGTTGTAGAAATAGGTTGTGTCACAACCTAGTAGTGGTAGTACATGCGGGCAATCTAATGATAGTACCAGACAAATTTCCCTGCCCCAGCTGCTTCAGCGCCGAAAGAAGTACACTCCCAGCCATTCACATGCCCAGCGGTTAAATGCTAGCTTAGCAAAATTGCTAGCACTTCAACTGCTACCTTTTCAGTTGGTAGATTCTGCCCCCTTTCGTGAGTTTTTGGAATGTGCAGTACCTCAGTGGCAAGTACCAAAACGCCACTTTTTCTCACGGAAGGCGATTCCGGCTCTCTACCGGCATGTGGAAGGCAATGTCCATGCCTCGCTGGACAGGGCGGTCAGTGGTAAGGTGCATCTTACCACTGACTCATGGTCCAGCAGGCATGGACAGGGACGTTACCTGTCTTTTACGGCCCATTGGGTGACTCTGCTGGCAGCTGGGAAGGACGCAGGACAAGGTACAGTAGTTTTGGAGGTTGTTCCGTCACCACGCCTCCAAAACACTACTACTGCTTGTGACACACCTCTCTCCTCCACCCAGGGATGTATTCTGGCCTAGGCCAACAAGGCCCAGGCCTAGGGCGGCACTTTGTGGGGGGGCGGCCCTCTGTCCTCTTCCCACGGCGTCCCTCTGTCCGTCACCCACGGCAACCCTCTGTCCTTCACCCACGGCAACCCTCTGTCCTTCACCCACGGCAACCCTCTGTCCTTCACCTATGGCAACCCTCTGTCCTTCACCCACGGCAACCCTCTGTCCTTCACCCACGGCAACCCTCTGTCCTCTTCCCATGAATATGACAGGGATGTGGCTTTGACAGTAAGGGGTGGGTCATATTTAAATTAGGGGGTGCGCAAGTTAGTCAGGCCTAGGGCAGCATAAAACCTAAATACACCTCTGCCTCCACCCCCTCCTCTTCATCTTCCTCTGTGGCCTCTTCCTGTGGTGATGTTTCCTCAGAACCAGCCGTGCTCCGTAGGCATACGAGGGGCTACGCAGGAATGCAGGCCAAGAGATGCCATGCGGTGCTAGAGCTGGTGTGCTTGGGAGACAGGAGCCACACTGGGGAAGAGGTTCTTTCAGCTCTGCAGGGGCAGGCTCAGAGGTGGTTGACGCCACGCCAGCTGAAGCCTGGAATGGTGGTCAGCGTCAATGGCACCAACCTCTTCTCTGCCCTGCGACAGGGAAAACTCACCCACGTGCCCTGTTTTGCGCATGTCCTGAATTTGGTGGTGCAGCGGTTCTTGGGCAGGTACCCGGGCTTACAGGATGTCCTGAAGCAGACCAGGAAAGTCTGTGTGCATTTCTGGAGGTCATATAATGCCACTGCTCGGCTGACAGACCTCCAAAGGGAATACAACCTGCCCAAGAACCGCCTAATCTGTGACATGCCCACCAGATGGAACTCTACGTTGGCCATTCTGCAGCGGCTGCACATGCAGCAGCGGGCCATCAATGAGTACCTGTGCCAATATGGCAGCAGAACTGGGTCAGGGCAGCTAGTTTTTTTTTTCACCACGCCAGTGGGCCTTGATCATGGATGCATGCACTGTCCTGTCACCATTTGAGGAGGCCACGAGGATGGTGAGCAGTGACAGTGCATGCATCAGTGAGACTGTCCCTCTTATTCACATGTTGGAGCACACGCTACGTGGAATAATGGACAGGGCCCTAGAGGCAGAACAGAGGGAGGGAGAGGAGGACTTCCTTACCTCTCAAGGCCCCTTTTACCCAGACAGCAGGCCTGCTTGCCCACCTAGCACACAGGAAGAGGAGGAGGAGGAGGATGATTGTATCAGCAGCATGGAGGTGGAGCCTAGCACTCAGCATCAGCAGCAGCAGTCTTCAAGGGATCATTTACAGTCCCAAGGAACACGTGGACTTTTACGTGGCTGGGATGAGGTGCCTGTGGATCCTGTCGTCCTCAGTGACCCAGAGGACTGTGCCCCGAATGCCTCTGCAAACCTACGCTGCATGGCCTCCCTGATCCTGCAAAGCCTGCGTAAGGATCCTCATGTACGTGCTATCAAGGAGACGGATCATTACTGGCTGGCACTTCTCCTTGATCCACGTTACAAGAGTAAGGTTGCGGACCTTATGTTGCCATCACAGAGGGAGCAGAAAATGAAACTTCTGCAGGAGACCTTGCAGAAGGGTCTGTGCAATGCATTCCCAGAATCGGGGGGGATTACCAAAACCTGGCTCTGGACAACGTCTTGCTGAGGCTTCAGTGAGTCACAGACGGAGCGGTGGAGAAGGTGGCCATCTGACCGATGCCTTCAGACAGTTTTTTAGTCCGCAGCCCCAAGGTCTGCCCCAAGGGTGCGCCTCTCCACCGACTCTGTTGATCGACTGACCTTAATCGAAATGAATCAGGCTTGGATCAACACCAGCTACCAAGCACCTGATGCTGATGTTACTGAATAATATTTTTTTGTTGAAATGTCAGATCCCTTTTAGACTGCGTATGCTGATGCTGAGTGACTGCCCTCTTATGCTGCTGATGGAATATCCTTATCCTCCTCACTTTTCTTGCTGATAGCTAGTAAGAAATGTTGTGTTTCTGGGCTCCGCCACCAGTGCCTAAGGCACAATTTTTCAGCCCCTGTTCAACAGGGGCGCCTAATAACAATTTGTGATGCAATACTTTGCACGTGGCTCTTTGTTGTGCTCCAATTGGAGTTATTGGGAGGGGTTGCAGTGTTGTGTTGTGCCCAAGGCCCAATTTTTCTGCCCCTGTTTAACAGGGGCGCCTAATAAAAAATTTTGATGCAATACCTTGCACATGGCTCCTTGTTGCGCTCCAATTGGAGTTATTGGGAGGGGTTGCAGTGTTGTGTTGTGCCCAAGGCCCAATTTTTCTGCCCCTGTTTAACAGGGGCACCTAATAACAATTTTTGATGCAATACTTTGCACGTGGCTATTTGTTGTGCTCCAATTGGAGTTATTGGGAGGAGTTGCAGTGTTGTGTTGTGCCCAAGGCCCAATTTTTCAGCCCCTGTTTAACAGGGGCGCCTAATAACAATTTTTGATGCAATACTTTGCACGTGGCTCCTTGTTGCGCTCCAATTGGAGTAATTGGGAGGGGTTGCAGTGTTGTGTTGTGCACAAGGCCCAATTTTTCTGCCCCTGTTTAACAGGGGAGCCTAATAACATTTTTGGTGGAATACTTTGCACGTGGCTCTTTGTTGTGCTCTAATTGGAGTTATTGGGAGGGGTTGCAGTGTTGTGTTGTGCCCAAGGCCCAATTTTTCTGCCCCTGTTTAACAGGGGCGCCTAATAACAATTTTTGATGCAATACTTTGCACGTGGCTCTTTGTTGTGCTCCAATTGGAGTTATTGGGAGGGGTTGCAGTGTTGTGTTGTGCCCAAGGCCCAATTTTTCTGCCCCTGTTCAACAGGGGCGCCTAATAACAATTTTTGATGCAATACTTTGCACGTGGCTCCTTGTTGCTCTCCAATTGGAGTTATTCGGAGGGGTTGCAGTGTTGTGTTGTGCCCAAGGCACAATTTTTCTGCCCCTGTTTAACAGGGGCGCCTAATAACAATTTTTGATGCAATACTTTGCACGTGGCTCTTTGTTGTGCTCCAATTGGAGTTATTGGGAGGGGTTGCAGTGTTGTGTTGTGCCCAAGGCCCAATTTTTCTGCCTCTGTTTAACAGGGACGCCTAATAACAATTTTTGATGCAATACTTTGCACGTGGCTCCTTGTTGTGCTCCAATTGGAGTTATTGGGAGGGGTTGCAGTGTTGTGTTGTGCCCAATGCACAATTTTTCTGCCCCTGTTTAACAGGGGCGCCTAATAACAATTTTTGATGCAATACTTTGTACGTGGCTCCTTGTTGCGCTCCAATTACAGTATGTTTGAGGGGTGCCCTTTTTTCTAAAAAATTTCTTTCACAAAACAATAATCCCCGACGATGTCTTTTGATGACGAAACGCGTAGGTGTGGCCTAAGCAGTGGTGCATCATCACGTCCACGAGATACGGATTACACAACACAGAGCCCTAATACATTAGCACGAAGCAGAGGAGACGCCATAATCTTCCATTATCATTCGCGCTGTACCTACAACTAAAGTGTGAGTGCATTTCCATTCATTCCTTTTGTCGAATAAACCCTTTTCTCTACGTACTACACCATGGGTTGTTTTTTTTGTTTTCTCTCCCATGAGCCTTTGAAAACATCCCTGTACTTTATCCAACAACGCCGTGGAACCATCACATGTTCTGTCTGTTGCTCTGGTGAAGTCTGTCTGGGAAGACTTTAATTATCCCTAAGCTCATCTGACCGGTGTATATACGGTCAATCTTTGTGGTAAGGAGACAACCTTATTCACTGGGTGTTCTTTGGTGGAAGAAGATTTCTTTGATTTGCTTCACTGATTATGGACTTTATTTATTGGATCACTTCTGAATATTAATTCCTTTAATCACACCAGCCTTTTTTTGTCACCTTATTCATAAGATATTCTATATTTATTATATCATTATTTCACATAATTTTTCATGTCATGATGATTTTAGCGCTGTACCTATAATTTTTGTACAAAACAATAATGGCCCCCCACCACCGCTAAAATATTCGACATATTGTTGCCACACAGCACGTGCGCAAGCAGTATTAATTACTTTTTTTTATAATCCTTTCATGTTGTGCAGGGACATTTCTAAACACGTGCCACTACTATAGACACCCAGCAGGTGTGATATTTAAAGGATTTTTTTTTTCACTTTAAGCATCATTTAAATGGCTGCTCCGGAAAAAAATGCAGTTTTAAAAAAAATAATTTCCATTGATACATGTTCCCTGGGGCAAGACCCGGGTTCTGAATGACTTTTTTCAACATTAAATTGAATATTGGTCTTTAAAATGATCGTTTTTGAATTCGAATGTTGGAGTCCCATAGACTTTAATGGGGTTCTAAATGTTTGCGCGAACCCGCGGTCTGTTCGAACGTTCTGGTGCGAACCGAACGTGGGTATGTTCGGCTCATCCCTACTCCTGAATATTGTGAAGCTGTGGTTTATCATAGTCAGGAAGTGTTGTTACCAGAAGGATCTGTGTTTGCAACACATTCAATAAAAAACGATTTGTCTAAGAAAATTGTCTTCAGTAAGACATGCTGTTAACTCCTTAAGGACCGCCGCATGTACATTTACATCGGCAGAATGGCACGGACAGGCACATTGGCGTACCTGTACGTCCCTGCCTAGACGTGGGTCAGGGGTCCGATCGGACCCCCCCCCGGTACTTGCGGCGGTCCCCGTGGCTGCAGGAGCGATCCGGGATGAGGGGGCAGCTGTTCGTTTTTGTCCGCCCCCTCCGGATCGCTCCCAGCCAATCCGCTCCCTCCCTGCTCTGCACTTACTCTGCCTGTATAATGTAAACACAGGCAGAGGAAGTGATGTCAGCTCTCCTCTATTTTCAATCCGCCGAGAGGGGAGAAGACATCACAAGTAAGTCGCACCAACACTACACTGACACCACACACATAGGCACATTAACCCCTTCCGATCACCCCCCCCCCCCAGCCCCCTGTCACTGATTGCAGTGATCATATATTTACTGATCACTGCATTTAGTGTCAGTGTGACAGTTACTGTGACAGGCAGTTAGTGTTAGGTTCATGGTAGCCCCCTACCCCCCCTAATAAAGTTTTTAACCCCTTGATCACCGCCCTAGTTAACCCTTTCACCCCCTATTGCCAGTGTCACTAAGCGATAATTTTTCAGATCACTGTATTAGTGTCACTGTTCCCGCTAGGTAGCTAGTTTTTTTTTTATTGCGATTTTTTTCACTAAAGACATGTGGCTGACTACATTTTGGCCTAAATGTTTGACTAAAATTTAGTTTATTCGATTTTTCTTATAACAAAAAGTAGAAAATATCAATTTTTTTCTAAAATTTCGTTATTTTCCATTTATATCACAAAAAATAAAAATCGCAGAGACAATCAAATACCATCAAAAGAAAGCTCTATTTGTGGGAAGAAAAGGACGAAAATTTTGTTTGGGAGCCAAGTCGCAAGACCGCGCAATTGTCTGTTAAAGCGACGCAGTGCCGAATTGTAAAAACACCTTTGGTCATTTAGCAGCATATTGGTCCGGTCCTTAAGTGGTTAAACAAAATGTATTATAGATTTTGCATATCTCCCAACATTTTGCGATGGGAATGAGGAAAACCTACTAGCAAATGTATTTAGCAGGGGCGGACTGACCATTGAGTCACTCGAGCACAGCCCGAGGGCCTCATGCCACTAGGGGGCCCCATCAGGGTTTGCCAGGCTCAGTAAAACAAGGGACAGTATGTAAAAATGTGTTTTTTTTTTACATCTGTCCCTGATATGTCAAAAACTGACATGCTTTTGCTGTGAAAATCCAGAGATTTTAGCTGCCCCGCCTCTGCACTGCCTCCTGACGTGGTGGCCATCAGTAAGCCCAGGGCCCCCATAATCTTCTATTGCCCGGGGGCCCCATGAGTTGTTAGTCCGCCCCTGGTATTTAGGCATAAGACACGGCCCCTGCCACACCCCCTTAAAGAGAATTAATCCAAAAAAAGGTTAATTAAATCCACAGGGGACTTTTTTTATCATTACTATTCCTTTTTATTGGCATCAGGGGTAAAGAGGGACATTGCTTCAAATTAGGGACAGTTGGGAGCTATGTATGACCATATCCGACCACACATGACCCATACCTGACCACATATGATGCTGGCCCACTTCCCAATGCTGCACTGTTTAAATAGCCTGTTGCTTTTTTTTCTGAACTATGCTTCATGAGCAATATGACAAAAAGAAATTACGATATTAATTATTAGAAATTACGAGATTAAGATATATATCAATTTAACAAAAGTCTGCCTTTTCCAGTGCGTTGTTTAGACAATTTGAGTATTTTGCTTAAAGTTTAATAGAAGAATGTAATCTAGTTGAATACAGTTGGACTAAGAAACTCTTTTATGTTTATGCATACATCCTGACCTCTGAAGACACGGAGCGCACTGGATGGGGCCACATGTCCAGAGAGACCTCAGGATGGGATTTGGGTTGGCAGGTGGTGGACAGGAAGATTGCAGGAAGGGATGGGGAGATGGACAGGGAGATTGCAGGAAGGGATGGGGGATGGACAGGGAGATTGCAGGAAGGGATGGATGGGGTGGACAGGGAGATTGCAGGAAGAGATGGATGGGATGGACAGGGAGATCGCAGGAAGGGATGAGTGGGATGGACAGGGAGATCACAGGAAGGGATGAGGGGTAGACACAGAGATCACAGAATTGGATGGGGGGATTGCAGGATGGGATAGGGGGGTGGATGGGGAAACAGAAAGCATAAACAGTGCAATTGAGATTGAGACACAGAACACTTCCCCGTTCTCAGCACACACTCTTCTTATCTCCTACAGAGTCCTGTACAGATGAAGCAGACAGAACAAGGGGTGTTCTGCGTGTAGCGCTCACCCCCGAAGGAGCCGCTGGTTGTTGTTTGGGATCGGCGTATTAAGTTACCCAGTGATGTGTCTAGGGGTAGTAGCAGTGAGTATTAGCAGCGAGCGAATGTCCAGTCATCAGATTTTCAAATGCTTTATTTTAAGGCCTGGCACGGCCAACATCAACAAGAAGGGCAGGATAGAAAAGATTGATGAAGCAGTAGAGAACAGTGCAGTCTCAGGCCTGGATAACAAGGAAAGCAAGCCTGCTTTCAACTATAGGTAGAACTCGTCGCCACTCCAGTCCGACTGGGTGAAGTGCTCCCAGACAGACTCCTGCCACAAGCCTGGCAGCCGAAATGTCACTTATAGATCGCTGGGAGGAACAGGCTTCTGCTACAGGCTTGGCTCGGGCCTCTGCCACTGGCCTGGTAATTCAGTACTTCAGAGAACAAACTAGATCTTGAGCAAATCCTCCCAATAAAAGTATTGAATGGTCAAGGACTGACAGCTGACATATACCTGTCACGTCTTGATGACCAGATCCCCGGTGGTTCGTTCAAGCCCTTTTGACAACCTGCCTCCGTGTTCTCCTCAAGCTGATCCCCCACTGAAGGATCCACTGCCTGGGATCTTTTAGTAAAGTTGGGGATCCAGCAAGTCACTGGGGCCCCATTCAGCCTCTGGATGGGTCTCCGTGGAGCGTGCAGCTCCGGCCAGGTGGGCCATGCCGGCGGGGTCCTTGGATGCGCGCACCCTGAAAGTTGGATGCCGCACCTAGAACATGGACCCCGCGGAGAGAGAGAGCCGACCCCCGCGGAGAGAGAGAGACGACCACAAAACCAGGTGTCTGTCCCAGATATACCCCCAGTGAGGGAAAAACTCCTCTAATTGGCTGCTGGGGAAAAGTGGCTCTGTCAGAACCCCTCTAGCGCCAACTGTCGCCCAGGGGTGGGATAACACCCCTGGAATGCAGACTGACCTACAGGACAGTTCCAGAACAACAGCAACCTGTAATCGAACAAATCACAAATGGGAGCAAAGTAACTCTCCCATTCACCCATTAACTTTAGCGTAGTGCCCACACTGAAAGTAAGGGGGCTCTATATATCTCTCCCAGTTAAATTGACACTGTTCCCAGTGTCCTAAAGCATTCAAGCCTGAATGCTGACCTGATACTGCTAACCGGACAGAAAAAAGCAGGAAAAGAGAGAAACATTTGCAAAACAGTAAGATTACAATGTGAGTAACATACAAACCATATGACAAACAAACATACACAGCCCTAGCTATCTAGCTGCCCACTCTCCACAGTGTTGATAGTAGGTGGGTCCAGAACAACCTGCATAGAAAACAAAATATACACACATCCCAAGGTGCCACATCAATTTACTTATCTTTTTACAACCTCCCAGGTCAGAATTGAGACTGCATGCTCAAGCCCGAACGCGAAGTCTCCCTTTCTTCCAAAGAGTCCTAAGGTTTAGTAAGTACTATAGAAGGAACACTTTCTGTTGCAAGAATATAAAAGTATTAGACTTAGCAAACTATATACACATATTCTGTCCTGCATGTGGATTTACAGAACACTGCCCCTAGCGGTCAATGTGCTGGTACTGCGGCAGTCCATAATTTGAATACAAAAGAGGTAGCAGCAAAAAGGAAGTGAAGAAGGTAGAACAGTTCTTTTTCCTGCTGAAATTGGCAATGCTGCAATAGAGACGTTGGCAAAGTTCCACATTAACTGACTGAACCCACCCCTCCCAAGAGTTCATCACAAAAATGTCTATGTGGATCCGGAGGAGTAGGAGGAAAAGGGAAACTTCAAAAAAAAGTATGAAAACTGAGTGGGGCAAAAGTTCTTGTCCACAACTTCAAGGAGGTTTGTAAGTCAGGCATCACAGTCCTCTGTCCTACTTATCACACAACTTCAAACAACCCCCAAAAAAAGTCCCGATAACATAAACATCGGGTGCCCGCATAGGACATGCACAACTCTGGCTGGGGGAGCCTTGAGTTAACAAGAGGGAGCAAAATAAAACACAGCAACCGACTCACCAGCTCTTCAAGATGGGCACGTAGTATCCAAGCATACGGTGCCAAGCTCATAAGGTGCATCCCCGAGCGGAACGCTTCTTTTTCTTCCGACTGTGGAGAGGTTGAAATCCCCCAATCCCTTGCTGATTGGGGAATCGGGGCTCAAACAGATGGTCAGGTAGGTCATTTCCATCTGTTGTAGAACCCTCCGACCAAAACTCAAAGTCCGAGGAATTTTCCGCCCCAGCGGGGAGATAATTGGTGGCTCTGGCTAGGGCGGGGGCCAGATCAGGTCGGCAAGACAACCTCCATTCGGCCCAGTCGAGTGGTCAGGAAGATCTTCCTCCGGTAGTAACACATCGAATGGAGGCCGCTCCAACTGAAATGACTTCTCAGGTGGTTTTGGCCTGCGCTTTGGATGCGCGGCCTGTATCATCATCGCGTCCTCCCTCGTTGAACGAGCTTACCTCTGTCAAGCGGGAGGGCGAGGTAGCCAACATCACAGTTTTGGTGGATAAGTTGAGGGTAGCGACATCCATATCAGGGACCTTGGGCTCCACGATCACCTCTGGAGAGGAAGACTCTGTCCATGGGGCCTCCAACTCTGCAGTAGCCGCTCCGGAGGACGAATCCACGTGGTATTCCCGTGGGGGTCTGACCATGCCGGCGGGGTCCATGGATTTGCGCACCCTGAAGGTGGATGCCGCACCTGGAACGTGGACCCCACGGAGAGAGAGAGAGCCGACCCCCGCGGAGAGAGAGAGCCGACCACGAAACCAGGCGTCTGTCCCAGATATACCCCTCCCCAGCATGCCCAGCGATTGAAAAACTCTAATTGGCTGCTGGGGAAAAGTGGCTCTGCCAGAACCCCTCTAGCGCCCAGGGGTGGGATAACACCCCTGGAATGCAGACTGACCTACAGGACAGTTCCAGAACAACAGCAACCTGTAATCTAACAAATCACGAATGGAAGCAAAGTAACCCTCCCATTCACCCATTAACTTTAGCGTAGTGCCCGCACTGAAAGTAAGGGAGCGCTACATGTGTCTGCAGCCTGAGCCCAGCTTCTGTCTTCCAATAATCTGATAAAATTCTGGGCACAGGCTTCACCAGAAATCTGTCTCATCTGTCAGGCCACTGCAACAGCTTAACTGCAGCAACTTTTCTATCATGCGCACACTGACTTGCCCTCCTCCATTGGAAAGCACCTCCTCGTCTTCAGTAGTAACTGACCCTGCTACCACAGCACAGAGTGAGTCACAGACGGTGTGAGTACAGGAGGACGATTGCTATGAGCTGCAGCCAATCACCATGAGGACAAGCAGCTGAAAGGTCCAATCAAAGAACATTTTAACACGCACAGTAAGAAAACCAGCCTCAGGCTGTGGGATTCTATGTGCATTTGCAGGACAGCGGGAAAGCCCTCCCTTTGCGGGAAAATCCTGCCCATTCCGGGGTGGTTGGGAGGTATGGATTTTGGGTTTGCTCACACTTTTGGTCCCATGTACACTGGGTGTTTAGCCCCAGCACATGGGACTCTGGAGTTTAGCTTTGAGTAGAAGGCACAAGTATCCCATTTAGCCCTGCTGATGGCAGCCTATTAAACTGTATAAGAGGCTGACAGCTGCCGTAGCTGAATTGGTCTAGATGAGGCACTTAGTGGTACAAACAATTAGGACTGTAAGCACCTAGGGACAAATACCTGATATGCAAGAAGTCTGCGTTCTGGGCATTTGCCCTGGGCATATACTGCCTTAAACTTTTTAACTGCTGTGTGTCATCCAGCCGCAGCAGCTGTCAGCCTCTCTTAGGCCTAATTCACACCTATTTTCACACCTACATTTTTTGTTCATTTTGCAGATTTGCACTACATTCCTATTTAACATGGTTAAATGTTATAGACCACCCAATGTTAATGAGGAGGTGGAGACTCGGCTCCTTGCACAGATGGAAAGGGCTGCAAGGGCTGGGACGGTGATAATAATGGAGGATTTTAACTACCCAGAAATTAACTGGAATAATGGAATTTCTGGGACAGGTAAAGGACAAAAATTTAAAAACCTATTGCAGGACAATTTTATGGTCCAGTTTATTGAGGCCCCAACTAGGAATGATGCTCTGTTGGACTTGGTAATCTCAAACCATGCAGAGCTTATTACTAATGTTCAGATAAAGGAACACCTGGGTAGCAGTGATCATAACATGATTTCATTTAATATTAACTATAAGCAAGAAATACATACAGGAAAGATAAAAACACTTAATTTCAAGAGAGCAAATTTTCAAAGCATGAGGATTGCTCTCCAGGGCTTGGACTGGGAGGGAATATTGGCACAGATGAACACAGAACAGAAATGGGAATTCTTCAAAAAGACTCTTTGGAAGCTCACTGCAAAGTATATTCCCATGGGCATAAACTGAAATCGAACACCACCTCATAAGCAATAAATCTTTCAGATAGTCACTCCTCCAGTGTGGAGGTCACCACCATAATCAAAGAATATACATGAAAAGGGGGGTTTTGGTCCTAAAGAAAGCACTAAGACAGTGTGCTTCTATGGACCTAGCGGTTATCAAGGTAGTGACGGACAATAACTGAATATGAAAATAGTAAATTTTATTATATAGTTAACACAAGAGATGTATATAAATATAATAAACAATGTCTAATATTAAAAAAAGGTATTTTTGTTGGTCTTTGTCTGTCCCTGTTTTTGTTTTGTGCGTGTTTTGTCAGTACCGGTTAGTGAATAACAATTCTAGTTTTCACGGGTGCAGCTTTGGCCAGCTATCACCAGTTGATAATCTTAACATACCTAGGTCTCAGAATTTTTACCTTTTTTAATATTAGACATTGTTTATTATATTTATATACATCTCGTGTGTTAACTATATAATAAAATGTACTATTTTCATATTCAGTTATTGTCCGTCACTACCTTGATAACCACTAGGTCCATAGAAGCACACTGTCTTTTCATGTATATTCCCATGGGCAATAAGTTTAAAAGGCTAAAGATAAAACCTATGTGGCTCACGGTCAAAGTTAAAAAAGCTATAAACAATAAGAAAATAGCTTTTAAAAAATATAAAAATGAAGGAACACTAGTGTCGTTTAAATGTTACAAAGAATATAATAGAATATGTAAAAAGGAAATCAAGGATGCAAAAATTCAAAATGAACGACAGATTGCAAAAGATAGTAGGACAAACCCCAAAAAATTCTTTAAAAATATTAATAGTAAAAAGGTCAAGTCTGAGCATGTAGGCTATTTACAAAATAATCTAGAGTGGGTGACTGAGGACATAGAGAAGGCAAATTTATTAAATGCTTTCTTCAGCTCTGTGTATACAATGGAGTATGGGGGAGCTCATGTCCATAATGGGGGTGGGAGTGACACAGCCCCAAATCCACAATGGCTCAAAAGTGATATGGTCCAGAAATATTTAGACAGAATAAAGGTGGATAAAGCATCTGGACCAGATGGCATCCACCCACGGATCCTAAAAGAATTGAGCTCTGAAATTTCAAAGCCACTGTATCTAATATTTCGGGACTCATTAAAGACAGGAATAGTACCACTGGATTGGCGTAGAGCCAATGTGGTGCCTATATTTAAAAAGGGAACAAAGTCTTTACCAAGTAACTATAGACCTGTTAGTTTAACTTCTATAGTTGGGAAGATACTGGAACATTTAATAAAAGACCACATGGATAAGTTTTTGCTGGAAACAAACTATTTATGCAGCAGACAGCATGGATTCATGAAAGACAGAAGTTGTCAGACAAACCTGATTTCCTTTTATGAAGAGGTAAGTAAAACCCTGGACAGAGGCATGGCAGTGGACGTGGTATACTTGGATTTTGCAAAAGCGTTCGATACAGTTCCCCACACACGGCTCATGTGTAAGGTAAGGTCTACAGGATTAGATATATTAGTTTGTAAATGGATAGAAAACTGGCTGAAAGACAGAATTCAGAGAGTTGTGGTTAAAAATTCTTACTCTGAATGGTCCAAGGTTATCAGCGGTGTACCCCAAGGTTCAGTGTTGGGTCCCTTACTTTTCAATATATTTATAAATTATATTGGGTCTGAGATCCAAAGTAACATTTCTGTCTTTGCAGATGACACCAAGCTATGCAGGGGAATAACGTCCTTGCAGGATGTCTCCAATTTACAAGCCGACCTTAATGCTCTGTCTAATTGGGCGACTAAGTGGCAGATGAGGTTTAATGTTGATAAATGTAAAGTTATGCACTTAGGGGCTAAGAATATGCATGCATCATACATGCTAGGGGGAGTTCAACTGGGGGGATCTGTAGTGGAGAAGGATCTGGGGTTTTTAGTTGATCATAAGCTCAATAATGGCATGCAATGCCAAGCTGCGGTTTCCAAAGCGAGCAAAGTCCTTTCTTGTATTAAGAGAGGTATGGACTCCAGAGATAGAGATATAATTTTGCCCCTGTACAAATCATTAGTAAGACCTCATCTGGAATATGCAGTCCAGTTTTGGGCACCAGTTCTCAAAAAGGATATTGGAGAACTGGAGAAAGTGCAGAGAAGGGCAACTAAACTGATAAGAGGCATGGAGGAGCTCAGCTATGAGGAAAGATTAGAAAAACTGAATTTATTCACTCTTGAGAAGAGGAGAATAAGGGGGGATATGATCAACATGTACAAATATATAAGAGGTCCATATAGTGAACTTGGTGTTGAGTTATTCACTTTAAGGTCAGCACTGAGGACAAGGGGGCACTCTTTACGTCTGGAGGAAAAGAGATTTCACCTCCAAATACGGAAAGGTTTCTTCACAGTAAGAGCTGTGAAAATGTGGAACAGACTCCCTCCAGAGGTGGTTCTGGCCAGATCAGTAGATTGCTTTAAGAAGGGCCTGGATTCTTTCCTAAATGCACATAATATAACTGAGTACTAAGTTTTGTAGGTAAAGTTGATCCGGGGTAAATCCGATTGCCTCTCGGGGGATCAGGAAGGAATTTTTTCCCCTCCGGTAGCAAATTGGATCATGCTCTGCTGGGGTTTTTTGCCTTCCTCTGGATCAACTGTGGGTATGAAGTTGGGTGTATGGGATGTACTGGGTATGAAGTTGGGTGTATGGGATGTACTGTGTTTTATTTTGTTTGTTTATTTTTATTTTTTTATGGTTGAACTGGATGGACTTGTGTCTTTTTTCAACCTGACTAACTATGTAACTATGTTTCATATGGAACACGTTCTGTAGTACAGATCTGCAAAATGCAAAAAGCACTAAGAAAGCATAGGTGTGAATCAGGCCTTAGCGTATGCCAGGTTGCCAGCAGCAGGGCTGGATGGGATACCTTTGACCTCCATCTGCTGCTGAGTGTCAGAGCCCCATGTATGGGGGCTAAATTCCCAGTGTGCATGGGGTATATAAGGGACAGTACAAATTTAAAAAACATACTAATTCCTCAATGAGGCCACAGACAAATATAAACCTGATATAAATTTTACTTTTTTCCCCACTGTATTTAAAACTTAAAAAAAAGAAAACAATTGGCTAGAAATGAGCTTTAACTAGATTGCATCCCTACATTTACTATGTAGAATGGTAAACTAGAACAAAGGCTAACAGTGACAGTGTTATGGGCAGAATGTAATACTACTCACTCTGGCTCCCATGAATTGCTCCCTTAGTATGGTCCATGAGAGAAGGTAACAAAATGCCTTATTGCAGGAGTAAATAACTGCTACTTCTGAAGTGCATAGCCTGGGCAACGCAAGAAAGTAGAGGGAGAAGGCTAGAAGAGAGAAGCTACAGACCGGGAAGATTCTCTTAACGACCAGGGCAGCTGTAATGGTATAAAGACCAAGAGTTCTCCAACTAGAATAAAAAACAAAACAAAAGGCAGAGAGCAGAGAAAAGTGAGGTTACATAATTCAATTACAGCTAAAAAAAAAAGCCTCAACATGGGGAGGTTAGTTTAGTAATTTTCATAAGATCCTATTTTCTTAAAACCCTGATTAATTTGATTTAGTATTGTACTCACAAACATACAATTTAGTAAGGCAGAACTAATCAAAGCATAAGATAACATAAAATACCAAGCTAAAAGGAAAAAGATGATCTATTATTGTCTTTTTCTAAAAAGTGATATATAATTAAACTAAACTGATTAGATTTAATAAATGTTTAAAAGCATTTATTTTATTGTACACATTGTAATTTCATAGATTTCTATTATGATATAAAAAACATGGAGAAAAGTCGGTTATAATCTGGGAGACTAAAGACAAACATTGCTAAATGCAAACATTTATTATATTTTAGATGTAGGTGCGTCCTCCAAACGAGTCACTGGGCCCTCCTGAGAGACCAGCACATTCTCAGACCAGTAGGGGCTGAGGCAAGAGAGCGAGCACATGGCCCCACACAAATATTTATCCTCTCCCAGAATGCACCAGTGGCTATGAACTTCCTACTGGGCTGGCTGGAAAAATACATATTCATAACTTAACCTAGTTGTACTCATACTGGCCTGTGGTTTCAGTGGCACCTACTGGCAACAGTGAGAAATGCACAATCTAAATGAGATTAGGGAAAGACCATATAAACTGTACAATCAGTCTGAGCTACCTACAGCCCAGCCAAAAACTAAATTTACATGATAGCCCCAGTTTAGGACCAAGGGGCTACATATAAATGTTTTAAATATGCAATATGCATAACTGTCAATTGTAGCAATCTGTGCAAGTAGAATCGCTTTTTTTTTTACTCACTAGATGATAGGAAAATAAATTATAACAAACTTAATTCAACCCCATTTTTTAAAACTGTTTAGAGTCAAATATGTGTTTATTGCTTTTCAACAGAATAATACAACACATATAAATGTCAGATGCTCATAACATAAAATAATACACTGTATGAAGCGTGCCCAACTCGAATCCAAACAAGTCACCATCTTTATCAGGCAGACAACGATACGTTATACATAAAGGCAGTGAGGATCAGTGAGATACAAACTATTAGCACAACATCTGACTACTGGAAGAGGGCAAATAAGCGGAAAGAGAAGAAGAGAGAAGAGAAAAAAAAGAGGGGGGTGGGAGAAGAGTGAGAGGGAGGGGAAAAGTAGACCGAGCATGTCATCCTGAAAAAGGTAAGTAGGTCGAACTTCAGGGCTGGCTTGAGGCATTAGTAACGACTTCAAGGAATCCGAGGTAGAGTAATCGATCCATACGAGTCATAAGGTCTTAAATTTATCATAGCTGTCATTATCTAAGGCCAGCATTTCCTCCATGCGCATGATGACGTAAACCACAGAGACCCAAAAGGACAGGGGAGGGGTAGTATTCATTTAAAAAAATTGGGGGATAAGCTGCCTTGCGGCCGACAGAAAGAGGCATTACAAGGTGCCTTTTTGGGAAGCTATGGAGCCAGGTAGCATGGACAGTGAAGCTATCTCCGGCGAGGGTGTCAGGGCCGGTCATAGAGCCTTCTGTATATGGCAAAAACCTGAGACCAAAGGGGTTGAATGGCCGGACACTTCCACCAAATATGGAGGTAGCTACCGTCTGCCGAGCCACACCTCCAACACAAGGGAAGTACAGACGGGAACATTTTATGCAAAGAATGAGGATCCCTGCTTAAAGTTTTTCTCCTGGGAGTAACAGGAGATAGAGGATTTGTGTGTAAAGTGGTACGACTTTTGCCAATCAACTAGGTGTAGTTCTCTTCCCAGATCCGTGGACCACTTCCTTGTGTAAGAGGAAGGTTGATCATGTATCAATGGGTGTTGTAGAGAAAATGTCTCAGCGTTTGAAAGAGAGCACAGCTGTTCAAATCCTGTTAGGGGTCTGTAAATCTGGGACAAGGAAAAAGGGTCAGAGCAGAAGGAGGATATGTGTAGGGCTGTGAGCCAATTGCCTTGGACACTGGACATTATGGGAGAGCCGGAAACGGGGTTCACAAATGAACTTGATACAGGCCAAGCGTGGCGGGAGTATAGCCCCACCGAGCGTAAGCCTATGCTTTGTGGTAATGCAGGGTGGTCAAATAAAGATGTGAGTGGTGAAGGGTAAAAGGATAATAATGAGAGCAATCCTGTCACATACCTGGTAGTGGAGCCCAACGTGCAGGGAGCAGCCTCTCGTAAGCCTCTGACTCAGGAGCCCCTGGTAGAGTAGACAGAGGGTCAAGAGTCATGAGGGGCACAAGTGCCTGATGGTAAGCTGGGTAGCGGGCCGGGTGTGACATCAGGAAGGTGAGCAGAGTTCCATGCAAGATACCAACAGCAAGCCGGAACAGAGGAGTAGCACTTGCAGAACAGGGATCGAGCAGGTGGCACAGACCGGGTTCAGCACAGGCGGGCGGATCAGGAGCCTGAGTAAGTCCCAAAGGGAGGTCAAAGTCCAGGCCGGGTCGGTGTAACAAGCGAGCAGAGAACAGTGCCAGGGGTTGGGCAGAAAGGGTGGTCAAATGTAGCCAGGGGTCAGGGGCATGTTGCAGACAGACGTGGTCAGAGGAACCTGGGTCAGGTAAACAGGAAGTCAACAGGTAACAGGTGCAGATTCTCCAGGGATATGCTGTAGACTGGCCAAACGCCGTCACCACGCACGCCCGCTCCCACCGGATGCCAAGCTACTTATAAAGCTGTGAGAAATCGGAGGGAATCATTATGCCAAGATAGGAGATGCCCCACTGAAAGGAGAAGTTCGCCTGTACTCGAGTGAGGGTCGTGCGGGGAAGACTTATGTTAAGTGCTTCAGTCTTATATATATTTAATTTAAAGTTGCTAAATTCTCCAAACCTACGAAATTCACTCATTAGGGAGGGGAGGGACGTGTGTGGTTGTTGGACGTAGACCAGCAGGTCGTCTGCATAAAGGGAGAGCTTGTGTTCGGCAGAGGGTGTCTTGATCCCCATTAGTGTTGTGTTTTGTCTAATGGCCTGGGCTAGGTGTTCTATCACTAAAACAAATAGGAGAGGAAACAGGGGGCAGCCCTGGAACATACCATTAGATATCTCGAAGGGCGCGGAGGAAGAGCCATTGACCAGGACAGATGCAAAGGGGCGAGAGTACAATGCCATAGCCCAGGATACAAAAGCAGAGCCGAAACCCAACTGTTGCAAGGAAAGATGCAAAAACTGACAATTGACCCGGTCAAAGACAGTAGACAGGCCTTTAAGTTGTGGTGTTGAATGTATGAGATCAGGTAAATGGTTTTGGTCGTGTTGTCTCTGGCCTCACGGCCAGGGACAAAACCCACTTGGTCTTTATGGTCATTAAAGGGCAAAAGAGGGGGAAAGGCAGTTGGCTAAGACCCTGGCATAGAGTTTGACATCTAAATTAGGAAGTGAGATTGGGCGATAGCTACTACATTGTGATGGGTCCTTGAAATATTAGCGGTTGGGAGATTACTGGAGGGGAGGTGAGTGTTATCAATAGAAATTAATGCTGTGGCCATTAATTGGGCTAGGGATTGGGCAAGTGATTTAAAAAACCTAGGGGAAAACCTGTCAGGACCTGGGCATTTACCAGATTTTAAGCCCTTGATAACTGTAAGTTATTCCTCTACTGTCAGGGGGTTATGCAAGTCATTGGCTTGTTCAGTGGTTATCTGGGGCAAGGCTGTTTCTGAAATATAAGCCTTCATGGCCGATAGGCAAGAGTCCTAAGTCTGGGCTGTAGTGATCCGTGAGGGTAAATTATATAGGCTGGAGTAATATTGTCTAAAGGCATCTAAGATACCCTTTGTGTTGCTAATTTTTTGTTGGTCATCAGTACAAATATGTTGGATGGGTCGGTGCATGGGGCGGGGGTGAAGACACATAAGGGGTCTGTCAACAAGTTGTCATTCATGCGCCACGAGAACGTTCTGCTCAAAGTCGGGGGTGAGCCAGGCTAGGATGAGCGGGGGCATGATCAGACCAGAGTATGTTGCCCAGAGATGCCTTGAGTGGAGTAACAAGTAGGGATTGGGAGATTATGATGTAATCAACGTGACTGTAGGAGTTGTGGGCCACGGGATAACAGCTGTAATCTCTCTCAAAGGGGTGCTGTACTCTCCAGACATCCACCATATGTGTGGAGTGTAGGAGAGACTTTATATGTGTAAGATCGGTGTGGGATATGGATGACTTACCCGAGGAAGTGTCCACGGCAGGTCACATTGAGGTCACCGCCCAGGATGAAACAGGGACCACCAAATGAAAGTAGCTTTTTGAAAACCCCGGATAGGAAGCTCCCTTGGTCTTGGTTCGGGCCATACATGTTAGCCACTGTAAAAACAGAAGAATTTGATTTCAATTCAAGAAAAAGGTATCGGCCCAAGGGGTCAACAAAAGAATCCACGACCTGGGGGGTGAAAAGACTTGTTAAAGGCTATGAACACCCCCTAGACTTAGCCTTTGGAATCGTGCTATGATACCATTGATGGCAATGGGGATTATAAGGGTCGGAATAGCCGAGCCTCGAAAATTAGTCTCCTGTAGCGGCAGAATTATGGTTTTGGCCTTGTGGAATTGGTAAAGGATCTGGCTGTGTTTCTCCAGAGAATTGAAGCCCCTGCAGTTAAAGAAAGACAGGGTTATGTGATCAATCGGCATCATGGTAATATCGATAGAGGAGGTCCCAAAGCCAATCCGTATTAATGTCAAGGTCTGCTCGGTCCAGGAGAAAGCAGAGAAGGAGGAAAAAGAAGTGAGAAGGGGAAGAAAGACAAAGTGCAGGAGAAAAAAATGAGCAAGAGCAGGAGAGACAAGTGAGTATCAGCTCCAGGAAGAGGGGGAGCTTAGGGTTAGTACCGTAGAGAAAGGGAGTCATCGGAAGAAACAGGGAGGGAAGGAGGAGCAACAAGCCACTAGTTGGCAGTATTGAGGCATGAGGTAAAAAACATAACAATTCCAAGCTATAAAATAGACTAGAACAAAAAAAGTACAGTGCTTGCATAAGCACTATCGGTCCTAAGGGGGGGGGGGACATAGTAGGCACACAGCGTGTCCCCTGGTCCCAGGGTCTGCAGAGGTATAATAACTAAAACTAAACTAAATTACACCATCAATAAAACATTTTGCAAAACTAAGAACTGTTACATAGTTACATAGTTAGTCAGGTTGAAAAAAGACACAAGTCCATCCAGTTGAACTATAAAAAAAATAAACACAGCCACCCAGGAAAGGCAAGGTCCCACTGGGCAGGTGATATGGACGGAAACAAAAACCAAAAGGGGACGAGGATGCAACCCGAGAACAAAAATAGATAAGTCTCTCCATCTTAATCCCTGGCAGTGAGGGGATCACCAGGACATCCATGGACGTCCATCTTTTCACATCTCGGGTGGTGAGGGGTGCAAATCCTGTGCTATAACAAAGAAAATCAACCCTATGTCAGTGGGCAAATGGTAGGAACCACAGGGGAGTCAGTCATCTGGTGACCTCTGGGGTGAAGCTATGGGGCATTTGCCCTTGCTGGCCTTCTGCCATTGCGGGTGGAAAGGAAGACCCGAAGTGGCGGACGGGAGTGGCCAATCCGGTAAGGAAACCTGAGGTAGCTCCAGCATGCCCAGGAGCTGCGGCAAGTCCCCAAGGGTCATGTTGGACCCTCAGCTGAAATGGGAACTTCCACTAATACATAATATTCCTCTCCTGAAGGATAGATGTGAGCGGTTTAAGAGCACGCCTCATAGCTAGCGTTTGGCGTGAGAGGTCTGGGAGCAACACAATGAGTCAGTCAGGGACCTCATTCAGTCAAATGCAATCCTGTGTACTGGCAGCCCTCATAATAGCTTCTTTCACCCTGCAGAGTGTGTCACGGTTAAAGGAGGGATCCGCAATTCTCGGGCCCGAGGTCCACTCTGTGTAATTCAACGGGGGTATCTTAAGGCTGCTGGAGAAGTTGGTTAAAGATGGCAGTAACCACCCCGGCTAGGTCTTTGTGTTCAACCTTTTCAGGGATACCGTGGAATCTGATATTATTCCTGCGATTTCGGTTCTCGATATCATCTTGATGATACATGAGTTGCTGTATCAGTACAGTGTGAGAATTAAGAGTCTCTTCATGGGACTGCAGTGTGTTGCAAATGACATCAGAGGTATTCTCCACGTCTTCCATATGGGTCCCCAAATCCCTCTTGAGCTCATTAATCTCCGTTCTGTATGCCTTTTAATGCTCAAAGTCATTTTTAGTGGATAGAGTCCGCATGTAAGCATGCATGGAGGGCAGTTGTGACTCCATATCTCATCCATCTCCAGAGCACAGGGAAGCCTGAGAGAGGTGGTGGGGGCTGTGAGGACTATCGGAGGGAGGCCTGAGGTCTGAGAGGGGGGCTGAGCAGCCCCTGGAGTGTACTTGCATGGCGTCTGCTGGCTCAGAGCGGGCCGGAGATGGAGGAGTTGCAACCATCTTGGATCACTCCTAGCTCAAGAAGGCTGTAGAAGACCGAGTCACAAACTGGCTGAGATCTCTTTGGGATCAATCGCAAACTGGCTTAGAATGATCCTTCTGTTTGCCCCTACCCATCGAGGCATTTTGGGAGCTGTGAAAGCGGTGATGTGTGAGTTCTGTCCTCGGCAGAAACAGCAGGACCAGGAGCTCCATGCTCCATGCGCTAAGCCTTGACAGAAATCATGTGACCATACTCCTTGGCTTTTGGTAATGTGAACAAAACAGGAGCCCGAAGCATTATCACTAGGGTTGAGTGAAACCAAACTGTAAATTTCGGGTTCGTACCAGACTTTTGGATTTTTTGTACCCGGACCCGAACCCGAACAATTCACTGTAAGTTCAGGTTCGGGTTCGGTGTTCGGCAATGTAATGGCACGCTGCAGGGCAGCCAATCACCATTTGTTTTACTCGTGTGACCTAGAAGCCATCACAACCATGCCTACGAATGGCATGGCTGTGATTGGCCAGTGCAGCATGTGACTCAGCATGTGACCCAGCCTCTATATAAGTTAGAGGCACATAGCACAGCTCGTCACTCTGCTTCAGATAGGGTAGGGAAAGGCTGCCGCTGCTGCTCTTAGGAAGAGTCAGACTGTCCTGCTTCAGAAACACCAGCACTGCATATGTTACAGTGAGATACTCTGCAAGATAGATTAGGGAAAGGTTCCCCATTGTGCTTGTAGGGAGAGAAATATATAGGAGTCTGTCCTGGTTTAGAAATCTAAGTACACCAGCACTGTATATGTTACCGTGAGATACTCTTCAAGATAGTTTAGGGAAAGGTTCCTGATTGTGCTTGTAGGGAGAGAAATAGATAGGAGTCTGTCCTGGTTCAGAAATCTAAGTACACCAGCACTGCATATGTTACTGTGAGGCGGCGTACACACGTACGAGAACCTCGACGGGCGGAACACATCGTTCCGCCCGTCGAGGTTCTCGGCCGGCCGTCGAAATCGGCGACCCGCCCGTCGGAAATGGCAACCAGCCATTCATCCAGACGGGCCGTCGAGCAAATAGAGAGCCTGCTCTCTATTCGCTCGACGGGATTCCCGACGGGCGGGGCGAGCCAGGAGCGTACACACGGCCGAGGTTCTCGCTGGAATGCAGCTCCCAGCGAGGTTCTCGCTGGTTTCTAGCGAGAACCTCAGTCGTGTGTACGCCGCCTGAGATACTCTGCAAGATACTTTTCTTCTATTGTGCTATTCAAAAAACATCCCCTAGACATTACGCCTGCTACTGCCCAACGCAGCAAGGGACCGAGCACACCAAAGCCAGGTCCAAGGAGTTCCCTAGCGTGGCAATTCTCCACACAATGTGCTGATGACAAAACACGAGTGGTTTGCACGCTGTGCAATCAGAGCCTGAAGCGAGGCATAAACGTTCTCAACCTGAGCACAACCTGCATGACCAGGCATCTAAGTGCAAAGCACGAGCTGCAGTGGAGTAGACACCTCAAAAAACAAGAAAGGGCTCTGGCTCCTCCTGCTTCCTCTCCTGCTTCAGTCTCGGCCTCTTTATCCTCCTCTGTAATGACAGCGGCACCTGCCACCCCGCAATCAGAGGATCGGCAAGCAACACTACCACCTGGGTCACCAAACATCTCCACAATGCCCCATGGAAGCGTTCAGGTCTCTATCTCCCAAACACTGGAGCGGAAGAGGAAGTAACCCCCTACCCACCCGTTGATCCCTGGCCCTGAATGCCAGCATTTCAAAATTCCTGGCCTTTGAAATGCTGTCATTCGGTCTGGTGGAGACACCGAGTTTTAAAAGCCTGATGGCATTGGCTGTCCCATAGTACGTGGTGCCCAGCCGCCACTACTTTTTCAGGCGAGCCATCCCTTCCCTGCACAACCAAGTGGGGGACAAAATCAGGTGTGCACTGAGCAACGCCATATGTGGCAAGGTCCACCTAACTATGGATACGTGGACCAGTAGGCACGGTCAGGGACGGTCATCTCCCTAACAGCACACTGGGTAAATGCAGTGGCGACTGGGCCTGAGGCGAATAGCAGTTTGGCGCATGTCCTTCCACCGCCAAGGATTGCAGGGAGCTTCAGTTTGCCTCCTGTTGCTAACTCCTCCTACTCCACTTCCTCATCCTCTACCGCCTCCTCATCCGGTCAGCGTAACACATTTACCACCAACTTCAGCATGGCCATGGGTAAAAGACAACAGGCAGTTTTAAAACGTTTGTGTTTGGGGGAAAAACGCTTCAGGCGATGATGGAAGAGGATGTGGCACAGGAGGAGGAGGGGGAGGAGGAGGAATCGGCATCATTTCCAAGGCTTTCAGGGCAGTCATTCACAAGTGGCTCCGAGGGTGGGTTCCTGCACCAACAAATGTCAGGTACACAACTGTCCAGCAAGGGCACAGTTCTGGAGGATGACGAGGTGAAGGATGAGGAGAAGGAGATGGAGGAGGAGGAACCATGTTCACAGCAGGGTGGCACCCAGACCAGCTCATGGCCATCACTGGTGCATGGCTGGGGGGATACAGAGGACACAGACGATACACCTCCCACAGAGGACAGCTTTTCTTTGCCTCTGGGCAGCCTGGCAAACATGAGCGATTACATGCTGCAGTGTCTCTGCAACTAATTCCCTCACTGGAGCGTGATTGCAAGATTAGCGAGTACAAGCGCACGCTGGTAGACGCGCTGTTGGTGGAATTCCCACCTGACAGTGGGGGCACAGTGGAAGCACAAGGCGAAGGCAGAGAAGGAGGAAGAGGTCGCCAACGCAGCCGGGGCACCGCCAGCACCTCAGAAGGCAGGGTTAGCATGGCCGAAATTTGGAAAAGCTTTGTCAGCACGCCACAACTAGGGATGAGCCGAACACCCCCGTGTTCGGTTTGCACCAGAACCTATGAACGGACCTCACGTTCGCGCGAACGTATCAAACCCCATTGACGTCTATGGGACTCGAACGTTCGAATTCAAAAGTCATCATTTTAAAGCCCAATATACAAGTTATTGTCGGAAAACGGGTTTGGGGACCCGGGTCTTGCCCCAGGGAACATGTATCAATGGAAAAAAATATTTTAAAAACGGTCGTTTTTTCTGGAGCAGCGATTTTAATGATGCTTAAATTGAAAAAAAAAATATGAAAAATTCCTTAACCACTTGTCATCTGCCCACCGTCAAATGACGGCGGGCAGACGACTCCATTATCCTGACATCACGTCATATGACGTGATGTCCCTTTAAAGCCGCGGGCGGGCGTGCGTCGCCGGCGGCGCGCGCGCGCGCCGCTCTGCGGGGATCCGTGCGAGTGCCCGGCGGCAACGATCGCCGCCGGGCACACGCGATTGCTCAGTAACTGAGCTGGGACGTGCAGCTCTGTATGTAAACACTGAGCTGCACGTCCCTGTCAGGGGGAGAGGAGATCGATTGTGTCCCTTGTACATAGGGACACAATCGGTCACCTCCCCCAGTCACCCCCCCTCCCCCCACAGTTAGAACACTCATAGGACACACATTTAACCCCTTCCCCGCCCCCTAGTGGTTAACCCCTTCACTGCCAGTCACATTTATACAGTAATCAATGCATATTTATAGCATTGTTCACTGTATAAATGTAAATGGTCCCAAAAATGTCAGAAAAGTGTCCGAAATGTCCGCCATAACGTCGCAGTCCCAATAAAAAAATCACAGATCGCCGCCATTAATAGTAAAAAAAAAAAAAAAAAAAAATGCCATAAACTATCCCCTATTTTGTAAACGCTATAAATTTTGCGCAAACCAATCGATAAACGCTTATTGCATTTTTTTTTTACCAAAAATATGTAGAAGAATACGTATCGGCCTAAACTGAGGAAAAAAATATTTTTTTTATATATTTTTTGGGTTATTTATTATAGCAAAAAGGAAAAAATATTGCATTTTTTTAAAAATTGACGCTCTATTTTTGTTTATAGCGCAAAAAATAAAAACCGCAGAGGTGATCAAATACCACCAAAAGAAAGCTCTATTTGTGGGAAAAAAAGGATGCCAATTTTGTTTGGGAGCCACGTCGCACGACCACACAATTGTCAGTTAAAGCGACGCAGTGGCGGAAGCTTATATTTTGTCTGGGCAGGAAGGGGGTGTAGGTGCACAGTAGGCAAGTGGTTAAAATATCGACCTGCTGGGTGTCTATAGTAGTGGCACATGTTTTGAACTGTCCCTGCACAAAATTAGATTACTATAAGAAAAAAGTAATTTAAGACTCCTTGCGGCTTTAATGTGACGTTTGGTCCCTGCAATATGGATAAAAATCACTGAAAAAAATAGCATGGGTTTCCCCGCCACCACTCCCCCCAGGTCATTACAATTATTTTGGAAATTTGGGCCCTAGGTGTTGGTGTTGCCACAACACTGTAAGCCCTCACAGTTAGTCTTGGTGGGCACTGGAACGCTCTGCTGTGAAATATTAGATCAAGAATTGTAATTACATGCCCCTGTTGAACAGGGTCAGAAAAATTGGACCTTAGGCACTGGTGCTGGTGCCACAACACTGCAACCCCTCACAGATACTGTAATTGAAGCGCAGCAAAGAGCCACATGCAAAGTATTGCATCAAAAATTGTTGCAATCGGCAAAGTGGTGTGTGACAACGGAAGCAATTTGTTAGCGGCATTGAATTTGGGCAATTTGACACATGCGCTGTGCATGGCACATGTGTTGAATCTGATTGTACAACGCTTTGTGCATAAGTACCCAGACTTACAGGACGTCCTCAAGCAGGCCAGGAAGGTGTGTGGCCATTTCAGGCATTCCTACACGGCCATGGCGCACTTTTCAGATATCCAGTGGCGAAACAACATGCCAGTGAGGCGCTTAATTTGCGACAGCCTGACACGTTGGAATTCAACACTCCTAATGTTCGACCACCTGCTCCAACAAGAAAAAGCCGCCAACGAGTATTTGTATGACCCGGGTGCTAGGACAGCCTCTGCGCAGCTAGGAATTTTTTTGCCACGTTACTGGATGCTCATGCGCAATGCCTGTAGGCTCATGCGTCCTTTTGAGGAGGTGACAAACCTAGTCAGTTGCACTGAAGGGACCATCAGCGACATCATCCCATTTGTTTTCTTCCTGGAGCGTGCCCTGCAAAGAGTGCTGGATCAGACCGTAGATGAGCGTGAAGAGGAAGAATTGTGGTCGTCATCACAACCAAAACGAGCCTTATCAGCATCGCTTGCTGGACCTGCGGCAATGCTGGAAGAGGAGTCAGAGAAGGAATGTGGCTTTGAGGAGGAGGAGGAAGACCAACCACAGCAGGCATCCCAGGGTGCTCGTTGTCACCTATCTGGTACCCCTGGTGTTGTACGTGGCTGGGGGGAAGAACAGACCTTCAGTGAGATCAGTGAGGACGAGTAACGGGACATCCAACCTTGTGAAAATGGGGTCTTTCATGCTGTTGTGCCTGTTGAGGGACCCTCGTATAAAAAGACTGAAGGAGAACGACCTGTACTGGGTGGCCACGCTACTAGACCCTCGGTATAAGCAGAAAGTGCCTGAAATGTTACCGAATTACCGGAAGTCAGAAAGGATGCAGCAGTTCTAAAATAAATTAAAAAGTATAGAACAAAGGTGTAACTGAAAGGGCTATAGTACACCTCCCAGCGCCTAATTGGAGACAGAATACAATAGTGATTAAATCACAATCTGCACAATCTGCACAATTAAGTGCAATACTGTGAGAGAGCCAGAAGGATGAAGGGTGCTTTTTATGACAAAAAGATGCCCACAAATTACAACTAAGCTGCTGTTTAAAATAAATAAAGATGCAAAAATGATGGTGAATCAAACCTTATAACATATAAAATAATGTCCAAGTCATAAACCACAAACAGCGCTGATGTTGGTATTTCAGTGTGACTGAATTTTTTTTTCAAAATTCAGACCTCAACACATTAAAAAATTGCTGGAGTGCAGACCAGTAGGAAGAAAAAGAGTCCATAGGTGATTGTATTGGAAATCAGATAGCGAGCACCTTCCACCATAAAGATCCAGGTCCACCACGTGGGACAAACAATCCCCCTGTGGGGTGCACACTCACTGGAAAGAACTTAAAATCAGGCGATGTAAAATTTCCCAGAGGCTGGTACACTCGTCACAACATAGGGACAAAACAATTAGCTGGAGACTCCAAACAAAGAAACAGAAGTGTGCCAATAGCGTAATTCCATTTTAATGTATAAAATCAAGAGCCCCCCACATAAACAAATCCCCTCATAAAATGCACGTACTTAAAATCAAGCAAAATAAGCGTATAGTCACCGTCTCAACAGAAAGGAGAGAAAGCCGTGCGGACCGAGTCGGATAGCCGACCTCTATCACTTCCTGGTTCCGGGCAGTCAGCTCAATAAGTGCAGCATAATCAACTCATACCTCATTTCTCTGCACCAATCAGCATAACGAAAAGGCGGAACCAGGTGCTTGGCCCACCCTTCCGCTAGTACCTAAGACTGGACAATCGCGGGGAACACAGAGCGCACACAAACCTAATAAATCTACACAGACCTCATACCTCATTTTTAAATGACATATATAAAGGGTTACATATAAATTAAACAATATATAAAAATTCATAAAATATACATAAAAATATATAGAGTAAATATAATATATATACAATCACAGCTATGAATTCATTTACATCTCGATATAACATATCTATCATGCATATCGAAAATAGTCACAGAAAAAAATGATAAAAAAGGACCCATTTAAGATAAAGCATGAATGAGAGATGATAGGTTTATACAGTAAAAAATGTATCATAATTTAAAAATGATCAATAAAAATCTGTTTATTAGTAGTCACTGATAAAACAATTGATGTCCAGATCAATATTTAGCCCCTTCGGCGAAGGGTATTAACTGAAAAGATCCACTGGGTCTCCCTCCTAGACAAATCCCTAACTACTGTAAATTGGAACCTCTCCACATGGGCTTCAAATGGTCGACACCCCAAAACTTCAGACCTGTTGGGTCTTGATGATGATGTACTTTAAAATGCAGAGATAGTTTATGATCTTTAAATCCTATTAGGATATTTGCAATGTGTTCTGCCATACGTACTTTTAATTGGCGTTTGGTATGACCAATGTAGATGAGGCCACAAGGGCATTGCAAGGCATATACCACATGAGTAGTATTGCATGTGATGAATACACTAATAGTAAACTCCTTGGACCAGATTCTCAGCGGCGATACGATGGAGTATCTCAGATACCCCGTCGTATCGCCGGTTTTTTTTTGCCTCGTATCTATGCGCGTGATGCTTAGCATCACTTTTGCATAGATACGCTGCAACATCCGTCAAGTGTAAAACCATTACACTTGCGGATCGTAGGTGTAATGACAACTCCGGCCACTAGGCGGCCTTTACGTTGTTTTCTCATTTGCATATGCAAATGAGGCTAGTACGCCAATTCCCGATCGCTTTTGCGCCGCCCCGTCGTCGCGTACGTCGTTTTCGTCCGCGTAAGGTTACCCCAGCTTCTATGTGGAGTAACCTTACGAAGTTCCATCGGATGCCGTCGGGTGCCGTCGGATGCCATGTTAAGTATGGCGTCGGGTCAGCGTCGGCTTTTTCCGTCGCTTACGTCGTTTTACTAACTCGTTCGCGAATAGGGAGTTGCGTAAATGACGCTCACGTCGCTTTGACATCGGTTTCAACGACGCTTTCCGATGTGAGCTGGAGCATGCGCACTGGGCTTTTTACCCGGCCGGCGCATGCGCAGTTCGTTCGACGCGGGGACGCGCTTAATTTAAATACAAGCCGTCCCATTTGAATTGGGCGGGTTTACGCTGGGCGATTTACGCGACGCCGGCGAAAACTACGGAGCAAGTGCTTAGAGAATAAAGCACTTGCTCTAGTACGATGCGGCGGCGTAGTGTAAATGGCTTACGATACACCGCCGGAATTCTATGAGAATCTGGCTCCTTGTTATTAGAAGTAGAAGTGAATTTTTTAATAGATCTCATCGGTCTGTTTACTTCACAACATGCCCTACACTTCCTGCATGCGAAGAAAGTTCCAAAAAGTTCACAGTTCACAGTTCCAAAAAGTGGGTGGTCTAGTGGGGGGATCCAAGACCTTCCGTACAATTTTGTCTGAGAAACGTTGTGCTTTTTTGTATATAAAGCCTGGTTTTTGGGGGAGTAAAGTTGATAGAACTTTATCCATCCGTAAAATATGCCAATGATTGATAAAGATTTCCTCCACCTCTTTATATTGTGAATGATAACCAGAGATAAAGTTCCATTCTCGATTATGCGCAGTAACCAAGACTTATCTATCTCTAAGGAACTCTTCCCTGGGTTATCCGGCTAGTTCGCATATAACTTCTCTACAAATTTGCCTTTTATGATTTCTGCTTGTGTCATGAAATCCGCTTTTTATGAGCAATTCCTCTTAACACAAGTGAGCTGACCCTTAGGGATATTTTTCAACCACATAGGGTGGTGCCCACTGCTCAGAGGTAGATTAGAATTTGTTGGTTTAAAAAATACTTTAGTGGACAACACATTGGCTGATCTGAAAATCTGTATATCTAAAAAGTTGATGCTATTCAAACTAAAATCACTGGTAAGCGAGATGTTATTGGAATTACAGCTCAGTTCCTGTAAAAATGCTTGTAGAGAGGGGAGTGGGCCATCCCAAATGAAAAACAAATTGTCTATATATCTTTTATAAAATAATAGTTGTATACGTAAAATAGAAAAGATAATTTTATCCTCACACTCACCCATAAATAAATTTTCTATGCTAGGGGAAAAACGAGCTCCCATGGCAACACCTCTGCATTGCAAATACAACTCTCCAATGTACCAAAAGAAATTGTGGCCTAGACAAATGTCCAAGGCATTCCTCAAAAAGACCTTTTTATTATCTGAAATATCCTCACGACAAATTTAAGCCCCAAATCAGTGCTAGAAGAGCGTCGTCGTGTTGAATAACAGTGTACAAAGATGCCATATCCGCAGTCACCAAGTACACTTCTTCTTTCCCAGTAAGGTCAATATTTTGCAACATTTGTAATAAACTCTTTGGGCGAGATCCACATAGAAATAGATGGGTGCAGCGTATGTGAGATACGCTACGCCGCTGTAACTTACTTTTTAAATCTGTCAATCCTCAAAGAATTTGCGCCGTATGTTACGGTGGCGTAGTGTATCTCACATCCGCTGCACCCATCTATGTAGCGCGTAATTCAAATTGGCGAGTAGGGGGCGTGTTTCATTTGCGCATGCTCCGTTCCAAAATTTCCCGCCATGCATTGCGCTAAATGACGTCGCAACAACGTCATTTTTTTAACGTAGACGTGAATAATGTCCATCCCTATTCACGGACGACTTACGCAAAAAAAAAAAATAATTCAAATTTCGACACGGGAATGACGGCCATACTCAACATGGCAAGTCTAACTATACGCCGCAAAATACCAGCTGTAACTATACGCTGGAAAAAGCCGACTAGAGACGATGTAAGAGAATGCGACGGCCGCACGTACGTTCGTGGATCGTCGGAAATAGCTAATTTGCATACTCTAGGTGGAAAACGTGGAGAACCCCACCCAGCGGACGCTGAAGTATTGCATCTACGATCCGAAGGCGTACGAAGGCGTACGCCTGTCGGATCGAATCCAGATGCCGTCATATCTTGGTTTGAAAATTCAAACTAAAGATACAACGCAGGAAATTTGAAAGTACGCTGGCGTATCAGTAGATACGTCGGTGTACTCTCTCTATGGATCTTTTAAATAGGCATGGTTATCAGCCACACTTTTTTGTAGATATATATCCAAGTACTGGCCTAGTCGAGATGATATTGACCCTATCACATTTACAATGGGTCTTCTTGGGGGACATTGGATATTTTTGTGAATTTTAGGCAGAGTGTAGATCGTTGGTATTCTACTTGCACTAGGAACTAAATATTTTCTTTCTCGGTTATTTAGAACTCCTAATTTATAACCCATATCTACCAGATGATTCAAATCTGTTTCATATTGCATTGAAGGGTTTCTGTCCAATTTAATATAGGTGCTATTGTCACTTAACATCTCCAACAGTTGTTTATCATAAAACTCTTTATCAAGAATGGCGACCCCCCCCCCCTCTTTATCAGCTGGACGGAGTATGATGTTCTTTTTCTCTTCTAACATCTTGATTCCATCATGATTGTATTGGGGATTGACATTCTTTTTAGGTACTATATGTTCCAAATCTCTTAGTACAAGTCCCTTAAAGACTTCTACAAGATGGTTCCCTTTATTCAAGCGATTAAACAGAGATTTATTGCGCAGACCGTTGTCTAGAGCCACCGAAGCTGTACCAGATGTGGGTTCAGAGTTTTTATTTAGAAAATATTTCTTCATATTCACTTTACGCATGTACTTGTGAACGTCGACGAAGACATCAAACTTGTTAATGGGTCTTTTCAGACCACACTTCAGACCTAGGTGCAAAATATTTGTTTCTTTAGAGGTTAAGACAGTATCACTGAGATAAAAAATTACACTAGTTTTTAAATCCTCCTTCTTTTTCTGGACCTTCCGTCCCGCTCTGCATTCTCTGTGTAGCGCTGATATTCTCCCATGTTGATGTGTGTTTACATACTTTAATAAAACGTCTGTGGACATTGCTATGTTTGAGTATTTGGAGCCATCTAGTGACCGAATACTGGTAATGCAGATATGTTTTTCCTGAAAGAAGCACAAAAGACTAGACAGGAAGTGACTTTTGTTTTGGGAGGAGGAGGCTGACCTTTTTTACCCAGGAGGTTTGGTGACCTACCCATGAACACTTTCTTGAGCAGTGCATGCTGGGTAGGAGATAAAAGGAGCCGGAGCAGCCATTTTAGGTCTTTTGGAATCGTGTGGCCTGCCTGAGAGGACCTGTGGGGAGATGGTGGCCAGATTGCAAAAAACCCAGAGACACACATCCGAGCATCGGAGGATGGGATCCATCCAGTGGAGCTGAACGGAGCGATTGGCCCAGCTGACGGAGAAGCAAGTTGCAGTCACCGGACAAAAGTTACCACACAGAGCCTCTATCCAGTGGGTAAGCCGGTCATGACCCATAGTTTGTTAAATCTCACATACAGGCCTCACTGGAAATTATAGTTCCAAGAAGGAGCAGAGGAACTGACACTGAGAAGGCTTGAGGCCTATCTACCATGATGTCTCAAGCAATGTTAAAATAGTTGTTACAGCTACACCAGGAGCATTTTCACTTCAATTTAACTCACCAAAACTGTGGATTACAAATCACAAGGAGCCACTTTAGCTAGCGAAGAAAAGAAGATCCAGGACTAAGTACTTTAAGTGAGATCTCACACATAGCTTATAAAGTAGGGGGAGCTCCCAGGTATAGACATATATATATATATATATACACAGTATATATATATATATATATATATATATATATATATATATATATATATATGCTGTTTTTTCAAATTGTTTATATTGAAATCCATTGTACTGTTGTCTTATGTTGGGATGACAGCACAATTACTGTAATCACTTTTTTGCATATTCTACAGTAAAATATATCTCTGGTTAAGTATCCAGTTGTTGTGGCGTATTGTTTTCTCCCACCAGGTGCAGTCAGTGGATCCTGGGGTGACAATACAGGTATTTTGTACTGTCTTACATTGTATTGTATTGCATTGCATCACAGCTGTGCCAAGGGGATTGAGCCAAGTTAGTGGGGTTTATTGGTAGAGTACAGGCCCAAATCAAACCAGCAGCTCCTTCGGGGGTCAGTGCTACACATGGTGGCACGTCCGGGATCCTGTCACTCTACAAGCAAGCCCGCCCCCTTCAGGCTACCATGGACCCCATCAAAGTAGTCCAGTGGTGCAAAGCAGAAAGGACACGCTCAGAAGCAAGCGTGGCCATTGAACTTCCAGTGAGCGACCGGGGAAAGAAACAAATTGAAGAGGTGGTACAAACATTGTCCCCGGGCAGAAAGGCTTAAGTGGTCGCACTGAAACCAGATCCTGGGACCGACTGCACCTATGCACTGATGTGGGGATGGGATGTTCCTGAAAATTTCCACGGTGCCAGTATAAAATTGTCTAAAAAGACAGAGTTCCACTTGACACATCCCAGCAAGCATGAATGGCACTCTCCCAGTCAGAAGCAGTTAGAACCTTTAGACAGGAAAGCAGGGGCTGCTGCTAAATCACTGGCAGAACGACAGCTGGCTGATCTGAAACGACAGTACCGTGACATACAGGAGAAGTTTCAAGAGACCTCCAATATTATAGCTGAACGCATTAATGGGTTATGTGTCGGTTTGGAGGACCAGAGAGATAGCCAGATAACGCCCAACCCTAGGAAGGTGCTGAAGAAACGCACCCAGGGCCGCTTGCAGGAAGTAACCATCCGGAAGGATTTCCACATTGATGGCCAGATAGGAGAAAAGGGGCAGAAGGACAAACTGTCTTACACCAGCCTCCTACACCAAATAGAGTTGGGGCTACAGAAAGGATATCTGAAATCGGAAATTAGAGAGGCTGTAATCCATGCCATCAGCCCAGGTTCAAGTGTTAGGGGCATGTTTGAGAGGAAGAGTGGATTGACCTTGAACCAGCTAAAGAGGATACTGAAAAGCTATTATGAGGAGGAAGATGCCACTGAGCTGTTTCATCGACTGATAAATATGACACAGGATAGTAGAGAGACTCCTCAGAACTTCCTAGTTCGGGCCATTGAGCTCAAGGACCGCCTGCTGTTCTCATCAAAGGAAGAAGGAAGCGGAGAGCATTTTGGAGCCGAGCTACTTAAGAGGAAATTCCGGAGATCTGTGACTACGGGATTGAGGTGTGACTATATCAAGCTACAATTGAAGCAGTATTTGGAAGATCCCTCAACTCCGGATGAGGTCCTCATTGAGAAAGTGAATGAAGCAGATAAGATGGAGATTGAGAGAGACCAAAAACAGAGGAAACTTCAAGCTTCTAGCACCACAAGTGCTAAAATACAGCAGATAGGTGTCCCCTCAGACACGCAGGAACTGAATGTACTGGCAGCAAGCGTTGAACAGGGATCATGGCTTTCAACTATTCACCACCTACCCGTAAGTCAGACTGGACTGGAGAAGCTGTTCCAGACCCAGAAATAAATACTGGAGATGATGACCATGTTGATGACTTGTCTGGTGAAACCCCAGACAGAAGAAGTCCCGCCACTCAATGCTCCGGATACTCCTACCATTAATCGCCCTATGAAACAAACACAGAGAGTCTGCTTCAAATGTGGAGGAGTAGGACATCTCAGGCGAGTGTGCCCAAGCCCAGTAACTGAGACAAAATCCAAACAGCCGGGGGGGAAACTTCAGAGGGCCCCAGTGAAGGAGTCAACTGGGCACCCGGTTGTAATAGCTAACTCCACACCGACTCATATGCCCAAGTACAGCAGGAGAGGCTGACACCTTGGCCATAGTGTGCCCTCGTCCCCCAGGGGATGACAAAAATTCCCTCATCATTGGGACGAACACTGACTTAGTGAGGAGGCTACTTGCACCGCTTGTGCTGCAGAAGGGGGCCCTACCCACTAAAATACATCCAATGTTGGCCCAGACATACCAAGACCTTAGACAAGAGGAAGAGGCTCCTGAAGATGGAGTGGGAAAAATCTGGCTCCTGAATAGGGAAAAGAGGTTAGTCCAGCCAGGTGAAGTAATCTGCTTGAGAGCCTCTGTCAATTTAAGCTGGAAAAAAACAGGTCCTTTCATTGTCCTTGAAAATACAAGCCAAGAAGAAAAAAAGAGGTTAGAGCTTATCTCTGAAGTATTGCCCACCAGGGTATTGAAGAGGACTCACGGCAAAGTTTAAGTCAGTGTCCGCAACACAGCAGCTGTGCCAGTGAGGGTGCCAGCCAGACTACTGTTAGGACAGGTCAGCCTAGCAACTCCAGTCGCAGCATGTGGTTTGACGGAAGGACCAGCAGCAGAAATACATGTAGAAGAATTCTGCCTGAAAAATACACCTCTTACTCCTGCATGGAGAGAAAGAGTTAAAGCTCAACTTCTGAGATGGAGGGCAGCCTTCTCAAAAAGTAAATTTGATGTGGGGTTGGCAAAGAGTGCCACCCACCAAATTTGACTGGAGGAAGACAAGCCGTTTCGTGAAAGGGTTAGGCGAATCCCATTGGGAGATCTGGAAGATTTGAGGAAACAACTGGCCGAACTCAAGAGGACAGGCATTATCTGGGAGTCCAGAGTCCTTACGCCTCCCGTATAGTGGTGGTCAGGAAGAAGAACGGGTTCCTACCCTGTATCGATTACAGGACCCTGAACTGGAGGACCATTTGTGACCAGTACACGACACCTCGGATAGAGGATGCTCTGCAGAGCCTGTCGGGAGCGAAGTGGTTCAGTGTGCTGGACTTAAAGAGTGGGTATTATCAGATCCCCATGTGCCCCGAAGACAAAGATAAGACGCTTTTATCACCCCGGTGGGATTCTTTGAGTTCAACCGGATGCCGCAAGTCCTTTCTGGGGCCCCAGCAACTTTCCAGAGGTTGATGGAAAAGACAGTGGGTGACATGAACCTACTTGAAGTACTAGTTTACCTGGATGATGTCATAGTATTTGGAAGAACGTTGGAAAAACACGAAGAACGCCTGCAGAAGGTCCTGAAGAGACTTCATGATGAAGGTCTGAAGCTCTCTATGGAAAAATGCCAGTTCTACCAGCCCTGGGACACATTGTGTCTGAAGAGGGAGTGTCAACCGATCCCAAGAAGTTAGAAGCTGTCACTTCTTGGCCCAGGCCCACCAACGTGACTGAACTCAGGTCATTCTTAGGCTTCTGCTCGTACTACAGAAGGTTTGTGGAAGGGTTCGCTAAAATAGCCCACCCACTCACTGAGCTCCTAAAGAAACAGGAAGAAGTTAGTGTAAGCCCAGATCAGTCAAGGAAGCCAAAAGAATTGGCCCAGAAGGAAGAAAGAGTCCATCCAGGACCAGTGGACTCCAGAATGCGAGGAAGCTTTCAGACAATTGAAGTGGAGCCTTACCACTGCCCCCGTTTTGGCCTATGCAGACCCTGCCAAACCATACAAGTTGCATGTGGATCCCAGCCGTGAAGGACTGGGAGGAGTGCTCTATCAAGAGCATGAAGGGCATCTGGGGCCGATTGCTTATGTGAGCAGAAGTTTGACTCCTGCCGAAAGAAACTATCCGACTCACAAGCTTGAATTTCTGGCTCTGAAACGGGTAGTGGTAGACACTGCGAAGCTGGACACCACCGGTCACAGTTGGTTAGCTGCTCTCTCGGCATTTACCTTCAGCCTGAAGTACAGACCAGGGGTTGGTAACCGAGATGCGGATGCTCTGTCAAGAAGGCCTCATGACCCCTGAAATCCCTCAGAAGACTGGACTCAACTTACTTCAAAAGGAGCCAGAGCCAGAGCTGAATAAGTAGGAGTATCCTCAGCGGGAGTACCCAGGTGCTATTGCAACGTCTCCCAGGTTGTACAGGAGGGTCTCCCCAAGCTATCCAGAAAGGATCTCAGGAGAGATCAGGAGGAAGATCCACTGTGTGGGCTGGTGCTGAAGGCATTGGAACATCAACAGTCTGATGTGCTGCGGAAGAGCCCCAAGAAGGAAGCCTGGCTGTTACTGAAAGAATGGGATCGGTTGCAGTTGCAATAAGGGGTGGTCTACTGAAGGGGCCCCTCTGATGATCCAGAAGCGAAGTGGCAGCTGCTCCTGCCGGGAAAGCACAGAGAGACGGTACTGATTGCTTTACATGATCACCATGGTCATTTGGGAGCCGATTGGACTATCCAACTAGTAAGGGACAGGTTCTACTGGCCTCACATGAGGAAAGAAGTGGAGAGTTACTGTCATTCCTGCCTCAGGTGCATACAACGAAAGACATTGCCCCAGAGGGCTGCCCCAATGGGCCATTTGGAGAGCCAGGGACCATCGGACCTGGTCTGCTTACATAGTTGACGCAGAGTCTGGTTTTAATCCACCTACCTATTGAAGTCTATGGCGGTTCGCCCGGGTCGCCCGTTCGTGAACATTTACAGAAATTCGCGTTCACCGCTAGCGAATGGAAAATGTTATGTTCGCGACATCACTAGTCACCACGAGGAGCTGGAGGGTAAGGAGCTTCCAACCCACCTGCCCTAAGATTGGGAGAGCTTTGTGTGCTCGTATGGTGGGGGTTGCATGACCATGGGTTGGTGGACATTTGGCAGGGTGCAAGGTCCCTGTTAAGTCGTATGGGCACCTAAAAGGCATGGTTTAGGGACCCGTCTGATGTACGGCTCCCAGTTAGTGTATGGGTACCTCTAAATCGGAGGTTTTAGCGACTGGAGGCCTGAGAAGTGACTAACAGGTACAGTTATGGTGTATGCCTATTGGACCTTGTCCCCCATTGTTGTGATAAAACTGGATGTATATATTCAAAAGTTATTATTTTATTATTATGTTAATTGAGATTTATATATTTGGTTAATAAAATGGCTGCTATGGCCAATTCACTCCATCTAAGTGTTGTGTGGTTATTAGAGGGATGGATGGAGTTATTGGTTAGCAGTATAAGCCGTAGTTAATACCATAGTCAAGCTCAGGCTGGGTTCACACTTGCCGCAGCCGCGGCTCACAGCAAGGGGTCCGATGCGCCCCTGTTAACCGATTAACCGAATCTGGTTCATATTTCTGCCTGAATTTGCACCTGATTCTGAGCTAAAGACGCACAGGACTCTTCTACAATGCAGACCGTGGCTGCCCCGGAAGTGTGTGAATTGGCTCCATTGAAAGCCGGACACACTCTCCTATGATTGCGATGAAAACTGCATCTAATTTGCATAAGTGTGAACCCAGCCTTCTTCTACTATTATATTATTCTAAAGACATTGGTATAGTTTTACTTTACTATGCACAGAGCTTACTTTACAGCTTTGGTTATAAAAAAAAACATAATTTTCACTTTAGAAAAATGTTTTCAGTAGTTTGATAAATCATTTTGCCTTAAAACATACATATATATATAATTGCCTCACACATATATGTTTTTGGTAAAAAGGGAAACAAATAAAAAAAAATGTACCTTCCACTTTGCTCATTATGTTCCCACATTATAAAAGGACACAATACAGGGGCTATGGTGGATGCTACAAGACAAAGCCAGGCCAGAAGCACCGGATTACTGCCCTTTTGAACTGCAGCAGATGCAGTGTAGGTGCCACAACTCCAAAGGGATGTAGTTAAAATAACTGTCAATATAAAACGTCCAATGCTAAGCAAGAAGTTTGGTTGCAAATCTGAAAAGAAAGAATGAAACAAAATGTTATAATCCACATAGAGAGTGTGTAAATTAAAGAATTATGTTAGGCACAAATATAACAGGGGAAAGATGAAAGAAAAAACATTAGCACTAATCCATTTAAAACAAATTTCAGCATCTACTGTACATCTCTTCTGTAATGCTCTACACTGGGGGTCAGCAACCAGTAGATCTCAGACAGGTGATTGAAACATCGCAGCCTGGGCTTACTGACTTGCCATTCCAGAGCATCAAAAAGTATAAAATGAAGCGGTACGACTTGTAAAGTTGGAGCTGTAGTAGGGAGCAAGAGCCGTATAAGCTGATGACTCCTCTGTAGTGCTGAGAGAGGAAAAGGGGGATTACTCAAAAAGGAGAGAGTAACCAATGGTCGGACTTTAACCATTCGACGCGTGTGCGAGCAGATATGTCTGCTGGTTAGCATACTAACCAGCAGACATGTCGGGCGGACGGGTTCCCAGCCGACAGATTTGAAAGCATGCTTTCAAATCTGTCGGGTGGCCAAATCCGTCTGTTTGCCCGTACACACGATCGAATCTGTCTGCTGAAACGGTCTGGCAGACCGTTTCCAGCAGACAGATTTGATCGTGTGTACGCGGTCTTAGAGTGCCAGCAACAAATCTAGCATTAGATCTCCTCTGTAAATCCAAACTGGTAACCTGTAAAAAAAAAATTAAAGCATTGCCTATGGAGATTTTTAAGTACCAAAGTTTGACGCCATTCCATGAGTGTGCGCAATTTTAAAGTGTGACATGTTAGGTATCTATTTATTCTGTGTAATATAATCTTTCACATTATACAAAAAAAATGGGCTAACTTTACTGTTTTGATATTTTTTTAATTCATGAAACAATTTTTTTTCCAAAAAAGGGCGTTTGAAAAATGATTGCGCAAATACTGTGCAAGATAAAACGTTGCAATGACCGTCGTTTTATTCCCTAGGGTGTCTGCTAAAAAACATATATAATGTTTGGGGGTTCTGCGTAATTTTCTAGTAAAAGAATGATGAGTGCCAGAATAGGCTCGGTATTGAGGTGTGTATAAAAGCCCAGTATTGAAGTGTTTAAAAAATACACATATTGTCAAAATAAGAAATCCGTTATCAGATCAGGTAAACCAGACTGGTGTGCAAAGATAATAATACCCTACTGGGTGAATACAAGCCAGCAAGATACCAAAAAAACAGATATGTGTAGTGTAGTGTAGCATCCAGGAGACAGCTCATGTCTACACGGATGTGGCATTGTGAGTGCTCCTCCCTCCCTTTCTTACTATTCCTCTGTAGTGCTGGCTCCTACCCCATGCGGAGTGATATTAACTGCACTCCACCTCTTATCCCAGCTATCAGTCTTCAGAGTGGTGCCAGCAGCAGGAAAGAAGAGATCCTCTGGTCAGTGTAAAGCAATACACTGGGCATAATAGTATAGGGCTACTTTTTCACTGATGCGCTGCATTTTACCCACACCGCGGTTACAGTGTAGTGCATCTGCAGTGTTCCTGCAAGCTTCCTGCGATTAGCCATAGACTTCTGTTATATCTTGCGGGTTTAGTGCACTTTCTGAAAGTGCTTTAAAACTTATAAATGCAGGATGTAATAGAAGTATATGACAAAGTGCAACTAACCCAGGAATGTTGCATTTACTGTGCTGCACCCGTGAGGCAGGAAAACCACAGCACAACAAGCCTTATAGGGGGCTCAGAACAGTAAGGGTTCATTTACGTTTGCAGTTTGGGGTTGATAAAACCACATAATTAAGACTTGTTGTTTCTATCACCCCCACCCCAACAGTATCCTCTTTAGCTGCAGTGGCCAGGGGGTGTACATGTGTCGCAGCCAGTGTTGTAAGTAACGGAGTTACAATAAACGCAGTTACCTAACGCAGCCCCTTTTTAGGGTAACGAATAATCTACCTGATTACTCTTCCCCTCACGGTAACGCAGTTCCCATTACTTGGGCGGAGTTACTGCAATTACATCTACCGCCACTAGATGGCAGCAGAGTAATTGCTTCTGCCGGCGCTGTGAATATGGGTGGAACTCCACTTTAGAATCATGTGACCGCTGTGATGGCCTGTCACATCGGTCTTAAAACTCCCAATCGCAAGGAGCCCTGGATACAATGAGCCCCATCCACCTCACACTGACCTATCATCGGGGAACAACTCACATCGATCACACACAGTGTGTGCGCAACCTGATCAATGATCCGGGGAACACATGGCCGGAACAAAATGTTCCACAGAACAAACGTTCCCTATACAACACAGTGTACACAGTGACATCTAGTGGTCAACATGGTAAGTGCAGGACACCTATACAGACCAATGATCAGCAGGTTATTTTTGGTCAGTGATTTCATCTCTTCATCAGACAACAAAGAAAAATCTGACATCCCCATTCCAGATCCCTTGCATCCAATAAAGCTTATATAAGATAAATTAAATAATAAACAATAAACTATAGAAAATTGTTATAAAGCCTAATATAAGATTTTAAATTACAGACTCTGTAAACGTCAAGGGAATGTATATTATAAACATACATTTTAATCCAGCTTATAATTTGGATGTAATATATAGCAGATGGATAAAGGTTTTAAGTCCTATTAGCTGCACATACATGGTGGGACGGATGCACCTAGGCTGGGATATACACGAGATCACCATTTGTTTCCGGTTTTCTTCTCTCAAGGATCTGGCATTCTTTTGTCTTGGAGTATTAACTCACTGCTCCCTGGCAAGTGCCGTCACCTGCATTCTAGAAAGTAAACCATCTCAACAAAGCATTGTAGAATATAAAAAAAAAAGTCAGTTACTTTGCTGAGTAACTAATTACTTTTTCAATGTAGTAACTGAGTCACTAACGCAATTACTTTTTTGGAGAAGTAATTTGTAACTGTAACTAATTACTTTTTTAAGGTAAGATGAACAACACTGGTTGCAGCAGGAATTATTCGTCCTGTTATGGATGGTGAATGGAGCCACTTTGCAAGTGCCCTGTAACCTTGTGCGGTACAGCAAACAAGGTGTTAAAGTGTTATGTTTCTTTTACCAAAGGTAGACAAAGAAAAACAAGGATGCGCCCAATCTAAGTGAAGTAACGTTTTAATAGGAGAAATTAAGGTAAAAGGAGACACAGCCAAGTGGCTACTCACACATTTGGGTGGATAATAGGCATATATATAAAAGCGTGGATGTAGTCATCGTCCGGTGCATCAAAAGTTGTCCGCATATGATGGTAAAATGCTGTGGATGGGAGATGCTGAAGCGCCGTACAAAGCTGAAGAAGCAGCTGGGCTGTGAAACGCGTCATCCTATTGGTCCCCGCGTATTAGCTACGCCACGTCACGCCACGTCACTTCCGGTGCGACGGATCCGTGCTTGCGTTCCATCGTGAGACGCACGGCGCTTTGTACGGCGCTTCAGCAAGCATCCCTAGTCTCTCCGTTCTTTGGCTGTCCAGTTCGCTGTCTCCCATATACAGCCTTTTACCATCATATGCGGACAACTTTTGATGCACCAGACGATGACTACATCCACGCTTTTATATATATGCCTATTATCCACCCAAATGTGTGAGTAGCCACTTGGCTGTGTCTCCTTTTATCTTAATTTCTCCTACTAAAACGTTACTGCACTTATATTGGGCGCATCCTTGTTTTTCTTTGTCTACCTATGCACAGAGTATGCTTCTGCTCTTCTGGGACTGCTGCCGCTAAAGTGTTATTTTGGATCAATTCTGGACTCATGAACTTTTGCTAAATATATATATATATATATGTTGATGAATAATCAGTCACCTTACCCTGACATTTAGATTACTTGCCAAGGTTGTTCTGTTATCTACCTCTCCTTGCGCCATCTGACAATATTTTTACACATGTTGCTTTTACCACCTGCTTTAAAGGGTCACTAAAGGAAAAAAATTTTTTTGCTGAAATGAATGTTTACAGGGTATAGAGACATAAAAGTTAACTGATTCCTTTTCAAAATGATTAAAAA
Organism: Rana kukunoris; assembly: GCA_029574335.1. Taxonomy (NCBI): domain Eukaryota; kingdom Metazoa; phylum Chordata; class Amphibia; order Anura; family Ranidae; genus Rana; species Rana kukunoris. Next base: position 273,893,637 of record CM056059.1, on the reverse strand, counting down.
TAGATAAAAATCAATCATATAATGTGCATGCAGGCTTGTTTCACTTTTGAACTGGCTTCATGTTTCTGCAAAGTAGAAATAGAAACACAGAACAAAAACAAACAAATCCAGGGCAGTGTTTTGTTTTTAAAATGAATCTGATTGGTTCTGGGAAGTTTTAGACACACAGTAATGACAGCTTAAACCATCGTGAGAAAGCTCCCAGTATGGTGCTTATAAGGAAACAGACAAGCAGGAAGTGTGGAGAACAGAGCAGGTTAACAGCAACTTCAAAGCAAAAACAAACAATAAGGACATGAAACCAGTACTGCAGTAAGGTAAGGGAAGCTATTTAGCTAAAAAAAAAAAATCCTTTAGTGACCCTTTAACCCCAGTTGCGAGGCACTTACAGAGTGGCCCCATTTACTTGAATGGGACATTGGCAGGCGGTAGCACCCAACAAAAGCAACCTGTTCCAGCATGTGAACACCTTTGTCTGCTGCCTCAGCAGCTAAAGAGGGTAGGGATTGGGGACGGTAAAATGCAACTGCACAGTTTTACCACCCTCAAACTTTACGTGTGAACGATCTGTAAACCTGATTAATGAAATTTGAGCTGGGCACATACAGTATATCTGTAGTGTTTTCTTATGTATCTCCAAATACTATGTAAAAATTTGAGGGGAAAAAAATGCGCTATGTAAGATTAAATTATGTTGCTAGATTGGTAGAGGCTAGATTGGTAAGCAGCCACTAATCTGTGAAGAACAAAAATAGGAAAAATATAGTAGCGCTAAACCATATACTACTGTGATTCTGTTGCAAATAAACATAAAGTGTGACCAATATATAAATTCCACTGAACCCGTGAGTACAAATTGTATGAGAAGCCCTATAGCATGTCTATGAAATAAACAATAAAGCAAAGGGCCATTAGTGAAATACCGCTGAAAAAGTACATCACATATAAATGTATCCCAGGTAATAGACTGTCATGTGAACACAATATATAACAAAATTAAATATATAAGAGACATAAACAATGCTTAATCATCAGTGACTAAAATTGATAAATGAATAAACATGTGATCCAAAAAATGAAGTTAAATAAACCTATAATCAATAAGTGCTATTAAATGTCAATTCATTGAATCAAGTGAAGAAAGTCTGTGTTATAATAAATGAGGAACACCCGTGCACAATGCAGATGGCTGTTCTTATGTGATGTATAGAGCCCAATGTGAAGCCACCACCACTGGTGCGTCAAGAGCAGCCCAAAGCTAGACCTAAAAATTCTAAGAAAAGTACAGCCCAAAAAGATATCCCATCTAGAGGCACACCTAAATCCCACTTTGGGAAACAGGATTTCCAGTATCATCACTACATGAGCGACTCCCCACGGAGTTGGGAACATGTCCCCTCGAGACCATCAGTCTACCGTGCTGGTCGAGGCCAGGGGAACACAGACCCCCAGTATTATAGAAAGGGGAATTTTGAGTATAATATCCCAACTCAGAATAGGTTTTTTCTTTTGGCCAATTTAATAGGACCATATGAGACCAGTCCCAGAGAAGGGACATATGGAAATTGGGTAAGACCAATCCCACCACCCCAGTTCAGTCAAACCGACAGTGGCTATGGCAACTACAGATCTGATTATCCACAGGGTACTTTACCTCATTGGAATGATCAGAACTGGGGTTTTCCCATGAGCCAACGAGGCCCGTCAAGGCCTATAGAACCCAGAGAGGGACCAGAGTGGGGAAGAGGGCCCAGGCACTCAAAAAGAAAGAGAGTCTAGGCACGGGCATCTTCAATTTGAGTCACCAGGTACTATCCAACTGAGAGAAGAGATTACTCGATAAGGGTCTGAAATTTGCTTCTCCCAAAAATCTAAACAAGTTTCAGACCTTTATGGATGTCCATAAGTTCACAAGAAAGTTGAGCATCAAGCGGCACTTTCTATCTAATCCCATTAAAGAGAGATCCATCCCTACTCCCAAATTCAAACACACCAATTTAGCTAACGCCTCGCTTTTCAACCCTCCCGGGTCTATGGCAGCGAGAATTAGAGTGTTCCGGGATGTTGTCCTCAAAGATTTAGAAAACATTAAAGTCAGGAAAGTCAAAATGCATCGAGATCTTGAGATTGGATTAGAAACATTGGGCCAGATTCACGTACATTGGCGCATTGTTTGACCAGCGTAGCGCACCTCCGTTACGTTAGACCGGCGCAATGTAGAGGCACCATCACCGTATTCTCGTAGAATTTGCGCAGAAATTAGCGCCGGTGTAACGTTAATTCGAGGCGTAAGTCGGAGTAATTCAAATTGGTAAGGAGGTGGGCGTGTTACATTGAAATGAGCCGTGACCCCATGCAAATGAAGGGCCGGCCGGCACCTCTGTGCGCATGCTCACAACAGAATAAATAGACAGACACAAACGCACTTCCTTTGCAAAAGTACATCCCTTTGTATCCCTTCCTATACAGCAAGGTGCTTTTGTTCTGTTGTTTGTTGCATTGTGACTTGTCTTTGTGATATTTGTTGACTGTTTGATCTAGTGTTTGGTGGAATATATTTGAAAGTGTTTTTTGGTGACTGCTTGTGAGACTTTTTGGTTGATAGATTTTGGTTTGTTTGTTTTGTTGCTTGATTTTACCTGCTTGTTTTTGTGAGGGAATTTTTGTTGATTGTTTGAGAGAGAGTTGTTGTATGAGTATGACTGAGAGGAAGCGGAAGAACAATTTTTCTTTGGGGGAGAAACAAATGATTGCCCGGGCCATTACCCAATATGGGCGTTTCCACGGCCCGGAGAGTGCCAACACCCCCCCGGCCAGGAAAAAGGAGATTTTGCAGAACATTACTGACCAGGTGAATGCATTGGGGGGGGGGGGGAGACCCGGACACGCAAGGGTATCGTCAAGAAAATCAATGACCTCCAGCGTCTGGTCAGAAAGAAGCTGGCCAAAATGGCAGCCCATGCCAGGGGCACAGGAGGGGGCCCACCATGCCCTGTTAGGCTGACAGTGGAGGAGCGTGCGGTGGCCCAGACCTTTAATAGAGAACAAGTGGAGGGCCTGCCTGGCTATGACTCCAGTCATGAAGGCGTGATGCCAGGTAAGGTTTTTGTTTTCCTATCTGGTGTGTAGCATGTATGGGGGAGGGGGGGAAAGGAATATGTGGCAAGTGTGTGGATCCTCCAACCTGGGAATGTTTTGTGTCATCCACAGATGTGCAGGAGGGTGCTGGGCCCTCTGGGCTGACCGCACCATCCCAGGGACAACAACCTGATGAGGACCCCCTGACAAGGCCGAAGTCCTCGGAGGAGTTGGAGGAGGAAGAGTTTAAAGAGGAGGAGTTGGAGGAGGAGGAGTTTGAGGAGGAGGAGGATGTCATGTCAGCCAGTGGATTATTATTTTTGGAGGAGTCTTCCTCTCTGGCTGGCAGCAGCCAGCCCTCCATAAGGGCTAGCCCCTCCTACTCCTCCCCCAACAGGGCTCCCCTCCCAAGGGCCTCCCCTTCTCCCCGGCCACAAGCATCAGCTGGAGGCAGGAAGTCGTCCCAGAAGACCAGGGGTGTGGCCGAGGTTCTGCCCGCCAATCTGAGAAGGGACCAGGCCCTTCAGACCCGCCATCTGGGACAGGTCAGCCAGACTTTGGGGCGGATGGAGGAGAGCCTGTCCTCCATAAAGGATACGCTTGGGGACCTGGACTGCCACTCCCAGGCTCTTACAAACTGCCTAAACGTATTGCAGACTACTACAGCAGACGTTGGGCAGGATGTGAGGGCCCTCACCCAGGCTATCCAGACCAATACGGCATCACTAAGTGCTGGCCTGACCAGAATTGCCGTGGCCTTGGAGGGCAGGCCGCCAGGTGGGCAGAGACCAGGGGCTGCTCCTTCTTCCCCGGATTACCCCCCCTCCCCATGAGTCTCCTCTGAGGAGCCGGGGCCGTGGCCGTGGTCGCCCCAGGCGTGGGTCAAGCCAGCGGCATTAATTTGATTTCCCCCCTTTTTTTTTCTGGACTTTTTTTATTTTTCCTGTTTTTTTTTTTTTGGTGTTGTGAATGATTTCTGAATGTGGGGGTGACATTCCTGCCAGAAAAGGGGTTTTACCCTCATTTGTGGTGAAGAAGGGTTCCCCAGGACCAGGGGGAAGTGATCCCCAGGTCCGTGTGAATGTTGTATGAATGTACAGTGACATAATTGGAGCCGTGGCATGGCGTTGCTGCTCACAAGTCCAGCATGGTGGGCTTGTGCTAATCCAATTTGATGAGGATGTGATGTGTCTGTGCTAGGGACCACAGTGGTGTGCATGCATGAATTCTCATTGTGCCATGATTAATGTGTGTGTTTAACGTGCAAAGATGCCTAATGCGAGCTGTCTCCTGGCTGCTCTGCCCTCAGAAGACGGGGTATCCTCGGTTAGGGGGGATTGTCTGGTTCAGGGGTCAGGTCATCACGTATGTCAATCTGCAGGCCCTTTCTCACTGCAAAGTTGTGCAGAATGCAACATGCACCGATGATCTGGCACACAAAGTTTGGGGAATACAACAGGGTCCCCCCAGACTTATTCAGGCATCGGAAACGTGATGTGTTTGGGCGTGGGCTTCATTGTATCTTTCCTCTCCTGGGGTTTGGGGGTTCCGGATAGGAGTCATGAGATGGGGTCCCAGTGCATATGCAGAGTCACCTGAAAGGGAAAAGACAGGAGGATGTTAGTCATGCATGTGCCCCTTGTGATGTGTGCATCATGGGGGGGGCAGTCATGCCTGCCACCCATGTCACTCACCAACTAGCCAGGTGTCCCCATACACGTTCTGTTCGAATTCCATTGGGATGGGGCTCTGATTGTATATGTAGCTGTCATGGCTGGATCCGGGGTGTTTGGCACGGACGTGGCAAATGAGGCCTTGGGCATCGACTATCACCTGTACGTTGATGGAATGCCAATGCTTCCGATTGCGGTATATGTGCTCTGTCTCATGGGGGGGCTGGAGTGCCACATGTGTGCAATTAATGGCCCCCACGGTGCGTGGGAATCTGGCAATTCTGTAGAAATCTGTCATTGCCTTCAGCCGCAGCTCCTCAGTGGTGGGTTTGATGATTTGGTTGGCCATGCGTCTGAGGATTGCAGGGACAACCTGGTGCACACATCTGCTCATGGAGGATTGTGACATCCCAGCCACCACTCCACTTGTTCTTTGAAAAGAGCCACTGGCAAGGAAATGGAGTGTTGCCAGGACCTTGACCAGTGGCTGCACTGCATGTGAGCGGTGTGTTCGGCTGGTGATGTCATCCTGCAGGGTTATGGTTAATTCCAGGATGGCATGAGGGGTGAATCTGAAGATGCGATACACCTCAGAATCACTCATGCCAAAGAGGTCTATGCGGGTGCGGTATATCCTCTCCCGTGCCCTCCTCCATGCCCTCATCCGTGCCCTCCTCCTTCTTTGCTCCTCTAAAGTCATTAGTATAGCTATGAGCAAGGATGCCCCGGGCATCTTGGCATAAAGTTTGTTGGCCAGCAAGTGTGCCTGCTCAGCTCCTCACTAACAGTGTTGCTTTAGCTGACATGTAGACGGATTGTCTAATTTTATACCACCTTTTATATGGTCTAATTTTAGACAGGACGTGCAGCTGTTGCGCACAGCGCGTAGCCTGCGCTGCAACAACGTTCTTTTGTGGATCCCCGTAACTCCCTCATTTGCATATTTGAATAGCAAATCAATGGTGTGTCTAGCACAGTTTTGCGCGGATGGATATGCCGGTCTATCGAAATTACGCCGGTCAAAAAAAAGTAGATTTCTTGCGTATCTCATTTTGGGGATGCGGCGCATTGAAACGCATGCGCAAAATTAGACTTACGCCGCGCATCTCCTGTAACGCCGGCATAATCGCTCTGTGAATCTGGCCCATTATGCTCAAACAAGTCCCTTGTCGTAAGACCAGCAGATAAAGGAGGGGGGATTGTTGTGTTGAACAGATGCGATTACCTAAAGGAAATGCATCGTATTGTAGATGATTCTGACACATATACCCCTTTAAGCTGAGACCCAGTGGTCAAATATAAAAAAGAATTGGAGGCTATTGTTGAGTTCTGTTTCCGGGTAGGAATCTTAAATGACAAAGAAAGATTGCACCTAGTGGCGGTTGCTCCCCGGATGCCGGTTATATATATTATCTTCCAAAAATTCACAAAAGTCAGACTTGCCCCCCGGGATGTCCCATTGTGAGTGGGATAGATTCCATCACCTCCCGGGTGGGCAAGTACATAGATTTTTTCCTGCAACCCTTGGTCCAAACCATACCTTCCTACATTAGGGATACCAAACAAGTCATCAACATGCTAGCTAATTTATCACCCAAAAATGGTCTTTGGTTAGTCACAGCAGATGTGACCTCATTATATACCATTATTCCTCATGAGCTGGGCTTCGAGGCAGTTTAATTGTATCTATCAAGATGGACTGATTTGGTTGCCTCTCAGATCAAGTTTATTATGACTTTGCTGCGATTCGCAGCAGGTCATAACTATTTTTGGTTTGACCATGGTTTCTTTCGCCAAGATAGAGGAGTAGCCATGGGGGCCAAGTATGCCCCCAGCCTGGTGAATCTCTTTATGGCCAAGTGGGAGGAGGACGTCGCAGATGTCTGCCGGAGGCCTGAGATATTTCTCTGGGCGAGGTATATTGACGACGTCCTCCTCCTATGGGATGCCAATATGGAGGACCTATGTGACTACATGGCGACACTAAATGACAACACTAGAGGTATCAGGTTCACCTTTGAAGCAAGTCAAGAGAAGGTGAACTTTCTGGACCTCTGTATTAGTATAGATAGTGGTAAGTTTATAACTACCACCTTCTTTAAACAAAACGGACAGAAATTAATTTATCCCCATTGACAACTGCCACTATGTTCCCTGGCTGAAGGCTGTTCCACAAGGGCAGCTCGCCAGGCTCAGACGTAACTGCACTGAGGCGGAGGCCTATGATAACCAGGCAGCTATCCTGTCTAGTAGATTTGTGGAAAAAGGGTATGATCTATCGGGTTTGACAGGTCTGGTATCATCTACTCGTGAACTGGACAGGAATTCCTTGTTGAATGACCAAAATAAGGAGGGAAGGGCTGGTTTTTCACTCCCATGTATTACAACATTCTCATCCCAGCATCAAAGTATCAAAAAACTAATAAAAAAGCATTGGCATATATTGCAGAGTGATCAGTTGTTGGCACCTGTCCTTCCAGACAGACAATCTATTGTATTTAGAGGAGCTTCCTCATTAGCTAGTAGTGTCGCACCAAGTGTCCAGGACCCTCCTGGGGAGCATAGGACATTTCTGCAAAATCTCACTGGGTATCACAGATGCAAAAGATGTCAAGTCTGTTCTCTTAATATGTGTCAGGACCACTAGTACTGGTAAGATCCATGATGTGGAACCCTTTATCACCTTTTCCTCCAAAGGAGTCATATACCTCCTTCAGTGCCCGTGTGGGCTTCAATATGTGGGAAGGACCAAAAGGGAATTGAGGATCAGGTTAAACGAGCACATAGCTAACATCAGGAAAGGCTTCCCCAACCACTCAGTATCTAGGCACTATGATTCTGTGCATAGGAGGAACCCCGTGGTACATTGTTCATAGGCATAGATAAATATAAACCTCATTGAAGGGGAAGCTCTCTGGTAAGAGAGATATCCAAACGAGAGATGTCTTGAATATATCGGCTCAGGACCTACTTGCCCCATGGACTCAATGTCGATACTGATGTTAACGCCTTTATTAACAACTCCTAATAAAATTATTATTGGGTTTTAATATTTTTCTTTTTTGAATGATGAATGCTATATGCGTTTGTTTAGCACCGTGTCCAGCGCTAATACACTGAACCTGAGGATAGTGTACCATGTACCCCAAGGCTGGCGCCTACTGGCATTTGGGTTGTGATACAGTCTGGATGGATGGTGGACTAGTCACTAGCCAGTGCTCATGATTTTATAACTATTTAAAAAAAAAAATATTCTATTAAGCTTTTAAATATTCTTCATCCGTGTCCCCTGGTTATTTTGATGTATGATTTATATGTGTGACACGGATATTCTTTGACCACTTCCGGAGGGATGACTCACAACAGTCATCCCTCTGTTGTGAGTACGCTCAGTTCCATCAAGCAGTGCGTATTGGCTGTGTCACGGCTCCCATGTGAGGCTTGATTACGTTGATGGATAAGTGCGCAAGCGCTTACGTTCCGGAACGAGGCTTGGATTCAATTTGTTTTTTGTTTTTTTCCTATAAGAGAGGATGACGCAGTATGCTGCCCGTGCCCCGAGACAAAGTGATTTCTCACAAAACGCGTTGGGCGGAGCGAGCGGCGTGTTGACATCATCCCCTTTTTTGCTTGTTCTCCACGGAAGGGTTGTCTGTTTAGCGTCCGGCCGGCGCTAACGGCTTAAGGCTTGTCTACTAATTTTAAATGTGAGTTGTTTACTATATTTTTTTACCCAATAAATCACCTGATTTTATACTATGTGAGGCGGTCTCTTTCCTTACATGATCGCCATGGAGAGAGGTCCAATTTGAAAGTCCACTCACGGCTTACAACACTGCGGACGCAGCTGACAGTTCCCCTGTGCTGGGTATTCATATGCTGAGCTTGGTCCATGGAACCATCAGGTCTGGTAAGCAGATTAATTGACCTCTGGTAGTGGCTTCACATTGGGCTCTATACGTCACATAAGCACAGCCATCTGGATTGTGCATGGGTGTTCCTCATTTATTATAACACAGACTTTCTTCACTTGATTCAATGAATGGACATTTAATAGCACTTATTGATTATAAGTTTATTTAACTTCATTGTTTGGATCACATGTTTATTCATTTATCAATTTTAGTCACTGATGATTAAGCATTGTTTATGTCTCTTATATATTTAATTTCTCTTTGTGCGGGCGTAGCGTATCTTCTTTACACTACGCCGTAATTCAAAGAAGCAAGGCAGTGGGCGTGTTGTATTGTAATGAACCGTGACTACATGCAAATGATGGGAGGAACGAACGGCCCATGCGCCGTCCGTGGACTATCGCAGTGCCATGCTCAGAATCACATCGAATAGAATGCCCAAGATACACGTCGAACGTAACTTACGCACAGCCCCATTCACGTACGACTTACGTAAACAACGTAAAATTTGACGGCTGTTCCGACGTCCATACCTTTGCATTAGCTGCGCCTCATTATAGCAGGGGTAACTTTACGCTGGATGTAAGCCTTACGCAAATCGCGTATATTAATGTGCTGGGCGCATCTACGTTCGTGAATCAGTGTATCTTGCTCATTTGCATATTTTTAATGGGAACGTTGAATGCGTCCAGTGTAACCATGCGCCCACGATACGCCGGCGTAGGCAAGTTACGTTGGACGACTAAAGCCATGTTGTTCGGCGTATCTTGCTTTCTGAATCGGCGCAAAGATGCGACGGCGCACATTTGTACTTACGTTGTCGTATCTCGAGATACGCCGCCGTAAACCTTTCTGAATCTGGCCCAAAAGATTTACACTCATATTCGCCTGTGCCTGTCCGACCGGCACTAGTCTATCCAGCGATACAGTTTCGTCCGAACGATCTGTGCTCTCCGCCGGCATGTGTTCCATGCCTCGGTTGTATTGCGGTTCAGCGTCCGGAGGTGTCATGTGCCAAAATTCCACCTATACGATTTACCCAGAAGCCTCTACGCGTTTCATAAGCATCGTTACGTCATCAGGAAGGCTGGGAACACTGGGAACACTGGTAGTTCACAATATATGGTGTTTTAATTTAGTTTAATATTAACTTTATTTGCAAACCTTATGCATGCTAGGAATACACGTATATTATTTTGCGATAACACTAAATATCTTTCTTGCCATTTATGATATATAAAATTTCTTTGGAGGTCACAGTACTGGTTTATGCAGCTGTTGGTGTATTGATTGATTTATTTATGTATATATTTTTTTAGGATCAGCGCAGTAATATATATGTGTATATCTACATATATTCTTTTCCATAAATGTATACACTTTTTTGAGGTGTTCACTAAAACTGCAGCAGATAAATACTAAATTATATTTATGAGCGCCGGTGACACAACACACGGGGATGTTCTAATACATCACTTGCCGGTGGGATGTCCTAATACATCATAGCAAAGCCTCTGTGAAATCTGCCCCCCGCTGGCCGAATACAGCATATGCTCGGCTTGGCAAGCTCTGGAACTGCGCATGCGCAGTTCCAAGCTGAACCGATCTTGGCTATTTTTACTGGCACATTCCCGCAACTATGCACATTCACGGATGGGGGGAAAAGTGCCTGTTTTTACGGACTGTCCGTAAAAATCCGGACAGTTGGCAACACTGCTTTCTTCTGCACGGTTGCTCTGTTATCAGCATGATAACGTCTGACAAGTTCTTAGAGATGAGAGCCTGAAGTTTGTGTCGTGGGAGGTTGCTATACATAGATTAGCAGAGTGCTGCACGATTTACAGGAGAGCTCTGCAAGTCTTATATGGAGTGGGGGTGTGTGCCTTTCCTCCAATCAGTTGTCTCCCAGTGTAATCCAAGCTACACTGACTGCAGAATGAGGAAGTAAAAATCTCTTAACACAGTGTAAGAATTCTAAAGAATATAGAAAGGGGAAGACAGCAGATATACATGTAAAACTTATGTAGGATGATTTGTTTTATCTCTGTGTATTATCTGAGGCTATTCGCTTCATGGGGTATACTGTATGTGAGGGTTTACATCCACTTTAAGTGTGCCGCTGCCAAATGCAACAGGCAGGCACTACTGATCCCCTGAAAATAAATCTGAGAGTGTTTAACAGGTGTCGATATGCTGCCTCCTCAACACCGGATTTAAAGCCATGATTGCCGTGCAATGCATACAATTGTGACACGCGGTAGTATGGTAATTAGAGGTTTAAATCAGATATCAGGAGGTGCTGTGATCTTTGACTTGCTCTAGAAAATGAAGCTGTGTTTTACATTCAGATAAAGAAAGATCATGTGATAGTCTAGGTGTAGAAGAAGTCATAGAGCGCAGCTAAACATTAAACAATTTGCAGGAAAATAAAATAAACAATGTTATATTCAAAGGAGAGTAAATATAAAGGGTTGCAGTCACAGTGTAAAGTGAAAGTACTGTACAGAGTGAAGAGTTATAGATCTGTAGATTCTGAAATGGAACGTTCAGGGGTTCTCTTGTTTTTTTTCCCCCCTTACATTTTCTATATGTTGTACAATGACTTGGCAGTTAGGTGGTTTATTGTGTTTACAATATAATATAAACTTGTAGGTCTGTTCACACTTGCCTGCACACAATTCATAGCAGTTTGTGTGGGAAGCAGCAGTCTCTTCTGGACTGCAGAGCTGTGTGGCAGGGAGCAATGCAAGGTGGTTTTATTGCACCACACCAGTGGTGTATTTAGGTTTTGTGCTGCCCTAGGCCTTACTAAACCCTAATTTAAATATGATCCACCCCTTCCTGTTGAGGTCACACCCCTTCCTGTTAAGGACACACCCTTCCTGTTTAAGACCTGCTCTGAAATTTTCCAGTGGGCAAACTAGTTCTCTGAGGGCCTTGGGGGGGGGGGGGATTGCCTTAATCTATAAAGATTTCCTCTCACTTCCTGTTTGGTTATGGGCCAGCAAATAAAGGGAAATTAATGTATGGCAAACAGGGGCTATAACCATCCCTTACTCAATCCACAATGGAAAAAAAAAGTGTTGTCTATAGTTCTACTTTAAGCTCAAATTTCTGCTAAATTTTTGGAGGACTAAGGGGATATAACATGCCAGGGGTGCAACAGAAAACATGTAGCATGGTGATGAATGTAAGTTGTCCAGTCAGTGAGCAAAAGAAGGATTGGGGGCATTAACAAATAAATCCATCTGTTTATTTTTCTCATCAGCAATCAACAGATATAAAATTAAGATTCCCTAATATGAACTGACACAAGCAAAGTATTGCAGGAGAGTCCTACTACCTACCTTCCAGGTATAGGTGACCATGTCAGTGTCCCTTGTGTCTGCACCATCCCTATCATCCCGGCAGCAGTGCAGATCCTTTATGGGGGCACTAGACCAATTTGTCTTATGGCCCAGACCACCTCATAAGACTGGCAAGCCGGTGGGGATGCTTTTCTTTTCAAATATTTTTATTGGTTCAAAAATAGAGTGACACTTCACCGTTGTACAAAACAGCGTAAACAAATACAATGATCAACCTTTGTTAATACAGAACCAACTGGAATTTTCTGCACACTACGTAGGTGGGTATCATAAAAGATATAAACAAATATTTAAGCTTGACTCCAGATTCACGGGCACTCCCGCCACGGCCGCACCACGCACGGGGGAGCACGCCCTACCGCTAAATGTGGGCGCCACCCCCCCAACGCAGGGCCCCCGAGCGGGAGCCCACACGAACCATCCCAGATTTAAGTAAGTCAAATCTGCTCTTAGCAATAAACAAACCTATTCATTAAACAAGTGGCTTCGTATAGTAATGCAACCCAAATTGCAGTTGCAAAGTAACATAGCACCCAAGAGATGAACCGGGTTATATCGTCCACTAATAGGACCGAATAAACCAAAATGGAAGTAACAGAAATAAAAAATAAAAAATACAGTGATAAGAAGAAACATGGAAAATAAGAGGAGAAATTGGGGAGAGAGAGGAAGGGGACAGGAAAAGAGAGGGAGGAGACATAAGGGGTGAAAAAGAGGGGGGGGGGGACCTGAGGATCTACACTAGAGTTGGAAGGAAAGTTAACTAGCCTATCTGCCGGGATAGCCATTTCAGTCTTAGATTAAAGGGATGCAATTAAGAATCATTCCTGGAATCTCGATGTCCAGGGTTCCCAGAAGTCTCGAAACCTGGACACCGTCTGGGATTGAATAGCGAAGAATTTTTCGTATGAGTGTTGAACTTTCACCCGTTGTATGACCTCACTTACATTGGGGACCAAAGTAGATTTCCATTTAGATGTGATCGTAAGCCTGGCAGCTAATAGGACGTGAGTTGTGATACTTCTAAATTGCATAGGGATAGATTGTATATTCAAAAAAAGAAGAGCTAATTGGGGTGACGGAGCAATAAAAAAAACAGTAATTGATGAGATCAATTTGAATACTTCACGCCAAAAGCTGCGGATGCCTTTGCATTCCCATAAGATATGGAAAATATTTCCTCTCAATCCGCATAGTCTCCAGCAGTCACTGGTTTCTGTGGGAAAGATCATAGACATTCTAACAGGAGTCATGTATGATCTATGTAATGTCCTCAACATAATGTCCCAGTGGCCAGTGCAGTGTGTGAATTTGTAGCAGGTGCCGATAGCCCGTTTCCATTCGTCTACAGAATGGACCGACCCCAAGTCTCTCTCCCAGTTTTTCAGTCCCATTTACTGGAAATCACTCTGTCCCCCTGTTCTTTGGATATATGTCTGTCACCATAATCCAAGACTGCCAGAGTTCCAACACACGGGATGTAATCCATTGTTTAACCAGTAACTTGAGGACTTAAAACATGCATCCAGTTGGCACATATTATGTCCAGAAGAAGCTACGCGATGTCCAGCGAAACGCGTTGACGTCAGAGGTCCAGGACGATCCCCCGGAGCAGCTGGAGTGGTATACTTACAGGTAGGACAACGCACGTTGTGCAACTTACGTTCGAGAGTTGATTGCATTATTGACCATCCCATCACTACAATATGTATGTGTGTTTAGATGAGAGGAATAGCTTGCTGTTAGCCTGATTCACACATGTTAATCACGTGGGCATCAATACAGGATGATATATATTTTTTGATTCAGTCCATCGTGTCACGTTCCTATGAGATATTATTTGATGTCTATACACAACCACAGTCCATTCAAACAATGTTGTGAGGTAATTATTTTCATACTCCGCGGAGACTAAGTGGTCCCGTTTTTACTATTAGCACATAAGTGCACACACATGTCTGGACATGCTTTGTGTTTTCAATGAGTATGTTACCAACACGCACACTCCCGTAGCCAGGGGGAGGTTCTAAGTACTCTATTTTGTATTAGCATGAGCCAATAGTGCTCCTTTTATCAACGGTGATCTCCTCCTCTCTTGATCACCATATTAGAGGTCTTGGTACGACTCAGTATGTGATAGAACCACGATAGGCCTTTAGGCACGTTGTGATTAGTCGAGAGGTATGACCATACCTCAGTATGTAGTGAGTAGCTTGCGTTAGGATGTTTCACGTGGAAATGATGGATTCGTGACCTAGAAAACTGGTGGGTAACTGGGTCTTTAGCACATAAGTCATTGCGTGTGAGTATGTTATCCCGTAGCCAGGGGGTAACTCTCAAGTTGGGGATCAGAAACTCATATATCTGTAGGGCAGACAAAGTATATTTGGTTAATGATTCCTGAGGGGTCAGTAGATGGAGTTTTTTCCATACAGTGAGGGTCGCCTCTATGGAAGGAAACTTAGAGCAGTCTAAAGGAGTACTGACCAATAGTGATGAGCGGAATACGCCACATTCGATTTCGCAAAATTTTGCGAATATTTCGAAGAATATTCGCGAATATTCGTTAATATCGAATATTCGTGATATTTTATAAAAAAAAAAAAAAAAATTGTGAATTTTCGCCAATGCGAATTTTCGCTAATGCGAAATTTCGCGATTTTTTTTTTTTTATAAAAAATCACGAATATTCGATATTTACGAATATTCGGTATATTTTATAAAAAAAAAATAAAAGCGAAATTTCACATATGCGGTCGCGAATATTTGTTAATATCGAATATTCGTGATATTTTATAAAAAAAATAAAAAATTGCGAAATTTCGCTAATGCAAAATTTCGCGATTTTTTTTTTTTTATAAAATATCACGAATATTCGATATTTACGAATATTCCTATATTTTATATAAAAAAAAAATAGCGAAATTTCGCATATGCGAAAGCGAAAATGATTGCGAAATTTCGCTATTTTTTTGGGATAAAATATCACGAATATTCGATATTTACGAATATTCGCTATATTTTATAAAAATTCGAAATTTCGCGAATGCGAAATTGATTGCGAATTTCTTTGCGAAATTTATTGCGAAATTTGAAAGACACGAATATTCGAAATAGCGAATATTCGCCGCGATATTCGAGATATTCGCGAATACTCGAATATGCAATATTCGTAGCGAATATTCGCAATGCGAATATTCGTGAGCAACACTACTGACCAACTGTGCCAGAAGAAGAGAATGTAGGTCTCTATTAGACACCACTGACCTCTCTATGTGTACCCACAGTTTAGGAGACTGTGGGTCGAACCAGGCCTTGACCTGATCCAGAATAGCCGCCTTGTAGTAATTCCTCACATTTGGGAAACCCGCCCCTCCCCATTTCCTATGTTTCTGGATTATGACAAAGGGGATTTTGGACATTTTCCCTTTCCACACAAATTGTCTGAAAATTGTATCTATCAGGTTGAAGAAGGAATCAGGTAGACAGACAGGGATAGTTCTAAAGTAGTATATCAGTTTTGGAAGTACTACCATCTTCAAGGCTGCAATTCTCCCAAGCCAAGAAAGTTCGTAGTAGGCTATATGTTGGAGGTCATTTCTAACCGTATGAATAAGGCTAGGAAAATTGGCTTCGTATGTGTGGGTTGAAGGAGAGGCTATCCGAATACCCAGGTAGGAGAATGCTTTGGACATCCATTGAAATTGATATTTGTTTTTTAAAGAGGTCACTTGGTTCTGGGACATGTTCACCGGTAACAAACATGATTTAACCACATTCAATTTGTAAAAAGAAACTTTGCTATACCTCTCTAGTACTCTAAAAACCCCCTCCAGGGAGGAACCCGGACTGGTCAGTGTCAAGACCACATCATCGGCAAAAAGGCCAATTTTGTGGACAACCTTCCCTACTTTTATACCGGATATTGTGCTATCGGTCCTAATAGCTTCCGCCACGGGCTCCATCATAAGAGTAAAAATGATGGGGGAAAGCGGGCAGCCCTGGCGGGTGCCATTTGTGATAGAGAATTTCTCCGAGAGGGTGCTCGATGTAAAGACCTTCGCTGACGGTGTCGAATAGAGGGCTAAGATTGCTGATAGGATTCGTCCTTGGAGGCCAAACTTCTGCAACGTAGCTTGTAGATAGCCCCAGTGGACCCTATCGAAAGCCTTTTCGGCATCAAGCGCCAAAAAGGCTGTAGGGAGTTTGTTGGATTCAGCTATATGCAATAGATCGAGCAACCTTCTAGTACCATCAGGGGCCTGTCTTCCCCGCACAAAACCCACCTGGTCCGGTTTGATCAAAGAGGGGGTAATTAACGCAAGTCTGTTGGCCAGGATTTTTGCATAGATCTTAAGATCGGTGTTCAGAAGGGAAATGGGCCTGAAATTTTGGGGTGAATCCGGCTTCTTCCCTGGTTTAGGTAACGTCACAATAATGGCCTGTAGCATCTCCTCTGGGAAGGAGGCTGAAGATGAGACGTCACTGAACAACCGTTCCATGTATGGGACTAGGGATTGAGAAAATGTGCTATAGTACTCGGATGTGAAGCCATCAGCCCCTGGGGATTTATTTTTAGGCAAGGATTTAATAGTGTCTAATATTTCTTTACTTGTGATCTGGGAGTTTAGGGCAGCCAGATCTTCTTCACTCAACTTAGGTAGAGATAAAGGGTCCAGAAAGGATTTAATAGAATGCGGGGTGGGTTGTGGCGTGTCGCCATCAAGGCTGAGATTATATAAATCCCGGTAATATTTCATAAAGGAGTTGGCTATTTTATCAGGGTGATGTTCTAAGATATTGGTATGGGGGTCCCTCATGGATGTCAAGTTAGCTTTTTGTTGGCGTCTCGATATATAGTTAGCCAATAATTTGCCTGCCTTATTACCATTCACATAAAATTGGGCTTTAATTCTCCGCAAACTATTCTGATGTCTGGAAAGAAGAGCTAAACATACTTTTTGTCTACAGTTAAATAAGTCTGATTCTATCTGAGGTGAAGTATTTGTCTTGTGGAGGTCCTCTAAGGATTTTAGATCTGTGAGAAGGTTGTTCAGTAACGCCTCCCTCCGTTTTTTCTCCCTTGCTGCTGCCTGAATAAGGAGACCCCTACTAAAAGCCTTGTGAGAGCACCATAGTGTAGATACAGAAACATCAACAGTATCATTAATTTTAAAAAATTCAATTAGTTGAGTTTTGAGAGAGGAGACCACTTTGGGGTTGGCCAGTAGATTGACGTTGTTTCTCCAAAGATACGTGGGAGAAACATAAAAGGTACTTTTCAGAATCAGAGATATGGGGGCATGATCTGACCACGTAATAGAATGTATCTTGGCTGATTCAGATCTATGTAGAAGGGCCAGGTCTGTAAGAAAAAAGTCAATCCTTGAGTATATGCGGTGAGGAGAAGAATAGTAGGTGTAGTCTCTTTCCGCAGAGTTAAGACACCGCCAGGGGTCGTAGAGGTTGTGCTCTGTCAGTAAAGGTTGTAGCTCTGTTCTAGAGGGCGGAGATGTGCCAGAACAGTCCAAGTGCTTATTCACAATGCAATTAAAGTCACCACAAAGTAGTAAGGCGCCCTTTTTAATTTTGTTGACTTTTTTCAAAAGAGAATTAATAAAAGAAAAGGGTCTCCGGTTAGGAGCATATATGTTTACCAAGGTGAAGGTGGAGTTGTTCAGGTCACAAATCAAAATGATGAACCGACCGTTTGGGTCACTGATTACCTCGTGTAACTTGAAAGTGACTGATTTATTGATTGCAATTAGTACTCCTCTTTTCTTTACTGGGGCCATTGAATGGAATATATGAGGGAAAGCTCTGTGGGTACATTTTGGCGGGTTAGACGAAGTAAAATGAGTTTCCTGAGCGCACAATATTTCTCCTTTAAGCTTACCAGCATCTTTCCACATAGCACTCCTCTTGAATGGGCTGTTGAGCCCATGTACATTCATGGAAATTACTGACAGAGACATAGTGAAAGAGAAGAACCTGCTACATCCTCCACGACATTCATCAGAGTCATTAGGTGAAGTACTAAAATGTTACCTGTAGATGGCGCCAACTCCATTGTGATGGAAAAACAGGTTGAGTCAGCAAGGGGAGATGTTGTGGATACTTTTTGCAGCTGAGTTTTGAAGCAGGTAGGCATGGAGGTGAAATCCTCAGGTGACTTGACAAGGGAGGAAGAGGCAGAGGGGAAAAAGAAAAACAAACAACAACAACAAAAAAAAAAGAACCATAATGTCAAGCAACAAATAAAAAGGTGACAATGGTCACAAAGTGCGAGCATATCTCGCTGTATCTCTCTGGGGAGGGGTGTGAGCTCCGGAAGAACCCAAAGAGAACTAGGTGAAATATGATTTTAAACCAGCCTCATGTTGTAAGCATATAGGGGAGGCGTTGAGAGCATATGCAAACAGAGTTCACGCAGTGCTCCATTCAAGAGAAAGCCGGGTAGCTGTGGATTTAGCTGGAGGAGTAGGAGCTTCTTCTGGAAGAAGGTTCCATTTTTTTGCCAGGTCTAATCCTTCCTCGATACTCCTGATAGCAAAGGTGCGGTTGTCCTTATTGATCAGCAGCTTGGTGGGGAAGCCCCATGAGTATGTAATTTTGTGATTTTGCAGCAATTTAGTGATTGACGTCAGATTTTTGTGTGCCATCATAGTATACTGCGATAGATCAGAATAAATGGAGATGTCAGAGTATGGAGCCGGCAAAGGCTGGTTCCTTCTTGAGAATCTCATTAATTCATCTTTAACATGAAAAAAGTGCACACGTGCTATGACATCTCTTGGAACCTTCTCAGGGAGGAATTTAGGTTTAGGGAGACGATGTGCTCTATCCACAATAATTTCAGTGCTATGAAGGTCAGGCAAGATGGCTGCTTTGAATTCCTGCACATAATGTCGTAGGTCCATTGGTAGCAGTGATTCCTCCACCCCCCGCAGTTTAAGGTTGTTCCTTCTGGACCTGTCCTCTAAATCTGCTAATTTTTCACGTATTGCTTTAATTTCATCATCAGCTTCATAGTGTGCATCGACTAAGTCATTGTGGGCTATTGTAAAATCACCCATTTTATCCTCCATCCTGCTTTCGCTTCCCCATCATTCCCGGGAGATGACAGGAGGTCCCCCCGGAGGTATAGAGGCAGTATGGGACTGGTTTAGTCGCTCGGTGGGGATGCTTTTCATGCTGCCCCCCCTGCAAAGTGCTGCCCTAGGCCTGGGCCTTGCTGGCCTAGGCCAAGATACAGCCTTGAACCACACAGCTCTCTCTCTCTCTTCTCTTCCAGAGATGGAAATATGCAAATATGTTGAATATTCTACAGCTCTGGAACACAGTGAAACACTGCATTTTGTTGTGAATATAACGCACAAAAAAATATTGTTTTCTGTGTGTCAATGCAGTTACAGAATATTGTATAATGAAGCAGTGCTAAATACTGTAAGCAATACTTGAAAAAGTGCTAATATAATATGAATATAGATAGCTAAAAAACACATATATCACATTCCAATGTGCAAAGAGTACAATAACATCAAGGGTTAACCGACAACCAAAAAAATGAATAGTCCAGTGGTAAAGTGCATCAAAAATCTCAAACGATTGAGAAAAATAGTCACTTTGCATGCGTGTAAAAATGAATGTGCAAAAAAGAAAAAGAGGGAAGGGAAGGGGAAAGGGAGTCCAATTTGCAGATAGAGGGTGATAGCCTGTAAGTGTCCTTCTATAATCCGCACCCAGTGTTTGCTAGCCTCTCACCTTAAGGGTAGACCCCAACGGGTCTAGTAGTGTAAAAAAAATCTGGAGAGAACGCACTGGGTGGGTGTTAGCCACTGCAGTGTAATTAGGAATTTTAGTCGGGTTTGTGTCTAAGGCCTCGTACACACGATCAAATCTGTCTGCTGGAAACGGTCTGCTAGACCGTTTCAGCAGACAGATTCGATCGTGTGTACGGGCAAACAGATGGATTTGGCCACCCGACAGATTTCAAAGCATGCTTTGAAATCTGTCGGCTGGGAACCCGTCCGCCCGACATGTCTGCTGGTTAGTATGCTAACCAGCAGACATGTCTTCTCGCACACGCGCCGAATGATTTCGACGCAATGCGCGGAAGTGTTTTACTTCCTGGTGCGGTGACGTGGCGGCATCATAGTCACCGCCATGTCACCGACACGTCAGCGCGCTGTCTGCTGGCGGGGATTTTGGTTTGCTCGTGTGTACACGTGAGCAAACCAAAATGCCAGCAGACAGATCTGTTTAAATTGGTCGGTCCGACCGATTTGAACAGACAGATTTAATCGTCTGTACAAGGCCTAATAGGTGAGCTATTGAATTCAAACGAATTGTGGTTAAAGAAAATTACAAATTTTATTTGGATACATAAAAAACAATAAATAATAAAAACAGTGATTTGTCCTGATATTGTAGAGAAATTGTGATACGGTAGATAGGAATGGAGCTGGTCGCCAACATGTTTCGCTGTGTAAGCGCCGTCAGGGTGCCGCAACCATCTCTTTTATATCTGGTAGTATGCAAAGGAAAATACATTACTAACATATAAAAAATATATATATAAAAAAAAAAAAAACACAATATTATTACAGGACATAAAAGTTTTCATTGTAATCATCAGTACATAATATTTTCATATTTTCTAACATGATAAGTCATGTAAATAAGCTCACCATAAGGACTCTGTCAGGTCTGATCCAAGGGCCGCTCATGGCTAATGGCGATCCCCAGAACGTGACACCCGGCCAAGAAACAGACGGCACCCCCAGCGGAGGTCAGAACCGGTGGGTTGCTTGAGAAGCTTGACGGACCCTACGGATCCCCAGTATAGTGTATAAACATAAAAAGCAAAACGGAAGTGCAGCGCTGAAAAATTGATAAATAATAAAATTCATAAATACATATATAAATACAAGCTCATGATTAGTTGAAGTGAGCAAGAAAATACAGTGTGAGAAAGTAAAACTGAAAAGAAAAACTGAAAACAGTGTGAGAAAGAAAACTGTTTGGAGATAAGATCCAGTGAAAAGTCCAGCATTAAATCTTGTGATGAAAAAGCTGACAAGAAAGGTGATCAAGTGAAATCCAATGTGCTATCAGATGAAAAAGGGATCTCCACAGTGCACTCGTGTAGTAGGACTGCCTGCTTACCAGAAAGAAAGACTGCTTTTCATCAGTCTCATACAGCATAGGGAAGTCCGCTCTCCCTGGGACCAATCCGTGTATGATCAGAATGGAGCTCAACAATGGGTCTGGGATGTATACATGTACGATAAGAAGGAAACTCTCATAGCTGTCCTTCATCTGTCTATTAAGAGGCCTGACACATACCGTGTCTAAGAGGTTAATAATACAAAAACGATAGTATAATTTTTGGTAATCCCTATCATGGTCAACACACAGTGCATGTTTCTATTATTCCAAGATAAACACATACCTGCTGTAATGTTACAGATGTATTTACCCCAGTCTCCTAGCGTTCCCAATAAGAGGAGGGGAGAATGGAGGGAGAAGATGAAGGCAACACAGGCTATCGAACACCTAGGGCTGATCAAAAAGAGGGGGAGAGATAATTGCAGTCTCCGGCTGATACAGATATAGATATAACTATAAGGGGGCATTTTCACAAGGCCTTGAAGGATCATCAGTATGGCATGTCAAATGGTAATTATTACTGGACTGTTTATATACAAATAGGGAGTATTTATCTGAGGTATTGTTAATGGTATAGCAGAGGATCTGCCTAGTAAAATTAATACACATAGAAAGTGATAGATAGAAACTCTTTTCCAGATAAGCTATACTGCCCAGAGTGCAGTTGTGCCAGAGATGAAAGCAATAATATGAAAATAAATAACTAAATAACATACCTATTCTAGCCTTGAGGTTTAGATCAGCCTGTGTGTATGCCTGGAGCCGCCCAAAGTGTGCATGTATCACACAATTGCCAGCGTTATATGGAGCAGGGTCATCCGGAAGTGTTGGGTCGGATTGACCCCTGACATTACTTTCATCTGTCTAAACCTGGTCGCACATGCGCAGAACCGCCGATTACGGCTGAACCGCGCATGCGCCGTAGCCCACAGGGCGCGGGGAAGGATGGGAAATGTAGTTTCCCATCCTAAATGAAAGACAGAACAGCCTCTCATGATAGCGCGATCTGCGCCCACGGCCAGCGTCACCATCCGGGTCCGCCACGCCTCCCACCAGACTGGTGGGTATGCAGTCACTGGACCTGGAACCCGACAGAGCCTACATAGAAAGAAATGCATTTGATTCAAACTTGCCACAGAAACCTGTGAGCAAGAGTATAATGGGTCACCATTACAGTGCAAGTGTTCAAGAGGCCCCACTAGATGGCAGAAAAGAGCAAAGAATTATGCATATGTTCTACAGACAGCAAATTCTATATGTCAATCTAGGTTTAATAGTGGCTGGACTAAGTATCGATTCTGTCTGGATCTCGTCTATACAGATTTTCATAAACATGATTGTTTTCATTTTAATTTTAAGGCGGTATATTGCCTATATTTCAAAGGCAAAATAATATTGCGTTCTAATTGCATATCCCGTATTTAGAAGAACGGCTTAAAGGATAATGCTGTGTTTAGACCTGGTGTATAGGTCGCCTTTTGGTTAAAAATCCAGCGTGCTTCCTGCTGGAGCACTTTTTTTTATCAAAGTTGCCGCCTCTGTCTTGTGGGGGAACAGTTTCCAGGACAAAAAACGAAATTACATTTGGGTCATAGCTGTGATGCAGGCCTACATGTTTGCAAATTGGTGTGTAGAGAAGTCCTGCATCAAGATAGTACAGATAGTCTTGGATGCGCTTTGCAAAGGGTCTTTTAGTTTTGCCAATATAAAACGCACCACAGATACAAGTGGCCAAATACACCACTCCGACTGTGGTGCAATCGGCGTGGGTTTTAGATCTGTGGTACCCTCCTCTTGGTAAATTACAGGCTGACCCCTCTTTCACCCAGGGGCATTGGTCACAGTGACCACATTTAAAGGTACCCTTGCCTCCTGTGGCGATGGTGTCTAATGAGTCGGGTGTAAGGTGGCTGTGTACCACCTTATCTCTGATAGACCTCGGTCGTCTGTACACTATTTCTGGTCTGACTCCTACATATTTAGAGACAACTGGGTCTTCGGCTAGGAAATGCCAGTTACTTGCTATGATATTCCGGAATGTGTTTTGGTTTGAACTGAATGTTGTTACATATTTCGTTGTAGACATGTTGTTTTTGGTTTTGGCTTGAAAAATAAGGGTCTCTCTGGATTTGGATTTCGCTCGCTGGTAGGCTTTTTTTAAAACTTTTTTGCTATATCCTCTGAGCAATAGTCTTGCATAAAGTGCCTTAGATTCAGATTCAAAGTCCGTCTCTCTAGCACAATTGCGTCGGATTCGTAAGTATTGCCCAAACGGAATACTCCTTACTAATGGGCGGGGGTGAACACTTGAATAATGTAGTATAGTGTTCCCTGATGTTTATTTTCTGTATAGACTGCTGTATATGGATTTGTTTGGATCTAGGAATAATTTAAGATCCAAAAAGGGGATGCTGCTAGTGTCAGATTGAATAGTGAACTTAAGATTAAAAGAATTACTGGAAATGTATATCATGAAGTCCGATAATTATTTGGCTGAGCCAGTCCAGATGAGCAGAACATCGTCGATGTACCTCCGCCACAATAAAATGTGGCAGAGGTACATCACAGCGCCGTTATCCGAGGTCTAGTAGTGTATCAATGAACATTTGACATCAAACGATTGTTTTATCCTCCTCCTTGGTATATCCTGGACAGGGAACCACTGCAGTTTCAAGGCTGTCTTTCCATCCAATCCAAGTTCCACGACCTGCTCCTCTGAAATAGTATCTTCTGGCAGTTCCTGTGTTCTTCTCAAGCCCCGTTTGTGTGGGAGGGACCTTTAAAAGAACTTTGGTGGTTGATGCTTCCCTGGGGGGTATACTGAATCCTACTCTATCCATGCCTGTCCTACAGATTCTTGGACTATATACAGCTGCACCTTTCTGTTACAGAGACAGGTCTGTCTGTTAGCCATAGGAATAAGACCGATATTTGTCTAAATGGGTGAATTTTCAAGTCTCTGATCCTACAGACCAAACACAGTTTTGAAAGGCCTTGGATATAACACCCCCCCACCACCCACTTTCCTAATTATTTTTAATCACCTGGGTGTTTATCATGTCATTTTGATATAATGTTACTCTGCAATAAACCCTATAGAAAGAATTATTTCCGTTCCTTTGCTACACAATTTTTGGCCACTAACAACGGTAGAATACCTTTTTCTCTTTCCTCTTCATCAGCCTTGAGGTCCAATCTGAAGTCTCCCATATGGGTTGATTGTGTGCTAATAAGATAGTGAGACCTGTTTATTTCAATCATTCCCAAGTGTGTCCTGATGAAGCGAAATAGCGAAATGTGTTGACTCACAGGGGCTCACTGCTGTCCACTTGTCAACCTTCTGTTCACATCATAGTTCTATGTATCTTTCTGTGTTTATTGTATGTGTATCGCCCCCTTGCTTTCTGTAGGGGCGTTACGCTAAAGTTAGTGGGGAATGGGAGAGTTACGTGACTCCCATTCGCAATTTGTCAAATTTGGGCTGCTGCCATTTCTGGAAATGTCCTGTGGGCCAGTCTGCGCTCCAGGGGTGTGTTTTCACCCCTGGGTGGCAGTTGGCGCTAGAGGGGTTCTGGCGGACTCATTTTCCTCAGCAGCTAATCAGAGTGGTTGGTTCCCTCACTAGGGCATGCTGAGGGAGGCTATATCTGGGGCAGCCGCCTTGGCCTGAGGGCTGTTCTTGCTTTATGCGGGGTCCGAGTCCCAGGTGCGGCATCCACCTTCAGGGTGCGCGCATCTATGTAACGCGCAGCCGTGGCCTACCTGGCCGAAGTTGCGCACCATGCGGAGCTTCACTTTAACACGGAGAGGGATCCCAGAAGCTGCTGGGTACCAAACCTTTCCTAAAAGGATCCCAGACTGGGAGCCATATGGTGGGGGATTGGCTTGAGGAGAACCCGGAGGCAGGTGATCCAATGGGGCTTGAACGAACCATTGGGGACCCAGTGACTCTAACTAAATCTATTGGGAGGACTCGCTCATTTAAATTTCATGCTCACTCAGGTACTGGGCCTGTGGCAGAGGCCCGAGCCAGTTCATCACTGCTGAGAGTAAGATTGTTCTCTCACCCTTTTGATATCCAAGGCCTGATACTCAAGCTCTCTCTCTCCCTGCTTATCAAAATGTTTCTGTCCTGTACCATGTTGATGGCCGTGTTGGGCCTTGGAATAAAGCATTGAAGAAAACCCAACTAAAGACTGGACATTCGTGGAGGGTGTGACCGGATGGAGGAGTGAGCGTGTGTGTGCATCTGTGCGTGTCTCCTCTTCCCTCCGCTCCATGATGGCTGCCTGAATGTTGGATGCCAATCGGATGTCTCTGTTCCCCGTTCCCCTGTAGGAGGTAAACAGCGGATGGCATCTCTAGCTGTCCCTGCAGTCGCTCATGCTCCCCGCAGCTACTCCCGATGTTGCTCCTGACACCCCTGTGTTAAAACGCTGTCCAGGCACTCTGTAGTTTGAGACCCGCTCTGCTCCACTCCCTTCTGTCCCTCGCTGCCTGTTTACGGGGAGACTGGGGTGAGGACACGCTGCTCGGCATGTTAAGCCTGAAGCTGGAAGGAAGAGAGAAGAGTGGAGTGAAGCGAGTGGGGCGATAGCGTGGTGTGAAGGGGATCAAAGAGATTCTAAGGGGATATAAAGCTGCTAGCCTGGACAGTGTCAGAAGTGTGCCTGGAGTGTCTGGAGGTCCTGGGAAAGAAGGTTTGAGCCACTGATCCATCGACAATTTGCTGGGAATGCAGCACTGAATATAAAGCGAACAGAACTCTTGAACAGATTAGTGTATCGCTGTACTCCTGGGCTCTCTCCCTATCCCCTGGACGGGACACATGAGTAACGGTCTATAATAAACTGTTATCTAGGAAAATCATTGGAAGGTTATCGCCACTTGAACACTGTATAGTTTTATTTTATTACACTGAATGTTCTGGAAACTCTTAACGCTGCATTAGAGTATATGGGCATCTGGGTACCCTCATATCCCTCTTACCGATAAGACATTAAAAGAAAGGAACCCCGCTGGATGCTCATTGACTATCTCCTAGATGGCACACGTGACCAACAGACTGTAATAGACTGATTTTAAAGTGATCCCATTGACTGTTACTGGTCGCTACTAACTGCTATACTAACTGCTATATACGGATATCGCTATTAATCACTATATATAGTGAATGCTGAGGATCCCAATTTTCTTGATTGCTGTATGCCGGTGCGCATTCCCACAGGCACTGTAAGAAGGCTACACTGACTGACCCACAGATTAAAGCGGGTGGACTCTTTGCTTGCTTTCTGGTCTGTGTACAAATCCGTATGTATTTTTTCTTGAAGGATAACAGACATAAAGATACACTTGCTTGCTGACGTTAAAGCGTTGCCAACGGCTGTCACTGATTGTTACTAACCGCTACTAACCGCTATTAGTCGCTACCAACCGCTATACGTAGCTTTTGCTACTAACCATCATAAAAACTGCTCTCCTGCTCTTTTGAGGGCTGTTTTCTCCTTTTTTGTTTTGTTTTTGTTTTGTTGCCCTGAGATATCTGTTTGTCTACTTTAAAGGGACTAAAGAGTTTCTAAAGTGTTATTCTTGCTCAATAAGCAATGCTAAAGTGCTGCCAATGACTGCTACTGATTGATATTAACAGCTAAGGCTGAGTGTAGCTATTGGGCCTGCTGCATAGGGGTGTATAGTGGTACCATAATAAGAATAAGAATACACTGATACTTGGACATAAGACATAAGAATAAATATAAAGCGTATAGCTTCTTTTTAACTTTTGGGTCTGAGTGCATATCCCCCTTCATTTCTAGGAAGGGTAACAAGTAACAAATATATAGGAGACCGGGGGGTCTTGCGCTTTCTTTTTTTTTTTTCTCCCCTCTTGTGTTTTTTTTTTGCAAGTCCATAGCAATGCAGCAGCTACGCTCGACAAGGGAGAAGAATTTGCAACAAGCAGCAGCAGCAGCGGCAAAACTTGAACAATATGCCCACTCTTCGGCGCAGTCGCCAATGTCAACCAAAAAGGGGACGCAGCCTAAAGCACAGCAGGGAGGTTCAGCAGACAGAAAAGGCCTGGGCAACCCCCACTGCAGGACACAGTGGGGTTATCAACAAATAAAGCCTTAGGTAATAAAGGCCCAGGGCCGATAGAACAAAATATAGAGGCAACGACCGACCCGTGCTTACCTTTAGAAATGTAACCAACAATAAAGGATGTATTTACAGTGGTGAATGCATGTCAGAGCACACTAAAAGAACTTTGCGCTCAGATGAAGGAAGTAAAGGAGGATTTAGTAGTGGTTCGGTCAGAGTTACAAAAAACGTCAGAAATAACATCTGCCTAGGAGGCACGGACTAGTCAATTGGAAGACGATGTATTCCCATTAATAAACAAGGTGAAATACTTGAAGGAACAGATGGGCAGATATGCATCAAAAATGGATGACATGGAAAACAGGCTCAGAAGAGACAATGTCAGACTGGTCGGAATGCTGGAAAAGAGCGAGGGTGCTAATCCAGTGGAATTCTTGGAAAAATGGCTCATTGAAACTTTTGGAAGAGAAACATTTTCAGCAAAGTTTTCTATAGAAAGAGCACATAGAGTACTATTCAGGGCCCCCCCAATAGGGGGGCACCCTAGGCCTCTCTTATTGAAATTCCTCAATTACAGGGACAAAGTGACACTATTGAGGATAGCTAGAGAGGCGGGGAAGATTACGTTTAAAGATGCTAAAATTTCAGTTAACTCTGATTTCTCGCCGGAACTGCAGAGGCGCAGAGCAGAGTTTATGGTTGTTAAGCGTACACTGCAGAAACATAGGCTGACATATGCCCTGTTGTATCTGGCGCGGTTAAGGATAGTGGCATTGGGAGGACCCCAGATCTTTGACACCCCAGCAAGTGTAAAGAGGTGGCTGGAAGAAAATAAAGGGGAGATGGGAGGCGAGAGGGGGGGAGAGGGGGGATGGGGAAGAATAGAATATACCCAGGAACAAACTGTTAATTAATGTATGGAAAAAATGTACTGAAGGAGAGTAGGAAAATTAATGTTACTGTACAAACAATGAAATACACTGTAAGGTGGTTTGATGATTCACAATGGGAAGAAGATTGGTACACAACAATAGAGTATGAAATCTGCATAGAAATAACCTTTGATGATATTTTTATATATATATATATATATATATATATATATATATATATATACCTCCTGTTAGGGGGGCTGAGTCACAATGTTTAAAGAGGCACGGTTAATGAGTAGGAGGCACAGGAACACTGGTCACAATAATGAAAATAGGGGTAGGGATAAGCTAGGTATTTATGCTTTTTTTTTCTTTTTTTGGGGGGGGGGGAGGTATCTAAGATCCTTTATGATATACTTTACACCTCCGAATGCAGAATAGGATAATAAAGATGGGCTCATGGAATGTTAGGGGCCTGGGGACAGTAGCCAAAAGAGCAGCAGTACTCTCCACTATGGAAAAATATGGGGTGGACCTGATCTGCCTGCAGGAAACACATTGAACAAGGGACACAATTCAGTTTCCAACTCAGTTTCACTCAGTACATTCTTCCTACTCGAGAGGGGTGGGAGTGATGGTGAGAGCTGGAGTGGGGTCTTCCTGCAGGCAGACCAGCATAGATGAGAATGGTTGATATGTTTTTTTGCATTGTACAATTTTTGGTAGAACCTATATAATAGCGAATATTTATATCCCCCCACCTTTTAAACTGGATATAATGCTAAGATTAAATGAATTTACTCAGGGTAAGGGAGATATACCGGTAGTAGTGGTAGGAGACTTCAATGAGGTCTTAGATCCAGGGGCCAATAGGTTTCCGGTACCGTCGTATCCAGATCCCAGGGGGAGAAGCCGCTTGAGCCAATTTATGGATGAAGTTGGACTAGTCGATATGTGGAGAGTGAGGAGCCCGGGCAGTACTCCTGTTACTCAAGCACGCACTCCACACTCTCCAGGGTAGATATGGCTCTGGGGAATAAGAAAGCATTAAGGATCATGGGAAAGATAGAATATTTACCAAGAGGAGTGTCGGACCATTCCCCAATGGTTCTAATAGTAAATCTAGAAGGACCAAAAATTAGGAAAGAATGGCAAATTAACCCCTACTGGTTGGAGTTAATAAAAGAAGCAGATGGGATTCTGCCCAAACTGAGGGAATTTGTGGATCTGAATGAAGGCTCTACAGGGACAGGAATAATATGGGATACCCTGAAGGCATTCCTGAGGGATATCCTGATCCAGCAAGTGGCCAAATTCAATAAACGAGCGAGAGAAGGAGAACAAAATACCCGTAGAGAAGCACTGACAGCAGAAAATAACTATGTTACTGACCCAACGGCAGAGAAGAAAGCAACATGGCTAGAAAAACAATTAGCGTATAGGATGGTAATTATAAGAGAGATGGAGACTAGATAAGTCTTTTTGCGACAGTCCTCCTTCGTAGAGGGTGAGAGTGTTGGAAGGATGCTGGCGCAACTGGTGAAGTCGAACTCCCCACCCTCTGGTATTAGGGCCAATAGAGCTGCAGGAGGGGTAATAACAGCGGACACAGCAGAGATAATGCAGATCTTTCAGGGATACTACGAAAAGCTGTATACCGCACAGAAGGTGGGGATGGAAGTAGAGATGGAGGAGTTCCTGGGGCGCCTAGAGATCCCAGCCATTACACAAGCAGAAAGAGATGAGTTGGAATCCCCGATATCACTTACAGAAATCCAGCAAGCAGTAGCTGATATGGCAAATCAAAAGTCGCCCGGCCCAGATGGACTCCTGACAGATATTTATAAATACTACGGAGAATTATTATTACCTGAGCTGTTAGAAGCTTTGAATGGAGCAGCCATGGAGGGGAGACTTCCAGTGTCAATGTTGGAGGCAACTATAATACTTATTTTAAAAGATGGTAAGGACCCCTTAGACCCGGCTTCATACAGACCAATCTCCCTTCTGTGCTCAGATGCCAAGATAGTGGCCAAAGTTTTGGCAGCCAAGCTTAATATTCATAGCCAATAGATCCACCAGTATGAATATAAGAAGGACCTTCCTAAATTTACAAACCCCGATGGAGTCGGAGGGAACGAGAGCCATACTGTCATTAGATGTGACAAAAGCATTTGACAGTGTAGAATGGGGATATATGTGGAGGGTGCTGGGAAAGTTCGGATTTGGTCCGAAATTTACCGGCTGGATAAAAATGCTTTATGATGGCCCTAGTGCCAAAATTAGAATTAACAATGAATTTTCAAAAAAGTTCCTATTAGGGAGGTGGACAAGACAGGGGTGCCCTTTGTCGCCCCTGCTCTTCGCCCTAGCGATGGAACCATTGGCGATTGCTATAAGGTCAAGCACTGGGATAAATGGATTCCAAAGAAAGACGGGAGACGAAAGAATCGCACTCTATGCCAATGATATTCTTCTCTACTTGGGTGATACGGAACATTCTCTGGTAAGAGCAATGAAGATAGTGGAGGAATTCGGTAGCTTCACGGGCCTGGAGATAAATTGAGGAAAATCAGAGCTGCTACCGGTAGATCCAATTGGAGAAGCTGGGGTAGTGGGAATACCACAATTGAAGGTGGTGAATACATTGAAATATTTAGGGATACGGGTAACGAAAGATCCCAAACAATACATAGATAAAAACCTAATTCCCCTATTGGCTAAATTTAAACAAAAAAATGGTATCTGGAAACGGCTCCCGTTATCTGTGGCAGGCAGATGCAGCTTAATCAAGATGATCTGGCAGCCACAATTGCTGTATATAATGCATAATAGTCCGGTCTGGATTTTTTAGAAAATGGTTCTATAAAATTGAAACGCCAGGATTCGATTACGTACATTGCAGCTCCCGGTACTGGAAGGGGGACTGGCTGTCCCCCAACCTGAGGTCTATTTCTTATCGGCACAATTGCAACAACTAATGGGATGCAACACTTTGGGCGGGGAGACCCCTAGTGGGAGAATAATGTTGACTGGGGCCCCCACGCGATTCGGTTATTGATATACTAGAAGCAGGCTCCTTCAGATATAGGACTCCAACAATTAAAATGATAATTAAAATATGGGAACAAGTTAAAAAGCTAATGGGCTACACTGGGTTTAGTGAGTATACCCCCCTGTGGAATAACTCTAAGTTATATGAAATACTACAGATAGGAAAGGTGGGGGAATGGGAAATTGTTCTATCCAAGGGGAAATTTCTCGCGCTAAAGGTATGTCACTTGATACAAATCAATTAGTGGAAATTAATCAACTAATTAATTGATTGATTAAAAATAGTGACAACAAAATTACATAAATAAATAAACAAATATATCCAGCAGCAACAATAAACATGTGATATACATGAAAAAGACAAAATAAAAAGAAAAAAGTTGCGCTCAGAAAGCACAATATGACATTGTGAAGAAAAATAAATAAATAAATAAATAAATGAATAAACCACATCTAATTATAAATAAAGTCCATAAATGGTGATATGATCAAGTGTAATAAGAGTAGTTCATTTTACAACCCAATCTTAGTTAGTCCATATGAGCTGGTATCACAGAAATATAATTGAACGGTATGTTTAAACAAATGTCCAATAATAACCAAAGAGCAAATGATAGCCGTAGATTAAAATATCCTGGAAAAAGAATCACTGTCGATCTCATAAATTTCTGCAGACACATCAAAGGTGAGTAAAGATGTACTCTTACCAGATCCTGGTGTTTACAGGCATATCAATCCACTGGCATCTGAAGGGGGAGATCACCTCGACCACTTGCAGTACATCCACATAGGATTGATGGATTCCACTGGAACGAATACTTCCCACTGGTATAGACTCCTCGTCTTTTGCAGTGTAATGCTTTTGTTTTCTCTTATATTGGGTTCATGTGTCCATACAACCCCTCCAGGCCACATTCCAGCATGGGGAATGGGAAAGACGTGGTATAAAAAGGCTGACACACCTGTATAAGGGAGATACCTATAGGAAATTCCGGGACTTGAAGGAGGAGTTTGATATCCCGCAACATTCATTTTTTACCTATCTCCAGGTAGGACATGCTCTTGAAGCCCAGTTTAGGACACAAAAATGAACGTGGAATAAAATGATCGTATTTCAAAAGTTAGTCAAAGGGGGCCCAACTAAGGCCCTCATATCTGAAATATATACGCAGTTAACCAAAAAGATGAATACCCAGAGACACCTGCTTAATGTAAAAGAAAGCTGGGAGAAGGATATAGGGGAGATATCGCAAGAACAATGGAAGAGAATATTAGAGATGGGATCAAAGGTTTCACTTTCACCTCCTCAGAAAATCTCCCACTTAATGCTGATAAACAGAGCTTATTATACGCCTAACCGACTATTTAAATTTGGTAAAAGACCAGATGACAAGTGTCCTAGATGTCAGGGGCATGGTGACCTAGTACACATAGTGTGGCGCTGTCCGAAGCTGGTTCGTTACTGGGTGGGAGTGCTGGACACCCTAAGAGACATATTTGGAATCCCGCTGGAGATAGAGGCCACACTGTGTGTACTAGGCTATAGGCAGGAACGGAGGGAGAAAAGAAATACCACAGTTGTAATATTAAGATGCCTATTCCACGCTAGAAAATTAATAGCGATGAGGTGGCAGCCAACTTCACCACAGGCAGTAAGTGAATGGATTAGGGCAATAAACGAGTCCATCTGTAAAGAAAGAGCAGTTTATATAAAAAGAGGAAACCTTAGAGGCTTTGAGGTAATGTGGAAAACATGGCTGGAGAAAAAGGGCGTCTCCCCCGAAGGGTTAAGAACGATAGCTGAGAACAACTAAACGGAGAGTGGCTAAAGAGCAAAAATGACATTATTAGATAGAACTAATAGCACCGGGTATCTCCCTAATTAATTAAGAAACTACCTACCCCCTAGTATTGTAAATTAAGAGTTATATGATATTGCATACCAATGTTTAAAAAAATTTGATATATCTATAAAGAACATTTTTTTCTCGTTTATTAAAAAGAACAATTGAACATTTGTATGCTATTAAAATAAATAAAGATTGAGAAAGAGATAGAAAGAGATGAGTTGGAATCCCCGATATCACTTACAGAAATCCAGCAAGCAGTAGCTGATATGGCAAATCAAAAGTTGCCCGGCCCAGATGGACTCCCCACAGATATTTATAAATACTACGGAGAATTATTATTACCTGAGCTGTTAAAAGCTTTGAATGGAGCAGCCATGGAGGGGAGACTTCCAGTGTCAATGTTGGAGGCAACTATAATACTTATTTTAAAAGATGGTAAGGACCCCTTAGACCCGGCTTCATACAGACCAATCTCCCTTCTGTGCTCAGATGCCAAGATAGTGGCCAAAGTTTTGGCAGCCAGGCTTAATATTCATAGCCAATAGATCCACCAGTATGAATATAAGAAGGACCTTCCTAAATTATTAGATAGAACTAATAGCACCGTGTGTCTCCCTAATTAATTAAGAAACTACCTACCCCCTAGTATTGTAAATTAAGAGTTATATGATATTGCATACCAATGTTTAAAAAAATGTGATATATCTATAAGGAACAATTTTTTCTCGTTTATTAAAAAGAACAATTGAAAATTTGTATGCTATTAAAATAAATAAAGATTGAATATTTTTTTTAAAAAAGACTGGACATTCACTCTCTTCTCAACTCACAAGTATCACCCCTAGACACCTGCCAGGTAACACAACACGCCGATCCCACTTATACTCAGCGGCTCCTGAATGGGTAGCGCGTTACCGTACACTACATATGTTTTTTTAACTCTTTCGATACTTGATCTGTTTATAATTTGTTATTAATAAAATACATATTTTAATTATACAATCGTCCATCTTGCCTACAAAGTCCGACCCAGAGTCTTTTACTCTTATTTTTTTTTTCAAACTCGATCCTATACATATGTGGCTTTTGCAGTGTTGTTCTAATGTTTGCTATTTTTCTCAATCATTTGAGATTTTTGATGCACTTTACCACTGGACTAATCATCTTTTTGGTTGTTGGTTAACCCTTGATGTTATTTGATTGTACTCTTTACACATTGAGTGAGTGAGTGAAAAACTTGTAAAGCGCAACACATGCAAACTGAATCAATCACCTCTGGGCACATTGGGATATGATGTATGCATTTTTTAGCTATCTACATCCATATTATATTAGCACTTTATTCAAGTATTGCTTACAGTATTTAGCACTGCTTCACTATACCATATTCATATCTATTGGTGCTGGCAACACTATAAAAGCCCAGCAGCTTTTTACACTTTATATTAACCACTAAATTACACTAATTATCAACACTTCTAGTGATGCATTAGTAACCTCACATATAACTAATGCAGTTACCTACGAGGAAAGACGCAGGTAACAACACATTGTGTGAACAGCCTCTTAAATACAAGAATGCATTTTTATGAAGCAACTGTTTGTTCATTTTCAGATTGGGCCACTGTGATTTAAAAAAGGAGATGAGCAGTTATATGCATGTTAATGTGCCTAATAGTGTTAGGCGCACAGTTCCAGCCTAACAAGGGTTTGCCTACCGAGCGCCCCACAATACACTGTGCACTTCACAGTGCATTCTAGGGCCTTAATTGGATGTTGCTACTTAGCACTGTCAAAGCCCCAATTGGTCAAAGAGATTAGGACTTTCTCCATAATGGCTCAGTGCTCATAGTCCCACCCCATTGGGACCATTGTCATTTTCACAGCAAAAAATGCATTTAAAATGCATTGTTTATTGTCAAAATAGCAACTGCAGTTTGGGAGTTAACTACAAGGGAGCGCTGAAGGGGTTATGTGTGACCTCATTTGTGTTACTAACTGTAGAGGGGTATGGCTGTAGGTGTGAGGTCATTGATTGTGATTCCCTATGTAAGGGAACACACAATCAATGCGGGCGCCACAGTGCAGAACGGGGAAGCCATGTTTACACATGGCTCTCCCCATTCTCCAGCCTACGGGGACCGATCGCCGGACAGGTACGTGATTGTGCCCAGCCGTGCCATTCTGCCGACGTATATCGGCGTGAAGGGGTCCTTAAGTGGTTAAAAGGTAACCTCCAATAAAAATAATTTGTAGTGTCTTGTAGTGGAGATAATGAATGGCTCAGTTTTCTACTGACTAGGGAGTTAGTGTGTTCACTTATTGGGAATCTGAGTGTAGACTGTTAGGCTCCTTTCACATGTGAGGACCTTATATCCGCATTTTCATCCATTCGTTACGGATGAAAACGGGACATACATTGGTCCCTATAGGATAGCGTGTGTCAGCGGATGAACATCCGCTGACACCTGTAATCATCCGCCTCCGCAAAGATCCGCTTTTGCGGACGGAAGAAAACCCTATTTTTTCTTCCGTCGGCAGAGCGGATCGGATGAACACGGACACGCGGTCCATGTTCATCCGCTCCCCCATAGGGGAGAGCGGAGAAAAAACAGGGCGTTTTCTGCACAGTGTGCGGGGACAGCCCCGTCAGCCGACAGCTCAGCGGGGATTTACAGAGGATCCCCGCTGAGCAGACGGACACACATGGGCGGATCAATACTGATCCACCCCGTGTGAAAGGGCCCTTAGTGTTGTGTGAGTATAGTGTGTGCGTATACTGTAGTGTGTTAGTGTAGTGCAGTGTTTAACACAGCATTACATAATATTTAATTCTGCATACAGTGCAGTATACCCCCCCCCCTTTTTTTTTGGTTGCTGCATGTTTTATTTTTTTGTCCTCTGCTTGTTCCCTGTTTTTTGGTTTGTTTTTCAGCCACAGTTTCTCACTGCGACACTGCTGTTCCTGCTTTTTTATTTTTGTATACTTATTATACTTATGCCAGCATCAGTCCTCAATTTAAAGTGCACCAAACACCAATTTTTATTCAAAAAAGTGCATTCAATTACACATTTCCCAGCTTCTATTAATTTTGGGTAACAAGCCCCCCAATCCTGTCTTGGAGGCCAACAACGAGAGGCAGATGTTCCCATGACACTATGAGGGGGGGGCAGCAGTGTCTGTGTCCACAGGCAAAGCTGGCATGGTCCATCCTCAGGCAGGGCACCTTTGTCTCTGTTTAGTGATATTGCCCATGCTATCTAGACATGTGCAAACTGGAATATTTTGTTTCGTTTTTTCGTTTTCGTCTCGAAAATAAATTTATTTAGTTGCTGCCAAAAATCGTTGGGGAGAAGCTTTTGAAAATCCAATAATACTGTCGAACCGGTCGAATATTGCGCCTACATCAATTCTAATGTTGTACGACTACAAAAAAATAAAAAATAAAGCGTGGGGGTCCCCCAAATTCAATAACCAGACCCTTTAGGTCTGGTATGGATATTAAGGGGAACCCCGCCGTCAATTTAAAAAAAAAATGAAGTGGGGTTCCCCCCAAATATCCATACCAGACCCTTCAGGTCTGGTGTGGATTTTAAGGGGAACTCCACCCCAAATTAAAAAAAATGGCATGGAGTTCCCCCTAAAATCCACACCAGACCCCTTGTCCGAGCATGTTGACCTGGCCGGCTAAAAAAAGAGGGGGGGACAGAGTGCGGCCCCCCCCTCTCCTGAACCGCACCAGGCCACATGCCCTCAACATTGGGAGGGTGCTTTGGGGTGCCCCCCAAAGCACCTTGTCCCCATGTTGATGGGGACAAGGGTCTCTTCCCCACAACCCTTGCCCAGTGGTTGTGGAAGTATGCGGGCAGGAGGCTTATCAGAATCTGGAAGACCCCTTTAACAAAGGGGACCCCCAGATCCTGCCGCCCCCTGTGTGAAATGGTAATGGGGTACACTGTACCCCTACCATTTCACGAAAGAAGTGTAAATAGTTGTTTGGGGAAAAAAAACACACACCGTAGAACAAAATATTGTATTCATTAAACCAAATAAAAAACCCAGCGGTGAAAATAGACGAACAATGCTGCTCCCTGATCCAACGTTGTCTTCTATCCAGCGGCGGGTGATTGGTCCAGCGACGGGTGATCTCTCCAGCGACGGGTGATCGGTCCAGCGATGACAAATCCATCCATCCAGAGAGAGCAGTGCCGCCGACATCCTCCCTCCGCTGGGCACAGCCCAGCAAATGACGCGGCCGGAAATCTGACGTTTCTTTTATAGGGGAGGCGGGCCACTCGTCACGGGACCCCCGTCCCGCTCTGACGCAAGGGGCATCTCTAGGCTTTCCCAGTGACGTAGCAGAGTGTGCGTCAGAGGGGGACGGACTCCCCTATAAAAGAAACGTCAAATCCCCGGCCGCGTCATTCGCTGAGCTGTGCCCAGCGGAGGGAGGATGTCGGCGCCACTGCTCTCTCTGGATTTGTCATCGCTGGACCGATCACCCGTCACTGGAGACATCACCCGGCGCTGGATAGAAGACAACTTTGTATCAGGGAGCAGCATCGTTCGTCTAATTTTCACCGCTGGATTTTTATTTGGTTTAATGAATAAAATATTTTGTTCTACGGTGTGTTTGTGTTTTTTTTCAAACAACTATTTACACTTCTTTCGTGAAATGGTAGGGGTACAGTGTCCCCCATTACAATTTCACACAGGGGGGCAGGATCTGGGGTCCCCTTTGTTAAAGGGGTCTTCCAGATTCTGATAAGCCCCCTGCCCGCATACCCCCACAACCACCGGGCAAGGGTTGTGGGGAAGAGACCCTTGTCCCCATCAACATGGGGACAAGGTGCTTCGGGGGGCACCCCAAAGCACCCTCCCAATGTTGAGGGCATGTGGCCTGGTGCGGTTCAGGAGAGGGGGGGCCGCACTCTGTCCCCAACTCTTTTCTGCGGCCGGCCAAGTCAACGTGCTCGGATAAGGGGTCTGGTGTGGATTCTAGGGGGGACTCCACGCCATTTTTTTTTAATTTGGGGTGGATTTTCCATTTAAATTCCACACCAGACCTGAAGGGTCTGGTTATGGATATTTGGGGGGAACCCCACGTCATTTTTTTTAAATTGACGGCGGGGTTCCCTTTTATATCCATACCAGACCTAAAGAGTCTGGTTATTGAATTTGGGGGGACCCCCGCGCATTTTCTTATGAATGAATCATCTCTGAATTGCCGAAGCTGACAATTCATTATAGCCGCAAAGCTACATAGCCGATTAGCCGTCGAATCTCCGTCGAATCTCTCTATATCGAATCTCTATAACGAAAATAAATCATTTTTTATGTCGGGTCTTTCGGTTTTCGTTTTTTGCACTTTCGTTATCGTTTGGTTCGTTATCGTTTGGACGAAAATGCATTCTAATGAAAACTAATGCACATGTCTAATGCTATCCAGCCACAGCATGTAGAGAAGGTGGTGGACTGGCTTACTAAACCATCCTCATCCTCCTCATCCTCTATGACCCAAGCTGACACTAGTGTGCAGTCCACACTAGTGTCAGAGTGGCTTATTCTGCCTCCTCTTCCAAAACTACTCTTGCCATTGCCCCAGCATCATGCATGGAGGAGTCAGCGGAATTATTTCAACACAACGTCAGCCACTTGCTTCTTGAAGATGCACAGACACACTTGATTTGGATGTTGGTTCTGAGGCAGAGGAAGGGAGTAACATGAGCCTACAGAGAGGGGAGAACACTGATAAACAATAAATTGGCAGTCATGTTCCCCTAACCGCAGCATATTGCCAAGTTGGCTTCAATGATGAGGATGAAGGCAATGATGATGATGTTACTGACTTGAGTGCCGGATAGAGCAGAGGAAAAAAGTGAGGGGGAGGCAAAACCCAAACGAGGCAAGATGTCCTCCAGAGGCAGCCATCATGGAAGAATAGAGAGTAGCACCCTATCTCATTGGATTTTGGTGCTGTTATCCCCCGGTCCACTTCTCACAGCTCAGCTGTATGGCCTTTTTTAGCACATTTGCAACTGATCGTACTGTTGCAATTTTCAATCTCTGCCACAAGCAAATCAAGTGTGACAAAAGCATTTGGGTACCAAATGCTTGACTAGGCATTTAACCTCCCGTCACTCAGCTCGTTGGCAAGACCACCTGAAAGCCACACACAAGGGACACAATTCTTCTCCTCACTCCCCACCTTTCATGTTTACCACCACTATATCTCATGACCTTTTAGCAGCCTCCACTGACAGGGATGATGGTATAGCAAAGGGTGTCACAGGTCCTTGCCACACTTCTGCCAGCAACACAGTACCAGCTGTAGAGTATAGCAGGCACATTTCTCTGCTTCAGCTGCTGCAGCAAAAACAATAAAAAATACACTCCCTCCCTGCACACTGACACAAGCTGGAATTTAGACGCTGGGCATGTGGGTACATGCCCAGCGTCTAAATTCCAGCTTGTCCAAATTGCTGGCTTTACAACTCCTGTCTTTCCATCTGGTGGATTCTGCCACCTTCCATGAATTTTCAGAATGTGCTGTACAATGATGGCAGGTTCCCAGTCACTATTTCTTTGCATGTAAGGCCATTCCAGCTCTGTACCATCACGTGGAAGGCAATGTTTTGGCATCATTGAGCAAAGGCAGACAGCTTCAAGGTCCACATTATTGCGGACATGTGGTCCAGCAAGCATAACCAGGAAGGATACATTTTGTAACAGCACACTGGGTAACTCTGCTTGCAGCTAGGAAAGATGCAGGACAGGGCTCAGTGCTGAAGCTTGTTTTGCTGCCATGTGTTCATACAGCTGGTGGTGATGTGAGATCCAGCATCTCCTCTTCCTCCTCCTTCCTGTGAACCACCAGTACTCCCTAAGCGTTTAAGGGCACTAAAGGCTAAAATATGTCATGCAATGCTTCAGCTGGTCTGTCTAGGGGACAAGACCCACACTGGAGGAGAGATTATTTCAGCTCTGCAGGGGCAGGTTCAGAGGTGGTTCACGCTACGGAAGCTTGAGCCAGGAATGGTGGTGTGCGTTAATGGCATTAATGTTCTGTCTGCCCTTCGACAAGGAATGTTGACACGTGTGCCATGCCTAGGACATGTTCTCAATTTGGTGGTGAAACTTCTTAAACAGGTAATCAGGCGAGATCCGCCTTCCGTCATACACGCAGTCGTGTCATGACGTTCACGGGCGTGGACTAGGTGCACACCTGTCTCTTATGACTTGTGGAGCACATGACGTATCCGTCTACCGCCCAAGACGCTTTTGCGTCATGACGTTTTTGGGCGAGACTATACAAACCTCATTGTATTAAGTACTATTGGCTGGGCTCTTCTGTTAAATATATAACTTTAATGTTAATTTCAGATGACATACGTGGCTTGGTTTCAACACGCATAAGCCATTAATAATTTGTAAGCCAAATTAAACAGGCGCCTCCCTTCTATCCAGCGGGCACCCTTTTACTTCCAGCATTATCACTGGTTCCTCACATCGAGGCTTGGAACCCGGAAGTAAGTAATTACAGTCTGTTTCACAGGATATGAGTGTGGCTCTCATCAGGGAACTATACACTATATATATTTGGAGTTGCTATGGTGGAACAATACCCTTTGACAACGTGTTTGGACACGAAACGCGTCAGGGATGACTCTACCGTCGTCACGAATTTTCTTTACAAGCGCTTTTTATCTACAATTCATGTAAGTGCATTACTTATTAAATTTGATTTACACCTACGTTATTACACTATATTGCTCCTCCTTTTTTCCATCATTTATTTCCATCCACGGAGTGCCAAGCTTTGATTACCAGAGCCTTTATACAATCCATTATTGGTGAACATCCTGCAAATTTGATGAGACCCTGACCGAGGTTGGCGGATTCAAAGCTCATATGACTCGAAGATTTTTATTTCTCTTAGGAGTCCACACGTTCTGGTAAGCCTCCATTCTTAGCTGGGTGACGGGCTCTCTTCTTCTCTCCCACTAAGCAAGCCACTTCTTGGGACCACACTTCTTTTCAAAGAGCACTATATTTTGTTTTTACCACCAACCATTGGACAAGACATATTTTGTTTATCCTTATTGGACAATTCTCCACTTGGAGTTTATTGAATTCATTTTTTCATTTTTGTTTTACTACCACAGATTTATGGTTTTCAACATATTGTTGTCATGTATTCAATTGGATGCATAATATTTATTTATACTTAGCGCACATTTTTTTTCCCATTGTACTATTTTGCTTATTGTTTCTCATTAGCCGTGTCTAGCAGCTTACCATACACCATTTTAGCAGCGCAGTATCTAACCAATTCTACCCTAGGTAATCAGGTCTGCAAGATCTTCTAAAGCAGGCCAAAAGAATATGTAACTATTTCAGGTGGTCATACACAGCCAGAGTTCAGTTGGCTGAAATTTTGTGGGAATTCCACCTGCACGTAAACTGCCCGATTTGTGATATGCCCACCAGGTGGAACTTAACTTTAACAATGCTGCAGCGGCTGCACATGCAACAGAGGGCCATCAATGAGTGCCTGTGTGAGTATGGACAGGCTCAGGGGAGCTCAGCTTTTTTTCTCCACGACAATGGCTGTTGATAAAGGATGTATGCACTGTACTTTCACCATCTGAGGAAGCAACAAAGATGGTGAGCCGTGACACTTCATTCATCAGTGACACAATCCCTCTTTTATTCCTGCTGGGGCATAATCTGCATGGCATTATGGACACGGCACTCACCACAGAGAGCAGCAGGAGAAGGAGGAGGATTTTTTTTCCTCTTAAGGCCCACTTTATGCAGACACCATTCTTGCGACTCCCTAGAACACGCAGGAAAAAGAAAGAGGAGGAGGATTCTGGCAGTTTTGGAAGCATGGAAGCAGAGGAAGACATACATTAAACCTTAAGAGATGGTTTTCAGCCCCCAGAAACTTTAGGAGTTGTACGTGGCTTGGAGGAAGCAGCTCCAGATAGTGTAATTGGCAGTGACCCCGGGGATTCTGCTTTTCATGCCTCTGCAAACCAGTGGTGCATTGGCTCCCTTAAGCCTGCGAAAAGATCTGAAAATTCGTGGCATCAAGGCGAAGGATCATTTTTGGTTGGCAACCCTCCTTGACCACCTCTATACATTTCATATAGAATGATTTTGAATTAGAATAGAAACGATTAGAATAGAATAGAAAATAGAACATAATAGTATAGAATAGGAAAACAATAGAATAGAATAAAATATAATATGTTTTTCTAGTTTATTCTTTTCTATTATTTTCTAATCTAATCTTTTGTATTTAAATTCAAATTCATTCTATACAAAATTCAAATACAAATGATTCTATACGAAATTAAAAAAAATGGTTTACATATAACCATTTTTTATAATTTGACTTTCGAATTTTGAAGATGACTTCCGAAATTCGAATTTCGTATATAATTATTTTGAATTTTAATCTATCTATCTATCTATCTATCTATCTATCTATCTATCTATCTATCTATCTATCTATCTATATATATATATATATATATATATATATATATATATATATATATACACACACTATTCTATTCTATCATTTTTCAATGCTATTCTTTTCTATTCTAATCTTTTCTATTCAAATGTTAGAAATTTCTGAAAGTCTGAAATTCAAATTTTGTATAGCATGAA
The DNA here is from genome assembly GCA_029574335.1 of Rana kukunoris. Taxonomy (NCBI): domain Eukaryota; kingdom Metazoa; phylum Chordata; class Amphibia; order Anura; family Ranidae; genus Rana; species Rana kukunoris. The sequence goes on along the minus strand of CM056059.1, from coordinate 273,850,876 downwards.
TTTTTTTTTTGAGTAGAAAAGAATATAAAAAAAAAAAAAAATAGAAAAACTATAGATTCGAATAAACTATATCATATCATATTTTATTCTATTCTGTTCTATTGTTTTTCTAGTCTATTCTTTTCTATTATTTTCTATTGTTTTATTCTAATTCATTCTATACGAAATTCAAAATTCGGAAAATATTTTTATATATATATATATATATATATATATATATATATATATATATATATATATATATATATATATATTGTAGTAGTGTGATACCCCAGGGGTGTGGTGACCCAGGGTTCTCAACCGGTCGGGTTGAGGGGCTCCAGCGTATTTACTGGTTTCAGAGGAAACTGGCATTTTAGTTCCCTCAATTTGTAGTAAAGTACACTTCGGGACCTGGAGCCCGGGGATTTCAAAGAGATCTGGGTGGGATGAAATCCCCAGTCCTGGGTCCATATTTTCAGATGGAGGATCAGCACACTGATTATGCAGGTGTGTGTGGGCCTGATAGGAAACTCAGGACCAGCATTCTGGGCTCCACCCTCCCGAGGAGACCAGGCTTGCAAGGGAGAACCCCAGAGAGTGCAGGTGTGCATGGAATAAGCTGGAGAGTGCAGGCTGCACTGTGAGAAACCCCAGAGACCTGAGTGAGGTTGCTGACAGGAGTCAGGAAGGTTCCATGCTGGAGCCTAAGCAGTTGGGCTACTGCTGAGAAGAGCCAGGTGGCTCGGTATTTTCTTTACACATATACGCCAGGAGGCTGAAGCTATCATTTTTTGTGTGGATAGTGAAAACCCCTGCGTGGGAAACCTATGTTTGGACTTTTGTTTATTTTTGCCTTTTCAATAAGAGTGGGCCAACAAGCCCTTAAAGACAGTTCCTGACTGGCGTGGATCACTGAAACGCTTATACCACGAGAGTAAACAACCCCCAATATCACAATATATATATATATATATATATATATATATATATATATATATATATAAAAAGAAAGAGGGGTGTGCAAATGGCCTACAGAACACCCACTCAGCGCCAAATCAATCCCACAGTTCCCTAAGAAGCATGCACAAATATAAAATTGTAATAAAATATAATTTACTAAATATTTTAAGACACTAAGCAGGAGTTTAAAATAAGGGAAAATAAAAGTAATGGTATAATAATAAAACAGTTCAGTATCTGAATCAGTATCAGTATCTGATGCACACTCCCCCAGGGGGTCAAACTCGCCAGAATAAAACAGTTCAGTATCTGAATCATTAAAATACACAAACCAGTGCTAAAATTTAAAAAGGTAATATAAGACCCGTGGAAAAAACACTGGTGTAAAGTCTTGAAACAGGGATGAGGGACATCTGGAGAACTGCCTACCCACAGACCCGTCAATATTCGTGTTATTCCACCTCCTACCACACCCTATCTAGGATAGATATGGCCCTGTGCAGCGATGGTGTATTGCCTCTGGTGAAAAAGATGCACTATGGCCCAAGGGGGGTCTCAGACCACTCTCCGCTGACTCTGACAATTAGGATAGGCAGTAGGATCTCGCGCAAAGAATGGCAGTTAAACCCCCGGTTGGCTGGAGCTGATCGAGCAACCCCTAATGGTGGTGACACAGATAATCGAGTTTGTGTTCATCAACGAAGGAACGGCATCGCCGGGAGTGGTTTGGGATTTCCTCAAAGCCTTTGTGAGAGGCCTCCTGATTCAGCAGGCCGCTAGGATTAAAAAAGCAGGCAGAGTGGAAGAGAGTAGGCTGGGTGGCGAGTCTACCCAGGCGGAAATGAGATATATTGAGAACCCCACTCCACCCTTGCGGTCTGCATGGCTGGCTAAACAAGATGAGTACAGAAGGTTTATATTAAAATTAGCAGAGAACAAGAGAATTCTACAGAAGCAGCTCCAGTTTGGCGAGGGCGTACGCTAGCCCTCCTGACTCAAACTAACTCCCCCTCGTCAAATGTCCCTGCAATACGGACAAATACTGGTGAAACTTCGACAGATGGCCAGACCATACTAAAAACATTCTATACATACTATAAAGAACTTTACAAAACTAAAGGGAGGTTGGAGACAGGAGCTATGGAAACATTCTTTCAGAGGATAGTAGTCCCCAAGCTGCTAGACAAAGACAGACAGGAGTTAGACGCACCAATCACTTTAAAAGAAATTCAGCAAGCGGTTTCAGATATGCCAAATCAGAAATCCCCGGGTCCGGACGGGCTGCCCATCGAGGTGTACAAGAAGTTTGGCGAGATTTTGCTTCCAGAGTTGTTGAAGTCATTGGAGTGGGCTGCAGGTGCGGGGACACTACCCTGCTCAATGACTGAAGCAACGATTATAGTAATACTCAAGGAGGGGAAGGACCAGCTGGAACCTTCATCCTATCGTCCAATCTCCCTCTTAACCTCTGATGTAAAGATCTTAGCCAAAATTCTTGCGACACATTTAAATAAATTTATTAGTTACCTTATTCACCCAGACCAGTCCGGCTTTATTCCAGGCAGGGCAACAAGCAACAACATCAGAAGAGCCTTCTTAAACATATGTACACCAACAGATAGTGTAGGTTCCAGAGCAGTGTTGTCGCTTGATGCCGCCAAGGCTTTTGATAGCCTCGAGTGGGCATACCTGTGGAGGGTACTTGATGGTTTTGGTTTTGGCCCTTTCTATGTCAACTGGATCAAACTGTTATATGAAGAACCAAGAGCCAAGGTCAGAATTAACAATGAGACCTCCGAGATTTTCCAGCTGGAGAGAGGCACGAGACAGGGGTGTCCTCTATCCCCCCTTCTGTTCGCCCTCGCCATGGAACCCCTGGCAATCATGGCCAGGGCGAGGTCGGACATAACAGGGTTTAGAAGACACCATGGAGAAGACAAGATAGCTCTTTTCGCAGACAATGTTCTGTTCTTCCTGGGGGATGTTGAAAGCACACTCGACAAAGCGATCCAATTGGTGGAGGATTTTGGCCGGTTCTCAGGCCTCACCATCAACTGGACAAAGTCAGCTTTGTTGCTGCTAGACCAGGTAGACCTACAACGGTCGGCAGGTGCTTCGCAAATAATTGTAAGTACTGAACTTAAGTATTTAGGGATCTGGATCTCAAAGGATCCTACCCAATACATTAATTTAAACCTGGCTCCATTATTAGCGAAGTGGAAATACAAAAGTGAAATTTGGAAAAGATTGCCTTTGTCTGTTGCAGGCCGCTGCAATTTAATTAAAATGATCTGGCAACCGCAGCTACTATACATACTACATAATTCCCCGGTATGGATAGGATACAAGTGGTATAAAAAGATAGACTCTCTATTTAGAGGACTCATATGGAGGGGTGGCCAAGGCAGAATAAGCCTACAAACCTTACAACTCCCTGTAAAAGAGGGGGGAATGGCGGTTCCACATCAAAGGCTATATTTTTTAGCAGCACAACTACAACATCTGGCAGGATGTGGAACCGCCGAAGGAGACGGCTCTAACACCCGGCTTTTGTTGACAGATAACCCCCATAAACAACTAGTGGAAGCCTTAGAGGCAAACTTTTTTTGCCATAACCACTCGATTATAAAACTAGTTATTAAAACATGGCACACAGCAAAAAAAGTATTGGGATACGCTGGTCCGACAGAATTCTCCCCTCTTTGGAACAATAATAACCTACAAGAGACACTAAGCATTGAGGTATCGCCCGAATGGACGAGTAAAGGCATAAATCGCCTTAAGCATCTGTTCAAAGGGAACACTATGAAATCTTTTCAAGATCTAGTAAAAGAATTCAGAATCTCCAATAAAACTTTTTTTAAATTCCTACAGATTCGCCATGCTATACAGACACAATTTGGCCCCCAGACGGTCGAGTGGGCTAAGATTCCTGCTTTGCTTGCTGTAACTGGGGCAACAGCGGCTAAGGGCTTAATATCGGGGATGTATAGTAGCCTGGGTGCCAGGGCATTAAGTAAAGCAGGTCCGGGTAAGAGTAAAGCGGCATGGGAGAATGACCTGGGACCAATATCTCCACAACAGTGGGACAGGATTCTCCAACAGGGCACCTCGGTGTCCATTGCCCCGGGCCAAAGACTGTCCCACTTATTTCTTCTTTATAGGGTCTACCATACCCCCCATAAAATGTTCAAGCTAGGTTGGAGACAAGACAACCACTGTCCCCGATGCAATAACAAAGGGGATCTATTACATATGGTCTGGAAGTGTCCAAAATTATATGGCTACTGGGTGGGAGTTATAAAAGGATCAATGAGACATATGGTTCTCTACTTGATCCAACAGCCAGGGTATGCCTTTTGGGATGCATAGATAACAGCTGGGTAGTGCAGGGAACACTCGAGGCTATACTAAGGAGCCTATTTCAGGCTCGCAAGGTAATCGCCCAAAAATGGCAGACACAGGCTCCCCCGACCTTAGAACATTGGACAACGGCTATGAAACAAACAATATCAAATGAAAGAGTCCACTTCACTAAACAGGGGAAACTGACCAAATTTGTCAAACTATGGGGCCCTTGGCAGAATAGCATTGAGCACTCTACCTAGCATTACACAAAGCTATACTTGCCAGGCCCTTTAAGACTCCAATCACCAAGGACAACTCCAGCTGTGACCTTGGCGGGGGCTTTTTGCCGCTGGCTGATGCCCCTTGGCCGGCCCTGACTGCTCTCCCGACAAGAAATGGTATGACCTATGGCGCTAGCTAACATTGAGGTTGCATGCTCTCGAACGGCAGGGGGAAGGGTGGGAGGCGAGAGGGGGGAGGGTAATATACATAGCCACTACATATTCAACAAGACTCAGTGGCCTTTAATCGGTTATATGAAACCCTAAATTAGCTCTGAATCACTTTGTTTTTCTTTTTTACATACTGTATGCAAAATGTTTGTACACTTGCTTGTTGGATTGTAATATGGTTTTAAAACAACAATAAAAAGAATGAATATAAAAAAAGTCTTGAATGTTGTAGAGGTGATGTAAACAGTTCAAAGTATTGAATGGTGTATATGAACGGTAGTCCTAGCCAAATCAGTGTTAAATGAGATGAAAATATATATGTATGTAATTATACTGAGTATATTAAGTTTGAGAGAACACTAATGCCTTATTTTAAAGTTCCACTATTCATACATTTTAAGTGATCTGAGTGCAGCATATATGCGCAGCAATGTGGCCCCCGTGAGTTTATTACTGTGAAACACTGCAGGTGTGTTCGGTGGTGGTAGCAGGAATACGAGGTGTTAATATTGCAGTAGGCGTGGCTGACACAACATGAACACTATTTAACACTGACTTGTGACCTGCGAGATTATGCCCTCAGAAGAAGTCAGAAGGACGAAACGTCAGGGCCTGATCTTGCGATATTTTTATACATGTACGCCTGACACTGTGGTTCAGCTGTGCTCCAGTTAGGAGAGTGATTTAGTGTGCTAGCGGCAAACGCTCGCATCCACAAACTATCTATCACCCTCTGTGAGCTGATGACCGGCTGAAAGGCATTACACCTTGTATCAGTTACTGCTCTGTGGAGTAGTTTTTTTGTTGCTGTTTGTATGCATGATTTTTAACAGCATGTTATAATAAAAGTTTTTTAAATGGTATCACACCATATCAAGCTTTTTTTATGTGCCCTGACACCGGATGGTCATTAGGAGTACTGCATGCTGCTGGAATATCATCTCCATGAGGAAGAGGGAATCCGATGACATTACTGTTCAAAGCCTGTTATAACATCAATCTGGTGAGTAGACATCCTTGAGGGTACATTGTCACAGGATCTTCGCATGCTTTGTTCGGCTCACGAGTGATGTCACTAATCATGGACAGTTGAAATTGTCTTGAAGAGCACCCCCTTTTTTGTCACGGAATATTTGTGCACCCTCTGAGCTCTGGAGAACTTTCTTACTTTCATTTATCTCTGAAAAGACCAGTTTCATCGGACCAAATTGATCGTGTGTACGGTCCATCGGACCGTTGTCCATCGGACCAAAGTTTTCAAAACTTGCTTTAAAATCTGTCCGACGGACACCTGTCCGTCGGACCAAAACGATGGTTAGTACACAAAAGCATCGGACCAAAAACCTGCGCATGCTCAGAATCAAATCAACGCATGCTTGGAAGCATTGAACTTAATTTTTTCAGCACGCCGCTGTGTTCTACGTCACGGGGTTCTGGCCCGATGGGATTTTGGACTGATGGTGTGTACGCACATCAGACCATCAGACCACTTTAGCGTGGTCTGATGAAAATGGTCCGTCGGACCATTCTCATCGGACCGGTCTGATCGTGTGTATGTGGCCTCAGTGTTTGCAGTGTTTCCTCCATATCTGTACGTGTGAGATTAACACTTTAGCTAGTGTTCTTCTATTGTTCTATTCAAAAAAAACACCCATTTAGGGCAAAACAAATTATTTTGCAGTGTTTGCAGTGTTTCTTCCAGTGCTTGCAGTGTTTCCTCCATATCTGTACGTGTGAGATAAACACTTTAGCTAGTGTCCTTCTATTGTTCTATTCAAAAAACACCCATTTTGGTGCAAAAAATATATTTTGCAATGTTTCCTCCAGGGTTTGCAGTGTTTCCTCCATATCTGTACGTGTGAGATAAACACTTTAGCTCTGTTCTTCTATGGTGCTATTCAATTTTTTTTTATTTAGGGCAAATAAAAAAAAATTGGTGAGTTTCCTGCATATCTGTACGTGTGAGATAAACACTTTAGCTAGTGTTCTTCTATTATTCTATTCAAAAAACACCCATTTTGGTGCAAAAAATATATTTTGCAGTGTTTCCTCCAGGGTTTGCAGTGTTTCCTCCATATCTGTATGTGTGAGATAAACACGTTAGTTCTGTTCTTCTATAGTGCTATTCAAAAAAAAATTATTTAGGGCAAATACATTTTTTTTTGGTGAGTTTCCTGCATATCTGTACGTGTGATATACACCCTTTAGATACTGTTCTTCTATTGTGCTATTCAAAAAACACCCATTTAGGGCAAGATCCTACATTTGAGAAATATGAGGAGAACGTTGAATAGGGGACGTGGCCGCGGTCGTGGTGCTGCTGGTGGAGCTCCTGTTGCAGGGAGAGGATGTGGTCGATCTGTGCCAGCTACACGCACAAGTGAAACACCTTCCTCAGTTGCGAGTAGGCGACATAGCCTGCAGCGGTATTTGGTGGGGCCTAATACGGCTCTACGAATGTTGAGTAGATTGGGTTGCTGACAGTGCCTCCAGTTCCTTCACATTGTCTCCCAACCAGTCTTGTGCTGAAAGATCAGAGTTGGCACCTGCAGCCGATGTCCATCAGACTTTCACCTCACCCCCTTGCAAATCAGCCAAGCAGTCTGAGCCCCAAATCATGCAGCAGTCTCTTCTGCTTTTTGATGACTCTGTTAGCATGTTTTCCCAGTGCCATCCACCTAGCCCTGCCCCAGAAGTGGAAGAGATTGAGTGCACCGATGCCCAACCATTTATATTTCAAGATGAGTATATGGGGGGACCATCACAGCACATCTCGGATGATGAAGAAACACAGTTGCCAACTGCTGCTGCTTTTGCAATTGTGCAGACCAACAAGGAGGGCAGTGGTGAAGACTGGGTGGAAGATGATGTGGAGGACGATGAGGTCCTCGACCCCACATGGAATCAGTGTCATGCAGGTGACCTGTGTAGTTCGGAGGAAGAGGCGGTGGTCGCACAGAACCACCAGCACAGCAAAAGAGGGAGCAGGGTGCAAAAGCAGAGTGTCCGTCCCCTAGACAATACGCCTGCTACTGCCCAACGCAGCAAGGGACTGAGTACACCAAGGCTAGGTCCAAGGAGTTCCCTAGCGTGACAGTTCTTCACAAAATGTGCTGATGACAAGACACAAGTGGTTTGCACGCTGTGCAATTAGAGCCTGAAGCGAGGCATAAATGTTCTCAACCTGAGCACAACCTGCATGACTAGGCATCTAAGTGCAAAGCACAAGCTGCAGTGGAGTAGACACCTCAAAAATCAAGAAAGGTCTTTGGCTCCTCCTGCTTCCTCTTCTGCTCCAGTCTCCGCCTCTTCATCCACCTCTGTAGTGACAGTGGCACCTGCCACCCCGCAATCAGAGGATTGGCAAGCAACACTACCACCTGGGTTACGAAACATCTCCACAATGTCCAAATGAAGCGTTCAGCTCTCTATCTCCCAAATACTGGAGCAGAAGAGGAAGTACCCCCCTACACACCCGTGATCCCTGGCCCTGAATGCCAGCATTTCAAAATTCCTGGCCTTTGCAAATGCTCTCATTCTCTTCCCTGCACAACCAAGTGGGGGACAAAATCAGGTGTGCACTGCGCAACGCCATCTGTGGCAAGGTCCACCTAACTACGGATACGTGGACCAGTAAGCACGGTCAGGGACGTTATATCTCCCTAACAGCACACTGGGTAAATGCAGTGGCGGCTGGGCCTGAGGCGGATAGCAGTTTGGCGCATTTCCTTCCACCATGGAGAATTGCAGGGCGCTTCAGTTTGCCTCCTGTTGCTAGCTCCTCCTACCAAACCACACCCCTTACCAGGGGGGGGGGAAGGAAGAGGGGGGAAAGATACATATCACAGCACACAGAAATCACCCCAGTCCCCCAAAGAGAGATCCGGAAAAGAGGGAGAAGGGGAAGAGGGAGAAAGAAAAAGGAGAAGAAAAGACTGATGGAGGGCATCTACAACCTGGCAGGCGTAGAGCTTTCTAACCAGGAGATAGAGGTACTTCAAAAAGGTCTCAAATTTGCCCCTCCCAAAGATCTAGACAAATTTGAAATCTTTATAGATGTTGAAAAACACATTCGGAAATTAAATATCAAAAAACATTTTGCCAAACAGACCCCCAAATGAAAGTACCATTACTCCAATTATCCCAGATCCATATGTGCACAGTAATCTCAAGAACCAATCAGTATTTAATCCTCAAAAAAATCAGAACCATCATATAGAAGTCTTCCGCAAGATGGTCCAGGATGAAATAAGAGAACTACCTATCCAGAAAAAAAGATCAAATATCCAAATCAAAGAAGGCATTAAATCTATAGAAAAAAACAAACATATAGTAATCCGACCAGCCGACAAAGGCGGAGGCCTTGTCATTCTGGACAGTAAATACTATTATGAAGAGATGCAGTCCCAGCTCAACGAGGGACAAACATACCTACGAATGAAAGGTGACCCCACTTTATCATTAAATGAACAACTGAAATCTTGGGTATTGGAAGGATCCCCCTTGAAAATTTTGTCCACACAAGAAGCTAGTTATTTAGTACCTTGTGCACCAAAAATCCCAGTGCTTTACACAGTCCCAAAGATTCACAAAAACATAGAAAACCCTCCCGGAAGACCAATTGTTAGTGGAATTGGTTCACTCTTCTCAAGATTGGGTGAATATTTAGATACCTTTTTCAAGCCTTTGGTCAGCCAAAGCCCTTCTTTTCTAAAAGATAGCCGAGATCTAATAGTGGATATCCAAAAACTGACAGCAACTCAACAAACAATCATGGCCACGATAGATGTTGAGTCACTGTACACCAATATACAACATCAAGATGCGATTCAAGCTATAGAATGGGCACTAACTCAAGATGCACAAATGCCAACAGAACAAATCAAATACCTACTGAAAGGATTGCAATTAGCCATGAATAATAATTACTTCTGGGCCAACAACCACTATTACACTCAACGAGTGGGCGTAGCCATGGGAGCACGCTATGCCCCCAGTGTAGCAAATATTATGCTAAACAAGTGGGAAAATGAATCCATTTTTCATCAACGAGATATGTCTTTGAAATTCTATAAAAGATATATTGATGACGTGATCGTGTTTTGGGAGGGTCCAGAAATGGATCTACTCCAATTTGTTTCCACTATGAATCGCAATAAATATGGACTCAAATTTACAGCAGAAATCAGTAGGACATCCGTGAACTATTTAGATCTAACAATTAGAAAAAAGAAGGAAAGCTTTGAAACACTAACGTTTTTCAAACCCACAGACCGCAATGGATTTGTTCCAACATCAAGTTGCCACCATCCACGTTGGCTGAATGGCATTCCCAAAGGGCAATTTATGAGGCTGAAAAGGAATTGTGCGGTAGAAGAAGATTATCAAGCACAAGCAGGTCAGCTAACAGAAAAAATTATAGAAAAAGGATATCCAGAAAAAGCAATAAATAAAGCCAAAAGAGAAGTTGCTAGAATGGACAGACAATCCCTTCTAGCTACCAAACCAAAAAAAGACCAACAAAGAGAAACAACATTAATCACGGGATTTAACCACTAGCCGACCAGCCACCGTCGTTCTACGGCGGGAGGTCGGCTCTCCTGGGCGAGAGCCTGTCGCTCTACGTCGGAACTTTTGCGGCCGCTAGGGGGCGCGTGCACGCTGCCGGTGGCCCGCGCGCGCCCCCCGCTCGCCCCCGAGTCCCACGCGCATGCCCGGCTGGCGCGATCGCCGCCGGGCACGCGCGCTAGTTCGTTACAGAGCGGGGAACGAGAGCTGTGAGTGTAAACACACAGCGCTCGTTCCTGTCTGTCACGATCCCTATCGTGTCAGGCAGACGGCGAGGCGTGGCCGTGCTCCAGGTGGCTTAGGGTGGAATTGAACCTGGGACCTCTTTGTTACCAGCCCAAACCCTTACCTCTCAGCCACTGTTGAATTAGAAATTCATGTTGCTTTCCAGCTATGGTGGTGCTGAATGGAATGTTCACCTGCTGGATTTCATTACCTTCCACACCTGAGATTCTTGCTACAGCTGATTAACCAGTTAGCCAACCTATAAAGCCCTACCTACTTAGAGAGCAGTGTCAGTTCATTTTGGTTTGATCTCCCTGTCTGTGCTAAAGCAAACTGCTTATATATTAAGCTCCTTGACTGACCCGGCTTTTGACCCTTGGCTTTGCTTTCTGGACTGCTGTTTGCCTGAACCCTTGACCGGCTTGGACTTCGGATACCTGTGACTTCTCCAACACCTGACCACGGCTTGTGAATTTATCTCTTGCTTTCCCTATTGCGAAAGGACGCCTGCTGTCCTGAGACCCCTTTCACGCCACCTTGCTGTACCCGCTCTGAACCTCAGTGGACACCACAGTTACACCCCCTTACCAGGCTTTACTCTCCTAACCGCAAGTACCACATACTATAGTCAGATTTGTTACTACCTTGTGTGTATCAGAGATACAACCCTGTTTTCCCCTGAGGTAGTTGCTACTTCTTTATAGCAATCTCTCTGATTACTCTGAGTGAGAAGTGGTGGTTGTATCTGAGAGACCTATAGTTTAAGAACCAATTGTATACCGTAAGGGATGTTACATGTCAAAACGCTGATCTTCCGTTCATACAATGTATGAACGGAAGATCAGTGATTCCCCTAGTGAGTCCACCCCCCCCCCATACAGTTAGAACACAAATTGGAACACACTTAACCCCTTCCCCGCCCCCTAGTGTTAACCCCTTCACTGCCAATGGCATTTTTATAGTAATCCAATGCATTTTTATAGCATTGATCGCTATAAAAATGCCAATGGTCCCAAAAATGTGTCAAAAGTGTCCGATGTGTCCGCCATAATATCGCAGTACCGAAAAAAAAAACGCTGATCGCCGCCATTACTAGTAAAAAAAAAAAAATATTAATAAAAATGCCAAAAAACTACCCCCTTTTTAGTAAACGCTATAAATTTTGCGCAAACCAATCAATAAACGCTAATTGCGATTTTTTTTTTTTTTTACGAAAAATATGTAGAAGAATACATATAGGCCTAAACTGAGGGAAAAAAATGTTTTTTTATATCTTTGGGGATATTTATTATAGCAAAATGTAAAAAATATTGCATTTTTTTCAAAATAGTCACTCTATTTTTGTTTATAGCGCAAAAAATAAAAACGGCACAGGTGATCAAATACCACCAAAAGAAAGCTCTATTTTTGGGAAAAAAAGGACGCCAATTTTGTTTGGGAGCCACGTCGCACGACCGCGCAATTGTCAGTTAAAGCGACGCAGTGCCGAATCACAAAAAGTGCTCTGGTCTTTGGACAGCAATATGGTCCGGGGCTAAAGTGGTTAATAGACAATATAAAGAAATAGAGGCCATATATAAAAAACACTGGCCAATTTTGATGAAAGATCAAGATCTTCAAACTTCCATTTCCGAAATACCAAAATTCATATATAGGCGAGCACCTGGACTGAGAAACAAAATCGCATGCAATGTACCAGACCCACCAGAAAAACCAAGAACTTTTCTGGATATTCCAGGGTTTCATTATTGTACCAGGTGTAAGGCCTGCAAAACCACTCGCCGGCCAGAAGAACCCAAGAAACGCATTAAATTTAAATCAGAGACAACAAAAGAAGAATTTCAGATAAAACCATTCATGACATGTAACACAGACCATGTCACCTATGTTCTTGAATGCACATGTCCTCTACAGTATATAGGGAGAACTACTCGAAAATTGAGGGTCAGAATCAATGAACATCTGGCCAACATTAGAAACAAATTTCCCAACCACAGTGTGTCCTGACATTTTCTAGACAAACATCAAAGCGACCCTACGCAATGCACTTTTTATGGTATAGACCAGGTATCCAAACATTGGAGAGGGACACACATGAGACAAAGTGTGTCCCAAAATGAAACAATGTGGATACACAAAATTCAAACTATGCACCCTCTAGGAATGAATATAGAACTGGACCTTAATTGTTTTCTGGCAAACGATTAGCCCACCTAGATATTAAATCTATCCATTTATAGTGGAGATTAGAGAGACGTTGTAGGGACCCCCTGGCCCCCCTCTCTCCACTATATCACCTACAGGGTATAGTTATACACCAGCTAACCCAATGGTATAACTAGCCAACCATTCTCTCCTATTTTTTCTTCCAGCTGGATAAGAATGAATTTCTAATATATGAAAATAATTTTTGACCACTAGATGTCACCCTAAGGTCAAAAAGTTTTTTTTCCTAATTTTCCCCAACTAATTCTTTCATCTGTATATCGATATTATTTCAATTAAGTCCATGCAAATGTCCCATATATAACCAATATAAATACATCAAGTCTATTAGTAATATTTATTTTAAACATTTCTATTAAGAGCCACAAACAGCACAGTTTATTTTAATATTCAACTCCTGTGTACCATGTACCTTTATCATCAAGCCAGAAGTCATGTCGTTAATGGTAAACAAACATGTAGCGCAAAGACCGTTACCATTTTTGATGTTAAATGTACCAAAGTTTTTCTATTTATGTATTTGAGTGTTTTTAAAGTAAACCGGCAATGTGTACGTGTACTGGCGTGGCTCTGAGACTGTGAGCGCAGTCACGCTCCGTTCCGGATACACGCATCTCTCCGTGCCCATCCCAGCCTACAAATCCCACAATCCCCAGCAGCCAGACACGCCCCCCTGAAGACGTACACGAGTACGAAACATATGTCGGCGGCGACATCTGGCTCCCTGCACGCCATACAAACCTAATAGTGCCTTCCTAACCCTGACATTCTGCCACACTTAGCGCTATCGGTGAGACACCCTAGTGGAGAGCATTGACACGCTACAGTCCCAGTGCCAGGCAGGCACAAGCCAGAGTAAGATTGGCTGTTTGTGTGCAAATGTTATTTATTTTATTAAACGGTATTGCACCATGATTTTTTCCATATTTTTCTCTGTCAATATATGAGTATATCAACCGCACTTTTGGTCCCATCGAGATCCAGCACGCCCCAAGTGTAACAGGCACTTATCCTGTCCTGTCCATCTGACCTACTTGTAATAAAGAGGTCTTGCTATCTGGTAAGAATCTAGTATCTCTTCAACACTTTGGGTGGAGCACTGAATACATTGGTGAAGGAATCTCTCACATTCAGAAACCAACTTCCTACAATTCAGTCACAGATCTGTCTACGGTCTTTATGGGACTTTGCACAACCAAGATTTCACTTTGCACAGAATTTCTCCACGGCGCGCTCTGAAGCGCGCGCGGGGAATGTGCTAGTGACAGGCCGTCAATTGACGGCTTGTTGGCAATTCAGATCCACGCTGAAGCCATCATTCGGCTATAGCGCGGATCTCAACAGGTTAAAGTGAAAAAAATTTATGAAAAAATCCTTTAAATATCACACCTGCTGGGTGTCTATAACACCCAGCAGGTGTGATATTTAAAGAAATTTTTCATTCATTTTTTTCACTTTAACCTGTTGAGATCCGCGCTATAGCCGAATGATGGCTTCAGAGTTGATCTGAATTGCCAACAAGCCGTCAATTGACGGCCTGTCACTAGCACATTCCCCGCGCGCGCTTCAGAGCGCGCCGCGGGGAAATTCTGTGTTGGCCGTGTCCCTTGGACACAGCCAATCACAGATCGCCACGAACGGCCAATCAGAGTGGCTGTTTGTGATGCGATCTGTGCGGCGAATGAGAGATGATCTCATATGTAAACATATGAGATCATCTCTCATTGCCGTTTTACACGGAGACAGCGTCCTGTCTCTGGAGAGGAGACCAATCTGTGTCCCTTACATAGGGGCACAGATCGGTCACCCCCCTCCCCCCAAAGTTAGAACACTATGTAGGGAATACATTTAACCCCTTCCTCACCCCCTAGTGTTAACCCCTTCAATGCCAGTCACATTTATACAGTAATTAGTGCATAATTATAGCACTGATCGCAGTATAAATGTGAATGGCGCCAAAAATGTGTCAAAAGAGTCCGATGTGTCCGCCATAGCGTCACAGTCCCAATAAAACTCGCAGATCGCCGCCATTTCTAGTAAAAAAATAAATAATAATTCTGTCCCCTATTTTGTAGGTGCTATAACTTTTGCGCAAACCAGTCGCTTATTGCGATTTTTTTCTTTTTTTACCAAAAATATGTAGAAGAATACGTATTTTTTTTTTTAAATTGGGATATTTATTATAGTAACAAGTAAAAAATATTGTATTTTTTTTCAAAATTGTCGCCCTTTTTTGTTAATAGCGCAAAAAATAAAAACGGCACAGGTGATCAAATACCACCAAAAGAAAGCTCTACTTGTGGGGGAAAAAGGACGTCTATTTTGTTTGGGAGCCACGTTGCACGACCGCGCAATTGTCAGTTAAAGCGACGCAGTGCCAGAAGCTGAAATTTCGCCTGGGCAGGAGGGGGGTATATGTGCCCAGTAAGCAAGTGGTTAAGCATCATTAACCACTACAGATCCGCGCTATTGACAAAAGACGTCAACAGCGCGGACCTGAGCTGCCGTGGTCACGTCTTTGGACGTCAATGTTGTTGTAATTCTGGGTGGCGCGCAGCGGGGAAAAACAGTGCCGTTGCATCGCCGAGGATTCGATGCGTGTACCCGGCGGCCGCGGTGTCCGCCAGGTACATGCGATCATCGGTGACAGAGCAGGGACTTGGAGCTCTGTGTGTAAACACAGAGCTCCACGTCCTGTCAGGGAGAGGAGACTGATGCTGTTTCTTGTAAAGGGAACAGCATGTCACCTCCCCCAGTCACCCCCCTCCCCCCAAAGTGAACACACCCAGGATCACATTTAACCCCTTCCTCACCCCTAGTGTTAACCCCTTCAATGCCAGTCACATTTATACAGTAATTAGTGCATATTTATAGCACTGATCGCTGTATAAATGTGAATGGTCCTAAAAATGTGTCAAAAGTGTCAGATGTGTCCGCCGTAATGTTGCAGTCCCAATAAAAATCGCAGATCGCCGCCATTACTAGTAAAAAAAAAATAGTAAAAAAAAAAATCATAATTCTGTCCCCTATTTTGTAGGCGCTATAACTTTTGCGCAAAGCAGTCGCTTATTGTGATTTTTTTTTTTTTTTTTACAAAAATACGTAGAAGAATACGTATCGGCCTTAACTGAGAAAAAAAAATAGTTTTAAAAAAAAAAAATTGGGATATTTATTATAGCGACAAGTAAAAAATATTTATATATTTTTAAATTGTCGCTCTTTTTTTGTTTATAACGCAAAAAAATAAAAACTGCACGGCCGATCAAATACCACCAAAATAAAGCTCTATTTGTAGGGAAAAAAGGACGCCAATTTTGTTTGGATGCCACGTCGCACGATCGCGCAAATGTCAGTTAACGCGACGCAGTGCCGGAAGCTGAAATTTCGCCTGGGCACGAAGGGGGTTTATGTGCCCAGTAAGCAATTGGTAAAATCACTGCTCCAGAAAAACTACTGTTTTTATAACTTTTACTTCCATTGATACATGTCTCCTGGGGCAAGACCCGGGTTCTCAAACCCGTTTTCCGACAATAACTTGCATATAAGGCTTTAAAATTAGCACTTTTAAATTTGACTGTTCGAGTCCCATTGACGTCGATAGGGTTCTAAATGTTCGGTCCGTTCGAAGGTTCTGGTGTGAACCGAACGGGGGGATGGGGGGGGGGGTGTTTAGCTCAATTTTTTTTTTAATTGTTACACTTAATTGTATATGTTTTAGTCACAGTTATAATGTGAATTATTGCACTTGAAGTTAATTTTCCACCACCCCTGCTAAGTCCATGTCTTTATATACCTTGCTTTGTGCACTGGTGTGCAGTCATGTTGGAACAGTAAGGGGCCATCCCCAAACTGTTCCCACAAAGTTGGGAGCATGAAATTGTTCAAAATGTCTTGGTATGCTAACACCTTAAGAGTTTCCTTCACTGGAACTAGGGGGCCAAGCCCAACCCCTGGAAAACAACCCCACACCATAATATTTGGACCAGTGCACATAGCAAGGTCCATAAAGACATGGATGAGCACATTTGGGGTGGAGGAACTTGACTGACCTGCACAGAGTCCTGGTCTCAACCTGATAGAACACCTTTGGGATGAATTTGAGTGGAGACTGCAAGCTAGGCCTTCTCGTCCAACATCAGTGCCTGACCTCACAAATGTGCTTCTGAAAGAATGGTCAAACATTCCCATAGATACACTCCTAAACCTTGTGGACAGCCTTTCCAGAAAAGTTTCAGCTGCTATAGCTGCAAAGGATGGGCCAACTCAATATTGAACCCTATGAACTAAGATTTGGGATGGCATTACAGTTCATGTGTGTGCAAAAGCGAGAGTACCAATACTTTTGAATATAAATATATATATATATACAGTACAGACCAAAAGTTTGGACACACCTTCTCATTCCAAGAGTTTTCTTTATTTTCATGACTATAAAAATTGTAGATTCACACTGAAGGCATCAAAACTATGAATTAACACATGTGGAATTATATACATAACAAAAAAGTGTAAAACAAGTGAAAATATGTCATATTCTAGGTTCTTCCTTTGTAGCCACCTTTTGCTTAGATTACTGCTTTGCACACTATTGGCATTCTCTTGATGAGCTTCAAGAGGTAGTCACCTGAAATGGTCTTCCAACAGTCTTGAAGGAGTTCCCAGAGATGCTTAGCACTTGTTGGCCCTTTTGCCTTCACTCTGCGGTCCAGCTCACCCCAAACCATCTCGATTGGGTTCAGGTTCAGTGACTGTGGAGGCCAGGTCATCTGGCGCAGCACCCCATCACTCTTCTTCTTGGTCAAATAGCCCTTACACAGCCTGGAGGTGTGTTTGGGGTCATTGTCCTGTTGAAAAATAAATGATGGTCCAACTAAACGCAAACCGGATGGAATAGCATGCCGCTGCAAGATGCTGTGGTAGCCATGCTGGTTCAGTATGCCTTCAATTTTGAATAAATCCCCAACAGTGTCACCAGCAAAGCACCCCCACACCATCACACCTCCTCCATGCTTCACGGTGGGAACCAGGCATGTAGAGTCCATCCATTCACCTTTTCTGTGTCGCACAAAGACACGGTGGTTGGAACCAAAGATCTCAAGTTTGGACTCATCAGACCAAAGCACAGATTTCCGCTGGTCTAATGGCCATTCCTTGTGTTCTTTACCCAAACAAGTCTCTTCTGCTTGTTGCCTTTCTTTAGCGGTGGTTTCCTAGCAGATATTCTACCATGAAGGCCTGATTCACACAGTCTCCTCTTAACAGTTGTTCTAGAGATGTTTCTGCTGCAAAAGGTGGCTAATTTGAAGAACCTACAATATGACATATATTTTCAGTTGTTTCACACTTTTTTGTGATTGGCCAGGATTAGATTGTGCAGGGATTTCTCTAAGAATGAGATGAAGCACCGTGAAACTTAGAAAGCACTCATAACTAATACACAAATTTGCTAAGTTTTTCAAAATTCTGTCACTACACGTGCACTACATTCAACCATTAATCGTATCACAAAAAAGTAGATCTTGCCGGAATGGCATATTTTGGAGAGGAACCATGAGGTATTTCAAATCCAGAGAGGGAGACACAACCACCTACTAGCCATAGCAATAAAGTAACTTTAATAAACATAAAAGAATGTTACTCACAAATAGAGTCAGCACAAGTTCCGGTCTACACCGGGGTGGATTGGAAAGGCTTGGGTCCCCAACTAACAAGGTAACCAGGGTTCTCAGTGCTTTCTGGTCTGTTAGTCGGAACCCAAGCCCTTTCAATGTACCCGAACGTAGACCAGAACTTGTGCTGAGAAGGACCCGTTGTTACAGTGCTACATGTTTGATTTTATACTCCATTTGTGAGTAACATTCTTTTATCTTTATTAAAGTCACTTTCCTGAAACAATTGGAGAGTAGGGGCGCTAATTATTGATAGGTATAACAGGTATTATACAACATTGGTGAAAATAATATAATATAAATATGTGAATGTCGTGCTAACCATATAACAACAAACCAATAAGTGCAGAAAAAATATATAGTGACAATAGACAATGTGTGTCTATCCAAAAGTCCGTGTTTGTTTAGTGCAATGTTGTGCTGCAAACAATAGTATTCCAATGGGTGCTCCGTGTGGTCTTCTAAACGTATATCACCTTCACCAAATAAACACCGCAAGTGTGAATGGATGGCTCCTTACCCGAAGGTGTTGACCTATTGTTTAAATAAGGTCAAATAGGCTCAGAAATCAGCTCTTGTCCGTGGAAACCACGATTGAAAACCAGGCTGTGGATAGGTCTCATATAAAGAGAGAAACAGCTCCCATGGTGTAAAACCTTTTATTAAAATAATTGCTAAAAAATATAATGCCAAATGGCCTCTTACTTTCGATGGTGCCCGTGTTCCCGGCACTGAGGCTGTAGGTATATAGGGATTGGAGAGAGAAGTTGTGATGAGCTGGTGAAGCCGGCGTGCGTTCCACCGCCGTCAGGCTTGAAAACCAGGAAACCGGAAGTATGCTAGTAGTGCGTGCCCAGGTACCGCCTCGACGTACGTTTCGTTAATGTCGTCATCAGGAAGCGTACCTGGTGCACGCTATGGGCTACTTTTAGAGGTCTGTCAATCAGCCAATGGGAGGGGCAAATCAATTGGGCAACAGCCTCTGTCCCGGTCCTATAGCAACCATGTATACAACCGCGGGGTTCAACAGCAATTCTATACATAGACCAATTACAATCTTTTTGCCTGTGTGAAATTACAGGTTACTAGATGCAAAAATATATATAATACAATGGATATGTTTGCGATTGTATCTCCTATGTTCCCAATCTATTTAAAGATTTAATGGCATTATAAAATTAAAATATTATAACATATAAAATATATTTTATATTACATATTGGAACCATATATATGTATATATAAATACAGTAAGTATATATATGGGCAAATTTAATAGTTGCATTACCAAAAATGGAATTACAAAATAAAAATAAATAAAAATAGATAAAATATCAGTAGTGGACCTAAAATTTGTTCAAAGATATTTTACATTGTGCAGCTCTACATACTCCTTAGATGTCCGTTAAAAAGCAGTTGAGGTCCAATTCTATATTGAGGCCCTGGGGCCTCATAGTTCTGAGGCGATGAATCCACTGGGTTTCGTTTTGTGATACTGCCTTTGTTAGGTCTGTTCCACGCCAGTGATTCGTAATTCTGTCTATTCCAAAAAATGTTAATAGACTGGGGTCTCTGTTATGACAAAGGTCAAAGTGTTTTGACACACTATGGTCAGGGAACCCCTTTATGATGTTGGCCACATGTTCATTGATTCGAATTTTTAATTCTCTAGTAGTGCGGCCTACATATTGAAATTTGCAAGGACATGACAATACATATGTGACGTATCTAGAATGGCATGTAATCAATGGTTTGATGGTAAATTCTTGTTGGGTTACACTTGATTTAAATTTAGTAACCTTTTTTCCTTGCCTATTTGTTTTGTTGCATGACCTGCATCGGGTGCAATAGTGGAAACTGGACCCATCAAGGAAGGTGAGAGGTTTTGCCGGGGGGTCTGGGACATTTACTGCCACCATATTTCTTACACCCGGAGCTCTTCTATATATGAAGGTAGGGTGTGGGGATAGGATTTTAGCCAGGTCAGTATCTTTTAGTAGGATTGGCCAATATTCTTTAAATATTTTCTCTATGTTTTTGTACTGTCTGTGATACCCAGACAAGAAAGGCACATCTTCTTTTCTTGGTAATTTAATCCTATTTTCCAATAGAGATGGTCTGTCCATACCCAACACTTCTTTTCGGGCCTTGTCTATTTTATTTGGACTGTAGCCTTTTTCTACAAATTTCTTGGTTAGTACCTCTGATTGTTGTTCATAGTCCACTATGTCATTACAGTTACGGCGTAGTCTCATAAACTGACCTTTTGGTATGGCACCCAACCATTTGGGATGATGGCAACTTGAAGTGGGTACATACCCATTACGGTCAGTAGGCTTAAAGTAAGTCTTTGTGTGGATTTGATTATGTTTTTTGGTTAATGTGAGGTCCAAGTAATGGATGGAAGTTTTACTAGATTCAGCAGTAAAGCTGAGGCCATATTCATTGGTATTCATTTTGGTTATAAATTGATCCAAGGAGAATTGGGACCCCTCCCACAAAAGTATAATGTCATCTATGTATCTACGGTAGTAGATCAAAGATGAATTATTATCTTTATAGATGGTTTCCTCCTCCCATCTATTAAGTACCAAATTTGCCACACTGGGTGCATACCGAGCCCCCATTGCAACTCCTCGTATTTGTTTATAGAAGTTGCCCTGAGCCCAAAAATAATTGTTCCCCATAGCTAGTTGTAGTCCTTTGACCAAGAACATTATTTGGGCTGGGGGTATGGTAGATTTGGATGTTAATGAGTCTTGTACCGCTGAAATTGCATCTGGTTGGCGGATGTTGGTGTAGAGCGACTCCACGTCCACTGTAACCAACCAAATGTTTTCAGACACTGTAAGTGTTGCTAGGGACTTTATAAGGTCTCTACTATCTCTCAAGTAAGATTTACCTTGGGTAACTAGAGGTTGGAGATAGATGTCTAGATACTCTCCTACCCTAGAGTAGAGTGAGCCTATTCCACTAACAATAGGTCTCCCTGGAGGGTGAGTTTTGTTTTTGTGAATTTTGGGAACTATGTACAGTACCGGGTACGAGGTACTTTAGGAACCAAGTATAATGCTTCCTTCTCAGTGAGGATAGCTTGAGTTAGGCCATCTTTAATCCAAAGGGAGAGTTCCACTTTAAGTTTGCTCAATGGGTCACCCGGAAGGAGGAAATAGGTGTCGGTGGCACTCAGTAGACGTTGAATTTCTCCATAATAATCTACTTTGTTGAGTATAACCACACCTCCCCCTTTATCAGCAGGTCTTACTACTATATTTTTATTTTGTTCCAAGGACTTGATCCCTTCTGTTACCAGGTTTAGATTGGAATTCTTCCAAGAGGGTTTAATATCCAAATCTTGGATTTTGCCTTGGACCATGTGTTTGAAGACCTCCACATGGTGGTGGGTCCCCTTTTTCGGGTTAAAGACTGAGCTATTCTTCAGCCCGCTATGTTGAAATATAGTAGTATTAATTGGAGGTTCATAATTGGGTTGTTGGGCAAAGTGTTTTTTAATATTCAGTTTCCTCACGAATTTTTCCACATCTATGAAAGTTTCGAATTTGTTAAGATTTTTATTTGGGGCAAATTTCAATCCATGTGACAATACTGTTAGTTCTGCTCTAGATAGGTCTACGCCTGCCAGATTGAATATTCCTTCACCTAATTGTCCCTTGGTCTTTTTCTTTCTGGTTCCCCCTCTTTTACCTCTGGGCCTGTGTGTTCTTGTTGAGACTGTGGGGCAATATTGGGGATCTTGTAGGGCTCGTTCCAGCCCCTCCATTCCCCCCCCTGTTGTTGTCCAGAGTTTTGGGTGTTATGCTTACCTCTATGGTTGCCCCTAGATTTCCCTCTAGGGGGTCTGGAGGCAAATGGGGGTGGACCCTGTTGGTAGTAGGTGTAATTGTAATCCATTGGACGATTATCCAATGGGGCATATCTGTTGTATGTAGGTGCTGAATAGGGAATGGGGTATTGGTTGTGGGGGGGCCCCATATTGTAGCCGCCATAAGGCGGAGGTGGTGGTGGAGGCCCCCTGCCGCCCTGGTGGGGTCCTTGAGGTATGGTTGGTTTTTTGAATTTTTTGGGGGTAGAGGATTTTGCTTTGATCTTTTGGGTTGCTAGAGTGACCAGGTTGTGTACTTCTGAGTCTCTCTCCATAGTAGATTCTTTAGAACCAGTTGTGTCAGTTTTGATCTGCCACTTGTATACTTTGGATTCTTGGTAATCTTTGGTATCCCTATGGTATTTTTTAAGTTTTTTATTTTTGATAGTGGTGTCATATTTGGTTAGATGGATTTGTAAGGTTTGGGCTTTTTCCAAATATTCTTTGGTTTCCATAAATGGTGCCATAGATGTTTTAAGGTCTACTATATGGGCTTGTGTGATGGCATTTTTTGCCTTGCGTCTTCTAATCATCAATTGCATCAGTTTCTGTTCACATGCATTGAAAAATTGGAACCATTCATCCGCTAGTGTGAGATCTTCTAAACCATCATTGGGGTAAACGTCCCATCTGAGTCTCCTTGGTGTTTGATTTTTTAGGATATACATCTCAAATGATGCTATATCCCACCAAGTCCGAATTTGTTTTTCCATATTGAATTGAAGCTGTTTAAAGCTTTTTTCAATATCTGGATTCTGACTAGGTTGTTGCTGGAATATGTGCTCTATATTGGTTTGGCGACTATCCATAAAATTAAATATATCCATGGCTGCGTGAAATAAGGCCACAGAGTGGTCTGCTGAATGGAAACTTGGGAAAATCTCGCGCCAAACTAAAATGTGAGGGGGGGGGGGGAAAGTGCAAAAATAATAATACAAGCTGCTCCCTAACTAATGCAGAATACTGGATTAGACATGTGAAACAATTGGAGAGTAGGGGCGCTAATTATTGATAGGTATAACAGGTATTATACAACATTAGTGAAAATAATATAATATAAATATGTGAATGTCGTGCTAACCATATAACAACAAACCAATAAGTGCAGAAAAAATATATATAGTGACAATAGACAATGTGTGTCTATCCAAAAGTCCGTGTTTGTTTAGTGCAATGTTGTGCTGCAAACAATAGTATTCCAATGGGTGCTCCGTGTGGTCTTCTAAACGTATATCACCTTCACCAAATAAACACCGCAAGTGTGAATGGATGGCTCCTTACCCGAAGGTGTTGACCTATTGTTTAAATAAGGTCAAATAGGCTCAGAAATCAGCTCTTGTCCGTGGAAACCACGATTGAAAACCAGGCTGTGGATAGGTCTCATATAAAGAGAGAAACAGCTCCCATGGTGTAAAACCTTTTATTAAAATAATTGCTAAAAAATATAATGCCAAATGGCCTCTTACTTTCGATGGTGCCCGTGTTCCCGGCACTGAGGCTGTAGGTATATAGGGATTGGAGAGAGAAGTTGTGATGAGCTGGTGAAGCCGGCGTGCGTTCCACCGCCGTCAGGCTTGAAAACCAGGAAACCGGAAGTATGCTAGTAGTGCGTGCCCAGGTACCGCCTCGACGTACGTTTCGTTAATGTCGTCATCAGGAAGCGTACCTGGTGCACGCTATGGCTACTTTTAGAGGTCTGTCAATCAGCCAATGGGAGGGGCAAATCAATTGGGCAACAGCCTCTGTCCCGGTCCTATAGCAACCATGTATACAACCGCGGGGTTCAACAGCAATTCTATACATAGACCAATTACAATCTTTTTGCCTGTGTGAAATTACAGGTTACTAGATGCAAAAATATATATAATACAATGGATATGTTTGCGATTGTATCTCCTATGTTCCCAATCTATTTAAAGATTTAATGGCATTATAAAATTAAAATATTATAACATATAAAATATATTTTATATTACATATTGGAACCATATATATGTATATATAAATACAGTAAGTATATATATGGGCAAATTTAATAGTTGCATTACCAAAAATGGAATTACAAAATAAAAATAAATAAAAATAGATAAAATATCAGTAGTGGACCTAAAATTAGTTCAAAGATATTTTACATTGTGCAGCTCTACATACTCCTTAGATGTCCGTTAAAAAGCAGTTGAGGTCCAATTCTATATTGAGGCCCTGGGGCCTCATAGTTCTGAGGCGATGAATCCACTGGGTTTCGTTTTGTGATACTGCCTTTGTTAGGTCTGTTCCACGCCAGTGATTCGTAATTCTGTCTATTCCAAAAAATGTTAATAGACTGGGTCTCTGTTATGACAAAGGTCAAAGTGTTTTGACACACTATGGTCAGGGAACCCCTTTATGATGTTGGCCACATGTTCATTGATTCGAATTTTTAATTCTCTAGTAGTGCGGCCTACATATTGAAATTTGCAAGGACATGACAATACATATGTGACGTATCTAGAATGGCATGTAATCAATGGTTTGATGGTAAATTCTTGTTGGGTTACACTTGATTTAAATTTAGTAACCTTTTTTCCTTGCCTATTTGTTTTGTTGCATGACCTGCATCGGGTGCAATAGTGGAAACTGGACCCATCAAGGAAGGTGAGAGGTTTTGCCGGGGGGTCTGGGACATTTACTGCCACCATATTTCTTACACCCGGAGCTCTTCTATATATGAAGGTAGGGTGTGGGGATAGGATTTTAGCCAGGTCAGTATCTTTTAGTAGGATTGGCCAATATTCTTTAAATATTTTCTCTATGTTTTTGTACTGTCTGTGATACCCAGACAAGAAAGGCACATCTTCTTTTCTTGGTAATTTAATCCTATTTTCCAATAGAGATGGTCTGTCCATACCCAACACTTCTTTTCGGGCCTTGTCTATTTTATTTGGACTGTAGCCTTTTTCTACAAATTTCTTGGTTAGTACCTCTGATTGTTGTTCATAGTCCACTATGTCATTACAGTTACGGCGTAGTCTCATAAACTGACCTTTTGGTATGGCACCCAACCATTTGGGATGATGGCAACTTGAAGTGGGTACATACCCATTACGGTCAGTAGGCTTAAAGTAAGTCTTTGTGTGGATTTGATTATGTTTTTTGGTTAATGTGAGGTCCAAGTAATGGATGGAAGTTTTACTAGATTCAGCAGTAAAGCTGAGGCCATATTCATTGGTATTCATTTTGGTTATAAATTGATCCAAGGAGAATTGGGACCCCCTCCCACAAAAGTATAATGTCATCTATGTATCTACGGTAGTAGATCAAAGATGAATTATTATCTTTATAGATGGTTTCCTCCTCCCATCTATTAAGTACCAAATTTGCCACACTGGGTGCATACCGAGCCCCCATTGCAACTCCTCGTATTTGTTTATAGAAGTTGCCCTGAGCCCAAAAATAATTGTTCCCCATAGCTAGTTGTAGTCCTTTGACCAAGAACATTATTTGGGCTGGGGGTATGGTAGATTTGGATGTTAATGAGTCTTGTACCGCTGAAATTGCATCTGGTTGGCGGATGTTGGTGTAGAGCGACTCCTGCTACACTTAGTAGGGGCTTGGGTCTCACTCTCACTGTATCTATATAGAGTTGCTTCTAGACCGAGCTGCCACAAAAGTTAGTTTCTTCATATATGGACTATTTTTGCTTAAGGACATTTTGCCTATTGTGAACCATAACCAGTAAATGGACAGTTAATAAATGTATTTTAATTACTTACCTACATTTTTAGCAGGAATAGAACAATCAGGAAATGTAGCAATATGGAAACTCTACCATCAGCTATTCGTATTACCGTATTTATCAGCATATAACACGCACTTTTTCCCCTTAAAATCAGGGGGAAATCGTGGGTGCGTGTTATTCGTCGATCCCTAATGTCTCTGAGGGCAAGAGGAGCGCCGCCGACATAGAGCGAGCTGAGCCGAGTGTACTGTGTACTCAGCTAGGCTCGGCTCCACTCGCAGTCACGCCCAGTCCCGCCTCCTAGCCTTTACGTCCCGCCATTGGACCGGTGTTGTGTCCATCATGGGAGCTGGGCCAAAGGGCGGGACTGGGCATGATTGTGAGACGAGCCCATAGGAGTCAAATACACAGGACATCCAACTTTGGACACTTATAAGGCTGCAGATGGACGCTGTGCAAGGCTGCAGATGGACACTGATAAGGGGTTTTTAAAATGTAAAGGACTTGCATCTTGTTTACAGCACAAGCACTTTAAATATATGGACTCAGATGAAGGTCTATTGCTGGCTTATGTGCACAGGATTCTTCGTAAAGGACTGATTCACAAACAATTACTGTTCATCAAGATATAGCTTCCTTCAATCTGGACACAGTATGCAAACTTTTACTTCACACGCGGTAACACAAAATTAGCTAAAGCAGCCCCAAGGGTGGCGCCATCCGAATGGAACTTCCCCTTTATAGTGCCGTTGTATGTGTTGTACGTCACCGCGCTTTGCTTGAGCATTTTTTTTTACGATCGTGTGTATGCAAGGCAAGTTTGACAAGTCCTGCAAGCAGCATCTTTGGTGTGCTTCGGAAGCACTGTATTTAGCGCTCCGAAAACACCCTGCCCATTGGAATGAATAGGCAGCGCTTTGGAAGCGCCGCAACGCGGGAGTTTTTAACCCCTTATTTGGGGTTAAAAGTGCCCCGCTAGCGGGCAAAAAGCGCCTGTTAAACAGTGTTGCTAAATCAATCAGCGATTTAGCGCTAATGTGGCTGTGAAATGGGTTTTTCTCTCTGTCCACTTCCCTCTTTTGCTTGCTATGTATTTGTTAAGAAAATTCTTCCCCTGAGTCACATGGGCGGGCTCTAGAGGAGCAGACATGCCTGCCTAGAGCTCCGCTACTCGGGGAAGAAAGCCGTGGATAACCCGGTATTTGATCCAGTCAAACCATCCCATAAACGGACCACAAGCTGTAGGAAGGTGAGGGGGACATTTGGGTGAAAGAATGGTGCTAGGAGGTGCCAGACACAGGACAAAAACGAATCCTCCAAGCAGCCCTCAGCTGAGCAAAGGCACCACTAAGACAGCACCGCTCGCCTCAGAAAAGCTCCCCTCAGGGAAACAGAGAAAGCAAACGGCAGCTAAAACTGCCAAAACAACTAATCTTATGGCATCTCTGTCCAATATTACCTCAGATAGTAAGGGAGAGGACTCAAATGTGTCACCACAGTTGGATAAAGGTGACAAGGAAATCCCCTCAGGATTGCTCAAACAATTTGAAAAGATGCTTCACAGAGCACTTAAACAGACATCTGAACAAATCACCTCAAGTCTCACAAGAGAAATAAGGGAGATAGGGAACCGCACAGATGCCCTGGAAACCAAGGTAGATGAGATAGAAATCTTTACTCAGGAATGCATGTCTGATATAGATACCCTCAAGGAAGAAAATTTAACCCTGCAAAATA
The DNA here is from genome assembly GCA_029574335.1 of Rana kukunoris. Classification (NCBI taxonomy): domain Eukaryota; kingdom Metazoa; phylum Chordata; class Amphibia; order Anura; family Ranidae; genus Rana; species Rana kukunoris. Next base: position 273,823,108 of record CM056059.1, on the reverse strand, counting down.
GACTGGAGGATTTTGAGAATCGGGCAAAAAGGTCAAACCTGAGATTTAGGGGCATACCAGAGTCTGTAGTAGACCTTCAATCCACCATTCTTGCCCTATGCCAAGAACTGCTCCCAGGCATCCCTGTAGAGCGCCTAGAAATGGACAGGATTCATAGAGCTCTCACCCCTAAAAAGGCTGACGGTCCCCCCAGGGACATAATAACCAAATTTCATTACTATAGGTCCAAAGAGCAAATACTGCTGCAGCAGCAAGAGAAAAAAACATCTTGACTTTTCAAAACTACAACTACCAAATTTTTGCGGACATCTCACAACAGACAATTAACAAGAGAAGAGCCATGAAGCCCCTCCTGATTGAGTTACAGCAACGCAACATTAAATACCAATGGGGTTTCCCTTTTTCCCTCCGTTTTACACTGCAAGGGACAAAGATAGTCTGCAGGTCACTTGACCAGTTACACCAAGCCCTTGTGGACTTCAAATTAATTGAGCAACCCTCTGCCACATCATCCACACGCAGAAGATCGCCATCATCCTCAGCCAACAACCATGCTACGCAGCAGGACCAAAATGAAGACTTCCATCAGTCAAGCAAACGAGGCAGATTTGTGTCACAACCTCCTGAACGAGAAGACTCAATGGACTGATCATCTTACATTATTAACCATTTTTCCCTTTCTCTCTAGGTTGGAACTCTGGTCACTTGCATCTGAGCTGCTTGTACCACCCTTAGGGTGACCCCCCTCTTCTGGTAACGACCCCAAATCCATTCACTAGGTAATAATATTGTAACCACCACCCTACCCTTTTATCACACATTCCCCATAGTAGCCTACCCAACTATACCCTTCCCTCCTTTTCTGGAACCACATCCATGGCTCTGTACTCTGAAACTTTGGTAAAATCCAGAGAAAGCAAGAATAGTTTATCACGCCAATCCCTCCTAACCGGCACAAATTCATGACCACCTTCCTTTAATTGTTAAATCCACTCTCTTTAAGCGAACGGTTGCCTACTGCACCCCCTCTCCCTCAAGTCATTCTGGCTATCGCAATAGATAACAGCAATATGGATTTAATCCTATTGTTCCAATCTATCCCTAATAATCCAGACTCCACTCTACTCCCACTCCCAACCTAACCTCCCGGTATATCTCCTGGGTGATCCCGCCTGTCCCAAGACCCCTATACCCCATTAGGCAGTACCATTTACCTCAGGTACGATAGGGTTCTCCCTTCCTTGCTCAGCTAATATTGTAATATTCTACATAGCCAAGCGCATTCTCTCATCTCTTACAATTGCTCTTCTCTCCCCTTTTTGTACACTACGGAACGCGGCACTCTGACCCTTGGAAAAACATGTGCCCCATTTGGTCTAACTCAGACCCCCAACTTAATATGTGGGGATCTGACGGAGACCCCCTTTTCCCTGGTGGGGATCCTTTTCCCCAACCACGGACTTATGCTAAATATGTTTGTTACAATTTGTTAACTGTTGTTACACTAACCTTTGTTGTCTTTTATTTTTCCCCTGAAACCTCCTTTCCTGCCCTTCTCCCCATCCAGTCTGCACGGAGTGGTCTGGGTAATTGCTACACGCGGAAGCACGGTAAGATTGAGTTGTCGGTTTGGCTACCATGGCACCATTGAACTTATTGTCACTCAATGTTCAAGGCTTAAACATACCACAGAAGCGATCAAAAGCTTTCAGGCTTTTCCAGTCAAAAAAGGCCCACATAGTCTGCCTTCAGGAAACTCATTTCACCCCAAGCACAACCCCTAAGTACTTTCACACAGCTTATCCACAAGTTTACAATGCATCCGCCACAGTAAAGAAAAGAGGCACCCTTATAGCCTTCCACCGCTCGACTCCTTTCACATTGAACACAGAAATCAGAGACCCAGAGGGGAGATACCTGATCTTAACAGGCTATATTTTAGACACGGCAATTACGATTGTCTCATATTATGCCCCTAACATCAATCTTATGCCATTCATGTCTCACCTTCTTCAAACCATAAATGCTCATAAACTTGGCTCCCTTCTGATTTGCGGAGACTCAAACCAGGTTCTTCTCCCTTTCTTAGACAAGTCCCCCTATATTCAACACAAACACCATCCTAAATGGAATCTTCTCCCATAATACAACCTGGTGGACTCATGGAGGGAGATGAACCCAACAAAACGCAACTTCACCTATTTTTCAAATCCGCACCAATCATTTAGTAGAATAGATCACATATTCCTAACAACCGGAATGATGCCTGAAGTCCTCCACTCCAATATAGTCCCTATTCCGTGGTCAGACCACAAAGCAGTTCTTACAACTATTGCCTCAACCATTCCAAAAAAGCACGACCAGTCTTGGTATATGCCTGAGCTATTACTTAACCACCCCACTCACTGTCTAGAAATAGAACAATCTTTAAGAGACTATCTAACCCACAATGAGAGCCCTGAAATATCCGCCCTCACACTCTGGGAAGCCCACAAGCCAGTTCTAAGAGGGACTATTCAGAGACAATTAGGGATCCTCAAAAAACAAAGGAAACAAATGGTGATGAAATTGGAAAAATAATTTAATCTAGCATTTTTAGACTCCAAGACAATTATTCACCCAGAACTGAGGACCGCCTAGACAAAGCTCGCTTAGAGTACGACCTATTCCTTACAGAATCAGCCAATAAAAGTTTAAACAGGTCCAAACACACCTTATACAAACAAGCCAACAAGCCGGGGGCTTATTTAGCAAGATCATTAAATTTCTTTAAGAAATCCTATACCCCCATTAAACTGAAATTGGCTAACAACATCATTTCTAGCAACCCCTTTAAAATCGTACACAAATTTAGCTCCCACCTGAAAAAACTGTACTCGGATACAAATGTAATCAATGAAAAGGAGGCGGACTCCTTTTATTCGCAACTCCATCTACCCCAAATGTCGGACTCCCAAAGATTGCAATTAGAATCACCTGTATCACATAATGAAGTAAGCAATGCGATAAAGGACCTTAAACTAAATAAAAGACCTGGACCCGACGGATTCACTGCTAAATATTACAAAACATTCACTGAACTCCTCTCACCAAGGCTAGCTGAGGCCTTTAATGACTTGCTAAACCGAAAATCCTTCCGACAGGAATCACTCATGGCCACAATCTGTATGATACCAAAACCACAAACCGATAACACCGCATGCGAAAACTTTCGTCCCATTTCAATGCTGAATACGGACATTAAACTTCTTGGTAAGATCTTGGCGGTGCGCCTAAACAGAATAATAGGCTCACTGGTCCATCGTGACCAGGTTGGCTTTATACCGAACCGACAAGCAGGTGACAATATTAGAAGGGAGTACTTGCTAGCTCATATAGCTAAGAAAAGGGGCATCCCAGCGTGCTTTCTGTCACTGGATATAAAACAAGCTTTCGACTCTATATCCTGGTCTTACCTAAAATATGCATTACAAAAATGGGGCTTTGGACCCAACTTCATGACATGGATAATGGAATTATACAATAATCCGAAGGCATGCGTCAAATACGCAGGTTACAAGTCAGACCCATTTTCCATTGGCAGAGGCACAAGACAGGGATGCCCGCTTTCCCCTCTTTTGTTCGCCCTCCTCATAGAACCACTTGCGCATAAGATTAGGTCAGACCCCAAGATCTTAGGTATAGAGGTAGGGGGCCATAAGCATAAACTATGTATGTTCGCCGATGACATCCTCCTTTTTCTCGCGACCCCTCAGGTAACAGGCCCAAACCTAATGTCCCTACTAAAACATTATGCGTCTTTCTCGGGACTAGTTATAAACCCCAAAAAGAGCTTGGCTCTCAATATATCACTCTCAGCTTCAGACCTTAATGCAGCTAAATCTGGTCTACCCTTTCAATGGTCAGATAAAAACATTCCATACCTAGGAATCCGCCTTACGGCTTCTTTCACAGAGATATTTACAGCCAACTACCCCACCCTTCTAAAAGAGATATCGAATCTTTTAAAATCCTGGTCTCATTTACCTTTATCTTGGCTTGGAAGAATTAACGCAATCAAGATGTCAATTCTGCCTAAACTCCTTTACCTCTTTAGAGTTCTCCCAGCCCCAATCCCATCATACTACTTAAGGATTGTACAAAAAAGAGTTTCCAACTTTGTGTGGGGCTCCTCCAAACCAAGATTAAAACATCAAATCTTGCATCTCCCTAAAGTTAAAGGAGGACTGGGGCTACCCAACTTTTTGAACTATTATAGAGCTGCACAATTAGCCACGTTAGTAAAGTACCACAAAACAAAGGAACCTCCCCTCTGGGTTTCGATTGAAGCGGTGGAATGCGACCCCATCCCGATTTCCAACATTATGTGGATCCCATCCAAATCACGCAAACATATCCATAACCCCATTCTTAAGCACTCTCTTTCCCTATGGGACAATTTAAAGATAAAGAACTCCCTTTTATCCTCCCATGTTCCACTCTTATCATTCTATAAAAATCCATTGTTCTACCCTGCTTGGATCTACCCCAACACCTTTAAAGAATGGGTGAAAAAGGACTGTACATGCCTGTATAAATTCTTGGATTCCTCTACATTTAGGTCCTTTCCGGATATATGCAAAATCTATAACATACCACAATCTAAAAATATTTAGATACCTCTAAATTAAAAACTTTTTCAAACCTTATGCAGACTCCATCCCCAGCCCTCCCCGACTATCTGCCTTTGAAAAGCTCTGCAAAAGCACCCCTCCCTCTAGAGGTTTGATCTCATCAATATACTCCCAGTTGTTGACTAACTCTATTACGGGGAAACTCCCCTATGTAAACAAATGGGAACTAGACCTGGATATTGAACTAGATCCAGAAGACTGGAATCAAATATGGACCAACACTAAATCTGCTTCAATAAATGTACTAGCTTGTGAAACTAACTATAAAGTTCTTACTAGATGGTACCTAGTTCCTACTAGGATTGCGAAATTTGTGCCAAACTACCCTGAACATTGTTTCAGGGGCTGCTCATCTCCAGGAACATTCTTTCATATCTGGTGGTCGTGCCCTAAAGCACAGTTATTCTGGTCAGAAATTTTCACAATAATCAGTCAACTATCGGGTAAGGGGATCCCATTGGACCCCAAAAGCGCATTATTAAACCTCAAACCCCAAAATGTCTCACATAAACAATTTAAACTATTAACACAGCTCTTTACAGCTGCGAAACAAACATTGGCAAAAGCATGGAAAACCCCTATCTATCAATTAACGAAGTAACGAACAGAATGAACCTAGCTATGACTCACGCCAAAATGATGGCAATCGACATGGACGCGACCGCTGGATTCGAAAGAACCTGGAAACCGTGGTATTAATATGCAATACCCAATGAAATCAATGATATTGTATTATTACCATGGTAGCCCAGCCTCTTTAACAGTCTACCGCTTAGCATATATTTGATATTGACAGCCAATTCCAGACCACTCCTGCAGACACCCCTTCCTCCCCTCCCCGCTTTCCTCCCCACCCTCCTCCCCCCGCCTTGGGCTCTGACTATGAACCTCGTTATTATACATGTTCTTAGCATTGTTATAAGGTTGATTTTGGTTGAAACACTTACGTTGACGCATCAGGACTCTTGCCTAAACCACAGCCCTAAAACCATCTGGGCTGGTTGGAAGAAACAAAGCATCTTTAAATAAACTCCAGAAAATTGGTCTCTTAGTTATAACCTTATCTGTACTATTAATATGTCCATTGAAGCCACCAGACTCACCTGTTGTGAACTTACCACTTATGTAAACCAAGAAATTATTCTGTGTCTGTAATTAACTTCTTTTATTTTGTTGAATTGTAAATTTCTTTATCACCTCAATAAAGATACAATTCTTACATAAATACAAAATTCTTCCCCTGTTTTCAATCAAACTCCATGTGTTTAAAAGTAAAGACAATTTATTTAAAATGCACCTGCACATTTTGTGATGCTTACAAGCTGAAGATTATAGCAAAAAATTAGACAGAAGGATGAAAAGCCCCCCAACCCTCATACCTGCAATGAAACAACGATACAACTTCTCATTGGCTAAGGAAAACACTGAAGTGCTTGGTACAGAATGGTACTTTATTACTTACTAGTGTTTCCTGTACAAACTGTTACCCATATACGGGTAAGCCTAATATCTCTATATTCTATGTATGGGGTTAGTTAGAACAAGTGATATAACTCCTGTCCTTTTTCTCCGCCCCCCTTCCCTTTTTCCTTCCTTCTTCTGGTCCCATTCTTTCACCCCTTACCCCCCCCTCCCCTCCCATCCCCCTCCCCCACCTCCTTATTAATTAATTCCCCTTGTTTTCTTTTCTCTTTCTCCTTTTTTTCTCTCTTTTCCCTTTTTCTTTTTCTTTGCACGCTCTGTGGTTTTATTCATTATTCTCTCTCTTTCTCCTTTCCCTCTCCCTTGTCTCCTCGCTGCTTGCCCTTCTCTTTTCTTCCTTCCCCTCTTTCCCCCCCCCCCCCCCCCCCCCCATTCCGACTTCCTCTTCCCCCCTTCCCCCCCCCTGTTCCCCCCCCCCCCTCCTTCCCCCTTCTTCCCACTACCAATCTGTTCTGAGCTTTCTCCCCCCACTTTCTTTTCTTCTCCATCCCGCCTTCTCCATCCCCCTATCTTTTCTGTGCCGCCTTCCCTCACATGTCCCTCTTACCTTTTACCTTCTACCTGGTCTTTTTACCTGTACCCCTTTTTTCCCCCTTGGTTTTTTCTCTTTTTTTTCTTTTTTTTTCTCTTTTTTTTCAATCCTGTTCCCCCTATCCTACAAATTCCTCTCTCCCTTCTCCTATCCTTGGTTATCCTTCCCCCCTCGTCCTTTACCTGTCCCCATCTAGTCCTCTTCTTTTTCCTTCCCCCACTCCTCTCTTTCCCGTGGTGTCCCTCATTACTTCTAGTAGTCGCATACCTAAAATTATTATTCTTTGCAATTTTTTACCCTTCAGAGCTTTTGTCAGCTTCCCCGGCGCGAGCCATTTGTATTCTTTGTTTTTTGGGGGGGCGCGTTTGTTATCTGCTCATTCCGGGCCACCTGCCATCCCATGTGAGTATGTCTTCACAGTCAGTCTAACATTGGCCTTGCTGCTTTGTTTCTTAAAATGTGTACATTTATGTAAATTTTGCTTGTCCTTCTCCATAAATTTATGTATTTTATGTAGATCCTCCTGAAGAAGCGGTATCAACCGCGAAACCGGTCGAGGTCGCAGATTGGCTCCACGCATCTGACCAATACGGTTTTGCTTTGTTTCGTGTTATCTTAACAAACACCTTACTGTGTCCGAATTGTGGGGGCCTGTCCCATCTTTTTATTATTGATGTAGTGTTCTTTTTGTAATAAACCTATTTTTATATGATACACGTCTCTCTATAAGTACCTTGAAAATCCCAACCAAACCCATACCGATCGATATAGTATAGACCAGTTTAGTGTCAAGCAGCTTTGCTGTCTCTATCTAGTCGGTCCTCCCCCCTTGTTCAAACATTCCGGGATGCTGGTACATTTTAAATGTATTGTTCTAAATTGAATAACTGAGACTATACTCTCCCCTTTTTCACCAAGTGATATAACAAGTTAATACAACATGTGCTCAGAAGCCATCTTAAAAATCAGTGTCTATGTTAATAGACACACAAACAAACTTTTCTAACAGTATTTTTATGCGTTTCATTTTTTACATTTTTTTTTTTGCCCCTTTATTATTTCAGCAGCCATGCTCTGTAGGTCCCATCATTCAGACAGGGCAGTTGTAACTATACTCTGCTCAAAAGCACCTGATGCGTCAAACCTAAATGAAGCTTATTGCAAATGATACATTGTTAGCTAAATGTTATTACATCTGTATAAAAATATTAATAAACTGACAATTTGGATGCTGTGCAAGGCTGCAGATGGACACTGATAAGGGGCTTTTAAAATGTAAGTTTTTGTTTCCATAAGCTTCCCTCCTAAACATTTTTTTCCTTGAACTTCCCTCCTAAACATTTTTTTCCTTAAACTTCCCTCCTATACTTGGGGTGTGTGTTATATGCCGTCGCGTGTTATACGCTGATAAATACAGTATTTATATTCCTCATTTTAGTAGTAGCTAGGGAAGTTGATGTTAAAGCATGATGAAAAAAGGAATACTAAACACAAATTAACCAGAAATAATCTCAAACAATATTTTTAGCACAAGGTTACTTATTATTATAGTGAACAAGCATACATATTGCCACATTTATCTTGAACTGTGCTGTCACTCACCTTGATCATCTGTATCATTCAGTGTGTGAGAATGAGATACAGGTGCAACTTTTGCAGTGAGAATTTTCACCCCGTCCCTCTCCATCCTAAACAAATAAGATTCCCCACAGTTGACTTCATAGTATTAAATACCTTTCCACAGTCTCCCTCTACTTTATCTTAGCTTTTTGTTCATCAGATAAGGATCACTTACAGATTAATGGAATTAGTAAGGGATTGCTTTAAAAACAGCTTTTAAAAGCTCTTCTTTATCCTACCTTGGAGTAGGTTTTATACCACAGTTTTTATCAGTATAAATGTTAGCAAATAGAATCCTAATTTATTTGGTAGCATTGCTTTCTTACTGCTTTGTTCAGCAGACATTTTATTAAAGTAACAAAGAACTGTTTTGCCAATTCTACCCATTCCACTTGTCAGGACCAGCAGGAGACTGCTGATCAGACTATTGGGACTTAGGCTGCGTACACGCGACCGAGGAACTCGACGGGCGAAACACATAGTTTTCCCCGTCGAGTTCCTTGTTCGGCTGTCGAGGAACTCGTCGAGCCAAATTTTCCCATTCCTGTCGAGGAAAAAGAAGACATGCTCTCTTTTTGGCTCGACGAGTTCCTTGACAGTTTTCTCTGTGGAAAGTGTACACACGACCGGTTTTCTCGGCAGAATATGTCTCCCATCAAGTTTCTTGATGGATTCTGCCGAGAAAAACGGTCGTGTGTACACAGCCTTACACACTGCAAGTGCAGGTTATGAGAGAAAACAAGGTGAACATCATAGTCTAAAATGTTGTGAGTGAAATGCCAGATCCATCTCTTCTGCATCTATTTTACTTAAAGAATGTTATACAGTACATGTAACATGGATGATTGACCTGAGCAATCTTGAAGGTGGAGGAGGCGTAGAGGAGATGCCACACACAGCCACAATAGGAAAAGATTATGGGCCAGATTCAGCATTAGTTACGACGGCGTATCTCGAGATATGCCGTGTAACTTCTAAACAGCGCCGGCGTATCTTTTTTTGTATTCAGAAAACAAGATACGCCGGGTTTGAGTTAAGATACGAGCGGCGTAATTGTATTTACGCATTTTTAAGATGGCCGCTAGGGGCGTTCCCGCTGATTTACGCCTAGAATATGTAAATCAGAGAGATACGCCTATTCACGAACGTACGCCCGGCCGACGCAGTGAATTTACACCGTTTACGTAAGGTATTTTCCGGCGTAAAGATAAACCACCAAAAAGATGGTGCAACTTATGTTAAGTATGGACGTCGGGACCGAGTCGAATATTTCAGATTTCACGTCGTTTGCGTAACTCGTCCTTGAATGGGGATTTACGTCAATTATGTTCACGTCGAAAACAATGCGTCGAAGCGTCATAATTTTGAGCATGCGCACTGGGATACGTCCACGGTCGGCGCATGCGCAGTTAAAAAAAAACTTAAAAAACGTGGGGTCACAACACATTACCATAAAACACGCCCACCTCATTCACATTTGAATTACCCAGGCTTACGCCGGCCCATTTACGCTACGCCGCCGTAACTTAGCTTGGTAAATACAGCATTTGCCTCGCTAATTTACGGTGGCGTAGCGTAAACAAGATACGCTACGCCTGCCTAAAGATACGGCGGACTACATGAATCTGGCCCAAAATATACACCAAGCGCTGTTGAAGGAGTTACTTAAATTTGGTGAGTGACATTCAAAAGAGAAATGCAGTGGTAGCACAGTGGTGGAAGTGAAGAACAAATAAATAATTATTGGATAAGCACCTTATATAATGTTGAGGATTGGACTTACATCTTGTTTACAGCACAAGCACTTTAAATATATGGACTCAGATGAAGGTCTATTGCTGGCTTATGTGCACAGGATTCTGTGTAAAGGACTGATTCACAAACAATTACTGTTCATCAAGATATAGCTTCCTTCAATCTGGACCCAGTATGCAAACTTTTACTTCACACGCGGTAACACAAAATCAGCTAAAGTAGCCCCAAAGGGTGGCGCCATCCGAATGGAACTTCCCCTTTATAGTGCCGTTGTACGTGTTGTACGTCACCGCGCTTTGCTTGAGAATTTTTTTTTTTACGATCGTGTGTATGCAAGGCAGGTTTGACAAGTCCTGCAAGCAGCATCTTTGGTGCGCTTTGGAAGCGCTGTATTTAGCGCTCCGAAAACACCCTGCCCATTGGAATGAATAGGCAGCGCTTTGGAAGCACCGCAACGCTTATTTGGGGTTAAAAGTGCCCCGCTAGCGGGAAAAAAGTGCCTGTTAAACAGTGTTGCTAAATCAATCAGCGATTTAAGGCTAATGTGGCTGCGGCCCCACTGTGAAATGAGTTTTTCTCTCTGTCCACTTCCCTCTTTTGCTTGCTATGTATTTGTTAAGAAAATTCTTCCCCTGTTTTCAATCAAACTCCATGTGTTTAAAAGTAAAGACAATTTATTTAAAATGCACCTGCACATTTTGTGATGCTTACAAGCTGAAGATTATAGCAAAAAATTAGACAGAAGGATGAAAAGCCCCCCAACCCTCATACCTGCAATGAAACAACGATACAACTTCTCATTGGCTAAGGAAAACACTGAAGTGCTTGGTACAGAATGGTACTTTATTACTTACTAGTGTTTCCTGTACAAACTGTTACCCATATACGGGTAAGCCTAATATCTCTATATTCTATGTATGGGGTTATCTAGAACAAGTGATATAACAAGTTAATACAACATGTGCTCAGAAGCCATCTTAAAAATCAGTGTCAGCTCTATTTTAATAGACACACAAACAAACTTTTCTAACAGTATTTTTATGCATTTCATTTTTTACATTTTTTTTTGCCTCTTTATTATTTCAGCAGCCATGCTCTGTAGGTCCCATCATTCAGACAGGGCAGTTGTAACTATACTCTGCTCAAAAGCACCTGATGCGTCAAACCTAAATGAAGCTTATTGCAAATGATACATTGTTAGCTAAATGTTATTAAATCTGTATAAAAATATTAACAAACTGACAATTTGTCTTCAATATCCCCTCCTTTCATTTTGCTGCTGTCTCTGTTTTATTGTCTCAGGCTTCCTGACACTCTCAGGATGTGACTGTCGCAGGCATGGAGGGGGGTTGCCGGTGAGAAGCAGAGGAAGCTGTGGTTGGTTACAAAGTGCAAGGCCGAAATAATGAAACACGCAAGGGCTCCAGAGAACAATTTAAGAACCTGAATAGCGATCATGCCACTGTAGTTATGCAGATAAAGCAAATAAAACAATTAGCCTAGATTGCGTGTGTAACCCATGTAAGCGTGTGATGTTGTGAACAAGTTATATGTCTTCTTCACGTTTCTGCCTCTGTATAGGTTATAAATTCAGATGGAAAAATATTGCCAACAGCTACTCATTCTTCTTTAAGACACAAAAAAGCTGAGTGATATATATTTTCTTGTCAGCAACACAGATGGTTCTGCATCTCCCCTCTGGATGTGGACCCTGTTCAGGAGGAAGTTACAAAAAATCACCAGTGCGTGTTTGTGACCTTGAGAAGGAAGCATGCACTGTTTATAATGTTATCATATTATTCTGGTAAAGGACATACCCACAGTTCCTTGATGTCACTTAAACCCTGTACAGACGGGCCAGAATGATCATCAGGAAAAAAACCCGAAGAGATTCTTGGCAAGAATCTCTTGGCGCCCGAGTGTACAAACACTCCTTTCAAGGCAATCGTCATCGCAATGATGTCATCGCGTATGATGAGCATGTGCTCGTCACATTCAATGCCATCGCCGCCATCTTGCTGCACCCTACCTATGCCTAGGAAGCTACCACAAATGCGTCATTTCGAGCATGCATGGGTTTCCACGGCGACAGATAAGTATACACACTCTCGGGTTTCTCGGCAGGAAAACACTGTGAGAATCACGACAAGAAAATAGAGAGCATGTTCTCTATTTTTCTCGTTGAGATTTTAGGCAGTTTTCTTGACAAGAAACCTCAAAAACCTCGTACACACGCTCGGTATACTTGGCAAGAAAGCTCTGCCAGCAGTTTTCTTGCTGGTTCTTATTCGTGCACCGTTTAGGAGATATCAACTCTGAATCCAGCCAGTGACATCACCAGCGCATGAGCTCTTAAGGTCTGGCATACAATGGTGGACCTTCAAAGCTTCCTGCCGGAACTGACATCATCACGGCTCTGACCATTAACATAGCCGAAGTGTGTAAATCCAGAAGAAAGGCCAGGGAAGATGTCAGCCCTCTCAGCGGTGACACCTTAGCCGCTGGAAGGCTTCATTCCAAGGTAAGTATTTCATAATGTGCTAGTATGTGCATCTGGTCATGGCTGCACTAGCTAGTTGCAGACCTGGAACAAGCATGCAGACATATACAGTAGATATCTGAAAAATATGAACTGTCCTTCCTACTTGTTTCAGCTCAGTAATTCACTACTGTCCCAAACTTTTCAATAGGTCTGCATTGGCAGCCCCCTTATTTCTAGACATGTGTCTGTTGTACGAATCGTAAATTTGCACAAATTTCCGAAAATTCGTACATTCGGAAGCATCCCAAATACAAATTGCTATGCTTCCGAATTTCACAAAATACGAAATTTCGTTGACGAATTTCTTACAACATGAACGGAAACATGACTTTGTTGACCCTAGAGGGCCAGTGGATTTTTGGGTCCCCCTATTCCTGCACAGCCAGGCAACACACATTTTTAAACTTTGACACAGAGTCAGTAACCAGCCCATGGGCTAGTTTTTGTTGTTTTGTTGAGGGAAATCAACTTGGATAGGGATAAGGGGTTATGGGAGGCCCTATTCTAACTTGGCAAGACAACTTGAAGACAAACTTTCTTCTCTATGTACACACAAATGGACTGTACTCTATAGGATCAGTAGCAGGGTTCATCTTTCAGGAGCTCTATGTCTCCTTGATGAAACGTTGCAGGTCCCAAACTTGCAAAAAATACCAGCCCACCTGGCTGCCTTGAAAAGTGTCTCAGAGCAAGGGATTAAAGTTAGCTGTGGCACTGTCTCAGTGAAAGCTTGCTAAATATTGCATTCAGCAGCCTTCTCCCTTTTCGGCCTGGGGGTGATAGGCAAAGGTATCCACACTGTCAATGGAATCTTGCTGCTTTGGTTAAGACTGCTGTTCGGGCCTCCTGCTGTACATGTCTTCCCATGCTAGAGAGGGTGTCTCCTGGATGAAACTAAAGGGTGATGTAGGTCCCTCTCTTCAGCTTCCTCTCCTTTCTTCCTCAACTCCAGCCTGAGATCCCTTCCCAGGCCTCATGATCCTCAGCATGCCATCTTTCTCCCTGACATCAACAACTGGCCAAGCTCCTTAATATTTATGGACCCATCTTGACCCATCTTACCACCCTGCCAGGCCTCCTGCCTGGGATGTAGTCAAACTACCATGAATATTCAGATCTCTATACCTCCGCCCATTAGTATTCTAAGGCTCCATGCACACTGAAGCTGATAAACTGCAGTTTATTGGTGTTTTGGCTTTTCTTTTTAAAGCCTATAAACTGAACTCTATGTTAGCCTATGTGCCCATGCACACCTGGGCGTTTTTCAGTGTTAATGAGCTTTGGGGTTTATTGGCTTTTTTCTGAATGCCCAAAATTTGCGTTCAAAGTGCCGTTTTATCTGCGGGAAAAAACGCTGAACAATGCAGAAAAACACTGAAAAACTCTGGCGCCAGCGCTTTTTAGCGTTTTTTTATCCATAAAAGAAAAGTTAAAAAAAAAGGCTGATAAAAGCTACACTGAAAAACGCTAATTAAAGCTATTGCAAAAACGCTAAAAAACGTTGCAAGGCTCCCTGCAAAGCTACTGGCATTTTTTTATAGCTTTTATCAGCTTCAGTGTGCATGGAGCCTAAAAGTTTCCATGAACCTCCAGAACCAGGGGGAGGCGATAGAGACCTGACCAGCAGAGCCTTCCAGCCTGACTTTAAAGCGGAGTTCCACCCAATTTCGGAACTTCCGCTAATCCCACTCCTCACCCCCTTACATGCCACATTTGGCATGTCATTTTTTTTGGGGGGGGAGTGGGGGCTTCAGGAGGAGTGGGACTTCCTGTCCTGTCTTCCTGCTTCCACCGAGGGGCTGGTTAGGCGATTAAGCTTAATCGCCTACAGCAGCCCCTCCCTGTAGGCGATCGCATGGGACACTGACAGGTCCCATGCGATCGCCTGTCCAATCAGCGGCAAGCCGCGCCGCTCGCGCATGCGCAGTGACGCTCGCGAATGCGCAGTGGATGCCCGGCCGTGAAGCCGAAGGCTGTCACGGTCCGGTGCCCACACTTAGGATGAAGACGCGTCGCTGGATCGTGGAGCAGGTGAGTGTGTGTTTATTAAAAGCCAGCAGCTACACTTTTTGTAGCTGCTGACTTTTAATAAACACTAAATGTGGCTGGAACACCCCTTTAAGCTGAATCCACAACAATTGCACAGACTCAATTAAAATACTGTGAGTCAGCTGAATTTTCCTAACAAAACTGTACACTAGAGGGTGCTACACATACACACACCCCTAAAAAAAAGAGGCCCTGTTCTCATGGGCCAAAAAAGGGCTCCTGGTCCCAGAAGCAAGGGCATCTAATAGATAAAATGGAGGGAAAAAGGGTACAAATTGGACAGGGGATATGTAAATATAAAAGTTGAGGGCCAGATTCTCATACAAATTCGCCGGCGTAGCGTAACGCATTTACACTACGCCGCCGCATCGTACTAGAGCAAGTGCCGTATTCTCTAAGCATTTGCTCCGTAGTTTGCGTTGGCGTAGCGAAAATGGCCCAGCGTAAGCCCGCGTAATTCAAAGTGGGCGGCTTCTATTTAAATGAAGCTTCGAACGAACTGCGCCGGCCGGGGAAAAAGCCCAGTGTGCATGCTCCAGCTCACGTCGGAAAGCGTCCTTGAAACCGACGTGACACACATCGGATCCTGTGGACCATACAGTGTGTTCTACCGACCACTGGTTTTCAACTTCATGCACCTAGTGTGGGATCCTTACCAAACACCCACGCCAGTTATGCCCTACCCTTGATCCATTAATTTGGTTCACAGGTCCTTACTTTTTTAATTTTACACACAGACTACCTCTCCTGATGAAGCAACTATTGTTGCGAAACTAGTCGAGATTGAGATTCAACGGGCATGACCACACCCTCTTCACCGCTTCCCCTTGCCTAGGGTTGATTTAACACCTCGTTGACCTGGTTTGGCATGCACTGTGTCACATTTTTAATATTGTTTTTGTTTGTTTGTTTTTTATGATCTAATAACGTGTGTCCTACTTGTTCATTATAATAAACAATTGTAATTTTTAACCTCAGTCCATGTTCCCTTGTACCTTCTTGTACGCAGTACCGCTATAGTCCACCCGCCCACCTCCCCTTTTTCCAAATTATTTCTGGGTTACCTTTGGGGTCCCAGTTATATTTGATTTATTCCCTTGAAACCGACGTCAAAACGACGTGATCGTCACTACGCAATGCCCTATTCGCGAACGAGTTAGTAAAACGACGTAAGCGACGAAAAAAACCGACGCTGACCCGACGCCATACTTAACATGGCATCCGACGGTACTTCGTAAGGTTACTCCTCAAAGAAATAGGGGTAACCTTACGCGAACGAAAACGACGTACGCGACGACGGAGCAGCGTAAAAGCAATCGGGAATCGGCGTAGTAGCCTCATTTGCATAGGCAAATGAGAAAACAACGTAAAGGCCACCTAGTGGCCGGAGTTGTCATTACAACTACGATCCGCAAGTGTAATTGTATTACACTTGTCGGATGTTCAATCGTATCTATGCCAAAGTGATGCTAAGAATCACTCGCATAGATACGAGCCAAAAAAACGGCGATACGACGGGGTATCTGAGATACTCCGTCGTAGCGCCTCTGAGAATCTGGCCCTAAGTATCAAAAATATAGGCCCAGATTCAGAAAGCAATTACGCCTGTCTAACTGGTGTTAAAGGAGTATTTCAAATTTTGCGCGCCGTATATATTTGATCCTCAAACCATATACGGCGGCTTCGGGCTTCGACCAGAGGCACGTCTTCGTAACCCTTTTCGATTACGCTGCCATCTATTTGCGGCCGCTGGGAGGAGTTCGCGTCGTTTTGATGCTTTGGGATATGAATTTTTTTTACGGCGATTCCCGAGATACGTGGTCGTCGCATCACTTTCATATTTTTTTGTACTAATGTTAGAGCGTTTTTGTCTCTAACGTTACGTAGCCCATGTTAAGTATGGCTCTTCCCGCTGAATTTATTTAATTTTTTTTTTTGTTTACTAACTCGTTCGGCTAGGATCGCCCGTAAATGACTACCTAAACAACGAATGGCACGACGTGTCCATACGGCGGGAAATTTGGGAACACTGCGCATTCCCGCGGGAACGCGCCTAATTTTTTTAACCGGTGTTTAGGACAAAATTACCTAATTCCACGTAGCCAGGTAAAATACGGCGGCGTTTTTTCTACTCTACTCTGTGTGAATGATAGTATTTAAAAATATATATATATATATACACCACAATGTTAATATATAGAATTCATATTCACTCGCTGCCTCTCTTTGCTGGGCTCTCTTTGGCATCACATTGGTGAGGTTTAGGCTCTTTTCTACTCTAAATTATGTCTGAAAATTATGATTCAATTGTCTACTGTAGTTACGGCAATATATGGTTATATGTATTTATTTACTATCCTTATCTATGTTGGAATATATGTGTATACACATGAACCATTAATTTGTTACCCAATGCTATTACTATCAGGCCACGTACACATGATGGGACCAAACCGATGAGACTGGTCCGACGGACCGTTTTCATCGGTTCACGCTGAAGTGGCCTGATGGTCTGATGTGCGTACACACCATCGGGCCAAAATCCGATCGGGCCAGAACGCGGTGACGTAGAACACAACGACATGCTGAAAAAATGAAGTTCAATGCTTCCAAGCATGCGTCAAATTGATTATGAGCATGCGCAGGTTTTCGGTCCAATGCTTTTGCATACTAACCATCGGTTTGGTCCGAAGGTCAGGCGTCCGTCGGACAGAATTTAAAGCAAGTTTTAAAACTATGGTCCGACGGACAACGATCCGATGGGCCGTACACAAGATCGATTTGGTCCGATGAAACTGGCCTTAAGGCCAGTTTCATCGGACCGGTCTGATCGTGTGTACGGGGCCTTACAGTGATTATTACCACTATACAATTATGTATCAGGAATCAATAAACATAAATGCATTTTTAATTTTTAGCAGTGTGCTTCATTTTAAGTCCCACCAATCTCCCCCCCCCCCCCCCCCTTGTCTAAACTATAAAACTGTTTTTTTTGGGGGGTTTTTTCAACATTTTTGGTCTCTTCGATTTTTTGGCAAAAAAAAAACGCTTATCACCCGCCGCATGCAGATATATGTTTGCAGCAAGGCACTGGCAGGCAAAAAGACGTACCTGTATGTCCCCTTTGAAAAGCGGTCATGCGCCTGCCGCGATCTCCATGAGTGCGCCCGCGGGTCCGGTGGACTCGATGGCCGGGGGCATACCCGCGATCGTCTCACGGAGACATAGAATGGGGAGATGTTAGTGTAAACACAACATCTCCCCATTCTGCCTAGCTGACACTGTCACTGATCATGTTCCCTGTCATCAGGAACACGATCAGTGACGTGTCACAGCAAGCCACGCCCCCTACAGTAAGAATCACACCTTAGGGAACACTTAAAGGAACACTAAAGGTTCATTTTTTATTAGATCAATTGGTTGCTGTAAACTAGAGCATTTAAATATCACTTACCTTGTTTTTCCTTTTGACCTCCAAAATACAGTAATCCAGGTTTGAAAATGCTATTTCCTGTCTCTCCTCTTCTTGCTTTCCACCAGCATCTGAGCCGTTTTGCATGGTGGAAAGCAGAATGTGCTCACCCCCTCCCTATGACTACAGCCCTGCGTGAAGATGCTCTCTTATCCCTCACAGGCATGGAGGCTAAGCCTAATGGGAACTGTAGTTCCCATTAGGCCGTGATGTAGCAAGAATAATTGCGCACTGCAAACCAGGAAGTCAGTGAGAATAACGATTCAGGAGTGACGGAGGTGAATAAAACAGCTCGATTTCAACAGGTATCAAACTAGTTATAATGCAAAACATAACTTTTTACTTTATCAGCTACTGTCAGACTTTAATTTAAGAGGAATATATTTTTGTCTTTACAACCCCTTTAACCCTTACAGTGCCACCTAGTAGTTAATCCCTTTACTGTCAGTGTCATTTTAAGGATGCGTACACACGATCGGTTCAAACCGATTAGAATGGACTTAAGTCCAGTTTCATCGATCCAAACCGACCGTGTGTACGGCCCATAGGTCCGTCGGACCAAAGTTTTAAAACTTGCTTTAAAATCTGACCGATGGACGCCTGACCATCGGTCCAAACCGATGTTTAGTACGCAAAAGCATCGGTCCAAAAACCTGTGCATGCTCAGAATCAAGTCGATGCATGCTTGGAAGCATTGAACTTCTTTTTTTTCAGCACGTCGTTGTGTTCTACGTTACCGCGTTCTCACCCGATCGGATTTTGGACTGATGGTGTGTACGCACATCAGACCATCAGGCCACTTCAGTGTGAACTGATAAAAACGGTCCGTCGGACCATTCTCATCGGTTTGAACCGATCGTGTGTACGCGGTCTTATTGCACTGATCTCTTGAATCTATCCATTGCATATAGGGGGTAGCCTGAAGAGAGGGGGCAGCACCCAGGTGCCCTTGCAACCGGGTGATGGTTGTAGAAGCAATAGCCCACCATATTTTCTATGAGCAAAAGGATCCAGCACAGCACAGTTCCCACTGTTATGAGCATGATTAATTAAAGGACAGTCTTTAGCCCCAGCCAGCTGCTATTGGGCGAATGAGGGACATTTGGAAGTTACAAACAGAGAGTATATAGAAAAAGCAGCAAAGAATCCTAAAGCGCTTGGATCCACAATAGATATCTCAAAAATAGATGTAGTCAAAGGTAAACCAATAATTGTGTTTATGTGAACCACAGATGGTCATTGTGATAAGCTTAAAGTGGTTGTACACCCTGTACAACCACTTTTACCTACAGGCAAGCTTAGAGTAAGGCTTACCTGTAGGTGCTGGAATATCTCCTAAACCTCCACGGTTTAGAGATATTTACAATAGAGACGTACGCTGATAGACAACGGCGAATGCGCACTTTAGAAACGGCAATCGTCTTCTGGCTGTATTACTTATCTGCTAGATGGACCCAAATAGCTCAGTGGCATATCCCACATTCCAAAATCCCTTGGGTGGAGTTTGAGAAAACTTCCATAGCACCATACTCTATCTCAGGTATACTTTGGGGAAATAAAATCCCGATCCCAGCCTTAGCCTCCCGTAATCAAGTTGTGTCACATTCCTACTATCTATGGAAGCTACATAATCATAAATATAATCTTACTTCCAAGTCCCCTCCACATGCTTCATTTGTAGGCGATCCACAATTCAGACAAAACACATTAGTGCCAATAGACCTCTCATGGTGGTTAAATAATAACCTAACCTCACTCTCCAATTTTATAGAAGGCACCAATTTTATCCCTTTCTCCTCACTTAGGTTAAAACACCAGATCCCAGACTCAGAGTATGACAATTTCCTTCATATTAAACAATTCTTTGACACACACTTCCAGACTATGAACACCCAACCCCCAACCCTTTTTGAGAATCTATGCCTCAAATCTCCCAGAAAACGATGCTTCATATCAGACCTTTACTCTACCTTAATTAATAACACGGATGCAAATAAACTATCATATATGTTAAAATGGGAACAAGAAGAAAACTTTACATACTCTACAGTGAACTGGGCCAATTGTATAAACAACCTACACAAGTGCACTAAGTTCATTTCTATCAAAGAAACTGCCCTGAAACTATTTACAAGATGGTATTATACTCCGATTAAACTCCACGCTATTTTTCCATTGTCTTCCCCTTCTTGTTTCAGAGACTGTAAAGCCTTGGGCTCGTTCCCTCATATCTTCTGGTATTGTGACAAGGTCAAGGGCACTTGGTTACAAGTGGGGGAATTTGCCTCCAAGATATCTGACAACTCCATTACCCTTACATTACACAACTGCCTCCTTTTTTCCCCAATCACAGGTCTATCCTCATGCCTAGACATCTGAGACTGATTCACACGATCTGTGTCGCCATACACTGGTTAATAGCCCCCTTAACTGGAAATCATCTACAATTCCCTTGGCCCCACTCAAGTCCAGAATAAATGAGATATGCTTAATGGAAAAAATCTTCCACACTCTACAAAACACCACTCACATTTACAACAATAAATGGTCTCCCTGGTTCGAGCATTTCCCTTTATTCTTCAACCCAGTTTAGTTTTCTCTCACTGATCATATTCTAGGTGATATGTTTTTAACTCTGCCTTTGTCACTGTTAACACAGCCTCCTCTCTGCTAATAGAAATTATTATTTGAACCATTAAAATGATATGCTGATGTGTGTATTTGTACTGAATCTTCATATGCCTAAACCTTTATATTTTCTATATGCCTTAATCATATTGATTTGTACCGTCATTTATTTCTTTAATAAAAGTTTGTAAACAAAAAAAAGAAACGGCAATCGTGCTGTTTATAAAGGAGGTCATACCGTCATACAGTGACTAGGTGACTCCCGTACGCATGCTTACTTTAGAAATTTTAGGCTGCTTTTATCTAAAGTGTCAGAGAATGTGTCAGGCTGATAACAGAGAGAGATAACAACATACTGCAGATATATGTGCCCAGCTCAAATTTAATGAATTGGGTTTACATTCACTTTAATGTTTATTGATGAAAGATAAAAGATAAAGACTTGAACAAAAACAGTGCCAGAGGTGTGTGAAAACAGCGGCTAACCTGCACTCTACTGAGAATGGTCAGGAATTTGTCACAAAGAAGGTTGATGGCAACGCTGGTAAGCCAGCTAAATCGGATGATGGTGACTACCCGGTGACCGAGGATTGTTTGGGGACCTGGAGGAAAGGCTGGGGGCAATCTGTGACTCGCGGGGGAAAGGCGTCCTTATCCTACAATGACGTCACTCGCTAAGGTGGAAATGCAGAGAGAGGAAACTGCTGGTGAACCACACACCTCACAGCGTCTGGAAAGCCAGCTGATTCCAATGATCTTGTCACACTGATGGCATGTTTCAAGGCATGTGACAAGATGAACCAAAAGGAGTTTTGAGGCCTGGGCAAATTCTTATGGACACATCTCGGACCATTCCCCCTTAATTGAAACATATACGGTATTATCAAAGTAAATCAAATACTATGTATCAAACTGATTGCGTATCACATTGCTACAACCATTTTTTAATTGAAGGATTAAAAATATCATGGTCCAGCAGGCATGGCTAGGGACGTTACCTTTCTTTCGTGCATTGGGTAACTCTGCTGGTAGCTGCGAAGGATCCAGGACAGGGTTCAGTATTGTTCTGCCACCACGCCTCCAAAATGCTAATGGTGATTCTGCCACAGCTCTCTCCTCCAACCCCTCCTCTTCTTCTCCCTTTATGGCCTTTTCCTCTGCAGATTTATCCTCTGAACCAGCAGTCCTCCGTAGGTGTTCAAGGGGTATGCAAGCACTCAGGCAAAAAGATGCCATGCAGTGTTTTAGTTGGTCTGCTTAGGGGACAGGAGCCACACTGGGGCAGAGATTCTGTCAGCTCTGCAGGGGCAGGCTCAGAGGTGGTTGACGCCACGCCAGATTCAGCCTGGAATAGTTGTATGCGACAATGGCCCCAACCTCCTCTCCACCCTCCGACAGGGACACTTGACATGTTCCCTGTTTGGCTGAGTAAGAGGAGGACTTCCTCACCTCTCATGGCCCCCTTTAACACACAGGAAGAAGAGGAGGAGGAGGAGGAGGGAAAGTGGGATTGTGTCAGCATCGATGTGGAGGATAACACTCAGCAGCAATCTTCAAGGGATAGTTTTCAGTCCCCAGAAACCCAAGGAGTTGTACGTGGCTGGGAGGAGGTAGTTGCGGATCATGTGATCCTTAGTGACCCAGAGGACTCATGATCAAATGCCTCTGCAAACTTACGCTGCATGGCCTCCCTGATTCTGCAAAGCCTGCAAAAGGACCCTAGGATTTGTGGTATCAAGAAGAGGGATCATTACTGGTTGGTAACCCTTCTTGATCCACGTTACAAGGGTAAGGTTGCAGAACTCATCGTGCCTTTGCAGAGGGAGCAGAGGATGAAACATCTTCAGGGGGCCTTGAAGAAAGGTTTGTGCAATGCGTTTCCAAACCCTGGGAGGTTACAATTTCCTGGTGCTGGACAACGTGTTGCTGAGGCTTTGTTTAGTCACAGAAAGAGTGGCGGAGAAGGTGGCCGGCTGACCGTTGTCTTCAGACAATTCTTCGGTCCTCAGTATAAAGGTCTATTCGGTTCAAGCAACCATCGCCAGCGTCTGCATTACATGGTGCAAGAATATGTAGAGGCAAAATCAGACTTGGAGACCTTTCCATAAGAGTATCCACTGGGTTACTGGGTCTTGAGGATGGACCACTGGCCAGAGCTTGCTCAATATGCAATTGAGCTACTGGCCTGTCCTAGATCAAGCGTTCTTTCTGAATGCACAGTCAGTGCTGCTGGAGGGTTTGTAACCAATCACAGAGTGTGCCTGTCCACTGATTCTGTTGATAGGCCACATTCATAAAAATTAATCAGTCTTGGATCACCAGCTACAAAGCACCTGATGCTGATGTAACCGATTGATTTTTCTATGGATATGGGATCCCTTAAAGACTGCCTGTGCTGAGTGACTATCCTATTATGCTGAGTGACTATCCTATTGCTCCTCAATCTTGATGATGCTAGCTTCTAAGAATATTTTTGGTTTAGGGCACCACCACCACTGCCTAAGGCCCAATTTGTATTCCCCTGTTTAACAGTGGCATGTAATTACTATTTTTGATCTAATATTTCACAGCAGGGCCCGTTCCTGCGCTCAACAAGAATATCTGCGAGGGTTTACAATGTTGTGCCACCACCACCACCACCACCAAAAGGCCCAATTTGTATGCCCCTGTTGAACAGAGCCATGTAATTAAAAAATGTTGATCTAATATATTTTAACAGCAAGGCGCGTTCCTGCACTCAGCAAGAGTATCTGATGAGCAGAGTTCTGGTACCACCAACACCTAAGGCCCAATTTTCTGCAGAGTATATAGGGCAGGCTGTATAATATATACAGGCGGTCCCCTACTTCCAAACATCCGACTTACAAAAGACTCCTACTTACAAATGAAGGGAGACAACAGAATTGAGAGGAAAAAGGTGTCTCCACTGATGCTTTTTCACCAATCCTTCTTTCCCTAATAACCCCAAAATTTCAAAATCCAATTGTCATTGGGACAGAAAGTGAGGTGAAATCAAAATAAATGTTACAGGGTGATAACCCTACCCTATGCTATCCAAAAAGCGTAACAAAATTTTTTTTTTTTAGCGGGTGTACACTTAAAAAATTGACCTGTTCCAACTTACAAACCGATTCAACTTAGGAACAAGCCTATAGTCCCTATGGCGCCGTACACACGGCCGAGGTTCTCGCTGAAAATCAGCGAGAACCTCGCTGGAATGCACATTCCAGCGAGGACCTCGGCGTGTGTACGGTCTCGGCGAGCTTCCGTCGGGAGCCCGTCGAGCCGAAATAGAGAGCACGCTCTCTATTTCCTCGACGGCCCGCCTGGAAGAATGGCTGGTTGCCATTCCCGACGGGCGGGTCGCCGATTTCGACGGCCGGGAGAGAACCTCGACGGGCGGAACGATGTGTTCTGCCCGTCGAGGTTCTCTGCCGTGTGTACGGCGCCTATGAATGATATGTCTGTTACTAAGGTGAGCACACAAACGAGAAATCTTAAGAAAATATTAATTTCTTGTATAATATCAGATGAAACCAACATAGTCATAATACATAGTTTTTACCATGAATTAATGCTTGATACATGAAAATAAGATGCTTTGATATGCAGGAGAGTGGACATGTTTCGCAAAAAGCTTCTTCAGGGCCCTGCATACATCTTATGATTTCATCTAGGTTACATGAAACATAAGATGTGTCATTAGTATAATATCAATAGTTATACATTTATAGCGAAGATAAAATGTATTTATCACAATATAATAGCCACAAAGGCTGCACGTGCTCACCCAATTATTATGACGTGTACACACGATAATTTTTCAGCATGAAAAAAAAACATTGTTTTTCAGCATGTCGAAAAAACAAAGTTTTCCCAACTTCATAATTAAAACGGCGTTGCCATCGTTTTTAAAAAATGATCTAGCAAAGCGCGGTGACGTACAACACGTACGACGGCACTATAAAGGGGAAGTTCCATTCGCTTTTGGGCTGCTTTAGCTAATTCCTTGTTAGTAAAAGGCGATTTGCGCTTTTTTGTCTGTTACAGCGTGATCAATGTGCTTACTATTATGAACGGTAGTTTTACCAGAACGAGCGCTCCCGCCTCATAACTTGCGTCTGAGCATGCGCAGGTTTTTTACGTCCTTTTAGCCCACACACGATTATTTTTTACAACCCTTTTACAACGACATTAAAAAATGCAGCATGTTCGTTTTTTTTTTATTTTTTTTTTGTTTTTCAGAACCTGATAAATGATGTGTAGCCCACACACGATTATTTTAAATGAAATTTTTGAAAAACAAATTTTTTTTCATGCCGAAAAATTATCGTATGTAAGCGGCATCAGAGTTAGACGATTTTGACACATCATAGTGCAGGGATCCACTGTCATGAAAAAAACAACTGTATTTATTGTACCAGTGGAATCCAGATCCCCCCAGAATTGGCCAGTGAAGGTATTGGATCGTGAGTTTAGCTGGGGATTGTGCATTCAGAGTAATCTATGGGCCACATTATAATGATGTAGTCCAAAAACAAGAAAATATATAAAGTGGTGAAACCCTATATGAAACAGGTGGGTAAATGACAAAACAAGTCCTTCAATCAAAGCAGGCAAGTTTAATAGAGCACTTGTCCACCGAGTAACGTTTCTCATTTAAATGAAAAAAGATGGGTACTCTTACCACAAATGTTACTCCAAGAGCAATGTGTCAGATGCCGAAACTTTAGGAGGGAGTGATGATTCAAGTTGTGGACTTTCCCAGTATTCAAGATGGAGAGAGGTTCAAATTTCAGATGGAGTAACACTTGCTCCTCCTGTCACTGTGTGTTAATCTGTTGCCTCTCTCCATCTTGGCCCTATGATTCCTGCCACAACCTTTTGTATCACTCCCTATAGAGCGGTGTGTATTGTGTCCATTAAGAGTAACTTTTTTCATTTACCTGTTTGGTTTACGTATGCCCATCCGTGCTGACCACGGGCACCATCAGTCTCTCCATCAACATATGCGGTGGACGAGTGCTCTATATGAAGACGTGCTTTGATTTGAAGGACTGTTTTGTCATTTACACTTCACCTGTTTGCATGGGTTTCACCACCCTTTATATATTTTCTTGTTTTTGGACTACATCATTATAATGTTACCCATGTAAATGGGATTGGTCACATTGTTCATGCAATCCCATGCATGCTCCAAACAGGGTTCTGTTAGTGCTGGCTGCTTCCTTTCTTTCTTCACACTTCAGCAGCACAACTTTATTTTTGTTTTGTTTAACTATGGGCCAGATCAGGTATGGGCGAATCTTTAATTTGGAGTAACGTTTCTCATTTACGACTCCGCCGAAACTTTAGGAACAAGTACGTATTCAAAAGCACTTGCTCCTAAAGTTGCGGCGGCGTAGATAAAAATGAGCCGGCGGAAAAATTGGGCGGGTAGGGGTTTTTTTTATAACTAGGCGACGCGGCGAACGTACTGACGTCGACGTCAGCCATGCTCCAAATTCTTAGTGACGTCATATTCACGGATTTTACGCAAACGACTCGAATTTTTTTTTTCTCGACGCGATAGGGCCATACTTAACATAGGATACTCCACTAGGGGGCTTTATCTTTATGCCGCGTATCTCTTACGGAAACGTCGGAAAGTCACTGCGTCGGGCCCGAATACGATCGTGAATTGCCGAT
This sequence comes from Rana kukunoris, assembly GCA_029574335.1. Taxonomy (NCBI): domain Eukaryota; kingdom Metazoa; phylum Chordata; class Amphibia; order Anura; family Ranidae; genus Rana; species Rana kukunoris. The sequence continues at coordinate 273,796,667 of CM056059.1, read as the reverse complement.
TCTCGCTGATTAACATATTCTCGGCGTTAATCATCGGGAACGCCCCCAGCGCCATTTTAAAAATTGCAGTTCCGATACGACGGCGAAATACAATTACGCCGCTCGTATAGGAACTCCAACCCGGCGTTTCTTGTTTTCTGACTACAGAAAACAGAAACGCCGGCTCAAAGTGAGAGTTAGGCTGGAGTATCACTGATGCTCCAGAGTAACTCTACCTGAATCTGGCCCTATATGTTTAATAAGAAAATTTGAATCAGGTTAGATTAAATTAAGGTTAAATATATGCAGTTAGCAAAGGGGGGGGGGGGGGGGGGGGTTAGAGAAGCTTAGTATTTTACTGGTGAAACACACCATATCCCTGACAGAGATAATATTGGGATGAAACAAATACTAAATCGATAGCTATGTGCATATAATACTTGTTTTACAGGGTAAAGATAGATAAGAGATTTACACATAGGGCCAGATTCAGGTAGAGTTACGCTGGCGTATCAGTGATACACCAGCATAACTCACACTTTGAGCCGGCTTATCTGTTTTCTGTATGCAGAAAACAAGATACGCCGGTTTGTTGCAAATATCCGACAGGCGTAATTGTATTACACCGTCGGATCTTAAAGGCAGTTTTAAAATGGCCGCCGGGGGCGTTCCTGCTGATTTACGCCGAGAATATGTAAATCAGCGAGATACGACAATTCACAAACGTACGCGGGCCCGACACAGTCACTTTACAACGTTTCCGTAAGGAGTTTCCCGGCGTAAAGATAAAGCAACAAAAAGCAGGTGCATCCTATGTTAAGTATGGCCGTCGTGACCGCGTCGAATTGAAAAAGTTTAACGTCGTTTGCGTAACTCGTCCGTGAATGGGGATTGACGTCATTGACGTTCACTTCGAAAACACCGTCATAATTTGGAGCATGCGCACTGGGATACATTGACAGCCGGCGCATGCGCAGTACGTTCGTGCCTATTTTAAATACTACACGCCCCCTACCCGCCCAATTTGAATTCCGCCGGCCCATTTTCGCTACGCAGCCGCAACTTTAGGAGCAAGTGCTTTGTGAATACAGTACTTTCTCCTAAAGTTTCAGCGGAGTAACGTAAATGAGCAACGTTACGCCAGAATAAAGATTCTCCCATCTACCTGAATCTGGCCCATAGTGAGAACACTTAATCCTGTATATGCATAATACTATTAAAATAAGGCTATGTCAGTGAGGAATGGGGTAGGCTACAATAGGGGTTGGAGACTAGTAACTATTAATAAGAAAATAGACGTATAATTAATTGCATTCGGGCATGTTGCATGTGAGTGTGTTAAACATGGGGTCCTAAATATATAACAGAGTCAGGTGTCGGGACCAAATCCAAAAATGCTCTGAGTGATTCCAAAAATAATGCGTTGTTTATAAACACTGTATATTAATGAGCCCAAGGTATACTCGTTCAGCGCTCTATGCTCCTTATGAGAAGACATACCATGCAACAAAATAGGCCACAAAAAATCCTATTAAAAGACCTTAAATATCCTATATAGTGGTATCCCTTATCTGGTTAGTACAATAATACCGGATCTGTGACACTGTGGTGTCATAGCCACTACGGCGGTGACTAGGGATGAGCCAAACACCCCCAGAACGTGCGAACAGGCAAACAATTTGTTTCGAACACAGTTAAAATCTATGGGACACGAACATGAAAAATCAAAAGTGCTAATTTTAAAGATTAATATGTTAGGCCGCGTACACCCGATCAGACATGTCCGACGAAACTTGTCCGACGGACCGTTTTCATTGGACCAGGCTGAAGTGGTCTGTTGGTCTGATGTGCGTACACACCATCGGACCAAAATCCCATCGGACCAGAACGCGGTGACGTAGAACACAACGACGTGATGAAAAAACGAAGTTCAATGCTTCCAAGCATGCGTCGACTTGATTCTAAGCATGCGCGGGTTTTTGGTCCGATGATTTTGTATACTAACCATCGAACCTGTCCGATGGACAGGTTTCCAGCGGACATGTCTTCAAGCATGTTTTGAAACTTTGGTCCGCTGGAAAACGGTCCGATAGGCCATACACACGATCGAACATGTCCGCTGAAACTGGTTGGCAGACCAGTTTCAGCGGACATGTTCGATCGTGTATACGCGGCCTTATTGTCATAAAAAGTTTTTGGGGACCTGGGTCCTGCCCCAGGGAACATGTATCAATGCAAAAAAAAGTTTGAAAAACTGCAGTTTTTTCGGCAGCAGTGATTTTAATAATGCTTAAAGTGAAACAATAAAAGTGAAATATTCCTATAAAGGGGTGTTCCAGCCAAATTTTATGTTTATTAAAAGTCAGCAGCTACAAAAAGTGTAGCTGCTGGCTTTTAATAAACATACACTTACCTGCTCCAGCGTTCCAGCGACGCGCCGGCCGGGGCTCCGCTCCGCTCCCCCTCTCCCCCTCTCCTGCCAGCCGGCATCCTCATTGCTACTGTGGGCACCCGCCCGTGACAGCCTTCGGCTTCACGGCCGGTCACCCACTGCGCATGCGCGAGCGGCACTGCTCATGTGCGCGGCGCGGCTCGTCGCTGCGCCGTCCTATTGGACAGGCGATCGCCTAGGACCTATCAGTGTCCTAGGCCATCGCCTACAGGGAGGGGCTGCAATAAGGCGATTAAGCTTAATCGCCCTACCAGCCCCTCGGCGTAAGGAGGAAGTGGGACAGGAAGTCCCACTCCCCCTGAAGCCCCCACTCCCCCCCAAAAAAATGACATGCCAAATGTGGCATGTAAGGGGGTGAGGAGTGGGATAAGCGGAAGTTCCATTTTGGGGTGGAACTCCGCTTTAACCACTTAAGCCCCGGACCAAATGCAGCTAAAGGACCAGGCCCCTTTTTGCAAATTGGCACTGCGTTGCTTTAACTGACAATTGCGCGGTCGTGCGACGTGGCTCCCACACAAAATTGGCGTCCTTTTTTTACCACAAATAGAGCTTTCTTTTGGTGGTATTTGTGCGTGATCACCTGTGCGACCCTCCCCCCGGAGGCATTTTTCTCCAATTTTTTGCGCTATAAACAAAAATAGAGAGTGGTATTTGATCGTGCGGTTTTATTTTTTGCGCTAAAACAAAAATAGAGCGATTTGAAAAAAATGCAATGTTTTTTACTTTTTGCTATAATAAATATCCCCCCCCCAAAAAAAAAATAAAAATATATATATATATATATATATATAGCAATAAGCGTTTATCGGTTGGTTTGCGCAAAATGTATAGCGTTTACAAAATAGAGGATAGATTTATTGCATTTTTATTTTTATTTTTTTACTACTAATGGCGGCGAATCAGCAATTTTTTTCATGACTGCGACATTATGGCAGACTTTTCGGACAATTTTGACACATTTTTGGGACAATTGTCATTTTCACAGCAAAAAATGCATTTAAATTGCATTGTTTACTGTGGAAATGACAGTTGCAGTTTGGGAGTTAACCACAAGGGGGCGCTGTAGGGGGTTATGTGTTCCCTGTGTGTGTTTACAACTGTAGGGGGTGTGGCTGTAGGTGTGACGTCATAGATCGCGTCCCCCCTATAAAAGGGATGACGCGATCGATGCTACCGCCACAGTGAAGCACGGGAAAGCCGTGTTTACACACGGCTCTCCCTGTTCTTCAGCTCTGGGGACCGTTTGCCGCACTCCAGCGGCCATCGGGTCCGCGAGTCCCGCGGTCCTGGAGCTTCGGACCGGGTCACGGGAGCGCACCAAGGGCGCGCACCCATGACCCATGGCTGGGTAGTAGTACAGGATGTACCTGTACGCGGCTCTGCCCAGCCGTGCCATTCTGCCGACGCATATGTGCAGGAGGCGGTCCTTAAGTGGTTAAGTTTCATACCTGGGGCATGTCTATAGTATGCCAGTAAAGTAGCACATGTTTCCAGTGTTTATAAGTCCCTGCACAAAATTACAATTTCCAAAGGAAAAAAAGTAGTCCTTCTGGTCTGGTATGGATTTTAAGGGGAACAAAAAAATGGCGTGGGGTTCCCCCCAAAAACCCATACCAGACCCTTAACTGAGCACGAAACCTGGCAGGCCGCAGAAAAAGAGGGTTGATGAGAGAGCGCCCCCCCTCCTGAACCGTACCAGGCCACATGTCCTTAACATGTTGAAGGATGTCCCCATGTTGATGGGGACGAGGACCTCATCCCCACAACTCTTGCCCAGTGGTTGTGGGGGTATGCGTGCGGGGGGCTTATTGTAATCTGGAAGCCCGCTTTAACAAAGGGGACCCCCAAATTCCAGCCCCCCATGTGACTTGGTAACGGGTACATTGTACCCCTACCATTTCACCAAAAAAAAGTGTCAAAATGTTAAAAACCACAGTACACAGCTTGGGACAAGTCCTTTATTAAAAAGGGAAAAAAAGAGAAAAAAAATCCAGAGATGTAAATTCTCTATCTCCAGTGATGATACAAAGAAAAAAAAAATGCGCCGACACGATCCTACCACCACATGAGTCAGCCAACCAATGATGCTCTCCAGCTTGACAACAGTTAAATAGCTGAGGGTGGGGCCACCCGTCACGTGCATGGGTGACCCCGTCCCCTCTGACGCAATGGGGGAACACCGGGGTTACCCAGTGACACGCATCACTCCTCTGGCACAACGCGGGTTTCCCATTGCATCAGAGAGGGGTGGGGTCACCCGTACATGTCACTCGGTAACCCCGGTGTTTCACCATTGTGTCAAAGGGGGGCAGGATCACCCACGCAATCTGGAGAGCGTCATTGGTCGGCTGCCTCCCATGGAGGCAGGATCGTGTCGGCGTAGGTTTTTTTTCTTAGTATCATCGCTGGAGATAGAGAATGGATTTACATCGCTGGAGATTAAGAATGGATTTACATTGCTGGAAATTTTCCTCTTATTTTCTCTTTTTAATAAAGGCCTTGTCTCAAACTGGCACCAGTTCTCAAAAATGATATCGGAGAACTGGAGAAAGTGCAGAGAAGGGCAACTAAACTGATAAGAGGCATGGAGGAGCTAAGCTATGAGGAAAGATTAGAAAAACTGAATTTATTCACTCTTGGGAAGAGGAGAATAAGGGGGATATGATCAACATGTACAAATATATAAGAGGTCCATATAGTGAACTTGGTGTTGAGTTATTCACTTTAAGGTCAACACTGAGGACAAGGGGGCACTCTTTACGTCTGGAGGAAAAGAGATTTCCCCTCCAAATACGGAAAGGGTTCTTCAAAGTAAGAGCTGTGAAAATGTGGAACAGACTCCCTCCGGAGGTGGTTCTGGCCAGCTCAGTAGATTGCTTTAAGAGAGGCTTGGATTCTTTCCTAAATGCACATAATATAACGGAGTACTAAGTTTTGTAGGTAAAGTTGATCCGGGGTAAATCCGATTGCCTCTCGGGGGATCAGGAAGGAATTTGTTTTCCCTCCAGCAGCAAATTGGATCATCGCTCTGCTGGGGTTTTTTGCCTTCCTCTGGATCAACTGTGGGTATGGAGTTGGGTGTATGGGATGTACTGTGTTTTATTTTGTTTGTTTATTTTTTTTATGGTTGAACTGGATGGACTTGTGTCTTTTTTCAACCTGACTAACTATGTAACTATGTGTACTGTGGTTTTTAAAAATGTTTACACTTTTTTTGTGAAATGGTAGGGGTACAATGTACCCTGTTATCCAACATCCTCAACATCCTTCCCATGTTGAGGGCATGTGGCCTGGTACGGATCAGGAGGGGGGCCGCTCTCTTGTGTCCCCTTTTTTTCCTGCGGCCTGCCAGGTTGTGTGCTCGGGTAAGGTATTTATTCTTGGGGGAACCCCACGCCCTTTTTTTACATTTTGGCGTGGGGTTCCCCTTAAAATCCGAAGGGTCTGGTATGGATTTAGAGGGGGACTCCTAAGCCATTTTGTCAAAAAATATTGGCGCAGGGTTCCTTCTAACCACTTAGAGCCGGTTCACACTGGGGCAACACGACTTTCAGCACGACTTTGGGTGACAACTTGAACACGACTTGAGTATGAATCACAACGCGACTTACAACACGACTTGAAGTTGCCTTCAGGAGGGGAACCTCGATACCAAATTTTAAATAAAAAAACAGCATGGGTCCCCCCTATGGAGCATACCAGGACCTTAGGTCTGGTATGGATTTCAAGGGGACCCCCTACGCCGAAAAAACAGCATGGGTTTTTACAAAAAATATGTAGAAGAATACGTTTGGGCCTAAACTTATATATTTTTGGGGGATATTTATTATAGCAAAAAGTAAAAAATATTTTTTTTTTTTTTTTAAATTGTCGCTCTATTTTTGTTTATAGCACAAAAAAAAAATGCAAAGGTGATCAAATACCACCAAAAGAAAGCTCTATTTGTGGGAAAAAAGGACGTAAATTTTGTTTGGGAGCCACTTCACACGACCGCGCAATTGTCAGTTAAAGCGACGCAGTGCCGAATCGCAAAAACACCTTGGGTCATTTACCAGCGTATTGGTCCGGGTCTTAAGTGGTTAAAATCACTACTCCTGACAAAACTTCAGTTTTTAAAACATTTTTTGCATTGATAAATGTCCCCTGGGGCATGCTCCATGGCAGCATACGTGTGGGTTGGCCCCACCTCCATTACTACCCAATAGGACCCCTCCCTTCAGCTGTGGGCTCTTAGCCGTGTTCTGTAACTAGCCTACTTCAAGCATTGGGAGGGACTCCTGCTGCCATGGAGCCTATCAGGAAAGGAAAATTACGGTAAGTATTTGATAATAAATTTTCAGTTTTCCTGACATGCTCCATGGCAGTATACGTGTGGCAAATAACTCGCCAAAAACACCCGGGCGGGCAAAATGCTGAGGCAAGAATAAATTAATTTAACACTGTCAACTGACAGCACTTGTAAATTATAATTCAGTGAAGATAAAGCAGCCAGTTCAACACAATAGTGGGAAACAAAACGTATTAATAGAGGACCATCAAGCCGCTCTGCATATAACTTCAGGTGCGACATGACATGAGGCTGCCCAAGAAGCCAAAATGCTCCAGGTTGAGTGTGCAGTAACTGCCTCTGGAGGAGCCAAGCCCTTGGCTTTGTATGCCCTTTGGATGGTCTGAACTATCCAAGCTGCAATGCATCTGATTGAGGTCCATTTTCCTTTGTTCTTTCCATGAAGAAAAATGAAAAGAAAATCCGTTTGTCTAAAAAGATTCTGTCATTTCCAGATATTGACTTAATGTGTGCCCCACAACAAGGGGATGAATACTTTGATCTTCAGATAACCCAAGTGGGCAGTACATTTTCCTGATTTTCATGAAAAATGTATGCAACTTTAGGATTTGAGCCCAGCATAGGAATTAATACTGCTCTATCTGGAAAGAAGGTCAAGAATGTTTCTTTTGAACCCAGATTTCTGATGTCAGAGACTTTTATCTGAAGTGATCGCTACTAGAAAGACGGTCTTGAGAGTAAGATCCTTAGCTGATAGTGGTTTATCCGGATCAGAGCTTATCGTGATAAGATAGCCCAGGACAAAAGGCAGATCCCATTTGGGGAACCTCGGTTTTTCTCTGGGGTCTAAGCCGGATGGCACCCTTAAAGAACTGGCGAAACAAGGGATGATTGGCCCAAGAGATTCCAGTAAATGCAGAGATGGCAGAGATGTGCACTCGGAGTGAACTGATTGCTAAAGGTAAGTCCAAACCTGTTTGTAAAAAAAAAAACTGAGTATATCTTGGACCTTTGGGGAACTGCAAGGGTTACCTCTGAAAAACAGATGATCTGTAAATTTTGACCAGATACACTCGTAAACTTTGTTAAATTCTTGAAATTGCTTCTTCTGGACATTCTAATGCTTCAAGCCTTTCCCTCTCAAGAACCACACTCTGAAGTTCAGATGAGCTGGACATGGGTGCAACGTTGTGCCCTGAAAGAGGAAATCTGATCTGAGATGAAGAGGGATCGAGTCACGGTAACTGAGAAGTGTTGAGGGAAAACCATGGCCTGTTGGGCCAAAATTGAATCAATGCTTGGATTTCTACATCCTCTGATCTGAATCGGCGAAGAAACTGAAGAATTACAGGTATTGGTGGAAAGGCATAATATATGCTGAATTTCTATCGATCTGTGAGAGCGTCTATCTCATAGGCTTGGGGATCCCGGAACCTCGAATAATACTTGATCAAATTGTGGTTGTATGGGGACGCAAACAGATCCACTTCTGGGGACACTCCCAGTGTTAGAAGCCAATTAAACACTGCAGTGGATTGTCTTACACCTCCTACACTCGGTGTCTTGTTGTTAATGAGGCGTGCTGTATTCTGGGAACTGTGTTTGTCCCAGAAAGCAGCCTGCCCATTCACAAAGCGCCACACCGCTCGCACATGCCGCAAGGCTTCACTGCCTGTTTCCCTTGGATGGCCGCACTCCAAAAACAATGTTGTTCCTTTTTAATAAAACTGGTCACAAAACAAACATGTCACAGCAAAAAATCAGATGAGAAACTGACGCGTTTCACACTATCATACAGTGCTTATTCATGGATGAGCACTGTATGATAGTGTGAAACGCGTCAGAATTCTCATCTGATTTTTTGCTGTGACATGTTTGTTTTGTGACCAGTTCTATTAAAAAAGAACAACATTGTTTTTGAAGTGCGGCCATCCTAGTTTTTTCTATAAATCTTGCATATCATTGCAGCGCCGGCACCCAAGTGTTTGGACTTCAGTCATCTAGTTATCTGGGACTTTGGAGCGGTTAAACTCTTTTCCTGCCTGTTTCCCTTACTGTGGATGGCGGCGCCTGGAGCTGCCAGGATCGAGGATCGGACACGACAGGGGCCGACATCGCTGCAGCTAGGACAGGTAAGTGTCCTTATTAAAAGTCAGCAGCTACAGTGTTAGTAGCTGCTGACTTTTAATTTTGTATTTTTTTTTAATGGAACATCCGCTTTAAGAAATTATTTAATAATAAGGAATAAGGAAAAAATAATAAAAATAACATTGGGAAATAAATAAAAAAATGAAAATGAGAATGAAGATAAATATAAGTATTAAACATGATATGGGCAGCGATTAACATCACCTACGTCAATTGAGTTAAACAGATGTTATAATGGGAACAAGAAGCATATGTATATGTAAATCATAAAGTTTCCACTTGTATACAGAGTAGTAAATATTACAGATGCAGTTACAAAGATAATAGGTAGACATTATAATGTTATGCCGCGTACACACAATAATTTTTCGGGTTGTAAAAAATTACGTTTTTCAGCCTCTAGAAAAAAAAACTTCATCATTAAAACGATGTTGCCAACACACAATAGTGAAAAAAATATGCTCTAGCAAAGCGTGGTGACATACAACATGTACTGACGGCAATATAAAGGGGAAGTTCCATGCGGATGACGCCACCCTTGGGGCTGCTTTAGCTGATTTTGTGTTAGTAAAAGACGATTTGCGCTTTTCTGTCTGTTACAGCGTGATGAATGTGCTTACTCCATTACGAATGATATTTTTACCAGAACGAGCGCTCCCATCTCATAACTTGCGTTCTAAGCATGCGCGGGTTTTTTATGTCGTTAAAGCCCACACGCGATCATTTTTTACAACCTGAAAAACAACATTGTTTAAAACGTTGTTAAAAAATAAAGCATGTTCAAATTATTTTTTTTTATACGTTTTTCAGAGCCCAAAAAATGCTCTGAAGCCCACACATGATCGTTTTAAATTACATTTTTTTTAAACGTTGTTTTTTACAACCCGAAAAATGATCGTGTGTACGCGGCATAAGTTACAAAAAGGGTTTGAATGAAGTGCTGTATTTAACCCTGGTGGGTAGGTGGCTCTTTGATTGAATATCCACTTAGCCTCTTGCTGGAGGATCTTCTTATGGAAGTCTCCTCCCCTTTCTAATTCTGGGATTACTTCTAAGGCAAAGAATGAAATATATGCTGGGTCGTAACTGTGGTGCAGTCCCACATGTTTACATATTGGAGTATAAAGTAACCCTGCATCTACCGTAGATAGTACAGATGATCCTGTATTAGCTTGGGAAAAGGACACTTGGTCTTGCCAATATAAAATGCACCGCCTAGGCACGTAGCTAGATAGACAATGCCACTGGTGTGGCAATCCGCATTATTGATTTGGCCAATTCTTGTGGATCTGGCTTCCACCGATACAATAATTACAGTTGGTTATTCGTGACAGTGGATCCCTGCTCCATGTGTCAAAATTGTTTAACTCTAATAATTAGGTGAGCACGTGCAGCCTTTGTGGCTATTATGTTGTGATAAATGAATTTTATCTTCGCTGTAAATGTATAACTATTGATATTATACTAATGACACATTTTATGTTTCATGTAACCTAGATGGAAATTATGTTGTGATAAATGAATTTTATCTTCGCTGTAAATGTATAACTATTGATATTATACTAATGACACATTTTATGTTTCATGTAACCTAGATGGAAATATATGTATACAGTGTCCTGAAGAAGCTTTTTGCAAAACATGTTGGCTCCCCTGCATATCAAAGCATCTTATTTTCATGTATCAAGCATGAATTCATGGTCAAAACTATGTATTATGACTATGTTGGTTTCATCTGATATTATACAATAAATTTATATTTTGTTAAGATTTCTCGTTTGTGTGCTCACCTTAGTAACAGACATATCACCTCCAGTAAAAATCCTATTACTCTTGAGGGAACGTTGTGTCTTCCTTATTTTCTCTATTATACTGTATACTGCCTTCCCTTGCTTCTACATACCACCCTGCCACTATACACTGCCCTACCAGTATATACCACTCTGCCTCTATGCAGAGCTCTATCCTGGCCTAGGCCAACAAGGCCCAGGCCTAGGGCAGCACTTTGCAGGGGGGCAGCACGAAAAGGGCCCCCGCCGGCTTGCGCTACACTGTTAGGAAAATTAGTCTAGCGCCCCCATAACGCGGCCGCGCTGCTTCTGGTATGCGGGCGGCCGGCATTCCACAACTGTGGGGGGGGCTCTTCCAATTTTGACTGTTTTATCATCCTGGACCACAAACCTTCCTCACTGTGCTATATGTAGAGTAAATGAGGGTTATAGCTCCTGTCAGTTTATTTTTTACCATCCCTGTCCCATTGCGAAGATTTCTCTTCACTTCCTGCTCTATGGGCAATCAGGAAGTAAGAGGAAATCTAAGTAAATTAAGGGAATTCATTGAGGATGATCTGTCTTCTTTCAATGAACATTATTTCGCTTGTCCCCAGCAGAAGTTATCTGATTGTATTAGTACAGTGCAGTCTCTGATTAGACAGGGTGTGTGTGAACTAGCTTTTGTTCAAACTGTGCTGCAGGCATGGTCAGATCTCCTGATCCGCCACTCAATCATTAATCCTGCCTTTCCAATAATCTATCCGTCAATCACCTATGGCAACCCCAGCTACAGCCCAGTTTACCCAGCCTCCTGACAAATATTTTTACCCAGTGTCTACTGGTTACACCTACCCCACCTTCAATCCATCTGCTTCTTCCCTTCCACCTGTAACAACTCCCCAACAACCTCCTCCAGCCACTGTTCCAGTGTCTTTGCCACATTCCAACCCTTTCTCTTACACAATTCCATCCTTTTTATACATCCCTCCCATTATTTACAAATCTGCAGTGACTAAACCTAAAAAGAAGCGGAAGTACTTCCCGACCTACACCATCTTGCCAGAAAGAAAACATAGAGAAGAGCGCCTCTGAGTATACTGTATTTAATGTATAAAATAAAGAGTATCCAGCACTTATATTGTATATAACAAAAGTGAAGTCCGGGGAGCTGGTGTAGATCTGTGCTGACGTCTAATGGAGCATCAGAGCCAGGTGATTGCAGCCGCTCTGAGCTGGGGGCAGACGACTAAGTCCGTGATAGTGAATGGCTGCTGCACTGGGAATGTCGTTTGCACAACATGTGACGTCAGCTGTAGGGAGGCCAGAGAGGACCACAACGCGTTTCAGAGCGCGCGCAAGTCTGGGAATAACCCTGCGCGCTCTTTTTACAAGTTTCACAACACTTGAAAAAGAGCGCGCAGGTCTATTCCCAGACTCGCGTACGCTCTGAAACGCGTCGTGATCCTCTCTGGCCTCCGTACAGCTGACGTCACATGTTGTGCAAATGACATCCCAGTGCAGCAGCCAATCACCATCATGAACTTAGTCGGCTGCCTCCGGCTCCGAGCGGCTGCAATCACCTGGCTCTGATGCTCCATTAGACATCAGCACAGATCTACACAAAGCTCGGCAGACTATACTTTTGTTATATACAATGTAAGTGCTGGATACTCTTTATTTTATACATTAAATACAGTATACTCAGAGGCGCTCTTCTCTCTGTTTACTTTCTTGCATATTTGAGCCAGCTTCGCTTCTGGAGAGCTGCCCTGAGCATCTGTCATCACCTGCACTGGCTGCTTATAGCCATCAATCACAGCCTATTGCTACTTTACTGGCACTGATCCTTTTAAACCATACACGCTGATAGTGTGTACTTATTCTCATTTACCTTTTATATTTATTTTTATACTTTGTCCTACATTTGATTGTCTCTGCAGACATCCTGAGCACTGTTACCCATTCCTAATTACACCATCTTGCCAGCTACCCAGCCTAACGTCCCAGTACCAGCTACCCAGCCTGACGTCCCACTGCCAGCTACCCAGCCTGACGTCCCAGTGCCAGCTACCCAGCCTGACGTCCCAGTGCCAGCTACCCAGCCTGATGTCCCAGTGCCAGCTACCCAGCCTGACGACCCAGTGCCAGCCAACCAGCCTGATGTGCCAGCTACCCAGCCTGACATCCCAGTGCCAGCCACCCAGCCTGACGTCCCAGTGCCAGCCACCCAGCCTGACATGCCAGCTACCCAGCCTGATGTCCCAGTGCCAGCTACCCAGCCTGATGACCCAGTGCCAGCCACCCAGCCTGACATTTCAGTGCCAGCCACCCAGCCTGACGTTTCAGTGCCAGCCACCCAGCCTGACATTTCAGTGCCAGCTACCCGACACTGCATTTTATACAACCTACTTTACTGACACTATACAAAGTTCACTGCATTGCTACTACATACTTCTCACTGCCCTGTTTTTATATACTGCTCAACCATTTCATAAAGCTCACTGCACTGTGATTTTATAATGCTCACTGGACAGCACTGCCATTACATACAGTGGGGGTGGCAAGCTCCGAGGTGGTAGCCCTAGATGTTACTGCTGCCCCTAAGACCTGGGAGAGCAACCATTTAGTAGCGGTAGTGAGGGTAGTGCAGGAAGGCCTAGACAGTTGGTGCCATTATGGGACTCTAAGTCAGGAGGACAACTGGTATAATTTGTCACCAAGATCGCCTCAACTAAATTGTTTGCTGACTCCAGGTGCCAGGGTTCGGCGTGTGGTGGACACGGGGATGATAAATTACTGGGAGGGGCAGGGCATCACCTAGCTGTCTTGGTCAATGTTGGAACCAATGACAGAATATGTGGAAGGTGAAGGCTACTTAAGAATCAATCTAAAGGACTAGGCTGCAAGTTGAAGAGAAGGACCTCCAAGGAGATATTCTCTGAAATATTGACTGTGCCATGCACAACACAGGAAAAACAAGGGGAGAATAGAGAATTGAATGCATGGATGTAAGAGGGAAGGATTTGGGGTTCTACAGCTGACTTTTTTTATTGGTGTACAACCTATATGCTGAAGATGGTTTGCACCTAAATGAAAGGGGCTCTGTTGTGCTGGGGGAGAGGTTTATGAAAAGGCTGGAGGAGAATTTTAACTAGGATTGAGGACGGGGAAGAATTAGATTATAATGGGTCAGACAGGTCAGACAAAGTTCAGTCCCTATTGGTTGGTGGAATGGAGAAAGATTGGGGAGGGCTATGGCAGGTGATAAGAAGGTTCCAATGTTACAAACAACCATTGCACATGTTTCTATTTGTACTAAAAAATTAAATATTAGCTAAATAGGTGTGCAAAATGTGACAATGGATTAGTGTTCATGTACCAATGAAGGAATTCTGCCAAGCAAAATAGGCGAGGTGGACGCTTTGGTGCATGAAGAGATTTAATTGGTATTGCTGAGTCTTGGATTTATTCTTCACATGACTGGGCTATTAATTTTCCTGGCTATTCATTTTCTTAGAGACAGGGTAAAAAGAAAAGGTGGTAGTGGCTGTCTCTATGTGAGAACTAATCTCAAAGCGAGTGTGAAAGAGGACCTAGTTGATGGAGAGTGTGATGAGGCTGAAGCATTATGGGTGGAATTGCACATGGGTGTGCGTACTACAAAGGTAATCATTGGAGTTTGTTATAGGCCACCCAGTTTTAATGAGGAGGTGAAGACTCAGCTCCTTGCACAGATAGAAAAAGCTGCAAGGGTTGGGACAGTGATAATAATGGGAGATTTCAACTACCCGGAAATTGACTTTAGTAGTGACACTACAGGAACAGTTAAAGGGCATACATTTATAAAACTATCATGCCGCGTACACACAACCGTTTTAAATGTCCTTAGAAAAACGCAATTTTTCTCGACTTGATTCTTGTCAAGCCTCCCTTGCATACACATGATTGTAAAAAAAAATCCTTGAGAAAAGCGCAGTGATGTACAACATGTACGACGGCACTATAAAGGGAAAGTTCCATTCAAATGGCGCTACCCTTTGAGCTGCTTTTGCTGATTTTGTGTTAGTAAAAGTTTGGTGAGAGACGATTCGCCACGGCCAGCCTTCCAACTTGTGATCAGAGTCTTCGAGTAGGAAATGCGATAATCCTAATAACCAAGGCCTGAGGTGTGCCTTGGCCTGCTGGTCGGTATGCCTGAAATAAGGGCAAAAGACACATATTTAGGTGAAGAAGTGTAGGTAAGCGACCATCAAGTATAGCAGCGCATGCCCGGGTGGCAACAGTATGTATATCCGGTAAGTATCCGCTATGACAGGAGAACACACTGACTCATGACCTGTGATAGAAGAACGTGCGAAACAGACCAGAACTCAACTAAACCCCCCGAGAAAGATTGGATTGAGCCTGCTGCCCGAGACAACCCAGACATGAGCCTGACGTGCTTGTGATAAGAGAATACGTGGGGGCAACTGGAGCCATGACTGGCCCGAGGAGCACCTGCAATAATGGCTGAGCAGAACAAAATACCAGTGACGAAGCTCCTTAAAAAATCCCCCAACCTCTGGCCTACCCATACTTGGTATGGGGAAGTAAGAGGGTGAGTTGCAAAAAAATGGACAAACTGTCAGGAGTCTGAAGTGCTGGATACCTGATGGATATGTTGATGGAGCAGGTGAATAAGGCCAATGCGCTTAGGCAACAATCATCGTTAAACATGGAACCATGCCCAACACACAGAACCCACCTGATGGACTTGGTTGGCAGGTTACAGGCAGAAGCACGACCCGATCGTGAGTCCTGAATGCACGAGTAGTCTTACCCTATCAACAGCAGGACTGATGGAATTGAGTGCAAGGATAGTTGATATCGGTTTGAATACTGATACAACCCCCCCCCTCCCCCCAACTGCCCAAGTGCTGAATCCCCAGACTACGGACAAGCACCTAATGAAAAAAGTATTGCAGGAAAAAGCAGCCCAAAGTACCAATGCTATTGGAACTCGCCACTAGGTACCTAGGAGGCCCGCCCCCCTACCTACAGAATGAAGGTAAAGAAACCAGACCAATCACCCCTGGAAATGCTGCCTCCAGTAACTTGATTGATAATGAAGGCATTACTGTCTGCGGAAGCCAGGACACTTTGACAAACCTTACGATGCAGTGATGAGCCCCGTGAGCAGGCCTGGAAATACCTCCAGCAGGATTGTCAGAGGATCAGGGATGGGAGATTCCACCACCGCCCCTGACAAGGAACACGCTTGGCTCAGACATATTAACCAGAAGGCCTGATAAACCAGGCCCAAAGGGATGCTGACATGGCCAGCAGAAACAGAAGAAGAGCAGGAGATGGGGGTGCGCTGACACCCTGCCTCTGAATGCATGAGCTTCAATTACCTCCATCCTGATTTGCAACCATACCAGGTTGCGGAGAGCATGCTTGGCCCACATGAATCTGCAAACCAGAATTTGCCTAAAACCTGTACCATGCTGGTAGAGGAGAGTAGCTGGGACAAATTGGAAACAAACCAAAGTGAACCGCCGTTCCTTGAGCCAAACTTGAGCCGAGTGCTGAAGTATGGACTGACTCCTAGATGACGGGGTGCTACCCTGCACTGAAACCCTCACATGGTAGAAGCGATGGAACGTGAACTAGTCGTAACAGAGACATGCAGCAAGCCCAAGCTAAGGAAACACAAACTAGAAATGACAGAAAACAGACATGAAACAACAATGCCCTTCTGTGCCTACCTAAGTATGAGAATATGAGCAGAAACCTCAAGAAAGCTGCGCATGAATGAACCTGATGACAGCCCCCCCCGAAGAAGTGAGCCCGAGTAACCTGAACAAACTGAACACTCAGGGCTAGTGTATCCATGGACTGTGGTGGGTAATCATATAGGTGTAATGAACGAACGTGCAACGTATGACGTATTGTATACGGGCGGAGAAGATTGAAGTTAACAATCATTAAAAACGTAAACTCGGCCCGTATTAATCTGTAAACGTGACATATCCTGAGATGTGAGCACTAGCTAATCAACCCAGGTGCAACATGGACAAAGTACAATGAGACATGGTAACCACGAAGAAGACAACGCCATGACAAACAAGCACTATGACAGAAATCGTGGGGGCAGCAATGCTATGACAGGAATCGTGTGGGCAGCAATGCTATGACAGAAATCGTGGGGGCAGCAATGCTATGACAGAAATCATGGGGGCAGCAGGGCTCTAGTCCTGTGGGAATGCGTGGGAACGGTGTCCCTGCACTTTTTTCACAGCAGGAATGCAGTTCCCTTTGCAGGACTAGAGCAGCCGAGAGCAGCCCGAGACAATCCTTCACTAAGCGGCGATGCCCAGCTCGAGTCACTGTCAGGGGCAGGCGAACCTTAGTAATCCTTTATGTTACTGGCCGCTTCCTGTATATGGATTCATTGGGTAGTGTGCAGGTATTCCATCACTTCCTCGATGCCGAAATGGTTCCTGGGAGCTTTTGTCATTGTTCCTAGGAGATATTGCGGAGGTCTGCCGCGAGTTATCGCAGGATTTAGAAAGAACTTGCTTAAAAAAAAAAACATGCGGTTTAGTAATTATGCATATGAGCGTATCATTTAATTTTTTTGGTGGGGGAGTGGATCTTGGGTGGGAGTTCCCATACTTTTTTTCCTAGGACTTGACCCCTGGGGGGCAGCAATGCTATGACAGAAATCGTGGGGGCAGCAATGCTATGACAGAAATCATGGGGGCAGCAGAAATGCTGAGACTGAACGCTATGGCAAAATGTGATGACAGAAAACCTGGGGCAGAAATGGTATGAGAGAAATGCTAAGCCTGAAACGCTGAGGCAGAAACGCAATTAAAGAAAACCAAGGGCAGAAACGCTATGACAGAAATCGTGTGGGCCGAAACCCTATGACAGAAAACCTGGGGCAGAAACGCAGAGACATGCTGAGGCAGAAATACAATGACAGAAATCCTGGGGCAGAAACGCTATGAGAGAAAGGCTATGACAGAATGCTGAGACTGAAACGCAATAACAGAAAACCTGGGGCAGAAACGCTGAGACTGAAATACTGAGGCAGAAATGCAATGACAGAAAACCTGGGGCAGAAACACTGAGACTGAAAGACTGAGGCAGAAATGCAATGACAGAAAACCTGGGGCAGAAACGCAGAGGCAGAAATGCAAAGACAGAATTCCTGTTAGACAGAAACACCATGACAGAAACGCTGAGAAAAAAATGACAGAAATCCTGGGGCAGACAGAAACACTATGAGAGAAACGCTGCACTTGAAACGCAGAGGAAGAACTGCCAAGACAGAAACGCTATGGCAGAAATGCTGAGACTGAACCAATGAGGCAGAAAAAACAATGACAGAAATCCTTGGGCAGACAGAAACGCTATGCCAAATGCTGGGGCAGCAATGCCAATGACGGAAAAAACGCAGAGGAGACTGGAACACGCAGAGGAGACTGGAACACACAGAAAGACTGGAAAATGCAGAGGCACTAATGCTGGGGCAGAAGCGCTAACTGGATGCTTACGGCAGATTGCACGTGTCGCAAGGAACACTGCCAGCGTGTGACCCCTGGAGAAAGAGTGGACCCCCCCCCCCAAGCTGCCAGTAAGACCCAATGTGAACAATGTGACCAATGTGACCCCGAGTGAAATAGGTGGACAGCCCCCCCATGCCGCTAGCATGACCCTGAAGATGCGGGTGGGAAGCCCCCCCTATGCAGCCAGCGTGTGACCCCTGCATCCGTGAGGTGAACAAACCCCCCCTCATGCTACCAACGAAGCATGGGAGGAGTGGATGGATGTAACAACGTGAGCCCGGGAGGAGGAGTGGGTGGACGAGCAGGTTGGCCCTGCAAATGCTGCCGGCATGCACCCGGAGAAGTGGGTGGGTGGATAGATGGGCCCCCCATGATGCTCTGGGTGCGCCTGGAAGAACGGGCGGGCGGTGCAGGAAAAGGAGACGGATGAGCACCAGAGGAAACATGTGGATGGCGACGGCGGGAGATGGATGGCTGGACAAAAAAACATGCGATCCGGGGATGGATGACCCCCCCAATGATGCCCGGCATGGGAACCGGGAGGCATACGGGTGTCCCCTACATGATGCCCCAAGAGAGTTCCAGAGAGGAGAGCTGTCTCCAGCAGCTGACCTGCTGCTCGGCCATGACACCGGAAGTGACGCGCCACCCTGACGACCGGAAATTACATCTAAACCCCTGAAAGAGACGCTGACACGGGATCTGACAGGGAAGGAGTCTTAAGTACTCTTAGACTCCTCCCACAAACTCAGGCTGGCCTGCGGCCAGCCTTCCAACAAGTGGTATTGTAGGGTCTGGGATTTAAAGTACCATTGCTGATTACACCACTCTATGTAGTGGAATAACATCCATACAGGATCTCTCCAACTAATAAGCCGGGCGTTGAAGTCACAAGGGGGTGGGGCCCCTGGATGATGTTATCCAATGGGCAAGTCCTATAGCTATCTAAGAAATGCTTGACATTGGTGCAGACAGATCAGCGGGACGCAGCATCGGAAGTGGGTTGTCAGCGGGAGCAGCGGCGGAGGAAGAAAAACACCAGACAAAGAAGACAGGAGCAAGAAGCAGACCAGAAGAAGAAGACCGGAAGAAGAAGCGGGAGAAGGAAAAGACCAGAGGAAGAAGGAGAAGACTGGAGAAAGAAGAGTGAGAAGCCTGGAGGAGGAAGAAGTGGGGAAAAAGAAGACATTTTTATTAAGGACTTGTCAAAAAATGTCTATTGTCTTTTGTTACACTACACTAATTTTTATTGGTGAATGGGTAAAGGTACAATACCAATTCACATAGGGGAGAGGCCAGGATCTGGGGGCCCCTTGTTATAGGGGGCTTACAGATTCTGATAAGCCCTCCGCCCGCAGACCCCGACAATCAATGGCCAGGGTTGTTGGGAAGAGGCCCTTGTCCCCATCAAGCACCCACCCCACTATTTTGAGGGCATGCAGTCTGGTATGGTTCAGGGGGGGGGGGGGGGCGCTCGCTTGTCCTCTCCCTTTCCTGACCTGCTGGGCTGCATACTCACATAAGGTTCTGGTATGGATTTTGGGAGGGAGAGCCCATGCCATTTTTGTTTTTTAACTTTGGCGTATATTTTTACATTCAGCTGTCAACGGGGAAGCCCTCTGACAGCTGATGATTTATCGGTTGTTAAGGACATGGATACCGGCTTCCTGCTCCTTTCCTTAGCAACCAGCTATATACAGTGTAAAAATAAATAAAAAAAGTCTATTACATGCAAAATGCTGCACTTTTAGGGAAAAGAGTCCCGACCCTTTCCAAAAATGCAGTGTCAAAATGCATTAAAAAAATCACGTTAGTGTAAATCAAGCATCAGGAAACATTTTATAAGGAAGGCACAGTATACAGTCTCCTGCCAGCAATCTGTCAAAATCAAAGACATGCTGAAATACACTGGTACTACAGGTGGCTGGATGCTGTTCTAAGTGGTACGCTAGGAATATTAAGGGCCCTTTCACACGGGTGGTCCGCCCGATGGGGGATCGATCCGCTTTGCTTAGTGGGGGATCAATCCACTGACCCCTCTGAGCAGGTGAATTACAGGTCCGTCTCTGCTCACTGTGCTGAGACAGACCTGTCAGTGCCTCGCTCTCCTCTATGTGCAGATCGGATGAAAATGGACCGCCATCTGATCTGCCAGACGGATGGAAAATAGGGTCTTCATCTGTCTGGATTTCATGGACAGGATCGGAGAGCAGCAAGTGTCAGCGGACATGTCAACGCTGACATCTGCCACTCCTTAGGAGTGAACGGAGACTCGAACAATTTCAATCCCACTGTCAGGCCTCGTACACACGACCGAGGAACTTGTCGGGTGACTCACATTGTTTCCCTCGTCGAGTTCCTTGTTAGGCTTGTCGAGGAACTCGACAAGTTTGCTTTGCGTACACGCGTTAAAGACCAAATCTCCTCGTTCTCAAAAGCGGTGACTTCAACACATAGGACGGCAGGGGAAGTCCGATTCTATTGGCACAACCCTTGGGACTGCTTTTGCTAATCTCATGTTACTGAAAAGTTTGCTAAGAGACATTTTTACTTTTCAGTCTGTTACAGCGTGACAAATGTGGTATTTCCATTACAAACGCTACTTTTACAAAAGGTACGCGGGTTTCTTAGCATACACACGCTCGAGTTTCTTGTCGAAAAGCAGCCCGACGAGGAACACGACGAGCCAATTTGGACTCCCATCGAGGAAAAAGAGAACTTGCTCTCTTTTTTACTCGTCGAGTTCCTCGACAGTTTTCTCGATGAAAAACGTGCACACGACTGGTTTCCTCGGCAAAAAAGCTCTCCCGCCAAATTTCTCGATGGATTCTGTCGAGGAAACCGGTCGTGTGTACGGTGCCTCAATGTGAACCTAGGCTTATTGTCAGAACTATGGATGAGCCGAACACCCCCGTTCGAACAGACCGCGGGTTCGCAAAAACTTTTCGAATCCCATTGAAGTCTATGGGACCCGAATGTTCGAATTCAAAAACGATAATTTTAAAGACCAAAATTCTATTTAATGTTGGAAAACGTCGTTCAGAACCCGGGTCTTGCCCCAGGGAACATGTATCAATGGAAAAAAAAGTTTTAAAAACGGACGTTTTTTCCGGAGCAGACATTTTAATGATGCTTAAATTGAAAAAAAAAATTCCTTTAAATATCACACCTGCTGGGTGTCTATAGTAGTGGGACATGTTTAGAAATGTCCCTGCACAACATGAGAGGACTATAAAAAAACAAGAAAATAATACTGCTTGCGCACGTGCTGTGTGGCAACAATATGTCGAATATTTTAGCGGTGGTGGGGGGCCATTATTGTTTTGTGAAAGAAATTTTTTTGAGAAAAGGACACCCCTCAAACATACTGTAATTGGAGCGCAACAAGGAGCCACGTGCAAAGTATTGCATCAAAAATTGTTATTAGGCGCCCCTGTTAAACAGGGGCTGAAAAATTGTGCCTTGGGCACAACACAACACTGCAACCCCTCCCAATAACTCCAATTGGAGCGCAACAAGGAGCCACGTGCAAAGTATTGCATCAAAAATTGTTATTAGGCGCCCCTGTTAAACAGGGACTGAAAAATTGTGCCTTGGGCACAACACAACACTGCAATCCCTCCCAATAACCCTAATTGGAGTGCAACAAGGAGCCACATGCAAATTATTGCATCAAAAATGGTTGTTAGGCGACCCTGTTAAACAGGGACAGAAAAATTGTGCCTTGGGCACAACACAACACTGCAACCCCTCCCAATAACTCCAATTGGAGCGCAACAAGGAGCCACGTGCAAATGATTGCATCAAAAATTGTTATTAGGTGCCCTTGTTAAACAGGGGCAGAAAAATTGTGCCTGAGGCACTGGTGGCGGAGCCCAGAAACAAAACATTTCTTACTAGCTATCAGCAAGAAAAGTGAGGAGAAGGATATTCTATCAGCAGAATAAGAGGACAGTCACTCAGCATCAGCATACGCAGTCTAAAAGGGATCCGACATTTCAACAAAAAAATATTATTCAGTAACATCAGCATCAGGTGCTTGGTAGCTGGTGTTGATCCAAGCCTGATTCATTTTGATGAAGGTCAGTCGATCAACAGAGTCGGTGGAGAGGCACACCCTGTGATCGGTAACAAAGCCTCCATCGGCACTGAATGTGCGTTCTGAAAGAACACTGGATGCAGGGCAAGCCAGTAGCTCAATTGCGTACTGTGCAAGCTCTGGCTAGTGATCCATCCTCAAGACCCAGTAAGCCAGAGGATTTTCGGTGGGGAAGGAGTCCAAGTCAGATCTTGCCCCTAGGTATTCCCGGACCATGTAAACCAGACGCTGGCGATGGTTGCTGGAACCGGTCAGACCTTGGGGCTGCGGACTAAAAAACTGTCTGAAGGCATCGGACAGATGGCCACCTTCTCCACCGCTCCTTCTGTGACTCACCGAAGCCTCAGCAAGACGTCGCCCAGAGCCAGGTTTTGGTAATCCCCCGGTTCTGGGAACGCATTGCACAGACTCTTCTGCAAGGCCTCCAGCAGAAGTTTCATTTTCTGCTCCCTCTGCGATGGCAACATAAGGTCCGCAACCTTACTCTTGTAATGTGAATCAAGGAGAGTTTCCAGCCAGTAATGATCCGTCTCCTTGATAGCACGTACACGAGGATCCTTACTCAGGCTTTGCAGGATCAGGGAGGCCATGCAGCATAGGTTTGCAGAGGCATTCGGGGCACAGTCCTCTGGGTCACTGAGGACGACAGGATCCACAGGCACCTCATCCCAGCCACGTAAAAGTCCACGTGTTCCTTGGGACTGTAAATGAGTGCTAGGCTCCACCTCCATGCTGCTGATACAATCATCCTCCTCCTCCTCTTCCTGTGTGCTAGGTGGGCAAGCAGGCCCACTGTCTGGGTAAAGGGGGCCTTGAGAGGTAAGGAAGTCCTCCTCTTCCTCCCTCTGTTCTGGCTCAAGGGCCCTGTCCATTATTCCACGTAGCGTATGCTCCAACATGTGAATAAGAGGGACAGTCTCACTGATGCATGCACTGTCACTGCTCACCATCCTCGTGGCCTCCTCAAATGGTGACGGGACAGTGCATGCATCCCTGATCAAGGCCCACTGGCGTAGGGAAAAAAAACCTAGTTGCCCTGACCCAGTTCTGCTGCCATATTGGCACAGGTACTCATTGATGGCCCGCTGCTGCGTATGCAGCCGCTGCAGAATGGCCAACTTAGAGTTCCATCTGGTGGGCATGTCGCAGATTAGGCGGTTCTTGGGCAGGTTGTATTCCCTTTGGAGGTCTGTCAGCCGAGCAGTGGCATTATATGACCTCCGGAAATGCACACAGACTTTCTTGGCCTGCTTCAGGACATCCTGTAAGCCCGGTACCTGCCCAAGAACCGCTGCACCACCAAATTCAGGACATGCGCAAAACAGGGCACATGGCTGAGTTTTCCCTGTCGCAGGGCAGAGAGGAGGTTGGTGCCATTATCGCTGACAACCATTCCAGGCTTCAGCTGGCGTGGCGTCAACCACCTCTGAGCCTGCCCTTGCAGAGCTGAAAGAACCTCTTCCCCAGTGTGGCTCCGGTCTCCCAAGCACACCAGCTCTAGCACCGCATGGCATCTCTTGGCCTGCATTCCTGCGTAGCCTCTCGTACGCCTACAGAGCACGGCTGGTTCTGAGGAAACATCAGCACAGGAAGAGGCCACAGAGAAAGACGAAGAGGAGGGGGTGGAGGAGAGAGGTGTGTCACAAGCAGTAGTAGTGTTTTGGAGGCGTGGTGGCGGAACAACCTCCAAAACTACTGTACCTTGCCCTGCGTCCTTCCCAGCTGCCAGCAGAGTCACCCAATGGGCCGTAAAAGACAGGTAACGTCCCTGTCCATGCCTGCTGGACCATGAGTCAGCGGTAAGATGTACCTTACCACTGACCGCCCTGTCCAGCGAGGCATGGACTTTGCCTTCCACATGCCGGTAGAGAGCCGCAATCGCCTTCCGAAAGAAAAAGTGGCGTTTTGGTACTTGCCACTGAGGTACTGCATATTGCACAAACTCACGGAAGGGGGCAGAATCCACCAACTGAAAAGGTAGCAGTTGAAGTGCTAGCAATTTCGCTAAGCTAGCATTCAACTGCTGTGCATGTGGATGGCTGGGATTGTACTTCTTTCGGTGCTGCAGCAGCTGGGGCAGGGAAATTTGCCTGGTACTATCAGTAGATTGCCCGCTACTACTAGCTTGTGACACACCTATTTCTACACCTTCACTGCAGGCTTTAGAGAGGACTGGGGGTCTAGTGGGGTTGGAGTTCCCAGAAGGGCAAGGGGGGGTACGCTTTTGTCTTTGGTGTGGGTCTTTCTGTTGTGCTTGCCAACGAGCTGCATGGCAAGTCGACATATGTCTGGACAAGCATGTGGTACCCAGGCGGTTGATGTTTTGGCCATGCGAGATACGCTTGCGACATATGTTGCAAATAGCAAAGGTACGATCTTGTGGACATGTTTCAAAAAAGGCCCACACCAAAGAACTTTTGCTGTACCGGTCAGACACAGCAGCGCCATGCACAAGCGCCGTAGATGTGCTCTGTAATGCAGTTGGTGTGCCCTTAAGCTGACCCCTGGGGGCATCCTGCCTCTTTGGAGATGTGCCTGTGCCTCGTCCTCCTCCTCCTCTTCCTCCTCCTCCTCTCTCCTATCAGGCACCCAGGTAGAGTCAGTGACCTCATCATCCCCTCCCTCCTCATCATTGTCAAAAACCTGGCAGTATGCTCCAGCTGGGGGAACATCACTCCCAGATTGCTGTCCCTCTCGGCCACCCCCTCTCCCTGGGCTCACATCAATGCCTTCCTCTATCTGTGTTCTGTCATCGGAGTCTTCAAAACACTGCGCATCTTCCTGCAGCATGTACCCAACAATGTGTTGAAACAGTTCGGGGGACTCCTCAGGAGGACATGGTGGGACTAGGGAAGTATTGTGTGAAGCCATTGTGCAGAGGGAAGAGGACGCCTTGGCAGCTGCTTTGCCAGACAAACTTAGATCAGTCTGTGTGAGAGAGGATGAGGAGGATGAGGACGGCTTGGTCATCCACTCTACTAATTTCTCAGCATGTTGAGGCTCAACACGGCCAGCTCCCGAAAAGAAGGACGAGTGGCCACGGCCACGTGCTGAAGAGGATGCACCACATCCACCACCAGCGTTACCTCTAGATGCAGAGCCTGCTTGCCCTCGTGACTCTCTGCCTCTCTTTGTTGTCCTTCCAAACATATTGTTCAGGTGCTATGTAACAGCACAAGTGCAGTGACACCAACTGCGCTCAGGTGGTATGTAACAGCACATGTGCAGTGACACCTAATGCGCTCAGGTGATATCTAACAGCACACGTGCAGTGACACCAAATGTGCTCAGGTGGTATGTAACAGCACACGTACAGTGACACTAACTGTGCTCAGGTGGTATGTAACAGCACACGTGCAGTGACACCAAATGCGCTCAGGTGGTATGTAACAGCAGACGTACAGTGACACTAACTGCGCTCAGGTGGTATGTAACAGCACACGTGCAGTGACACCAAATGCGCTCAGGTGATATGTAACAGTACATGTCCAGTGACACCAAATACGCTCAGGTGGTATGTAACAGCACACGTGCGGTGACAGCAAATGCGCTCAGGTGGTATGTAACAGCACAAGTACAGTGACACTAACTGCGCTAAGGTGGTATGTAACAGCACACGTGCAGTGACACCAAATGCGCTCAGGTGATATGTAACAGCACACGTGCAGTGATACCAAATGCGCTCAGGTGATATGTAACAGCACAGGTGAAGTGACACCAAATGCGCTCAGGTGATATGTAACAGCACACGTGCAGTGACCCTAACTGCGCTCAGGTGGTATGTAACAGCACACGTGCAGTGACACCAAATGCGCTCAGGTGATATGTAACAGCACACGGGCAGTGACACCAAATGTGCTCAGGTGATATGTAACAGCACACGTGCAGTGACACCAAATGCGCTCAGGTGATATGTAACAGCACACGTGCAGTGACACTAACTGCGCTCAGGTGGTATGTAACAGCACACGTGCAGTGACACCAAATGCGCTCAGGTGATATGTAACAGCACACGTGCGGTGACACCAAATGCGCTCAGGTAGTATGTAACAGCACACGTGCGGTGACACCAAATGCGCTCAGGTGATATGTAACAGCACACGTGCGGTGACACCAAATACGCTTAGGTAGTATGTAACAGCACACGTGCAGTGATACTAACTGCGCTCAGGTGGTATGTAACAGCACACGTGCAGTGACACCAAATGCGCTCAGGTGGTATGTAACAGCACACGTGCGGTGACACCAAATGCGCTCAGGTGATATGTAACAGCACACGTGCGGTGACACCAAATGCGCTCAGGTGGTATGTAACAGCACTCGTGCAGTGACACCAAATGCGCTCAGGTGATATGTAACAGCACACGTGCAGTGACACCAAATGCGCTCAGGTGGTATGTAACAGCACACGTAGTGACACTAACTGCGCTCAGGTGATATGTAACAGCACACGTGCGGTGACACCAAATACGCTTAGGTGGTATGTAACAGCACACGTGCAGTGACACCAAATGCGCTCAGGTGATATGTAACAGCACACGTGCAGTGACACTAACTGCACTCAGGTGGTATGTAACAGCCCACGTGCAGTGACACCAAATGCGCTCAGGTGGTATGTAACAGCACACGTGCGGTGACACCAAATGCGCTCAGGTGATATGTAACAGCACACGTGTGGTGACACCAAATGCGCTCAGGTGGTATGTAACAGCACACGTGCAGTGACACCAAATGCGCTCAGGTGATATGTAACAGCACACGTACAGTGACACTAACTGCGCTCAGGTGGTATGTAACAGCACACGTGCAGTGACACCAAATGCGCTCAGGTGGTATGTAACAGCACACGTGCGGTGACACCAAATACGCTCAGGTGGTATGTAACAGCACACGTGCAGTGACACCAAATGCGCTCAGGTGATATGTAACAGTACACGTCCAGTGACACCAAATACGCTCAGGTGGTATGTAACAGCACACGTGCGGTGACAGCAAATGCGCTCAGGTGGTATGTAACAGCACAAGTACAGTGACACTAACTGCGCTAAGGTGGTATGTATCAGCACACGTGCAGTGACACCAAATGCGCTCAGGTGATATGTAACAGCACACGTGCAGTGATACCAAATGCGCTCAGGTGATATGTAACAGCACAGGTGAAGTGACACCAAATGCGCTCAGGTGATATGTAACAGCACACGTGCAGTGACACCAAATGCGCTCAGGTGATATGTAACAGCACACGTGCAGTGACACCAAATGCGCTCAGGTGATATGTAACAACACACGTGCAGTGACACCAAATGCGCTCAGGTGATATGTAACAGCACACTTGCAGTGACACTAACTGCGCTCAGGTGGTATGTAACAGCACACGTGCAGTGACACCAAATGCGCTCAGGTGATATGTAACAGCACACGTGCGGTGACACCAAATGCGCTCAGATAGTATGTAACAGCACACGTGCGGTGACACCAAATGCGCTCAGGTGGTATGTAACAGCACACGTGCGGTGACACCAAATGCGCTCAGGTGATATGTAACAGCACACGTGCGGTGACACCAAATGCACTCAGGTGGTATGTAACAGCACTCGTGCAGTGACACCAAATGCGCTCAGGTGGTATGTAACAGCACACGTGCAGTGACACCAAATGCGCTCAGGTGGTATGTAACAGCACACGTAGTGACACAAACTGCGCTCAGGTGATATGTAACAGCCCACGTGCAGTGACACCAAATGCGCTCAGGTGGTATGTAACAGCACACGTGCGGTGACACCAAATGCGCTCAGGTGGTATGTAACAGCACACGTGTGGTGACACCAAATGCGCTCAGGTGGTATGTAACAGCACACGTGCAGTGACACCAAATGCGCTCAGGTGATATGTAACAGCACACGTACAGTGACACTAACTGCGCTCAGGTGGTATGTAACAGCACACGTGCAGTGACACCAAATGCGCTCAGGTGGTATGTAACAGCACACGTGCGGTGACACCAAATACGCTCAGGTGGTATGTAACAGCACACGTGCAGTGACACCAAATGCGCTCAGGTGATATGTAACAGTACACGTCCAGTGACACCAAATACGCTCAGGTGGTATGTAACAGCACACGTGCGGTGACAGCAAATGCGCTCAGGTGGTATGTAACAGTACAAGTACAGTGACACTAACTGCGCTAAGGTGGTATGTATCAGCACACGTGCAGTGACACCAAATGCGCTCAGGTGATATGTAACAGCACACGTGCAGTGATACCAAATGCGCTCAGGTGATATGTAACAGCACAGGTGAAGTGACACCAAATGCGCTCAGGTGATATGTAACAGCACACGTGCAGTGACACCAAATGCGCTCAGGTGATATGTAACAGCACACGTGCAGTGACACCAAATGCGCTCAGGTGATATGTAACAGCACACGTGCAGTGACACCAAATGTGCTCAGGTGATATGTAACAGCACACGTGCAGTGACACTAACTGCGCTCAGGTGGTATGTAACAGCACACATGCAGTGACACCAAATGCGCTCAGGTGGTATGTAACAGCACACGTGCGGTGACACCAAATGCGCTCAGGTGATATGTAACAGCACACGTGCGGTGACACCAAATGCGCTCAGGTGGTATGTAACAGCACTCGTGCAGTGACACCAAATGCGCTCAGGTGATATGTAACAGCACACGTGCAGTGACACCAAATGCGCTCAGGTGGTATGTAACAGCACACGTGACACAAACTGCGCTCAGGTGATATGTAACAGCACACGTGCGGTGACACCAAATACGCTTAGGTGGTATGTAACAGCACACGTGCAGTGACACCAAATGCGCTCAGGTGATATGTAACAGCACACGTGCAGTGACACTAACTGCGCTCAGGTGATATGTAACAGCACACGTGCGGTGACACCAAATGCGCTCAGGTGGTATGTAACAGCACACGTGCGGTGACACCAAATGCGCTCAGGTGATATGTAACAGCACACATGCGGTGACACCAAATGCGCTCAGGTGGTATGTAACAGCACACGTGCAGTGACACCAAATGCGCTCAGGTGATATGTAACAGCACACGTACAGTGACACTAACTGCGCTCAGGTGGTATGTAACAGCACACGTGCAGTGACACCAAATGAGCTCAGGTGGTATGTAACAGCACAAGTGCGGTGACACCAAATACGCTCAGGTGGTATGTAACAGCACACGTGCAGTGACACCAAATGCGCTCAGGTGGTATGTAACAGCACTCGTGCAGTGACACCAAATGCGCTCAGGTGATATGTAAGAGCACACGTGCAGTGACACCAAATGCGCTCAGGTGATATGTAACAGCACACGTTCAGTGACCCTAACTGCACTCAGGTGGTATGTAACAGCACACGTGCAGTGACACCAAATGTGCTCAGGTGATATGTAACAGCACACGTGCAGTGACACCAAATGCGCTCAGGTGATATGTAATAGCACACGTGCAGTGACACCAAATGCGCTCAGGTGATATGTAACAGCACACGTGCAGTGACACCAAATGCGCTCAGGTGATATGTAACAGCACATGTGCAGTGACCCTAACTGTGCTCAGGTGCTATGTAACAGCACACGTGCAGTGACACCAAATGCGCTCAGGTGAAATGTAACAGCACATGTGCAGTGACACCAAATGTGCTCAGGTGATATGTAACAGCACACGTGCAGTGACACCAAATGCGCTCAGGTGGTATGTAACAGCACACGTGCAGTGACACCAAATGCGCTCAGGTGGTATGTAACAGCACACGTACAGTGACACTAACTGCGCTCAGGTGGTATGTAACAGCACACATGCAGTGACACCAAATGCGCTCAGGTGATATGTAACAGCACATGTGCGGTGACACCAAATACGCTTAGGTGGTATGTAACAGCACACGTGCAGTGACACCAAATGTGCTCAGGTGATATGTAACAGCACACGTGCAGTGACACTAACTGCGCTCAGGTGGTATGTAACAGCACACATGCAGTGACACCAAATGCGCTCAGGTGGTATGTAACAGCACACGTGCGGTGACACCAAAAGCGCTCAGGTGATATGTAACAGCACACGTGCGGTGACACCAAATGCGCTCAGGTGATATGTAACAGCACACGTGCAGTGACACCAAATGCGCTCAGGTGGTATGTAACAGCACACGTAGTGACACAAACTGCGCTCAGGTGATATGTAACAGCACACGTGCAGTGACACCAAATGCGCTCAGGTGGTATGTAACAGCACACGTGCGGTGACACCAAATACGCTCAGGTGGTATGTAACAGCACACGTGCAGTGACACCAAATGCGCTCAGGTGGTATGTAACAGCACTCGTGCAGTGACACCAAATGCGCTCAGGTGATATGTAACAGCACACGTGCAGTGACACCAAATGCGCTCAGGTGGTATGTAACAGCACACGTACAGTGACACTAACTGCGCTCAGGTGGTATGTAACAGCACACGTGCAGTGACACCATATGCGCTCAGGTGATATGTAAGAGCACACGTGCAGTGACACCAAATGCGCTCAGGTGATATGTAACAGCACACGTTCAGTGACCCTAACTGCACTCAGGTGGTATGTAACAGCACACGTGCAGTGACACCAAATGTGCTCAGGTGATATGTAACAGCACACGTGCAGTGACACCAAATGCGCTCAGGTGATATGTAATAGCACACGTGCAGTGACACCAAATGCGCTCAGGTGATATGTAACAGCACACGTGCAGTGACACCAAATGCGCTCAGGTGATATGTAACAGCACACGTGCAGTGACACCAAATGCGCTCAGGTGATATGTAACAGCACATGTGCAGTGACCCTAACTGCGCTCAGGTGCTATGTAACAGCACACGTGCAGTGACACCAAATGCGCTCAGGTGAAATGTAACAGCACATGTGCAGTGACACCAAATGTGCTCAGGTGATATGTAACAGCACACGTGCAGTGACACCAAATGCGCTCAGGTGGTATGTAACAGCACACGTGCAGTGACACCAAATGCGCTCAGGTGATATGTAACAGCACATGTGCAGTGACCCTAACTGCGCTCAGGTGCTATGTAACAGCACACGTGCAGTGACACCAAATGCGCTCAGGTGAAATGTAACAGCACATGTGCAGTGACACCAAATGTGCTCAGGTGATATGTAACAGCACACGTGCAGTGACACCAAATGCGCTCAGGTGGTATGTAACAGCACACGTGCGGTGACACCAAATGCGCTCAGGTGATATGTAACAGCACACATGCGGTGACACCAAATGCGCTCAGGTGGT
Organism: Rana kukunoris; assembly: GCA_029574335.1. NCBI lineage: Eukaryota > Metazoa > Chordata > Amphibia > Anura > Ranidae > Rana > Rana kukunoris. Next base: position 273,765,060 of record CM056059.1, on the reverse strand, counting down.
ATGTAACAGCACACGTGCAGTGACACCAAATGCGCTCAGGTGATATGTAACAGCACACGTACAGTGACACTAACTGCGCTCAGGTGGTATGTAACAGCACACGTGCAGTGACACCAAATGCGCTCAGGTGGTATGTAACAGCACAAGTGCGGTGACACCAAATACGCTCAGGTGGTATGTAACAGCACACGTGCAGTGACACCAAATGCGCTCAGGTGGTATGTAACAGCACTCGTGCAGTGACACCAAATGCGCTCAGGTGATATGTAAGAGCACACGTGCAGTGACACCAAATGCGCTCAGGTGATATGTAACAGCACACGTTCAGTGACCCTAACTGCACTCAGGTGGTATGTAACAGCACACGTGCAGTGACACCAAATGTGCTCAGGTGATATGTAACAGCACACGTGCAGTGACACCAAATGCGCTCAGGTGATATGTAATAGCACACGTGCAGTGACACCAAATGCGCTCAGGTGATATGTAACAGCACACGTGCAGTGACACCAAATGCGCTCAGGTGATATGTAACAGCACATGTGCAGTGACCCTAACTGCGCTCAGGTGCTATGTAACAGCACACGTGCAGTGACACCAAATGCGCTCAGGTGAAATGTAACAGCACATGTGCAGTGACACCAAATGTGCTCAGGTGATATGTAACAGCACACGTGCAGTGACACCAAATGCGCTCAGGTGGTATGTAACAGCACACGTGCAGTGACACCAAATGCGCTCAGGTGGTATGTAACAGCACACGTACAGTGACACTAACTGCGCTCAGGTGGTATGTAACAGCACACATGCAGTGACACCAAATGCGCTCAGGTGATATGTAACAGCACATGTGCGGTGACACCAAATACGCTTAGGTGGTATGTAACAGCACACGTGCAGTGACACCAAATGCGCTCAGGTGATATGTAACAGCACACGTGCAGTGACACTAACTGCGCTCAGGTGGTATGTAACAGCACACATGCAGTGACACCAAATGCGCTCAGGTGGTATGTAACAGCACACGTGCGGTGACACCAAAAGCGCTCAGGTGATATGTAACAGCACACGTGCGGTGACACCAAATGCGCTCAGGTGGTATGTAACAGCACTCGTGCAGTGACACCAAATGCGCTCAGGTGATATGTAACAGCACACGTGCAGTGACACCAAATGCGCTCAGGTGGTATGTAACAGCACACGTAGTGACACAAACTGCGCTCAGGTGATATGTAACAGCACACGTGCAGTGACACCAAATGCGCTCAGGTGGTATGTAACAGCACACGTGCGGTGACACCAAATACGCTCAGGTGGTATGTAACAGCACACGTGCGGTGACACCAAATGCGCTCAGGTGGTATGTAACAGCACTCGTGCAGTGACACCAAATGCGCTCAGGTGATATGTAACAGCACACGTGCAGTGACACCAAATGCGCTCAGGTGGTATGTAACAGCACACGTACAGTGACACTAACTGCGCTCAGGTGGTATGTAACAGCACACGTGCAGTGACACCATATGCGCTCAGGTGATATGTAAGAGCACACGTGCAGTGACACCAAATGCGCTCAGGTGATATGTAACAGCACACGTTCAGTGACCCTAACTGCACTCAGGTGGTATGTAACAGCACACGTGCAGTGACACCAAATGTGCTCAGGTGATATGTAACAGCACACATGCAGTGACACCAAATGCGCTCAGGTGATATGTAATAGCACACGTGCAGTGACACCAAATGCGCTCAGGTGATATGTAACAGCACACGTGCAGTGACACCAAATGCGCTCAGGTGATATGTAACAGCACACGTGCAGTGACACCAAATGCGCTCAGGTGATATGTAACAGCACATGTGCAGTGACCCTAACTGCGCTCAGGTGCTATGTAACAGCACACGTGCAGTGACACCAAATGCGCTCAGGTGAAATGTAACAGCACATGTGCAGTGACACCAAATGTGCTCAGGTGATATGTAACAGCACACGTGCAGTGACACCAAATGCGCTCAGGTGATATGTAACAGCACATGTGCAGTGACCCTAACTGCGCTCAGGTGCTATGTAACAGCACACGTGCAGTGACACCAAATGCGCTCAGGTGAAATGTAACAGCACATGTGCAGTGACACCAAATGTGCTCAGGTGATATGTAACAGCACACGTGCAGTGACACCAAATGCGCTCAGGTGGTATGTAACAGCACACGTGCAGTGACACCAAATGCGCTCAGGTGGTATGTAACAGCACACGTACAGTGACACTAACTGCGCTCAGGTGGTATGTAACAGCACACATGCAGTGACACCAAATGCGCTCAGGTGATATGTAACAGCACACGTGCAGTGACACCAAATGCGCTCAGGTGATATGTAACAGCACACGTTCAGTGACCCTAACTGCGCTCAGGTGGTATGTAACAGCACACGTGCAGTGACACCAAATGCGCTCAGGTGATGTGTAACAGCACACGTGCAGTGACACCAAATGCGCTCAGGTGATATGTAACAGCACACGTGCAGTGACACCAAATGCGCTCTGGTGATATGTAACAGCACACGTGCAGTGACACCACATGCGCTCATGTGATATATAACAGCACATGTGCAGTGACCCTAACTGCGCTCAGGTGCTATGTAACAGCACACGTGCAGTGACACCAAATGCGCTCAGGTGATATGTAACAGCACACGTGCAGTGACACCATATGCGCTCAGGTGATATGTAACAGCACACGTGCAGTGACACCAAATGCGCTCAGGTGATATGTAACAGCACACATGCAGTGACCCTAACTGCGCTCAGGTGGTATGTAACAGCACACGTGCAGTGACACCAAATGTGCTCAGGTGATATGTAACAGCACACGTGCAGTGACACCAAATGCGCTCAGGTGATATGTAACAGCACATGTGCAGTGACACTAACTGCGCTCAGGTGGTATGTAACAGCACACGTGCAGTGACACCAAATGCGTTCAGGTGATATGTAACAGCACACGTGCGGTGACACCAAATGCGCTCAGGTGGTATGTAACAGCACACGTGCGGTGACACCAAATGCACTCAGAGCGACTGCGTTTCTGTGCAATTCAATAGCCCACTTGCATTAACAGCAACTGCCTTTCTGTGCAAATAAATAGCACACGTGCAGTAACAGGTAATGCGTCTATGTGCAATTAACTAGCACACGTTGACTAACACGGAGTACTATGTTTAAGGTAAACCCTAATGCAGGCAATAAAACACGTTAGAGCACTGCATCAAGCACAATCTCATGCCTGACAGATACTAATAGCAGATCTAGCTAAGATATACAGTTTATAAATATATTGACAACTCCTAGGGATGTCAATATATTCTCTACAAACTGTAAATGTAACTATACTGACTACTAGCCTCCCTGATCTATCTATCTATCTATCTATCTATCTATCTATCTATCTAAAAAGACACTGGGCCAGATTCTCAGCGGCGATACGACGGAGTATCTCAGATACCCCGTCGTATCGCCGTTTTTTTGGCTCGTATCTATGCGCGTGATGCTTAGCATCACTTTTGCATAGATACGCTTCAACATCCGACAAGTGTAAAACCATTACACTTGCGGATCGTAGTTGTAATGACAACTCCGGCCACTAGGTGGCCTTTACGTTGTTTTCTCATTTGCATATGCAAATGAGGCTAGTATGCCGATTCCCGATCGTTTTTACGTCGTTTTCGTCCGTGTAAGGTTACCCCAGCTTCTATGTGGAGTAACCTTACGAAGTACCGTCGGATGCCGTCGGGTGCCGTCGGATGACATGTTAAGTATGGCGTCGGGTCAGCGTCGGCTTTTTCCGTCGCTTACGTCGTTTTACTAACTCGTTCGCGAGTATGGGCATTGCGTAGTGACGCTCACGTCGTTTTGACGTCGGTTTCAACTACGCTTTCCGACGTGAGCTGGAGAATGCGCACTGGGCTTTTTCCCCGGCCGGCACATGCGCAGTTCGTTCGACGCGGGGGCGCGCTTCATTTAAATACAAGCCGCCTCATTTGAATTACGCGGGCTTACGCTGGGCCATTTTCGCTACGCCAACGCAAACTACGGAGCAAATGGTTAGAGAATACGGCACTTGCTCTAGTACGATGCGGCGGCGTAGTGTAAATGGCTTACCTTACGCAAGCGAAATTCTATGAGAATCTGGCCCACTGTGTCTCTATCTATCTCTCCCTGTCTGTCTGTCTGACTTCTCTAAGCAAGCCGGAACACACTACAAGAGGCCGCCCGGGAGGCGGCCTTTTATAGTGTGGGGCGTGTGCTAAAGCCCTGAGCCCTAATTGGCCAAAGCACGAATTTGGCGCGAACGACCCGATTTGTTTGTTTTCGACGAACGATCAAACGCGAAGCTCATCCCTAGTCAGAACTAAACAAGCTAAAGTTAGAAGCTGGTTGGTTACTATGCACAGCTGCACCAGGTTCTGTATGAACCAGTTAGTGTTGTCAACCCACCAGATTGAAATTTACTGACACGACCAGTTGCGGCTGGTGCTTAAATTTTTTGGGGGGGGTGGCGCAAACAAACGAAAAAAAACCCATCAATTGCAGCCTCACTGTGCCCAAACGCAGATACTGTGCCCATCAAACGCAGCCACTGTGCCCATCAATTGTCACCACTGTGCCATCAAACGCAGCCACTGTGCTCATCAATTGTCGCCACTGTGCCATTAATTGTCGCCACTGTGCATGTCATCAAACTCAACCACTGTGCCATGCCATCAAACGCAGCCACTGTGCCATCAATTGTCACCACTGTGCCATCAGTTGTCGCCACTGTGCCCATCAATTGTCGCCACTGTGCCCATCAGTTGTCGCCACTGTCCCATACCATTAAATGCAGCCACTGTGCCATCACTGTGCCCATCAATTGTTGCCACTGTGCCATGCCATCAATTGTCGCCACTGTGCCATGCCATCAATTGTTGCCACTGTGCCATGCCATCAATTGTCGCCACTGTGCCATGCAATCAATTGTCACCACTGTGCCCATCAATTGCCACCAGTTTGTCCCCTCAAAAACCGCCAGTTTGCCCCGTAAAATGTTGCCAGATTGCACCCTCAAATACCACCAGATTGCCCCCCCCCCCCCCCCGTTGCCCGGCACTTACCTTTCTCGGGTCAGCCATCTTCCCTCCACGCTCCCTCGATGTCTTCTCCTGCCCTCAATGTCGCTTCAGCCAATCAGGTTACCGGTAACCAGCTCCGGTGAACCTAATTTGCTGAGACACGTGTCAGTGTTAACCAGGGAACGCACACCCTGTGCGTCCCCCCCTGGTTAACTATTTGGAAGCCGAATAGAGACGCTGGCTCTGATAGGCACTTCCAAAACCAACCAACTGCTGTTATTCAGATGGCCATGCATGAATCTATATTGTTGACTTGAGTGACGGGTGCAGGGAGCGGGCAAAGGCGCCCACTATGGATGCACCGCCACTGGACACAACACCCAAAATTTAGTCATAACCAAGTTCTTACTGGCATTTCCAAAAGTTTACAAATTACAGTTTAGACTTCAAATTTATATATAGATATTAAGGCAAAAAACATATTTCTTATTTTATTTTTGATATAGTAAGTAGCTCAGGGACAGGACAAGAAATTAGAATGGGCAACCACAAATTGGGGCAGCTCAATCTGTAGTGTTCACAATCACGAAATGATAAATAGGTAAAATGGGTGATAAGCGCTACTGTAGCGCTTATCACCCATTTTGTCCGATGGACATGTTTTGTTGGATAATCCAACCGGCTGAATGCTCCATCGGACAATTTTTGTTGGAATTTCCAACAACAAATGTAGGGTGTTCATGCTCTCAAATTGTCTGACAACAAATGTGTTCTGTCGGATGATCCAATCGTGTAAATCCGTCTGACTAAAATCCAAAGTACAAACACACATGCTCCAAACCATGCAAACCATAAGGCAACATTAGCAGAAGTTGCAAAAAGGGTGGCACTAAAGAGCAGAAAAATCACGTTGTTTTGTGAATGTTGGCTAAAAAAGTTTTGCTGTCTGTATGCAGAACAAGTTCATGGCCAATGCCCTTCGGACAAAAATCCTTGGATTTGCCTGATGGAAGTCTGATCATGTGTATGAGGCTTTACAGTGACATTGACAGCCGTGTGCAGCAGCACACATGATGAATACACTTATCCAACACGCACGTCCCCTGCTGAGTCACAGTGACAGTCTCTCTCTACACCAGGTGGTCCCTTTAGTCGACCCCAGCCCAAACAACATTGACAGTCACACTCCTGTCTTACCTTGATCCCGTCCTGCAGACCCCACATGAGGCTCCAGCCACTCGGCTCCCTTGCACCATGACATCACGCAACACGGTCAGGCAGCACCATCTCCACCAGACCCGCCCCCCACAGGCACAGCCTGAACACACTGTAGCAGGCACTCAGATGGTCTTGGCTGGCTTTAGACTGGAACTGCGCATGCACAGTTCTGAGCCAAGCATCACAGCAATACCTTTTCCTGTCACTGGCATATACTGGCAGTAAAAAAGTGAATTTTTTTACTGGCTGCCAGTAAAAATACTGACATTTGGCAACACTGGCACCAGCATTAGTAAATCTTATTATGTCCATATGTCTTAATGTGGAATTCCTGTGTTTAGGGCAAATGTCCTTGAATGAGTAAGGCCCTAAACCCAAGTACCTCTTAGAACAGCATCCAGCCATGTACAGCTGCCACTTCAGCCTGTCATTGTTTTAAAAGCTGTATCTGTGCTTGCCTTGCGCCGGCGTATCTTTTTTCTGTATTCAGAAAACAAGATACGCCGGGATTGAGCTAAGATACGAGCAGCGTAAGTCTCTTACGCCGTCGTATCTTAGTTGCATATTTATTCTGGCCGCTAGGTGGCACTTCCGTCGATTTACACGTTGAATATGTAAATTAGCTAGATATGCCGATTCACGAACGTACGCCCGGCCGTGGCAGTACTGCTACGCCGTTTACGTAAGGCGATTTCAGGAGTAAAGATATTCCAACAAAAAGATGGCGCAGCCGTCGAAATTTATAAATTTTACGTTGTTTGCGTAAGCTGATTCAGAATGGGGCTGGACGTAAGTTACGTTCACGTCGTTTTCATTGACTATTTGCGACGTGATTTGGAGCAGGCGCACTGGGATACGTCCACGGCCGGCGCATGCGCAGTTCACTTGGCGCGTCATTTACGTGGAGTCATCGTTAATTTCAATACAACACGCCCCCTACCTGCCTAATTTGAATTACGCCCACTTACGCCGGCACATTTACGCCGACACAACTTACGGAGGAAGTGCTTTGTGAATACAGCACTTGCCTGTAAAAGTTGCGGAGGCGTAGCGTAAATAAGATACGTTACGCCCGCACAAAGATACATGCTCCTATGTGAATCTGGCCATAGGTTTTTACACTGTATGGGCCAAACTAGCATGAGCCATAAACCAGGACTTCAGGATAAAAATGACTTTGGGTCCTCAGCTTTCCTATGCTGCCATAATTTGGAAAATAGCATCCCACAAATTTTAATAGTGTTACCGCTGATAGGGGGGGACCACCAGTCCTCCTGTAGGGGGCCTGATCACACAGGGGGGGGGGGGGCCCAAACAGCAGGCGGAATTAGTGTGGTTTGGCTGAGAGGCAGTAGGATGCCCTGTGCAGCTCTCTGCAGCAACTGAAAGCCAGTTTCTCCCCCTCCTGCCAGCTTTCAGCTGCTGCAGGGAGAGACACAGACACAGGGCATTATGAATGCAATTGATTCCCCTCCCTGTTCTGCCTTCTTGTGATTCCCCCCCCCCCCCCCCACATTGTGTCCACTAAGAATGATTTTAGTGTATTTTTTTTTGTGAAAATACGGTCTTGATATATTAGAGAGGGGGGGGGGGGGCTGCCAGGTAGGCTGTATGGGGCCCCGTGATTTCCAACAGCAGCCCTGCCGCCTAGAATAAGGCTGCTATCTTTAACCTTCATTCCTTGTCATTTGCTGTAGCTTTGTGTGAGGCAAAGACACGGTTCTGATGCTCAAGGAGAGACAGACAATCAAAGTCTCAGAATCACAGAGAACAGAACAGCAAGGATGCAGAAATGTAGTGAAGAATAGAGCCAGCTATACTCCATGACACTCCACTCTGGAAGAAAGGTAATTATTGGTGGGGTTTAACTGTGCTTTTTTTAAATGGCAGAGGCCATTTCCTCTTTTCCCTTTCTTTACAAAGTGAATTGTCCTTTGGTATTAAAAATGCCACCATTGTAATATATTGTAATCTTTGGGATTAATGCCTACAAACTGTAATACTGTATTTAGTTCCACTATGTGATGCTGATATATCAAACGTCAGCACATGTCCTCTAACAGGAGCTTACAATGTAATGTCCTGAGCACACTTAGTGCAATGTTCTATCCTTATTTGTAAAATCTTACAAAAATGATTCAGAACACAAGCACAGCACATTTATAATTCATAGATCTTTACCAATGAGCTGAAGAGTATTCTAGATTGATGTGCAGCTACTACTACATGGGTGATTCATGTTTCAGCTTTGATGAAAAATGGGAAAACAATGGTCTGTTGGATGTTGTGCATATCACCCTGTGTAAGGAAGGATAGGTTCATGGCTCTCTATTCACTCTAACACCCTGCAGGGGGAGGATGGGAGGAAGGGAGTGAGGAAGTGGAAGGGGGGTGGAGGAAAAGAGAGGTCAGAGGAGGAGATGCTGATGGGAGGAAACTGTCAGAGAGTGAAGCAGCAGCCTGCAGCTGTGTGAAAGAACAAGAGAGGGGTTAAGGGAGAGAGCAGAAAGAGAAAAAGAAGCAAGATTACGGGAAAACGCAGGTATGGAACACTCTTCTGCAGCACATCTGTCTTTGTCTGTCTGGATGTCCCTTTTTTTTTTACACAGGTCCATGTGTCCTGTGACATGTGCATGTTTGCTGCCAGTAAAACGGATCTGACTTTTATCCATGATTTGCATGAGATATCTCCTATAGCAATCTTCTTATACAACCTCCTATAAGCTGTGATGTATACATTACCGACAGATTGTCTGTTTGGGACTTACATGTCAGAGGTTGTGACATGTGGCATCCTGTAAATGTATATATTTTCTAGATCACATGTTGTCTATTGGATCCTCTCTGATTTCCAGATTGACATACATGTGTACCAATATTTATTATTCTGTTGGTGATATTTTTAAAGTTTGGATGTCAGTGTTTGCTCAGCTCTGTTTCAGAAAATATTGGTTTGCACTGCTTGACTATAACTTTATTTTTTTTATTTCTAAAAAGTCATTCTAGTTAGTCCAGGCTCTAATTTCCGCTTCGATGACAGAGGAAAAAGGGCATGTGGAGCAAAAACAGACAGAGGAAATGACAGACCTATGTGGAAGGGGGAGATGTGTGTAGAGGAGCGGAAGAGAGGTACATGTGAGCAGAGAAGGGAGGTAGAGGGATGTGTGTGTGTATGTGTGTGTGTGTATGTGTGTGTGTGTGTGTGTGTGTGTGTGTGTGTGTGTGTCTGGGGGGGGGGGGGGCACAGAGGGAAGATGGCATTTTTAGTGACATCTATACAGCTTCATCCTTGCTATGCACTATGGCCATTTAGTCAAAACCGTTACGAATCCTGCAGTGCATTGTGGTCTGTGTAGTTCTAAGCAGTGATCCCCTGCATGAAATCCTGTCTTCTTCCTCTATTCGTTTATGGTTTTCTATTTGTTTTCATCTGTGTCGCCCAGTTTGTGACACAGAATTTGTGCTGATTTCCCATTAGAATGATTTCTAATAGGATCTTTCCATGCATGAATGATTATGGAGTGTGTTATGTAGTTTGTGATCCTGAAAATGTATATACATACATATTAACAGAGCACATAACACTAGGACATGTTTTTTTTTTTTTTTTTTCATACAAAGAGGTATTTATTCATGATTAAATAGTAATCACAGCTCTGGCCTCCTCTACACTGTATCCCCCTCCGCTCACTTTCCTTGTCCTCTTCCATTCATCCCGCACTGATCAATTATTCATCAGATGTACATATGGGCTTTTCAACAATGCCATGCCATACCTTTTATACTCAGCTTTTGTTTTGTGTTAGGATGTACATTGTTGTTTAAATAGCCAAAACAATTACAAAGAAACGTTGTTCATGTAGGAAAATGTCTTCTTTCACATAGCTTAGTAACTCTGTATTATACTAATCACCCAATGATGTCTTGAAAATATATATATATATATTTTTTAACCTTTTCTATGGATGTGATTGGGTGTTCACAGTGAATACAGAATTTGTTGGCTAATGCTGGCCATACACTATACGAAAATTCGTCCGAAAATCAGTCGCTAAGAAAGATCTTTCGTTTTTTGGCCAGTTAATGGGCACAAAATCGAAAATCGTTTGGACGTTTTTGAGCCAGAAAAACGAAGGACAAGTTTGGAAATTTTCTGCGGAACTAACGATAAATCGGAAGGTTAATGTGTTTCCCGTCCAAACTTTCTGCACTAGATATATGTAAACATTTTTTTTTTTTTTATCCATTTTACGATTTATTGGCCATTACATGATGGCACTATCGTTTGCACTCACAACAGAACTTTCGTTTTTCGAAAGTTCGTTCGGACGATTTTTCGTGGAGTGTATGGCCAGCATAAGGTAAAAATAAATGCCTTTTCTACAATACCTCCATTGCAGGTAGGTTTACCATATGTCACAATGCAACCTAGCCCAGTTATTAAAGTGGTTGTAAACCCCACTTTTTGACTTTTACCTGTATGTATAGAATATCTCCTAAATCTTTACGGTTTAGGAGCGCAGGGGGGAATCCACGGCGAAAGGACCGGCAGCCGCCGGACCTTGCCGATTTTAAATCTCCCGCGCACACGCGTGGGAGTGACGTCATCGCCACTCCAGCCAATCACAGCGCTGGAGCGGCGTTACCCGAAAGACACGCCAGATCAAGATGACATCTCGCTCGGCGTGGACCAGGTAAGTGCTCTTCACCTCGTTCCGAGGTAAGTATTTCATAATCAGCTAGTATGCGGTGCATACTAGCTGATTATGCCTTTTGCCTTGCAGGTTTAAAAAATAAAATAAAAAATTGTATATGCGGTTTACAACCGCTTAAAAGGTTGTTGATCAGATCTTGATTTATAGGGATTTCTTTTGCAATTTCTTTGCAAATACCCTTTCTTTTAAATGGATTTACAAAGAAATTGCATGTTTTATTCTTAGAAACTACCTTTGTAAAATCCAGATAGCATTTAAAGCTTACCCTCAGGGGCGGACTGACAACTCATGGGGCCCCCGGGCAATAGAAGATTATGGGGCCCCCAGGCTTACAGATGGCCACCAAGCCTGGTGGCAGTACAGAGGTGGGGCAGCTAAAATCTCGGGATTTTCACATCAAAAGCATGTAGGTTTTGGACATATCAGGGACAGATGTAAAAAAAACTGATTTTTACGTACTGTCCCTGGTTTTAATGAGCCTGGCAACCCTGATGGGGCCCCCTAATGGCATGGGGCCCTAGGGCAGTGCCCGAGTTCCTCAATGGTCAGTCCGCTCCTGCTTACCATACATTATATAATCTGACTGTATAATTTATTTTAGATCTACCAAGGAATATAGAGTGCTAGGGCCTGTCCAATTGGATACAGATTCATTATATAATTGAAGTGGGTGCTCATAGTAAATTTTTGGGAAATGTAAATGAATTGTACAGTAATACCTTGGATTATGAGCATGATTTGTTCCAGAAGCATGCTGGTAATCCAAAGCACTCGTATATCAAAGTGAGTTTCCCCATAAGAAATAATGGAAACCCAGATGATTCATTCCACAACCACTGCTGGTGTATGTAGTATGTGGTATATGGTATATAGTATGTGGCCAGAGGTGCGGGGGGGGGGGGGGGGGCGCTGGTGATGCTCGGAGACACTCGGTAACTGTTGACACACTTGGGTGCTCCGACGTACGTTACGCCCTCTCCACCTATCTGGGAGTGTCTCTGAGTTCTCCAGCGCCCCCGAACGGTAATACATACACCAGTGGCTTGAGTCCTGCTCGTCTTGTGAGACAGTGCTCGCTAATCGAGTCAGGATTTAAAAAAAAATAAAGCTCATCTTGTGAAATGCTTGTATACCACGTTACTCGCAAACCGAGTTATCACTATATGTAGATTTTGAGGTCAATTGTGTGGTCATATTGTAACATGTATTGTGAGCTTCAGTGTGTGAAACAACAGGAGTGTTAACTGGTCTAAATCTATGTATGATTGACACATATGAAATCAAAATAATACCAGCAAGGCACTGATTTATTGGCGAGAAAAGAGAGGCTGCCATTTCTGACCCGGGTCCAAAAAAAATCCTGGCTGCATTAAATAATTTCTGCATCACAGACCCTGAATAAGTATACAGCAAGTGAAATCAGAACTCCTGATCAGCATTTTCCAGGTCAGGGACTGGACTGAAGCCACTGGGCGATCTGTGAGATATCTCTTGCTCAGCCCCATAAACTGAATGAAAAAAATCTATCAATTAGCCCATCGATAATAAAGCGCATGGGTGAAGGAATCTCTTTCCAACTATTGTATTCTGATAGCTGGCGTGAGATCAGTAGTGGAGTTAGCAGGAATAATACAGCTGTAACTTCTAATACTGGGGTGAATGCAAGGACAATTCGAAAACAAAGCCAGAGAAAAACTAAAGGGAAGTTAATATACACCCATACAATGTTGAGAGGAGTATACACAAATGCTAGGAGCCTAGCTAACAAAATGGAGGAACTGCTATTACAAGAGGAGTACTTAGACTTTGTGTAACATGGTCATGCAACATGGTTTGACAGCTCACACGATTGGCTGGCAAATATCCAGGGGTATTCCTTGTATCCGAAAGGCAGGGAAGGTAGAAGAGGGGGAGGGGTGTGTCTATATGTAAAAAAAAAAGATATAAGGGTGGCAGAGAGGAGCGACATTGTGAATGGGATAAGGGGAGGTGGAATCCATAATAGTAGAATTTCAAAGAGAAGAAATAAGTGGGGAATTAATATTGAGGGGTATGTTATAGGCCTCCTAACCTAAAGGAGGAGGAAGAGCTGGGCTTACTATCACAGTTGGAAATGGGAGCAAGACAGGGAAATGTCATCATAATGGGGGACTTCAATTTTTCTGAACTACGGTCATTACTACATTCATACATACTTCATTACTACATGACACCAATTGGGACCAAATCCTGGAAACATTGAACACAGAAGAAAAATGGGAATTCTCTAGGAGCATATTAAACAAAGGTATCACACAGTGCATTCCAATAGGCAATAAATATAAAACAGCAAAGGTTAAACCTGGGTGGCTAAACCATAATGTAAAAAGCCTCATCAAAGAGAAAGACATGGCCTTTAAACAATATAAAGAGTATGGGTCGTAGTCAGCATTCAAACACTACAAGGAAACAGAAAAACAAACAAGTGCAGAAGTATAAAACCTGTAATATCCCCTAAAGGGGTTAAAAACACTTACAAGATGGTGGATGAAACAGGCATGTAGCAGGTAAGTGTGTCCAGAAGATGCTCCAGTGGCAGGGCAGTCCCAGTCTGTGATGGTAAAGCTTCCAGGGAAGTCCACACCATCACAGACTGGGACTGCCCTGCCACTGGAACATCTTCTGGACACACTTACCTGCTACATGCCTGTTTCATCTACCATCTTGTAAGTGTTTTTAACCCCTTTAGGGGATATTAAAAGTTTTATACTTCTGCACTTAGAGGCGCCTTGTTTGTTTTTCTGTTTCCATTAGAGATTGCTTGTTTCCCTAAGTCAGTGTTTCTCAACTCCAGTCCTCAAGGCGCCTCAACAGGTCATGTTTTCAGGTTTTTTCTCAGATGAGACGGCTGTGGTATACACGAAGGCAGTGGAATTGATTAAATTACCTGTGTAAAATAATGGACAGCCTGAAAATAAGACCTGTTGGGGCGCCTTGAGGACTGGAGTTGAGAAACACTGCCCTAAGTGCTGCCTAAAGTGTGTGAAGATCTGCTACCCTCTCCAACACAGACTTTATCTGTCAGTATTCAAATGCTTGGAGCGCCCTGGATATACACATTTTTATAAACACTACAAGGAATGAAATAAGAAGTGAAAGAACGCAATAAGGGCGGCCAAAAAAAGATTACGAGAGACACATAGCGGAGGAGAGTAAAAAAAAAAAATCACATACATTTTTTAGATACATTAACAGTAATAAGGGAAGGTTAGAGCACATTGCCCACATAAAAGACAAGAAATAGAGGGTGCTTACGGATGACACAGGAAAAGGAGGGGTATACTGACTGCAGAAATACTATTGGTGACACATCACAGGGCATACCCTTGTGGCTAACAGAGGCTGAAGTGAAGGAAAGACTAGATAAAAATGTAATACAAATAAATCACCAGGACAAGATGGCTTACACCCGAGAGTTCTCAGAGAACTTAGTCAGGTTATAGCCAGACCATTGCTCCTAATCTTTTTGAACAGCATACTGACAGGATTCAGTGGTATACCAAAGGGGGGGGGCGGTCTGCCCCAGGTGACACACACTAGGGGGGATGTCAGGCACTGCGCAGGGACTAGGGTTGCCACCTCATCCCTTTAAACCCGAACACATATGAATTACACAGGTTCTGAGGCTAATTTAATGCAGATAAGGTACCAAGTGAGTTTAATTACCACCCTAATCAGCCACAGAACCTGTGTAATTCATATGTGTTCGGGTTTAAAGGGATGAGGTGGCAACCCTAGCAGGGACCCCAGATGCATGTGGGGCCCCTGCACTTTCCCTGTCATCGTAGCTTTGTAAATAGTTGATCGGATCAGCAGAGAGCTCAGTGGTGTGGAGGAGGCTGTCTTTAACTCCCCCTGGCATCTCAATAAGTTAGGCTGTCCCTCAGGGATGTTCACTTTCTTCTCAGGCAGCCAGAGGTTGTGGGCAGGGTCGGGTGTGGCTGCTGCCTCCTCCACTACTCCTACAGACTCCTCCCCTCAGGCTGACCCCCTCCCACAGCTACAGAAGAAAGAGGAGGAGAGAGCATAGCAGCCTGGGAATCTTCATCACCTGACATGCTGTAAGTAAGTGACTGTGCAATGCACACTGTCACTACATGCAGACCTAGCCTGTCTCTATATACCACCCTGTCCTGGCACTTTATACCACCCTAACCTGGCACTAAATACACACCAACCTGGCTCTATATATCACTCTAACCTGGCACTATATACCACCCTGACCTGGTAATATATACTACCCTGACCTGGCTCTATATACCACACTAACCTAGCACCATATAACACCCTAACCTGACACTATATACCACCCTGACCTGGCACTATATACCCACCTAACCTGGCTCTATATATCAATCTAACCTGGCATTATATACCACCCTAACCTGGCACTATATACCACCCTGACCTGGCACTATATACCACCCTGTCCTGGCACTATATACAACCCTTACCTGGCAATATATACCACCCTAACCTGGCAATATATACCCATATAACCTGGCTCTATATATCACCCTGACCTGGCACTATCTACCCACCTAACTTGGCACTATATACCACCCTAACCTGGCACTATATACCACCCTAACCTGGCACTATATACCACCCTGACCTGGCGCTATTTACCACCCTGACCTGGCTCTATATACCACCCTAACCTGGCACTATATACCACCCTAACCTGACACGATATGCCATCCTAACTTGGCACTATATCACCTAACTTACCAGTATACTACCCTGACGTCACTTGATGTGTGGTGCCCTGCCGCCCGCCTGGGGGGGTGCCAGGTATAGGATCCACCCTGGGTGCCAACTGCTCTAGGTATGCGCCTGACAGGATTGGTACCAGCTGATTGGAGAAAAAACAATGTAGTACCAATATTCAAAAAAGGGCGGAGACAAATCTACTGGCCAATTAGCCTAACATTAACCATTGGTAAATTATTGGAGAGAATAATAAGGGACCAGATCAAAGAATTTACTGAGGAACAAAATATCTTAAGTAGTCATCAGCATGGGTTTACAAAAGGTTGTTCTTGCTAGACCAATCTGTTAACATTCTACGAGGAAGTGAGCTGCCATCTCAACAGGGGAAAGCCAGTGGATTTAGTCTACCTGGATTTTTGCAAAGGCATTCAATACAGTCCCTCATAAACTCTTAATCTACAAATTGAGCTCTGCAGGCGTGAATCATAAGGTTTGTTCTTGGGTTAAAAACTGGTTACTTGGGCGTGTCCAAATGATAGTGATAAATAATTTGTACTCAGACTGGTCTGTAGTAGTAAGTGGGGTGCCCCAAGCAGAGCTGTATCCTGGCCTAGGCCAGCACTTTGCAGGGGGGCAGCACGGAAAGAGTCCCTGCCGGCTTGCGCTACACTGTTAGGAAAGATAGTCTAGCGCCCCCATAAAGCGGCCACGCTGCTTCTAGTATGAGGACGGCCGGCATTCCGCAACTGTGGGGGGGGGGGGGATTTCCAATTTTGACTGTTTTGTCATCCTGGACCACAAACCTTCCTCACTGTGCTATATGTTTCTGCTGCACCATCTACTTAAAGTAGAACTATAGGCAACACTTTTACCATCCCTGTCCCATTGCGAAGATTTCCCTTCACTTCCTGCTCTATGGGCAATCAGGAAGTAAGAGGAAATCTAAGTAAATTAAGGGAATCCATTGCCCCCCCTCCTCAGAACTAGTGTCCTCACTCGAAAATTTCAGGGCGGGTCTTAAACAACACAGGGTGTGGCCGTGACAGGAAGGGGTGGGTCATATTTAAATTAGGGTGTGCACGAGTTTAGTCAGGCCTAGGGCAGCACAAAACCTAAATACACCTCTGGCCCCAAGGTTCTGTCTCGAGACCAATTCTATTCAATGTATTCATAAATGATATAGAGAATGGGATAAATAGCTCAATCTCAATTTTTGCAGATGACACAAAAGTAAGCAGGGCAATAACTTCACATCAAGATATAGAAATTTTACTGAAAGGCCTAAACAAAATAATGAAGTGGGCAACTACATGACAAATGAGGTTTAATGTGGAGAAATGTAAAGTAATGCACTTGGGGGCAAAAAAAAACATAAATGCAAACTACTCACTAGGGGCAGAACGATGGGAGGAATCAAGGATGGAGAAAGATCTGGGGGTCCTAGTAGATGACAGATTGAGCAAAAGCATGCAATGTCAAGCTGCAGCTACCAAAGCCAGCAGAATATTGGCATGCATAAAAAAGGGATATACACCAGAGATAGAACAATAATCCTATCACTTTAAAACTCTGGTTAGACCACATCTGGAGGATTCTGTCCAGTTCTTCTCACTAGTCCTTAGAAGGGATGTGCTAGAACTGGAGGGAGTCCAAAGAAAGACAACAAAACTAATAAGGGGACTGGAGGACCTCAATTACCAGGAAAGACTGCAAACACTAAACGTATTCTTGCTGGAGAAAAGACGCTTGAGAGGAGATATGATAGTGATTTACACATACCTCAATGGTGATCCTAGCATAGGAAGAAAAAATATTCAGTCTCAAGGAGTGTAAGAAGACAAGGGGCCACACATTGAGATTGAAAGAGAAGCGGGTTTAACCTTAACCTGCAAAGGGGGTTTTTCACTGTCAGGACAATAAGGATGTGGAACTCTCTTCCACAATTGGTGGTGGCTGCGGGGATTATTCATAGTTTTAAGAGACTCTTATGCTGCGTACACACGACAAGAACTTTTCCCGTCTGAAAATTCAGGAACCAGCTCTCAAATTTTTGCTGTCGGAATTTCCGACAGAAAAAGTCCTATGGGGCCTACACACGGTCGGAATTTCTGACCAAAAGCTCACATCAAACTTTTCTTGTCGGAGATTATGGCCGTGTATACACGGCATTCTAAGGAACACGACATTCAGGGATTTGGGAAATAATTATAGACACTGACATACATGCACCTACACATGACTGACTTATTGCTGATTAGGGCTCCCTTGAACTCTAAACCTATTTCCCACTTATCTAAAATTAGGCACAGGACCACCTTTTGGGTTTAAACGGCCGTAGCCGCAATTTTATTAACAAAACAATACAAATTAACAAAATATCTTATCTTTTCATATTCCTAAAGTATTTTCCATAATGCTGACATAGGGATATTTTGGAGGCAACCTAATCTACCCACACAACCGACTGTACCAACACCCAAACACTTGTAGTGGCCCTCAGCCGCAAATACGCCGACTCGAGGACAGTGTATTAAACATAGCACCCGGTACAGCCCCAATCCCTATTAACTCGATACTGTCCTTACCTAGGCCGACCTCCAAAAACCCTGTTACCCCTGCCAATGGCTACGACAAAATACTCCGTCTGTATCACCAAATCCATTCTCAAACTCTGAAAATAGGGAGGGAGGGAGGGAAAACTTCTATGAGGCTGACAGCTAACTGATGCCCTGTCTTCCCGCGCAGCTGCTACACCCTCCTAGCTCCACCTAAATTCCTATTGCTCCACCCTGCCACACCTTACTAAGACCCAATCAAGTTAAACTTGACCTTTGCCTAGCAACCGCCCTGACTGCAAAATACAGTCATGCAGACCCTGCTCTTACTGCTGGGCATGTAGATACGGGCCTGTTCCTGACTGACTTATTGCTGATTAGGGCTCCCTTGAACTCTAAACCTATTTCCCACTTATCTAAAATTAGGCACAGGACCACCTTTTGGGTTTAAACGGCCGTAGCCGCAATTTTATTAACAAAACAATACAAATTAACAAAATATCTTATCTTTTCATATTCCTAAAGTATTTTCCATAATGCTGACATAGGGATATTTTGGAGGCAACCTAATCTACCCACACAACCGACTGTACCAACACCCAAACACTTGTAGTGGCCCTCAGCCGCAAATACGCCGACTCGAGGACAGTGTATTAAACATAGCACCCGGTACAGCCCCAATCCCTATTAACTCGATACTGTCCTTACCTAGGCCGACCTCCAAAAACCCTGTTACCCCTGCCACAAACGACCAAGTGTGAAGCCTCACACTTGGCCGGCCCGCCACAAACGGACCGCTCTCTGAACGCCATCCTGCAGACCTAGGAACCACATGTCATTCCCAACGGCATTTAAATGCACCCCATCTCCCCTCAAAAACAGCCTATTATCTCCCTCTAAGTCCAAGTGGCGAACAGCCAAGCCACCATTCCGAACAAAAAACTTTGCCACCTCTTTATTCACCTTGACCCTGGCCCTATTAATGCATTCCACGGAGCGGGCCATGCGCCAAGTGGTCCTGGCCACCATGTCTGACCAGATGAAAACCGTATCCGGAAAACTGGCCCGAAGGCGTAAAAAATCCAACTTTATATCTCTTGTCAGTTCCCGTGCCGCCCGAAGGCCTAAATCGTTACCCCCAACATGAAACAGCAATACATCCGGGGGGCGATCCAGGTTCGCATAGTGATGCACTTCCGGCAGCACCCGGGCCCACAGCATACCGGGGACACCGATCCACCGAACATTGGCCATCCTGCGAGGAATACCCAGCTGCCTACCCTCTGGCCTAACCGAGGCCCGCCGGGCACCCCAGTAGACATAGGAGTGCCCGAGGATCCACACCAGACACTCGCCACCTGCAAAACAAAATAGGCAAGACTCACAAGCACAAGCACACAAACTGGCGAATCGGCTACAACAACGACCACACGGAACACTGACACCACACAAACTGAGCACAGAGACAAACAGATCACAAGAGGTGAGGACGGACGTAAGACATGAAGCGCCGTGACTCCCACCTTCCGATACGCCGCAACTCCCGCGCACTCAAACCCCACCGGGCCGCCTCTGTGGCGGCCCCGATCCTGAAGGAATGCGACGCGAAGTCCATGGGGGAAAAACCGGCTGCCGTTAGGCACTTCCGGAACACGGCAACAAATTGAAAACGGGACAAAGGTGACCCATCTGAATGCACGAGCAATGGCCCTTGCCCAGCCGGCCGCAGCGTCAACCATTCTGTGACGGCCGCCACCGGACAAGACGAGGAGTGAGGGACCCTGCCTATCACCACCTTAGCCCCTCTACCCAGTTGGTCAGTCTTGGACCTGCGGATCAGCAGATGGACCCTATCCTGAAGAACCGATACATCCCGAATATCCAAACCCCCCAGACCTTAGTGGACGGGCTAACCAATTCACTAACCCTCAATGCCCCGAAAAAGGCGACGACAAAGGCCGTCCGGAACAAATAGACCTCGAAAGGCGAAGAGCACACCGAAGGCAGCTGACCCAAAAGAACACCCAGGAGTTCGAACGACACCGGCCTCCTAGAATCCGCAACGAGCCTTCCCTTTCTGTAGCCCCTCAGCGCTTTCTTCACCTGGAAACATTTCGTGGCATCTGGCAGGCCCGAAAGCTGAAATAAAAATGCCAACCCTGACAGTTTGCGATTCAGGACAGAGACCGAGACCCCCTCCTCACAGCACTTACCTATAAGATACAACAGAAGAGAAACACAATCCCCATCTTCAAAGCAACCACCCACCGAACTCACCAGCTCGTGCCACTCCTGCCACACCTTGCTGTATGCTGTCCACGTTGAAGGGCAAACCGACCCCTTGATCAATTTGAACGCTGTGGCCATGCGACGCTCCACAAATGACTTGGACACGGCACCCCGAGCTGCTCCGCTTCCGGCGCCAACTGTCGGAACCGATCCCACTGTAAGCGAGAAAGAGCGTCAGCCACCGAATTACGAACACCCGGAACATGAACAGCATACACAAATGCATTCAAAGAAAGACATTTTAAAACCAAATGCCTCAGCAGACGCACCACCGGAGGCGAGGAGGCTGAAAGGGAATTGATCGCCTGCACCACGCCCAAATTGTCACAGTGGAACTTGACCCGCCTATTCCGGAAAGCCTCACCCCACAATTCCACCGCCAACACTATCGGAAATAGTTCCAATAGTGCCAGATTCCGAACGGCAACCGACTCCCTCCATGACGGCGGCCACCGGCCAGCACTCCACCGGCCCCGGAAGTATGCCGCGTAGCCAACGGAACCAGCCGCATCAGTGTACAACTCCAACTCAGAATTCGGAACGACCGTTTCCATCCACAACGACCGTCCGTTGTACTCGTCCAGGAAAGACTCCCAAACAAGCAGGTCATCCCGCATCTCCCCAGTCAAGCGCACAAAGTGATGAGGCGCACGCACCCCCGCGGTGGCAGCCGCCAACCGCCGGCAAAATATTCTACCCATCGGCATGATCCGACAGGCAAAATTCAGCTTGCCTATCAAAGACTGCAGGGACCGCAAGGTGATTTTCTTGCTCCCTCGTGCAAGGACGACTGAGTCCTTCAGATCAATCAGCTTGTCATCCGGAAGCCGGCATTCCATCTGAACGGTATCGATTGTGATACCCAAAAACTTCAATACTACCGTCGGGCCCTCGGTTTTTCCAGGTGCCAGAGGAACACCGAAGACCCCGAAAACGTGTTGAATCGTGGCCAACAAGACCTGACACGTCCTGGACCCAGGAGGACCAATCACCAAGAAGTCATCCAAGTAGTGGATGACCGATTGTAGGCCCGACACGTCCCTCACGGCCCATTCCAGGAACGAGCTGAAAGACTCAAACAAAGAACAAGAAATGGCACAACCCATCGGCAAACAACGGTCGACAAAGTATCGCCCTTGCCACACACAGCCCAACAGCCGCAAGCTCTGTGGGTGGACCGGCAGCAACCTAAAGGCCGACTCTATGTCGGTCTTGGCCATGAGGGCGCCCTTCCCGAATTCACGCACCCACCCGAGGGCCTTGTCAAACGACGCATAAGAAACCGCACACAAGGCGGGATCGATCGCATCATTAACCGAGCCGCCGGGCGGGTGCGACAAGTGATGGATGAGACGAAACTGTGTGGGATCCCTCTTGGGCACAACCCCCAGCGGGGACACCACCAAGTCCGACATAGGCGGGGCCTCAAAGGGGCCCGCCATGCGACCCAACGACACCTCCTTAACCAACTTTGCCGACACCACCTCCGGATGTAATCGAGCCGAACGCAGGTTATCTACCACAGGAGGGACGACAGAAAGAGAACAGGGAATAATAAAACCATCAATGAAACCGTGCCATAACAGCCGAGCCGCAGCCCTGTCCGGATACCTAAGAAGAAAGGGGGCCATTTTTTCCGCCCGTACCGGGGTTTTCCCCCTTTCCAGCGTCGGTCGATTTCGACTTCCCGGACTGAAAGCACTTGGACGAGGGGTGGCCACCCCCACACCCGGAGCAAGCGTGCCTGTATCGGCAGGAACCCCCAAATCTGCAGTGTCCGTCATTGAATTGCCAGCAGTAGCCTTTTTTAAGAGAGGCTGATCCCGCCGAGGCCGAAGCACCCCCGGCCCCCCCTCGAAAGGGCTGAAAGGCCGGCCTAGCCTGAGTCATCAGACGCATCCATAAACCGATGTCTTTATTATTCCACTTCAGCGACGGCTGCATAGCCATGCGCTGCCTGAACAGCTCGTCATAACGCAGCCAGGCAACTCCGCCATAAACCCGATAAGCCTCCCCGATGGAATCCAAGTACCCGAACAGAGCCGAGCAATGCTCAGGAGCCCTTTCCCCCACTACGCTGGCCAGGATGCTGAAACCCTGTAGCCAATTGGTAAAAGTCCGGGGAACCACCCGAGGGCGCCGCCTATCCTCGTCCTCTCTCCTAGACTCATCCTGCCTCGCCCTATCCACACCGGACTTCTCAAGGGGGAGAAGGGAGAATACATCAACGTATTCCCTCCTCCAAATCTGCTCCCTGACCTCCTGCCTGAGATGCACGCCCAAAGGGCATTCAAAACAAACATACATCTCACACCGTGCGACCTCCGACGGTCCAGCACCCTCCTGCGTGGCCTCCACCCGTTGGGGGTCCCCAGCCGCCCGCGATCCCCCCGCTGCCAACACCTCAGCCGCCGTCACAGGCGCCACCGGGCGTACCACCACTTCTCTCCCCTCTGGGCCAACCACGGACTCTCCTAAAACCGATCCTGCGGGTCCCGCGACGGGCGTCAACTGATCCCTCGATGTCACCCAGGCAGCCACCGGCGACCCCCCCGGTACCCCAGGCCCTCCGGTCGGACCGCGGACCAGCAAGTCCCTGCACCCCGACAACCACGACTGCAGCAAGCTGGTCATCAATTCGCACTGCCCCACCCCAGCTTCAAACCCCCCGGGAGCCCCCCCAACACTCTCCCACGGGCCCCCAGACCCTCCTGTCACAGACTGACTCACACAAGCAGCCCCAGGAGCAACAGGCACAGACAACATAGGAGACACACAGTTGCTGGACTTACCAGGCTGCCGCACAGCCGCACCTCCGGATCCCTGACGTCCGTCTGGCTCCACCATCTCGTCGCCTGAAAGCCCTTCCGCGTCAGATGCGGACAGCTCGCCCTCCGAACGATCACCGCCGTCTCCGGAGACTGCCGACACGACTCGGGCACCCGACCGGCGCCCGCCGCTGACGTCATCAGCCGCCGCCGAACGTCCGGCGCGGCTGTCCTGCTGCTGTCTTCCCCGTTGAGCGCGCTGCCCGGACACCTCCTTCACAGCCGCCGGCGACCTTGCTGGAGACCGATGCGATGACGCCGCTCCTCTCCGGCTCCCGCGACCTCCGCTTCTTCCCGCCGGGGCCCCGGCCGCACCACAGACCAGGCCGGCACCCGCAGGTAACCTCGATCCACGCCGAGCCCCGCGCCCAGCAGGGGAGGACCCCGCTGGGCAGGCCGCATCCGACCGATCCCCGACATCCGCTGGGAGGGAGCCGCCCGTAGAACGAGCGCTACCCCCCCGGTCCCGCACTCGCGACGGATTCCTCCCAGCACCGGATACCCCGGCAGTGCTAGAGCGCTTGGCTCCAGGTGCTGAAGGGTCCCTACAGGGGCTCCTCGTGCGGCGACCGATCCTAGGGGTCACCTCAGGACTCAGGCGCGCAGGAGGCCTTGACCTCCTCGCCCGCTGTACAATGGGGGCAGAAGCAGTGGTCTCCTGCCCCGACCCCCGAACCAGCCCAGCCATTTGTGACTCCAGCCACTGGGGCCCGTTAACCAGGGCAGCGGCCCTAATCTGAGCCAGCATCTGCTCAATATCTGCCATATTGGAGGGAGGAAAAGCAGGCTGACCGCTGACACAAAACTTCTATGAGGCTGACAGCTAACTGATGCCCTGTCTTCCCGCGCAGCTGCTACACCCTCCTAGCTCCACCTAAATTCCTATTGCTCCACCCTGCCACACCTTACTAAGACCCAATCAAGTTAAACTTGACCTTTGCCTAGCAACCGCCCTGACTGCAAAATACAGTCATGCAGACCCTGCTCTTACTGCTGGGCATGTAGATACGGGCCTGTTCCGGTTGAACTGGACTGGACTATTATCTTTATTCACCCTGACCTACTATGATACTATGATTAGATGCAGCCACTGTTGGTCCAATAATTTTCATCCCAGCATGCCATCAGGGTCACCCACAGTTTGCATTTTGGCCAGTTCATCTAGATTCAGATGAAATTTGCTCCATGTATTGCCAGCTTAAACTTGAAGTTTGGGTATGTACATTTTTAAAGGGGTAATTCCCCCAAAAACCTTTTTTTACCATTGATTGAGGCTCGTTATGTCAAGGGGAATCGGGTGTTTTTTTATTAGAAACAAAGCAATACTTACCGTTTTACAGATGCATCGTCTCTGTCGCTTCCGGGTATGATCGTCTGGTCTGGGCGTGCCTATTTGATTGACAGGCTTCCGACGGTCGCATACATCGCGTCACGAGTAGCCGAAAGAAGCCGAGTGACGGTGCGGCTCTATACTGCGCCTGCGCACCGTCGTTCGGCTACTTTCGGAAAATCGTGACGCGATGTATGCGACCTCGGAAGCCTGTCAATCAAATAGGCACGCCTATAGTCGGAGCCCATACCCGGAAGCGTCGGAGACGATGCATCTGTAAAACGGTAAGTACGGCTTCATTTCTAAAAAAAAAAAACCTGATTCCCCTTGACATAACGAGCCTGAATAAATGTTAAAAAAAAAGTTTTTTGGGGGAACTACCCCTTTAAATATGGGATCCCTGCCGAAGCTGGAAATCACTAGCATCTGTTCCATTTTCTAGCAATGTTCCAAAGTTCAAAGTGTTCTATGATTGGACAAGATGGAGGCTGCAACATCCCTTCCTTTCCACCACTAATCAGAGATTGCTCTGCTTTCTTTGAGAAAATTCAAAGGGCCAGATTCATGTAGCCCGACGTATCTTTAGGCAGGCGTAGCGTATCTTGTTTTCGCTACGCCGCCGTAAATTATCAAGGCAAATGCTGTATTCACCAAGCTAAGTTACGGCGGCGTAGCGTAAATGGGCCGGTGTAAGCCCGGGTAATTCAAATGTGAATGAGGTGGGCATGTTTTACGGTAATGTGTTGCGACCCCACGTTTAAAAAAAAAAAAATTTAACTGCGCATGCGCCGACCGTGGACGTATCCCAGTGTGCATGCTCCAAATTATGACGCTACGATGCATTGTTTTCGATGCGAATGTAATTGACGTAAATCACCATTCACGGACGAGTTACACAAACGACGTAAAATCTGAAAAATTTTACGCGGTCCCGACGTCCATACTTAACCACTTGACCACTGGGCACTTAAACACCCTTCCTAACCAGACCAATTTTCAGCTTTCGGTGCTCTCACAATATGAATGACAATTACTCAGTCATACAACATTCTACCCATTTGAAATTTTTGTCCTTTTTTTCACACAAATAGAGCTTTCTTTTGGTGGTATTTGATCACTTCTGGGTTTTTTATTTTTTGCGCTATAAAAGAAAAACGACTGAAAATTCTGTAAAAAAAAAAAAAAAAAACTTGTTTCTGTCATATTAGTGGGTTATTTCTCACACACAGCATATGCATACCACAAATTACACCCCAAAACACATTCTGCTATTCCTCCCGAGTATTGCGATACCCCATGTGTGGGACTTTTACACAGCGTGGCCACATACAGAGGCCCAACATGCAGGGAGCGCCATCAGGCGTTCTGGAACACCCAGACCAATTCTGACATTTCTCTCCTACATGGAAAAATCAACACTTATTTGCTAGAAAATTACATAGAACCCCAAAACATTATATATGCTTTTTTAGCAAAGACCCTAAAGAATACAATGGCGGTTGTTGCAACTTTTTATCGCGCACGGTATTTTCGCAGAAATTTATTGAACGCGTGTTTTTAAAAAAAACTGTTTTGTGCTAAAAAAAAAAAAAAAAAAAACAGTAAAGTTAGCCCAATTTTTTTTCATAATGTGAAAGATGAAGTTACGCCGAGTAAATAGATACCCAACATGTCACACTTCAAAATTGCGCACACTCGTGGAATGGCGCCAAACTTCGCTACTTAAAAATCTCCATAGGCGGTATTGCAGAGTATCGCGCAGGGTATTGCAGAGTATTGGGGTATTGCAAAGTATCATGCAGGGTATTGGGGTATTGCCGAGTATTGGGGTATTGCCGAGTATTGGGGTATTGCCGAGTATTGGGGTATTGCAGAGTATTGGGGTATTGCAAAGTATCATGCAGAGTATTGGGGTATTGCCGAGTATTGGGGTATTGCCGAGTATTGGGGTATTGCCGAGTATTGGGGTATTGCCGAGTATCATGCAGAGTATTGGGGTATTGCCGAGTATTGGGGTATTGCCGAGTATTGGGGTATTGCCGAGTATTGGGGTATTGCCGAGTATCATGCCGAGTATTGGGGTATTGCCGAGTATCATGCAGAGTATTGGGGTATTGGCGAGTATTGGGGTATTGGCGAGTATTGGGGTATTGGCGAGTATTGGGGTATTGGCGAGTATTGGGGTATTGGCGAGTATTGGGGTATTGGCGAGTATTGGGGTATTGGCGAGTATTGGGGTATTGCCGAGTATCATGCAGAGTATTGGGGTATTGCCGAGTATTGGGGTATTGCCGAGTATTGGGGTATTGCCGAGTATTGGGGTATTGCCGAGTATTGGGGTATTGCCGAGTATTGGGGTATTGCCGAGTATTGGGGTATTGTTGAGTATTGGGGTATTGTTGAGTATTGGGGTATTGTTGAGTATTGGGGTATTGTTGAGTATTGGGGTATTGTTGAGTATTGGGGTATTGTTGGGTATTGGGGTATTGTTGGGTACTGGGGTATTGTGGGGTACTGGGGTATTGTGGGGTACTGGGGTATTGTGGGGTACTGGGGTATTGTGGGGTACTGTGGGATTGTTGGGTACTGGGGGATTGTTGGGTACTGGGGGGATTGCAGGGTACTAGGGGATTGCAGAGCTGGGATGTTTTGAGGGATGGCTGGATCTGTGACTGCATTTGTCACAGATCCAGCCACAGCTCAGCTGCTGACACCCCGCTCCCCCCCCCCTCTCCTCGCACACTGTACCGAACGGTACAGAGCGGAGAGCGAGGAGAGGGAGGAACCGGCGTCATCAAATGACGCCGGTTTGTTTACAAGTGATCGCGCCGTCATTCGACGGCGCGATCACGTGGTAAACGGCCGCTATCAGCGGCAATTTACCGTGATCCGTGATGCGCCGGGTCTTCTAGACCCGGCGAGCACGGACACTTTCGCGAGCGCGTCCCAGGGGACGCGCAATCGCGGAAGTGCACGAGGACGTCCCAGGGACGTCGTGTCAAAGCAACTCCACCGCGCCGTAGCAGTAAAATGCTTATGGCGCGGTGGGGAAGTGGTTAACATAGGATGCGCCATCTTTTTGGTGGTTTATCTTTATGTAAACGGCGTAAATTTACTGCGTCGGCCAGGTGTACGTTCATGAATAGGCTTATCTCGCTGATTTACATATTCTTGGCGTAAATCAGAGTGAACACCCCATCTTAAAAATGCAGTTAAGATACGACGGCGTAGGAGACTTACGCTGGTTGTATCTTAACAATATTTAAGCGTATCTCACTTTGAGAATACGCTTAAATATACGCCGGCGCAGATTCCAAGTTACGACGGCGTATCTACTGATACGCCGTCGTATCTCATTGTGAATCTGGCCCAAAGTGTTCCCTGAAAGGCACCGATGATAAGCGAGCAGCCCAGAAGCTAGCGGAGATCACTGTGTTACAGTGATTCACAGCTTCTCCAGGGATCCCACAGGAATAATACATACAGGTGAAACTCTTAAAAATTTAAATATTGTGCAAAAGAACATTTATTTCACTAATGCAACTTAAAAGGTAAAAGTAATATATGAGAGAGACTCATTACATGCAAAAGCAAGATAGTTCAAGCCGTGATTTGTCATAATTGTGATGATTATGGTTTGCAGCTCATGAAAACCCCAAATCCACAATCGCAGAAAATTTGAATATTACATAGATCATTCCCTATTGGGAACAGTTCCTTTACAATGTCACAACATTCTTGGTGCTCTGGACTGGACAAGCACAGGAAGACCACTTACTACTCGCTCTTCCTAACTCATTGTTCTCGTCCTTTCTGTATAGGCAGTCTGAAACTATTTGGGAACTCTGACAGACTGGCGCTATGTATTGTATTACATATTTACCCAAATATAAGCCAACTTGTAAAAGCTGTACGAATATCAAAGTGTGACAACTTTATTGTAGCCGAATAGTCAAGGTATACACTGCCATTTACATTCCACTATTTTACTCTTCAGTTTACTACTTTTTTTTTTGATCCTATGTGCATATCTCCCATCTTCCTGAATGAAACCCCCAACCACGATATAATGTAAATGTAGAGTTTAGCTGAAAGGCTTAGTACAGTATAACATTTCTGGTAGAAAATGAATACAGACAGTCCCCGACTTACATTCGACTCATACTTACAAACAGAGTGAGACAACAAGAAGTGAGAAAAAATCTACCCCTAGTAGGGGAAATTTACTCCTGTAAGAGTTGTCACGGGAAAAAGATGTTTCCACTGAAGCTTTATCACCAATCCTTGTTTCAAAAACAACCCAAAACACTTTGGCTCATAGCAGCAGTCCGGTGCGTCTCCATTCACTGTTTCAGATCCGATCTCAGACCAAATTTTTGGTTGAAATGGACCAAAAGATGCACAGGACTTCTGTGCAATTCGCACCGGAGTTGCTGTGGAGATGTGTGAACTGGCTCCCTAGAGAGCCGGTCACAATCTCCTGCAATGCGAATTGGATGCCAGCATCCAATTTGCATTAGTGTGAACCCAGCCTTAACAGGGACACATACAAGAAGAAAAACTTTACAGGGGTGTTAACCCTTCCCTATGCTAGCTATCCAAAACGTAAAAAATGTTTTTTGCCTGGTGTTGCACTTAAAAAATGTACCTGTTCCAACTTACATACAAATTCAACATAAGAACAAACCTAGAACCCATCTTTTATGTAAAAACAGGGGTGAACAGCGGTGCTAGATATGGTCATAACATAAAATTATATAGCAACTGGAATATATGTATACATAAAATGTGTGTGTGTGTGTGTGTGAGTAAGCACATATAATATTAATTTTTCTTTTTAAAACATATGTCCCTAAATGATCCGAGATCTTGTATGATTAGCACCTGTAGGCAGCTCCCTTAGGCCGCGTACACACGATCGGACCAACCCGATGAGAATGGCCCGACGGACCGTTTTCATCGGACCACCGCTGAAGTGGTCTGATGTGCGTACACGCCATCAGTCCAAAATCCCATCGGGCCAGAATGCGGTGACGTAGAACACAACGACGTGCTAAAAAAACGAAGTTCAATGCTTCCAAGCATGCGTCGACTTGATTCTGAGCATGCGCAGGTTTTTGGTCCGATGCTTTTGCGTACTAACCATCGTTTTGGTCCGATGGACCGATTTTAAAGCAAGTTTGTAAACCTGATCGTGATCGTGTGTACGCGGCCTTAGAGTGAAGAAATGCGCTCTGTAGAAATGGGAACAGAGGGGCGCCAGACTGAGTGCAGTATAAATCATATATTTAATAAAAACAAACTGTGTGTAACTCACAGGTTAAATTAGATGAGTTCCGTATGTGGTGAAAATCGCCAGTCCTGGAGTCTCATAAACGTCCTATTTAGGGTCCTATTTTCCCTTTGCAGCCTGGGGCACTGGTGTGATCTTACAGGGATCCAGAGAAGGCTGGGAACCAGGAAGCAGGAAACGAAAAGCAGCTGGTCGTGACTTCACAGGAACAGGAAATGTGATTATTCACAGTGGCAAGAAATGGTAATGCATTTCGAAGCTACAGCTTCATCATCAGACCATCTGATGATTAAATGAACGTATTTTTTGCTAGAAAATGACTTAGAACCCCCAAACATTATATATATATTTATTTTTAGCAGAGTGACTATAGAATAAAATGGCGATTGTTGTAATATTTTATGTCGCATGGTATTTGTGCACCGGTCTTTGAAATGCAATTTTTGGGGGAAAAAATACACTTTCATGAATTAAAAAAAACTAAACGGTAAAGTTAGCCCAATTTTGTATAATGTGAAAGATGATGTTACGTTGAGTAAATAGATACCAAACATGTCATTCTTTTAAATTGCGCACACTTATGAATTATTTTTTTTTATGGTTACCAGGATAGAGTTAACAGAGGAGGTCTAATGCTAGAATTATTGCTCTCGCTCTGACGATCCCGGTGATACCTCACATGTGTGATTTAAACACCGTTTACATATTACGGACGCAACTTACGTATTCATTTTCTTTGCTGCGCGAGCTTGCGAGCACTGGGGCGCTTTTTATTTTTCCATTGTGTTTAAAAAAATATTTTTATCACTTTTATTGCTGTCACATACATCCCTTGTGCCAGTATTAGGTGGTGACAGGTTCTCTTTATGGGGGGATCAGGGGTTTAAAAGACCCCAAATCCCTCCTTTGCACCTCAAAGTATTCAAATAGGCAAAAACGGCGATTTTGAATACTGTATTTTCTTTTAAAAAACCGGCACCATTGGCAGCCGAGCAAACCAGAAATGACGTTCTGCCGCTTCTGTGTTGACATACAGTAGACTGGCACAAAGCCGTTTGTGTGTTCGTGTGCCAGTCTGCCTAGCCGCCGGAAGTGGCAGATTGCAGATCGGGCCTCCCGGTGGGAGGGTAGGCCCCGATAAGAGTGCGGAAGAGGGGATGGCCCATCCTGCTCCTCCGATATAACAACAAGTGGCTGCAGGCCCCCTAAAGCCGAGGCCGCATATATGGGTACACTCGGCGCTAAGGGGTCAAGCTTTATAAACCCTTGAAATAATGAAGTTTGAATGAATGATAATTCCCACCTGGAAACACCCCCTAGAAAAAGATTAAATACATAGGAGGAACGGGAAGTCTGCATTCCCTGTTCAGCCTACTTCCCCATTGACTGCTGCAATAATAAGCTCATAAGTGAACATGATTCTATTCATTAGTCAGAATATGTATATGCATGCACATGATCATATAAGATGCATAAAACACAAAGACGCTAGTGTAGTATGAGCTTGCCTCTTTAAATGTGAGAAACATGATGTCACATGTGCTGTGAATGTGAATTGCAGTATTGTTCCACTGTGTATGTTTGTAGACCCAGAAGAAGTCATTCCATGTACTGTTTTCTGGCCATCGTTTATATTTAAATTTGTGGAAAAATGTGTAGCTGAACTTTCAGAATTTCAGTGCCTTCTGTGTCTTTGTTGTTATTCTCATTGATTCATTATTTCTGCATGCAAGTTGTCATACTATTCTATCAGGATCAGTCATTTACGAGGGATAAACTAAAGGAAACTGTATAAACAGTGAAACACAGAAAGAAAATTATATACAAGAAAATTAAAAAAAATATATATTATAAAATAATAAAAAAAAAGTATATTGAATAGTATTTTTATAATTTTTGAGGATTTTTTTATAAAACACCAGTGTTATACAAATTGATCCTAAAGTGATCTGTGTATAAACACACACACACACACACACACATATATATATATATATATATATAGTTTATAAAATAAACATTTCTTTTTTTGAAATAGACAATGTTGTAACATTGGTACCTTGGCGATGGGTCTTTTTGGTGCAAGACTCCGAATAAGATTCTGCACTGCTCCATGTTGACAGCATCTGCTGCAGGATTATCAGTAGAATTTTATAAGAGAACGCTGCTGATATGACCATCCCATCGCCTCGCCTGAAAATCATACGTCACCATTTTGTATGGCGTAATTGGCATGTATTATATGTACCCAGGGGTCAAGTCCTAGGGAAAAAAGTGTGGGAACTCCCACCCAAGATCCACTCCCCCACCAAAAAAATAAAAATGATACGCTCATATGCATAATTACTAAACCGCATGTTTTTTTTTTTTTGATCCACTGTACCTTAGTAATCCTTTAAGTAACTGGAAGCAAGTTCTTTCTAAATCCCTCGATAACTCACGGCAGACCTCCACAATGTCTCCTGGGAACAATGACAAAAGCTCCCAGGAGACATTGCGGCATCGAGGAAGTGACGGAATACCCGCACACTACCCGATGAATTCATATACAGGAAGCGGCCAGTAACATAAAGGATTACTAAGGTTCGCCGTTTAGTTAAGGATTGGCTCAGGCGGCTCGGCTGCTCTCGGCTGCTTTAGTCCTGCAAAGGGAACTGCGTTCCTGCTGTGAAAAAAGTGCAGGAACTCCGTTCCCACGCGTTCCCGCAGGACTTGAGCCCTGTATGTACCTGTGTATATGTCGATCTGTCCAGACGTGCATGCTGTGAAACCAGCAGCTTGCCGACTCCCAATCAGTGCTCATAGGAAGAGAGCGCTGATCAGAGTGTTCTGGCAGTGAGGCTATCCCCCTGTCAGAACACAACAGCTCAGCGGTGAAAATGGTTGAACTAACCTTGCATGGTTAGTACAGCGGCACCGACCGCAGCTGACAGTTTATTTTCATGCAACCTGCTGAGTTGTATGAAAAAAAAAAACTGTTATGCCTACTAGGGGTAGGCAGAAGGGACGGGTGCCCAGGGCGGAGTATTACAGAAGGGGGAGGGGCGCACTGGAGCCGCGCTGATCTGAAGCTGCCTCACTGACTTACAGAAGTGGCGGTGGTGTCAACAGGCAGAGCAGGAATCTTGATAGCTGCTAATGGGAGGAGACTGCTCTCTCTTCCCTCCAATAGCAACCCGTGGGCGGAAGAGAGGAGGACAGCCACAGAGAAGATCTCCTTTTGTGTATAGAGCGCTGGAGAGTGAGGGTAAGGTGTCTTTTAGTTTGTTTCCTAAGAGCAGAGAAATGCAGCATTTTTCTAATGACAAGAGGGGGGGGGGGAGGTATGTGTGTGCAATCACTGCTCCCATCCACTTCCTGCATGTTAGGCTCCTCCTGCTCACCTATATAGTCAGCCTATGTGTATCCTATGGAGGGGCAACGCATCAGAGAACCAAAGGGCAGCATTCCTAGAAGTGCACAGCAGCATGGAGGACCTGAGCTGAGCCACTGCACTATATTGCTGTTACTGAAAGGAGGGAGAAAAGAGCTTCAACATCCAACAGCAAAATATTATGTGGGGATGGTATTGTAGCAGAGAAGGGATTGCTTCAAAAACACAGAGGCCGCGTACACACGATCGAATTTATCTGCTGAAACCGGTCCGACGGACCGTTTCAGCAGACAAATTCGATTGTGTGTACAGGCGAACAGACAGGTTTTTCCAGCAGACAAATTTTAAAGCATGCTTTAAAATCTGTCTGCTGAAACCCGTCGGTCTGACATGTCCGCTGGTTAGTACACTAACCAGCGGACATATCTGTCCGCACATGCGTTGAATGGATTTGACGCATGCGTGGAAGTATTTTACTTCCTGGAGTGGTGACGTGGCGTCAACGTCACCGCGCTGTCTGCCGGCGCGGATGCATGGAGGGGTCTGACAGTTATGTGTTACTCAGAAATTAGGAAATACACTTCATGGAGAGATTCTTCATCTCAACAAATATTGCTCCTCTAAATTCAAGTAACAGAAGTCAGGTTAAAGGAAACCTGACATGAAACAGGGAGGTTGACATTGCTGTTTATTATCTGAAAATGCTAGTTGCTTGGTTTTAATGCTGACTGCATTGTTCTGATTCAGTGGAGGTATACAGATTGGGGTGTGTGAATTTTGGCAGACTTTCCTGACATACATGCTTTAGGTCCGAATGTATTTAAGATAGTGAGTGGGTCAGCATAACACCAACTGACAAGCATTCTCAGTAAGAGGTTGGGTGTAAAAGCGCTTATAGTTTACTAATCAGACCTAGTTCCCCCTTTCCCAAACACACAAATTCACAGGACTCTTCTAAGGGGTGGGGCAAGTAAAGTGTAATATGCCTTATTGCAGGTGCTTAGGAGACATTATGTCACTTCTTTCCTACCTGTTTTAGGCTGGGTTCACACTATTGCGATGATAAACATTCGGGATGAGCTCCGCGTGTTCGCATAGTACACGTGCAGAGTCCGCCAGGAAGTCTGCACTGCACTGCGCTAATCACAGCCAGGGACCAGGGAGACATTTCCCGACCTCTGCAGCCGAGCATTGGGAAATGTCCCCCTGGCTGCGATTAGTGCAATGCCTTGCAGACTTCCTGGCGGACTCTGCACGTGGAGTGTGCGAACACGCGGAGCTCATCCCTATTAGACTTCACATGTGATTTCTTTGTGATGCAAATTCAGCCGTACAGTTTGTAGGGCTGAATTTGCATCACTTTCGGACCAAAATGGTTCAGGACCCTTTTTTTTGGTCCGCACTGGAATCAGTTGGCATAGGTGTTCACACCTGTAAGGCCTCGTACACACGAGGGGATATGTCCGCTGAAAACGGTCCGATGGACCGTTTCAGCAGACATCTCCGCTCGTGTGTATGGGCTAGCGGACAGATTTGTCCACCCGACAGATTTCAAAGCATGCTTTGAAATCTATCCGGTGGGAATCTGTCCGCCCGACATGTCTGCTGGTTAGTACACTTACCAGCAGACATGTCGTCCCGCACCGCCGCCGCGCCGCCGCCGAATGGATTCGGCGCATGCGCGGAAGTGTTTTACTTCCTGGTGCGGTGACGTAGCGGTGACGTGGCGGCGTCAACGTCACCGCCGCGTCACCGCCACGTCACCGCGCCGTCCGGCGGCGGGGAATTTGATCCGATGGTGTGTACACGCCATCGGATCAAACTCCCGATCGGACATATCCAAGCAGGTTTTTGTATAGAAATTAGGAATTTATGCATCCAAATAGCACAGAAGTGCAGTGTGGTTTTGGATGGATGTGGATCATTATACCTGGGCAAATGTATGTAACAGACAAAATTCCAGGCACATCCTTCTTCGTTCCCAGTCAGTACAAAAACAATAGTGACAGCATGTTACACAAGCTTGTTATATTGTACTCAAGTGTTGTAAATGTGTTGCAGATTCTTTATATTTCCAGCCTTCAATGTAGTGAAAGGGAGGGGATATTGCTGTTTTAGCATCAGTTCAACTGTAGCGCAGTACTTGATGGTTACATTTTATGTCAGCGTACCATTTAGAGTGGAAGGTAATCGATAAAAAGAACTGTTGCCTGCAATTTTTGAATACAACTTACAAAAATAAAAAAATAAAATAAAAATGCAATGGAAAGCACTGTAAAAGTCGTTTTTTTTTTTAGGAGGATACATTGTGTTAGCTATAAGCTTTTCCTGACTCCAACATGGCAGTATACATATGATATAACTCTGTCTCTATATCCACCCACAGGACCTGTTTAAATCTATAAAAGTCTGACTGAGAGAACCCCCCTTCTCTTTTTTTCTCCTCAAGATCTACACCTACAAGACTGTGATGTTGTGTGATAAGACCCTGCCTGCCGACTGTGCCAGTGTCTGTCTGGGTTCAGCCTCTCCCAAGCCCAGTCCCATATCTTAGGTTGCTAAATGCACCAGCAAGGTGGGGAGCCCCTTCTGGTGGTCTTTTGCGGCTGAGGAGTTTTCTAACTAGAGACATCAGAACCTCATGTGGTGCACCTTAGTTGGTATTACTGGAGAGTTCATGCTCATTTCTCTGCACAACTGAGCCAGTGTTTGGATGCTGTGGACTACTGCATATGTTTCTCTGCACACCTGATCTGGTATTTGGATGCTGCAGTCCATGATTGATGTGTTTCTCTGCACACCTGAGCTGATGTTTGGATGCTGCAGTCCATGATTGATGTGTTTCTCTGCACACTTGAGCTTAACCACTTAACCACCACTCCATAACCGAATTACGGCTACAAGGCGGTTTGTTAACTCTGGGAGGATGTCTATGGATGTCCTCCCAGAATCGCGCTCCCCGGCGCATCACGGATCATGGTAAATTGCCGCTGATATCGGCCATTTACCACGTGATCACTCCGTCCAATGACGGAGCGATCACAGGTAAACAAACCGGCGTCATTTGATGATGCCGGTTCCTCCCTCCTCTCTCTGTGAGAGGAGAGAGCGGGTGTCAGCAGCGATGTGGCTGGATCTGTGACTATTTCAGTCACAAATCCAGCCATCCCTGCTCAGCCATCCCTGCAATACCCTGTGCAATACTCTGCAATACCCCTGCGCAATACTTTGCAATACCCCCTGCGCAGTACTCTGCAATACCCCCTGCGCAGTACTCTGCAATACCCCCTGCGCAGTACTCTGCAATACCCCCTGCGCAATACTCTGCAATACCCCTTGCGCAATACTCTGCAATACCCCTGCGCAGTACTTTGCAATACCCCCTGCGCAGTACTTTGCAATACCCCCTGCGCAGTACTCTGCAATACCCCCTGCGCAGTACTCTGCAATACCCCCTGCGCAGTACTCTGCAATACCCCCTGCGCAGTACTCTGCAATACCCCCTGCCCAGTACTCTGCAATACCCCCTGCGCAGTACTCTGCAATACCCCCTGCGCAGTACTCTGCAATACCCCCTGCGCAATACTCTGCAATACCCCTTGCGCAATACTCTGCAATACCCCCTGCGCAATACTCTGCAATACCCCCTGCGCAATACTCTGCAATACCCCCGCGCAATACTCTGCAATACCCCCGCGCAATACTCTGCAATACCCCCGCGCAATACTCTGCAATACCCCCGCACAATACTCTGCAATAACCCTGAACAATTTTCAGATATTGGCACCATAGCTTGTGGACGCTATAACTTTCACAAAGACCAAATAATATTCACCAATTTGTACTTATTTTTACCAAAGGCATGTAGCAGTATAAATTTTGACCAAAATGTATGAAGAAAAATTTCAAATTTGCTACATTTTATAAGAAACAACAAAGTAAAATTCATTATTTTTTTAGAATGTTCAGTCTTTTCTTTTATAGTGCAAAAAATTAAAAACCCAGGAGTGATCAAATACCACCAAAAGAAAAAATTGAAGAGAAGATATGGACAGCCGCACACCAGTGAACCTTAAAAAGGTAGCCTTTAATAGTAAAAAAGAAAAAAGGCACTACAAAGTACAGCAAGCAGTGGGGTATAAATTCTGACGCGTTTCGCATTGGGGTTCAATGCTTAGTCATAGATATGACTTGTGCATTGCTGGCACCCATTTGGTTCTGAGAGAACACAGATTGTGCGGTGCGCTTACCTGGAGCGGCAGCCTCTCCCTTCTTGTTTGTCATTTTTGGACTTTGCAACCACCAAAAGAAAGCTCAATTTGTGGGGAAAAAAGGTCAAAAATGTCATATGGATACAGTGTTGTATGACTGAGTAATTGTCATTCAAAATGTGAGAGCACCGAAAGCTGAAAATTGGTCTGGTTATTAAGGGTGTTTAAGTGCCCAGTGGTCAAGTGGTTAAAGGGGTTGTAAAGGTAAAAAAAGAAAGGAAGTGAGGATTTCTCAGAAGAAATAAGGACATTTAAAAGCAAAATCGAAGGATGAGGTAAGTGAAGGAGGACTGCACTAAGGTAAAGGAAGCTATTTAGGGATTTTTTTACCTTTACAACCCCTTTAATGCTGGTGTTAGTGCTGCATTTTGTTTTCACCTATAGGTACTGTATGTGCTATACCTTTTATGTTTTCCTCCCTTGCCTCTAACTTCATTAGGCTTCATCATTTTTCCTTGTGGGAGCAAATTGTTTTTTTTCTTTTGTCTGCAGTTTTTCCTTACATCTGTGGCTCTTCCTGTAACCAGGGTCGGCACTACCACTAGGTGGACTAGGCGGCACCAGGCCGCTGATTATTCTACTCCCAAGTCCCGCACATGTGTCAAGCAGCGCTGCTGCATGAACCAGTGAGCCCCTGGGGACCATTCCAAGTGAGTGAGCTCTTTCACTGCTCCCTTCTCTATCTCTCCCTGACCACCCCTCTCTCTCCCTAATCCCCCCTTTCTCTCCCTGATCCCCCCTCTCTCTCCCTGACCACCCCCCCCCCCCCACTCTCTACCTGATTGGAAAGATGACAAAGTTTTACATAAGTAAGCAGCAGCAAAATTATACCCCACTCCGGAGGGATGTGACGTTTATCTGGTCAAAAGAATGGCACTGCATTGAGCTAACGCACTTAACATGCGTTGCAGTAACACAACTCAATGATGTGAACGCTACCATTATACATAATGTCAGGAGTATTATTCGTCCCAGGGAAGATTCAGTTTCCGTTGGCTCTATCCATAATCAATGAATTGACGGATATCTGAGAGATTTATGTTGGGAGGCAGTGGGCACTTGTAAAACAGTGATCGCAGTACTTTGTGGCAAGCACAATACATTTGGGACCTAGCGTTGAGGTCTCCATCACCCACGAATCGCTGAAAGAGTGGAATATTAGTGCTCTTGATGAGCTTAAAGCGGAGCTCCACCCAGGAAAACAACATTTTCCCATGTTGTTTAAAAAAATGAAATAAAAAAAACCTGAAAATAAAATAAAAAATACTCACCCGAAATACCTGTTGCTATGCGGAAGTCCGTAATCTGCCTCTTCCACTCTGCGGTGCCTTTTCTTCTTGTCCTTCTCCTTGTGAATGGGGCGCGCTGCTTTCTGGGAACTGTGTGTGTTCTCAGAGAGCAGCGCGCCCATTCACAAGCCAGCGTGAGTCTCACGCAGGCGCAGTAGGAAATGGACAGTGAAGCCGTACGGCTTCACTGCCTGTTTCCCGAAGTGTGAATGGCGGCGCGGGACCCGGAGCGATCGTGGGACCGGCATCGGGGGGCCCATCAGCACGGGCAAGTAGGACAAGG
Source organism: Rana kukunoris (assembly GCA_029574335.1). NCBI lineage: Eukaryota > Metazoa > Chordata > Amphibia > Anura > Ranidae > Rana > Rana kukunoris. The sequence continues at coordinate 273,725,755 of CM056059.1, read as the reverse complement.
TAAGTGTCCTTATTTAAAGTCAGCAGCTACACTGTTAGTAGCTACTGACTTTAAAAAAAAAAAAAATCGCGGCTGGAGCTCCGCTTTAAGTGCTCGGCGGATTTTGTGGCTAAAGTAGCATTTGTTATCAATGCTCCCCTAAGGCAAGCACAATACAGTTGGGACCCAGCATTGAGGTCTCCGTCACCCATCGCTGAAAGAGTGGATTAACCACTTGCTTACTGGGCACATATACCCCCTTCCTGCCCAGGCGAAATTTCAGCTTTCAGCACTGCGTCGCTTTAAATTAAAATTGCGCGGTCGTGCGACATGCCTTACAAACAAAATTGACGTTCTTTTTTTCCCCACAAATAGAGCTTTCTTTTGGTGGTGTTTGATCGCCTCTGCGTTTTTTTTTGTTTGCGCTATAAACAAAAAAGAGCGACAATTTTGAAAAAAAACACAGAATATTTTTTACTTTTTGCTATAATAAAAATCCAATTTTTTTTTAAAAATATATTTTTTTTCTCAGTTTAGGCCGATATGTATTCTACATATGTTTGGTAAAAAAAACAATCGCAATAAGCGTATAGTAATTGGTTTGCGCAAAGATTATAGTGGCTAGGAAATAAGGGATAGAATTCTGACAATTTTTTTTTATTTTTATTTTTTTACTAGTAATACGGCGATCTGCGAATTTTGTCAGGACTGCGATATTGCGACGGACACATCGGACACTTTTGACACATTTTTGGGACCATTCACATTTATAGAGCGATCAGTGCTATAAAAACGCACTAATTACTGTATAAATGTGACTGGCAGTGAAGGGGTTAACACTAGGGGGTGAGGAAGGGGTTAAATGTGAGTCCTGGGTGTGTTCTAACTGTGTGGGGGGAGGGGGGTGACTGGGGGTGGTGACCGATGCTGTCTCCCTATGTACAAGAGAAACAGCATCTGTCACCTCTCCCTGACAGGACGTGGAGCTCTGTGTTTACACACAGAGCTTCACGTCCCTGCTCTAAAACTGCCGATCAGCGGGTACCTGGCGGACATCGCGACCGCCAGGCACGCGCATTGGCATCTCGGGGACGCGCCGGGTGCGCGCGCGCCGCCATCGGCGCGCGCGCGCCCCCCAGTGGCCGGAAAAACTATGCCGTCAATTGACGGCAGCTTGGAAATTCAGATCCCCAAAGCTGCCGTCAATTGAGCATATGCGGGGCCTCAAGTGGTTAATATTAAATAGGTCTTGTGGGTGGATATAGGGGTGGAGCTACAGTATATCATATGTATGCTGCCATTGATTGGCGTCAGAAAAGGAAAATTACGGTAAGTATTTGATACAGTTTTCCATTATTGTAGCCATTAATGGGCTAGGTAGCTTGACGAGGATCAGTGTTAATCACAGCAGTGATTCCTAAGGAAATGGTGCAAAATGTCTGTCTGGTCCTAAAATTTTATTGTGGGAGTTATATACAAAAATTTTATTCTGGTATAAGTCAGTGGTTGAGTGACAGCCACTGCACTCTTATCAATAGAGGACTCTAATAGAGGCTTATTGTGAAGTTGTGTATTTCATGGTAAGCCATTAATCCTGGTGGAATAATCTTTGTGAGTGTGGAGAAGCACAAATCCAAGAAATACCCCATACATTATATAATTGGACACAGTCTGAGGAAAAGTTGATGCTTCCCAGCTCACATAGAAAGGTTGAGTCATTATCCTTTATATTAGATGGTGTTAACAAAAAAAATGAGTGTCAGGGTGGCAAAGAATTTTTTTTTTTTAACTGTTCCTTTGATCAAAAGCCACCAAAGTAAACTAAATGTTTCTCATTATTGGTGTGGGCATCCCTACCTTCCCTAATGCCCACTATGTTTTATGTCTTGTTGATGACTTACCCTATATTCACACCTATGCACTTTTTTGTGCGTTATCCGTTTTGCACTACAGTCCATTTAATATTGCTTCCTATGGTACACGTTCACATTTATGTGTTTTTTTAGCCGGTGCATTTTTTTTTTCCTGCAGCAGATTGTGTTTTGCGTGTAATAAACTTCAATGGAGTCGCACCAGAAATGCAAGTGTTACGTTTATGATGAGTTTTTTTTATTTCTCCTTTAACCACTTGCTTACTGGGCACATAAACCCCCTTCGTGCCCAGGCGAAATTTCAGCTTCCGGCACTGCGTCGCTTTAACTGACATTTGCGCGGTCGTGCGACGTGGCTCCCAAACAAAGTTGGCGTCCTTTTTTCCCCACAAATAGAGCTTTATTTTGGTGGTATTTGATCGCCCGTGCGTTTTTTATATTTTGCGTTATAAACAAAAAAAGAGCGACAATTTAAAAATATATATTTTTTTTTACTTGTTGCTATAATAATTATCCTAATTTAAAAAAAAAAAAAACTATTTTTATTTTTCAGTTAAGGCCGATACGTATTCTTGTACGTATCTTTGTAAAAAAAAAAAAAAATCGCAATATGCGACTGCTTTGCGCAAAAGTTATAGCGCCTACAAAATAGGGGACAGAATTATGATTATTTTTTACTATTTTTTTTTTACTAGTAATGGCGGCGATCTGCGATTTTTATTGGGACTGCGACATTACAGCGGACACATCGGACACTTTTGACACATTTTTGGGACCATTCACATTTATACAGCGACCAGTGCTATAAATATGCACTATTTACTGTATAAATGTGACTGGCATTGAAGGGGTTAACCCTAGGGGGTAAGGAAGGGGTTAAATGTGTATCCTGGGTGTGTTCTAACTGTGTGAGGGGAGGGGGGTGACTGGGGGAGGTGACCGATGCTGTGTCCCTATGTACAAGGGAAACAGCATCTGTCTCCTCTCCCTGACAGGACGTGGCGTGCGCGGGGAATTACAACAACATTGCCGTCCAAAGACGTGACCCCGGCAGCTCAGGTCGTGATGCCCCTCACCCCCAAATCCATAACAGGCCCTTGGGGTCTGGTATTGATTTGGAAGGGACTCCAACACCAACATGAAATAAAAAAGTGTGTGGGGTCCCCCCAAGTCCATACCAGACCCTTATCTGAGCATGAAGCTCAGCAGGTCAGGAAAGGAAGCAACCCCCCTCCTGAATCATACCAGGTCACATGCCCTCAACATGAGGGGGGTCTTTCCCCCACCCCAAAGCAGCTTATCCCCATGTTGATGAGGACAAGGGCCTCTGCCACACAAGTCTGGCCAGTAGTTGTGAGGGTTTACAGGCAGGGGGCTTATCAGAATCTGGAAGCCCCCTTTAGGAAAGGGGGATGCCAGCCCCCCATGTGAATGAGTATGGGGTATATTGTACCCCTACCCATTCACCAAGTCAAAAAGCAGTGTAGTGTTACAAAAAACAAGAGACAGGTTTGACAAGTCCACATAAAAAAGTGCTCCTCCTCCTCAGACGCTGGCTCCCACCGTTCTGTCATTTGGAATCTGGAAGCCCCCTTTCCCCCTAAAAAAGTTGTGTAGTCTTACAAAAAACAAGAGACGGTCTTTAACAAGTTCTTTATTAAAAATTCTAAATGTCCCCCATCATGGCTTGGAATTACTCCAAGACCCAGGTGACGTCACCACATGGCCATGCCCCATCGCTATATAAGAACTGTCAGACACTGGGGTAGACATGTGCAATTTTTTTTGTTACGAATAAGTTTTCCGTCATTATTCGTTATTTTCGTTGATTCGTTAACCTACGAATAAACGAATGGTTTAGCGCAAATAATAACGAATAACGATATTTCCAAAGATAACGAATATGGAAAACTACGAAGAAACGAAACTACTAAATGTAAAAGAACAACACAACGAAAGAAAAAAGAAACAAAAACATAGAAATAACGAAAATACCGAACACAAAAAAAAATATCATAATTACGAAAAATAAACAAAAATGCAAACGTACTAATATTCGAAGAACGAAAAGAAAACAACCGAAATGCTGAACAAAGAATAATAAACGAAAAGCAAAACTAACAAAAAATAAATTACGAATCTTCGGAAAACGGAAATTAAATAACTTAAATTCACTTTCATTAGTACTGCCCCAATGAGCTTCTTTCTTATTACCTAGTGGCTCCTTGACCTTGTGTCTTTATCTGTGTTAGACTGCAGTGCATTCCATCCAGAGTCCAGGGTGTGTAGGTTGCACCGGTTTTGTGGATCTGTCAAGTCAATCGCAGTAAATTACGATGTTTTACAAAATTACGACGAGTAGTGTGTCGAATAAACGTAAAATGTATTTTAACAGAATTACGAATGCAAAAAATCTACAAAAGAACGTTGTTACAATCAAATGAAATTAGACACGAAAATACAAATGATCATAAAGCAACGAAGATTTATTTCTTACGAAAATACAAACGCGGCATGATGGAAAATATAATGTAAATATGAATATCAAAACAACGAAAAATAAACCAACGTAAAAACGAATGAACGAATAAATTCATTGTAAAAATACGAACGAGGCAGAATACAACATTTAACGAAAATACTAATCTCGAATCAACGAAAAATAAACTAACATAAAAAAAACGGAAACAGAAAAAAAAGTGTTACGAAAATACTAAAGAGTACGAATACGATAACTAACGTCTTACGAAATTACGACTCATTACGAATCACGATAAACGAACAGAAACGAAACAGAAATAAACGAAAATTTTTGTTGTGCACATGTCTACACTGGGGCTGACAGGTTGTCACTATTTTAGCCTGCTCCTTCAGCACAGTACTGAAAAGAGAGGAGCTGCCATTAAACTGCAATATTGAGGACTGCCCACCATCCATCAGTGAAAATTAATAATGCACATCACATCACATAACCAACCACCCAACTGACCTGTAAAAAAATGTTTGCATACTAAAGAAAATCGAAATCATACGTGGAAGGGCAGGGCTCAAGAAAAGTTGGGGGAAACATAAACTGCAGAAGTTGTTCAAACAAGCCATATGCATAATAAATATATATATATATATATATATATATATATATACAGGGCTCAAAATTTCAAGTCCTGAGCTACTAGCCAGGCCTCAAGAGTTACTCGCCACCAGTTGCCCCACCTAATTCATACACTGCCCTGCGCCTAATTGCACCCATAAACACGCCCTCGTAGATTATCTCATGGAATGACACTGTTAAAGGTTAATGCAGAATCAAGTTACAAAATTAAATATTACCAACAACACCTTTAACAAAATGGGACAGGGCACTGGGGGCAGACCAGAGGGACAGGGCACTATAACTGGGTCTCTTCCCCATTCTCTTGCTGTCTCCTCTGCAACTCCCATCCATCCTCTCTCTCTCTCCTCTCCTATTCATCTCATCATCAGGAGCCTGTGTGTGCGGCTCCACGCTTGCATGTCCCCACTTCCCCCTTTTATTTAGGCTGGTAGTGAGGAGAGGAGCTGCAGCACAGCGGGAAGGAGTACAATCCAGCGCTGAGATCCACACAACTGCATAGCCATTGACACCATAGCACAGCGCACACTGACACAGCACACATTGAGACCAGTATTTTCACAGTGCTCAGGCTGAACTGTTGGACACTTAGGAGAAGAAAACTGCACAAACTGGAAGGCTGCCACTCTCATGTCAGGGCAACTTTCAGTGAGCATTGCACAAGAGTGGTAATTTTCGCAATCCTCCACCTCACTCATTACTTTCTGCTCTCCAGCTACATTGGTTGGGGGGAGGGGGCAGGATCAAAAAGGTCATACTGTTAGGTCCCATGGCTTAATGAGAATTTTAAGGAGAGCACCTGTGTACTGCTCTGCCAGTGAGCGGCTCACCAGACTACTTTTCCTGAGCATGCACCTTTCCTCTTCGGCCGCCAATCTCATCGGGACTCTAAGGCCTGTACACACGACGGGAAATATCCGCTGTAAACGGTCCCCGGAGACAGCGTTATTTGGAGTTTTGATCCGAGGCTGTACACACCATCGGATCAAATTCCCCGGTCATGCGCCGCCAGCCCCACGTCACCGCACCAGGAAGTAAACATCCGCGCGCACTCGCCCCAGGATACAGCTTGCGGCAAATATGTCCGCTGGTTTGCCGTACTCGCCAAACGGCCAGCTGCGGAATATTTCAAAGTAAATTTTTCCGGCGAAAAAGTGGAAATTTTGAGGGTTGTAGCGGAAATATCCCCTCGTGTGTACAAGGCCTATAGGCACAGATAGGGAGATTGGTCATAGCCCTATATCTATATATTTAGGCTGGAAATTTTGAGGGTTGTATATATATATATATATATCTATATATTTCTTTCAAATAGCAATCTCAGTACAATGTTTGTAATCTGTGGCTTCTATGAAGTAAGGCTTGTATACTAAAGGGACAGTTTTACTAGACAGTTATGATGAGGTAGGCTTAAAGGATCAACTGACTTTATTCAGTTATTCCGGGCGCGCTCCCGTGATACAGCAGCGGCCATAGCCGCCAACTGTATCACTCGGCCCCATCCCCCGGCGTGCCGCCTCATTGGATGTAATTGACAGCAGCGCCAGCCAATGGCAGCGCTGCTTTCAATCCATCCACTGTAGCCAATCAACGGCCAGGCTCAATGGCGAAGAGGATGTCGGGGGCAAGTGTGGGACTTTCGAGGGGTCAGGTAAGTATAACAGGGGGGCTCAGGGGGCCGGTATTGTCGGATGATTTTTCACCTTAATGTATAAAATGCATTAAGTTGAAAAAACGTTTACCTTTACAACCCCTTTAAGGGAATAAATAAACCCTACACTATAACAGTACAAAAACACTGTAGTGTCTTTTTAATACAGAAGGTATCATGTATGCATGTATAATTTCCATAAGATATAAAAAAATATATTAGGAATAAACCACTGATCTTTTTGATTTGCGATGGAAGTGAGACTTGCAGATACATACTGTATTTATTGGCATATAACACTCACTTTTTTACACTAAAAATAGAGGGTAAACTGTACCTGCGTGTTATACGCAGGGGGCTGTGGAAATTTTATTTTTTCTGAAACTTCCCTCTTATGCCGCGTACACACGGTCGTTTTTTGTGATGAAAAAAAACGACGTTTTTTAAAACGTCATTTAAATTGATCGTGTGTGGGCAAAACGTCGTTTTTTGTCTTAAAAAAAACTACCAAAAAAAAATTCCAACATGCTTGAATTTTTTGTGTCGTTTTTCAAAACGTTGTTTTTTGTTTCACAAAAAGTCACCGTGTGTAGCAAAAATGTCGTTCAAAACGACGTTTTTCAACCCGCGCATGCCCAGAAGCTAGTTATGAAGCAAGTTTCAATGGAAAAGAGTGGTGAACGTAACCTCGCTTTTTGTGAAAAAACGATGGTGTGTATGCAAAATTGTCCTTGAAAAGTGACGTTTCAAAAACGTCGTTTTTTACTTCACAGAAAACGTCGTGTACGCGGCATTAAAGTTAGGATGCGTGTTATATACGGATAAATACAGGTAATTAAAAAGTAACAACTGCAGTCTGCTCACATAATTTATAATAAAAACATCTTTGCCATTCTGAAGCTTCCCTCCAACCACTTTGCATATTATTTTATATATACTGTGATTCTGTACTTGCCAAATATGCTGCAGAAATCTCCCTCCACTGAGTCTGGCTGCATCCATTTTAACTGTGGGCAGCTGAAGCTGCTGCCTGTTCACTTCCTAAATTTACACAGGCACACCTCCAGCTCTGCAGCTCTCATTGGCCCTCTTATGACTCCCCCCCCCCTCTAATGACTCATCCCCCTCCCTTCCTGGCAAACTCTCACGAGAGTGAGAGAGAGAGCTGTGCCTGATGTCATAAGCTTATGCTTTTTACCAGACAAGAAACAAGAAGTGAGCGTATAAGGTATTTACTGGCAGACAAAAAAAAATACTATCCAAAGTTAAAACAATAAGGGCAGAAGATTTAATAGATGGAAAGTTAAAAAAAAATTACTGAAGTTCTGCTTTAAGAAAACAATTCTGCCATGGTCTACTGGAGTTTTTTTTGGTTCCTTTTGAACCTACAACCTGGCTGGTCATAAGATTTTTATTAAATAAGCTTTCAAAATTTTATTTGATCAAGTGGCTATGAAAATAGTGCCCTCTTAAGTAGAAATGCTGCTGTCTCACGATTGATAATGTGCACAAAGTCCTTACTGAAATACTAAATGTAATCATGCTATGTTTAAAAACTGTAACGCATAATTGTGTGTCTGTATTTTCAATGTCATACAAGCTTTTATTGCCAGTTCTTCAATGCTTGCTGTCATTTAGACAAAAGGATTTACTATTAAATAATGCTACATATGCGACAGGGTGGGAAAAATCTTTTTGACTTTGACATTAATATGGTGCACTGATAATCAGCTCAGTGTGGAATTTTTAGAGGGTCATTGCAACTAGAAAAAAAATCACTTGCACGAAAAGCTCTTGTTAAAAGTCACCCTGAGGGCAGCTGTATGTTAATGAGTAGGGATGAGCCAAATAACTTCCAGTTTGGTTTGCAGAAGAACATGCAAACAGACAAAAAATTAGTTCGGACACTGTTAAAGTCTACGGGACACGAACATGAAAAATAAAAAGTGCTAATTTTAAAGGTTAATATGCAATTTATTGTCATAAAAGTGTTTGGGGACCTGGATCCTGCCCCAGGAAACATGTATCAATGCAAAAAAAAGTTTTAAAAATGTCTGTTTTTTCGGCAGCAGTGATTTTTAATAATGCTTAAAGTGAAACAATAAAATAAATATTCCTTCACATTTCATACCTGGGGGGGGTGTCTATAGTATGCCTGTAATGTAGCGCATGTGTTTATAACAGTCCCTGCACAAAATGACATTTCTAAAGATACAAAAGTCATTTAAAACTACTCTCCCGGCAATACAGATAAAAGTCATTAAAAAAAAAAATGGCATTGGTTCCCCCCAGTCCATTACCAGACCCTTTGGGTCTGCTATGAATATTAAGGGTAACCCCCGAACCAAAAAAAAAATGTGTGGGGGTCCCCCCAAATTCCATTACCAGGCCCTTCAGGTCTGGTATGGATTTTAAGGGAAACCCCCGCGCCAAAATAAAAAAAAAATGACGTGAAGTTCCAGACCCTTATACGAGCAGGCAACCTGGCAGGCTGCAGGAAAAGAGGGGGTGAGAGCGCCCCCCTCCAGAACCGTACCAGGCCACATGCCCTCAACCCTGCCCTCTGTTATTTAAGAGCTGTTAGACGGGTTGCATGTCATTTGGCAGGCGCTTTCGTATGAAATCTGTATCATTCGTGGTGGTGGGTCGTAGAAGGATTACAGCGCTGGAATTTTTATTTTATCTTTTATTAAAGGACTTGTCTCAAGCTGTATGTGTGTTTTCTTTACCTTTTTTGGCACTTTTTTGAGTGAAATGGTAGGGGTACAACGTACCCCGTTACCAATTCACATAGGGGGGGCCAGGATCTGGGGGTCCCCTTTGTTAAAGGGGGCTTCCAGATTCATATAAGCCCCCTGCTCACAGACCCCCACAACCACGAGGCAAGGGTTGTGGGGATGAGGCCCTTGTCCACATCAACATGGGGACCTCCTCCCCTTGTTGAGGGCATGTGGCCTGGCATGGTTCAGGAGGGGGTGCGCTCTCTCGTCCCCCCTTTTTTCCTGTGGCCTGCCAGGTTGCGTGCTCAGATAATGGTCTGGTATAGATTTTTGCGGGGAACCCAGTGTCATTTTTTTATTTGGCGCAGGGTTCCCCTTTATATCCATACCAGGTCTGAAGGGCCTAGTTATGGAATTTGGGGGGACCCCCACGCATTTTTTTTTATTTTGGTTCGGAGTTCCCCTTAATATTCATACCAGACCCAAAGTGCCAAAGGAACCCATGACGTTTTTTTTCAAATACTTTTATCGGTATTGCCGGGACCCAACAATTTATTATAGCCGTGAGTATTTTTGAATTACTTTTTTTTCTTTAAGAAATTTCATTTTGTGCAGGGACTGTTATAAACACAGGAACTTTATGGTGTCGGTGGGAATTTATTTGAGAGGCAGAAATTGTCCAATGCTGGAGGAACCCTAGGGTTCCACAGAACCCTGGTTGAGAATCACTGGTCTAGGGACATTTTCCAGTGGCTTATTCAATAAGGCAACGCTAGCATCTTTAATGATATTAACTATTGTGGCCAAGAATATGAATGAGTGAACCCTCATCCAAAATCGGCGAACCTTGGAACAAAAAGACACTTCCTGATACCCTGAGAGGCAATAGGATTTACCCCGGATCAATTTTACCTACTGTACCCACCTTTATTTGTGCTGTAATTACTCTAGCAGTATGTTTATTCAAATGTTTTTATATATATCTATATAGATATATCAATATATATATACAGTATATACAACGCTCAAAAAAAATTAAAGGAACACTTTGAAAACAAATCAGATCTCAATGAGAAAAAATATCATACTAGATATCTATACTAACATGAACTGAGTAACGTATTAGGAATAAAAGAATGCCACATTGTTTGATGGAAATTAAAATTATCAACCTACAGAGGGCTGAATTCAAAGACAAAATTCAAAGCAAAATGTTGCAGCAGGCTAGTCCATTTTGCTGAAATGTCATTGCAGCAACTCAAAATGGTACAAAGTAGTTTGTATGGCCCCCACTTGCTTGTATGCATGCCTGAAAATTTAGGGGCATGCTCCTAATGACATGACAGATGTGTGCTGGGGTATTTCCTCCCAGATCTGGACCAGTGCATCATTGAGCTCCTGAACTGTTTGACGTGCAACCTGGCGGCGTCAGATGGACCGAAACATAATGTCCCAGAGGTATTCAACTGGATTTAGGTCAGGCGAGCGTGGGGGCCATTCAACGTTATCAATTCCTTCATCCCCCAAGAACTGGCTGCATACTCTCAACACATGAGGCCTGGAATGCATTGACGTGCACCAGGAGGAACCCAGGAAGTTGTCTTATTGTTGCCCATCTAGTGCACCTGTTGTTAATTTCATTAACACCAAAGTAGCAGTGATTGATTAATAACCCCCTCTGCTACTTAACTGACCAGATTAATATCCCAAGGGTGGTACTCTGATTATAAAGTAACTAGGGTAGAAGGGGAGGTCACAGACCTCTGGACTTTAAAGGTGTTAATCAAGGTACCAACTAGATCAAACTGATCAACCAGAGATAACATTAAATAGTTTTATTGAAAAATAGAATAAAAACATGAGAGCAAAACATATCCTTAATCACTTGTTCCTTAATTAAAGCAATCATACAGACAAAGCCAGGTTTCCTCTACATGTTTCGCTCATGGGAGCTTCTTCAGGAGGAATAAATCAAGGTGTCTGTAATGCTAAAGGCTACAACGAAAAACAGGAAATGAGTACTCACAATTAAACATTAAAATATTCTTAATGTTACAGATAGGCATACAGGATAAGTATGCAGTTTATATCTGAATTATACAAAAAATAATCAAGATAGGGTCATAGAAAACACAGTTTTAGAATTTTAGATTAAGGGAGGATGATGCAGCCGGGTCTTGGAGTATTCCATAATGCAAACAGAAGAGGAATGGATACAAGAATTTATTAAAGTCTCAACAGGGCAAATTGCCAAGGAATCTGCATACAAGTAAATAAACAAAGTAAAAAAATGCCAATGGAAAAAATAAAGCCTAAGGCTTGGGCAAGAGGAAATGTGGCTTTCCTTAGAAGGGATCAGTTAAATTTCCAATGAAAAACGGAGAGAGGGGTATAAACTCTCCCCTCTCCTCCGTGGAAATGACAGAGCATCACAGCAACAAAGAGATGTTTAAATCCCTGTCCAGTGCTGCAGCGTCTGATGTCACTGCAGCGCCGCGGATGTCAAGAAGGCACCACCATACATGTGCGGCTCACAGAAAAACAGCGGCACCTAATGATGAGAAAGTTCTCGTCGCTAGCAATCGCCATGATGAAATATCCCCTGCCAATACCTGTCAGCGCACCTGCACAGCCCAGGAAAGGACAGCGGGGCATAATGACGAGAATAATCTCGTCAATAGCGATCACCATGATGGAATATCCTCTTGCCAGTACCTGTCAAGCAGGCATAGGAAAGGGGGATGCAGTGCTAAATGGGATGGACAAAAAGCAGGATGTTAACCGCTTTTTGTCCATCCCAACAAAGCCACTTAGCAGACTAAGGATAGAGAAAGGAGAGGGCTGTATTTAAACGCAGGCTTAACAGCAAAGTGTTTAACCAAAAATGGGGCAGAACAGATAGGGCACATTGGTCAAGAGTCCCAAAAGGTCTACCCTGGGCATCCATATAAGCACAGAAAAAGGGGCCATGAAAATGGCACACACCAAATGATAAAAGAGAATGGAGGGCGCACCGACCTAGTGTGATACTGTAACCTCGGGACATGTAAGGTATGTGCACCCCCAAATAACAAAGTTTTCAACACGTGACAATGGAGGCATTTCTCCATATGTCCTCCTTCCCCTTCCTCTGCAGATTGGTGGTTCTTTGGACTGGGGGATACCCATTGTTGAGACTATGCCAAGACTGTATATACAAGGGTTAATTTAAAAATGGGGGGAGTCTCGCCAAGAGTCCTCCCTGTGGGCGGGATGACCTGTGACCTTCCAGCACATGCTCTTTCTACCTCTTTGTGTGTGTATATATTCTGACAAGCTGTACAGTGAGGGAGCAGTGCAGACCACCGGGGCTCTGAGGAAAGGGGTACGCCCCCGAAACGCGTAAGCCTAGCTTCAATATCGGTTAGCTACCTTTGGACTGAAGCAACCGTCCTGTTCTGCTGGCGCTGTTGAACTGTCTTTCAAGGCTTGTTTTTTAACTCATTTTGTGAGTATAATCATTGATTTTAGTATTTTAATAAAAATCGCGTTACAGTATCACACTAGGTCGGTGCGCCCTCCATTCTCTTTTCTCTTTTAGTTCCTTTTGAATTCCCACGATTCTGAGGAGGGCTGCAAGACTCTGGAAGATACTTTTTAATTGAACTGTATGACCCCCACTAGTAAGAAATACCGAAGCGCAGGAGAATCATCATTGTTTTGCCATACACACCAAATGATCCAATACACCAAACCGAACTATAATGATTGAATTTAAGAATAAATAGTTGGTAAACTTGATAAATGTAGGACTTTGCACTACAATATTTTCAAATGATACTAATAAAATGTGTTTTGATAATACAGGCTAGTTCACCGCTTGCATCAACTGCTCTCCAAAATAACAGTTACAATAAGTACAGTATTGCAATAAGCTATAGATAATCAAATTGTGTAATGTATAAAATTCACAAGTTATAAGGTGGCATACAAAACATATTATCTCCAGAAATACTGGACATAGAGCCACTCCATGAATTGAAGTAAAGAGAAAAAGCAAAAATACAAAAGAACAGATGAAACAGGGAAAAAATAAATAAATATAAAGGGGAGGGGAAGGGAAAGGGGCACAGAGGGGGGGGGGGGGGGGCAAAATCAAAATCAAAGTAATAAACTGAACAGTAAAAGGGGAAAAAAATAAATTATGCTACAGAAAGGGTTTGAAGCTAAGGGCATCATTTAAACCTGAGTATGTCAAAGCACCCGAGTTCGACATCCACTTAGCTTCTCTTTGTAAAACAGTTTTATCAAAATGCCCCCCCCCCCTCTCAGTCTGGGGGGGGGCGATTAAAAAGTGTTCTTTAAAAAAAAATTGAGCAGTGTACATATCTACAGTATGTATATATCTATATATCTTACTTTACATCAAAAAAAATATTTGTTTCTTTAATTATTCACTTAATTTGTTTATAATTGTGACCCACCTATAACCATCTTTAAAGTTATAAGCTATCACAACAGGTAGATTTAGTTGTATCCGATCAGTATATGTTTTGCTTTGCCCAAAATATGAAACCCTACAGTATATCATTTTTTGAATTATATATGGAAATTATATCCGAATCTGATTAGATGAAACGATTGTATTACTCTCATGAATTTATCAATGTCTGTACTACACTCTATAGGGTTATAACTTAATAAAATCAGAATGAATATAAAATATAAAACCCTTAAAGTAAGTAAATAAAAGGATTTCAAGTTTTATTTAGAAAATGGTAAATGGAAGGGAGGGGAGTAGAATGAGAGATTAAGGGGGGGGGGGGGAGTTTTATCATAGATGGTGTTTAACTAAAGTGTTGGGCCTGTGTCCTGTAATTTAGAACATAGCAAGGCATATTCTATTGTTTCTCATAGGGTCTGCTGAAACATCTTAACAAAAACTGTAACCCTGATAGAAGAATATTTCAGTATTACTTAAGAATATATAAGGCCTACCATTACTTGTCCCGCCTAAAAATCAATGAATTTTTCATTACAGGTGTTTAAAAAAAGTGGTAGTAGATTATAATAAGAAAGAAACATTGTTTCATGTCTCACATTAAGCCAGTGTTTCTCAACTCCAGTCCTCAAGCCCCCCCAACAGGTCATGTTTTCAGGATTTCCCTCAGATGAAAAGGCTGTGGGAATTACTAAGGCAGTGAAACTGATCAAATCACCTGTGCAAAATAATGGAAATCCTGAAAACCTGACCTGTTGGGGGGCCTTGAGGACTGGAGTTGAGAAACACTGCATTAAGCTATGAGATCTGACTGTATGCATTAAAAAGTTGTTTTCAGTTATTAACTACCGTATATTGCATGTGTTGCACACATTCCTTGGCAAACCTAACCCCTTGAGTCTGTTTGAAACTTGTTTCACTTGAATTAAAACAAATACTGTTAGGTAGGATTGGCAGTACTCCATGTTGTATAGTACTGGCTCCAGAGTGGCAGCATTTGGGCTCAAGCTCCAGGCTTCCTTTCAAGCCCAAGTAAACCATTAGCTCAAGCTTCAGGTATCTCCAGAAACATTCCAGAACTGCTCCAGAAACTACTGCTTCAGTCAAAATATATTGGAGTTCCGATCAGCTGGTTTGGTAGCCAAATTATATTTGTGTAAGGCCTCGTACACACTATCAAATTTGTCTGTTCAAATCGGTCGGACCGACCGATTTGAACAGATCTGTCTGCTGGCATTTTGGTTTGCTCGCGTGTACACACGAGCAAACCAAAATCCCCGCCAGCAGACATCGCGCTGACGTGGCGGTGACGTTGACGCCGCCACGTCACCGCACCAGGAAGTAAAACACTTCCGCGCATGCGTCAAAATCATTTGGCGCGTGTGCGAGAAGACATGTCTGCTGGTTAGCATACTAACCAGCAGACATGTCGGGCGGACGGGTTCCCAGCCGACAGATTTCAAAGCATGCTTTGAAATCTGTCGGGTGGCCAAATCCGTCTGTTTGCCCGTACACACGATCGAATCTGTCTGCTGAAACGGTCTAGCAGACCGTTTCCAGCAGACAGATTTGATCGTGTGTACGAGGCCTAAGATATGATAGTTTCTTGAAGAGACCCTTGATCTATTTGGAAAGGGAGTCTAGGCTGATGGTAGCATGACATGTATATAGAAGAGGCCTCTTAGCCTTAATGAACACATTATTTAGAAAAAAAGGAGGGGACCTTATTCAACCCTAAAAATGGCAGGGGGTGGGAATTACTAATCTTTAACTTTCTCCATTCTTCTAATTTCTATTACCAATTTAATGGTGGTTTTAACCTTGCCAGCAGTTGAATGGTTTATCCCCTCTGGGTCCTTGGGTAGTTAGGTGGATGTCTGGAACTAACGTTTAGGACAGCATTTAGGTGTAAATCAGTGCTAATTATCTATCTGTCATTAGCATAAGATTTTCTTCAAAATATGCAGTTGTTGCTTGTGGTTATGGTGTATTAAGCATGTTTTTTTTTAACCCAATATAGCTTTTGCCTTGTCTGTTCCAACATAATTGGTTTCAGAGTCTTTAGCTCTGTTATGTTCTTATTAAGGCCTATGCGATGCATCAGTCTCCACATGCACCATGTCAAACTGAGGGAATAATAGCAGCATGCTTAGGAGGTTACAGGTAGGGTCAACTTTTTGCAGTTTTAAGGGTGTAGTTTGATAGTGACAGGCCTGCAAGTAATACATGAATGTAATATAGTATTGCAATTCAAAATCCCCCTTGCGGTCAGAAAAAAAGGCATTCAAGTAGGTGGCAGTATCTTTCTCACTCTCTCTCTCTCTCACACACACACACACGCACTCTTTCTCACACACACACTCTCTTACATACACACACACACACTCTCTCACACACACACTCTCTCTTCCATTCTCTCTTTCTCTTCCCCCTCTCTCTCCCATTCTCTTTCTTTCTCTCTCTTTCTCTCTTCCCTTCTCTCTCTCCCCTTCTCTCTCCCTCCCCCCATTATCTCTCCCTCTCCCCCCCCCTCTCTCTCTCTCTCTCTCTCTCTCTCTCTCTTTCTCTCTCTTTCTCCCTCTCCCCTTTCTCTCTCCCTCCTTCTTTTTCTCCCATTCTCGATCTGTTTTCACTGCCACACGCTCATGCACATACTCACACACATGCATATATGTACACTATGGGGTTGATTTACTAAAGTCAAATAGTCTGTGCACCCACAAGTGCACCTCGAGTGCAGTTGCTCTAGATATGAGGGTAACATGCAAGAAAAAAAATGCATTTTTGCACATGATTGGATGATAGGAATCAGCAGAGCAGGTTTAGGAGATATTTACAGTACCTATAGGTAAGTCTTATTATAGGCTTACCTGTAAGTACAGGTGGTGTAAGAGGGTTTACAACCACTTTAAACACATTTCAGAAACCACTATGACTAGTAGCAGTGCATCAATGCTTATTGAAGTAGTCTAAAGTAGGGAATAATCCCCCCAAAAAATCTCTCATGAGTAGGCCATATATCAAATATTCTCTCATTAGACGGAGGTAAGTTTACTTAAGTTGTGTCACTATGAGTTGTTGGCAAAGTTAGAAAAATAAGAAAAGGAAAGAGTGAGAGATGAAAGAATTAAAAAGGATCAGATTTTATACTGTAATGGAAGGCAAGGGGGAAGATATAGGCTGAGGAAATCAGTGGACGTCTGGTTCCTTCTTTTGCTTGCATTGACAATATAAACTGAGAGGAGAAAGTGTTTGAGGCTCATGTGGCTGTTCTAGTCTAATGAAGTGACACCTTTTAATATGGTCTTGTAGAATGCTTGCCAATGGACATTCAAAGAGATATAAACAGCCAACTTGTGATTAGAATTTAAGAGTAGACCTGATGTTTGCAGCAGCTGTGGTCAGATATTTTTCTAGAACGGACTTCTTCCCTCAAGTTTTCAAATATTACAAAAATGGATTGCGTCTTGCAATTGGATTGAGTCTTGCAATGCACAACAATTAAAACTATAGTTTCATCAGTAGTAGAACTCTTACTACTAGTGAATAGAGGGGCTGTGGCAGCCATCTTGGTATTCATACTCACTGCAAAATCATCATTGAACATCTATGTATTGGATATATCACAATTTGCAAAATTACTACTGTCATAGCTGCTTCCATATTTAAAGAGGACACATTTACCAAGCATCAGTCATTTCTAGAATAAAAGACCTTTTTCACGTGTAATCTACTGCATGTTTCTAGATAGGTATGATGTAAAGAGGATTTCCTATGTGAAATATTATTTTAAGTGTGGTAATTGACCACTAAAATAACTACTCTTATTCTATATTGTAAGAGCATTGTGCTTGACCACTCATATGACTTTAAAGATGAAATAAAAATAAAAAATTACCCTTGCATTGGGCTGCCTCCTTTTTTCTGCACGGCAAGGGTTAAATTATCATTTTGTTTTGTAAGGGGGATATTAAAGGCAGGGCTGCTGCCTACCTGAAAGGGCCCCCCTCAAATATATATAAAATTAATTTTTTTTTACAATACATATGCTAAAATCAATCTTAGCGGAAACACAGATAACAGAGAAGCTGTCTGAATAAGCCATTTTTTAAATAGTTTTCAAAAAATTTTAACAACATTTTTATAATTTTTTTTAAATTATTATTTTGTTTTACAATTTTTACTAATTATTTTTATACAATTTTCAATTTTTTTTTTTTTTTTACAAGGGATTAAAACAATACAGCATTAATCATTATTATTATTTTTTACTGGACAAGGAAGCTGGCAGTTGTGTCTGTGTCTCTCCCTGCAACAGCTAAAAGTCGGTGGAAGGGTTTTCAGCTGCTGCCGAGAGCCGCACAGGGCATCCTGTAATTTCCCCCTCCTTCCCTCTGGTGTTTGGGCCCCCCTGTTTTCCCGGGCCCCCTACAGGAGGACTAGTGCTCCCCCTATCAGTGACCCTGATTAAAGGCAACTATATTTACTCCGGCAAACTTCCTCCCAACTGCACAACTGGTCAGAGTCCTTCTGATGTAATCAAATATATAGAACCAGCAGTACAGCATTGTGAGTAAGGATTCTAAGGGCCCACCCACAACCCTGACCAACAGAGAGAGAGGAGAGCAGTGATGGCTGCAAGGAAAGGTAGTTGCTTTCCTATACCCCTTAGGTGAAATGAGCACTGCAGCTCATTGCAGGCTGTATAGCAGAGGTCCTCAAAGTTTCTAAACATCTATAGAGAGGCAATTGTTTATGTGCCCAGAATAGCATACAGCCATGTACAGTAAGGTGACCAGATTTTTTAAATAAAATCCGGGGACATCTTTTCTTTTTTTTAATAGTAATGGTGGCAATCAGCAACTCTCTTCCCCTCGCCGCCCGCTTCACAGCCTGTCAAGTTATACTCTCCGGGCCCCGGCTACTACTGGGTGGGGTGCAGAGAAAGATCAATCCGCCAGGAAAGGCAAGGAGATAAAAAGGCAGGCGGCTGGCCGGGGACTTGAGCCAAGGCAGAAGAAAATGCGAGTGGAGCTGAATGGGCATGCATCCAAAACTGAATAAATATTCCCTCTGCTCTGACCAGCACATGATCATGAGAAAGGGACACAGATAATAGAAAAAACTACGCCCCCCCCCCCCTAAACTAGTAGGAGCAGGGGGGTGTAATTCAGATTTTTTTTTTTTATTCTGCACTGTCTTTGAAAATGCCCCAGCCCCTGTTCAAATCCAATCCAGGGACAGACTTGGTCCGTGGACAGTGTCCTATATCCGGGGACTGTCCCCTGAAACTGGGGACATCTGGTCACCCTAATGTACAAAAACCTGTTAAAAATCACACAGTCTTACGCCTCGTACACACCATCGGACTTATCCGATGAAAACGGTCCGCGGACCATTTCCATCGGATATGTCCGATCGGGAGTTTGATCCGATGGCGTGTACACACCATCGGATCAAATTCCCCGCCGCCGGACGGCGCGGTGACGTGGCGGTGACGCGGCGGTGACGTTGACGCCGCCACGTCACCGCTACGTCACCGCACCAGGAAGTAAAACACTTCCGCGCATGCGCCGAATACATTCGGCGGCGGTGCGGGACGACATGTCTGCTGGTAAGTGTACTAACTAACCAGCATGCTTTGAAATCTGTCGGGTCGACAAATCTGTCCGCTAACCCATACACACGAGCGGAGATGTCTGCTGAAACGGTCCATCGGACCGTTTTCAGCGGACATATCCCCTCGTGTGTACGAGGCCTTAGGCCTCGTACACACGAGCAGACAGATTTGTTCAAATCTGTCTGCTGGGATTTTGGTTTGCTCGCGTGTACACACGAGCAAACCAAAATCCCCGCCAGCAGAGAGCGCGCTGACGTGTCGGTGACGTGGCGGTGACGTTGACGCCGCCACGTCACCGCACCAGGAAGTAAAACACTTCCGCGTATGCGCCGAATCCATTCGGCGGCGGTGCGGGACGACATGTCTGCTGGTAAGTGTACTAACCAGCAGACATGTCGGGCGGACGGATTCCCACCCGATAGATTTCAAAGCATGCTTTGAAATCTGTCGGGTGGCCAAATCCGTCGGCTCAGCCGTACACACGATCGAATCTGTCTGCTGAAACGGTCCAGCGGACCGTTTCCAGCGGACAGATTTGATCGTGTGTACGAGGCCTAACAGGCACAGGGGCTGTTCGTATCGGCACATCAAAGAGTATATTTGTGTACAGTTATGAAATAATAGCTCAGGGCGCAGACAGATTGCACCCAGGGCTGCTCATCTATCCCTCTACTCACGTGCACACTCAGAAAAGCTGTCGTTGATTTTTAACAGGTTTCCGTGCACATGTTATGTTTGGTATTTGACTGATTTGTGTAATATTTTACTCTTTGCAATGGCCAAATTCATTGCCCTGCCTGCTGCACATTTTAATAGGGTCAAAAATCCAAATGTTAAGTAGACCACTGGCACCACCTTTAATTCCCAATTCACCCTGAAGCACATGTGTTCCGGTTATGACATTCCATTCATTTAAATAGGCTGCTATACACATTAGAACATGGTAAAAAGTAGTGCAAGTACTATTTTTCCAAATCATACCACACCAAATCGCATGGTACGGTTGTACCATGCGGGTAGATGGCCACAAATCACTGCATTTGCAAGGTACATTTTGTGTACCATTAACAATGAATTGGTACCCATGCACATCTTGCAAAGGGCAGCGTGTTCATGTGTGGTGTGTGCCTTTCCCACACCCGTTCTAGTGTGAACTAGCCCTTAATGTTTATTTGTTATTTGGCATTATTGGCAGGATATTCACTAATAAGGCTCTAATATACGATTGCTTAATGCTTATTTAAAGTTAATTCTGTGAACTGCAAAGGGACGTCCTTGCTAAGCAGCTTTTTCAATAGATTTTCAAGTGATTGTCAGAATAAGACAACTGCCAGCACTTCTGCATTCTGTGTTTCCTGGCTGCTTGGACGCTGTGTCTGAAGTACACTGTTTAAAGTAATGTATTAAACTGTAAATAACTGTAAACAGCAAGCATACAGTGCCTTGCAAAAGTATTCACCCCCTTGGCATTTTTTGCGTTTTGTTGCCTTAAAACCTGAAATTAACATGGATTGTTTGAGGATTTGCATCATGTAATTTACAGAACATGGCCACAACTTTAAAGATTTTTTTTTATTATTGTGAAGCAAACAACAAATAGGACAAAATAACATAAAAGTCAATGTGCATTAACTATTCACCCCGCCCTAACATCAATACTTTGTAGAGACAGCTTTTGCAGCTATCACAGCTTTAAAGGGGTTGTAAAGGTAAAAAAATGTTTTCCTAAATAGCTTCCTTATTTTCTTCTGAGAAATCCTCACTTCCTGTTCTTCTGTCTGTAACTCCACACAGTAATGGAAGGCTTTCTCCCTGGTGTGGAATGTCATGCTCGCCCCCTCCCTTGAGGGATAAGGGGGTGAGCAGGAGAGTCAGGACACCCACTTATGATAGATTTGATGGTGCTTCTAGGGATCATCAAAGATTTGGATATTTTTTTATAAACTTATGTAACTATGTAACCTAAATATGACTTGTATTTCTCAACAACATTGTCCCTTACTTGTTTGGAGAGTTCCTTGGTCTTCATGGCAGTGTTTGGTTAGTGTTGCCTCTTGCTTAGGTGTTGCAGCCTCTGTGGCCTTTCAAAAAGGTGTGTATGTGTAATGACAGATCAAGTGACACTTAGGCCTCGTACACACGAGTAAATCTGTCTGCAGGAAAAACGGTCTGCTAGACCGTTTCAGCAGACAGATTCGATCGTGTGTACGGGCAAACAGACGGATTTGGCCACCCGACAGATTTCAAAGCATGCTTTGAAATCTGTCGGCTGGGAACCCGTCCGCCCGACATGTCTGCTGGTTAGTATGCTAACCAGCAGACATGTCTTCTCGCACACGCGCCGAATGATTTCGACGCATGCGCGGAAGTGTTTTACTTCCCGGTGCGGTGACGTGGCGGCGTCAACGTCACCGCCACATCAGCGCGCTGTCTGCTGGCGGGGATTTTGGTTTGCTCGTGCGTACACGCGAGCAAACCAAAATCCAAGCAGACAGATCTGTTCAAATCGGTCGGTCCGACCGATTTGAACAAACAGATTGCCTCGTGTGTACGAGGCCTTAGATTGCACACAAGTGGACATCATTTCACTCATTATGTGACTTATGAAGGTAATTGGTTGCAAAGCTTTTTATGGGCTTTATGACAAAGGGGGTGAATACATACGCACATGCCAATTATCCGTTTTTTATTTCTGAAAAATTGTTTTATGTATATATTTTTCTAATTTTACTTCACCAACTTAGACTATTGTGTTCTAATCCATCACATGAAATTCAGAATTAAAATACACGGAACTAAAGGCTGCAATGTAACAAAATAGGTACAGTAAAAAGCCAAGGGGGGTGAATACTTTTGCAAGGCACTGTACATGACTAGGGATGAGCTTCAAGTTCGAGTCAAACTCATGTTCGGCTCAAACATTGCCTGTTCAGCGGACAGTGAACAATTTGGGATGTTCGTGGCAAATTCGAAAAGCCGCGGAACACTCTGTAAAAGTCTATAGGAGAAATCTAAAGTGCTAAATTTAAAGGCTAATATGCAAGTTACATAGTTAGCTAGGTTGAAAAAAGACACAAGTCCATCCAGTTCAACCATAAAAAATAAATAAACAAACAAAATAAAAAAGGGATTTTTAATAACAGCTTACCTGTAAAATCCTTTTCTTGGAGTACATCACGGGACACAGAGCGCATAGTCATTACATATGGGTTATATGGGTACCTTCAGGTGTGGACACTGGTGTAATCAACTTCACAGGAAGTTCCTCCCTATATAACCCCCTCCCACTGAGAGTGCTTTAGTTTTGTAGCAAGCAATTTCTCTGAGGTTACACAATGTTCCCCAACAAGAGGGGTGGGAGCTCTGTGTCCCGTGATGTACTCCAAGAAAAGGATTTTACAGGTAAGCTGTTATTAAAAATCCCTTTTTCTTGATCGTACATCACGGGACACAGAGCGCATAGTCATTACATATGGGATGTCCCAAAGCAATGCTCCATGAAGGGAGGGAGACCGTAAGGCCAAAAATAGCCAAACAGAAAATATATCAGGAGGTAAAATAGCTCCACCAACAGAAAAAAAGGGGCGTGAACCGGGCCAGAGGATTCTATACTGCTGCCCGTAGGACCGCCTGCCCAAATGCTGCGTCCGCAGCCTTTGTGACGTCCAACTTATAAAATTTAGTAAACGTATGTATGAAAGACCAGGTTGCCGCCTTGCAAACCTGTGCCATAGAGATCTGATGGTGTGCCGCCCAAGAGGCACTCATGGCCCTCGTAGAATGGGCCTTAACTGATAAGGGCGGTGGAACGCGCTTCAGACCATAGGCCTGAAAAATCAGCTGCTTAATCCACCTAGCCAAGGAAGGCTTGGCAGCCGGCTGACCCTTCTTGGGGCCATCCGGAAGAACGAAAAGCACATCTGTTTTCCGAATCTTTTCTGTAGCCTTGAGATAAACCCTCATGGCTCGGACCACATCCAAAGTATGAAGCAATCTTTCCTCTCTGGACTGGGGAGTAGGAAAGAAGGATGGTAGGACTAGGTCCTGATTCAAGTGAAAACTGGATATGACCTTAGGAAGGAAAGAAAGCTGAGGCCGCAGAACCACTCTGTCCTTATGCAGAATCAGGTACGGTTCCCTGCAAGACAAGGCTGCCAGCTCGGAGACCCTTCTGGCCGAAGCCATAGCCACCAAGAAAACCAACTTTCGGGTTAGCAGCACAAGAGGGATTTCTGTCAGAGGTTCAAACGGCTGCTTTTGTAAAGCTGACAAGACCAGATTTAAATTCCAGGGGCAGAGGGGAGCTCTAATAGGGGGATTTACATGCAAGACCCCCTCTATACAGACCCTGACGCTGCTGGCCCGCCCCCCCCGACGCACGCCGACGCTATAAAAGGCGGCGTGCACGCGCGCGCGTATGCGCGCACACACACGCGCGCGCGCACACACGCGCGCACAATCGCGCGCACAATCGCGCGCACCACGCTGAAACCACATGGAGGTAGCAGAGCAGAGGAACAACATGGACCAGCGTTATGCAGCACCAACAGACACCAGGTAAGCACTAATCTTATTGTAGTGCACACACAGCGAGGAAGCTGTCCCCATGGGCTTCCTAAGAAACAGGAGTTTTTTACCAGCAATTTCCTCTTTAAAACATGTGGGGTTGCAGTATCAGTGTTAACAGGCAGACCTGGGGTGAGTAGAAATATATAACTTACACAAGTATACATATATTTACATATTATCTGGGTAAACATTAGAATCCCATCCTGCCTCAACAGACATAGTGGAGATAGTGGCTGATGCCCCAGCATACTGTTAGCCAACCCAGAACCCCCAGGGGGATACCTACTGTCGAACCAAGTCCCGCAGGTTCCCTCTTACCTGCTCCACGCCGCAGGGTATTGCAAAATGCAAGAGGCCCAGCCTTCCCCCATCTCCGTGGGTATTGTCTTGGACCTTCAGGGACCGGGGTCCTGTGTTAAGGAACCCACACCCCTGGACCTATATAGCATCCTGGCATCAGTAGCGTTTAGTTCTTGGAAGAGACTAAGGCAGAATCCAGCCCTCCAAGGAGAGGCATTATAGGCAAAACCCCACTCCAGCAGGGCCCGGGTACCGTACATCTTGGCTCTGAAGCACTTCGGACGGATCCGGCTAGCTATCCTGGGTCCCGAGACCTCCGAGGGACAGCTAGACGTGACCAACACCTAAGACACTGGCGAAAAAAACTAAAGCACTCTCAGTGGGAGGGGGTTATATAGGGAGGAACTTCCTGTGAAGTTGATTACACCAGTGTCCACACCTGAAGGTACCCATATAACCCATATGTAATGACTATGCGCTCTGTGTCCCGTGATGTACGATCAAGAAACACAGTACAATCCCATACACCCAACTCCATACCCACAGTTGATCCAGAGGAAGGCAAAAAAAAAAAAACAGCAGAGCAATGATCCAATTTGCTACAGGAGGGGAAAAAATTCCTTCCCGATCCCCCGAGAGGCAATCGGATTTATCCTGGATCAACTTTACCTACAAATCTTAGTACTCAGTTATTTTACGTGCATTTAGGAAAGAATCCAGGCCTCTCTTAAAGCAATCTACTGAGCTGGCCAGAACCACCTCTGGAGGGAGTCTGTTACACATTTTCACAGCTCTTACTGTGAAGAAACCTTTCCGTATTTGGAGGTGAAATCTCTTTTCCTCCAGACGTAAAGAGTGCCCCCTTGTCCTCAGTGTTGACCTTGAGTGAATAACTCAACACCAAGTTCACTATATGGACCTCTTATATATTTGTACATGTTGATCATATCCCCCCCTTATTCTCCTCTTCTCAAGAGTGAATAAATTCAGTTCTTCTAATCTTTCCTCATAGCTGAGCTCCTCCATGCCTCTTATCAGTTTGGTTGCCCTTCTCTGCACTTTCTCCAGTTCTCCGATATCCTTTTTGAGAACTGCAGCCCAAAACTGGACTGCATATTCCAGATGGGGTCTTACTAATGATTTGTACAGGGGCAAAATGATATCTCTATCTCTGGAGTCCATACCTCTCTTAATACAAGGAAGGACTTTGCTCGCTTTGGAAATCGCAGCTTGGCATTGCATGCCATTATTGAGCTTATGATCAACTAAAACCCCCAGATCCTTCTCCACTACAGATCCCCCCAGTTGTACTCCCCCTAGCATGTATGATGAATGCATATTCTTAGCCCCTAAGTGCATAACTTTACATTTATCAACATTAAACCTCATCTGCCACTTAGTCGCCCAATTAGACAGAGCATTGAGGTCGGCTTGTAAATTGGAGACATCCTGTAAGGACGTTATTCCACTGCATAGCTTGGTGTCATCTGCAAAAACAGAAATGTTACTTTTGATCTCAGACCCAATATCATTTATAAATATATTGAAAAGTAAGGGACCCAGCACCGAACCTTGGGGTACACCGCTGATAACCTTGGACCATTCAGAGTAAGAATCTGTATCAAACGCTTTTGCAAAATCCAAGTATACCACGTCCACAGCCACGCCTCTGTCCAGGGTTTTACTTACCTCTTCATAAAAGGAAATCAGGTTTGTCTGACAATTTCTGTCTTTCATGAATCTATGCTGTCTGCTGCTTAAATAGTTTGTTTCCAGCAAGAACTCATCCATGTGGTCTTTATTAAACTTTCCAGTATCTTCCCAACTATAGAAGTTAAACTAACAGGTCTATAGTTACTTGGTAAAGACTATGGGCCAGATTCAGGTACACGTACATTTGCGAAGCGTATTCGAGATACGCTACGCAGCCGTATTTTACCAGGCTCTACAACGAATTCTGGTAGATTTTTGCCCGTACGATACAGCGGCGTAGTCTATTTCTCGCCGTGTAATCGAAATACGTGATTAGGGGGCGTGAAGCATTTAAATTAGGCGCGTCCCCGCGGCGATCGAACTGCGCATGCTCCGTTCAGAAATTTCCCGATGTGCATTGCACAAAATAACGTCGATACGTCATTCGTTGTTTGAGTAGCGTCGTTTACAGACATTCCTATTCCCGGACGTTTTACGTCAAAAATAAAAAAAAAGACATCGGAAAACTTTGATATTCGACGCGGGAACGACGGCCATACTTAACATGGGCTGTCTAATATTAGACCAGCAAAAAGCTGGTATAGTTTTACGCAGCAAAAAGATGACTAAAGATGCCGTAAGAGATTGCGATAGACGTTCGTAATTTTGTGGACAGTCGGCAAAAGCTCATTTGCATACCCTGACGCGGAAAACGACGGGAACTCCACCCAGCGGCTGCAATTTTATTGCAGCGTAGATCCGAAGGCGTACGAACACGTAAGCCAGTCAGATTGAAGCGCAAAGCCGTCTTTTCATGGTTTGAGGATTCAAACTAGTGAAAAAACTTGCGTAATTAGAAAGTACTCCGGTCTAACACCAGTTAGACAGGAGTTACGGCTCTGTGAATCTGGCCCTTTGTTCCCTTTTTAAATATAGGCACTGCATTGGCTCTACGCCAATCCAGTGGTACTATTCCCATCATTAATGAGTCCCTAAATATTAGATACAGTGGCTTTGAAATTTCAGAGCTCAATTCTTTTAGGATCCGTGGGTGGATGCCATCTGGTCCCGGTGCTTTATCCACCTCTGTCTAAATATTTCTGGACCATATCACTTTTGGGCCATTGTGGATCAATTGGGACTGTGTCCTAAAAAGTGTTTGGGGACCTGGGTCCTGCCCCAGGGGACATGTACCAATGCAAAAAAAGGATGTATAGTATGCCTGTGAAGTAGCGCTTGTTTCCCGTGCTTAGAACTGTCACTGCACAAAGTGCCATTTCTGAAGGAAAAAAAGTCATTTAAAATCACTTGCGGCTATAATGAATTGTCGGCTCCCGGCAATACAAAGAAAAGTCATTCACCAAAATAAAGCGTGGGGGTCCCCCCAAATTTAATTACCAGGCCCTTCAGGTCTGGTATGGATCTGGTATGGATCCTTAGATTTCAAAAGTTCGATATAGACTTTAACAAGGTTCTAAAGTTCACACAAACTTTTGGTTTGTTCGCAGGTTCTGGTGCGAACTGAAAAGGGGGGGGGGGGTGTTAGGCTCATCACTATACATGACATATGGATATTAATAGAATAGGGGACACATTAATGCATACCTTTGTTTGTTTATCAGCAAAATGATTCTACTGCCTCATATTACAACAGCCACCTCTCAAACTCTGTGTAGAAAAAGGCTGCTGGGGGATGTAGATCGGGGAGCATGCCTACATTAGTAGGAACTGAGTTCCCAGCAGCTGCCTGTGTGAACATTTTATAATCCTGTACTGATTTCACAGGAAGTAATAAAAGCGGTTCTCAATGCCAGGAAAAGGGTAAAATAAAATAAAAAAATGGAAAATGCTCTAGAGGGGGAGACAAATACTGCAGCTGCTGATTTTTAATAATGGGCACTTACCTGTCCAGCGTGCCCGCAATGTCGGCAGCCGAAGCTGATCTGTGTGTCAGCTCTCGGCTGCTGCCTCCACCATCCTCGGTAAGGGAATCAGGAAGTGAAACCGCGCGCCTTCACTTCCTGGTTCCCTACTGCGCATGCGCAAGTCGCGCTGCACATCCTCACTGGTCCCTGCTGTCTTCTGTGTGTCTCCCAGAAGACAGCGGGGTAAGACAGTATAGGCGCCAGAAGTGGCGTAGGTCAGGAAGTGGGAGCAAATACTTGTATTACACAGGTATCTGCTCCTCCCTCCCCCTGAAAGATGCCAAATGTGACACCGGGGGATTCCAAAAAGTGGAAGTTCCATTTTTGGGTGGAACTCCACTTTAATGCAGATGTTAGTATTAAGGAAAGCACTGGTTGACACCTTGGTGAATTCCATGTAAATGAGAATACATTTTTTTCTTGTAATTGTTCAATTCCAAGTTATCTGAAACATTAATGATTCAGAGCAGCTTAACCACTTAAGACTCTGACCTTTAGGCAGCTAAAGGACCCGGCCAGGTTTTGCGATTTGGCACTGCGTCGCTTTAACAGACAATTGCGCGGTCGTGAGATGTGGCTCCCAAACAAAATTGGCGTCTTTTTTTTCCCACAAATAGAGCGTTCTTTGGGTGGTATTTGATCACCTCTGCTTTTTTAGAACGACAAATTTGAAAACATTTTTTTACTTTTTGTTATAATAAATATCCCCCAAAAATATATATAAAAAAAAAATTTTTCCTCAGTTTAGGCCGATACGTATTCTTCTACCTATTTTTGGTAAAAAAAAATCGCAACAAGCGTTTATCGGTTGGTTTGCTCAAAATTTATAGCGTTTACAAAATAGGGGATAGTTTTATTGCATTTTTATAAAATAAATAATACAATTTTTTTTTTTACTACTAATGGCGGCGATCAGCGATTTTTTGCGTGACTGCGACATTATGGCGGACACTTCGGACAATTTTGACACATTTTTGGGACCATTGTCATTTTCACAGCAAAAAAATGCATTTAAAATGCATTGTTTATTGTGGAAATGACAGTTGCAGTTTTGTAGTTAACCACAAGGGGGCGCTGAAGGGCTTATGTGTGACCTAATGTGTGTTAACAACTGTAGGGGGGTGTGGCTGTAGGTGTGACGTCATCGATTGTGTATCCCTATAAAAGGGATCACACGATCGATGACGGCGCCTCAGGGAAGAACTGGGAAGCCGTGTTTACACACGGCTCTCCCCGTTCTTCAGCTCTGGGAACCGATCTCGGGACTCCAGCGGCGATTGAGTCCTCAGGTCTTGCAGTCCTGGTCACGGAGCTTTGGATCGGGTCGCGGGAACGCGCCCGCGACTGGGCACTAGCACAGGACGTACCTCTACGTGCATGTGCCCAGCCGCGCTATTCTCCCAACGTATATGTGCAGGAGGTGGTCCTTAACCACTTAAGACCCAGACACATACGCTGCTAAATGACCCAAGGTGTTTTTACAATTCGGCGCTGCGTCACTTTAACAGACAATTGCGCGGTCGTGCAACATGGCTCCCAAACAAAATTTGCGTCCTTTTCTTCCCACAAATAGAGCTTTCTTTCGGTGGTATTTGATCGCCTCTGCGATTTTTATTTTTTGCGCTATAAACTAAAATAGAGCGACAATTTTGAAAAAAATCACAATTTTTTTACTTTTTGTTATAAAAAAAAATAAAATAAACAAAATTTTAGTAAAACATTTAGGCCAAAATTAATTCAGCCACATGTCTTTAGTAAAAAAAAAAAAATCGCAATAAAAAAAATAGCTACCTAGCGGGAACAGCGACACTAATACAGCGATCAGAAAAATTATCGCTTAGTGATGCTGGCAATAGGGAGTGAAAGGGTTAACTAGGGCAGTGATCAGGGGGTTAAAACTTTATTAGGGGGGGTGGGGGGGCTATCCTGGACCTAACACTAACTGATTTTACACTGCCTGTCACACTGACACTAAATGCAGTGATTAGATCACTGCATTCAGTGACACTATGACGGGGGTGGGCGATCACAAGGGGTTAATGTGCCTGTGTGTCAGTGTTGTGTTGGTGCACACTTACTGTGGATGTCTTCTCTCATCAGCAGCGGTGGGAAACACTGCTGCGATGAGAGGTGACATCATTTCAGGAACTGAAACGAAGGGGGAGCGCTCCCATTGGCTGGGAACGATCGCGGGGGGGGGGGGGGGGGTGGAAAACACGGACATCCGCCCGCTCGTCGGCGATCGCTCCCAGAGCCAGGGGGACCCCGCACGCCGCGGAGGGGGTCCCGATGGGACCTCCGAACCGCACGAAGGCGGGGACGTAAATTTACGCCCTTGTGCCTGTACGAGCCATTCTGTGGCCGTATATGTGCGTGCGGGGGTCCTTAAGTGGTTAAGTGGTTAATAAGATGTGGGTATACAGTAGAATGCCAATACTTGTATATTTAAATGTGTTCTATATTGTAGACATTTGTTAGTTCCTCAGAAAAAATGATATGCTATAAAGTTCTCAATATGTTAAGAAATCTGTACATGAAATATTAAAAGAAGAACTCCCCTAGAGACTGCTTGCAAAACTGACCACATGACAGTGGAATTTCAGAAAAACAGCAACTTGCTGTGACATAACACATAACCAAAGATTTGAAAAGCTATTGCAGTCCTAAGCAAACCTGTGGGGCAACATCAGGATCAGGTAGCTGACAGCTAATTCTATCAGTACATATATCTTAACATTTCTCACTCCAGCACTGCCTAGGGCAACCCTACAGGGTGTCTCCGCTGTCTAGTTCCAGAGAGTATGCACCCAACCCCCCATCTGCATCTCACAATACATAGTTTATAAGATTGAAAAAGGCACAGGTCCATCCAGTTCAACTTCTGCTTGTGTGTATGTGTGTGTGATTTTTTTTTTCTAACAATTCCCATAGCCCTGCATATTCTACTTCCTGAGGAACACATCTAAAACTTTCCTGGAACTGTCGACATGCTCAGCTAGCCACTTCTTAAGGGGGGGGGGGGGGGGTCCACATTTTAAGTGCTTTAACAATAAATAACACTTAACCCCTTCCCTGCCCTTACTGATTAACCCCTTCACTGCCATAATTTCGCAGTCACAATAAAAATTGCTGATCGCCACCATTACTAGTATATATATATATATATATATATATATATATATATATATATATATATATATATATATGAATAAAAATGCCATAAAACTATCTTTTGTAGACGTTATAACTTTTATGCAAACCAAATCAATAAACGCTTATTGCAATTTTTTTTACCAACTATATGTAGAAGAATATGTATCGGCCTAAACTGAGGAAATGTTTTTTTTATATATATATTTTGGGGCATATTTATTATAGCAAAAAGTAAAAAATTTAGCTTTTTTTCAAATTTGACAAAAAAATAAAAAATAAACGCAGAGGTGACCAAAATAAAGCTCTATTTGTGTGGGGAAAAAATACGTAAATTTTGTTTGGAAACAACGTTGCATGACCACGCTATTGTCTGTTAAAGTGAATCGCAAAAAGTGCTCTGGTCTTTGGGCAGCCAAATGGTCCGGGGCTGAAGTAGTTAATGACCAGGCCATTTTTTGCGATACGACACTGCATGATTTTAACTGACAATTGCATGGTCATGTACAGTATCCCAAACAAAATTGATTTACTTTTTTCCCAACAAATAGAACTTTCTTTTGGTGGTATTTAATAACCTCTGTGGTTTTTATTTTTTGTGCTATAAACAAATAAAGAGCTACAATTTTGTAAAGATTTTTTTTTACTTTTTGCTATAATAAATATCCCCAAAAATGTTTTTAAAACAACACATTTCTTCATCAGTTTAGGCCAATATACTGTACATTCTTCCACATATTTTTGGTAAGAAAAATCGCGATAAGCGTACATTGATTGGTTTGTGCAAAAGTTATAGCGTCTTCAAACTATTGGTAAGATTTATAGCATTTGTTTTTACTAGTGGATCTGTGATTTTTAGCGGTACTGCGACATTGCGGCGGACAGATTGGACACTTGACACATCTTTGGGACCATTGACATTTATACAGCGATCAATGCTATAAAAATGCACTGATTACTGTGTAAATGTCACTGTCAGGGTAGGAGTTAACACTAGGAGCGATCAAGGGGTTAAATGTGTTCCCTAGTGAGTGTTTCTTACTGTATGGGGATGGGACTGACTGGGAAGGAGACAAATTTCGATGTTCCTAATTAGTACACACACAAGTCCTCATTCTAGCTCTCGTTCCCGCAATTCTAGGTGGTCGGCGGTGATCGCCCCCGCCGGCCACGTGCATCCGGGGGCTCTTAAAGAGGACAATGTGCACATACAACGATTTACGGGAACGTGCCACTTTGCTGACGTATATCAGCGTGAGTCAGTCGGCAAGTGGTTAATTGACACTCCCAGCAGTTTGCATAGGGTAGTGTGAACCAGGAGACATGCAATGCGGGAACCCGCAGTGGTGTTTATTAGTAGCGTTACCAACCTAATGACATTTGGCAGGCAGGCAAACACCAAACACTCTGTTTGCACTTCTCTATTAGGTGCTTGGGACTGTCACCTGCAGCCTTTGAATCATGGCTGCCTATTATTTTTTGTGGCTGCTTGATGGGTCAATTTGTGGGCAGAATGCCGCTATAAAAAACACACTACTTAGATGTTCTTCTCCATTGAAACCCCCACCCAAATGAACTGCACTGAGCATTTACTGTGGTATGTAAGTATGCATAGTAAGTTTATTAAAGTTTAAGTTTTAACAGTATAAATTATAGAAGGCTAGTCATTACAAAAACAATGCTTTCAACTGTTTTTAAGATTTTCAGCACTAGTATTATTTGTTCATCTGGTAACCATTCATTGCAGATGAGTAGTATATGTAATGTGTAATTTGAGATGTTGGTCCTATATGGTGTGGCGGTGAGTATTGGGATCAATAGTTCAGTTTTCAAAGTAAAACCTTTAAGGCTGCATTCACACCTGAGCGTTTTGTCGCCTAAAGCGTGAAGCTTCAAAACGCTTAGAGGGGAAAAAATACATTATTCTCAATGGAGATGGTTCACATCTCCACTCCAAAACGCCTAAAGCGGAACGCCTGAAGCTCAAACAAGTTCGGGACCCTTTTTTGTCACGCAAATTGGGCGGATTTGGGCATTTTAGAATGTTTGTATTCCCATAGAAAGTAATGGAAATGCTCGATTCAAGCGTCTAGCGCGACAATGAGCGTTTCTATGGGCGTTTTGTCGCTTTAGTCAATAGAACATTTCACCCAGGCAGAAGATAAAAAAATCTACAAACATAGCAGCAAGTGATGAAAGAGATGATCATTTTTCCATAGGCTAAAATAAAAAACGTCAAAGTTCAAAAACGTCGGACAACGCTGTATGCAAACGCGCGAATACATGTGAATACGCACAAAAAAACACCCGAAAACACTACGCTCAGGTGTGAATGCAGCCTAAAAGAATAGGTAAATGGCGAGTGAACAGATATGAAGTAATGATAGTGAATGGCAGTCTCAGCCTGGACCCCCACCAGGCCACACGCCCAATGTGTTTTACTCCACCCACCGGAGTTTACGAACGGGGATGGCCAGCCCCTTGAGGGCAGGGACTGATGCAATTGTACAATATATATGTAAAGCGCTGCGTACATTTACAGTGCTATATAACTTACTACAATAAATAAGAGTAATGTGGTTTACTAGCATAGTCACTACTTTTTAAAACACACTGCAACAAGATCACATGATGGAAAAGAATCATGCAGGCAAATGTACTATGTTTGTGACCTGCGTTTTGGGCGTCATTAACTTTTTATTGACACCCACTGCAGATTGCAAATGCAGTGCCTTTTGCTCAAATAGCAAGGATACGTTGCCACAAATTTGTGGCAGTGTTGAATTGTTATGCCGCGTACACACGGTCGTTTTTTGCGATGAAAAAAAACGACGTTTTTTAAAACGTCATTTAAATTGATCGTGTGTGGGCAAAACGTCGTTTTTTGTCTTAAAAAAAAACGACCAAAAAAAAATTCCAACATGCTTGAATTTTTTGTGTCGTTTTTCAAAACGTCGTTTTTTGTTTCACAAAAAGTCACCGTGTGTAGCAAAAACGTCGCTCAAAACGACGTTTTTCAACCCGCGCATGCCCAGAAGCTAGTTATGAAGCGAGCTTCAATGGAAAAGAGTGGTGAACGTAACCTCGTTTTTTGTGAAAAAACGATGGTGTGTATGCAAAATTGTCTTTGAAAAGTGACGTTTTAAAAACGTTGTTTTTTACTTCACAGAAAACGTTGTTTTTTTTCATCGCAAAAAACGACCGTGTGTACGCGGCATAAGTCTGTTAACCTGCTTTTTCACTGGAAAGTTCTAGTTGACACTTTTCCAATTTGTAGCAAATTTGCATGGCATGTCTCTAGAAAGAGCAAAGTTGCAGTGGTGAGTCTAAAGCAAGAGCTCTGCAAGTCTACAGCATGAACATTCTGCCACAGTGACCCCTGTGGTGGTATGACTATTGCATAACATAACTGAACCAGAACTTGCAGCAGACTTGCAGAATGTTTGCAAAGAAAGTTGATCTGGAGTCATGCAATGCGGACTTGCTGCAATTGTGCATTAAACTTCTGAAGCCTGGCAAGTCTAGCAATAGCTTAGCAAGTCATTTTTAAACTTGCAGCACTGTTGCTTGCTATCTGAGATACTTGTCAACCAGTGCCTTGAAATGTAATTATTATTGTCAGGCCATCCATATAGTATTATACAACACTAATCTTGCTCCCACGAGCACTGGGCTTCTAATAAGCTTTCTAGAAACTCACCAACTCGACCACTGCAGAAACAGAGGGGTTGGTTTACTAAAAATGGATTGCAAAATCTGACGCAGCTGTTCATGGTAGCCAATCAGCTTCTAACTTCAGCATGTTCAATTAAGCTTTGACTAAATAATCTGAAAGCTGATTGGTTGCTATGCAGAGCTGCACCAGATTTTGCACTCCAGTTTTAATAAATATACCCCAGAGTGTCATAATGAAATGAAAAACAAATAATTTGTGAAATATATTTTCTAGCAAACTATAGTGCTTTTCACAACATTTGAGGTTCCAAGGTTATACTTACCTCTTCATAAAAAGAAATCAGGTTTGTCTGACAACTTCTGTCTTTCATGAATACATGCTGTCTGTTGCTTAAATAGTTTTTCTTTTTTTTCCAGCAAGAACTGATCTATGTGGTCTTTTATTAATCTCTCCAGTATCTTCCCAGCTATAGAAGTTAAACTAACAGGTCTATAGTTACTTGGTAAAGACTTTGGCCCAGATTCATAGAGCGATTACGCCTGTCTAACTGGTGTTAGACAGGAGTAATTTCAAATTTTGCGCGCCGTATCACTAGTTTGAATCCTCAAACCATGATACGGCGGCTTCGGGCTTCGATCCGAGAGGCTTACGTCCTCGTGACCCGGTCCAAAGCTCCAGGACTGGGACCGCGGGACTCGCGGAACCGATCGCCACTGCAGTGCGGCAATCCGTCCCTGGAGCTGAAGATCGGGGAGAGCCCTGTGTAAACACGGCTTCCCCGTTCTTCACTGTGGCCGCAGCATCGATCATGTCATCCCTGTTATAGGGGGACGTGATCGATGACGTCACACCTACAGCCACACCCCCTACAGTTGTAAACACACACAGGGAACACTCAAAGTCACAGCGCCCCCTTGTGGTTAACTCCGAAACTGCAACTGTCATTTTCACAGTAAACAATGCAATTTAAATGCATTTTTTGCTGTGAAAATGACAATTGTCCCAAAAATGTGTCAAAAATTGTAAACGCTATACATTTTGCGAAAACTAACCGATAAACTCTTAGTGCGATTTTTTTTACCAAAAATAGGTAGAAGAATACGTATCGGCCTAAACTGAGGAAAAAAAATGTTTTTTTATATATTTTTGGGGGATATTTATTATAGCAAAAAGTAAAAAATATTGATTTTTTTTTAAAATTGTCGCTCTATTTTTGTTTATAGCGCAAAAAATAAAAACCGCAGAGGTGATCAAATACCACCAAAAGAAAGCTCTATTTGTGGGGAAAAAAGGACGCCGATTTTGTTTGGGAGCCACGTCGCACGACCGCGCAATTGTCAGTTAAAACGACGCAGTGCCGAATCACAAAAAGGGGCAAGGTCCTTTACCTGCATTTTGGTCCGGGTCTTAAGTGATTAACATGTGTACTGTAAATATAAGCAAGCTAAGTGTACCATTAAAGCATTCATTCATTTTGAAGCAGAGAACATAGCTGAGTCTCGTTATTCTGGGAAATGGGATGGATTGGGTCCTGTTGGTTGGAGTGTCAGATAAGCTGTCGTGGGTTGATAGAAGGTCGTAAACGGTGGTGACCGTTACATTCCACATTTACAAATCTGGCCTTGATTCACATTTGATGTTCTTATGTAACCAATGATTTAATCATAAAGGATATTGCAGCATAAGACCCTTCCAGCTGCTGGTGTTTATGTGTACATTATTTGAAGAACTCTGGCAGAGTGATGCTGAAGCCAATAACAATTTGTGTTGGAAATAAGATATGCCTTTGGTTTTTATTTGAAGTCTGTAATTCTCTTGTCTATCTTATAATTACAACAATAGCAAATAAACCTTCTCTGGGCTTAGGGTCAGTTCACATCCATATTTCGTTCCAGAAGCGTTTCTGCATGTGTGTTTTTGATGCATTTTTATGCATTTTTATGCCGGTGTGTCTCTTCCCATCCTTTTTTATGTATTTTATTTAAACTGAGAACATGTGCATTCTGGTAAAATTTTGAATGCCTTTTGCCATGTTCCATATGCATTCAATAATAAAAAAAATGCAACATGCTTTACTTGTGTTGACTGAACTGAAACGTACTACATTGGTGTTAACTAGGGCCAGCGGAATTCCTCTTAAACGCTATTATATGTGTTTTTGATGCATAATAAAAACACTTTGGACTACATCTGGTGTGAACCAGCCTTATGCAGATTTTTTGACTCTCTGGGCCAGATTCAGGTAGAATTAGATTCCCGCAGAGTATCAGAGATACTCTACGCCGCCGTACTTTACCTGGCTCTACGAGGAATTCAGAGAGATTTTGGCCCGTAAGGTACGGTGACGTAGTGTATTTCTCCCGGCGGAATCAAACTACGCGATTAGGGGGCGTGAGGCATTTAAATTAGGCGCGTTCCCGCGGCGATCGAACTGCGCATGCTCCGTTCAGAAATTTCCCGCCGTGAATTGCGCGAAATCACGTCGTTACGTCATTTTTTTTGGAGTAGCGTCATTTACGGACATTCCTATTCCCGAACGACTTACGTAAAAAATGTAAAAAAAATTGAAAGTCGACGCGGGAACGACGGCCATACTTAACATGGGCCGCTTAACGTTAGACCAGCTAATAGCTGGTTTAACTTTACGTAGCAAAAAAATGACGTACGCGATTGCGAACGACGCTTCGTAACTTCGTGGATCGCCGGAAAAAGCTCATTTGCATACCCCGATGCTGAAAACTACGCAAACTCCACCCAGCGGCCGCAAAAAGATTTCAGCGTAGATCCGAAGGCGTACGAAGACGTAAGCCTGTCAGATCGAAGCCCAACGCCGCCGTATCATGGTTTGAGGATTCAAACTAGTGATACGGCGTGCGTAATTTGAAAGTACTCCTGTCTAACACCAGTTAGACAGTCGTAATGGCTCTCTGAATCTGGCCCTCTATTTATTACATAGAAAAAGAGTGAGGAGTAAAGGTTTACTTTTTATTGTCTAGATCAGGGGTCTCCAAACTTTTCAAACAAAGGGCCACTTTATTGTCCTTCAGACTTTAGGAGGGCAGGATTGTGACCAGCAAGGCCAAAAAATATCACGGGCCCAGCATCAGTGAGAATAAATATGGCCTCAGGGTTGGTGGTCAATTGGAGGAGGAGTATTCCCCCTATTAGTTGGAGGTATAGTATACCATCATTGGTATCGGTGGAAGATATAGTGCCCCATTATTGGTGTCAGCAGGACGAATAGTGCCTCATATCAGCGGGAGGTATTGTGCCCCAAGGGCTGGATAAAGACATAACAGAGGGCCACACCTGGTCCTCGGACCGCAGTTTGGAGACCCCTGGTCTAGATTATTGGAATGATAAACATACATGCAAATCGTTAAATTACCCTGTCTAATTATTTTCCTGAAGCTCTTGGGCGTATCTACTCTCAGTGCAGGTTCCATGGCATGTAATGGATTGAATACAATGGCCTCTAGTCACTTTAGTGGATTTGAAATTTTATTGCTGACAACTGCTTGGAAAGAGTTAGAGGAATATGACACCTGAAATACAATAGCAGCAGCACCTCTTTCACACACAGTGTAGCTGGGCAAATCCCATTTTCCAAACATAAAATTCTTGTGCAGCTTGTGTCTGCCTTTTTCTCTGTTTGATTAATTCCTCTGATTCAGTAGTCACATAGATTGTGTGAAAATGCATGTGTTACGGCACACTGCCTTCTGGTATAAATAGATCCTTACTCGTCTGGACCCAAGGTCTCTTAAAATAACACACATTAGATGGACCCACTTGTATTCTTTGAGCTTACCTTACTAAAGTAGCATCACTTTTGGAGTATAGCTAAACCCAAGAACAAAGATTACATACGGTGCCTTGCAAAAAAAGTATTTACCCCCCCCCCCCCCTTTTACCTATTTTGTTACATTACAGCCTTTAGTTCAATGTTTTTTTAATCTGAATTATATGTGATGGATCAGAACACAATAGTCTAAGTTGGTGAAGTAAAATGAGAAAAATCTATACATAAAACAATTTTTCAGAAATAAAATGATAATTGGCATGTGCATATGTATTCACCTCCTTTGTTATGAAGTAGATAAAAAGCTCTGGTGCAACCAATTGCCTCCAGAAGTCACATAATTAGTGAAATGATGTCCACCTGTGTGCAATCTAAGTGTCACATGATCTGTCATTACATATACACACCTTTTTGAAAGGCCCGAGAGGCTGCAACACCTAAGCAAGAGGCACCACTAATTAAACACTGCGATGAAGACCAAGGAACTCTCCAAACAAGTAAGGGACAATGTTTTTGAGAAGTACAAGTCATGGTTAGGTTATAAAAAAATATCCAAATCTTTGGTGATCCCTAGGAGCACCATCAAATCCATCATAACCAAATGGAAAGAACATGGCACAACAGCAAACCTGGCAAGAGACGGCCGCACACCAAAACTCACAGACCATGCAAGGAGGGCATAAATCAGACAGGCAGCACAGATACCTAAGGTAACCCTGGAGGAGCTGCAGAGTTCCACACCAGAGACTAGAGTATCTGTACATAGAACGACAATAAGCGGTACACTCCATAGAGTTGGGCTTTATGCAGAGTGGCCAGAAGAAAGCCAAAGAACACCATCCCCACAGTGAAACATGGTGGTGGCAGCATCTTGCTTTGGGGATGTTTTTCAGCAGTCGGGACTGGGAAACTGGACAGAGTTGAGGGAAAGATGGATTGTGCTAAATACAGGGATATTCTTGAACAAAACCTGTATCACTCTGTGTGTGATTTGAGGCTAGGACGGAGGTTCACCTTCCAGCAGGACAATGACCCCAAACACACTGCTAAAGCAACTTGAGTGGTTTAAGGGGGAACATGTAAATGTGTTAGAATGGCCTAGTCAAAGCCCAGACCTCAATTCAATAGAAAATCTGTGGTCAGACTTAAAGATTGCTGTTCACAAACACCCAACTTGAAGAAGCTGGAGCAGTTTTGCAAGGAGGAATAGGCAAAAATCCCAGTGGTAAAAGTGGCAAGCTCATAGAGACTTATCTAAAGTGACTTGAAGCTGTGATAGTTGCAAAAGGTGGCTCTACAAAGTATTGTAGGGGGTGAATAGTTATGCACATTGACTTTTTCTGTTATTTTGTCCTATTTGTTGTTTGCTTCACAATAAAAAACAAACAACACAAAACATCTTCAAAGTTGTGGGCATGTTCTGTAAATTAAATGATACAAATGATACAAATTCTCAAACAATCCATGTTAATTCCAGGTTGTGAGGCAACAAAACACGAAAAAAGGGGGTAAATACTTTTGCAAGGCACTGTATATTGAAGCTTCTTGCTCTTTAGATATGATCAGGGCTGCTGCTAGAAATTACGGGGCCCTGTACAGCCTACTTGACAGGGCCCCCCACTCTGAAAATATCAAATTTTATTTTCGCTAAAATGCCATGAACGTGATGCTACGCTTCACAGTAATGAAATAAATGATACTCCCATTAAACTAGGCCCATTCGGGTGAATAATACTGCTCGGCAAGTACCCTAAATCCATGTGCAAAGCATGCAGTTGCAGTGAGCTGTTGCAGGGCTAAAGCAGGCGATGAGGAGACAATATGCCTGCCAAATCCTCTCTAAAGAGCAATCCAAATGCTGACTGCTCAAAGCACATTTGAACGAGTCCTTATTTTTTTTTTTCAAAGTATTTTTTCAGATTTTATTTTATTTTTTTAAATGTACATAAATACTCAAATACAAAAATTAGTGCATATTAATAAAATCCTGATTTTAACACTCACCTGCTTCATAAAGAACTGAAAATATAATACATAGTGTATCCACAAACTTGGAGGATAAAAAGGAGATCCACTAGCTAGCAGCGGAGCTATAAAAGGGACAATACTCCAAGTATAAAAGGTGAGCCTTAGCCATTTTAATACTCCCTAGGCCCTCAGACAATAGTGCCTTACCTCATGCTGAGTTACAGTTCCTCAAGGCTTGAATTTGAGATTTGGAGGAGCATTTATAGAAGCTCCCAAGATGGTGACTTAGGGAAAGAAGGCTCGCCTCACCACTGACCACTGTAATATGACAAAATCATAGGAAATTTTTAATATAAAGGGATATTAACCTGATATACACAGGAGATAGACATCCGCATATTGAGGATACATTGAGATACAGGCACATGCCTGGCAAATATTTTAAAAAGGGCAAAAAATAATAATAAGCAAGCTGATAAGACTCGGAATCTTCTCAAAATGGCCACAGTACCTCAGACATACGCACAAATTGCAGCTGAAGCACCTTCATCACACAAATAAACTGTGTCCCCTGTATTACATCAAGCTTTACCTCAGGAATCAATATCTAATGCTTGCCCTGCTTATTCTTCCCAAACACTGATGGAAAGGGAGAACCC
This sequence comes from Rana kukunoris, assembly GCA_029574335.1. NCBI lineage: Eukaryota > Metazoa > Chordata > Amphibia > Anura > Ranidae > Rana > Rana kukunoris. The sequence continues at coordinate 273,684,581 of CM056059.1, read as the reverse complement.
TGTGGAAATTATACAAACAACACCTGTGTTGGTCTCCTCGTGTAATCCAGTCCATATGGCATCAAACAGTGAACAGGCTCTTGATGTTACCTTTAATGTGTCTAAACTATTTGCTAGAATATCTGAAATGCTGAACAGAGGCTTGGCACAAAATGCAGAAAGGATAACTGGAGAAATTAGAGCTGACTTTGAGTCTGGGTAAAAGAATTGAGACTATTGAACATAATTTGGATGTTAATATTGCTAGAACGGATCAAAATGCTGATCATTTACAATTCATGCAGGAACAGCTTGACATAGCACAGGCTAGGATCGATGACCTTGAGAATAGATCTAGAAGAGGTAATTTCAGGGTCAGAGGTCTGCCAGAATCTATCCTTGATGTTAACTCTGCTGTGCTGGACATTATTCAAATTCTATTGCCATCTATTTCGGCTCATAAACTAGAATTGGACCGTGCACATAGGTCTTTGGGACCAATGAGGAAAGATGGCTTACCAAGAGATGTGGTGGTGAAACCACATTACTACTCTACAAAGGAGGAGATAATGAAAAGATCTCGCCAACAAGAGCAACTAACATACTAAGGTACCAATATTCGAATCTTTTCTGATATTTACCCTTACGCAATACAAAAAAGAAGGGCAATGAAGCCTTTATTAACCTCCCTGGCGGTATGATTCTGTCTGGAATTACATACCAAAAGCGGTACAATTTCTTGCATGGAAATTTGGCGTTTTATACTGTTGCCTGCAATTCTTAGGAATAACTCGCTTAAATATGTCCAAACAAGACATCCCGGGTATGATAAAGTTTGAAAAACAAAATCATAAATTTTAATATTTAGGATTAGATATATCAGTTTGTAAATGGATAGAAAACTGGCTGAAAGACAGAATTCAGAGTGTTGTGGTTAATGATTCTTACTCTGAATGGTCCAAGGTTATCAGCGGTGTACCCCAAGGTTCAGTGTTGGGTCCCTTACTTTTCAATATATTTATAAATGATATTGGGTCTGAGATCAAAAGTAACATTTCTGTTTTTGCAGATGACACCAAGCTATGCAGTGAAATAATGTCCTTACAGGATGTCTCCAATTTACAAGCCGACCTCAATGCTCTGTCTAATTGGGCGACTAAGTGGCAGATGAGGTTTAATGTTGATAAATGTAAAGTTATGCACTTGGGGGCTAAGAATATTCATGCATCATACATGCTAGGGGAGTACAACTGGGGGGATCTGTAGTGGAGAAGGATCTGGGTGTTTTAGTTGATCATAAGCTCAATAATGGCATGCAATGCCAAGCTGCGGTTTCCAAAGCGAGCAAAGTCCTTTCTTGTATTAAGAGAGGTATGGACTCCAGAGATAGAGATATCATTTTGCCCCTGTACAAATCATTAGTAAGACCTCATCTGGAATATGCAGTCCAGTTTTGGGCACCAGTTCTCAAAAAGGATATCGGAGAACTGGAGAAAGTGCAGAGAAGGGCAACCAAACTGATAAGAGGCATGGAGGAGCTCAGCTATGAGGAAAGATTAGAGGAACTGAATTTATTCACTCTTGAGAAGAGGAGAATAAGGGGGGATATGATCAACATGTACAAATACATAAGAGGTCCATATAGTAAACTTGGTGTTGAGTTATTCACTTTAAGGTCAACACTGAGGACAAGGGGGCACTCTTTACGTCTGGAGGAAAAGAGATTTCACCTCCAAATACGGAAAGGTTTCTTCACAGTAAGAGCTGTGAAAATGTGGAACAGACTCCCTCCAGAGGTGGTTCTGGCCAGCTCAGTAGATTGCTTTAAGAGAGGCCTGGATTCTTTCCTAAATGCACATAATATAACTGAGTACTAAGTTTTGTAGGTAAAGTTGATCCGGGGTAAATCCGATTGCCTTTCGGGGGATCAGGAAGGAATTTTTTTCCCCTCCGGTAGCAAATTGGATCATCGCTCTGCTGGGGTTTTTTGCCTTCCTCTGGATCAACTGTGGGTATGGAGTTGGGTGTATGGGAGGATGTACTGTGTTTTACTTTGTTTTATTTTTATTTTTTTTTATGGTTGAACTGGATGGACTTGTGTCTTTTTTCAACCTGACTAACTATGTAACTATGTAACTATGTATGTAATATAATAAATAACTATAAATAATTATAACAAATGATAATGTAATTATAATAAAAATTATTCAATAATGTAATCAAATCAAAATCACTGAAATTTGCTCAGTTGCAGAATTGTCGCTGTCATTACTTTTATTTTTTTATGACACATTTCCCCACAAATCGCTATCATTCAATTCTGCAAGTGATTATAATTTATTATCGCTGTTTTCTAGCTGCTCTAAAATCACTTTTGACATAAAGGGACACTTTTGGTTGCTATGGACAATCTACAGTTTTCAGGCAGAAAGAACAGTTTTTATTGTATAAAAGTGCATGTAGGACACTGGGCAGACCACTAGGGACAAAGGGGGGTGTATATTTTTTGCATACAGTACTGTAATCTATAAGATTACAGTATACTGTATGTAATGTGTTTGTTAACTTTTTTGAATTTGGCGCCGTTCTCCCACCCCGTGCGTCGTAACGTTGCAGGAAACGGAGATCGGCGGCACACGGGCACTGTGTGAAACGAGCGAGGACCCGCTTGCTCACACAGTGGGGAGGCATCGCAGGATCCAGGGACAAGGTAAGTAACTTTGTCTGGATGCTGCAAGAAGGTAAGCCGCGCCGAGCGTGACTCGAGGTTACCGATCCTAGCATGGAAAAACCACCCCGAGTCACGCTCGGGAATACCGCTAAGGGGGTTAATAACTCTCACGAAGAGAGAAATAAGATATAAATGGGCATTTCCTTTTGCGCTAAAATTTTCTTACAATGGCAATCATTACGTGGTTCATAATTTTCAGGAAGGAGAACGACTACTGATGAGTCTAATTATAATCTCTATGGAACCTAATATGGACACTACTCCTACCCAGTAGGGCTCTGCCAAAAGACAAAATCCTATAAGCCAAACTTCTTCTGCATGGAACAAACTCAAACACAGAAAGGTTAAAGATAACTCTGTTACCTGAAGGAAAAAATATTTTTTATTGAATAGTCTTTTTTCTCTTCTGATATGCTCTTTGTTTTTATTTCTTTCTAACAATTTTTTCAGGAAGAACTGAATTTTTCCATACTGATATTCCCGTATATCTCCAATGGAAAAGGGAAAAGAAACCCCTCTTCTTCTTTTTTTTTTTTTTTTTTCAACATTTGATGGTATTTCTGTATGAGTTGATATTAGTATATATTTCATGCATAAGTATTTTTGGAGGAAAGTTTTTTTCTTTTTTTTTTTAATTCTTTTCTCTCCTCTTCACCCACCTTCCGAAAATGCAATTATAGGCCCCTTTTCACATTTATACGACTTGTCTCACGATTTTGTACTGCAAAATCCTATGACAAGTCATTCTCCATGATTTTCAATGAACACCATTCATACTGGCACGACTTTGACCAGTTCAGACCCGCGCTATTGACAAAATACGTCAACAGCGCGGACCTGAGGTGCCAAGTAGACGTCTTTGGACGTGATTTCTAGTGCATTATCCGCGCGCACCACTGGGTGGCCGCCGTGGGTAAACACTGTCCCGCCGCATCGCTGAAGAGATGATGCATGTACCTGGCGGCCGCGATGTCCGTCAGGTACATGCAATCGGCAGGAAAACAAGAAGATGACAGCAGGGACGTGGAGCTCTGTGTGTAAACACAGAGCTCCACGTGCTGTCAGAGGAGAGGAGACCGATCTGTGTCTCTTGTACATAGGGACAAGGCATCGGTCACCTCCCCCAGTCACCCCCCTCCCCCCACACAGTTAGAACACACCCAGGATACACATTTAACCCCTTCCTTACCCCCTAGTGTTAACCCCTTCCCTGCCAGTCACATTTATACAGTATTTAGTGCATTTGTATAGCACTGATCACTGTATAAATGTGAATGGTCCCAAATTTGTGTCAAAAGTGTCCGATATGTCCGCCGCAATATCGCAGTCGCAATAAAAATCGCAGATCGCCGCCATTACTAGTAAAAAAAATAATAATAAAAAAATAATAATTTTGTTCCCCATTTTGTAGGCGCTATAACTTTTGCGCAAACCAGTCCCTTATTGCGATTATTGCGAAAAATACATATCGGCCTTAACTGTGAAAAAAAAATTGTTAAAAAAAAAAAATGGGATATTTATTATAGCAACAAGTAAAAAAAATATATATATTTTTTAAATTGTCGCTCTTTTTTTGCTTATAGCGCACAAAATAAAAACCGCAGAGGTGATCAAATACCACCAAAATAAAGCTCTATTTGTGGGGGAAAAAAGGATGTCAATTTTGTTTTGGAGTCACGTCGCACGACCGCGCAAATGTCAGTTAAAGCGATGCAGTGCCGGAAGCTGAAATTTCGCCTGGGAACGAAGGGGGTTTATGTGCCCAGTATACAAGTGGTTAAGTAGTGCTGACTTCAAAGTAGTCCCTGCACTACTTTGGTCCGATGTTGATGCCACTTACACAGGCATTCATTGAAATCGCGGCCGCGAATTGCGGTGAAATTGCGCGCCTTAGAAGTCGTTCAAGTGTGAAAGAGACCTAAATTGTTAGAGTATGTTCGGGTCAGGTCCCTTTCACACTTGTACGACTTCAAAGTCGCATGATTTTACCGTAATTTCGCGGCCGTGATTTTACCGCGATTTTGCTGCGATTTGCGGCCGCGATTTCAATGAATGCCTGTGTAAGTGGCATCAAAATCGGACCAAAGTAGTGCAGGGACTTCTTTAAATGGTGTTCATTGAAAATAATGGAGAATGACTTGTCATACGATTTTGCTGTCCAAAATCGTGGGACAGAGGACTCAAATCTGTTTTGAATGAGACATTATCTTATGATTCTTAAGTAATGGTCCTGGGCCAGTGGTGAGACATTGGGCCTCAACTCACTCCTTAGATTGACGGTTGGTCGTCCTGGGGAGTGAATACATAGCCCTTTATATGGGCTAATCTAATGTTACTTTTTTGAATGAGGGAAGGGAGACATCACCTTCACCTCATTCTGGGCCATTTCTTGGCTCTCTAGTATCTTGCATTATACTGATATGTTTAAGTTTCTGTTCTTATTCTCTGGTTTTCTCTATCTTTTCTATCTTCTTTACCTTTTCAGCCTACCTGCCAATGAATGGTCTTATTGAGATACGTTTACTGCTGCAGTTATACAACCCGTTCACTGTCTATTTTTGGTATGATATAGGTCCTAGAACCGCCAAAATCCAGATGGGCATGTTGCTTAGGTTCATTAATATCCTGATCCATGGCTGGTTTAGCTAATTCTCCCTCTCCCCTTCGTGTTGTTTCGCACAACACACAGGGGTTGAATTCTCCAATCAAAAGAAGAAAAACCCTACAATTCTACAAGTCCCTTCACATTGATGTAGTATTTCTGCAGAAAACCCACTTCCCAAAGCGGTACACCCCTTCGTTTTTACATGCACATTTTCCAACGTTTTATTTATCCAAGGCAGAAAATAAGGGAGTGGCTATTTTATTCTCCAAACACTGCAATTTTGACTTGACTAAGGAGTATATTGACCCAGAAGGCAGGTTCGTTCTGATCAAGGGCTCCTTGGATGGAATACTATATACTTTTGTTTCCTACTATGCTCCTAATAGGGGACAGAAAAAAGTATTTTACCATATGTTAGAGACTCACCAACCTTTTATGGAAGGTATCATAGTTATGGGAGGAGACTCCAATTTGGCTTTTGATTCTGGACTAGATAAGTCTAGACCATCAAAGACTAAATTAATCAGACCAACTAAAGCTAGCACTCAAATTGCTCATCTGATTCACCAATACAGATTGACGGATATCTGGAGGGGATTGAACACAACAGCAAAAGATTATACACACTACTCCAGTCCCCATCAATCATTTTCATGTATAGATCACATATTACTATCTACTCATTATATCCCTTATGCTCTGAACTCCTCTATTATTGATGTTCCATGGTCGGACCATTCCATGGTTATGTTAGCTTTGAAGAGGATGAATACTAATAAAAGGGTTTCTCATTGGACCCTTAACCAATCACTTTTAAATGACCCCAATATAGTTATAGAAATTGAACAAAGCATAAAAGATTATTTTGATATTAATGATAAGGACGAAATCCTATGGGCAGCTCACAAAGGGACGGTTAGAGGGAAACTGATACAGATAGCAGCTAGACAAAAAAGATTGAAAAAGTTGGAGATAGAAAAACTTGAACAAAAATTTAATGACTTGAGTCGGATTCCCTACTTCCACTTTAGACGCAGCTAGAACAGCTTTAAACCTAGCGCTTACGGTTAAAGCAGATGAGGCTATACATTTTTATCGAATGAAGGATAAAATAGGTCCGATGTTGGCGCATAAACTATCACCTAAATTTAGATCAAAGATCCTTCCCAAGATTAAACAAGCTGATGGTTCATTTACTCTAAATCCTCAACGGGTGATGGAAGCCTTCCAAAATTTGTTTTCAAAGCTTTATCATTTCAACGGCAACTGTGATTCTAATGGAGTGAAAGAGTTCCTGGAAGGCTTAGATCTTCCAAGACTATCAGATATACATAGAAAAGAAATGGAGGCTCCCATATCAGTTGAGGAGGTTTTGGAAGTAATAAAAGGGTTAAAGTCAAATAAGGCCCCCGGTCCTGATGGTCCTGATGGTCCTGATGGCTTTTCATCTCCTTATTACAAAAAAATTTCAATCCTTTTAACGCCCTATCACGTAAGGTTTTTTAATAGCATGTTGGAAGGTAATCCAATAGGTAGTCAACTTAATATGGCGTACATATATGTGATCCCTAAACCTGACAAAGATTCCAGTCTAGTTGAAAATCATAGACCGATATCTTTGATTAACAATGACCTTAAAATTTTGACTAAAAGAATGGCCAATAGACTATTGTCCTTCATAGGTCAATATATACATAAGGATCAGGTAGGATTTATCCCTAATAGACAAGATCCAGACCAGGTTAGAAGGGCGATCAACTTAATTTCAATTTTGCAATCTGGATGGCTTGGAGATCATAGACAGGAGGGTATGCTTTTATCAATAGACCTTCAGAAAGCCTTTGATTCGGTATCCTGGCCATATATGTTTGCTGTCTTGAGACGCTGGGGATTTGGTTCTAGAATGTTAGGTTTATTATCTGCTCTTTACTCTTCACCTGAGGCCAAAATAAGACTACAGGGACTATATTCAGAAACTATCAGAATTAAAAGAGGTACACGTCAGGGATGTCCTTTGTCTCCCCTGATAGTCGCTGTTGTAATAGAGTCTTTAGCAATAGCAATCAGGAACAACCCGAATGTCAGGGGGGTTAAGTGTGCCCAGAGAGAACACAAATGTGCGTTATTTGCGGATGATCTTTTACTATTTATAACCTCCCCAATCTCTTCTTTATCTGCAATCTATTCTCTATTGGATAAATTCTCTGAAGTTTCAGGCCTTAAAGTCAATATAGCCAAATCTAGGGCCCTTAATGTATCAAATCTATGGTATCCCTCATTCAAAAAAAAAAAAATACATTTTTTTTGGAACGAATCGTCCATTAAATATTTAGTTATTAATCTAACCTCGAAATTTGAAGATCTTTATAAGGCCAACTACCCTCCCATGTATAAGAAACTTGAATCTGATCTAGGTGAGTGGGGCTCACAAAATATAGGTTGGATGGGTAGGATAAGTTCCATTAAGATGACTCTCTTGCTCAGGATTTTATGCCTATTTCGTTCACTCCCAATACCGATAAAGAGAAACCATTTGAAAACTTTTCAGAGTAGAATAACCAAATTTGTTTGGAATAAAAAGAACCCACGTGTTTCTTTCACGCTGTCTTTTTTATCTACCCGAGCAGGGTGGTCTTGGTCTTCCGAACCTATTGTGGTATTACAAGGCTGCTAGATTAGCTCAACTGTCGGATATATACGTCCAAGGGGATTGACCTGATTGGGTCAGTTTGGAAGAACAGGCAACTCCCACATATTCGTTGGAAATTTTTTAGTGGGCAACTCCTAGAAGTAGACCTCCTATTATGTTACCGACTATGTCTCAAGCTATGGTTCTGTGGGACTCGCTTAGAAATAATCCTTCCCTGATCTCCAAAGGTCACCCATTAGCTGATTTATTCAAGGACCCTGCTTTTGCTTCTAGGGTAGATGGGGAATCCTTTAAATGGTGGCGTGACAAGGGGGTGTACCGCATTGGATGTTTTTTCTCACATTCGGGTCCCCTTTCCGAAAAAATATTTTAAGGATAATCTAGATCTTCCACCCCCTGAAATGTCAGAGTTTTCTCGAATTTATGATTTTACTCAAAAACTTTGGTTAGATAAGGTTGTAACAGGATATATGACTCCTTATGAAAATAGATGTGACCAGGCCTTGGGGAGGAGGGGAGGAATTTCTGTAATATATAAATTACTTGCTGCTAATGATCACAAATTACCTCATATGATAGCTTGGGAGAGGGATATTCAGGTTGATTGGGATTTGAAAGATTGGTATTCTAATTTTGATAGATCCATGAAGGGCATTACTAATGTTTCACTTATAGAGACTAATTTGAAGATATTTACTAGATGGTATTTGGTGCCCTTGAAACTGGCCACTATTTATCCTTCTCTGTCATCTCTATGCTTTAGAGGGTGTCAAGGGGTTGGTTCTATGATTCATACATGGTGGGACTGCCCAAAGATACGTGGATTCTGGAATAAAGTATTTCATATTATAAGACTAATCGCAGGTTGTAATATACATCAGTCTCCAGCAATTGCTTTGCTGAATGGACTTATACCGCAGGCTCATAAGTTTACCAGAAGACTAATATTATTTATCCTAATAGGAGCCCGACTTTCTATAGCAGCTGCTTGGAAAAAACCGTCAGTCTCGATATTATATATGAAAAGAAAGTCACATGGATAATGGAACAAGTAAAAAGGATTGGCTTACTGTTAGATAAGGATAATCAGTTTAATGAGATTTTGGAACCATGGTTGAAGTACTTAGGAATCTCAAATACCATATAAATATGGAAACACAATTCGCTACTTACGGCTGTATAAATTTGGCAGGTAGGCTGTCTATCCTTCTTTCTCTTTACTCTTTCATCTCCACCTTCTTTTTCTTTTCCTTCCTATTTTTCTTTTTTATCCATTCTCTTTCTCTTTTTTCAATCTTTTTCTCTTTTGGTTTGGTTTCTTTAATTTGTTCTATTATATAAATAACACAAGGAACTTTCTTTATATAAAAATGTGTTATTTATATTTTGGTTCTTTTCAATTTCATATATAGTTTGGTTTTATCCATATTGATATATTTTTAAGTCGGTATAGGTATACTGAAATTTCTGATGGAAGTATTTTTGACTCCTGGAATCTAGGGAGAGAATATTGGAGGAGAAGTCAATTCCTTGAATATATTTTAAAATTAATTGTTTAAAAATATTTTATGTTACCTAAATATTCTTTCCCTGAATCGAAAGTATGGGAATAAATACAGTTTCTGTTTATTTATTTTTTATTTTTTCATTTTTTCCCCATCTAATCTGCCATAAGAGATAGTTTTAGAATTGGGGGGAAGAATGAATGGAGGAGATGCCCTGCATCCCTTGAAATGACTTGACCCAGATATTGTGTAGGGAAAGATGGAGGGTAGTTTAAGAATTTACCATATTCATAGATTTGAGAGATATAACTTTTGTTGTGATTCATAATGTGAGTTAATGTGAATTTAAACAAGGGTTAAGGGATGACTGGGGATGGGAAAGTATTCAATTTCAGTTAGGTTGATTTACAGAAACTTGTGATTTTTTGTTGTATTCTTTATCTCTGGCTAATAATTAATTCTTTGATTTAGACCATGGTGTTATTAGAAAGAGTATACTACTAAATATGACGTTGTGTAATGCAATATAATGACTTTTTGTTATGTCCTATCAAATGTAACAATAACATTTTGAAAATAAACTTAAACTTGAATGAAAAAAATAAAATCCTGATTTTAAATTCCTTGTGTTGGGAATAAAAGAAAAATGTCCAAAATATATAAAAATAGCAATGCGATTATTATGTGAAAATAAATAAATTAGATTAAACGCGGTCCCAAGTGATCCAAATAAATAGTGCACCTTAATAAAATCTTTGTGCTACAATACTAGTGATGTCCACTCCAATGGTGTGAGAAATGACAAAGAAAAATTAAATAAGTGCCGCTATTGAATTAAATAAAAATAATAATAATAAGTAATAAAATAAAAAATATTAGAAAAAGTGCTTTGTGCTTCGTGCTGTTATGAATATCTAGTTCTATGCTTCACACAGTGATCCACTCCAATTTATGCTCCTATATGGACCGCACTCACCAGATTTGTACCTCCTCTTGGGGTTTACAACGTTCACAGTGTATGCCACTGTGCAGCACTCTGGCAAAGGCACGTCCTGCTGTGATCCTGGTGGTGCTCTCAGTAGTTATCCCATATGCAGGAAAAGAAAGGGGTCCCAAAATAGTGTAATACCGTTTAAAAATCAGCTTTTATTGGTAAAACAAATAGGTACTCACAATATTGTTGAATCAACAGAGCATTGCTTTGGCATGCAGAAAACGGAAGTGTTTTATAGTGGCGTTCTGTCGGATCACTCGACCGGTTTCGTCGACCTGACGTCATCTGGAGTGTAACCGATTTCTAAAAAGTCCTGGTGTCCCAAAGATCCAGGCTGTATCCCAGAGTCCACTTGTTCTGGCACTGGGCTCAATTGCTAGATTATGGAGATCTGGAAAAGATTGTCCCCTCCAGGTTGCTGTGGGAGATTTCCATTGTGAAGGGGGATGCATTGAGGGTGCCTGTACAGCACCACTACCTAGCAAAAGGCTGTACATTGGCAGTCCTATGTATAAACAATGCAAAAAGGGGGCAGTGAACAGCAATGATATAGGGCAATGACTGCTGGATTTTTAGTGTACATTTACTGCTGCAGGCAGCTTTTGAACAGAAGCTTATGAAGACTGAGAACCCCTTCCAGATACAACAATGGTGTTGGGAAGTGGAACTGTGTTTAAGATTTAACAATCTCTCTGCTTTTGGGTAATTTCTTGGAATAGACCATTTCTCTAGCCTATAAAGGTTTGTGATGAGTTTCCTTAAGGTCTTTTTTGTTAAAGGATGGCTTCAGTGTAAAGAGAGGAGAGGAGTTTCTTGTAACAGGATGGTTCCTCTGGGCCTGTGGGATGCTAGAGGGGAAGACCAGCGGAGGTTTCTGTTCGATCTAGAATATATGCAGAATGCCCATAAACAATGTATTCTGACTCCAATTGTTGTGAAGTGATTATCCCTTGTGAGACCTCTATGCCTGGCCTGTATAAGCAGATATAATCACTAAGGGCAATCCTCATCAGATAACTTGAACTCACCAATACCATTTCCATCCACAAAGGTGTTTAATCCGAAACATCAAGTTACAGCAGATGACAGGATACAACCGATGAATAGATTGTGGTATTATGCGGTCAAAGGATGATAATGTCTGTAGCTTACTATGCTGCTTCCATTACACAGGAAGTACCAATCACAGGAAGAAGGGGTGGAGAATTACATACAAAGGAAGCGTGTCATACATCAGGTAAAGAAACTTAGAAAATACAAATGCATACCATAAAGGGCCTCTAGATTGCAGCATGTGAACTAAGCATTATGTCCATAGAAAATGGTTAGGAAAACAATCTATATAACTTCTATGCCCCATTGGGGTGGCACACAATGACTACACCACAAAAAAAACCTGGACTGTGTGTGTTTCACGCAAAGACTTCAAAGACCCCTCAGATGCTTGAATATGTGAGAACAAGTACTGCCACTTGTTTAGCCCAAAGTCTGGACTGTTTACTCTTGCACACTTGAAGTTAACCTAACGCTATAGATGTATTTTATTCCTACAATTTATTAAGTTTTAAGGCAAGCAAGTAGTGGCCTCAGTACTGTTTCAGTGAAGTGAATTGCTGCATTACAGAAGATGAAGAGTTTTGTTAAGAGTGGAGTCATGAAACTGAGAAGTGTTTCGTGCAAAACTGGTTGGTCACAGAGCAATTGGTGGTTACTGGAACAAAGTCACCCTCCAGGTGGTGAGAGATGATCCTCATGGGTAGCACTGGTCAGGTGACTCCAGCCCCAGATGACCTGAAACACAAAAAGCCACCGAACGGTGCTAAGTGTGCTCCAGACACAGAGTGACCCTTCCAACAAGTGTAATGTAATTTCTCCTGCACTTTGTGTGTGGCATTTCTCTGTTTCCTGTGTACACAATAGAAGGTGAAAGCTGGAGGAAGAGAGCAGGGATCTCACTCTAACTGTATGCATACCTCCCAATTGTCCCGGAATCCAGGACCATCCCGCGATTTCATGTAAATCCCGGGAACCCGCGGATCTGGGCAAGAGTCCCGGGGGCTCCACTCATTGTAGCACCAGTGTGGGTGCTCTCATTGCGGTAAGCAGGGCATCCGGTCAGCAGGGAATCCCTGTGTGCTGCGTTTCCTCCCCTCCCCTCCCCTCCTCAATCTTCTGTGCAATCTAAAGTGTAGGTGCACACAGGAGGAAACAACCTCCGTCCAGAGCAGCTAGTCCTCACAGGTCCCTCCCCCCCAACTATGTCTCCTGCTTCCTGTCTCTCTCCATGGGGCTTCTACACTGCAATGTAAGAAAGTCTCTTGATTGTCGGCATAGTCTGAACCTGTCAGTGTCTGGAGCAGTGTTGCCAACCTACCAGATTACGAACGGTTGGAGGGGAGACACAGTCTGCCACTGGTGCAGAGGAGAGGAACACAGGGCCAGTCCCAGCAACCCCCCTCTCAAAATTGGTCACAATGGATTTACAAGTCCCAGCATTCTATGTACTGTATTTATCGGTGTATAACACGCGCCGGCGTATAACGCGCACACCAATTTTAAGAGGGAATTTTCTGGAAAAAATTATTTTTTAAATAAACAACTTTGAAGCAATCTAAGGGTCAGTGCCCATGAATGTCCATCTGCAGCCTGATTAATGCATGAATGAAGCCTGAACATTGGAAGCCTGAAGCCTGGAGCCTGAATAAAGCCTGAACATCACACACATACCTCGGAGGGGAAGGAGGGGGACGAGCGCCCGCCGGAAAAATCACAGAGCCGTCATCTCCTCTCCACTCGGCTCTCACACACATACCTCTGAGGGGAAGGAGGGGGACGAGCGCCCGCCGGAAAAATCACCGAACCGTCATCTCCTCTCCACTCGGCTCTCACACACATACCTCAGAGGGCAAGGAGGGGGACGAGCGCCACACACGTCACACATGCACAGTCCCGCCTCCGCCATTGGACCATCTCCTGTGATAGAAAGAACACTGGTCCAATGCTGGTGGGGAAGGCGGGACTGTACGTGTCTGACGTGACATTGACGTGGTGCTCGTCCCCCTCATTCCTCTCCGAGGTATGCTATCGGCGTATAACGCGCGCCCGCGATTTTCCCCTGATTTTATGGGGAAAAAAGTGAGCGGTATACGCCGATAAATACCGTATTACGGTATCTGTCTTTTTTTACAGGAACTACAAGTCCCAGCATTCTATGTATCTGTCTTTATACAGGAACTACACGTCCCAGCATTCTATGTATCTGTTTTGAATACATAAAACTATTAGGAATATAGGGGTTCTGGTGTTATCTAGGGGTATAGGGGGGGGTCTGGTATTATCTAGGAGAATAGGGGGGTCTGGTGTTATATAGGAGTATAGTGGGTATAGGGGGGTCTGGTGTTATTGAGTATAGGTGGTATGGGGGGTCTGGTGTTATCTAGGAGTGGGTGGTATGTGTTTGAGAGACTATTGCTTGTGGCACAGCAAACAAAGCATATTTTATAGGTACAAGGAAGCCCAGGTTTTGTTTAACCTTGCCTCTTTATTCCCTACCACTGTTAACAGTTTGGTCGCAACCACCTTTTGCCCCGGCGCATAGCGCACTGCAGGTCACTCATTCTCAAGTTCTAAAGTTAGGAGGGACTTTTTCCATCGGATTTTCCAATCGTGTGTAGCCCCATCTGTGTTTTTTCCAATCGTGTGTAGCCCCATCTGCACTGTGCATAGGGTTGCCGCCTCATCCCTTTAAACCCGAACACATATTATTTATACAGGTTCTGAGACTAATTTAATGCTGATAAAGCACCAAGTGAGTTTTATTATCGCCTTAATCAGACACAAAACCTGTGTAAATAATAGACATGTGCACTCGTTTTTGTCCGATTGCATTTTCGTCCGAATTTCAGGTTTTTTTCGTTATCGTTTTAACAAACGAAAGCACAGAAAACGAAAACCGAAAGATCCGACATAAACAAATGCTTCATTTTCGTTTTCGCTGCGGTCGAATGTGCCTAACCTTAACTCTATTATTCCAATATTATTCTACATAGAGAAAAGAGTCGACATAGAGAGAAAAGATTGGACATAGAGAGACATGAGACATTTTTTTTTTTAAGATTCTGTCGAATCTTTTTTTCTTTTCTTAGAACATTCGACAGACACCATAAGCCTTCAATGACAGATTCGAACTTAATTTGGATTTTCAGATGAATGCATTTTTTTTACGAAAAACAAAATAAATAAAAAACAGATTTCGGGAGTAACTAAATAAATTTATTTTTGGGACGAAAACTAAATTATGAAACAAAATATTTCAGTGTGCACATGTCTAGTGATTAATATGTGTTTGGGTTTAAAGCGATGGAGGTGGCAACCACACTGGAAGCTAAAAAAAAAGCTATAAAAACGCCAGTAGCTTTGCAGGGAGCCTTTCAAAGTTTTTTAGCATTTTTGTAATAGCGTTAGCGTTTTTCAGTGTAGCTTTTTTTTTCTTTTTAATGGATAAAAAAAACACAAAAAAACTTCCCTTTGAATGCAAATTTCTGTCATTCAGAAAAAAGTCCATAAACTCCACTGCTCATTAACACTAAAAAAACTTCCATGTGTGCATGGACACTATAGGCTAACATAGAGTGCAGTTTATGGGCTTTTAAAAAAAAAAAAGCCAAAACGCCAATAAACTACAGTTTATCAGCTTCAGTGTGCATGGAGCCATAGGCCCCGTGCACACGACCGGTTTCCTCGACAGAATCCATCAAGAAACTTGGTGGCAAAGCTTTTTTGCCGAGGAAACTGGTCGTGTGTATGCTTTTCACCGACAAAACTGTCGAGGAAAAAAGAGAGGAAGTTCTCTTTTTCCTCGACGGGAGTCTCAATTTCCTCGTCGGGCTAGTTTTCTTAGTTTGCTTAGAAACCCACGCACCTTCGGTAAAATTAGCGTTTGTAATGGAAATAGCACATTTGTCACGCTGTAACAGACTGAAAAGTGCAAATGTCTCTTACCAAACTTTTACCTAACATGCAGCCCCAAGGGTTGTGCCAGTGGAATCGAACTTCCCCTGCTGTTGTATGTATTAAAGTCACCGCGTTTGAGAACGAGGAGATTTGGTCTGGACAGTGTGTACGTGTAACAATACGCCTAATTCGATTCAGGTCTATGGATCGCAACTGCGGAGACTTCTCAGCTTCGAACCCAGGTTTCACTCTTAACTCAGTTAAGAGTTTGGGGTTCTATCATGACAGCCTCAGTAAAGTAAATAGTGCTTATTCCAGCATAAGCAACATTAAAGTAAATCTTGGTATTAATGATGTAGAACTGGTATAGGGATAAGTGTAGCCGCAATACTAGGACTGCACACTAGGGGTCAGACTGAATAGATAGAGTGAACTCAGTGATACTGGGATTGTATGGACAGGATTGGTTTCTTATGGACAAAATAGTCTACATAACATAGTTCAATGGTTAGTACTGATAGTAACTGATATCATAGGCAGAGCACAATGGTGAGGTTAACTGTAGCAGTGAAGATAAACTTGAATGATGTAGTTGATATTCTAGGGGTGCTCTATAGTACTCAATAGTGTTAGCAGTGCACACAGGCGTGGAAGCAAACGTCAGGTAAGTAAAGCAATGCAGGTAATTGGTATCTATAGCAGTGAGCATAACATGTGAGCTGCAGACTTGAGTGAAACTCCTTAATACTTTAGCAATGAACACAGGCTTGAAAGCGAAGCAATTAGCATGGAGAGCAGAGGATAGTAACTGAAATCTATAGCGAGAAACTTTAACATGAATACTGTAGTTTGAGACTTTAGCAGAACTCCATAGTAATTGCTAGCATAGTAGTGAACTTGAACCAGTAATTGGTTTCTATAGCAGAGTACTTGCGGTTGCAGATAGCTGGGCACCGATGAGCGTCCTGGGAGCCTGGACCTGGTTGCTGTGAGCTGTAGCGAACAAGGAGTCCTGGTGATCCAGTTCAGGAAGCTGGAGCTTAGATCAGGTGAGTCTGTAAGCCCAGCTGACAGTGGCAGCAATAGAGGAACCCATTCTGTCAGTGCTGGGAGTTTAAAAAGGCCGCACAGGAGCGAACCAGGAAGTACCACTAAGTGGCGCACCTCCGCAACCATCGTGGAGAGCAAGGCTGCAGGAAGTGAGAGTATATAGAAAGAAGCATGAGAGTTGACTGGGAAAGAAGTAACTATAGTTGTGCAAAGTTATTGGTGTGACGTTACAGTACGCAAAGACAGCTTGTCAAGTTTCTCGACAAGCCTAAGAAGGAACTCGTCAAGGAAAACGATGTGTCTTTCCCGACGAATTCCTCGGTCATGTGTACGAGGCCTTACTGTGCATCACCTATTTCAAAACAAGTGATTTTGTACTCTGTGCAGTGTGTTAATTATTCCACACCAAGACATGCTGTACTCTGCGCTGTATGTTCCCTATTCCACACCTCCTCATTCTGTGTGATTAGCCATAGCTCCCAAGTGTCCCTGATTTCGAAGGGACTGTCCCTGTTTTGGAGCAATGTCCCTCCATCCTCCTTATTTGTCCCTCATTTTGGTCTAATCCATATAGTATATAAAATGCACTTTTTATCTTTTAAAAAGTGTTTCCCAGTGTTAAACCTTTCATCCAATTTCTAAACAATTAACCTTTTTTTTTTTGGTTAATTCTCCTTTAAGGGGGTGTCACAGGTGACGTGTCCTATGCCTACATACGTTAGTTAGTAGGTGTCCCTCTTTCCTATCTCAAAATGTTGGGAGGTATGGATTAGCTACGGCTACTTTTTGCAGAATGCCGCAGGACCACTTCTTCCTTGAGCGTCCCTCATTCCCAAGTTTGAAAATTGGGAGGTATGCATGTGCAGCATTACCTGCCAAAACGTTAGGGTCGCTTTAAACGTATACATATCTGTATGTTGCAGGTACGATGATTGGTAGGTGTGTTGTACATTTTGGATGTGTTTTACATGCATAGTCATTTATCTTTATATGACACATGTTTTGCTGGAAAATGCACCAAAATAGAAAACTGTTTCCAATGCTCCATATTTGTAACATGCCTATAACACACAAGTGCGCATAAAGCTGTATAAATGTTTTATGACTGACTAAATACTTTAAAACACTGCGATTATATTTTTGTAACCTAGCAGTGAAATGTCATTGACATCTGCAAATACTGTATATGCTAGCTGCTGGAGGAATCATCTATACAGTGCCTTGAAAAAGTATTCATACCCCTTGAAGTTTTCCACATTTTGTCATGTTACAACCAAAAACGTTAATGTATTTTATTGGTATTTTATGTGATGGACCAACACAAAGTGGCACATTGTAAAGTGGAAGGAAACTGATAAATGGCTTTCAATTTTTTTACACATAAATATGTGAAAAGTGTGGGGGGCATTTGTATTCAGCCCCCCCCCCCCTGAGTCAATACTTTGCAGAACCACCTCTGCAATTACAGCTGCAAGTCTTTTTGGATATGGCTTGGGTATGGCTCTGCTAGCTTTGCACAGCTAGCCACTTAAGACCCGGACCATTATGCAGGTAAAGAACCTGGCCAGACCATTATGCAGGTAAAGGACCTGGCCAGTTTTTGCGATTCGGCACTGCGTCGTTTTAACTGACAATTGAGCGGTCGTGCGATGTGGCTCCCAAACAAAATTGGCGTCCTTTTTTTTCCCACAAATAGAGCTTTCTTTTGATGGTATTTGATCACCTCTGCGGGTTTTTATTTTTTGCGCTATAAACAAAAATAGAGTGACAATTTTGAAGAAAAAAAACAATATTTTTTACTTTTTGCTATAATAAATAACCCCAAAAAAGATGTAAAAAAACTTTTTTTTCCTTAGTTTAGGCCGATACATATTCTTCTACATATATTCGGTAAAAAAATCGCAATAAGCATTTAACGATTGGTTTGCGCAAAATGTATAGCGTTTACAAAATAAGGGATAGTTTTATGGCATTTTTAATAATATTTTTTTTTTACTACTAATGGCGGCGATCAAGGTTTTTTTTTCGTGACTGCGACATTATGGCGGGCACATCGGACAATTTTGACACGTTTTTAGGACCATTGTCATTTTCACAGCCAAAAATGCTATACAAATGCATTGTTTACTGTGAAAATGACAATTGCAGTTTAGGAGTTAACCACTAGGGGGCACTGTAGGGGTTATGTGTGACCTCATATGTGTTTCTAACTGTAGGGGGCGGGGCTGGATGTGTGACGTCACTGATTGCCTTTCCCTATGTCAGGGAACAGACGATCAGTGGCATTGCCACTGTAAAGAATGGAGAAGGTGTGTTTACACACACTTCTCCCCGTTCTTCAGCTCCTGTGACCGATCGCGGGACACTGGCGGCGATCGGGTCCCGCGGCCGTGGTCACAGAGCTTCGGACCGGGTCACGGGGGCGCGCACAACCCACGGCCTGGCACTTAAAGGGGACGTACAAGTACGTGCCTGTGCCCAGCGGTGCCATTCTGCCAATGTAAATGTGCAGGAGGCAATCCTTAAGTGGTTAAAGAGTAAAAAAAAATCCATACATAGTTATGTAGTTAGTCAGGCTGAAAAAAGACACAAGTCCATCTAGTTCAACCACAAAAAAATAAACAAACAGAATAAAAAACATAGCAAAATAGCTCAAACTCTGTCAGATTGGATGGAAAGAGTCTGTGAACAGCAATTATCACGTTTTGCCACAGATTCTCAATTGGATTTAGGTCTGGACTTTGACTTTAAACACATGAATATTCTTTGATCCAAATCATTCCATTGTAGAGCTTGCTGTATGTTTAGGGTTGTCCTGCTTGAAGGTGAACCTCTGCTCCAGTCTCAAGTCTTTTACAGATTTTCTTGTAAGATTACTTTTTTTTGGCTCCATCCATTTTCCATCAACTCGGATTAGCTTCCCTGTCCCTGCTGAAGAAAAGCATCCCCACAACATGATGCTGCCACCACCTTGTTTCATGATGGTGTGTTCAGGATGTACAGTGTTAGTTTTCTGCCACACATAGCGTTTTTCTTTTAGGTCAAAAAGTTCTATTTTGGTCTCATCTGACCAGAGCACCTTCTTCCACATGTTTGCTGTGTCCCCCACATGGCTTCTCACAAACTGCAAACATGACTTCTTATGGCTTTCTTTCAACAATGACTTTCTTCTTGCCACTCTTCCATAAAGGGCAGATTTGTGGAGTGCAGGACTAATAGTTGTCCTAGAGACAGATTATCCCACCTGAGCTGTGGATCTCTGCAGCTCCTCCAGAGGTACCATGGGCCTCTTGGCTGCTTCTCTGATTAATGCTCTCCTTGCCCGGCTGTCAGTTTAGGTGGACGGCCATGTCTTGATAGGTTTGCAGTTGTGCCATAATTTTTCCATTTTCGGATGATGGATTGAACAGTGCTCCGAGAGATGTTCAAAGCTTGGGATATTTTTTTTTAAGCTAACCCTGCTTTAAACTTCTCCACAACTATATCCCTGACCTGTCGGGTGTGTTCCTTGGCCTTCATGATGCTGTTTGTTGTCTAAGGTTCTCTTACAAACCTCTGAGGGCTTCCCAGAACACAGCTGTATTTATACCGAGATTAAATTACATGCAGGTGGACTCTTACCCAATTAGGTGACTTCTGAAGGCAATTGGTTCCACTAGATTTTAGTTAGGGGTATCAGAGAAAACGGGGCTGAATACAAATGCACGCCACACTTTTCAGATATTCATTTGTAAAAAAATGAAATGAAAACCATTTATTATTTTTCTTCCACTTCACAATTATGCGTTGATCTATCACATAAAATCCCCCAAAAATACATTTATGTTTTTGGTTGTAACATGAAAAAATGTGGAAAATATCAAGGGATATGAATACTCTTTCAAAGCATTGTATGTCTTGTGTGTAGAGAGATTCATATAATTCAGACATTGAAATATTGTATATTTTCCTTCTGCGACATAAATTTATTATTACTGTCATTTATAAAAAAAAGTGTTATTTTAATATATTGCATATGTATGTTAAAATGTTTGTTCCTCCTTTGTACTTCTTTAGAATTTCAGTTCCCTTCTACCTCTGCCACTCATGAACCACAAGCTTTTGGTGTTTTCCTGTGTCGCATGCTCTCATACAGCCTTAGCGTCTCTCTATCTCTTAGACACGTCTGTGACTTTTACTTCAAGGTAATATTTTGTGTATTTTCCTGTTTTGTGTAGCTGGCCTGTTTTCTTATGTGACCTTAGATCATATGATTTCAGTATTAAGTCAATATTTACCATGTATAACATCAGTCCATTGAAATGCAACTACATCTCCTAGGCAAAATATCTTAAAGAAGCAAAATCGGACGGGCAACAAAAATTTGTGAGGTTTCATCAATATAAAGTATATTTAAATGTTATGCTGGCTTTTTGCACTTCTGGTGTGTCTTGGTAGACAATGTCAGCTGCTATCCATTTTGTTTAAGTACACCTGTCACCTATGATATAATATATAAAATACCCATAGTAACAAAATGCACAAACCCAGTCTATGAGCACCTGAAACACTGCTTGTTTTGCAAAATCTTAGGAAAAACTGTTATTGGAGAGGCCTGAAGCCCAGGGCCGGATTAACATAGGGGCTGTTGGAGCTGCAGCTCCAGGCCCCTTTCTCAAGATAGGTCCATTTGCCCAAAAAAAATCTGAAAAAAAAAGATCGACTTCGGGGGTTGTAGCTCGATGACCAGAGGTCAATGAAACCCCACATTTGGGGGGTAGGCAGTTGAAGACCTACCCCACAACCGGTCAAAATATGGGATGGCTATCATTTATTGTTCCAGAGATACGGGCCTGCTTGCACAGCCTGTCAGAAGCTACATACAGAGCGGCCATTATAAATACAAGCTGACACACTGCAGCAGACTGAGAACTGCAATTTTTTTGCTTAGAAGATAGATCGCGATTCTCTCATGATTCGTGCGGCATAACATCATCTTTTACATAAAAAAAAAAAAAAATGGGCTAACTTTACTGTTTTGTTTTTATGGTTTTTATTATGCATTGAAGTAGGCAAATGCACTGTGACATAAAATATTGCAGCAATTGCCATCGTTGTCTCTGCTAAAATATATATAATGTTTGGCGGTTCCAAGTAATTTTCTAGCATAAAATATTTCTTTTTAACTTAAAGGGTCACTAAAGGATTTTTTTTTTAGCTAAATAGCTTCCTTTACCTTACTGCATTCCTGGTTTCATGTCCTCATTGATAGTTTTTGCTGTATTTCCTCTCTGTTCTGCACACTTCCTGCTTGTCTGTTTCCTTATGAAAAAAGTACTGGGAGCTTTCTCACTGTGGTCTCTAATCAAGGAGGTGTGATTACTGTGTGCGTAAAACCCCTCAGCACCAATCCAGTGTCGTTTTACAAACCATCACTACCCTCTATTGGCTCTCTGGCTCTGTACATCATAGAGACAGGAAACAACAGCAAAAACAAAACTAAACTGTAGGTTGTTTATATGATTGATTTTTTATCTATGTTTAATAATTTTTAAAAGGAATCAGTTAACTATTATGTCTCTCTACCCTGTAAACAGTAATTTCATCAAAAAATTTTTTTTTTCCGTTACAACTCCTTTAAGAAACAAGCGTTGGACTTTAAGTGGTTACATTTCTTGCATTTACACACAGAAGTTTGATCTAAGACGGAAGTTGGTTACAATGTTTCATGTTGTTACAAACTTGGCAGACTGCCCGGATATTTTCTTTACACACACAGAAGTTTATCCCTTTTATCTAAGAAGAAAGTGTTAGTTACAATGATTCCTGCTAAGAACTTGGCAGACTGCCCAGATATTTTCTTTACACACAGAAGTTTATCCCTTTGATCTAAGAAGAAAGCGTTAGTTACAATGTTTCCTGCTAAGAACTTGGCAGACTGCCCAGATATTTTCTTTTGGCAGCTGAAAGTCTCTCCACTTGTTATATGAAAGAATCAGCAAACTCTGCATTGGAGATGTCAGGGGGGTTGAATCAAGATCACAATTTTTTAACGATTATTTGTGCAGCTCTAGCACGGTACTGTATTTGCGCAGCAATTTTTCGAACATGTTTTTTTTAAACTGTTTCATTCATTAAAAAAAAAACCACTAAAGTTAGCACAATTTTTTTTGGTATCCTAAGCGATGCTTTAAACATTTTTTAGGCTACATGTTTAGAGTTACAGAGGAGGTCTAGTGCTAGAATTATTGCTCTCGCTCTAACGATCGCGACATATGTAACCTGTGTGTATCTGGCTCTGATACTAGCCAGTGCCTACCCAGCCACTGACTGGTATCTCTCCCCAGCCTGTCCCCACACACCCTCTCACCTGCTGACCTGTAGATGGGGGAATCACTCCTGCAGTGTTATTGTGTTCTGCCAGTGAGTACAATGATCAGTGTTGTTATCTATAGCTGGCAGCACTGATTGTTTTGGGAAAAACAGGCTGGTTGTACTCAAGTCGATTAATAGATTGACTTGTGTAAAACCAGCTAGCCCATACATAGATCGACTATGGCTGGTCTCTGCATAATTGGTGTCATTTCAATCCATGTATGACCTGCTTAACCACTACGCAGTCCCTAAACATCCTTCCACTCCTATACATAGTGCCCACTGTCATACCCTCCACACTCCTCTCCTGTACATAGTGACCACTGTCATACCCTCCACACTCCTCTCCTATACAGAGCACCTACTGTCATACCCCCCACACTCCTCTACTATACATAGTGCCTGCTGTCATACACTTCTCTCCTGTACATAGTGCCCACTGTCGCACCCTCCACACTCCTCTCCTATACATAGTGCCCACTATCATACCATCCCCATTCCTCTCCTGTACATACTGCCCCATCATACACTCCACACCTCTCTGGTACATACTACCCTCTGCCATACCCCCAGACTCCTCCTGTACATACTGCCCACTGTCATACCCTTCACACTTCTCTCCTGTACATACTGCCCACTGTCATACTCTTCATACTCCTCTCCTGTACGTAGTACCTGCTGTCATACACTTCTCTCCTGTACATACCGCCCATTGTCATACCCTCCACACTTCTCTCCTGTACATACTGCTCACTGTAATCCCCTCCACACTCCTCTCCTGTACATACTGCCCACTGTCATACCCTACACACTCCTCTCCTGTACATAGTGCCCACTGTTAGACCCTCCACATTCCACTCCTGTACATAGTGCCCACTGTCATACCGTCCACACTCCTCTCCTGTACATACTGTTCACTGTCAGAACCCTCCACGCTTCTCTCCTGTACATACTGCTCACTGTCATCCCCTTCACACTTCTCTCCTATACATAGTGCCCATCATCATACCCTCCACACTCCTCTCCTGTACATACTGCCCACTGTCATACCCTCCACACTCCTCTCATGTACATACTGCCCACTGTCATACCCTCCACACTCTTCACATGTACATTGTGCCTTTTGCCGTACCCTTTGCACTCTTCTCCTGTACAAAGTGCCCAATGTTAGACCGTCCACATTCCTCTCCCTCACCTGCACATACTTCCCACTTATATAACATCCGTACTCCTCCCCTATGTCGCTTAACCGCAAAAACAGTTCTTTAAAATGATACTGAATACCCTCAATGTTACCAGCTCTAGAATGGACACCCTTTCAACTAAAGGAAATCTCAGTTCTCATATTTGTTCTGTCCCATTAACTTATTTAATTTTGTGATTACTACTGTGATGTACAGAGGAACATAGGGGATCTCAGCTACTCTAAATATAGCACTTGTGAAAAAAAGTGTCCCTGAAAATATTTTTTAAATGTTGGGAACTATGCACTTATGCACTGCCCAAGGGCCACTGGGTCAGTAGGGGGCCCATGAGAGGTTTCTGGGATCCTGTGATATTAAAGCTGTAGTAAACTTTCCTGACATTACTACTTTTTAGAGGCCCTGGGGTAGGTTATGCCACAATGTACAAGTATGCACAGCATATTAGCACATTAGGGTACACTAAGGCCCTGTATACACGATCAGACATGTCTGATGAGACTTGTCTGACAGACCGTTTTCATCAGACAACTCTGAACTTGTCTGATGGTCTGATGTGCGTACACATCATCGGACCAAAATCTGATCAGACCAGAACGTGGTGACGTAGAACACAATGACGTGATGAAAAAAAGAAGTTCAATGCTTCCAAGCATGCGTCGCCTTGATTCTGAACATGCACAGGTTTTTGGTCCGATGCTTTTGTGTACTAACCATCGAACCTGTCCGACGGACATGTTCCATCGGACAGGTTATAAAGCATGTTTTAACACTTTTGTCCGACGGACAACAGTCCGATAGGCCGTACACACGATCGAACATGTCCGCTGAAACTGGTCTGCGGGACTCGCCCCCGAGTCCCGTGCCCGGCGGGCGCGATCGCCGCCGGGCACTCGCAATTGCTCGGTACAGAACACACCCGGGAACATACTTAACCCCATAGGCGTGCGCAGCCTATTGCATTAGGGTGTGCACAAAAACGCAAACATACAAATGCGTATATATATATATATATATATATATATATATAGACACACACACACACACACACTGTATATACACAAACACTCACATATATGTACATAAAACCACCCATTTATGTTCCTGCCTGACCCAAGTGCCTTCACTCATCTTTTGAAAAAAAGAAATGCATAGATTTTTTTCTAGGGCATTTATTATTATTTTTTAACCTGGAGACTGCAAAGTATTGTGCCCACAATCAGCAGAGTGCGGGTAAAGTGTCAGGCTCCTGCAGACACTGCCTACAGTTCTATTGCCCATAGAACTGTATGGCTGCCTACAGCTCATTGCAGAGCTGTAGGAAGGTGTGCTGATCAGTGTGCCGGTGTGTTGTCATTTTCTGCTCCCCGTCACAGAATGGTCCGGAAGTGCTGGGCGGTCAACTGCGCATGCGCGATGCGTTCCAAAGCATTTACGACAGTGCACACCAGCAAAGCCGTCGTTCAGCATCCAGGCTCTTTCCTTAACATCCCCGTGGATTGGAGGATGTTAAAAAAAGAGCCAGGAGGCCGAGCGAGCGCAGCGAGCGCAGCGAGCCTTCCGAGCGAAGCGAGGACGTGAGGCCGGCTGGCCACTTTCCCCTAAGTCCACGTCGCTCTGAATAACGGCTTCGCTGGTGTGCAGTGTCGTAAAGCCATTGGAACGCATCGCAGATGCGTTTGGAACGCATGGCGCATGCGCAGTTGGCCGACGCAGCACTTCCGGAGCACTCTGATGGGGGAACCGAATATGACACGTCACCGGCTGCCGTGTTGGATTGAACGTGTAGTTTATACATTCACAGATTCCTATGACTAAGGCTGGATTCACACCTATGCATTTTTTGTATTTTGAAGATTTGCACTACAGTCCATTTAACATTGTTTCCTATGGAATACGTTCTGTAGTGAAAATCTGCAAAATGCAAAAAGCACTAAAAATGACATAGGTGTGAATCCAGCCTTAATGATGAGGCTGTGTGGGTGGAGGGGAGGGGGCAACTAAAACATGTTAAACCCTGTATACGGGTGTAACATGCAACATGTTCTAAAAGGTGAACTCATCTATGCAGGTTGCAGTTGATGCATATTTTAGGTGAGTGGCAGCTGGTGCTCAAAATTTTTGGGGGGCGCAAACAAACGAAAAAAACAAAAACAAATGCAGCCTCACTGTGCCCATCAATTGTTGCCACTGTGCCATGCCATCAAACGCAGCCACTGTGCCATGCTATCAAATGCAGCCACTGTGCCATGCCATCAAAAGCAGCCACTGTGCCATCAATTGTTACCATTGTGCCCAGCAATTGTCACCACTGTGCCATGCCATCAAACGCAGCCACTGTGCTATCAATTGTCACCACTGCAGTGGCAGCTGGTGCTCAAATTTGTTTGGAGGGGGCACAAACAAACGGAAAAAAAAACAATTGCAGCCTCACTGTGCCCATCAAATGCAGCCACTGTGCCCATCAAATGCAGTCACTGTGCCATGCCATCAAACGCAGCCACTGTGCCATGCCATCAATTGTCACCATGGGCCCCTTGTCGCCACTGTACCCATCAATTGTCGCCACTGTGCCCATCAATTGTCGCCACTGTGCCATGCCAAACACAGCCACTGTGCCATGCCATCAAACGCAGCTACTGTGCCCATCAATTGTCACCACTGTGCCCATCAATTGTCACCACTGTGCCCATCAATTGTCACCACTGTGCCATGCCAATTGCAGTCACTGTGTCATTAATTGTCACCGCTGTGCCCATCAATTGTCACCACTGTGCCATGCCAAATGCAGCCACTGTGCCATGCCATCAAACGCAGCCACTGTGCCATCAATTGTTACCACTGTGCCCATCATTTGTCACCACTGTGCCCATCATTTGTCACCACTGTGCCCATCATTTGTCACCACTGTGCCCATCATTTGTCACCACTGTGCCCTGGAAAAAATGCTGCCACTGTGCCCTGGAAAATGCCCCCCCCCCTGCCTGGCACTTACCTTTCTGGGGTCAGCCATTCTGCTTCTACCATCCTTCGATGTCTTCTCCCGCCCTCAATAACGATTCAGCCAATCAGGTTACCGGTAACCAGGCTAACCGCTGGCTCTGATAGGCACTTCCACAGCCAACCAGCTGCCGTTATTCAGATGGCCGGCCATCTGAATAATCAGAGGCAGCGGCAACAATACATAGATTCATGCAATACATGAATCTATGTATTGTTCAGTGGCGGTGCAAGAGCCAGAGAGGGCGGCACTCCCTCTATCCATGCACCACCACTGTTTTAGGTGCATTTTGCATTTTTCATTACACGTTTTTGATCCATTGAAGTCTATGGAACCAAAACAAAACCTACTGGTCCCTGAAACTTTTCATAAAATGCACAAATGTAAACCACATCCATAGGAAACCATGTTACATGGACTGTAGTGTGTTTCTGATAAACTGAAAAGGCACAAAAAAAATACATAGCTGACAGGTGCTTGTATCTACACAAGCAATGCTGTATTCTGATGGGGGGACCCCCCACTGCCAGAATACACTGATTAGTGCTGTAGCAGAATTATTATGATAAGAGTTTTTGATAGGTTAGGAATTTCTGGGACTTCTGAGCTGCTCCATAGATGTATTCCATACACACACACATACATTATGAGTTATTAAAATACATTTGTGTAACAGGATATAATGAGTATGTGGGAATACATTTGTGTAACACCTCAGAAGTCCCAGGAATTTCTAACCTGTTCAAGAATTGTACGTTCTCTGTCAGTAAACCTGCAAAGTACAGTGCAGGTTAACAGCACATAATTGTATAGTGAAAAAGGCAGAGGAGGTCTGTACTCACAAGTGAAGGGCTGCTATCTGTCTTTAGATCTTCATCATCCTCAGGGAGAGCTGTGCTGTGTGCTGGACAGGGGGAAAGAGATCCGGGGTGCACTCAGTCAGTGTGTGATGATCTCTTCCTGCTCCTCCTCCCACTTGTACTGGAGCTGTGAAAGGCACTGAAAGCCCCGACTGACTCAGCCAGACAGGAACCGAGGAGAGAGACAGTTTCTCCCAAATGCTGCATCGTAAAGGATGCGGCTGACTGGCTGATTACTCCGCAGCCAGTGGCTGCAGTTCCCACAGGAGTTACACATCCTCCATGACAAATAGTCCCACTTTCAGCTACCAGAGGTGAGAGAAAAAGAAATCTCACACATTTTGCCAGCAAAAAAGCCCTGGGGTGTGTTGGGTGTGCCTGGGCATTAGGGTGTGCCCAGGCACACTCGGCACACCCCGTGCGCACGCCTATGCTTAACCCCTTCCCTGCCCCCTAGTGTTAACCCCTTCACTGCCAGTGGCATTTTTATAGTAATCCAATGCATTTGTATAGCACTGATCGCTATAAAAATGCCAATGGTCCCAAAAATGTGTCAAAAGTGTCCGCCATAATGTCGCAGTACTGAAAAAAAATCACTGATCGCCGCCATTACTAGTAAAAAAAAAAAAATATTAATAAAAATGCCATAAAACTACCCCCTATTTTGTAAACGCTATAACTTTTGCGCAAACCAATCAATAAGCGCTTATTGCCAATTTTTTTATATATATTTTTGGGTGATATTTATTATAGCAAAAAGTAAAAAATATTGAATTTTTTTCAAAATAGTCGCTCTATTTTTGTTTATAGCACAAAAAATAAAAACCACAGAGGTAATCAAATCCCACCAAAAGAAAGCTCTATTTGTGGGGGAAAAAAGGACGCTAATTTTGTTTGAGAGCCACGTCGCACGACCGCGCAATTGTCAGTTAAAGCAACGCAGTGCCGAATCGCAAAAAGTGCTCTGTTCATTGGGCAGCAATATGGTACTAGGGTTAAGTGGTTAATAATGTGGAACACCCTCTGTGGCAAACCTAGCCACTTCTGGAGCACTGGACGTTACATGTCAAAGGGTTGTCTGTATTATATGCTATGTATTCTGCTGGATCTTCGGTGGGCATGATAACTCGTATGCCGCAGCAATACCTGATGGGAGAAATATCCAGAATGTTAAAGTGGAAGTAAACCCACCTATCATTTTCAGGCAAGGAAGCTGCCATCTTGACTTATGTTTAATCTTCAATTGCCATGATACTGCACATGTGATCAGTTATGACACCAGCCATTGGATGGTTTAACAGTTTGGTTGTGAGCACAACCAATGTGACAGTTGGCAATCCCGGCATGCTGGAAATATAACTGCTTTTTGAAACTGTAAGATCGATGGGTTTACTTCCGCTTTAAGTTCCCCATGTGGTCCACTCTGTATTACCCCTGCTAAATCTGTCTGGAAGCCCCTTGCATGGGAAATTGTATAAATATAGAAGCCCGTTAATAAAGAGTTGTTGTTGACAGTTGACTCTCAGAGCTGTGTGTCGTCTGGTTACTGGGGAGATTTGGGACATTGCCATACTTTTCGGCGCTGACTGTGGATTTACCCTGGATACCAGCGGAGATCGTGGATATTAATAGTGCACTCCGCTACACCCTCCTTTAGGCCCCTTTCACATTTGTACGACTTCAAAGTCGCGCGATGCGGCCGCGATTTCAATGAATGCCTGTGTAAGTAGCATCAAAATCGGACCAAAGTAGTGCAAGGACTACTTTGAAGTCGACACTACTTAAAATCCTTAAAATCGTGCCAGTATGAATGGTAGTCATTGAAAATAATGGAGAATGACTTGTCATACGATTTTGCAGTCCAAAATCGTGGGACAAGTCGTATAAGTGTGAAAGGGGGCTTAGTCGTTTTTTCCTTTAATTGGGCTCACCTGGCAATCTAATTATCACAGGTGTCCGAGATTGTTTTCAGCGATCAAAAGAGCCCTGAGACACAATGCCATCCATGAGACAAACTGAAAAACAAAATATTTAATCTTTGTGACACTGAAATAGAATTTTCATAATAATTGGAACAGGGTGTAGATGTGATAGTGGTTGCAGTGTATACATGTACCACCACTGCTTGTCTGTACTGTCCATTGTTACATAAGATCTTCACCTTGTAACTTTAGATAATGTGTTTCTATTGATGTACTTACATATTCTAGCTAAGAGCTGATTAAGGGATGTCACCACTTTACCTACATCCTTAGTACACATCTGCTTCTTATTAACAGGTTGCATTTGAATGTCTTCCCATGGCAGTGACTCAGGCTGCAGCCCTGAATGAACCATAAATGACATGTGTACTGCTCCTATTGAATCCCACAGATTTTTGGGCTGAGGTTGCAAGTCGTTCAGCTTTTTTTTTAGAGCGTAAATCACTGATACCAATTTCAATTCCATTGATGTTCTGTTCGTTTTTCTGCAGTACCTGTGGAGCTTTTTGCTTAGGTTGGCATACAGACAGAGCTGATTGTGTCAATTCATGAGGCCTTGGACACATAGGGCCAGATTCAGGTAGAGTTAGGCTGGAGTATCTGTGACGCAGTGACTTTCCGACGTTTCCGTAAGCGATACGCGACGTAAAGATAAAGCAGCCCCCTAGTGGAGTATCCTATGTTAAGTATATCCGCCGTCATCGCGTCGGAAAAAAAAAAATTTGCGTCGCTTGCGTAAAACGTTCATGAATGGGGATGTGACGTCATTGACGTTCACTGACAGAATTTGGAGCATGCGCACTGGGATGTATTGACACTCGACGCATGCGCAGTACGTTCGCCGCGGGATCGCGCTTAGTTTAAATAATACACGCCCCGTACCCGCCCAATTTGAATTCCACCGGCTCATTTGCGATGCGCTGCCGCAACTTTAGGAGCAAGTGCTTCATGAATAACAGCACTTGCTCCTAAAATTTCGGCAGAGTAACGTAAATGAGAAGCGTTACTCCAGAGCATCTACCTGAATCTGGCCCATAGATGTTTGTTTTAATGAAAATTGCAATTCCACTGACTGTTAACTTGTTGGTTCTGATTTGTCAGATTAGTGACTTTTTTTTTTTTACTTTTACTAATACATATTTTAAATGATCATTTTTTATGATCATGTTTTATTGTAACTGAGCTGTAACAGTATTTAGTACTCTGGCTGTAGTTGGTCCCATAACATTTTGAAAAGCTGCTACAAATATGCTACAAATATGTCAAGATTATTCTGGACACCTGCTGAGACATTTTGTATTATTGGAAAATTACAGAAACACAGAGACAGGAATTTAAAACATAATCATGTAGTTCCACTAAGCAGAACATTATGTTATGAAAGCATCAAACATGAAACCACCACATAATTGCATAACTACTAATCAAAGTATATGGGAATGGTTGTTGCATCTATGTCTGTATGAATAGCATGCTTGCAGTAAGAAACAGTTGAAACAAACAAAAAGAAAAACAGCAAAGTCTTATATTAAAAATAATGATAATAGTTTGGTACCTCTCTAGTTTATTATTAAGGTCTGAACAAAATATAATATTTTTTTAGTTAATAATGTTGTACTCTCCTTTAAAGCCAGCATATGGATAGCCTCATCTTCACATTTTCCAGTGTGTGTTCCTTATTTTAAGTGAACCTGTGCCCAGACTATAAAGTATATATGAAAAAAAAAAAAAAACATTGTCACCTCTGTTGCTTCAGGTATTGTGGAGAGATACATCTTTATATATCTATATATATATATATATCTATATATATATATATATATATATATATATATATATATATATATATATATATATAGAGAGAGAGAGAGATAGAGAGAGAGAGAGAGAGAGAGAGAGAGAGAGAGAGAGAGAGAGAGAGAGATATAGAGAGATATATATATATATCTCTCTCTCTCTCTCTATATATATATATATATATATATATATATATATATATATATATATATATATATATAAAAAGCCCTACAAATCTAAAATTCCAGCTCAATGTATCCTGTTTTCTATGGCAGCAAAAACCTGGAGGCTTGTTTTAAATATTATTGTTTGTTAAGAATGTAACTAAAGGTCTATGGCCTGATCATAATTTAACTTTAAAATATATTTCTTGAGCCAGTTTAGTAATAGAAAAAACGATTGACACAATCCAAATTCCAAGGCTGTAGCTTAGTGTTGAATTGTAAATGTATATATATTTTTTTTAACTTGTAATTTTTATTGAGAAAATAAACATAGGTTTACATATGGTAGTAAATGTATTTTTTGTTTTATTTCTACAGGTCTAAAGCAGCTGTGCGGACATCTTACTTGAATGTGGTTAGATGACAAAAGGACAACTTTCTGCAATTTTTGTAGCATGGAAAACATAATGGATTATAAAGCACATAAGGACATCAAATATTTAACAAGAAAAGAATGTGAAAAGCAGCACTCCAAGTAATCAAAAAAGCATAATTAAGGTCCATAACAAGTCTAAGAAAGCCTAGGACAGATGAAAAACACAAACAAAACAAAAAAACATGTATATTAATACTTTTTGAGAAAGGAAGTATAATTATCACCAAATGACAGTAAACTATTTTACTGTTACGGGTAGAAAAAAGTTAAGATAATTAAAATGCAAATATTGACTTGCATCATTATCAGGCAGCTATATGTTAAAAAAATCACATAGGAAGGAACTGAATCCGGTCGAAAGAAGAACAGAAAAAAGAAATACTCCTAATATTAATATATCAAGAAGGTTCAAGCAACAGAATACCTTTCACACATTATCAATGAGTTGTTTCTAATGCGATGCAGTCCGATGACCTCTTTGTGCGTAAACTGCGCCAACTACCATCCCAATCATCCCCTCACAAGAGTCCTCGTGAGGCTAAGTCACTAATTACCTCAGGAAATAGCAGGCATAACGGTGGAGCACGTTCCCTTTCAGAGTCAGAGTATAACCCTCGGGATAAAGGGATTGCAAGCCCATCTGCCCCACGTTTTAAAGATCCTTTCATACTGCTTGGGCTGGCAGCAAACAGCCAAGGGCCAGTGGCCCTAGAGGTTAAAGAAAAACCACCTGAAGGAGATCCTGTAGCCCCACGTCCTAAAAGTTTTGCTCACCATGACATTCAGAGTATATTGTTTGATCCCTTCAAAAGGAGGGAATCTGAAGGTAAAAAGAATGTAAGAAGTGGTGCTTCTGCTGCCTCTCAGCTCAGAACTTGTACGTCATCGCCCAGGAGATCTTTGTCATCCCCTGAAGATCCAGGTGATTCTGGCGATGGAAAAGACAATGAGCTGTTACTTAGCTGCCCATATTTCCGCAATGAAGTTGGAGGGGAAGAGAAAGAAGGCCAAAAAGATCAAGGATGGGACTTTTGTTCTCTTTTTTCATTAAATTCTCCACGTATCAATTGTCCAGTCAGGGGACCCAATGCAGCTGTATCTGTGTTAGAAGAAGCAAGAGAAAGGTTGAGAGATTGCAGCTACTTTGTTGAATATCAAGATCTGGGTGCACTATATTATCGAAAGTATTTTTATGGCAAAGGTTAGTAATGTTTTTACTATTGCTAATCTTTTTCAAGGACCACTGTTTTGAGTATTTTTCTGTTGTGTTTCTCTGCACTCTTGAGTGACTTATCTTTTGTTGCTTTGTTTTTACAAGAACATCAGAATTTTTTTGGACTTGATGAGAGGCTCGGGCCTGTAGCCATAAGTTTGAGACGAGATGAAAGAGATGGCGTGCAAGGCATACAGTACAATTATAGAATTATTTTTCGAACAACCGAGGTAAAGAAAGCATTATGTTTTTTTATATATGTATTAAAGTCGAAATATGGTCAAAAGTCAAAATTACATATATGCTGTAGTCAATGAAAAGTAGGGTTGTCCCGATACCACTTTTTTTCAAGTAGTCGCCGATACCGAATACTGATACTTTTTTTTAAATGTGTCCCCAAATGCAGCCATGTCCCCCACATATGCAGCCATGTCCCCCCCATATGCAGCCATGTCCCTCCAGCCATGTCCCTCTACCCATGTCCCTCACATATGCAGCCATGTCCCTTCAGCCATGTCCCTCACATATGCAGCCATGTCCCTTCAGCCATGTCCCTCTAGCCATGTCCCCCACATATGCAGCCATGTCCCTTCAGCCATGTCCCTCACATATGCAGCCATGTCCCTCACATATACAGCCATGTCCCTTCAGCCATGTCCCTCACATATGCAGCCATGTCCCTTCAGCCATGTCCCTCACATATGCAGCCATGTCCCTGCAGCCATGTCCCTCACATATGCAGCCATGTCCCTTCAGCCATGTCCCTCACATATGCAGCCATGTCCCTTCAGCCATGTCCCTCTAGCCATGTCCCTCACATATGCAGCCATGTCCCTTCAGCCATGTCCCTCACATATGCAGCCATGTCCCTTCAGCCATGTCCCTCTAGCCATGTCCCTCACATATGCAGCCATGTCCCTTCAGCCATGTCCCTCCAGCCATTTCCCCCATACCTTTGCCGCTGAAAGCCACCGCGCCACCGCATGGAGAAAACCACAGCATTCATTTGAATAGCTGTTTTGCCCGCGCGTATAGACACTCCCCCTTGCTCGGGATTGGACAGATCACGATCACCCATCCAATCCCGAGCAAGGGGGAGTGTCTATAGGCAGCGGGAAAACTACAGCTATTCAAATGAAAGCTGTGATGTTCCCGCACGCCGTTTAACCCATGTGGCGGCTTTCGATGCGGTGGCGCGATGCGGCGGGGGGGAGGAAGTATTCTATTTAGGTATCGGGGGTATTTGCGGGAGTACAAGTACAAGTACAGAATACTGGTATCGGTATCGGGACAACCCTAATGAAAAGCATACTACATATAAATACTGTGCAAAAGTTTTAGGCAGGAAATGCTGTCAATTAAGAATGCTTCCAGAAATAGTGTTAAAAGATTATTTATATCAATTAACAGAATGGAAAGTAAATGAACAAAAGAGAAATGCAAATCAAATCAGTATTTGGTGTGACCACATTTTTCCCCTCAAAATAGCATAAATTCTTCTAGGTATACCTACACCAGGGGTCAAGTCCTGGGGAAAAAAGTGTGAAAACTCCCACCCAAGATCCACTCCCCCACCAAAAAAAAATGATACGCTCATATGCATAATTACTAAACCGCATGTTTTTTTTTGCTTAAAGTTCTTTCTAAATCCCGCGATAACTCACGGCAGACCTCCGCAATGTCCTCCTGGGAACAATGACAAAAGCTCCCAGGAGACATTACGGCATCGAGGAAGTGACGGAATACCTGCACACTATCCGGAAGGAAGCGGCCAGTAACATAAAGGATTATGCATGGCGTATACACGATCATTTTTCAGCATGAAAAAAAAATTGGTTTTCAAAAAAATGATGTGTGGGCTACCATCATTTTTCAGGTTCTGAAAAACGATCAAAAATAAATTCGAACATGCTGCATTTTTTAACATCATTTTAAACTATGACGTTTTTCGGGTTGTAAAAAATGATCGTGTGTGGGCTAAAACTACGTAAAAAATCTGCGCATGCTCAGAAGCAAGTTATGAGACGGGAGCACTCATTCTGGTAAAACTACCGTTCATAATGGAGTAAGCATATTCATCACACTGTAACAGACAGAAAGGCGTGAATTGTCTTTTATTAACACTGAATCAGCTAAAGCAGCCCAAAGGCTAATGGAACTTCCACTTTATATTGCCGTTGTACATGTTGTACCTCACCTCGCTTTGCTAGATCATTTTTTAAAAACGATGGTTTGTGGGCAACATCGTTTTAATGTTTTTTGGACATGCTGAAAAACGATTTTTTTTTCATGCTGAAAAATTATCGTGTGTACGCGGCATAAGGTTTCGTCTGCCCCTGACAGTGACTCGAGCTTAATGAAGGATTGGCTCGGGCGGCTCGGCTGCTCTAGTCATGCAAAAGGAACTGGGTTCCTGCTGTGAAAAAAGTGCAGGGACTCTGTTCCCACAGGTTCCTGCAGGACTTGAGCCCTGACCTACACACAGTTTTTGAAGGAACTGGGCAGCAAAACTGCTCTATACTTTTTGGAGAGCTAACCACAGATATTCTGTGGATGTAAGCTGACTCAAATTGTTCTGTCTCTACATGTAATCCCAGACAGAATCAATGATGTTGAGATCAGGGCTCTGTGGGGGCCAAACCATCACTTTCATGACTTCTTATTATTTTTTACATTGAAGATGGTTCCTAATGACATTGGCTGTTTGTTTGAGGTTGTTGTTCTGCTGCAGAATACATTTGGGACCAACAGACCTCCCTGATGGTATGGCATGATGGATAAGTATGTACCTGAATTTCTCAGCATTGAGGGAACCATTGATCCTGGCCAAATATCCAACTCCATTTGCAGAATTCCAGCCCCATACTTGCAAGGAACCTCCACCATGCTTCACTGTTGCCTGCAGACACTTATTATTGTACCACTCTCCAACCCTTTGGTGAACAAACTGTTCCTGCTACAGCCAAATATGTCAACAAAATTGGAACTTTTATCATAACTTACCAACCGGGAGGCATGTGATTGACCCTGAATTTATTCTGCAGGAGGATAATGACCCCAAACATGCAGTCAATGTCATTAAATATCTTCAGTGTAGTGAAGATCTGTGGTCAGTTCTCTAAGATATTTGGAACACCCTACCTGTTGAGTTCCTTCAAAAACTGTGTGCAAGTGCATCTAGAAGAATAGAAGACTTGATGCTATTTTGAAGGCAAAGAATGGTCACACCATATATTGATTTGATAAAAATAATCTATTAACACTTCCATTTCTGAAAGCATTCTTAAGTTGCAACATTTTGTTTACACCTGATTAAAACCTTTGCACAGTACTATATAAAATGTTTCATTAAATATTTTGCAGTACAGTTTAAATACCTGTTAATTCTACTAGCTCATTGTTTGAATCCTGAATTTTTCAAGGGGACAATGCTATTGCTAATACAGTGAAATTGCTGCTGCGTGGTCACCCTGCACTCTGGCTGTAGCTGATTAGATGTAAACATGTATGGATTGGGTGAACTATCAGCATTGTCACTTAGTGAAGGTACTCTGCCAAGCAAATGTAAAGCCATGCTTGTGTAAGTGAATGTATTGTTCTCCACAGGTGCAGGACTGTTGGTGACTTGCACAACTGGTAAATGTCATTACAAGTAAGGGAGGCAAGGAAGACAGAATTCAGTAAAAAAGATCTCCAGTCTTGACACCCCTTTATAAAGCTAGGGATTAGATGCTAGGTACTTTATATGAGGCTTTTAGGGGCTAGATTCTAAGGCTCATTCACATACAAATATATGTATTAACGTGTATTGCATTGTATTTTTGAAGGATCCCATTTCAGTTTATTGAAATACCACAAAACAGGCAAAATAGCAAAAGTTTGCCATGGGAGACTTTTGTTCAATGCATTGGTCCAAACATTGGTCCAAACATGGCCTATGTTTCTTAT
Source organism: Rana kukunoris (assembly GCA_029574335.1). Classification (NCBI taxonomy): domain Eukaryota; kingdom Metazoa; phylum Chordata; class Amphibia; order Anura; family Ranidae; genus Rana; species Rana kukunoris. Next base: position 273,647,157 of record CM056059.1, on the reverse strand, counting down.
GCCTGTTCATTTTTTTGCCCTGAAAAGGCAGCAAAATGTATGACAACACAGCTCATGTGAATAATCTCTTACTTGGGGCTAGGGCCAAATATTAGATACTAAGTGCTAACACACGGTAAAACAGGTATCTGTATTTAAATAAAATAATAGCATGTAATTCAGTTTTTTTTTGACTGCTTTGAGAATATATTTTTTTTTTAAATAAACACCTCAGCACTGATCACTTACTAATCAGCTTGAGCTGAAATTTTTTATAGTTTCATTATTATTTCGGGTTAAAGAGGAAGCTTTTATAAAACCTTAATTTATCTAAATAATATTATAGTTTAAAATTAAATATTTAAATGTCTTCTCTGTACCTGATATAAAAGATATATTATACAACATGCAAATAAAGAGAGAGGTCTGTTGGAAAAAAGGTAAGGGTGATAGTTATATACAGAACAAAATTAAAATTCATAAGAAAACATGGGAGGGATGGACAGACAAACAAAAGGCAAGCTACTTTTTAAATAAGGTACATTGTTGAAAAAATTACTTTCCATAAGTACCATAGGATATTCCTTTTTCTCCACTCTACATTTAGAACATCTTTGCCTTCAGTACAGATTTAGAATATAAGCACATTCCTTCTATTCCAGTTTCCAGTGCTGTGCCTCCCTATTGGCTGTTGATGTGCCCAGTTGAATAATGGGGTGGTGAGTGGTGTGCCAAAGATTTGGAGACAAAATAGAAAAATCATGGTCTCTGCTTGCAAGTTCTGCAGCACTCAACACTGCCTTTTTCCTTAGATGAAGAAAGATGAGCGAGCACTTGAAAAAAAGTGAATATATAGCACCTATATCCCTATAAGAAAAATATATAGAAACCCTAAAAACGGGGAGATGTGTGGGACTTTAACGGTGCTTAATTGTATGACTTAGAGATTGAACAGAGAAAAAACGGAAAATTGTATACTCGCCTTTCCGTAATTTTCCTTTCCTAAAGCATCTTCATGGCAGCACACACTGAGTTGTGACTCCGCCCCCACAACCTGACAGGATTGGTTAGCTATAAATTTGAAGGGGAGACGCCCCACACCATTCTCTGTATATATCATCACTAAACAAAACAGCAGGGTGGGCATCTGTGTGCTACCATAAAAATGCGCCAGGAAAGGAAAATTACGGAAAGGTGAGTATACAATTTTCCGTTTTCCTGACGCATTCATGGCAGCACACACTGGGAACTAACTCGCCAGTAGGGAGGGTGCAAGAAAACAGTAATATTTATTCTTCTATAGCGCTGAGGAATTAACAACAGATCTGCCAATGTCGGCAGGAGCCAAGTGCGCAGAATCCACTCTGTAGTGAGAAATAAAGGTGTGTCGGAAGACCAAGTTGCTGCTCTGGTTATGGACTCTGGTGAAATCCTGCAATATGCTGCCTGTGAAGTGGCCACAGTCAAGTGAGCCCTGATGTCCTTCGGCATCGTACATTGCTGAATGGAGTAGGCCTCTTTGATAGCTTTCACAAGCCAGGATGCGATGGTAGGGGAGGTAGCTGCCTGCCCTCGTCTGCTCCCATGTGAGGTAATGAAGAGAGAATCCATCTTCCTCAGATGAGATGTAGCTCAGGTAACTGGAGATGGTTGACTTGACATCCAAGGCATGGGGCTCGCCCCTCTCATTAGTGAAAGCTGGAAGGACGATGTCCTGGTTATAGTGAAAGGAGGAAGCTACCTTTGGTCTAAACCGGTCTGAAGGTTTCAGTACCGCTCTGTCAGGGAAGAACATTAAATAGGGTTCCGCAGCCATAAGTGCTTGAATCTCCGACACCCTTCTGGCTAAAGTGATAGCAATAAGAAAGATCATCTCTAGAGTTAGGTTCCAAAGTGAGACTATGTTGAACGGAAAAGAAGGGCGGATTTGACAAGGCCTCTAGCACTACTGTGAGATCCCATGTTGGAAAAGCTGGCTTCCTAGGTGACCTGATCTTCATGCAGGCCTTCAGAAATTGAGTGCCCAGAGGACGAAGAGCCCATCTAGTACCTGTCTTGGCGGAAAGGGCGGATACTTGAACTTTCACGGTACCCGAGCTTAGGCCTTGTTAAGGCCTGATTGAAGAAATTCTGGAATTTGAGATGGTTCCCGGAGAGATAGGATTCCAATCTCCTTAATGTGCCATCGACACAAACCTCTCCCCGATCCTAGTGTAGGTGGCCTTAATAGAACTCTTTCTAGCTTGCGTTAGGGTTGAAGCTTCTTGGGAGCATCCTTGTTCCCTTAACCTAACCCTCTCAACTTCCAAGCTGCTAGATGCAGCTTCCCTGGGGCTGGATGGAAGAATTGCCCTTGATATAAGAGACCTCTGCATACTGGAAGATGAATTGGAGGTAGAGTGATGAGTTGTCACAGGGCCGTAAACCATGGCTTCCTCAGATAGAACAGTATTACTGAAATATCTGTGGCTGAGGACTTCCGAAGCTGGGACAGGAATCTCTCGAATCAGAGGAGTTGGAGGAAAATGTACCCCAGCTTGCAATTCCACGGGTGGACTAGGCAGTCTGTTCCTTCGGCTGATGGAGAGTGGGCTCTGGACAGAACCCTCCGACACTTGGAGATCTTCAGTGCAGCCGCTAGGTTGATTTCTGGTACTCCCCAAGTTTACATAAGAATGGAGAATACCTGTTAGTTTAGTGACCACTCGTTGTCGGTAATTGTCTCTCGAATTAGGTAGTCGGCCAACAGATTCTGTGCTGCAGGGACATACACGGCCCTCAGATCTAACAAGTGTACCTGTGCCCAATCTAGTATGGGGCCAACTTCCTCCAGAAGCGTCCGACCTTTGGTGCCTCCCTGCCTCTGGGTATATGACGCTGCTACTTTGTTGTCCATCCGATAAGGATACTCTTCCCCTCTAGAAGAGGCGCGAATTTCATGAGAGCTTGGAAGGTCGCCCTGCGCTCTAAACTATTTGACACTATGTCCTGAGATTGAAGGCGCCACTGGCCTTGGGCTACTGGTCCAGGTAATGTGCTCCCCATCCCATCTGGCTGGCGCCCGATGTTACTACTTGGACTTGGGAGAACTATTGGTCTGAACTTCCTGAGGTTGAACGGGTGCATCCACCACCATATTGATTGCTCTACACAACTTGGTATGTGGATGGTCTAAGGCAATGACGTCCCATTCCACTGGCTGAGGAAGGAGTTTTGTAAGACTCGCATGTGCCACTGGAACCACTGTACCATGGGTATGGTTGTGGACATGGACCCCAGGATACTGAGGTCTGCTCTAGCTGGTAGGCGTCCAGATGAAAGCAGCTTCCGTACCTTCTGGACTAAGGGTTTTAGCTTCTCCAGAGGGAGCTGTACCTGGTTCGTCTGGTACTTAACTCTGCCCCTAGGAACACCATGACTTGCGTGGGCTGGAGGCTGCTTCTTTTTTTTTCAGTTGACCAGCCCCCTGAAGACTTGCAGGTTCGTGAGCAATATCCTCCGATGATGAGTCAAGGTTGCCTTGATTTTCTGCCAGGAATAGGATGTCGTCCAAATAATGATGGACTCGCAACACCCTCTCTGAGAAGTGCAATCAGGGTAAAGAGAACTTTGGTAAATGTTCTGGGTGCTGCGCAGATGCTGAATGATCGGTACCAAAATTGGAAATGACACTATTTGATTGAGAACCGAAGGAGCTTTTGGAAGTTGGGATAAATCGGGATGTGAAAGTACGCGTCTGATAAATCTACCGATAACATCCAGGCTCCCACTTCGCCGCCAGAAAAATGGACTGAAGGCTTTGCATTTTGAAGGCCTCTACTTGATCATCCTGTTGAGCCTTTTTAGGTCCAGGACTGGACGTAGGTCCCCTGCTGTTCCCCAGCTGTGATGGCCTTGGCTTTCTGTACCCTCATGAAGGAGGGTAGGATATTCCTCCAGTCCTTCCTAAATTCTCTGCCAGGCCAGTAGGATCTAACTTTCCTGTACTTGTCAGGAAGATTACGCCTGTAAGCGGGGTCCCTCTGGGGCTTTAGTCTTCTATCGGAGGGAATCAGCCCGGATTTTCCTCTGGTAGCCTTGGAGATGGCTGAGTCCAGCTTTGTGCCAAATAAATTTGAGCCATCCCATGGAATCTTGCACCAGTTTGATCTTGATGCTGCATTCGCTATCCAGGGTCTCTGCCATAAGGCTCTTCTTGCCGTAACTGAGGCTAGCCTTGCCCCTGCTGAAGATCTGATAATGTCGACTGAAGCCCCTGCCATGAAGTCGCCTGCCAACCAAATTTCCTACCGGGAGGAAATTACTTTCCCCTGGTCGGCTCCTTCAAGAATGGACTTCTCATCATTAGCTGCCCATGCAGAGATAGCTTTGGCTACTGTAGCCGTGGTGATAGTCGGCCTACAAGCGCCTCCTGCCGTGGAGTAAACTTTCTTCAGCTCTAGATCGACATTACGCTCGAGTACATCCCGGAAGATAACTGCATCCCCAATTGGCAGGATAACGTGTCTAGCGAGCCGCATTAAAGATGAATCGACCGTAGGCGCGTTGATCAGAGGATTGGTCCTTGACTCCCTTTAAGGGTACCATTTTGCAAACTTGTTGCCAAGGCTAGGCCACTTATCCGATCTATCCCACTCATCCTCGATGAGGTCCTTAGACTCTCCGATGAAGGGGAATGGTTCAGGATCCCTTTTTAAATGCCGGGAAAAACTTTCGGACTCTCTGAGGTTCTGCCTTATCCTCCTCCCAGCCGATCGCTTCCTTGAATAAGCGGGTAAATGGTTTGACTAAACAGAGGAGGAAGCCTGACGCCGGCTCGCGCTCCTCATTGTCAGAGAGGGTTTCTGAAGCCTGGATGTAATAGCCGGGTGCTGGCGATGTGCTGGAGGTAGGGTCGAGCACTAGAGGAGCCTTAGTTCCCAAAATGTACCCCTGTGGTGATTCTCTTAAGAGTTCAGTAGCTACCCTGGCATCCGATGCCTTCTCTTTGGTTGCTTCGTTGAAGCAAGAGTGGCATGCCAATTTTCCTGGCAATGGCTGGAGCTCCGCATACCCTAGCAAGCATTTGCCGCGGGGCGGGTATGATAGCTCCGCTCATGGTGGGAAGAAAGTGATCGTCTGCGGTGGTACAGACTATGACGGGAGCGGCTAAGATGCGAGCGGCTATGTCTTGAGCGATGATAGCGAGGGGGTGACCTTGAGCGACTTCTGCGACCTTCTGCTGGAAGCATGGCTTGAACTTCCTCTGCCGCGAACTTGCGTCTCGTGACCTGATGGGGCTACCAAAAAAATAGCAATAGTGGTCAGGCTCTCTTTTTTGTCTCTTCTCTACTTACCAACTTCTGGACGGCCTCTATACCTAGTGCTGATGGTGGTCTGCGAGGGCAGTGGCCTCCATGAGGAGATAGCAGAGAAACAGCCTAGAAAAATAGGGAAAGGAGAGGAAAAGTGAAAACGTTCAAAAATATGTCCCCCCAAGAATTGTATCTATTTATTTAAAAAAAAACTTTTTTTTTTGGAATTTATTATAATTTTCCCCTTGTTACAAATATATTTAATTTTTTTTTTTTTTTATTTCTTTAAATTATTTAATTTATTATAATTTTCCCCTAGTTGTAAATATATTTTTCCTTTTACTGTGATAAGGTATGGCCAGCTGAACTGGGACTGAAAAATCTTCACTCTGGCAAAGCAGAGCAGCAGAACGGCAGCCTCAGCCACAGCCGTAGGACTGTGCTTTCAAATCCAGCGCCGCCGGCGTGGTGAAATGACGCATTCGCGCATGCGTGGAAGCGTCCCGCTCGCTCGGCGCCATCTTGAAAGGGGGCAGAGGCGACATGCGGCATCATCATTGTGCTGCGCCCATGCGCAGAGCGATGATAGGACACGGCGTGATACCGAAAGTATGGGGGTGCCGGAGGAACTACAGGGCTCAGCGAAGACTGACCCCCACAAAAGGTACCAAAAACTGGATAAACCCTGATGGGAAACAGTCATAAGGTTACATAAATTACAAGAGACTGTCATTCAGCTGTAATGTCACCAAGACTCTCACCTAACAGTCTCACCCTGGATGGCAGATGTAATTGTTTAAAATACACTCATGGCATCACATACTGGATAGAAAAGAGGGAAAGAAAGTGGGGCCACTGCGAGAAATTAAGCTTCTTTAAAGCTTACTACAAATATGCCGGCGTATTTCCATGTGCCCATGAGACCACCAGAACGGGTTTCCCACCATAAATCTCATTTAGAGACTGTACAGGAGGGACTTCCAAACAGGAGAGGCATGAACCTGCTGGGGCGATGCGCGGTAAGAGGCATTACTTGCGTGTCCGTCCAATCCGTCAGGTGAGGATAAACAAAGAGAATGGTGCGGGGCGTCTCCCCTTCAAATTTATAGCTAACCAATCCTGTCAGGTTGTGGGGGCGGAGTCACAACCCAGTGTGTGCTGCCATGAATGTGTGATGTATTAGACCCGCCGTGTGTGACGTCACTACGTTTGGTATAGAGCCATATATATTATTTATACAGCCATATATACGGGGATAAAAAAAAAATACCTACAATGTTAATGCATCATATTTTCACATAGTAATAAATACATTATATGCAATAAAAAATATCCTAGATCCTGTCTCATATTGCACATTTTTGCTGCTTAATTTATTAAGAATATCTGACTGCCTAATCTACCATTTTTCTATTCTGATACATTTTTTCCATTCTGGTTAAAATTTGTAGTTAATTTTTTTTATTTTTTATCCCTAACTTTTTCCATTTGAAGTTGAAGACACTTCGGGGTTCCATGCTAGAAGAAGCCTTTCCTTCATCCATTCGTTCTAGCTCTTCCAGAGCTATATCCCCAAAAAAACTTTTGGAATACATTGTACCAGAATTGAACTTGCAATGTCTGCGCTTAGCATCCAACTCTCCCAAAGTACCAGAAACTCTGCTAAAACTGGATGAACAGGGGGTAAGTGCTAATTAGTTTACTGCTAAATTCATATAATGCTAGCTATGAATATTTTATTTTATTATTTGAAGGTAAATCTCACAAGTGGGACACAGATGGCAAAAAATCCTGACAGGGGTTTTTACAGTATCCATAGTAAAAACCAACGTTTTGGTTTTTAATATATTTCTTGTGTGTGTATTTATGTATGTGTGTGTGTGTATATGTATAGATAGATAGATACGTAGATAAAATATATATTGTGACAGGAAGTCAGGTAAATCTGTGTGTGTTGTCACAGACGGGAGATATATTTCTGCCTTGTTTAGACAATACACCAATTAGTATTAGGCGTCGGCTGCAGAGATGGCCAGAGAGGTTTGGGGCGTTAGAAGCCTTCAGCTGAAGCAATTTAAGCCCCTATAAAGATAGCCTAAGGATGACGACTGATTGCTGCATCCTGAGGCTTTGTGAGTGAAGGAGCAGTCACAAACTCTACTGAAGAGGTGAGGTGAGGTGCTGATGGATATTTCTGTGTGAGAAATATCAAACGGACTTTTTTGTTGTTTTCTGCTGTAGGACCAGCAGTGTCTGCCCAGCAGTAGGCTGTGCCAAACTCCATAGGTAGGTTCCTGTGTTGGGAAGGTAGACGCCCCAAGTGGCAAGGGTTTGTTTTATGTTTTGTTTTGTTTATGCTGTTTTGATGCTTGCACGTGTATCCAGCAATATGGAAAAATAAACCATATCATTTGTTTTCAATCATCCTCAAGTGCCTTTTTGTACAGTTCAGCGTGTAGTGAACCCATCCAGGGGGTCACACACACCCCCTACCGAGCTAATCCCTCACAATATATATATATATATATATATATATATATATATATATATATATATATGTGTGTACATATCTATTTAATATCAAAACTAACTATTATTGTTGGTCAGTACACAGTGTCAGCAAAAGATCATACGTTACGCAAGGAAACAAGAGTTAGCCACAACAGTGACAAAGATAGCACTCACCCAAATTTGTTTGAATTGTAATTGTATTGCTCCATGATTACAGTTTTTCTCATTATATTTTATCACCTATGTCATTGTATCGTATAGCATTTCTGTTATGTTATGTTATGTTAGCATCTTAGCAGTCCATGTGTTTACAGGCAAAATAGGGAATGACATTGGAGCCACAAAATGCATTGTTTTGTTTGCTAATAAAAGTTCTGTCTGACACTTGGCTAACCTCAATCCAATATGGAGTTCATTAATCCCACTAAAAGTTGTTGGAATGGGAATTAGGGCCGCCTCTGCATGTTCTCTCATTTGGACTCTCATATCTGCCAAACTTGCACTTTTCTTTGTCTAAAAGTCATTTAAATATCAAATGAAGAATTTTTATACGTTTTTCTTCAATTTAGTTACAACCCACGTTGCTGTTACCATAAACAGAAAATTCAAGCGTTTACCTATATGTACTTCAAAAATTAAGGACATTGTTAGCTTTATTTAACAAGGCAAATATAAAGTTCAGTAATGCACAGCAACCAATTAGAATTGATCTATTAGTAATTTGACTCCAGGTTTAAAACACGGTCTAATTATTTGTGACAGTCTTGTGCCATGTTAAGTATATTTGTAGTATTATCTTGAATTAATTATTCATGGTATAATTAGCTCTACTTGAAAGGTTAACACGTTTGTTTCCGTAAGCAGCAGCTGCTTTGCGAAATATTTAGACATTATGCTTCCTGTGGGTAGTGAAAAGTGGTTTGGTGGTTGTCTGAACAAGTATTGCTGAATGTGAACTTGTACAGTATGTAACTGAGAATGGAACCCTTATGCCCCATACACACGGTTGGAATTTCCGCCAGCAAAAGTTTGATGTGAGCTTTTCGTCGAAAATTCCGACCGTGTGTATATGCTCCATCGGACTTTTTCTGTCAGAATTTCCACCAGCAAATGTTTGAGAGCAGGTTCCCAATTTTTCAGATGGAAAATCCGATCATCGTCTGTAGCAGTTCCCATGCGCAAAATTTTGACACATGCTCAGAATCAAGTACAAGATGGGAGCGCTCTGTCTGGTAAAAATAGCGTTCGTAATAGAGATTCACATTCGTCACGCTAGAATATGCTAGAATAATGAATTTGTTTTGCTTCTGATATTCACACAGAGTTCAGACAAACGTATTTTTTTATTATTTCTCGTGATCTCACGAATAATATTTTTTTCAAAATCTCCATAAAAATGTTTAGAATAATTTTTTATAGTCATCTATTTTTATTTTATTTTTTAATCCAGATCTCCTGTTTTTTTTTTATATTTTTTTTTAAATTATTTTCTAGTGATCTCCATATACTGTATAATAATATCAATGCATTTTTGTGTCTCTGTGTTTTTGGAAAGGGTCAGGGACTTTTTTCCCACAGCATGCAGCGTTTTGCATGAAATAGACATTAATATACCCCCTTGTGACAATATGGATTCATCATGCCGGGGTGGGGTCTCTGGATGATGTAATCTGATGGCCACACCCCATAGTTATATAAGAAATGTGCGACATTGGAGCGGACAGATCAGTGGGACCCAGCGTTGGAGGAGGGTCTTTATTTTATTTTCAGTGGGTCGGCGGTGGGAGTGGCGGTAGAGGAAGAAGACCGGAGAAAGAAGACAAGCAGAGGAAGAAGACATTTTTTATAAAGGACTTGTCAAAAACTGTCTTTTGTCACACTACACTACTTTTTTGGTAAATGGGTAGAGGTACAATATACTCCATACTCATTCACATAGGGGGGATCAGGGGGCTTCCGGATTTTGATAAACCCCCTGACAACAGACCCCTACAGCGGCCAGCCAGGGTTGTGGGGGAAGAGGCCTCTCTGCTCAAGAGCACCCCCCCTATGTTAAGAACATGCGGCCTGGTATGGTTCAAAAGGGGAGCGCTCGCTTGTCCCCTTCTTTACCTGAACTGTGGGGCAGCATATTCGGATTAAGGGTCTGGTATGGATTTTGGGAGGACCCCACACCCTTTTTTTTATTTTGTCATGGGGTGTCCCCTCCAAATCCATACTTGAAGGGCTTTTTTTTTACGTTCAGCTGATAACTGATGACTTATCGATTGTTAATGACGCAGTGGCTGACTTCTCAGCCCCCTTTTTAGCAACTGGCTAAGTGGCTATATACAACGATTGTAAAGAAAACTCCACAAAAGCAGAACACAAATCACGGTTAAAAAAAACAGGGTTAAAAAAAATGCGGAAAGCACAGCAAAAAGCACTGCAAAAACTTTCAAAAGTAACATACCTAGATGTGAATCAAACCTAAATAAGGGAGCTGGACACTGACTACCTGTAGGACACCAGTGATAATATACTTCTCACAGGTCTTGATGGCTTCCAGAGTAGTATCTCTCCTATTTGTATGCCTAACTAAGTGTTCATTGACTATTTATTCTGTTTGTGTACTGCCATTTGAAGGTTATGAAATGATAATGTATGTGCTGCACCATGGGAATTGCCATGCAAATTAAGCAGTCTTCACTCCTTGGCCAGGTGGGTGGCTTTTGCATCCCCACTGGACTAGAAACCTTGTACACTAACATCATCAAACTACTTTGTCCAGTGCTGCCACGCATAACAGCTTTTTTTGGTTGATATTTTTATTGTGTGAACTAGATGGACTTGTGTCTTTTCTTGTGTACAAACGTTTTTTATTGTGGTAAAAGAGTAAGGACAGAAATTAACATGAGCATAGAGAGAACTGTACATACTGTATAAGGAAAATTCCTTCCATACATAGGATAAAAAATTGGTTATTTAGTAAGCACCTCTCTTCTTAGTAATGCAATAAGAGAATTTTATTTGTGTAGCGCATGGAGTTACTGACATATGGCTCAATTCTTATGGGCAGATCCAACATAGTTGGCAGAGCAAGGTAAAATTGAATCCTGACTTTACTGTTTACCAAATTTGCAGTCAAAAATTTCAGTCCATAAGAGTATGGTATATCCTCTCCATTAGTTTAATGGACTCCATTCAGAGAAGCACCTGGGACCATGTAACTGACGGGGATCGCAAGTTGAGAGCTATAGCCCAATGAATAGTGTGCAAGTCAATTTTTAACAAGGGGTGGGGCCTGCGAACAGGATACACATCTGATAGCTCAATGTTATTGTACCTGTTATCTGCACACTTTCTGAACACTTTCATAGAGGTTTGTTGACATAGAGACCGTAGAGCTGTACAGCTCCAAAATAAATGGAGAAGTGTACCTCTTTTGCCACATCCCCTAAAGCATGTATCTGGAATAGAAGGGTAGATTCTATGTATTTTAACCACTTCAGCCCCGGGAAGAATTTACCCCCTTCCTGACCAGAGCACTTTTTGCGGTTCACCACTGTGTCGATTTAACTGACAATTGCGCGGTCGAGTGACGTGGCTCCCAAACAAAATTGATGTCCTTTTTTTCCTACAAATAGAGCTTTCTTTTGGTGGTATTTGATAACCGCTGCGGTTTTTATTTATTTTTGGTTAAAAAAATCACAATAAGCGTATATTGATCGGTTTACAATATAGAGAATCGTTTTATGGCATTTTTTTTTTTATTAGTAATGGTGGCGATCTGCGATTTTTATCGAGACTGTGACATTATGGTGTACACATCGGACACTTCTAACTCTATTTTGGGACCATTGTCATTTATACAGTGATCAGTGCTATAAAAAATACACTGATTACTGTGTAAATGACACTGGCAGGGAATGGGTTAACCACTAGGGGGCAAGGAGGAGGTAAAGTGTGTCCTAGGGAGTGATTCTAACTGTGATGGGGCTGGGCTATCAGTGTCATGACACTGATCACTGCTCCCGATGACAAAGAGCAGTAGATCAGTGTCACAAGGCAGAACAGGGAAATGCCTTGTTTACACAGATATCTCCCTGTTCTGCAGCTCCGTGACATGATCGCAGGACACTGGCGGACATTGAGTCCGTGGGTCTCGCGGGCAGGGTCACGCAGCTGTGCCATTCTGCCGACGTATATCTACTGTCGGCATTTGGCAAGCTGTTAACAAGGGTGTAGTACCATCTGGTGTGGAGTTTAACTACAGTCTCTTTGATGGCAAAAGATACGTGAGCATTTGTGCACGTTGGACACCATATCAAGGCAATCATTTGCAGAGTGCTCTTAGCCAGTATAGCATTGCTGAAGACTTTGTTGTGGTGTCAGGTCATTGAGACAATGATAAAGGGTAGAAATGGTCCCTCTATGGGCCAGATTCAGGTAGCTGCGCACATATTTTCGCCAGCTTATCGCATCGCATATACGCTGCGCTGACGCAAACTAGCGAGTGAAGTATAGTATCTGTCCGTTACTTTGTGCCGGAGTAACGGAAATGCGCTGGCGTAACCCGACGCAAGTGGAAGTGGGTGTGAGCATATGTAAATGATGGGCGGAGCCCAGCGCAGAGGCTTACGTTCAGCGCATCATCCACGGAGCATGCGCAGTGAGTGAGGCTTCACTCGGCCCCCTGTGTGCATGCTCACAACTTCCGTCGGCACCACTTCACGGGAAACGTCAGCGCAATGTGTTCCGTTGTGCGTTTAAAAGCGCTAGCAGAAGCGCCATTGCGGCGCAAAAGTATTTCCGTTTCCCCCCACCCCAGGGAAGTTACTTTTGCAAAGAGATGGCTGCTCCCTCTCCCCCCAAAGAGAGGAGGAACCTCAATTTCAATTCACAGGAGGTCTCTGTTATCATCTCGGCTATGGAGACTTTTAATTACTTCCTCCACGGCAAAAAAAGTCGGAAGACCAGCCGGGATAGGAAGCAGGGCATCCTGGAGACCATTGCTGGCAGGGTGAATGTTTTGGGGTACTCCACCCGGACTGCTGGCGATATAAAAAAAAAATGACCTGCGGCGCAAGGTCCGTGGCAAGGTGGCCACCATCAGGAGGCATGAGAGGGGCACGGGTGGTGGACCCCCATGTGCGGTCAGCCTGACCACGGAGGAGGAGGTGGTCGCCCTCTGCCTGGACAGGGAGCAGTTGGAGGGGGTCCCTGGATATGACTCCATGGAGGAATGCTCCAGGACAGGTAAGTGATTTTTACCCCCTTTTTGGTGTGTTGCATGTGGGGGGGGGGGAGGGTACATGTGCCAAGTGTGTGGGACCACCCAACATGTGTCTGCTTTGTGTCATCCACAGATGACGGAGCTGGGCCATCATCTGTTGGCGGCCAGTCCACCCCATCCCCCCAACGACATCCTGTGCCCGAGCCCATGGGTGGTGAAGAGACCGAGGTGGAGGAGGAGAGTGCCCACACCTCACCTGCAGAGGTGGTTGAAGAGCAGCCTGTTGTGGCAGAGCAGGACATAATTTTTTTTTTGGAAGAGTCCTCCTCTTCTGCAGGGCCCTCTGTAATCCCTTCCCCCATCCTAGGAAGCCCCTCAAGGGCGACTCCATCCCCCCGGGGACAACCATCTCCTGGCCCCAGGAAGGCCACCCGTAAGACCAGGGGGGTGTCTGATCTGGTCCAGGACCAGGTGGCGAGGGATCACGCCAGGCAGACGCAGCAAATGGGGGACATAGTTGGGCACCTGGACAGAGTGGCTGACAACCTGTGCTCCGTGGCCCAGATATCCAATGCAGTGCAGGATGTCAGCTGCAACTGCGCTGCAGTGGTGACCAGTCTGGGGGAGGTGCAGGGTGATATAAGGCACCTCACTGAAGCCGTCCAGGCAAACACTGCTGCCATCCGGGACCAGGGGAGGCAGAGTCGGCGGGGCCCAACAATACCAGGTCACCCGGCAGCTCAGGATGCAGGCCCAGCAGCTCAGGATGCAGGCCCAGACCAACTCTTACCTCGGCCGGATAGCCATGGCCTTGGAGGGCATGCAGGCCACACCTGCCAGGAGTGGCCCACCCGGGGATCAGCCACCTCCAGATGCCCCCCCACCTCCACCCACTCCATCCAGGCAGCTGAGGAGCCAGAGAGGGGCCACCAGAAGGAGCCCCCGGCATCCCAGATGATTTTTTTTTTGTTGTTTTTTTTTTTTCTTAATGCTCAGGATATGAGATTTTTATTTTATTCTTAATGCTCAGGTTATGAGCTTTTTTATTTGTGATTATGCTCAGGACATGAGATTTTTATTTTATTCTTAATGCTCAGGTTATGAGCTTTTTTATTTGTGATTATACTCAGGACATGAGATTTTTTTTTTATTGATACTGCACACGTTGCAGTGTGAATGGTGTGTGAATGTGAGGGGGTGGCACTCCTGCCAGTAAGGGGTGTCACCCTCGGCCGTGGTGGAGAAGTTATCCCCACGGCTGTGTGAATGACGTGTGAAAGGTGTATGAATGGACAGCGACATCATTGGGGCCTTGACGCTGGCGTTGCTGCTCCCAAGTCCTACATGTTGGACTTGGGCTAATCCAATGTGATGTGGATGTGGTGTGTGTGATCTAGGGACATCAGTGGTGTGCATGCGTGCATTGTCCGTGTGATCATTGTATTTGTTTAGTGTCCAAAGATGCCTACGGCGAAGGACCCTCCTGACTGCTCTTCCATCAGCTGAATGGGTCTCCTCTGGCAGGGGGGGGGCTGTCTGGTTGGGGGGTCAGGTTATCACGTATGTCAATCTGCAGGCCTTTTCTCATGGCAAAGTTGTGCAGAATGCAACGTGCACCGATGATCTGACACACAAAGGTAGGGGAATACAATAAGGCCCCCCCAGACTTATCCAGGCAGCGGAAACGGGACTTCAAGAGCCCAAATGTTTGCTCCACCACTGCACGGGTTTTGATGTGTGCTTCATTGTATTTTCTCTCTCCTCTGGTTTGGGGGTTCCGGAAAGGAGTCATGAGATGGGGTCCCAGTGCATATGCAGAGTCACCTGTAAGGGAAAAGACAGGAGGATGTTAGTCATGCATGTGGCCCCTGTGATGTGTGCATCATGGGAGGGGATAGTCATGCCTGCCACCCATGTCACTCACCAACCAGTCAGCTGTCCCCATACATGTTCTGTTTGAATTCCATTGGGATGGGGCTCGGATTGTATATGAAGCTGTCATGGCTGGATCCGGGGTGTTTGGCACGGACGTGCCATATGAGGCGTTGGGCATCAGCTATCACCTGTACGTTGATGGAATGCCAATGCTTCTGATTGCGGTATATGTGCTCTGTGGCACTGGGGGGCTGTAGGGCCACATGTGTGCAATCAATGGCCCCCACAGTGCGTGGGAATCCTGCAATGTTGTAGAAATCTGTCATTGCCTTTAGCCGCAGCTCCTCAGTGGTTGGTCTGATGAACTGGTTGGACATGCGTCTGAGGATTGCGGAGACAACCTGGTGCACACATCTGCTCATGGAGGACTGTGACATCCCAGCCACCACTCCACTTGTACGCTGGAATGATCCACTTGCAAGGAAATGAAGTGTTGCCAGTACCTTCACCAGTGGCTGCACTGCTTGTGAGCGGCGTGTCTTGCTGGTGATGTCATCCTGCAGGGTTGTGGTTAATTCAAGGATTGCATCAGGGCTGAATCTGAAGAGGCGATACACCTCCTCATCCCCCATGCCAGAGGCTCATGCGCGTGCGGTATATCCTCTCACGTGCCCGCCTCCTCCGTACCGGGGGACCCAGTACTAGTGCTAGGACCACGACTGCCCCTGGCATGTTGGCACACAGAGATGTTGTCCTTGCACGTGTGGTTGTTCAGCTTGCTAGTTTCGTTAGTAACGCTGCTGCTGTAGCTGCTCTCCTGCTGACCTGTGGCCGTCTGGAGTAAAGATAAAGCAGCTATTTTTAGAAATTACTTTGCGCTAGCCGTTCCACATACGTGCGGCGCATGTAGCCAGAGTATGGCGCTAATCCGTTCGCGAATCGGGAAATCTCCCTCATTTGCATGGCAAATCAATAGGCGCGACGCATGCGACGAGCGAAAATATGCGCTAATGATACTCTGGCGAGGGAAAGTTAAGCCGATCGGAAAAGGCCCATTTTCTGGCACATCTAGGTTGGTGGTTACGGCCACATAGATACAACGGCGCATCTTTACAGTTACGCGGCGCATATCGATTTACTCCAGCGCAAGTCTTGCTGAATCTGGCCCTATGTCTATATCCCTCGTGACATACGTTTTCAAATGGTGTCCATCCAGAGTATGGATGTCGGTAAAGAAGTGGCAAATCTGTAAATACCGTATTTGCCGGCGTATAAGACGTCTGGGCATATAAGACGACCCCCTAATTTTCCAGCTAAAATGTTGGTTTTGGGATATACTCACTGTGCCATTATACATGCCTCACTGTGCCATCTATACATGCCTCACTGTGCCACCTATACTTGCCTCACTGTGCCATCTATACATGCCTCACTGTGCCATTTCATTCCCTGCCTCGACAATCTCCCTACCTTCTCCTATTTGCAGAGTATGTCAGACGGCAGCCATCCATTATTCAAAAGCCACGCCTCCTCCTAAAGCTGTTCCGTAATAGGCCGAACACTAATTTTCCGTGTTCCGCCAATAACGGATATCCTCTCGTCCGAGGCTGAGGATGAGAAGGCATCCGTAATAGGCAGAACACTGAACAGAGGCTCTGCTGGGAAAATTAGTGTTTCCGCTTATTACGGAACAGCCTGAGGAGGAGGCGCGGCTTTTGAATAATGGATGGACGCCGTCTGACAGACAGGTACTTTTGGGGCATGATTTTAGATGCAAAAAGTCGTCTTATACGCCGTAAAATACGGTATTTATAAAATTCAGTTGGGGAATATGCATAGGTATGTTGGAGGAGTTCAAATGAGCAAAACGAGGTGCCTTGTAGCAATGAGTCTAAAGTTACCAGGCCATTTGAGAACCAATTGTCAAATTCCATAGAGAAAAAAAGAAGAAAGTCACGCTACGGTCAATGTGCTATATTAAATAAAGCAGCTTCCCTGAAGTGTTGTGAATCACAACCTTAGTAATGTGGGGGGTGTATGGTGATAAGGGGGGCGCTATTATGAAAAAGTGCTAAAGTGTTATGTTCTATAGTAAATTAAAATATAATACTTATAGTTACATAGTTACATAGTTACATAGTTAGTCAGGTTGAAAAAAGACACAAGTCCATCCAGTTCAACCATAAAAAAAAATAAAAATAAAACAAAGTAAAACACAGTACATCCTCCCATACACCCAACTCCATACCCACAGTTGATCCAGAGGAAAGCAAAAAACCCCAGCAGAGCGATGATCCAATTTGCTACCGGAGGGGAAAAAATTCCTTCCTGATCCCCCGAAAGGCAATCGGATTTACCCCGGATCAACTTTACCTACATAACTTAGTACTCAGTTATATTATGTGCATTTAGGAAAGAATCCAGGCCTCTCCTAAAGCAATCTACTGAGCTGGCCAGAACCACCTCTGGAGGGAGTCTGTTCCACATTTTCACAGCTCTTACTGTGAAGAAACCTTTCCGTATTTGGAGGTGAAATCTCTTTTCCTCCAGACGTAAAAGAGTGCCCCCTTGTCCTCAGTGTTGACCTTAAAGTGAATAACTCAACACCAAGTTCACTATATGGACCTCTTATGTATTTGTACATGTTGATCATATCCCCCCTTATTCTCCTCTTCTCAAGAGTGAATAAATTCAGTTCCTCTAATCTTTCCTCATAGCTGAGCTCCTCCATGCCTCTTATCAGTTTGGTTGCCCTTCTCTGCACTTTCTCCAGTTCTCCGATATCCTTTTTGAGAACTGGTGCCCAAAACTGGACTGCATATTCCAGATGAGGTCTTACTAATGATTTGTACAGGGGCAAAATGATATCTCTATCTCTGGAGTCCATACCTCTCTTAATACAAGAAAGGACTTTGCTCGCTTTGGAAACCGCAGCTTGGCATTGCATGCCGTTATTGAGCTTATGATCAACTAAAACCCCCAGATCCTTCTCCACTACAGATCCCCCCAGTTGTACTCCCCCTAGCATGTATGATGCATGAATATTCTTAGCCCCCAAGTGCATAACTTTACATTTATCAACATTAAACCTCATCTGCCACTTAGTCGCCCAATTAGACAGAGCATTGAGGTCGGCTTGTAAATTGGAGACATCCTGCAAGGACATTATTCCACTGCATAGCTTGGTGTCATCTGCAAAAACAGAAATGTTACTTTTGATCTCAGACCCAATATCATTTATAAATATATTGAAAAGTAAGGGACCCAACACTGAACCTTGGGGTACACCGCTGATAACCTTGGACCATTCAGAGTAAGAATCATTAACCACAACTCTCTGAATTCTGTCTTTCAGCCAGTTTTCTATCCATTTGCAAACTGATATATCTAATCCTGTAGACCTTACCTTACACATGAGCCAACTGTATCGAACGCTTTTGCAAAATCCAAGTATACCACGACTGCCACGCCTCTGTCCAGGGTTTTACTTACCTCTTCATAAAAGGAAATCAGGTTTGTCTGACAACTTCTGTCCTTCATGAATCCATGCTGTCTGCTGCTTAAATAGTTTGTTTCCAGCAAGAACTCATCCACGTGGTCTTTTATTAAACGTTCCAGTATCTTTCCAACTATAGAAGTTAAACTAACAGGTCTATAGTTACTAGGTAAAGACTTTGTTCCCTTTTTAAATATGGGCACCACATTGGCTTTATGTAACTTTGAAAGCAATAAATCAATGATAAACCATACAATAATGCAGCGTACAACGTGCAATAAAGTGCATGTGTGTAATACTATCACACTAGTATTTACTTAGCAAAAGGTGCGAAAACAGATTCAATGTGCAGCAATAATCAACCAGTGGTAAACTATTGAAAGTCCACTCATTGAATTAAATTCCTTGATGCTTTACACCAGGGGTCTCCAAACTTTTCAAACAAAGGGCCAGTTTATTGCCCTTCAGACTTTAGGAGGGTCGGATTGTGGCCAGCAAGAAAATGTCCCGGGGCCAGACATCAATGAGAATAAATATGGCCTCAGAATTGGTGGTCAAAAGGAAAAGGAGTAGTGCCCCTATTGGTAGGAGAAATAGTATCCCATCATTGGTATCGGTGGAAGAAATAGTGCCCCATTGTTGGTGTCAGTGGGAGGAATAGTGTCCCAAGGGCCGGATAAAGGCTAGCAAAGGGCCACATCTGGCCCTTGGGCTGCAGTTTGGAGACCCCTGCTTTACACCATCACCACTGCAACAATGAAGAGCTAGCGACACCCAGTGGAAAGTGGAGGTAAGTGCCTGTTTACCAGACCACTATGACCTCTTGTTTAAAGAAAGGTCATGTGGGGCTTTAGTACAGTTTAATCCTGAGGTCTGTACTAGTACCTGGAGGGACAAGCCGAGGAATGGGTTCCGCCACAGGTGCTCCTGGTCACGTTACCCTGTTCAGCCACTTCCGGTTTCGGCACTCCGAGGCGGTGGAACACACGCTTCACCCACGCAAGTGAGACCAAGTGCGGCAAATTGCTACACAGCACATCTGGCTTTAACCACGCTCGATACCTCAGTGCTAAGGCCTCGACACTTTTAGAAGTAAGCAGCCACTTGTCCTGTTTTTTTTTTTTTTTGTATTATTAATTATTTTATTAAATTGCGGAATTACACTATGGTCCTTTTCTCTTCAATTCCTTCCTGATAATCACTGTGGCAGAGCCCATTCCTCAGCTTGTCCCTCCAGGTACTAGTACAGACCTCAGGATTAAACTGTACTGAAGCCCCACATGACCTTTCTTTTTTTTTTTTAACAGAGAAGTTTTATTGAGAGAAAAAAACAGGGTTACAGCATCACATGTACACAAAAGCACAGCACAATACAAATATCAGGGTGAACTGTTAGGAGGTAAAGCAGAGCACCTACCCTAGCCGCTACATATTGGCAGGGCGAAAAAAACAGGACATTCAAACCCCCACACGAACCACAGGAAGCTTACCAGAGCTTACTTCAGAACCCCCACCCCCCCTGAGGATAGTACAGAAAAAGGGGGGGTAAGAGACCGGAGTGCCGGGAAGGGGGGGGGGGTTGGGGAGAGAGAAAAGGGGGGGGGAGAAGGCAATAAGAAACAGCTATTATTATACATGAATAGTTCATCAACCAAACCAGAAACCACATCTAACCCCTGGCATCAATCCACGCAGACCACACCTTGTCAAATTTAGCCGGGCACTGTCTGTTCTCATACGTGATCCTGTACAGCGGGAGTACTTTATTAATAGATAGGGTCCATGATTCCACCGTCGGTGGATCCGCCGCCTTCCACTTAAGGAGGATTTCCCTCCTGGCATAGAAGAGGGAGAAGGTAAGAAACAGCTTGGAGTATCTGTCTCCCTGGATCTCCTCCAAATGGCTCAGGAGAAAAACCAGGGGCACTAACGGGATCTGCAGCTGAGACACCTCGCCCAAGACCTCGGCCACCCGGCCCCAGTAGGGTTGGATTTTGGGACAAGACCAGACCATGTGCCAGAACGAGCCCTCCTGCACCCTACAACGCGGGCAGAGGGGGTCCCGCTGGGGGAAGATACGGGCCAGCCTTTGAGGGGTATAGTATGCTCTATGTAGGAATTTGATTTGGATAAACCTATCCCTAGCTACTATAAGTGACGGGATGAACAGAGAGACGCATTCCTCCCACTTTTCGTCATCCAGGTCAGGTATATCAGCCTTCCACTTATCAAATGTGCGGGTCAACCCAGAATCATACGCTACCGTCAGATAAAGATAAAGGGTAGATAGTGGTCGCCCCATAGCACGTGAAGTCAGGAGTCTCTCGACCGAGTCCGATTGGAGTGGGAGTCTGTCCGGGAATTGGGCCCCGTACGCGTGTCTGAGCTGCCAGTACCGAAACGTCCACTGCGGCGGGACCGAGTACCGGTCCCTTAGTTCCTGAAAAGTCATGAGAGCGCCGTCAGAAACAATATGTTTAAGGGTAGTTATCACCTTGCCTGCCCATACTGAGGGGTCAGGAAGAGAGTGGAAGTGGGGCAGTAGGGGATTACCCCAAAGGGGCGTATGAGGAGAGACATGGGAGGGTTTTTGCATATATTTCCCTAGCATCCTTGCCGCCTCAGCCGCATCTAACGCAGAACGCCTCCCCCGCCTAACTCAAGCTATAATGGTCCGATACTGACCCCTAGTGAAGACCTTGAAGATATCCCAAACCACAGCCGAAGAGGCTGTGTCTGAGTTAGTGGCCAAAAAGTTGTCAAGCACCCCCGCAAATTGAGACTCCACATCCTGGTCCGAAATCCAAAACCGTGACAGCCGCCACAGTCTGGTCTGGGTCCCCGGGTCACCTAAAGTCGCCAACAGGGGAGCATGGTCCGAAATACCCCTGGGGAGTATCTTAACCTCCCTAACCCTAGACAGGACCGACTGTCCCACAAAGGCCAGGTCTATGCGGGAAAAGGAGGCGTATGAGGCAGAGTGGCAGGTGTAGGCCCTGAGGGTGTTTCCACCGCCAGACATCCGTCAAGCCATAGGCCTCAGCCCAGGAAGCCAGTCCCGGGGAAGAGGGACCCACACCCGCCATCCTGTCCACGCCCGGGTCAGGGGCCATGTTAACTTGTTCCCGAACGCCCACCGTCATATTACTGCGGGACGGTGGCGCGGTCTCGCGGGAGCACGTAGCTCTACGTCCTATCCTTTTTGGCCACTAGGGGGCGCGCGTGCGCCCCCCCCGCACGCCCCCGAGTCCCGCGCGCGTGCCCGGCAGGTACGACAGCCGCCGGGCACCCGCGATTGCTCGTTACAGAGCGGGGAACGGGAGGTATGTGTGTAAACACATACCTCCCGTTCCTGTCAGCGGGGGAAACGCTGATTTTCTGTTCATACAATGTATGAACAGAAGATCAGTGATTTCCCCTAGTGAGTCCACCCCCCCATACAGTTAGAACACAAATAGGAACACACTTAACCCCTTCCCTGCCCCCTAGTGTTAACCCCTTCACTGCCAATGGCATTTTTATAGTAATCCAATGCATTTTTATAGCATTGATCGCTATAAAAATGCCAATGGTCCCAAAAATGTGTCAAAAGTGTCCGATGTGTCCGCCATAATATCGCAGTACCGAAAAAAAACGCTGATCGCCGCCATTACTAGTAAAAAAAAAATATTAATAAAAATGGCATAAAACTACCCCCTTTTGGGTAAACGCTATAAATTTTGCGCTAACCAATCAATAAGCGCTAATTGCGATTTTTTTTAATGAAAAATATGTAGAAGAATACGTATCGGCCTAAACTGAGGAAAAAAAATGTTTTTTTATATCTTTTTTGGGGATATTTATCATAGCAAAATGTAAAAAATATTGCATTTTTTTCAAAATAGTCGCTCTATTTTTGTTTATAGCGCAAACAATAAAAACCGCAGAGATGATCAAATACCATCAAAAGAAAGCTCTATTTGTGGGAAAAAAAGGACGCCAATTTTGTTTGGGAGCCACGCCGCACGACCGCGCAATTGTCAGTTAAAGCGACGCAGTCCCTAATCACAAAAAGTGCTCTGGTCTTTGGACAGCAATATGGTCTGGGGCTAAAGTGGTTAAAGTCATCCAGCCCTATCATGTGGTCCGAAGCAAAGTCAGCTAAAATGGCAGTTATCTTGTTTAACAGAACCAAGGAGGCTGGGGGGGGGCAGATAGAGACCCACAATAGACCAGGTCTGAGACAGGATTTTAACATTGATAACCACATATCTACAGTCAGGGTCCAGCGCCAGGTCCAGGAGCTTGAAGGGCAGGGATTTGTTAACTAATATGCTCACCCCTCTGGCAAAGGTGGAGTATGTAGAGTGATAGTGGGCGGCCACCCAGGGTTTTTTAAGAGCCAGAGTTCTACTACCCACCAGGTGAGTCTCCTGAAGGATACAAATGTGAGGGTTGTGGGATCTGATGAATTGGAACACCAGTGACCTCTTAACCTGAGAATTGAGGCCCCTGGTATTCCAGGACATAATGTTAAGTGCCGACATGACAATCAGTGGTAGGTGAGTGGGCCGGATCAGAAAAACAAAGCTCCAGGGAGGCTGGCGCCAGGACCCGAGGCGGTTCCTGCCGCATAAAACCAGACATTGTACAGTACCGTGCAAGCTCAATAAAACATCTGAACATAAACTTAAAGAAAAACAAAGTGAAAAAAGGGAAATAAAAACACATATCATAACCAGCCCAGACCGGGCAACATAACCCCCCCCCCCACCCTGCTCAGTCCCTCAAAACTGGGAAGAGCTTCCATTCCCCAGTCCCACATCAGCACGCTGGCTGCAAAAGGGGGTAGGTGTGCAAGCGGCGAGCCGGGGCCCACCGGTAGTCCGGGGGGTGTCCTCTTGAGCGCGACGCCTCTCCGCTCCTGGCCCCTCCAATGGGTATAGGAGGCAGGTGGGGCAGCACATCAGAAAGGGATCGGCAGCAATAGACATATGAGCCCTCCCCACCCCCCTGCTAGGATAACGATCTCCAACAGTCATGCCGCACCTCAGAGAAACAGAAAGTGGATAGAAACAAAAAATAAAAGGAAACATCGGGCGGAGGTAGCAGACCGTGCGTTGTAAAATGAAAAAAAAAAAAAAGATAAAGGGCCTCACTCAGTGTTCTCCTGAGGTACTCAGGGGCACAAAACTTGTGTTGCAACATCAGTCAGAAACAGTGGCCTCTCGGTAGGACCCTCCAACAGTGGCCACTGAGGGGGATGGACAGTCCCCTCACCATTGACCCCCTCACAGGCCCTCCAGGGCCAGGGTAACATCCGGGGAGGCCACGAAAGGGGGGACTTCCAAACAGGAGGGGGTAACAAGTCAACGTCATGAGGGCCAGGGTCCTCACCCGAGAGGTAGGGATCAGTACATCAAACTAAAAGAGGGGAGAACATGAAAGTTACTCACGGGTGCTTGCTCAGCGGTGCAGTGGCAGGGTATCAAGCCAGTCAGAGGCCTCTCTCGGGGTGTTAACGAACCAAAGGGATTCGCCATCTTGAACCTTGAGTCTGGCCGGGAAAAGGACGCTGTACTTTATGTTGCGGGATCTCAGGGCTCCCTTGACCTGATCAAGAGACTTGCGTTGCCTCTGGGTCTCCACGGAGTAATCTGGGAAGATCATCAGCCTGGTGTTTTGAAACCGAATCTCCCCTTGCTGCCTGGCCGCCCGGAGGACCTCATCTCTATCCCTGAAGTTCAGCAGCCGCAGGATGAATGTCCTCGGGGGGGCTCCCGGGGGTCCCGGCTTAGGGGGGACCCTGTGCGCCCTCTCTGCGGTGCAATGGGTAGAGAAGTTTGCATCAGGGAGAACAGAGCGCAGTAAGTCCTCCACATAGGCTGTCGGATCTTTTCCCTCAACCCCCTCCGGGAGGCCGATGATACGAAGGTTGTTCCTCCGGTTTCGGTTCTCGGCGTCCTCCGCCCTAAATTCCAAGGCCTTCACTTTAGTGTGGAGCGTGCGGAGGGAAGCCGAGTGTTCCACGGAGTCGTCTTCCAGCAGTCTGATGCGCTGCTCCGTCTCCGTGACGCGGGAGCGGAGCTTGTCCATGTCCTGACGGATATTTAAACAAATTCCATACCTGCAATGAAAGCTGTGGGAAAACCTAAGGTCACCCAAAAAAGGAGGCCAATTGAGGGAGCTTAGAAAGCAGCTTGAACTTTTATTTATATAAGGTCCAGAGATAGAGGAATTGGCTTATTATTCTGTTAAGTGGATCAATATCTCTTGGGCCAATAGAACGTGACCATGGAAGGTAAAAAGGCACAATCAAAATCTTTTGGAATTGGAGCCATGGTATGTGAGTTGGGGGGTGTGCCATTGGGCTAAGTGTGTTAATCGTGCTGCTAGAAAATATTTCCTTAAGTCCGGACAACCCAGGCCCCCTAGCTTGGGCCCTATACATTAGTGAATGATTCAAACAAGGTTTCTTGCTCTGACAGATAAATCTAAGCACTTTGGCCTGTATCGCCTCTATTGTTGAGCGGGGTACATATAGTGGGAGAGTTCTAAAATAGAATAACAATTTTGGGAGGATAGACATTGTAGCACTACCCCCGTAGGAGCTGCTGGATTGTTGGGCGACATATTACCTCGTGGCTCCTCCGAATTCCTGGGGGTGAAAGATACTTATTGCACATAGTAGAAGTAAAGGAATGTCCAGGACAGGTGCTCTTTGCTGTGCTCTTTATTACCCAGCTGGGTAAAAACAGTAAACTTGTGGTGAGGAATGTAAAGTTGTAGAAGAAGAAGAATAGCAGATTCAGGTGTGATAAGGAAACAGTCCTGCTCCCAAGTGTAACACTTCTTTGCGCCACTCCCGCCGGAGTGGGTCTACCGTACCCGGACAGGCTTCTCTCACTGGCCTGTCAGCCGGAGTATCACTCGGACAATTGTAGGATAAATTCTCTGCCACAGACTCTCCTTGGTGAACTTGAACTTGAGGAAATTGTCTCTGCCACAGGCCTCCCTCAGTGAGCCTCAGAAAGACACCTCTGCCACAGGCCCTCTCTGGATTAAATTCTTGTAGATATCCCTCCTTGGGTAAGTTACGCCTGGATCTTCTTCAACTTGTCGCCCAGGTGCCGACTGACAGGTGATCAATCCCTCAGTGTGCGGCTATCTTGATCCCTGGTGGTTTGTCCAGGCCCTTTTGGACCGCCAGCCTCTCAATGGCGCTCCTCAGACTGACCCCCAACCGAACAGCAGTACAGCTTGGGATCTTCAAAAGTGGGAACCCAATCACTCATTGGGTCCCCGTCACTGTTCAAATGCTCCGGGCCAGAATAGTCTCGGAACCATGAACACCACGTGGCACGCATGCCCCGGCCAGGTAGGCCATAACGCTGGGGCGACGTGATGTGGTCAACCTAAAGGTGGGTGCCACACTGGATGAAGAAGAGCCAGAACCAATGGCATCTGCCTCATAAATACCCCTCCCATCACGCACAGTGAGGACAAACCCTCCCGATTGGCTGCTGGAAAAAAGCACCCAAACCTTGACTCCACTTCTGCCACCTGCAACACCGGGGCTGGAAGAACACCCCAGTACAACAGCCCAGCCGATACAGAGACCCTGTTTTTTAACAATCTGGATGAGAGTTAAACTACACTCTGATCTACCCTTAAATGTAACTAGCACCGGTACCATAAAGTACACAGGCGCTACAACATTTTTACAGCTTGTATTCGACCCAGTAATGAAATTTGATATAGGGACCAGTGGGTGAGCCAAAATGTCAAACTTAGCGTTTGTAAGGCAGGATGGAAGACTGGCCTTTGGCCGAGATGGAATAGTCCAAGGATCCCTGACTGCCCCCTTACGATCTCTGCATACCAGGACCTTCTGGGCCATACCGGGGGGCAACTAGAATTACTAGTTTTCATTCCTCCTTGATCCTGCGCAGCAGTCACTGTAGCAGCTGAACTGGGGGAAGGGGGGGCACATTAATCAGTGAGAACTGATCCCATGGAGTGATTAATGCATCAATCTTGAATGCGAGCAGATCCCTTGTCTTTGACTCAAATCTGTCCATTTTCCTGTTGAACCTGGACGCAAAAAGATATCCATCCGTGGTACCCCAAATTTCGAGATTTAGAGACCACTCCCCCGGGAATAATTGTTGGCGGCTCAAGAAATCCGCCTGACAATTTTTAACTCCTGGAATGAAATCCTGGCAGGACAGGACAGTTTTGTAATCTGCCTGTCCAGCCAGATGTGCTGCCCAAAGTTCTAGAATGTTGATGGGCAATGTTCTCTCGAATTCTGACCACGTACCCTGGATAGTGCTTTTTTTCCAGGACCGCTCCCCAGCCCTAGAGGCTGGCATCTGTTGTTACAACCCTCTAGGTAACTGGTATGAAGGTTTTCCCTTTCTGCAGATTTTTGGTTGTCAACCACCAATTGAGATTCTGGCGTACCCTTGAAATCCAAGTTCATCGCACAATCCAAGACTTGGCTTTTCTTGTTCCACACAAACAGGATACTGCTTTGTAGCAATCTTGAATTGAATTGGGAATAGGGAAACTGCTTAGAAAAAGCTACCATTCTTCTCTAACAAATCTAACATAGAAAACAAATCAGTGCAATAAAACAACCCTAAAAAAGCAGCTAAACACCAAGCGTTAACGATTCAAAATCCCTGAGGTAAACTATATAAAACACAGTACATCGCTATTTCCAGTACATATATCTAAAAAACATCCTTGTGAGGTTCAGTGGTGACATATAGATGTAACATGCAGGTGATAACGTGAATAGTGAGGGACCTCCACCAGTGATAAGATTGGCCACTCACTTCACGCTGTAGACCCTTCGATTATAGAGGGTCATAAACACCTTCTCTTGCGAGTAATGTTAAAGATGATTCAGGCTTCTAATCAGGTGTTCCAGAGTCAGATGATGACAGCAACCAGTAAGATCACAATTTACTCCAATGAAGTGTGGATCATGGAAGCATAAAGAAGAAATATAGTGCTCTCCACCAGACAGAAACTTTTTAATGTATATAGATAACAAACACTTACAAACAGGGCACTATACCAGTGCCAGGTATAACAGCGTGTATTTTTCAGTGTGTACAATGGCTGTGGGTGACTTCATTATCTATGTTTCTTTTTAATGCTTCCATAAGCAGAAGTTTAGGAACTGATTCCGACCTTTGAGATCTAGAATGGGTCTGACATCTCCATTTGGTTTTGGCATGGAAAAGATTTGAATAAACCCTGCTCTTCTGAGGGATCACACCCTGAGACATCAATCGGTCTAGCACCTGAAATAAATACCCTTTTTTCACTGGGTCTTTGGGAACGTTTGATCTTAGAAACCAAGGCGGCAGGAACTCTTGTAACTCCAACTTGTAACCTAGAGTTACTGTGGCGATGACCCATCTGTGCTGGACCTTTTCCCGCCAGGCTCCTGAAAACTGCAGAAGTCTTCCCCCCACTCGATTGAGCAGGGGGGCCTCTTCATAAGGAGGCCTTGGGACTCTGCTTTGCAGACTTGTGTCCCCAGTGATTTTTCTGACCCTGAACCTGACTTTGAGGTCTACCTCTTGAACCTGATAGCGGTGGCCATCGTGACTGCCTAAGGCTGTCACCCCAGGAACAGGAGAGAAAGAACCTGAAAAAGGGTACTCTTACCACCTGAAATCCTTTGAATGTATCTATCCAAATCATCTCCCATCGTTCATCGTTCCCCATGAAAAGGAAAACTAGCCAATAGCTTTTTGCATGGTATTGTAGCTCAGCTGTCCAATGCTTTAGCCACAGCACTCTACACATTTAATAGGAGCGCAAGGTGTGACGTCTGATGAATATAATCTTTAATAGCATCAACAGCAAAACATAAGGCCCTTGGAAGCTCAGCAACATCTGGGACCTTGTCCCCCTTGACAACCTGCTTAATTTTGTCATTTAGGGATTGACAAATGCCTATTGCTGCTACCACAGGCTGCACCACTGCACCAGACACAGCAAATGAGCCTTTTATCAGCTGGATCCATGAATACTTGGACATTGTGTACTGGACAAGTCAGACTCTTATTCAGAGAAGATATAGCAGTGTCTACTGCTGGCACACTCCACCTTTTAGGGAACTTTTCCTCCATAGGATAAAGAAGAGAAATCTTTTGGGAGGAAGAAAATGTCTGTCTGGATGATCCCAGTCAGCATAGATAAGCTGTCCCAGCAATGGGTGCATAGGGAAAGAAAAAGAATGTGAGCCCTGAGGAGGTTTTAGAGAACTCAAAGAGGAAAAGGGAACTTCAGCCATCTCTGCCAGGGGCTAATTATATCCAGAACGGACTGATTCCGTAAGGGATTGAACTAGCAATCTTTGAGATTATGGGGCTGAGAAGGATTCTTCTGAGATTGAATCCCCAAAGAAGGCGCCAGCTTCACCTAAGTGTATAACAGCATCCCCTAGCGACTCTTGATCCCCTGATGATGGGCACAGGGCAGAGGAAGTGCACCTATCGCACTTCTTCCCAGCCTGGGAAGATGAGACCATACCAGCTATTTTCCCCTCCAAACCAGCCAATGCGGCCGCCAAATCATCTTTGGTGACATACACAGAGGCTGCAATGTTGAAAGTAGCTACAATGCTTGACAAGCTTAATAGCTCAGCCTGATCAGCCGCTTCGTGTCTTTCAGGAGAGGATGATACTGTGAAAGCGTGACTAGGATCCTCAGACCCTGACTGCTGCACTTTTGTGCTCCTCTTTACTGTTTTTTGTTCCTCTCTTATGGGAATAAATATTCCTAAGCACAAAACAGAGGTACTAACACCATGCATCTACTGCTGAGCTAAGTCCAGCAATGGGTTAATATGTCCCTATCAATGCTCAGCCTGATGCTGAGTAGATGTGTCTGAGGATGCCTGTACCCAACACCCATACAGAGCTTACATGGCTTGATGTCCCTTCATCAGCCATTAGTTTACCACGTCCTGTAGACTTTTAAAAGAATCAGCCCAGCCTGCGCCATGAATATTGTGCACACAGAATGCACATGCACATCGGCGGCACTAAGCCCCGCGTGACATCCTTTCTCTCCTTATCTTCAGGAGGAGGGTAATTCCCACATGCGCATGCACAGTGGCCACATTTGTCGGAAATCCCGTGGGGTGGGGGACATGCAGCAGTAGGATACCCAGTGCCCTGGAAACAGTGGGGGGGGGGAGACACACTTACCCCCTCAAATGGCCTTACATGTCAGGGCACCAATTCTGCGAACTTTGATCCCGCGCACATGCGCAGTAGAACGGCGCGGTCGCGCGTCTCTACACAGCGCATGCGCGGGCACGGTCTGGCGGCGCGGCGCGTGCGGGAGTGTGCGCGCTGCGCAAACACACGTGATCCCGTCGGAGCCAATCACAGGGCTCACCGCCCTATTTAAACCTGCCTCTGACACATGGCAGGTTGCTGGTTTGTCATCAGCTCCTGTACGTGTCTCATTGCTGTGAACCTGTTTATCCTGAACCTTCTGGCTACCTGTTTGACTCCCTGATCTCGGCCATCCTTGGACTTTGCTGTCCTCTCCAATCCTTGACCCCGGCTTGCACCCCTGGACTCCGCTGACTTCTCCAATCCTTTGATCCCGGCTCGCATCCTTGGACTTCCGCTGACCTCTCCGATCCTTTAACCCTGGCTTGCATTACTGGACTTCCGTTGATCTCTCTGACCCTTGGCCCACAGCCAGTACCTTGAACTTGTTTTGCTTGTTTGGTCCCCTGTTCCTGGTTGTGTCACGGACTGTCTTCTCAGCCTGTCTGCAGATCCTGTGTCTCGGATATCATACTCATCCACCAAGCATCTCCAGGGTCTTCTGGTGCCTTCCTTGATCTACGCCTTGACTCAGTTTCCTGTTTCCGGTACCGGTGCCTCCTGGTGCTGTCACCCCTCTGTCTCCACCACCAGAGGGCGGTCAGCACTGGTTCGCAAGGGTGAGCCGTCCGCAGCATCTCGGCCTCGGTAAGTTCCTTAGACTCTGACATTACAGGAGTGGAGTGAAATTAGCAAAATGCTGTCCACAAGCGCTGTTGAAACAGTACTATCTGGGTAAGCATGGTAATGTTGACACCAGGTATGTTACACCCTCTAGTGGTAAAAACAGGCAAGACATCATCCACTCAGATAAAAAAGAGGTCCACAACAGTTTCTTAGGACTTTTCTTTAACTTACCCTTCCCACCGCAGGACACTGTTGGAAATCACAGACAGGTACAATCTTCACCCATCATGGCAGGTTTGTGTCATGACAGACCATCAAGGACCAGGTCCCCTTTGCATATAGGGTCCACTCCCTTGGACCTGTACAGCACCCTGCCAGAGCAAACCGGTGATATGGAATGTGACCAAGGCGCTGGGTCCCAGGGTCCAGCTCTCAGAGAGAAGCATTACAGGCAGAACCTTGTTCTTCTGTTCCGAGGCTCGGGTACCATCCATTTTTTCCCTTTTGTTTCAGGCTCTTTGAATGGAACTGATTACATAGCCCCTTAAACCTATCCAGGACCAGCTACAGAGCTCTTCTTAGCACTTCATTAACCGTAACCAACACCTTAGACACTGGCGAAAAACTGAGGTGCTTCCTGTATGGGAGGGGTTATATAGAGGGGGACTTCCTGTCTTCGCGTATGCCAGTGTCCAATCACCTGAAGGTGGCATATAACCCACATAGTAATTATTATTGTGATTTGTGTCCCGTGATGTACAATACAAGAACTTGAATATGTCTTAAGTTTCAAACAACTTTTTGCATCATTTACATTTTTCACTTTTAACTTTCAGCTTAGTTTTCAGAGAAAAATTGGAGTTTTGTACTGTAAGAGTGGACAAGCTACTGAAGAAGAAATGTATAACAATGAGACAGCTGGACCAGCTTTTAAGGAATTTTTGAGCCTTCTAGGGGATGAAATCAGACTGAAGGGGTTTGACAAATATCGTGCACAGCTGGACAATAAAAGTAAGTGATTTTTTTTTTTTTCCTGAAGCTGGCCTCAGGCAAATGTTTACACAAGAAAAACATTTGCCAGTCTTCCAATTTAAGGCTTTGGGTGCCTACTGCAATCCTCTCTTTTACCAGACCAACAGGTATTAAACACTAATTTCTGGGAAATCCCTGCATGCCAAAAGAAGCATTTCTGGTAGTTGAAGGAATCTAAGACCACTTTCACACTGAGGCGTTTTTCAGGCGCTTTCACGCTAAAACAGCGCCTAATAAGCTCACGAAAACGTATTTCCATTAAAATCAATGAATGCTTTCACACTGGGGCAGTGTGCTGGCAGGGCTGTGAAAAACACCTCTCTCCATTGAAAGGAATGGAAAGCTCTTCAAAAGCACCTGAAAAGCTCTTCAAAAGCACTTAGTGTTTTTACTGGCAGTTTAGAAGCGCCACAGTGTGAAAGTGGCCTTACTCAATACTATGGAAGCACTATAAGACTTTACATTACTCAATACTATGGAAGCACTATAAGCCTTTACATTCAGTACAATGAATATTAATAAACAATGAAATTGTGCTGTTACTATACTAATGCCCACCTGTAAAGAAGAGAGTGAATACCTACCTCTCCTATGGACAGCTCTAACAAAAACTGCACTGATCCTGAGAAATTGTCCTTCCTGAAGTCCAGTAGGTGTAACAATGCTGGGAGAGTTGATCTCATAGTTCCATTGCAGCTCTTATGAAATTTTCCTTGTGACCTCTACCCCACTACTTTATCCTGTGGTGACATTGAGGTCAGCATAAGGAACTTGTGTAAAAACAGTGTAGCGCTGGAGATTTAATCAAAGTGAATGAATCAATAAACATTAAATATGAAAGATTTGTGACAATCAAACCAGTTAAATAAAGTTTTTTTGATATATGCAATTGACATAGAGGGCCAGATTCACGAACACTTGCGCTGGAGTATTTGGATATGCGCCGCGTAACTGTGCTGATGCGCCGACGTTTCTATGTGCCCGTACCCACCAAACTAGATGCGCCCAATAACGGCTCATTTGCGACCGGCGGAACGTTCCGACGCCAGAGTATCGTCAGCGTTTATTTTCGCTGGGCGCATCAGTCGCGCCCATTGATTTCCCCTGCAAATATGCAAATGAGGGATTTTTCACAATTCACGAACGGATTAGCACCATACGCTGGCTACATGCGCCGCGCGTATCTGATCCGTCCGGCGCAAAGTTATTTCTACAAAAGGCTGCTTTATCTTTACTCCAGACGGTCACAGGTCAGCAGGAGAGCAGCTACAGCAGCGTTACCGACGATAGGAGCTAGCTGAGCACCCCCACTTGCAAGGACAACACCTCTGTGTGCCAACATGCCAGGGGCACTCGTGGTCCTAGAACTACTGATGGGTCCCCTGGAACCAAGAAGGCGGGCACGTGAGAGGATATACCGCACACGTATGAACCTCTTTGGCATGGGGGATGAGGAGGTGTATCGCCTATTCAGATTCAGCCCAGATGCAATACTTGAACTAACCACAACCCTGCAGGATGACATCACCAGCCCAACACAACGATCACAAGCAGTGCAGCCACTGGTGAAGGTCCTGGCAACACTCCATTTCCTTGCAAGTGGATCATTCCAGCGTACAAGTGGAGTGGTGGCTGGGATGTCACAGTCCTCCATAAGCAGATGTGTGCACCAGGTTGTCCCTGCAATCCTCAGACGCATGTCCAACCAGTTCATCAGACCCACCACTGAGGAGCTACGGCAGAAGGCAATGACAGATTTCTACAACATTGCCAGATTCCCACGCACTGTGGGGGCCATTGATTGCACACATGTGGCCCTACAGCCCCCCAGTGCCACAGAGCACATATACCGCAATCGGAAGCATTGGCATTCCATCAACGTACAGGTGATAGCCGATGCCCAACGCCTCATATGGCACGTCCGTGCCAAACACCCCGGGTCCAGCCATGACAGTTTCATATACCGTCAGAGCCCCATCCCAGCAGAATTTAACCAGAACATGTATGGGGACAGCTGGCTGGTTGGTGAGTGACAAGGGAGTCAGGCATGACTATCCCCTCCCGTGATGCACAACAGAAATCGCACATGCATGACTAACATTCTCCTGTCTTTTACCTTACAGGTGACTCTGCATATGCATTGGGACCCCATCTAATGACTCCTTTCCGGAACCCCCAAACCAGAGGAGAGAGAAAATACAATGAAGCACACATCAAAACCCGTGCAGTGGTGGAGCAAACATTTGGGCTCCTGAAGTCCCGTTTCCGATGCTTGGATAAGTCTGGGGGGGCCCTATTGTATTCCCCTACCTTTGTGTGTCAGATCATCGGTGCATGTTGCATACTACATAACTTTGCTATGAAAAAAGGCCTGCATATTGACATACGTGATGACCTGACCCCCGACCCACACAGTCCCCACCTGCCAGAGGACACCCAGTCTGCTGATGGAAGAGCAGTCAGGAGGGTCCTCGCCGAAGGCATCTTTGGACACTAAACCAAAACATTAATAACACAGACAGTGCACGCGTGTACACCACTGATGTCCCTAGATCACACACACCACATCCACATCGCATTGGATTAGCCCAAGTCCAGCATGTAGGAGTTGGGAGCAGTAACGCCGCGTCAAGGCCCCAATGATGTCACTGTCCATTCACACACCTTTCACACGTCATTCATTCAGCCGTGGGGTTCACTTCACCACCACGGCCGAGGGTGACACCCCTTACTTTCAGGAGTGCCACCCTCTCACATTCACACACCATTCACACTGTCCCCTGCACTCCTGACCGTGTGCAGTACAAAAATAAATTATAAATATCATATCCTGATCATTAAAATAAAAAAAATCTCATAACCTGAGAAAAATAAAAAATAAACTCATGACCTGAGTATGTCAAAAACAATAAGATAAAACCAGAAAAAATAAAAGGCCTCATCGGGGATGCCGGGGGCTTCTTCTGGGGGCCCCTCTCTGGCTCCGCAGCTGCCTGGATGGAGTGGGTGGGGGGGGGGGGGGGGGGCATCTGGAGGTGGCTGATCCCCAGGTGGGCCACTCCTGGCAGGTGTGGCCTGCGTGCCCTCCAAGGCCCTGGCTATCCGTCCAAGGTAATTGTTCGTCTGGGCCTGCATCCGGAGCTGACGGGTCACCTGGTAATGCTGGGCCCGCCGACTCAGCCTCCCCTGCTCCTGGATGGCAGCACTGTTCCCATGGATGGCAGCAGTGTTGGCCTGGACGGCTGCAGTGAGGTGCTGGATATCCCCCTGCACCTCCCCCAAAGTGGTGACCACTGCAGCGCAATTAGAGCTGACATCCTGCACTGCGTTGCTGAGGTTGGCAACGGAGCCCAGGCTGTCAGCCACTTTCTCCAAGTGCACCGCTATGGCCCCCATCTGTTCCGTCTGCCTGGCGTGATCCCTCGCCAACTGGTCCTGGACACCATCAGACACCCCCCTGGTCTTCTGGGTCGCCTTCCTGGGGCCAGAAGATGGATGTCCTCGGGTGGAAGGAGTCGCCCTTGAGGGGCTTCCAAGGATGGGGGAGGGGACGACAGACGGGCCAGGAGAAGGGGAGGAGACAGACAAAACCAATGAAAAGTCCTGCTCTGCCACAGCAGGATCCTCCACAACCACCTCGGCAGGTGTGGTGTGGCCACTCTCCTCCTCCACAACCTCTTCACCACCCAGTGGCTCGGGCACATGATGGCGTGGGGGGGATGGGGTGGAATGCAGGCTGACAGATGATGGCCCAGCTCCGTCATCTGTGGATGACACAAAGCAGACACATGTTGGTGGTCCCACACACTTGGCACATGTCCCCCCCCCCCCCCCAAATGCAAAACAACAAATAGGGGATTATAAAACACTTACCTGTCCTTGTGCCTTCCTCCACGGAGTCATAGCCTGCGACCCCCTCCACCTGCTCCCTCTCCAGGCAGCGAGCAACCACCTCCTCCTCTGCGGTTAGGGTGACAGGACATGGGGGACCACCACCTGTGCCCCTCTCATACCTCCTGATGGAGGCCACCTTGTCCCTCACCTTGCGCCGCAGGTCATTTATTTTCTTTTGTATGTCCCCAGCAGTCCGGGTGGAGTAGCCCAGGACATTGACCCTGGCAGCAATGGACTCCAGGATGCCCTGCTTCCTCTCCCGGCTGGTCTTCCGGCTTTTTTTGCCATGGAGAAATTCATTCTCCGTCTCCATAGCCGAGATAATCACTGAGACCTCCTGGGTATTAAAGTTGAGGTTCCTCCTCTCTCTGGGGGTAGCGGGAGCAGCCATTACAGTGCAAAAGTATCTTCCCTGGGGTGGGGGGAAACGGAACTACTTTTGCGCCGGAATGGCGTTTCCGCCAGCGCTTTTAAGCGCCCAGCGGAACGCATTGCGCTGACGTTTCCCAGGAAGTGGTGCCGACGGAAGTTGTGAGCATGCGCACAAGGGGGCGAGTGGAGCCGCACTCACTGCGCATGCTCCGTGGATGATGCGCTGAACGTAAGCCTCTGCGCCGGGCTCCGCCCATCATTTACATATGATCACACCCACTTCCACTTGCGTCGGGTTACGCCAGCGCATTATCGTTACTCTGGCGCAAGTTTACGCGCAACTGCTATGTGAATTACAGGAATTGCGCTGAAAGGGTCTTCAGAGTAACGTAAATGAGAAGCGTTACTCCAGAGGAAAGATACTCTCATCTACCTGAATCTGGCCCAGAATATATAGTCAATGGAAGTGTTAAATCCAATGGATCCACAGATACAAGTCCAAGAAAAGTTTAAGAGGAGGCTGTAAACATCCAGTGTGTGTTGAATAGTTCCAAAAAACGTGAAGCCAGCCCGTCACCTGAAGGTAAAATTAAAGGCTTACCAGAAAGCCTGTGACCGCCCTTCTCAGGGGGGTCAAACAGGCCTGTAAGATGAATATATCCTGCGGGGCAGGTGAGAAGATCCTCTGTCTCTCACACCTTCGATGACTACAAACCACGGCCCACAGGTCCTCCCAGGAACGTAACAGGTGTGTGTATGGAGTGATGAGAGACACGCTCAAAGTGAGGTATGCCGCAATGGAAATGAAACAAAAAAAAAAAGAGTTCCATAGTGCAGGCGTTTAAAATATTGAAGGAATTTTCCTCTATAGACTTCATGAATATCTGCTTATTGCTTGAATTTGCCGTTTGAAGTCTGTTTTATATGATGTGCATATTCAACTATTTGTACATGTATTGTATTCTGTATTTATTTATGAAAATTCTCAATAAAATATTTGAAACAGAAAATATTGAAGGAATTTATTAATGGCTATAAAATACAAGCTCTCTCAATCAAGGAGAGATGATAAGTATCCTTGCAAGGAAGTAAAAAGCAGAACTGACGCCAAACGGAGCTGTTTGCTTTTTACTTCATTGCAAGGATACTTATCTCTCCTTGATTGAGAGAGCTTGTATTTTATAGCCATTAATAAATTCCTTTAATATTTTAAACACCTGCACTATGGAACTATTTTTTTGTTTCAGCTGCCCCGCAGGATATATTCATCTTACAGGCCTGTTTGACCCCCCTGAGAAGGGCGGTCACAGGCTTTCCGGTAAGCCTTTAATTTTACCTTCTGGTTTGATTGTCACAAGTCTTTCATATTTAAAGGATCACTAAAGGAAATTTTTTTTTTAGCTAAATAGCTTCCTTTACCTTACTGCAGTACTGGTTTCATGTCATCATTGTTCGTTTTTGCTTTGATGTTGCTGTAATCCTGCTCTGATCTCCACACTTCCTGCTTGTCTGTTTCCTTATAACCACAGTACTGGGAGCTTTTTTCACGGTGGTTCAAGCTGTCATTACTGTGTGTCTAAAACTTCATTTTAAAAACAAAACACTGCCCTGGATTTGTTTGTTTTTGTTCTGTGTCTCTCTCTTCTTCACAGAAACATGAAGCCAGTTCAAAAGTGAAACTAACTTGCAGGCACATTATATGATTGATTTTTTATCTATTTTTAATAATTTTTAAAAGGAATCAGTTAACTTTTATGTCTCTATACCCTGTAAACAGTAATTTCAGCAAAAATGTTTTTCCTTTAGTGACCCTTTAATGTTTATGATTCATACACTTTGATTAAATATCCAGCGCTACACTGTTTTTACACATTTCGTTTTTTGCACTTGATATCAAGGTTTAATGCCGCGTACACACGGTCGTTTTTTGCGATGAAAAAAAACGTCGTTTTTTAAAACGTCATTTAAATTGATCGTGTGTGGGCAAAACGTCGTTTTTTGTCTTAAAAAGAACAACCAAAAAAAAATTCCAACATGCTTGAATTTTTTGTGTCGTTTTTCAAAACGTCGTTTTTTGTTTCACAAAAAGTCACCGTGTGTAGCAAAAACGTCGTTTAAAACGACGTTTTTCAACCCGCGCATGCCCAGAAGCTAATTATGAAGCGAGCTTCAATGGAAAAGTGTGGTGAACGTAACCTCGTTTTTTGTGAAAAAAACGATGGTGTGTATGCAACATCGTCTTTGAAAGTGACGTTTCAAAAACGTCGTTTTTTACTTCACAAAAAACGTCGGGTTTTTTCATCGCAAAAAACGAGAGTGTGTACGCGGCATTAGTGTTTAGCTGCAGGAAGCCCTCAGGGACTAATAATATTCAATAATTTTTTCACTCAATTTCACTTATTCTTTACCAAGCGCAAATTTTTCTGCCCCCCCCTCCTTTTTAAGCATAAGGAACTTCCAAGAGATGTGGGTGACCCAGGAGATCGACACTTCCAAAAGTGCCAGTTCCCCTGCAGCTTTTAGGGGGGTTATATCTTAGGTTTGGAACAGTATTCACCAACAGAAGAGGTAACCATTCCCTTCCTCATTTTACAGATATTCAATCCCCAGCAAACTTTAGTGTAGAAACGGGATCGCTTTAACTTAGCAAAACTCCAAAAGGGTCTATCAATCAATGTTTTCATGCAATAATCACACAACTTTCACCAACGCTTTACCCATTTCTCACATATGATTGGATTAAAAAAAATGTGTGAATCTTGTGTGAATGTTGCTTGAAAACATCAGCTAATTGATTATGTATTCAAACAGCCCAGAAATCAAATTGCTTATTTGTGATTCTCCTTGTGAACACTTCTATTCTGTACGAATTATATAACATAATTTTTAAAGCATGCTGCAAGGTTTTGTTAAACTTTGATCATTTATTTCAGGACTTTGCCAATTTGTTTGAACGATTGTACAATTTGTATAGCATTTAACCAATATTATAGAAACCCACTAATATATACACAGAATTCCTAATGTCAATGTTAAAAATACAAATATTTTATAACTACTAGCACTTTCATTGTACTTGTTCACAGCTGACAGCACGGGTACTCACTCTCTCTATACTCGTTACCAAGATTATGAGATCATGTTTCATGTATCAACAATGCTTCCATTTACTGCAAGCAACAGTCAACAGGTAACCAATGAAAAATAAGCATCAACAAATATCTTAGGCGATTGCTTACTTTTTATTTTATAACTGATAATCTAAATCACATTATGTGGACAGTAATCCATAATTTATATCACATTCATGTTTCTGTCTTCATGTTGTTGGAAGCATTTTATTCTACTTTTTTTGTACATACCCTAAAACACATGCATATTTTAATTCCCCCTTTGGAGTTTTATTGAGGTGCTAAACAGACCTTATAAAGTTATTATACATAATATAAAATACTAGGGCCTATGTTTTTACACCAGCTCTTAATCTGCAGACTATTGGGTTGGTAAAGTATAAAGAGATTTCAAACTCTTTTGTTTATTTGTAGCATATAACAATGTTCTTTATTTAAAATGTGGACCTTTTTTGTGTGCTGGGTTTAGCTGATAATGCATCCACATATGGCATTATTCAAGTTCATATTCATTAGGCTTCATGCACAAGGGGGAAGTAAGAGGGCCATCCATAGTACATTAGGGTGCAGTGTACAGCCTGCTGCACGTATGCACAAAACTGTACCCAAGTACCACTAGCATCTATATATCTTCATACAGCAGTTGCATATTTAGTCTGTCATTGATTTTGACTGGCTGCTAACAGTGGGCTGTATGCTGCATATGTGACTGCCGGGCAGAGAATTATGCCCCAGTGTATGCTCTACAGCCCTCTTGCAGCAACATGCATGAAGCCATGAAGGATTAAAAAAAAGAGACTGCAAATATTTTGTGTTACAGAAAACTTTAAACAACTCAAAGAAGCATTGCGCCTCACACTTGTAATACTTAAAATAAATCATTACGGTTGCATAGTAAAGTGTTCATTATATGGCATAAAAGAGAACATTTTAATACCTAAATGTAGTGGAACCATAAGTAAAGATATAAACCTGTCCAGCGTAAAGTTATTCCCCATAAATGAGGTGCAACCCGGTAACAGACATGCACAGGTCAGCTGAAGAGCAGCTGCAGCAGCACCGTTACGGACGAGCAGAGCAACCACACTTGCAGGACAACACATCCGTATGCCAACATGCCAGGGGCAGCCATGGTCATAGCACTACTGCATCAACAGGCACGGAGGAGGGCACAGGAGAGGATATATAACGAACGCGCATTAACGTCTTCGACATGGGGGAATCGGAGGTGTATTGCATCTTCAGATTCAGCCCTGATGCCATCCTGGAAGTAGCCACAACCCTGCATGATGAAATCACCAGCCAGACGGGACGCTCACATGCAGTGCAGCCACTGGTCAAGGTACTGGCAACACTCCATTTCCTCGACGGTGGATCTTTCCAACGTACAAGTGGAGTCGTGTCTGGGATGTCACAATCCACCATGAGCAGATGCATGCACCAGGTTGTCCCGGCAATCCTCACATGCATGTCCCACATCATCAAACCGACCCATGAGCACCTGTGGCAGAAGGCAATACAGCATTGCCGGATTCCCATGCACTGTCGGGGCCATTGATTGCATACATGTGGCACTATAGCCCCCCCCCCCGTGCCACAGAGCACATATACCGCAATCGTAAGCAGTGGCATTCCATCAACGTACAGGTGATAACCAATGCCCAATGCCTCATATGGCACGTCCGTGCCAAACACCCAGGGGCCAGCCACGACAACTACATATACTGTCAAAGCACCATCCCAAAGGAATTCGAACAGAACGTGTACAGGGACAGCTGGCTGCTTGGTGAGTGACATGGGAGTCAGGCATGACTGTCCGACCCCATGATGCAGACATCACGAGGGGCACATGTACGGCTAACATCCTCCTGTCTTTACCCTTCCAGGTGACTCGGCATATGCACTTGGGCCCCATCTCCTGACTCTATACCACAATTCCCAAACCAGAGGCGAGAGAAGATACAATGCTGCACACATACGCACCTGTGCAGTGGTGGAGGGCAGATTTGGCATCCTGAAGTTCAGTTTCCAATGCCTGTATAAGTCCTGTTGTGTTCCTCAAACTTTGTGTGCCAGATCATCGTGCATGTTGTGTGCTGCACAACTATGCCATGAGAAAGGGCCTAGAGTATGACATATGTGATGACCTAACCCCTGAACCAAACAGTTCCCCCCTGCCAGAGACTACCCCGTCTGCTGAAGCAACAGCAGTCAGGAGTTGCCTCGTGGAATGCATCTTTGCACATTAAACACACACATTCATCCTGGAACACGGACAATGCACACATGCGCACCACTGTGGTCCCTAGCTCACACACACTACATCCACCTCATATTGGTTTAGCACAAGTCCACCGCGCAGGATTCGGGAGCAGCAATGCCACGCCAAGGCACCAATGATGTTGCTGTACATTCATACCACATCCACACGGTCGTGGGGATAACCTCTCCCTGATGATCCAAGATGACCCCTGCCAGTGGACACGCAGACACATTGGCCACACACACATACTCAAACACCAGTCACACCGTAGCACTGACATCACCGGGCAAACCTTGCCCCTGCAAACCGGTGTCCAGTCGCCATAGACACTTCTGCACTCCTGACTGTGTGCTGTGACATCCGTCAAAAGGAAAGAAAAAATTTGGATCATGCCATTGTCCGCCATGGCAAGCCCTTACAGGTGCACGGCACATGCCTCAGTGCACGTCACCCAACAAAAATAACTCAGATTCTGAGCTGCACTCTCGGGACAGTCACTTGTCATTTGCCCTCTCGCGGTCCATGCCTCATGCCCAGGGTTCTGCTCCGCAGTTGTCGTGGCGATGACTCGGGTGGGGCATCACGTGGTGGTTCATCCCCTGGGCTGACGCTCCTGGAGCTGGTTTGAGATGTTGCCTGCATCCCCTTTAAGGCAATGGCAATGCAGGTCAGCACGCCATTTGTTTTAGCCTGAGCAGGCGCAGAGGGGTGTTGTGCATGGGTCTACGTCACAGCGCATGTGCAGTTCGTGATACTCCGGGCGTAAAACACTGCGCCACGCTAACATACCTGTCTGGCTCGGCCCATCATTTGCATGGGGTCACGCCCACTTCCACCTACGCCAGCGCGTGCATTCGAAAACCCATGCCACGCTGGTGCAACGTTGGGATCCCTGGCTTGCTGAATGCAATGCTTGCCTCTCCGCGCTACGTTGGCGTGGCGTAACTTGTTTGCTCTACGGCAGCGTAATGTGCGCCTTGCACTCTGTGAATCTGGGCCATACTCAACAGGATCTAAAATTACCCTTACTACTCAATTGATCTTACCACTGCACCAAAACTACATAAACTTCTTCGTAAGCTGCCACTTTAAATTAATATGTAATAAAAGTGGGCAGAGACCAGGGGATGCTCCTCCTTCCCCGGATTA
This sequence comes from Rana kukunoris, assembly GCA_029574335.1. Lineage (NCBI taxonomy): Eukaryota > Metazoa > Chordata > Amphibia > Anura > Ranidae > Rana > Rana kukunoris. Next base: position 273,604,971 of record CM056059.1, on the reverse strand, counting down.
CCCCCCGCATGAGTCTCCCCTGAGGAGCCGGGGCGGTGGCCGTGGCCACCCCAGGCGTGGGTCACGCCAGCGGCGGTAGTTTTTTTTCTCTTTTCTGTGTTGTTTTTTTTTTATTTATTTTTTGCTGGGCATTTTTTTTTTTTGCTGGCCATTTCTTTTTATTCCTGGGCATTTTTTGGGGGGGATTTTTTTATTTTTATGTTTGTGAATGATTTTGGAATGTGGGAGTGACATTCCTGACGGAAAAGGGGTGTCACCCTCATTTGTGGTGGAGAAGGGTTCCCCAGGACCAGGGAGAAGTGATCCCCAGGTCCGTGTGAATGGTGTATGAATGTACAGTGACATAATTGGAGCCATGGCGTGGCGTTGCTGCTCACAAGTCCTGCATGGTGGGCTTGTGCTAATCCAATGTGATGAGGATGTGGTGTGTGTGATCTAGGGACCACAGTGGTGTTTATGCATGCATTCTCATTGTGCCATAATTAATGTGTGTGTTTAACGTGCAAAGATGCCTAATGTGAGCTGTCTCCTGGCTGCTCTTCCCTCAGAAGAGGGGGTAGCCTCGGTTAGGGGGGGGATTGTCTGGTTCGGGGATCAGTTCATCACGTATGTCAATCTCCAGGCCCTTTCTCACTGCGAAGTTGTGCAGCATGCAACATGCACCGATGATCTGGCACACAAAGTTTGGGGAATACAAGAGGGTACCCCCAGACTTATCCAGGCATCGGAAACGTGACTTCAGGAGGCCAAAGGTGCGCTCTACCACTGCACGGGTACGTGCGTGTGCTTCATTGTATCTTTCCTCTCCTGGGGTTTGGGGGTTCCGGATAGGAGTCATGAGATGGGGTCCCAGTACATATGCAGAGTCACCTGGAAGGGAAAAGACAGGAGGATGTTAGTAGTGCATGTGCCCCTTGTGATTTCTGCATCATGGGGGGGGCAGTCATGCCTGCCACCCATGTCACTCACCAGCCAGCCAGCTGTCCCCATACACGTTCTGTTCAAATTCCATTGGGATGGGGTTCTGGATGTATATGTAGCTGTCATGGCTGGATCCGGGGTGTTTGGCACGGATGTGCCATATGAGGCATTTGGCATCGACTATCACCTGTATGTTGATGGAATGCCAATGCTTCTGATTGCGGTATATGTGCTCTGTCTCACGGGGGGGCTGGAGTGCCACATGTGTGCAATCAATGGCCCCCACGGTGCATGGCAATCTGGCAATTCTGTAGAAATCTGTCATCGCCTTCAGCCGCAGGTCCTCCTGGGTGGGTTTGATGATTTGGTTGGCCATGCGTCTGAGAATTGCAGGGATAACCTGGTGCACACATCTGCTCATGGAGGATTGTGACATCCCAGCCACCACTCCACTTGTTCTTTGAAAAGAGCCACTGGCAAGGAAATGGAGTGTTGCCAGGACCTTGACCAGTGGCTGCACTGCATGTGAGCGGTGTGTTGGGCTGGTGATGTCCTCCTGCAGGGTTGTAGCTAATTCCATGATGGCATGAGGGGTGAATCTTAAGATGCTATACACCTCAGAATCACTCATGCCAAAGAGGTCTATGCATGTGCGGTATATCCTCTTCCGTGCCCTCCTCCGTGCCCTCCTCCTTCTGCGCTCATCTAAAGTCAGTAGTATAGCTATGAGCAAGGATGCCCTTGGCATGTTGGCATACAGATTGTTGTCCTGCAAGTGTGGCTGCTCAGCTTGTCCCTAACGGTGTTGCTTTAGCAGACATGTAGACAGACTGTCCAATTTTAAACCTGCTTTTATATGGACTAACTTTAGACCGGACGTGCAGCTGATGCGCACAGCGCGTAGCCTGCACCGCACAAACTTACTTTTGTGGATCGCCGTATCTCCCTCATTTGCATATTTGCCTAGCAAATCAATGGTGTGTCTAGTGCATTTTTGCGCGCACGATGCGCCGGTCTATCGAAATTACGTTGGTCGAAAAATTCTAGATTTCAGGCGTATATCGTTTTGGGGATACGGCGCATAGATACGCAGGCGCATATTTAGACTTACGCCGCGCATCTCCTGAAACGCCGACTTAAGTGCTTTGTGAATCTGGCCCTTTATGATTTATGGTATTAAGGTTTGAAGCCCTTTTCTTAATTTGTTTTCTTTCAGCAGCTTAGTAGATTTCCCCTACTTATTTTTATGTGGTAATGCAGTGTTCATTTTGACATCAAATTTCAGTTTAGTTTTAGTCATAATCTTTGACTACAATGCCATTTTAATTAGTTGTATTTTAGTCATCAGAATTGTTCTAGTTTTAGTCGTATTTTAGTTAATTAAAATAAGTGTGATTTCCTTAATGAAAAAATACTACTAAGGTTTAAACAATAATAAACAACACAATCAAAATGTCAAATGTATTTGTTGTATTGTATATACTTAAAGTGAAGTGAAGTGGGAATACACAATGTTGTATTCCTAATTCAAAAATATGCCACCTTTTGCTATTATCCTTCTTCAAATTCTCAAATTCCTATTGCTATGATGCATGGTTTCAACTTCTTGCTAGAGGGCGACTATTAGGCATGAGCCAAACACCCCCCGGTTCGGTTTGCGGCAGAACATGCAAACTGACCAAATGTTCATGCGAACACTGTTAAAGTCTATAGGACCCGAAAGTGAAAAATCAAAAGTGATAATTTTAAAGGCTTATATGCAAGTTATTGTCATAAAAAGTTTTTGGGCACCCAAGGGGGCATAATTATGCAGTTTTTCCAGGAGCAGTGATTTTAAAAATGCTCTAAGTGAAACTTTTGTGTAAAAATTATTAAAATAAATAAAAATAAATAAGAAAACAATACTTTTTTTTTTTAAAGACGTGTGCAGAAGCTAACGCATACGTGAGTAGCGCCTGCATATGAAAACGGTGTTCAAACAACACAAGTGAGGTATCACCGCAATCGTTACAGCAAGAGCAATAATTCTAGCCTAAGACCTCCTCTGTAGCTCAAAAGATGCAGCCTATAGAATTTTTTAAACGTTGCCTCTGGAGATTTTTAAGGGTAAAAGTTTGATGCCATTCCACGCGCGGGCGCAATTTTGAAGCATGACATGTTGGGTATCATTTTACTCGGCGTAACATTATCTTTCACAATATATAAAAAATGTGGCTCACTTTACTGTTGTCTTATGTTTTAATACAAAAAAGTCCCTTTTTTCCCAAAAAAGTGAGCTTGTAAGACCGCTGTCAAATACGGTGTGACAAAAAGTATTGAAATGACCGCCATTTTATTCCCTAGGGTGTTAGAAAAATATATATATAATGTTTGGGGGTTTTAAGTAATTTTCTTGCCCAATTTTTTTTTAATCTTGTAAATGCCAAATCTGAAAAACAGGCTTGGTCCTCAAGTGGTTAAAAAACTTTTACCTTTACAACCCCTTTAACTCTTACAAGAGATAATTTCCCTTCCAAGGGGGAAATTCTCTCTTGCTTCCTTTTGTCTCCCTCCGTTTGTAAGTAGGAGTCATTTGTAAGTCGGATGTTTGAAAACAGGGGGCCGCCTGTATATACTATACAGCCTGCCCTATACATTTTGCGGAAAATTGGGCCTTAGGTGTTGGTGGTACAGAACACTGTAAGCCCTCACAGATACACTTGGTGGGTGCAGGAACAGGCCCTGCTGTGAAATATTAGATCACAAATTTAAATTGTACGCCCCTGTAAAACAGGGGCAGAAAAATTGGACCTTAGGCAGTGGTGGTGGTGCCACAACACTGTAACCAGATTCTCTTGTTGAGCCCTGCTGTAAAATATTAGAGCAAAAATTGTAATTACATGGCCCTGTTAAACAGGGGCAGAAAAATTGGGCCTTAAGCAGTGGTGGTGCCTTGAACCAAACATATTCTTAAAAGCTATCATCATGAAGATTGAGGAGAAATAGGATAGTCCCTTAGCATAATAGGATAGTCACTCAGCATAGGCAGTCTTCAAGGGATCCCACATCCATAGACAAATCAATTGGTTACATCAGCATCAGGTGCTTGGTAGCTGGTGATCTAGGACTGATTCATTTTTGTGAATGTGAGCCAAGCAACAGGGTCTGTGGACAGGTGCCCTCTGTGATCAGTTACAAAACCTCTAGCAGCACTGAATATGCGTTCAGCAAGAACGCTGGATACAAGACAGGCCAGTAGCTCAATTGCATATTGAGCAAGCTCTGGCCAGTGGTCCATCCTCTAGACCCAGTAACCCAGTGGATGTTCTATTGGAAAGGTCTCCAAGTCTGATATTGCCCCTAGATGTTACTGCACCATGTAATTCAGATGCTGGTGATGGTTGATGGAACCGATCAGACCTTGGCGCTGAGGACTAAAGAATTGTCTGAAGGCATTGGTCAGCCGGCCACCTTCTCCATCGCTCTTTCTGTGACTGAACAAAGCCTCAGCAACACGTTGTCCAGCACCAGGAAATTGTAACCTCCCAGGCTCTGGAAACACTATGCACAAACCTTTCTGCAAGGTCTCCCAAAGATGTTTCATCATCTGCTCCCTCTGTGAAGGCTGGATAAGTTCTGCAACCTTACATTTCCTTTGAAGGTCATTATATGACTGGCAGAAATTACCATAGACTTTCCTGGCCTGCCTCAAGAGATCCTGTAAGCCTGGGTACCTGCTCAAGAACCGCTGCACCACCAAATTCAGGACCAGAGCCAAAACAGGAAACATGGGTCAAGTGTCCCTGTCGGAGGGCGGAGAGGAGGTTGGTGCCATTGCCACATACAACCATTCCTGCCTGAAGCTGGCATGGCGTCAACCACCTCTGAGCCTGGCCCTGCAGAGATGACAGAATTTCTGCCCCAGTGTGGCTCCTGTCCCCTAAGCAGGCCATCTCAAGCAATGCATGGCATCCTTTTGCCTGAGTGCTTGCGTTGCCCCTTAAAGCGGAGGTTCACCCAAAAATCAACTTTCTGACATTAGATCCAGCATACTGCTAACATCTGCAGTATGCTGGGGGTTTTTAATTTTTTACCCGAAGTGACTCTCGGGTATTTTCGGAAAGGTGTGACTCGCCTTAGCAGCCCGTCAATCGACTCCTCTTGGCTTAGGAAAGCCCATTCCCCGCAGGATTCCCCGCTTGGAGCCGAATAACAACGGCTTATAAAACGAGAAGTACAAATTATTATTTTTTTTAAAAAAACAGCATACTGCAGATGTTAGCAGTATGCTGGATCTAATGTCAGAGAGTTGATTTTTGGGTGAACCTCCACTTTAAACGCCTATGGAAGAGGCCATAGAGGAAGAAGAAGAGGAGGGAAGGAGGAGAGAGCTGTGGCAGAATCACCACTACTAGCATTTTGGAGACGTAGTGGTGGAACAAGATCCAACAATGCTGAACCCTGTCCTGCATCCTTACCAGCTGCCAGCAGAGTTACCCAGTGCGCCGTTAAAGAAAGGTAACAGTCCATGTTCATGCCTGCTGGACCATGAGTCAGTCAAGACATTGCCTTCCACATGCCGGTAGAGAGCTGGGCTGGCCTTCCGTGAAAAGAAATGCTGTTTGGGAACCTGCCACTGAGGTACCGCACATTCCACAAATTCACAAAAGGGGGCAGAGTCTACCAGCTGAAAAGGCAGCAGTTGCAGTGCTAGCAATTTGGCCAAGCTAGCATTCAGATGCTGAGCATGTGGATGGCTGGGACTGAATTTCTTTTGACGGTTTGGCAACTGTGGTATGGAAATTTGCCTGCTAAAATCGGATGTTGGTTTACCGCTAGCAGATTGTCCTCAAGTACTTGGGACACAAGTGCAGGTTTCTGAGAGGACTGATAGGTATAGTATGGTTGGAGATCTTAGCTAATGAGGAGCAAAGGAGAGGTCTGCCTTGTTCTTTAATGTGGGTCTTTTAAGTGCTGTTGCCAATGGACTGCATGGGAGGTCATCATATGTCTGGTCAAGCATGTGGTGCCCAAATGGCTGCTGTTTTGGAAATGCTTGATACGCTTCAGACATTGCAAACAGCAATGGTGTGATCTGCTGCACACGTGTCAAAAAAAGCCCACACCAAAGAACTTTTTAAAATATGCAGGGAGTCAGCAGCACTCTGCACCTATTAAAATTATAAAAAAAAAGAGAGAATTTGCGCTAGGTGCTGACTGAAAGATAAGTGAGGAAAATTAATAAAAAAATGAATGTTAAAAATAATCCGTGACAGATATCCTGCTGCTAAGCACTATAACCCTGATATGGGACACAACAAGAAATATACAACAAAAGTGCAGCGCTGGATACTAAACAGTGTAAACCATATGTTACAATAATTATTTGTGATGGTGAATCCTTAAAGTTCAAATAAATAAAAATGACACAAAAATATTAAAAATTGTGCTAAAAAGTCCTTAAATCAGATACAATCCCAATGAAGGTGCAATAAAATCCATAAATGTAAGTGTCCAATAAAGAAATTTGCAGTGTATCAAACAGAATAGTGTCATCCAATTCATGGGCTGCCCACCACCTAAGGTAGAAATGAAGGCTTACCAAAAAGCCTGTGACCGGGGGTCAGACAAGACTCAATAGAGTGATGGTCCTCACTGGGGCAGTGGAATATCCTTCCACAAACGATCAGCTGGCAGATGATGAATGCGTGATCACAAACACACTAACAGGAGGCAATCCATGCACATCAATGGGCATCTCATTCCATGGGTGTAAGAGCAGACATCCGGTGGGTAGCAAAAAATTTTCCAAAAGGAAAAACTGATATCGAGGTAATAACTTTATCCAGTCTGGCGGGAAAATTGCTCAGCACTATGCACCCTTAACCTGCTTAGCTCTGGGTTGTGATGCAATAGGGTGGCTGCCCTTAAGCTGCCCCCTGGAGGGCATCCGGCCTCATTGGAGATTTGCCTCCTCCCCCTCCTCTCTTCTATCAGGCACCTAAGTAGAGTCAGTGACCTCATAATCCCCTCCCTCCTCGTTACTGGAGCAAACTTGGCAGTATGCTACAGCTGAGGGAACATGACTGCCAGTTTCTTGTCCTTCTTGGGCACCCCCTCTCTCTTCCTCAACCTGGGTACCATTATCGGAGCCTTCCAGTCGTTGCGCATCCTCCTGCAGTATGTACCTGACACTGAGGTCGAATAGTTTGAGGGACTCCTCTGTACATGATGGTGGGGCTATGGAAGGAGTGACTTTTGACATGGAACCAATGGAATAGGCTGCTTTGGCAGCTGCATTGGCAGGCAAACTACTCTGAAACTGGGTGACAGGATGAGGAGGATGAGGACGGCTTTGTTATCTATTCAAACCAACTCTTCTGCATGCTGTGGCTCAATAATATGGCCAGCTGCAGAAAAAAAGGACAAGCTTGCCCCATGGCCACGTGCTGAGGATTCCCCATGTCCGCGACCAGCACTATTGACTGTAGACACAGAGCCTGCTTGCCCTCTTTTAGTGGCCTGAGAGTGTCTGCCTCTCCTTGGTGGCCTTCCGGACATGCTGTAAATTTTGTTTAGAAAACCACACTACACTGTATTGTGTACTGTGTACACCGCCAGAAAAGTAGTAGCAACTGCAGTATGGGTCCACGGTACTGTGTACACCAACAGAAGTGTAATAGTAACTATGGGTGCTCTGTATCATGTATATGTATTGTCTATGGGTGCACGGTACTGTGTATACCGCCTGAAGTATATTACAAAAAAGGACACCAGGCAGTGTGTGTGTGTGTGTATATATATATTGTGAGGGGCTAGCTCGGCAGCGGGTCTGTGCGATTCCCTGGAAGGGTTCAGCACACAGAAAAGTACTAGGCACAGCAGACCGTGGTAGGAGAAAACAAAAAAAAAGGTGCGGTTTTATTTTAAATACACCACAAAAAATGATGACAGAAAACAAAAGAAATAACAAAAATAAATCCTGGTCAACTTGACCTGCTTGCTACACACGCTGGTGTCCCTAACTACCAACTAGGTACAGCCTTGTGCTGCCCCAGTCCCTGACTCCCTGGAGTTTAAATGTTTTAGTAATAGCCACACAGGCTTTAGCTCACCGCACACAGCACAAAGCACTGACAGTCCACACAGGTCTGCCTCCAGCTTGGAGTGACACTCTATTAATGCTGGGAGCTTTTACAAGAGGCCCTAACGAGCCCACCTGAAACAGCTGGGGTAATCAAGTCCTCCTAGCAGGACTCCCAGCACTCCCCCTAGAGTTAAAAAGTGGCATAAAGCCTGAATCTAGGAGAGATATACCTGTCCTCTTGGACGCAACCAGGGGATTTAACCTGCCTACTGTCACATACCCCCCCCCCCTCTTGTTTCAACCATTTGGACGCCAGGGCGATGTTTTACAGTGAAAGTGAATTCTTGTAGGGACAGGAACCATCTGTTTACTCTTCGGTTTGTTTCTTTGTTTTGGGCCATCCACTTTAAGGGAGCGTGGTCCGTAACTAGGTCAAAATGCCGACCCAGCAGGTAGTATCTAAGAGAATCTAGAGCCAATTTCACCGCTAAACATTCCTTCTCAATAGTGGCATAATTGACCTCATGGGACTTTAATTTCCTACTGAGGTAAATGACCGGATGTTCTTCTCCATTCCAGACCTGGGACAATACTGCTCCCAACCCCACGTCAGAGGCATCCGTTTGTACCACAAAGTCCCTGGAGAAATCTGGGGAGTACAAGACTGGCTGGCTACATAAAGCTTCCTTTAAGGCCTGGAAGGCTGCTTCCGCGTCTGTGGTCCACTTAACCATGAGCGAGTCTTTCCCCTTGGTCAGGTTGGTTAATGGCACAGCCTGAGAGGCAAAGTGGGGAATAAATCGCCGATAATAACCAGCGATTCCCAGAAAGGCCCGTACCTGCTTCTTGCTGTTAGGACGTGGCCAATTCTGTATGGCCTCGACTTTATTGACTTGGGGTTTGATCACTCCCCTCCCAATGGTGTACCCAAGATATTTGGCCTCTTCCTGTCCAATGGTACACTTCTTTGGGTTGGCCGTAAACCCAGCTTCCCGGATAGAGTCTAGGACTGCTTTACCTTAGGCAGATGTGAGGCCCAATCTGGGCTATGGATAACTACATCATCCAGGTAAGCTGCAGCATACTTCTGGTGGGGCCTCAGAATCTGGTCCATTTTCCGCTGAAAGGTTGCCGGGGCATTCTGTAACCCAAACGGCATTCTTTTATACTGGAATGCCCCGTCTGGGGTTACAAACGCAGTTTTCTCTTTGGCCGACTTAGCCAAGGGAATTTGCCAATACCCTTTTGTGAGATCGAGAGTTGTCATGTACCGGGCTGTTCCTAGCCGGTCGATTAACTCATCGATACGAGGCATGGGGTAGGTGTCAAATTTTGTAACTTTGTTCAGCTGTCGAAAATCATTACAAAAACGCCAGCTCCCATCCGGTTTAGGCACTAAGACTATAGGGCTGGACCAGTCACTTTGGGATTCCTCTATCACCCCCAACTTAAGCATTTTCTGTACTTCCTCCCGTATTGCCTCCCGTCGGGCCTCTGGGATGCGATAGGGTTTTAACTTCACCCTTTCACCAGGCGGGGTTATAATATCATGCTCTACCCCAGACCTTTGTCCCGGCAGCTCAGAGAAAACCTCTTTGTTGTGAAGCACAAACTCCTTAACCTCCTGTTGTTGGGGCTTTGACAAGGTGACTGCTATTCCTACCTCAGGAATCACGCAATCAGACTGAGCTGGTGACAAAGTTTCTGCGACTAGGGATTCCCTATCCCTCCAGGGTTTCAACAGATTGATGTGATAGATCTGTTCGGGCTTTCGCCTTCCTGGTTGTCTGACTTTGTAATTCACTTCGCTCACTTTTTCCAATATCTCGTAGGGGCCTTGCCATTTGGCGAGGAACTTACTTTCAACTGTAGGGATAAGTACCAACACCCTATCCCCTGGGGAGAAGGTACGGGTCTTGGCCCCACGGTTATACACTCTCTGTTGTGCCAATTGTGCTTGGGCTAAATGTTCCTTTACGATTGGCATTACCTGTGCAATTCGATCTTGCATCAGGGCGACATGCTCAATCACACTCCTGTGGGGAGAACTCTCACTTTCCCAAGTTTCCCTGGCGATATCCAACAGCCCTCTTGGGTGTCTCCCATAGAGCAACTCGAAGGGTGAGAAACCCGTAGAGGATTGTGGTACCTCCCTAATGGCAAACATTAAATAGGGAATGAGACAGTCCCAATCCTTTCCATCTCTATTCACCACCTTCTTTAACATTTGTTTAAGGGTTTTGTTGAACCTTTCAACCAACCCATCTGTTTGGGGGTGATACACAGATGTACGCAATTGTGTCACTTTGAACAACTTGCACAGTTCTTTCATAACCCGAGACATAAAGGGTGTACCTTGGTCCGTGAGCAGTTCCTTACAAATACCCACGCGGCTAAAAACAAGAGATAGCTCTTTGGCTATTGTTTTGGCCGAGGTATTTCGGAGAGAAATCGCCTCTGGATAACGGGTGGCATAGTCCAATATAACCAAAATATACTGATGCCCCCTAGCGGACTTCACTATTGGACCTACCAAATCCATGGCGATCCTCTCAAAGGGAACCTCAATGATGGGAAGGGGTACTAGCGGGTTACGGAAATGTGGCATAGGTGCCGACATCTGACACACAGGGCAGGAGGAACAATAATTTTCTATTTCCTTCACGACCCCAGGCCAATAAAATCTCTGCAACACTCTCTCTCGGGTTTTCTCTGTCCCCAGATGACCCCCAAGAATGTGCCCATGGGCCAACTCTAACACCAACTTCCTGTAGGGTTTGGGCACCACAAGTTGCTCAATGGTTTCTTCTGCCCTTTGAGCCACCCGATAGAGTAGGTCCCTTTCTGTGATGAAGTACGGGAAAGTGCAGTTCGTATCTGGGTTCACTAACTCGCCATCTATTTTCACTATGTTTTCTCGTGCCTTTATTGGGGTGAGATCTTTTAACTGTTCGGTGGCAAAGTTTTCCCTGTGAACCTCGAGATCAGAAAACTCTACAGATGGCATGTTTTCTTCTGAGGATGTTGGCTCCTCCCCAGTTTCTTGCGTCTCCCCTGTCAATACCGACAAGGGGACTTCTGGAGAGTCCTCACCACTCTCAGAGGCATTCTGGTATGTAGAGGCACCAGTGGGGGGCTCAGGATAATCCCACAGTTCCCAGAACTTTGGAAAATCCCTTTCCACAATGGCATCATGTGGTAAGCTAGACACTAATCCCACCGGATGAGAGAGGGTACCTTTGGAGGTCTCAAAACACACTGTAGTCACCGGATACTCTCGGGTGTCCCCATGCACACAAATAACAGCTACCTTGTTATTCCCAGAGACCTCTGTAGTAATTAATTCAGCCTTTATCAGTGTCACCAGGCTACCTGAATCTAGCAACACAACAACATTTCTACCATTGATAGACATTTTACATAGATGTTTCTCAGTTCCACGAATCGCAGTGCATGCGACTGTCGCAAACAGCGACTGACGTCTGTCCCTTAGAAAGTCGCATTGCATGGGTTCATCCACAACCGGGCAATTTGCTGCAATGTGTCCCTCGAGCCGGCAGCGGTAGCAAACAATCCTTTTTGCTGCCTCTTGAGGCCTTGACTTCCCAGCCTGTTCTCGCCAGACACTAGGGAGAACCCCCACCCTCTCACTCTCTCCACCCTCACCCCTTGGAATCATCTTACCCGCCACTGGGGATGGTCTGGTCTTAGGGGGGAAAGTCCGTGAGTCTCTGGAAGAAGCAGTCAGGTTCTCTGTAGCCAAGTACCTCTCAACAAGATCGACAAGCTTATCGGCCGTTTCTGGTTCTCCATGGCTTACCCACTTTTGGATGGTAGTAGGAAGAGCTCTCAGGAAGCGATCCATCACAACACGTTCCACAATCTTTGGAGCGGACAAAGTCTCTGGCTGTAGCCACTTCCTGCTCAGGTGAATGAGATCATACATTTGAGATCGGGGGGGTTTTCCAAGTCGGAAAGTCCAGTTATGCACACGCTGAGCCCGGACAGCCAGGGTGACGCCCGGCCGTGCCAATATTTCAGTTTTTAGTACAAAATAGTCTTTTGCTTGGTCAGGCTCTAAGTCATAATAAGCTTTCTGCGATTCGCCAGTTAACAGAGGGGCCACCAGTCCAGCCCACTGCTCCTTGGGCCATTTTTCCCTTTCAGCAGTCCTTTCAAATGTGGTCAAAAACACCTCTGGATCATCCTCTCCAGTCATTTTTGTCAGTAAACGACTCACCCCAAATGATGCAGTATTAGTGGAACCACTTGCCTCACTGGTCTGCAGACGTTGCTGTATCAAAGTCTACATTTGTTGTAGTCTCTGCTCTTGCTTCTGCAACAAGTCTATGAAGCGGGCCTCAGATTGCTGCTGGGCTTGTTGGTGAGCTTGCTGCTGGGCTTCCAAACTCTGTTGCAAAGTTCATTTGTCTGCTGTTGTACTGCGAGGCTCTGTTGTTGAGCTTGCTGCTGGGCTGCGAGGCTCTGTTGCAAAGTCGCATTTGTCCGCTGCTGATTGGCATTTGCTAGAGCCAGCTGCTTCAGCATCTCCTCCATGCTGGCCATAAAAAAAAAACTGCCGCTGGTTCTCCACCAACTGTGAGGGGCTAGCTCGGCAGCGGGTCGGTGCGATTCCCTGGAAGGGTTCAGCACACAGAAAAGAACTAGGCACAGCAGACCGTGGTAGGAGAAAACAAAAAAAAAAGTGCGGTTTTATTTTAAATACACCACAAAAAATTATGACAGAAAACAAAAGAAATAACAAAAATAAATCCTGGTCAACTTGACCTGCTTGCTACACACGCTGGTGTCCCTAACTACCAACTAGGTACAGCCTTGTGCTGCCCCAGTCCCTGACTCCCTGGAGTTTAAATGTTTTAGGAATAGCCACACAGGCTGTAGCTCACCGCACACAGCACAAAGCACTGACAGTCCACACAGGTCTGCCTCCAGCTTGGAGTGACACTCTATTAATGCTGGGAGCTTTTACAAGAGGCCCTAACGAGCCCACCTGAAACAGCTGGGGTAATCAAGTCCTCCTAGCAGGACTCCCAGCACTCCCCCTAGAGATAAAAAGTGGCATAAAGCCTGAATCTAGGAGAGATATACCTGTCCACTTGGACGCAACCAGGGGATTTAACCTGCCTACTGCTGTCACAATATATATATATATATACTGTATATATATATATATATATATATATATATATATATATATATATATATATATATATACACTGCAGCTGAGCTAACTGAATAACCTGCCTGCCTGCCTGCCTGCTCAATCTAAATCACACTCTCTCTCCGTTTACACCAACACACTACATAGGGCCGACGTGCAGGCAGCCTTATATAGTGTGGCTATATAATATAGCCAAATGACGCTATCGAGTGAGGAGATTCTGATTCCTGGTTACATGTGAGTGCAATTACACACGCATTTGTTTACACACCGCAATGATCGTTACCCCAGCTTCTATGTGGAGTAACCTTACGAAGTTCCGTCGGATGCCATGTTAAGTATGGCGTCGGGTCAGCGTCGGCTTTTTCCATCGCTTACGTCGTTTTACTAACTCGTTTGCGAATAGGGAGTTGCGTAAATGACGCTCACGTCGTTTTGACGTCGGTTTCAACGACGCTTTCCGACGTGAGCTGGAGCATGCGCACTGGGCTTTTTCCCCGGCCGGCGCATGCGCAGTTCGTTTGACGCGGGGGCGAGCTTCATTTAAATACAAGCCGCCTCATTTGAATTACGTGGGCTTACGCTGGGCCATTTTCGCTACGCCAACGCAAACGACGGAGCAAATGCTTAGGGAATACGGCACTTGCTCTAGTACGATGCGGCGGCGTAGTGTAAATGGCTTACGCTACGCCGGCGAATTTCTTAGAGAATCTGGCCCCAAGTGCTTATTGATTAAGGAAGTTATGTGAGTGTACCTACAGACATTACGTACCTTTTTCATACAGGACTTTTTTATACAGGACTCTTATCATCCAGGGGATGTCAGTTACCCTAATCTATTTGCCCAATATTGTTTAGTATTATTGTTGGCCTCTTAGTTATTGCTCATCCAGCAATATCTTTCACATTATTTGAATTTATTAGCACAGAGCTATTTTTTCACTAGGATCATTTCTATTCATTTTACACTGTGTACTGCACTAGGGTTGATTTTAGCGCACCATTATATTCACATAATGGCTATATAATATAATTATATAATATGGCTCTCTTAGCTGAGGGCGCTGGGATTGGCCAAAGCATGCAGGTCATGGTGCATGCTTTGGCCAATCATCATACAGCAATGCACTGCGATCTCGCAGTGCATTATGGGGCATTACGCAGCGCTCGAATTTGCCGCAAACGACCCATAATGTTTGTTTTTTCGAAGAAGGGGCGAACACCCGATGTTTGAGTCAAACTCATGCTCCACCCGAACATAAAGCTCATCCCTAGTGACTATGTTTTTTTTCCATGGTCCCACCGTATGTGGGAATGTAGCCACCCTCTCATATCATAACTACAAACCTATATACAAATTTACTTAAAAGGGTTGTAAAGGTTTTTTTTTAGTTTTTTCTATACTTCCTGTTTCTCCTCACTAAGCTTGCCCCATCATCCGAGCTGTTCTGGCTGGAGGTTAGTCAGCCAGAACAGCTTACTGATGAGGAACAGGAGTGAGAAATTCAGACAAAGAAAACAAAGAAAAAAAAATAACATTTAGAAGGGAAATCGAAGGAAAAGGTTAGTGAACCAACAATGCACTAGCTTAAAAGGAACCTATTTAGAAAATAAAAAAACTAATTCTTACAACCCCTTTAATGCCTGTATGTGCATTACCTTTTTATCCTCCCCTCAGCCTTACTAACATTAGTAATTGAGAATTTGTGCATGCAGAGTAAGATCAGAGGGCACTATGCAGTATGGAATTTTTAGTATTGATAGAGCGGTGCACATTACTACAAATAACATGCATTGCTCCTTCCAAAGCAACAGAAGTAAGGAGGAACAGGAGAGTTTTGGGAGCGTTTGCAGCACAGTACAAAGAAGCTGTACAGATCTCATGAAAAATCATTTGCAATGCTATTACCTAAGGGATGTGTATGAATGATTTTTGAAGATTAAGTCAGACATAAATGGTTTGAATCTCAGCCAGTTCAGCAGAAACCAGCCGAGATTCGTACAATGGGCAGGCTGAATGTACCCAAATTCATAGATTAATCAACTTGGGTACAACCAGCCTGTCGGAGTTTACAAATGCTATTATTGCTAGCGGCTGTTGAAATAATCAACACGGACTGTGTTTATGGGAGAATCAAGCAATTTTCTTTCCTGCAGAAAAGAAAATTGCTCCGTCTATGGCCTGCCTTAATGTTATTGTTTAGTGCCACTTTAAAGTCTTAAATTATTTTTATAATGTTGCATGGTAATTATTAATTATTGATTATTCTATAATGATGATTTTTTTTTCTGATTTTTCAGCTTCTCCGAAAAAGGCATATTGGTAATGACATTGTGACAATAGTTTTCCAAGAACCAGGTGCCCTCCCCTTTACTCCACAGACCATACGCTCCCATTTTCAGCATGTATTTATTGTTGTGAGAGTTCACAATCCATGTACTGTTCACACCATTTACAGTGTTGCTGTGACTCGTACGGCCGACACACCACCCTTTGGACCTCCTTTGCCTCCAACTTTTTTCCACCAGTCACCTGAACTTAGAGATTTTCTTCTCTCCAAAGCCATAAATGGTGAAAATGCAGCTGAGCGTGGGGGAAAGTTTTTAGCTATGGCCACACGAACAAGAGAAGAGTACCTTAGGGACTTGGCTCGTGATCATGTCACCACAACTACCTTGGATTCATGCTCCTCTAAACTAGCCATCTTGGGCCTTTCTAAGAAAAGAGACAGAGCTGGTAGCACGGGCCCTGGAGATAAAAGTGGAAAAGGGTCTCGCTGGGCATACAGTGTTCCTCCAGAATTCCACAGTTCTGGTGTTCTTGTGTGGACAGTTAAAGCAACAAGCGTGTGTATTAATGAAGGTACCTATATGCTGGGAATATCCTCTGAGATGGTGGTTTTAGTAGATCCAAAAAAGGAGCGTGAAGGAACGGTATGCTTCCACTGCTCATGCCGTGATGTACTTGGATGGACATACTGCAACAAGTGGGGACTGGACCTTTACTATGGACGGGCCGGAAGACTGTCCCTTTCCCCAGTAGCTAACAGTGAGGGTGAGGCAGAAGAAGAAGTAAACCACATTGTCAAGAGGCTGCAGGTGAGATAATTGTGATGGAGAAGACAATAACCAGAATTGGTTATGCTTGTGTTTTTCCTTTATCTAGGTAATAGTTGTCTCATTTCACAAATTTTTAGTACTTCAACAGACTTCTGGTTCAGCCCACTAAAAATTTTAGACATACAATTATCACCTAATAATTTACTACCGGACACAATTAGCGTGTTATTTAAATGGGAACTGCCAATATCTTATCCTGCTTTTAAAACAGATTTTCTCTGAAGTATTCCTCCCTTCCATTTCTCTACTGTTTCATGCTTGTTGTTGCTTTTAATTGCTTTTAGTGTTGTTCCTGGTTTGTTTGTTTCTATATTTATATGCTTTCACCTGTATATGGGACAAACTTTCCTTCTTGGACCTTTACATTCCCCACATGTGATATCATTGGCCCTTCTGTTCCCACACTCTTTTTGTCCAAGTTTCACAAAGAGAGAGGTAGAATGGTGTCTGCAGTCTCATATCATAGGCATGTTGTATTCAAGATGAGTTTCTCCAGCAATAGAGGTAAGCAAGTGCCCTAACATCTGGCACCAAAAACACAATTTCACTCCTTAACACCTAAATTAATATCTCAGACTGAAGACCACCAATTGAGAAAGACTGATATATGCCAATCTTTACATAACTCAGGGACACGAGTGGTGTAACTTCTTACAAGGCTACTGCACATAAAATTTAACTTAGTTAAACAGCTTTGGACAAAAATATTAAAAGCTTGGGTTTTGATGGCCCCACCAATGTGTAGCCAACTTGTCACAAATCAAGTAACTGGAACCCTGCAAAAAGTAGATATTACTGGGCAGGTGCGGCTGTAAAAAATATAGTTAATTTGTGTAGCACTACCCCCGCAGCAGCTGCTGAGTATTTTGGGCGGCATGTTACCTCTATTTCCTCACTGTCCAGGGTAGTAGAGGAGAGTTGAAATAGTTCAATGTCCACACTTTACACTTCTTTTTCTAAGATTTATTTGCAGAACTTGGTAATGAAAGAGGAAGTGGTGGAAAGGTAAACAGGTAGATAGGTTCAGGTGTATAATCTCAATTAGGTAACACTCGTGCTTCCAGCAAACAGTTCTCGTCGCCACTCTAGCCAGAATGGGTATTGCTCACCCAGATAGGTGCCTCTCACTGGACTAGCAACTGGAATGGTGCATGGAATAAAGTACAGTCTCTGCCACAGACCTTCCTTTATGAGGAGACACTTTCGCTCCAGAATCCCGTGACACAGAATTCAGCACCCAGGTCTCTCCAGATTAATTTCTGTAGAACTCAGATCTGAGCGGCGATCACCATCAAGCCTCTCAGTGTATGGTGCATCCTTCGATGAAGTTTCCAGGCCTTCTCCCAAGATACCAGCTTTTTGCATGGTCCTCTCCACGATAGGTCCTCCCCTGGCTTCCTTCATCAAGTGGCTTCCTCCCGCAGGACAGACAGCACAGGATCACCTTGAAAGCATAGTCCCAGTCTGACTACTGAGCCTACTTAGACAGATCACAACCCCGGACCAACGTGGTCATGGAGCCCAAATTTCAGGAGCACGCACACCCAGCCAGGTGGGCCAAGATGTGGTGGGACAACAGACCGACGACCCTGGTCCAATGGTGTCTGTCCCCCTCCCCAGCATGCACAGCGGGACAATCACTCCCCTGATTCGCTGTTGAGGGGAACACCCAATACACCCTGACTCTGCTGCTGCCACCCTTGACCTGGGATGGTAATAACGCCCCCGCAGGCGAACAATGGTGGTTGCTTCCAGCACAGCCATGGCTGGAACAGAGGCTAAATTTGACCAAAATCACATATGTCTGAGTCAGCTAACACTTAGACCCTCTACATTTAAAGCAGTGCCTGCCAACAGGAGCAGTCTGCTACATTTGCATCAGTACTAATATCTCACAATGTGAACAAAAGAGTTTGGGGTAAGATAAGAGCTGTGCAGCTAGCCGAAAAAATATCTGATGAAGAGAGTTGCTTTACCAAAGAAATACAGGCATTTCAACTACCAAAATAAATGCTCGCTTTGCAAAGTACGTATATACAGTATGTTTTTGAATATTTGTGAAGAAGCATTTGCTTTGAATGCCCAGTTGTGTCCCAGCAAAAATCCTTTTTTTTTCCCTTGCATGTGATTGGGTATTCAAAGTGAGATTGTCTTTATATACTAACACTGCCTTTGCAAAGTGAACATATAGGGCAAGATTCAGGTAGGAGCGGCGTAATAGTAAACTTGCGTAGCGTGTGCTATTTACACTACACCGCCGCAAATTTTACGGGCAAGTGCTGTATTCTCAAAGCACTTGCTTCGTAAGTTGCGACGGCGTAGCGTAAATAGGCCGGTGTAATACAAAATGGGAAGGTAGGGGGTGTCTTCTATTTAAATTAAGCGCGCCCCCGCGCCAAACGAACTGCCCATGCGCAGGCCTGGAACGTAGCCCAGTGCGCATGCTCCAAATCACCATGCAAATACTCAAAGAAAACGACATTAACGTCACTTACGCAAAGCTCTATTCGCGAACGTTTTATGCAAACAACGTAAAAAAATACGCCGGCACGCCGTCCATACTTAACATTGGCTGCGCCTCATATAGCAGGGGTAACATTACGCTTTTCTTA
Organism: Rana kukunoris; assembly: GCA_029574335.1. Lineage (NCBI taxonomy): Eukaryota > Metazoa > Chordata > Amphibia > Anura > Ranidae > Rana > Rana kukunoris. Next base: position 273,586,070 of record CM056059.1, on the reverse strand, counting down.
CGCAAACGACGTAAAAAAAATGCGCAGGACGGGCGTTCGTTTGGGAATCGGCGTATCTATCTCATTTGCATATTTTAGACGGGAACGCCACCTAGCGTCCAGCGTAAATATACGTAAGTGACTTACGCCAGTCATATCTTAGCAACATTTAAGCGTATCTTATTTAGAGCATACGCTTAAAGTTGCACTGGCTCAGATTAGGACTTACGACGGCGTATCTACTGATCCGCCCGTCGTAAGTGTTCCTGAATCTAGCCCATACTTTACAAAGTAAACTATACAAAGTTCACTTTACTGAGTGGGCAGTTAATACTACTTTAGTAGTCAATCATCCCCATTGCATGCTTGATGCCTTTGAATGTGTACTGTAAGCCATGCATTCCATATATGATCATTATGCCCATATTTAAAATTTACTACATACCCTATGTAACAGATACACGTAGAATTTCCCAGAAATCAAAAACTGTTCAGCAACAGTATGGGTATTTTACCTGTTACAGCTCTAAATAATTGTTTACTGCTCAGGATGCTTGGTTTAAGAATGCAGGAAGTATATTTAACTGAAGCAGGAAATGCATAACTCAGGAAGTAAGTCTGTTGAAGTACAGGAATAATTTATGCTGTAAGAATATTGCTAAACAACAAATGTTTGTTATGTACTAAAAAAGTGTAACATCAGAACATATTTTAAATATTATAAAAATAATGGTGAATGTACAGAGAACAAGGTTGTATGATTAAAGAGGTGTTCCAGCCCAAAAATGTGTTTATTAAAAGTCAGCAGCTACAAAAAGTGTAGCTGCTGGCTTTTAATAAACACTCACTTACCTGCTCCTGCGTTCCAGCGACGCGCCGACCGGGGCTCCGCTCCTCTTCCCCCCTCCCCGGCCGGCGTCTCCACCCTGACTGTGGGCACCCAGCCGTGACAGCCTTCGGCTTCACGGCCGGGCACCCACTGCGCATGCGCGAGCCGCACTGCGCATGCGCGCGCGGCGCGGCTCGCCTCTGATTGGAGAGGCGATCGCATGGGACCTGTCAGTGTCCCATGTGATCGCCTACAGGGAGGGGCTGGTGTAGGCGATTAAGGCTTAATCGCCTAACCAGCCCCTCGGCGGAAGTGGGACAGGAAGTCCCACTCCTACTGAAGCCCCCACTCCCCCCCCAAAAAAATTACATGCCAAATGTGGCATGTATGGGGGTAAGGAGTGGGATAAGAGGAAGTTCCAAATTTGGGTGGAACTCCTCTTTAAATATTTCAGCAGATTGGTTATTAAAAGATGTAATGGCTTTCGGATGACTAATAGACCTACCCATCAGTGAATCACTGGGCTGTGCTACCTGAGACTTCTGCACATGACTATGGTATAACTAAACATGACCCTTAACTGCTAGGAACCCACATTTTACCCAACCTCTACTTTAATAAATAACCGAGACCACCACTTAATGTTGGAGTAAAAAACTGGCCGTAGCAGCCTCCATTTATTTTAAATAACTTCTTAAATATTAAATAACATTTATTAACAAAAATATATATGTAAACCTGAAATACAATCACATTTTTCTTTTAACCCTACTAGTGCTGGACTTTGCAGAAACATTAACACAACTTTTTAACCCTTTAAAACCTTTATGAGCACTGCGGTACCTAACCTCTGGTCATAGGCCTCAAGCCGACAAGCTGGCTCAGAGACGACCACTGACCAGTTCCCCCATTAACAAACCTCCCAGCTACACCTTGGTAAACTGGACTAACAGCCCCTTCAGAACCCATACCACCTCTGGGTAATGGCATCCACTTTAGGGTAATTTCTTCTCTTGCAAAGTCCAAACACCCGCCGCCACGACATCTTAATTTCGCACCTGTGTGAGAGAAACAAAAACAAGGAAAGCACCAAAACACCAACAACACACATAACACCATCAAAGGCAAATTACCCATTACCCCAAACTTACCAAACCAAAAAAAGGGGAGGGTGGGTGGGAAACTTTCCTCCACGTGTGTTAGCCCGGGAAGGAGGAGGAAGGGAATTTAAAACCTCCCCTCCCCTCCCTCAGCCAACACACCAAGCCACCCCCACCGACCAGACCAGGGCTTAGTTAACCCTGTCATGGCCGGCACTCCACTTAATGGCTTTGCCATTGCTACGTGCCTTACTGAAAAGACAACATGGTGCTGGCAATTTTTTATATTATATTGCCATATTTATATCTTTTTAAATGCTATATTTACCTTGCCTGTGAAACGAATTCAGTAATGTTAACAGAAAATTGTGTTTGTAAGTTTCCATCATTGACCTTTTGGCCAATATTTGCATACCCAGGATAGGCTGAAAGATCCTAATGTATGCATGTTATTTTCCAGATAAGAAGGATGTACACCAAAAGAACAGTGGCGGCTGGTGCTCAAAATTTTTGGGGGGCGCAAACAAAAAAAAAATTGCAGCCTCACTGTGCCATCAATTATCACCACTGTGCCATGCCATCAAACGCAGTCACTGTGCCATCAAACGCAGCCACTGTGCCATCAATTGTCACCACTGTGCCATGCCATCAAACGCAGCCGCTGTGCCATCAATTGTCACCACTGTGGCATGCCATCAAACACAGTTGCTGTGCCATCAATTGTCACCACTGTGGCATGCCATCAAACGCAGCCACTGTGCCAATTGTCACCACTGTGCCATGCCATCAAACGCAGTAAAGGGGTTAATCCAATAATGTGAATAAGGCTTGTATACTGTAGTGAAGGGGTTAATCAGTTAATGTGAATAAGGCTTGTATACTGTAGTGAAGGGGTTAATCAGTTAATGTGAATAAGGCTTGTATACTGTAGTGAAGGGTTAATCCAGCAGTCCATCAATCCAGCAGGCCATCTACAATTTGCAGAGCAGTGAAAGTGTTAATTATGTAGTTGTTTCTCTGGTAATGCAATTCACACTAAATCTAGCAGAGAAGGGGTTAACCCATTTCTAATTTGAACAATGTATTCTGCAGCGAAGGACACAATCTGACAGCACTTTATTATTTTATAGTGTAGTAAATGGAGGATGAATCTGCTTCCAGGAACACGAATGATGTCACATGAATTAAAAATGCAACAAAGGGGTTAATTTGAGGGTAACACCAGTAATCTGAGCAATGTTTGGAGTAAAATGCATGAATCTCCAGCAATGTGAACAGTAGAGCAGGGACTTAACCCAATAACATGAGCATGGCTTCATGGCTGCACTTACCTTTCTGCTTCCATGTCTTCTCCCTGCCTTGGTGACACTTCAGCCAATCAGGTTACCGATAACCAGAATCCGGGAACCTGATTGGCTGAAACGGCCGCCAGTCATTTCCAATGAACGCACCCCCCGTGCGTTCCGAGGATAGACATCCGAGAGCCGGAGGGCTGTACTCGGAAAGCCTATGAGAGTCGCTGGCTCTGATAGGCACTTCCGCTCAGCCAACCAGCTGCCGCTATTCAGGTAATCGGCGACCAAGGTCCGGTTATCTGAATAGACCAGCGGCAGCTGGCAACCAACAATAACATACATTTGTGCAATACATGAATGTATGTTATTTGCGAGAGGGGGTGGCGCTGCAGCACCCTCTATAGATGGCCGCCAGAACTGCAGTTAAAGTTAAAATGACAAAATAAGCAAAATAAAATAATATTGGCAGTGGCGGCCCGTCCATAGGGGTATGGACGGGCCGCCGCTGCCAATAAATATATAATATAGTTGCCATATGTCAGTACCTTAACTGCTTCAGCCCCGCCCGCCGTCATATTACTGCGGGACGGTGGCTCTCCTGGGCGAGAGTCCCGTAGCTATACGTCCGCATTAAAGCGACCACTAGGGGGCGCATGCGCGCCGCCGGCGCGCATGTCCCCGCTCGCCCCCGAGTCCCGCACGTGTGCCCGGCGGGTACGATCGCCGCTGGGCACCCGCGATTGCTCGTTACAGAGCGGGGACTGGGAGCTTTGTGTGTAAACACAAAGCTCCCAGTCCTGTCAGCGGGGGGAAACGCTGATCTTCTGTTCATACAATGTATGAACGGAAGATCAGTGATTTCCCCTTGTGAGGCCACCCCCCCATACAGTTAGAACACACCCAGGAACACACTTAACCCCTTCCCCGCCCCCTAGTGTTAACCCCTTCACTGCCAATGGCATTTTTATAGTAATACAATGCATTTTTATAGCATTGATCGCTAAAAAAATGCCAATGGTCCCAAAAATGTGTCAAAAGTGTCCGAAGTGCCCGCCATAATGTCGCAGTACTGAAAAAAAATGCTGATCGCCGCCATTACTAGTAAAAAAATAATATTAATAAAAATGCCATAAACTACCCCCTTTTTTGTAAACGCTATAACTTTTGCGCAAACCAATCAATAAATGCTTATTATGTTTTTTTTTTTTTTACGAAAAATATGTAGAAGAATACGTATCGGCCTAAACTGAGGAAAAAAAATGTTTTTTTATATATTTTTGGGGGATATTTATTATGGCAAAAAGTAAAAAATATTGAATTTTGTCGCTCTATTTTTGTTTATAGCGCAAAAAATTAAAACCGCAGAGATGATCAAATACCACTAAAAGAAAGCTCTATTTGTGGGGAAAAAAAGGACGCAATTTTGTTTGGGAGCCACGTCGCACGACCGCGCAATTGTCAGTTAAAGCGACGCAGTGCCGAATCACAAAAAGTGCTCTGGTCATTGGGCAGCAATATGGTCCGGGGCTGAAGTGGTTAATGGATAAAAGAATATTAGTCCATATTAAGGTTAAAATTGCAGTGCATTATATGTCTGTGTGCAGTTTACTTATATTTTTAAATCTTTATATTTCATTAACCGCTTCAGCCCTGGAAGAATTTACCCCCTTCCTGACCAGAGCACTTTACAATTTGCCACTGTATCGCTTTAACTGACAATTGCACGGTCGTGCGGCGTTGTACCCAAACAAAATGTACGTCCTTTTTTCACACAAATAGAGCTTTCTTTTGGTGGTATACACCTCTGCAGTTTTAATTTTTTTTTTTGCGCTATAAACAAAAGAACTGCGACAATTTTGCTATAATAAATATCCCACATTTAAAAAAAAAGAAAAAAATGTTTTCCTCAGTTTAGGCCGATATGTATTCTTCTACATTTTTGCTAAAAATAGGCATATATTGATTGCTTTGTGCAAAGGTTATAGCGTCTATAAAATAGGGAATAGAATCATGGCATTTTTATTATTATTATTTTTTTTACTAGTAATGGCGGCAATCTGCAATTTTTATCGAGACTGCGACATTATGACAGACACTTTTGACACATTTTTGGGATCATTGGCATTTTTACAGCAATCGGTGCTATAAAAATGCACTGATTACTGTAAAAATTTCACTGTACAGTATACAGGGATACAGTATATAAGGTATTACTGACATATAATCACACACATAGGTTGGACTTGATTGACTTGTGTGTTTTTTCAGCCTCACCTACTACGTACTATAACTATACTATGTAACTATGAACCAACACCAACAGGGTCTATAGCAGGATCTAGACAAAGTTTGCAGAATTTGCAGCAGCCTCGGGTAGGTCATATATTGAGCCCGAAGTGCATGTCATTCTGGATTTCCTGCAGTCTGGCCTGTATCTTGGCCTGAGTGTCAGTTCTCTCAAAGTTCAAACCTCAGCCCTCTCGGCCTTGACCAGCGTTGCATGGGCACATCATCCATTGGTGGTCTAGTTCCTTAAAGGGGCAGTCAGACTAAACCAAGGTTTCCTAAGTGTGACCTTCTTCTTGTACTTGGCTTTCTTTCTTTTGAATTTTACCTTGTCTCAGCACCAGGGGGCTTTGATTAAGGAATTGTCTGCTAAATCAACACTCCTTGTGGCCGTTACCTCAGCAAAGAGGGTGTCCAAGATTGCAGCTCTGAGGTACAAGGAGCCTTTCCTGATCGGGTTGTCCTAATCCCAATGTTGGATTCAAAGGCTAAAATGACATAAGAGAGAGAGATTGTCCTTCCCATCTTTAAAGTGGAGGTTAACCCAAAAATCAACTTTCTGACATTAGATCCAGCATACTGCTAACATCTGCAGTATGCTGTATTTTTTTTTTATTAATTTTTTGTACTTATCGTTTTATGAGCTGTTGTTATGCGGCTCCAAGCGGGGAATCCTGCGGGGAATGGGCGTTCCTAAGCCAAGAGGAGTTAATTGACGGGCTGCTAAGGCCCGAGTGTCACTTCGGGTATTTTCGGAAGGCGTGACGTGCCTTAGCAGCCCGTCAATCAACTCCTCTTGGCTTAGGAACGCCCATTCCCAGCAGGATTCCCCGCTCGGAGCCGGATAACAACGGCTCATAAAACGATAAGTACAATTTTTTTTTTAAAACCCCAGCATACTGCAGATGTTAGCAGTATGCTGAATCTAATGTCAGAAAGTTGATTTTTGGGTGAACCTCCGCTTTAAGACTACGGAGGATGGATGTGTGCACATCCAGGATGTGGGGGAAACACTACAAGCCTATGTGAGGGCAACAGCCTCCTTCCAGCTCTCTGACTGACTCTTTGTACTCTTTTTGGGGAAGAACAGAGGAAAGCAAGCTTTCTTCTTCAGGAACCATTGCTGTCTTGATTGTGCTGACTATCCAGCAAGCGTATAGGGCCAAGGGCTTGACTCCTCCAGAGGCGGTGACAATGCATTTGACAAGCATAGTGTCAGCTTATTGGGCGGCTTCTTGCCATATGGCTCCTGAAGTGATATGCAGAGCTGCCTCCTGGTCATCTATCAATACATTTATGGCTCACTACTGTGTCGAGCCTGCATCTTTATCTTCGGTTAACTTTGGCCCTAAAGTGCTGTCTGTTAATGGTGGAAATTAAACCATTTTTTTGTTCGGCAACCCCACCAGTATGGTTTGTGGGGCTAGTTATTTCCCAAACGTATGCTGTCATGGGAGTCTGTCAGAAAAATGGAAAAATAACTATCAAATACTTACCATAATGTTTCTTTCCTGATGAACTCCTTGGCAGCAGGAGTTCCCTACCAGTGTTATGAGTAGGCTAGTTATGGAACGCGGTCCATGGCTCAGCCTGACATTTTTTGGGAGTGAGGTCCTATGGGGTAGGAGCAAGGACAGAGCTACCCAAACATATGCCGCTAAGTCCATCAGGAAAAAAAAATTATGCTAAGTATTTTCGAAAGTAAATTTTCAATATTTCAACCTGAATACTGCTGCATCAACAAACAGAAAACATTATAGGAGCAAAGGACACTGCTACCTAATGTCAACCTCTTTAGAGAAGCCCAAACTCCAGTGACACATTCTATTCCCTGTTTTCAGCCTTCCCTTCGCCCATTTTGATAACCTTCTAAGGCTGCATCAATTAAATCAATTCGCTGTTGAAGAAACCTTTCCATATTTGGAGATTAAATCTCTTATCCTCTAGACCTAAAGAGTGCCTCCTTGTCCTCTGTGATGACCTTAAAGGGGTTTTAAAGGTTTGTTTTTTATTTTCTAAATAGGTTCCTTTGAGCTAGTGCATTGTTAGTTCACTAACTGTGTCCTTCAATTTCCCTTGTAAATGTTTTTTTTGTTGTTTTCTTTGTCTGAATTTCTCACTTCCTGTTCCTCCTCAGTAAGCTGTTCTGGCTGACTAACCACTGCTCAGATGATGGTGGCAAGTTTACTGAGGAGAAACAGGAACTGAGAAATTCAGACAAAAAAAACATTTGGAAGGGAAATCAAAGGAAAATGTAAGTGAACCAACAATGCACTAGCTTAAAAGGAACCTATTTAGAAAAAAAAAAACCTTTACAACCCCTTTAAAGTGACTAACTCAACACCATGTTGATCATATCCCCCCTTAATCTCCTGTTCTCAAGAGAGCATATATTCAGTTCCTCAAATCTTTCCTCATAGCTGAGCTCCTTCCATGCCTCTTTTTGTTGCCCTTCTTTGCACTTTCTCCTGTTCCCTGATATCCTTTTTGAGGACTGGTGCCCAAAACTGAACTGCATATTCCAGATAGGGTCTTACTAATGATTTGTACAGAGGCAAAATGATATCGCTCTCAATGGAGTCCATACCTCTCTTAATACAAGAAAGGACTTTGCATGCTATTATTAGGCTTATGTTCTACCAAAACCCCCAGATCCTTTTCCACTATGGATTCCCCCAGTTGTACTCCTTTAGTATGTATGATGCATGCATATTCTTAGCCCCCAAGTGCATACATTTACATTTATCAACATTAAACCTCATTTGCCACATAGTTGCCTTATTAAACAGTGCTTTGAGGTCAGTTTGTAAATTGGAGACATCCTGTAAGGACGTTATTCCACTGCATAGCATGGTGTCATCTGCCAAGACTGAAGTGGTACTTTTAATCCCAGACTCTGTATCATTTTTAAAGATATCAAAATGTAAGTGTCCCAACACTGAACCTTGGGTTACACCACTAGTAACCTTACACCATTCAGAGTAAGAATCATCAACCACTACTACCTAAATTTGGTCCTTTAGACAGTTTTCAATACATTTACAAACAAATAGGTCTGTAGACTTCACCTTACCTAGCCATCTATGGAGAAATGTGTCAAACACTTTTGCAAAGTCCAAGTATACTACGTTCACAGCCACCCCTCTGTCCAAGGTTTTACTTACCTCCTCATAAAAATAAATCAGGTTTGTTTGACAACTTCTGCCTTTTAATGAATCCATGCTGTCTGTCTTTTAAAATGTTTTTTTTTTTTCCCAGGCAAGAACTCATCTATGGTTTATTTTAGTTAACTCTCTAGTATCTTTCCAATTATAGAAGTGAAACTAATAGGTCTATAGTTACTTAGTAAAGACTTTGATCCCTTTTAAAATATAGGCACCACATTGGCCCTATGCCAATCCAGTGGTACTATTCCAGTCATTAACAAGTTCCTAAAAATTTGAAACAATGGCTTTGGAATGAGAGAGCTCAATTGTTTGAGGATCAGTAGGTGGATGATATCTGGTCCAGGTGCTTTATCCACTTTTAGTCTGTCAAAAATGTCAGGACCATATCACTTTTGAGCCATTATGGATCATTTGGGGCTGTGTCAATATGGACTTGAGCACCCCCATGCTCCTTTGTATACGCAGAGCTGAAGAAAGTATTTAATAAATGTGCCCCCTCTTTGTCCCCATTACATAACTGTTTCTTTAAAATGCAGGACATTTGCCCTTCTAAAAGATTAATACCTAAAACGCATCTTTAACCAATAGTATGGCATACACATTACCACAATGATAAGTAAAATGTACAAACATAACCTTTCACGTTTTTTCTTATCCTAGGTTGTTTCAGGTGGCTGTGAGACCCGTGAAATCCCATTGCTAAGAAATGGTCTTGGGCAGCTTGGCTTCAACGCAGATTCAGGGGGGTTTGTAACTGAAGTAGAGAGATTCAGCATGGCTGAAACTGTAGGACTTTGTCCTGGTGCAAGGTTGGTAGCCATCTGTGGCCAACCGTTCTGCTCATTGACCCCTGAGGATGTTCGTACACTATTTATTCGTGCAAAGAAAGTAACTGTGACGACTTTGCCTCCAGATGAAGCTGGGAAGCCTCGCAGGTAATACAGCATATAAACAAAGTAGTTAATAGCATGACTGCTATTCGTTAAGTTGACTAAGATCTCTCTTTGTCTTACCTTTAGGAGTTTCTCTGAGTTATATGTGAGGTCTCTACAAGAACAGAGAATCATGCGGCCATCAGAAGGAGACACTGAAGAGAAAGAAGAAATTATTCCAAGAAAAACAGAATCTGCTCCAGCAACTCAGAACATTCTTCGGACCCTCTCTGTACAGGAGGAAAGGACAGACTTTAGGTAGGATACTATGTTTATGAATTTTACCCCATTGTGACCAGAAAACATTTAATATGTATGTGTCTATTTTCTGGAATTTAATTTTTTATTTTTTATTTTAAAGAAAATCTTTAAATTATTTTTGTAAATGCTTACTATGTATAATTAAACACTTTTATGGTGCAGTTCTACCAAGCAGGAAGTAGGGTCACAGCATTTTCCTTTAATGATACAGAAATAACAGAAAATGTATTACCGAATACTTACCGTAATTTTCCTTTCCTGATAGACTCCATGGCAGACTATGTGTGGGTTAACCCCGCCCCTCTCCACTGCTATAGGACCCCATATCCAATAAATTTGAGCTCACCTCCTCAGACTGTGTTCCGTAACTAGCCGACTCTCAGTCCCACTATTAAAATCATGTTCATGAGTGGGAACTCCATCTGCCATGGAGTCTATCAGGAAAGGAAAATTACGGTAAGTATTCGGTAATACATTTTCCGTTTTCCTGACAGCCTCCATGGCAGACTTTGTGTGGGAAATAACTAGCCAATCCACACGGGAGGGTATGCTGAATCTTTCCCATCAATTGACAGGATTCTACAATAATGAGACATGAAAGTGTTGATCGAAGACCACGAGGCTGCCTTGCATATCACATCAGGAGCCACATGTCGAGCTGCTGCCCATGAGGTTCCGATGCCTCTGTTGGAATAAGCCGTCACCGCCTCTGGAGGAGCCAAGCCTTTTGCCCTGTAAGCTTGTTGAATAGCTTGAACAATCCAGGCCGCTATCGTTCTTGAAGAAGCACGTTTTCCTCTGTTGCTGCCAGAGTGTAATAAGAACAGATGATTGGAACCTCTGAAAGACCAAGAGACTCGTAAGTATTCTCTCAGAGTTTTACCCACTTCCAAAGGATGTACTTCTGTAGATTTTGTATACTGGAATGTAGGAAGCACTATCATCTGGTTTTCGTGAAACACGGAAGTAACTTTTGGCTTGGACCCAAGCATGGGAATAAGGACCACCCCGGTCCGGAAAGAAAGTCAGAAAGGGTTTCTGACAGCCAAACAAACGTATCTCTGATACTCTTTTGGGTGAAGTGATGGCCACCAGGAAGGCCAGCTTTATTGACAACTCCTTAATTTAAAGACCTGTGTTGTTGAGAGTTGACAATGCATCAAGGACGAGTGTAAGATCCCATTTGGGGAATCTAGGTTTCCTCTGAGGCCTGAGTCTCGATGCCCCATGAAAGAACTGCTGTATCAGTGGGTAAGTTGCCCATGCTGTTCCCGAAAAGGCTGACAGAGCTGACACTTGCACTCTAAGAGAGCTAACAGACAAAAGAAAGCCCCAGGCCAGAGTGGAGAAAACTGAGGATGTCTTGGACTCCAGGGTCTCTACATGATCTTCCTGCAGAAGTAGAGAAGTTAACAAACTTGGCCCATATTCTACTGTAGACTCTGTTGGTGTTAGGCTTTCTGGAACTCATGAGGGTAGCAATAACCCGAGAGACTATAGCCTCTCCCTCTCAGGAACCAGACCATCAGTCTCAGTATCGCTGGACAGGCGTGCAGGGTCGCCCCCTGAGAAAGAAGGTCCGATCTGAGAGAGAGAGGCAACGGGTCCCGGAAGCTCATCTGGTTCAGGAGGGGAAACCACGGCCTGCTCGGCCAGTAGGGTGCTATTGTCACCACTTCGACCATCTCCAATTGAAGCCTCTGAAGGAATTTTAGAATGATCGGAGGTGGAGGGAAGGAATATGCCCTGTTGAAGTTCCACTGACTCGTTAAAGCATCTACAAAAGCTTGACTGCAACAGACTCGAGTGTAGTATTTGAGTTTGTGGTTGCAGGGGGATGCAAACAGATCCACCTCGGGATCGATTCCCAACAATAGGATCCACCTGAAGGTCTGTGGATGCAGTGACCATTCATTGTTGTCCAGATTGCTGTGAGACAGGAAGTCTGCTTGAATGTTCTGCTCCCCTGGAATGAAGACTGCCGACAGATTGAGCAGGTTCCTTTGAGCCCAGGTCATGATGGGCTCGACCTCTTGGAGAAGGGCGGAACTCCGAATGCCCCCTTGTCTCTTCACATACGCCACAGCTGTGGTGTTGTCCATCTTGAGTAGGACTGATTTACCTTTCAGGAGATGGGAAAAGGATTGAAGGGCGCACCATGCGGCAAGAAGTTCCAGAACGTTTGAACCTGGAATGTGGAGCCAGGCATCCCACTTACCTTGTGCCAGTTCTTGGCTACAATGGGCCCCCCAGCCTGCATTGCTGGCATCGGAAGGAACAGGCACCCATTGGATGGGAACAAGAGAGTGACATGTCAACAAGTTTTTGCGTTGGAGCCACCAAAGGAGACTGGTCTTCATCAACTGAGTGATCTGAATCCACTGACTTATGTCTTCCAACCTCCATTGCTGAAGTTAGCCCGTCTGAAAAGGGCGAAGTCTCCACATTGCCCACCGAAGCTGTGGCCACCATTGTACTGATTATCTTTAGGCACTGTGAAGCCCTCAGGTGTGAGGAGTCTAGGGCTAGGGAGATTCTTTCCTGAATGACTAGTATTTTTTCTTCTGTAAGAGAGATGGTGTTCTCTATGGTGTTGAAGTGGGCTCCTAGGTAGATTAGGCACTAGGTCGGCTCTAGCTGACTTTTTTCCCGATTTAGAAGCTTAGAAGTTTGATTTAGAAGTTACTTGTTCTTTGTGAAGTAGAAGCTGTTGTCTGTCCTGAGACAGTACTAACAGATCATCCAGGTTATGGTACAGCCCTACCCCTTTCATTCTGATAAGAGATACTACTGCCAACAGAACCTTTGAAAAGACTCTTGGGGAGGAATCTTGGTGAAGGACCATGTGTGGCCTGTGGAGACCGTTTTGATGGTCCAGTAATCTGAGATCGAGGCCACCCAGCCATGTCAGAAGAGACGTAAGCGAGCCCCTCCCCAACCCGCCTGGGCAGGCCCAATCTCAAAAGGATTTAGTTGGTTCACGCCCACCGGGTGTCTGTTTCTTGGCAGATCTCTGAAAGGATGACTGTCCTCTATTCCAATTCCAGCTTCTCCTGAAATCCCATCCGGGTTTATAGGAGCGCTTACCTCGAGTGTTCTGTACTACGTCTACGCTGCTGTCTTCTTTGGTTAAACGGGCGCCTGTCCTGGGGAAGGAACCCCCAACTTCCCGCCTGTGGCCTTTGAAATAGCGCTATCCAACTTATTACCGAACAACCCAGGCCTCTATAGCTTTGGAAGTAACTGCAAGGGCCAGGGCTGGTTTGCAGGCCATTCCGGCTAGGCTGTAAATCCTTTTGAGGACCTGGTCAATTTTGCTTTCTAGACCATCCTTAAAGAATACCGTATCATCTAGCGAAAGGGTAACACGCTTCACTAGGCGCATTACTGCCGCATCAACGAGGGGAGCATTTTCCAAATGCTTTACATCCTCAGCTTTAAATGGGTACAGTCTGGAGGTTTTGTTTAGCATAGAAACCTTCTTCTCTGCTTTTCTGGGGGAGCGGCCGTATCCTCCAGTTTCAGGGTCTCCTTGACCGCTTTGATTAATGGGGAGACTAAGGCGTAGTCGAAACCCACAGAAAACTCATCTCCCTCCATCTCGCTTTGCAAGGAAACATGGGAGGCATCATGAGGCTGAAATTGACCGGGATCCTCCTGGGCCACGTCAGCCAGGGAGCCAGAAAAGGTGGCTGATTAGCTCCTCGTGTGGGCGGTGTCTAATTCCTTCATAGACTGTTGCACCACACTTTTGACAAGAGACTCAAGATTCAATTTTTCCGTCTATTTCTCACCAACCGCTCAGGCATAATGTGGGTCGCATAGCGATTTGCCCCCGGGACTCTGGTCTTACATCCCCAACAGGCTCTGTGATCAGAGCGACTATCGCGGTGGTGGTTGCGGTGACTAGAGGATGAATGTGAATGTCTCCCATGCTTAGAGGGGGAATGTGAACGTCCCCTATGATGATGGGTCTCAGACGGAGTGTCACGCCTGGATCTCGAAAAGGAATGATGGTGTTTCGGCCTGGCAAGGTCCCCATCCCGTGAATGATGATCTGACTTAGCAGGGCTGTAAGGAGAGATGTACACAACAGAAAGACATACAACCAGATACCATTAGCACCATTAGCATCTCCTAATGCACAGTGACATATAGTCTACACCAATCCCCTTCCCCTCTGCATGTACCTTATGCGAGAGGGCTGGCCAGAGGGAGGTGAAGAGATTTCCGTGATGGAGACACACCCGGCACCAAATACCAAGAAATACAGCACAACAAGGGCTGAGAATAGGCAAATATAAAATAAATAAAAAATTAATAAAAAAGCATTAAAAAAAAAAACAGAGTTATTTTTTTTTTTATATTGCTTCTTCCCCTTTAAGTAAAGAAAAGGTCTAGCAGCAGCTGCATAGCCTGCCTACCTTGCCCTGATGTGTGCCACTCTCCAGGGCGCTGCCGCAGTAGCCATCAGGCATCCCATCTGTTTGGGGCTTCTTGCGGTTTAAATTTGGTGCCGGAATGACATCACGGCCAGTCCTCTGATGCGCGCCTGCGCCAAAGAGACCGGTCGTACTGTGCGTGTGCGTCCTCAGGCCCCGTGCCACACTGCACATGCGCGACAACCAAGCCTCGGTTTTTCCGCGGCCTTGCGCATTCGCAGATGTGCGCCGCATGGGGAACCCGGAAGAGATGCGGCGTCTTGGAATGCAGGAAGCGTTCCACACGCCAGAGAACCTGGTACAAGCTGGAAACAGCACAGCGGAGGACAAACAAATATAAACAATCTGCATTGAGGATAAACAATCTGCCATGGAGGATAAAAATAATCTTCAGACCTTGCCAGCCGACTTGTAGCATCTATTCTGGTACATAGGGGCCACGACCTTCCACCATCATAAGGGTATCAGGCCCTGAAAACCACTCACGCGCCCATGGCTGGACTTTGGGTACACCGCAATGAATGGTACCAATCGGACAGACATCCTGGATTGTGCGATATAGGATCCATGAGAGGGGGACAAAAAAGGAACACAGTCTGAGGAGGTGAGCTCAAATTTATTGGATATGGGGTCCTATAGTAGTGGAGAGGGGCGGGGTTAACCCACACGTAGTCTGCCATGGAGGCTGTCAGGAAAATATATTTTCTAGGTTTCCCTTGGAATGTATGCTGATATATACAAAAGCTCTGATAACAGCATCAAAATACATTGATCCTATAACCAGCTATCAAAGTTAGAGAAGCTTTGTCAAGGGTTGTCTCAACAGCACATGAAATAAATAAGTGTAAAGGTAATCTAGAGATTTACAACCCTATAGAGTCATTACTCCCAGTGGGCTAGGAATTTAGATATTAGAAATAGAAGGATTATGTATATCATGCTAACACTCAATAATCTAGCAGGTAGTAACCAGCACAGCACTAAGCAAATGCAAATCAAAACTGAGAATAAAAATATGTGCAGCGCTTAAGGATTTTGTACTGCTACAAATCTGTATGTATAAATAAAGGACAGTATATAATGTGAATAACCACAAAATTAAAATTAAAATGATAATAGAATGGATGCGGCAAAAAAAAACAGTGTGAGTTGATGTGAATGACCACAAAACGTAAACACTATGGGCCAGATTCACGTACCGGCCGCGTCGGCATAGCGTATGCCATTTACACTACGCCGCCGCAACTTAAATTAGCGCCATATTCTCAAAGCACTTGCTTCGTAAGTTGCAGCGGTGTAAATGGCCCATATCCCTGCGTAAATTAAAGGGGGCGGCTTCTATTTAAATTAAGCGCGCCCCCGCGTTGATCGAATTGCGCATGCACCGGCTGGGAAAAAAGCCCAGTGCGCATGCTCCAGCTCACGTCGGAAAACGTTGTTGAAACCGACGTGAAAACGACGTGATCGTCACTTACGCAATGCCCTATTCGCGAACGACTCAGTAAAACGACGAAAAAAGACGACGCTGTCCCGACGCCATACTTAACATGGCATACGATGGAACTTCGTAAACTTACCCCTCATATAGCAGAGGGAAGTTTACGCCTACGGAAACGACGTAAACGACAACGAGGCGTATCAGGCTCATTTGCCTAGGCAAATGAGAAAATGACGTAAAAGCCACCTAGCAGCCGGGGGAACATTACACTTAAGACACAACGTAAAACCGGCGTATCTTGTTTTGTGAATACAAAAAAATGATATGCCGGCGGGTTTTTTCGAATTACGCTAGTGTATGTGCAGATACACCGGCGTAATTCTTTTGTGACTCTGGTCCTATATAAGTCCATATAATGTCTTATGGAAATTATTGTATCGTCAGGTGAAAAGTCCATAAAGGAACGGTGATAAAAAGAAATGCACTAGATTAGAAGAAAACGTGTTCCTCGTGACGTCAATGTTGGGTGAAGAAAGCAACAATACGACCACCACCGGTTGTGTGATGGCTTACCGGAATGAAGGGACTCAAATGAGCATATGCTCAATGAGTCAACAAGTCTTGTGGTATAAACACCAATCCATGAGATCTCTACAACTGTATTTCAGATCAGAGTAGAAGATGATCCCTCTGTCCAGTTAGTGCCTCAAAATGGCAGTCAACAGTTGGACTGATGGACTGAATCTTCTCATGTAATTAAGCAGTGTGACCAGAAAAGAGAATACCCCACATAGTGTGAACCCGTAAAGATTATAGTAAAATAAATTGGGATCACTCACATTTAGAGTTGAAAATATGTTTATTGGTATTTTAGCAAATGGAACAAACAACAGGAAAAGTCACAATCCAAAAACAGTCAAAAATGCACTGGGGTAAGGAGTCAGCCCAATGGCTATCGCCCACAGCAGGACTCCTACCAACATATAACGCAATCAGAACAGGAATGACTTCAACATGAAACAACAATTCGATGCAACCACAAGGGTCCCATCGTAGATGGCAGAATTGCAGCCGGGATTGCTAGAGAACAATAAGACTAAAAGGAAAGAAAAAATTAAATAAAATAAAACAAAAATGACAAACAGGACAAAAATCAAAATGGGAAGTCAGGAAACTGGGGCATCAAAAGGTAGGAAAAGAAGAGGGGGGGGGAGAAGGAAGAGGAGAAGAGCAGAGAAAAGGAAAAAGGGAGAAGGCTAGAGAGAGATCAGAGCAGAGAGTTCGAGTTGCTGAAAGATCAGTCAGGGGGGCCAATATAGGGTGTGCGGGGAACGGCACCGCCCTAGGGCAGTGAAATATCAGGAAGCGCTCATGACTGGGGTGACAACATGTTAGCCAGAGTGTCAGAGGAGGAGAAGTGGAGCCAGATGAGCCACAGCAGTTTATAGGTATCAAAAGTGTCGTTATCAAGAGCCAACATCTCCTCCATTCTCATAGTGTCGTTCATAATTGATACCCAGTGTGACAAGGGCGGGATTGTGGTCGACTTCCAATAGGAAGGTATGAGCTGTTTTGCTGGAGACATGAAGAAACGGAGGAGATTTCGCTTCTGTGACGTAACTGATCCCGGAAGTATAGAGAGAAGAGCAATCTTAGGAGAGGGAACCAGAAATTCATTGTACATTTTCTTGTAACACTCAAATACCTGTGTCCAGAAGGGGCGGATCCTCTCACATTCCCACCAGACATGAAGGTAGGTCCCAGTAGCAGTAGAGCATCTCCAGCATATTGCCGGGGTGGATGGAAATATTTTGTGCAACGTGGAGGGGTCCCTGTACCATCTTGACAAAATCTTGTAGTTCTTCTCCTGTGAGTAGCAGGAAATTGTGGACTTGTGAGTAAAATAAAAAGATGTCTGCCAATCACGTTGCAGGATGTCCTCACCCAAGTCTGCAGACCACGTCCTAGTGTAAGAGGGTAGATCGGAGTGCGTGTGTGCTTGTAAGAGGCCATATACTGCCAAGAGAAGGTGTCTGGGGGTCTCCGAAAGGGAGCACAACCGTTCAAATTCCGTATTGGGGCGGTTTATTTGGGAGGACGAATGTAAGTGTTTTGTGAACGTGGATAAATGTAGTTTAGTGAGCCAATCGTGCGCTCCCGTCGGAGTCACCGGTGACCCTTGCGTAGGATGTACGAAGGAGCGTGCCTGCGGCCAATCAGGCCGTTTAAAGGGGCCTAGTGTTGATATACCGGTACCCTGAGGAAAGGCGGGATTGTCAAATAGAGGGGACAATGGGGAAGGATCAGAGGATAGGAGGGAACATAACCCCCTGTTATACCAAAGTCTGAGAGAGGCTAGCGTAAGCGGGGAGGGAGGGGGCATACGCGCTAAATCAGACCTGTAACCCCATAGAAGTGCACGAAGATCCACGTGGGCCAGATCCTGCTCTATGGCGACAGAGGCCTTTAAAAAGGGACGCGGGAACCATTCTAAGATACGCGCTATATGAGAGGCCTTATAATATGTCTCGAAGTCAGGGATGCCAGCACCGCCCTGTAGCTTCGGGCGAGTGAGTAAAT
Source organism: Rana kukunoris (assembly GCA_029574335.1). Lineage (NCBI taxonomy): Eukaryota > Metazoa > Chordata > Amphibia > Anura > Ranidae > Rana > Rana kukunoris. Next base: position 273,567,761 of record CM056059.1, on the reverse strand, counting down.
TGAATTTCACCCTAGGCATCCCTCGGTTCCACAGGAATCTAATGGCGAGAGAGCGTAGAGAGTTAAAGAAGGGTTTAGGGATTGTAATGGGGACCGTTTGGAGGAGGTACAGAAGTTTGGGTAGAGTGTCCATCTTTAGGGTGTTGATTCGTCCGAACCATGGTAAAGAAGACCCTCCCCACTCCTCCAAGTCCTTCCGTAGGCGGGAGAGCAAGGGGACATAATTTAAAGAAAAGAGATTGGAGAGATTACAAGGAATAACGACCCCAAGGTATGAAATTCCCTTCGTCTGCCACTGATAGGAGAAATTTGCTTTAAGCATGGACATCGTAGTGGGAGGGAGGGAGACATTGAGAGCCTCCGTCTTGGACATGTTAAGTTTAAAGTTACTAAACAAGCTAAAGTGGCGGAATTCAGCAAAGAGGGATGGCAGGGAAATATGGGGGTCTTGCATGTACACCAGGAGGTCGTCAGCATAAAGAGACAACTTGTAATGAGAGGAGGGAGTTTGGATACCGCGAATGGAGACGTTTTGTCTAATGGCGCAGGCTAAATGTTCAATCACAATGACGAACAGGAGGGGGGACAGGGGGCAGCCCTGCCGAGTGCCATTAAAGATATCAAATGGTGCGGAGGCAGAGCCATTAACTAAGACTGTAGCTGAAGGATGGGAGTAAAGGGACATCACCTTGGAGATAAATGGCAATCCTAGACCTAACTGTTCCAGCGAGAGTCAAAGAAATCTCCAATTAACTCGATCAAACGCTTTTTCGGCGTCGAAGGAGAGGAGACAAGCCCGAAGCCCCTTACGTTGGATAAAGGAGATTAAATGAATCGTCTTGGTGGTATTGTCCCTAGCTTCACGGCCCGGGAAAAATCCCACCTGGTCGTTGTGGATCACACCCGGGAATAGAGGGGACAAACGACTGGCTAGAACCTTAGCAAACAACTTTAAATCAATGTTGAGCAGAGATATGGGCCAATAACTGCTGCATTGGGAGGGATCCTTCCCTGGTTTGGGTAATACGGAGATATTAGCGGACAACAATTCCTTGGGTGGAGCGAGGGAGTCCTCCATAGCATTAAATGCCTTAGCCATCAAGGGGGATAAAAGTGGGGCGAAGGTTTTGTAGAAACGAGGGGTGTACCCATCCGGGCCGGGGCATTTGCCCACCTTCAGGCCTTTAATGGTGCCTAGAAATTCAGACGAGTGCAAGGGTCTATCTAGTTCAACCACGGCCGATGCGTCAATGGGGGGTAACGCCGTTTCAATAACATAATCTCGCATGTCGTCAACCGAAGGTGCAGTGCGAGTGGTCAGACCATTGGGGCGTAAGTTATAGAGTCGGGAATAGTACTCCCGGAAGGCGGAGGATATACCGTTCGTGTTGTATGATCTAGATTGGTCAGAAAGTGAGATAAAGGAAATAGAGCATCGTGGCGGTCTAGGATGTAAAACCCGTGCAAGGCGTTTACCGCATTTATTGGCGAGCGGGTAATGGAAATTACGAGCCCTAGCCCTATTAAGGAGTGCGAGTCGAGAAGCTGGAGGAGATCTCTACGGGCATTCGACAAATGAACAAAAAATGGCAGGGTCTAGGTTACGCTTGTGTATAGGTTCGAGCTCCGCTATGGTGGAGAGAAGACAGCGAATATCGCTCGTACGCATTTTTTTGAGACGCGAGCCATGTTGAATAAATACGCCCCTTACCACACACTTCAGGGCCTCCCATTGAGTGAGAGGGGAGGTGGTGTCTGCGGAGTGATCTGAAATAAAGTGTCGAATAGCGGCGGAAACTTCAGCCACACAGACGGAGTCTCGCAGGAACACTCACATTTAAATAGATGAACAAGCACTTGAAATTAACAGTATAGGCAAGGCAATGGCCCTTCTGATGCCTTTGCATTGCCTATACTGTTCATTTCAAGCGCTTGTTTATCTATTCAAATATGAGTGTTCCCATTTTTTTTTTTTTTTACTATAATTTTACGGGTTCACAATATGTGGAGTATTTTCTTTTCTGGTCAAACTGCTTGTTTACATGAGAAGACTCAGTCCGTTATGCTGGTTACATTTGTTGACTGCCATTCTGAGCCACCTACTGGACAGACGGATCATCTTCCACAATTATCTGAAATACAGGCATAGAGGTCTCATGGATTGGTCTTTGCTAGGGATGAGCTTCGGCGTGTTCGCATGGAGAGTGCAGAGCCAGCCAGGAAGACAGCGCGGCACTGCGCTAATCACAGTCGGAGAGACATTGTCCCGATGCTCGGCTGCAGAGATCGGGAAATGTCTCCCTGGCTGTGATTAGCGCAGCGCCGTGCACACTTCCTGGCGGGCTCTGCACGTGTTCCATGCGAACACGCCGAAGCGCATCCTTAGTCTTTGCACACAAGTCTTGTAGACTCATTGAGCGTATTTGAGTCCCCTCACTTTACGAGGTACACGTTTTTTTTTTTTTTATTTCAATCTAGTGCATTTCTTTTTATCACTATTATCAGCTTTATGGACTTTTCAACTCATGATACAATAGCTTTTATAAAACATTATATGGACTTATATAGTGTTGAAGTTTTGTGGTCATTCACATCATCTCACACTATTTTTTATTTTATTTTTGCCGCATCAATTGTATTATTTTCTATCTAAATGGTAATTTTACATTTATATATAAAAACAATCCTATTATGCCCCTAATCAATCAAAAAAAGTATTTTACCAGTTCACAACATCACCTCCATACTATGACAGGAAGCATTTACACCCTCCTTGAAACCAGTGAGCTCCTCACAACTTTGCATGCGTGAACACCACCCATAGAGGTTAAACAAAAAGCAGTTCTTATGTATAATTACCACATTAAAAGTCTAAAAAATGTGACAAGATAAAATATTTTTAGTTGTGTGCAAGTTTGTACTTTCATTTTGTTTGGTCCGGGTTCATAATACTGATTTCTACCTTAAGCTTACCTTCACCTCACAAATACTGTCCTTCCCAGCCATTTGCACTCTCTTTGATTGATTTTTAAATTACAGAGAGCAAAAATTGTTGTAATGACATGATGTTCATTGTAAGTTGTGCAAATAATACTAAACATCTTTGTATTAGGTTCAGTAATGATGATTTGGCTCCCCCTGATATTATTCCTCAGCCAGACCCATCAAGAGATGAACTGGTGAGTTTCACATCTTTTTGTTCTCATCATTATCTCTCTTCTATAAAATGAGTTACTAAATTAAATATATTAAAAAACGGGGGGGGGGGGGGGGGGGAACTAATGTGCATACCTAAGGGAAATGGTCTAAAACCTGAAATAAATAGCAGCAGCCACCTAAAAATGTTCACACATAGATAGTAATATTAAAAAGAAGAAGGTAGGGGGAGCTCACTGACTGAATAACCATGTAACTAAATGGGTGAACAGTAGGATAATTGATAAAATAAAAACTGATCAATTAATAAAATGTCCAAACAAATGCAAAACATGCAATTCCAGTGCAAAAGTAAACCAAGTGGACAAGTGAAAAAATAAAGGAGGTAAAATAGGCAATCAGTAACCCAAGACAGGTGGATAAAAATCCAGTAAATAAATACATATATAAATGTGCAACTGACAAAAATCAATGTGCATAAAGATGCAAAAGTGGAAAAATCTGGTACAAAATAAATTCTTCAAAAAAGTTTATATTTCATAATGATGTGCAATAAATTCCAAAAGTGCAAGCAGGCAATCTTCACAGGATCACTGTGATTACAGAAGTCCAGGTGCTGTTTCTTCCAGTACAGGTGCTAAAAGCAGTTTCCCCCAGCCTCTCACCTTAATAGGCTAAAATAAAAGCCTTGCTGCAATATCTCTTTAGGACTGATTACTGCTCTCTTCTCATTGCCATCCCAGCTCCTGATTTCACATACACAGCAGGCTTACACACTCAAGTTCCTGATGTGACCCAATAGCCCACAGATCCCCAGATCCAAACACGGCCAGCCTCCTCACATCAGCTCACAATAAACTGTTTTTAGCACCTGCACTTTTGTAATCACCGTGATCCTGTGAAGATTGCCTGCTTGCACTTTTGGAGTTGATTGCACATCATTATGAAATATGAACTTTTTTTGAAGAATTTATTTTGTACCAGACTTTTCCACTTATGCACCTTTATGCACATTGATTTTTGTCAGTTGCACATTTATATATTTATTTGTTTACTGGATTTTTAACCACCTGTCTTATATGGGTTACTGATTGCCTATTTCACTTTCTTTTTTTTTTTTCACTTGTCCACTTGGTTTACTTTTGCACTGGAATTGCATGTTTTGGATTTGTTTGGACATTTTATTAATTGATCACTTCTTATTTTATCAATTATCCTACTGTTCACCTATGTAGTTACATAGTTATTCATTCAATGAGCACCCCCTACCTTCTTCTTTTTACTAAATTAAATATGTTTGCTACCAAAGTTTCCTTGAAATACATTGTTGAAATGATGATTGTGTAATGGATTATTCCTTCTGATTTTTATCTCCACTAACCTAAACTGTATGATCCTTTGTATGCCCTAGATAATGTATGACACGTTTGGGAAGTCCGTAGATGAAGTGTTGGAAACAGATGTGATTCTTCCAGAGGAGGAAAGCACTGCACCTGCATCTTCTCAGGAACATGTTACTAACAGTAATATATATTTATATATCATTATATCTTTCTCAGTGAACAAAAAAAATATTATTAAGCAGTGCAACACTTGTCAAAATGATCAGCAGATTTATCAACCTCTGCTTATACATTTCTATAATATGCATTTAGTTTGAATTACTTAGAAGACTTAAATCAGATGATAAGCCCTGATTGCACAGTATTTATGCAACCGCATCTTACTCATGGATACATAAACAAATTAATGTGCTTGGATATAGTTGAAAGAGAGCCCAACAGATCAGTCTCACAGCTGATGATTGTAGTTATTGGCAGTAATCACATGACAAGTACTGGTGCTTCCCTTAGTCCCTTATTGTGAAGGAGAAGAGACAGATAGTCAATTACACTGTGATTAACCACTTGACAACTGGGCACTTAAACCCCCTTAATAACCAGACCAATTTTCAGCTTTCGGTGCTCTCACATTTTGAATGACAATTATTCAGTCATACAACATTGTATCCAAATGAATTTTTCGTCCTTTTTTTCACACAAATAGAGCTTTCTTTTGGTGGTATTTAATCATCGTTGTTTTTTTTATATTTTGCGCTATAAGAGAAAAAAGACTGAAAATTCTGTAAAAAAAAAAAAAAATTGTATTTTTTCTTCATACATTTTGGCCAAATTTTTTACTGCTACATATTTTTGGTAAAAATAAGTACAAATTGGTGCATATCATTTGGTCTTTGTGAAAGTTATAGAGCCCACAATCTATGGTGCCAATATGTGAAAATTTATGACATCTGATGTGGCCTCATTTCTTGAGACCCTAACATGCCAGAAAAGTACAAATACCCCCCAAATGACCCCTTTTTGGAAATAATTTTTATAAGGTATTTAGAAAGAGGCATGGTGTGTTTTTTGAAGTTGTCATTTTTTTCCCACAATTCTTTGCAAAATCAAGATTTTTTTTTCTTTTCTATTTTTTTCCACACAATTTTCATATTAGCAGGTTATTTCTCACACACAGCATATGCATACCACAAATTACACCCCAAAACACCTTCTGCTATTCCTCCTGAGTATGGCGATACCACATGTGTGATACTTTTACACACGGCGTGGCCACATACAGAGGCCCAACATGCAGGGAGCACCTTCTGGCAATCTGGAGCACCCAAGCCAATTCTGTAATTTCTCTCCTCCTATGTAAAAATCATCATTTATTTGTTAGAAAATTGCATAGAACCCCAAAACATTATATATGTTTTTTTAGCAAAGACCTTAGAGAATACAATAGCAGTTGTTGCAACTTTTTATCTTGCACTATATTTGCACAGCAATTTTTCTAACGTGTTTTTTACACACAAAAAAACAGTTTTGTGCTTAAAAAAAACAAATCAGTAAAGTTAGCCCATTGTTTTTGCATAATGTGAAAGATGAAGTTACGCTGAGTAAATAGATACCCAACATGTCACCCTTTAAGATTGCACACGCAATAGGCGACGCTTTAAATATTTTTACTGGTTACATCTTTTTAGTTACAGAGAAGGTCTAGGGCCAAAATTATTGCTCTAACGTTCGCAGAGATACCTCACATGTGTGGTTTGAACACCGTTTTCATATGTGGGCGGGACTTTCGTATGCTTTCGCTACTGCATGCAAACTCACGGGGACAGGAGCGCTTTAAAAAATATATATATTTTATTGTTAATTTTACTTTATTTATTTTAGTTTGACATGTTTTTCCGCAAAAAATAAAAAAATGTAATCACTTTTATTCCTATTACGAGGAATGTAAACATCCCTTGTAATAGGAATATAGCATGACAGGTCCTCTTTACATTGAGATGTGGGGTCAATAAGACCCGACATCTCACCTCTAGGCTGGGAAGCCTGAAATAAAAAAAATAAAAAAAACAATCCTGGTTTCAATCGTAGCATTGTCGGTAGAAGCAGGAGGGGGGCGTATTGCAGAGTATTGCACACAGTATTGCAGAGTATTGCACACAGTATTGCAGAGAATTGCGCACAGTATTGCAGAGTATTGCGCAGAGTATTGCGCAAAGTATGCCCAGAGTATTGCGCAAGTATGCCCAGAGTATTGCACAGTATTGTGCACAGTATGCCCAGAGTATTGCAGAGTATTGCACACAGTATGCCCAGAGTATTGCAGAGTACTGCGCACAGATGGCTGAGCATGCAGGGAGGGATGGATGGCTGTATCTGAGAACTTTATGCTGCCTGTAACATCGTTTAGCATGACTGGTTTGGTGGAGGGTCAGTAATGGTCTGAGGAGGCATATCCGTGGAGGGACGCACAGACCTCTACAGGCTACACAATGGCACCCTGACTGTCATTAGGTAGCGGGATGAAATCCTTGGACCCATTGTCAGACCCTACGCTGATGCAGTGGGTCCTAGGTTCCTCCTGGTGCATGACAATGCCCGGCCTCATGTGGCGAGAGCATGCAGCCAGTTCCTGGAGGATGAAGAAATTGATACCACTAAATGGCCCCCACGCTCACCTGACCTAAATACAAAAGAACACCTCTGGGACATTATGTTTCGGTCCATCCGGTGCCTCCAGGTTGCACCTTAGTCTGTTTAGGAGCTCAGTGATGCTCTGGTCCAGATCTGGGAGGAAATACCCCAGGACACCATCCGTCGTCTCATTAGGAGCATGTCCTGATGTTGTCAGGCATGCATACAAGCACTTAGGGGGGCATACAAACTAGCGAGGACCAAATTTCATCAAAATGGACTAGCTTGCTGCATAATTTTGCTCACTTTGATTTTCTGGGTGTCTTTGAATTCAGCCTTCTGTAGGTGGATAATTTCCATCAAATGATGTGCCATCCTTTCATTCCTAACACAATACCCAGTCCATATCAGTATAGATATCCAGCATGAGATTTTTGCCCGTTGAGATCTGATATGTTTTCAAAGTGTTCCTTTTTTTGAGCACTGTGTATGTGTGTGTGTATATATATATATATATATATATATATATATATATATATATACTTGTGTGTGTGTGTGTGTGTGTGTGTATATATATGTTGTTAATATTCATTTTTAACCCATTGGTGCTGATATTAGGAAGAAATAAGCCTTCTTCCCCTAATCGCACCAGCTTCTTTCCCAGATTCTCCACCTCTGAGCTGGTGAATCTGGAAGGGAGATATTTCAGTGGAACGGCTGTGAGATCTTTAGATCTCACTTTAATAAACTGCCTGTTTGTGACAAACAAACATGTTCTCTGTTCCTCATCTCAGCTTATTAAACCGGCAATGCTCTGAAATAAGCAATGATCATCATGATCTCGGCTTATCACGGTTTATAAAAAGGACACCTAATTCTTCATAAAGATGTCGATTCAGCTCAGTAGTCATGTTATAAAGTGGATTCTTTTATTGCTGTATTTAATTACTAACTAACTGTAAAGTGCATATTGTAGTCTAAAAACTGTGCTGATTTGTTGGTTGACCCTAGTGCAATAAGGGGTACTAGGCCCAGTTCTTTTCAGTTATGGTGATCTTTGTATGACATTACAGATTAGTGTAAGGCCCTGTACACACGATCAGACATGTCTGATGAGACTTGTCCGACGGACCGTTTTCATCAGACAACTCTGATCTTGTCTGATGGTCTGATGTGCATACACACCATCGGACCAAAATCCGATCAGACCAGAACGCGGTGACGTAGAACACAACGATGTGATGAAAAAACGAAGTTCAATGCTTCCAAGCATGCGTCAACTTGTTTCTGAGCATGCGCAGGTTTTTGGTCCGATGCTTTTGTGTACTAACCATCGAACCTGTCCGACGGACAGGTTTCCATCAGACAGGTTTTAAAGCATGTTTTAAAACTTTGGTCTGACGGACAACGGTCTGATGGGCCATACACACCATCGAACTGGTCCAATGAAACTGGTCTGCAGACCAGTTTCATCGGACATGTCCGATCGTGTGTGCGCGGCCTAAGATTCTGATCACAATGTTGTTAAATTAACACTGCCAAAACAGTAATTTTGGTTCATTCTATTTAACTTTGCAACTTTCTTGTATAGGCTGCTGATATAGATGAAAACATCACTGGGTTTCCATTGTAATTACAATAAAATGTGGTTTAAACACCCACATTCATTACCAACAAGGTTGAAATCTGGTGTAAGTGAATGCAATGAGGCAATGGGGTAGAATCATAGTGAAGCTTTTATTGGTCTGTTGCCAACATGTTAGAATGAACTATCTTCATTATGGCTACAGAGTAAAAAATGTTGTGCATGTACACAGCTCCTGGGTGCAGCCTCCTCAGCTGGCGCTGAGTGTCTGTTTTTCAAGCCCTATATTATTACACTTATGCTGCGTACACACAATAGGTTAGTCTGATGAAAACGGCCTGATGGACCGTTCTCATCAGACCAAACCGGTCGATCGTGTGTGGGCCCCATCGGTTATTTATCCATAGGTTAAAAAAATAGGAACTTGTTTTAAAATTATCTGATGGATAAAAAACCTATAGAAAACAACGATCGTCCATCGGTTAAAAATCCACGCATGCTCAAAATCAAGTCGACGCATGCTTGGAAGCATTGAACTTCATTTTTTTCTGCATGTCGTTGTGTTTTACGTCACCGCGTTTTTTAACTGATGGTGTGTAGGCATGATTGCAGTGCACTTGTAGTGCAGAGTGGATTTCCCTTTAGTAAATCAACCCCATTGTGTCTGAACTGTTGTATTGAGTCCATTTTTGCCTTCTCTGGAGATGTTTGCTTCTACTACTTTTTTTTGTTTTTCTTTGTGTTTTTATTTTCACCTAACTGAGGTTTATAGTTTTTGTAATGAAACCGCAAAAAAAATTATAAAAATTGTCAATTATAAAAAACAGCATTTTTACTTGCACATGGTTGGATAGAAATCAGCAGAGCTTTCCCTCATTTCAGATCTTCCACCCAGATCTACAGCGACTGCACTTACAAATGCACTTGCAATGCTCTTCCAAGTGCATTGGTCCATTCCTAGTGCACTTCCAAGTTTCAAATCTAATAATACTGAAAAGGTCAGGTCCAAGCATATAGGCTCTTTACAAAATAACCTAGAGTGGGTGACTGGGGACAAAGAGAAGGCAATGGATTATTTTCTTCTATTCTTCAGCTCTGTGTGTATACAAAGGATCACAGGGGGGGGGGGGGGTCTCATGTCCATAAAGGGGATGGCCAAAATGATCCACTATGGCTCAAAATGTATATGGTCCAGAAATATTTAGACAGCATTGAGGTGAATAAAGCACCAGGACCAGATGCCCCCAAATGATCCTAATATTAGATCCTAATAGAATTGAGCTCTGTCACTGCAAAGCTATTGTTTCAAATTTTTAAGGACTCTTTAATGACTGGAATAATACCCCTGGATTGGTGGAAGGCCAATGTGGTGCCTATTTATATTTAAAAGGGATCAAAGTCTTTACCAAGTAACTATAGACCTTTTAGTTTAACTGCTATAGTTGAAAAGATACTGGGGAATTTAATAAAAGTCCACATAGAAGAGTTCTTGCAGGAAAAAAATATGTTAACCGTTTGCCCCCCAGAAGTTTTGGCCCCCTTCATTACCAGGCCATTTTTTTGCAATACGGCACTGCGTTGCTTTACCTGACAATTGATAATTTCTTACCCACAAATAGAGCTTTCCTTTGGTTCCTCTGATCACTAGGGATGGTCCCAATGTTCAAGTCGAACGTAAGTTCGACTCGAACATCGGGTGTTCATTTTGCTCACACAAATGAACTGAACGTATGGGGCTTTCGCAAGAACCTTGAGCGTTGCAGAGTGCCCTATAATGCACTGTGAGATCACAGTGCATTGACAGCTACTGACTGACCAAAGCATGCACCTGACCAATCACAGCACACTCTGCTGTTAGAGCCATGATTGGCCAAAGGCAGGGTGTATATATATATATATATATATATATATATATATATATACAGTGCAGGCAGTCTAATATATACACAGTATATAATACAATGCAGTCGGTGTACAGTATATAATACAGTGTGTACAGTTTCTAATACACTTCAGGCAGTGTACACAGTATATAATACAGTGCAGCTGGTGTACAGTACATAATACAGTGCAGTCGGTGTACACAGTATATAATACAGTGTAGTGCGGTGTGAAACAAGAAATCCCGATCATGTCCGGAAGGCCACCAGTGGCCAATGGCAGAGCACAGTGTGCACCTTGCCGTGAAGCCATAGGATATCATGGCCAAATGCCCACAGTAGATATGATGGCGTCGAGAAGAGGGGGAAAGGTGCTGGACTCCGTGCGGCTGCATCGCTGGACCGCGGGACAGGTAAGTGTCGGTTTAATAAAAGTCAGCAGCTACACTTTTTGTAGCTGCTGACTTTTAATAAACTAAAAAATGGCGGATCTCCGCTTTAAAAAGTGCACTAATCCGTTGCACTACAGGGTACAGGCATTCACGCATGTGGCTGGTGGGAGGTCAGGAGGGATTAGAATCCACAGCAAACAGCCCTGTGAAGTTCCCTGTACCTATCTCTGTGCTGAAATTTCTCTGGGCTCCCAAGTTTGCACATTCCAGCACACTAGGAGTTAACACAGTGGAGTGTGCAAACGGGAAGTCGGGGAAATCTCAGCACAGAGCATGTGTAGGAGGTGAAAGCATACTGCTGTTAAAATACCCGTTTTGTAATAAATGCCGTTATAACCTATTAAGTGGCCACCGCTGTATGTGCTTTTTAAAATATATGCAGCTTCTCATACCTGCATTTCTGTCTGTGTATAACTGTATATTCCGCTTATGTGACCCTGTCCAGTCTGGCCCACCTTCCACCGCTCACCTCACGTCTCTCCTCTCTCCTGACATCAGTGGGAGTTCTCAGCCCCGCCCACCGACTGTGGCTATCAGATTAGAAGAGAGGTGGGCAGGGCTGACGTCAGGAGAGACGTGAGAGGTGGGCCGAAGCGAACAGTGACGGCGGTGTCCCCCTAATGGATTATAATGGCATTTATTACAAAACGGGTATTTTAACAGACACGCTCGGGGCTCTCTCCCGGGAGGGGCGGGGCAAATCAGAAAGACGTCACCCGACATTGATTATTGGGGTCACATGCATTAATGCCGCATCGGGGACCCCCGAATCGCGATGCAACGATGCAACAATTAAATTCAGCACCCCTACTGTCTACAGTGAAAAGTGGTGGTCGCAGACATAGTGCATCCTCTGCAGGCAGGGCACACTTGTCCTTTTTTTTCTGCTGCTGGCTATACTATTAAGTCACAATATGCAGAAGAGTTGCTAGCGTGGATAACTAAGTGGTCTTCATCCTCCTCACCCTCTGTCACCCAGGCTCATACTAGTTTGCCTTCCAACGTAGCTGCTAAAGCGGACTGTTCTATCGGCTCCTTGTCCAAAGTTACTCCTTCGGTAGCCCCACCGTTATGCACAGAGGAGTCACCAGAATTATTCGACCATAGTGTCAGTTACATGCTGCCAAAGCTTGCGCAGAAATGATAAAAAAAAATGACACGCTCATGTGCATAATTAATAAACTGCATATTTTTTTTTTCGATCCACTGTACCTTAGTAATACTTTGTTACTGGGCGCTTCCTGTATATGGATTCATCGGGTAGTGTGCGGGTCGGGTATTCGTCACTTCCTCAATGCCGCAATGTCTCCTGGGAGCTTTTGTCATTGTTCCCAGGAGACATTGTGGAGGTCTGCCGTGAGTTATCGCGGGATTTAGAAAGAAGTTCTTTCTGAATCCCACGATAACTTGCAGCAGACCTCCGCAATGTCTCCTGGGAACAATGACAAAAGCTCCCAGGAGATATTGCGGCATCGAGGAAGTGACGGAATACCCGCAGACTACCCGATGAATCCATATACAGGAAGCTGCCAGTAACATAAAGGATTCCTAAGGTTCGCCTGCCCCTGACAGTGACTCGAGCTGGGCATCGCCGCTTAGTGAATGATTGGCTCGGGTGGCTCGGCTGCTCTCGGGTGCTCTAGTCCTGCAAAGGGAACTGAGTTCCTGCTGTGAAAAAAGTTTAGGAGCTCCGTTCCCACATGTTCCCGCAGGACTTGAGCCCTGATCGAAGGTATAGCAAAAGGTGCCACAAGTACTTGCAGCCAATCTGCTAGCAGTACACCACCAGGTGATATTGGCATGCAAATTGCTACCCCAGTTGCTGAACCATAAAAAAAATATTGTCCCAGCCATTCACATGCTCTAAATGCTAGCTTGGCCAAAATTACTAGCACTGAAACTGCTGCCTTTTCAGCTGGTAGACTCTGCCCTCGTTGGTGAATTTGTTGCATGTGCTGTACCACAGTGGCAGGTTCCAAAACAAATATTTTTTTCACGTAAGGCCATTCCAGCTCTCTACTATCATGTGGAAGGCAATGTTGTTAGGCAGGGTGGTCAGCAGTAAGGTTCATATTACCTCTGACTCATGGTCCAGCAGGCATGGTAAAGGACGTCACCTTTCCTTCATGGCGCACAGGGTAACACAGCTGGCAGCTGGGAAGGATGCAGGACAGGATTCAGTGTTGGAGACCTGCAAAAAGCTGTTGGTGATTTTGCCACATCTCTCTGCTCCACCTCTACTTTCTCCATGGCGTCTTCTGCAGAATTGTCCTCTGAACCAGCAGTACTCCCTAAACGTTCAAGGGGCTACGCAAGCACTCAGGCTAAAATATGCCATGTGGTGCTTCAGTTGGTCTGCTTAGGGCACAGGAGCCACACTGGGACAGATATCCTGTCAGCTCTGCAGGGGCAGGCTCAGGGGGTTGACACCACAGCAGCTTGAGCCAGGAATGATTGTATGCTACAATGGCACCAACCTCCTCTTTGCACTCCGACAGGGACACTTGACCCATGTTCCATGCTTGGCACATGTCCTGAATTTGGTGGTGTAACGTTTCTCGACCAGGTACCCATGCTTACAGGAACTTCTGAGGCAAGCCAGAAAAGTCTGTGGCCATTTCAAGCGGTCATACAATGCCAGTGCTTGGCTGTCTGAAATTCAATAAGAATTCAACCTGCCCACCAACCGCCTCATTTGTGACATGCCCACCAATTGAAACCTAACATTGGCAATGCTGCATTGGCTGCAAACACTGCAGAGGGCCATAAATGAGTACCTATGTGAGTATGGCAAAAAAGCCAGGCTCTTTTTGCCATGCCAGTGGCTACTGATAAAGAATGCATGCACTGTCCTGTCACCATTTGAGGAGGCCATGGGTGGTGAGCAGCGACAATGCATGCATCAGTGACACTGTCTCTTTAGTCTTCCTGCTGCAGCACATGCTTCGTGGAATCATGGACAGGAAACTTGAGGCAGAACAGTGGGAGGAAGAGGAGGATTTCCTCTCCTCTCAATGCCCCCTTTATGCAGATAGTACCATTTAAGCCTTTGCAGATGACAACAAGTTATGCAGTGGAATAACATCCTTACAGGACGTCTCCAACTTACAAGCTGACCTCAATGCATTGTATAATTAGGCAACTATGTGGCAAATGTGGAATAACCTCTTCCCGCCCATGCTATATCCAAAAGACGGCTACAGCATGGTCCAAAAGTACCGGGAGGGTGTCCATATATGTCCTCCCATGCATGTGCTGCTTGCGCGTCCGTTTGAGACTCAGCTGATCACAGATCGGAGTAAGGGCCCTATCCCGGACCTTTACCACGTGATCAGCTGCCAGCCAATGATAGCTGATCACCTGATGGAAACAGAAGCCGATAATCGCTGTCAGCGTGAGGTGAGAAAAAAGGAGCCAATTAGTGGCTTGTGTAAAAGGGACATTGGTCCAACACACGGAAACCCACTTCTGCTAAGCAGTGCCCACCAGTGCCACCTACCAGTGCCCACCAGTGCCACATTCCAGTGCCACCTATCAATGCCACCTATTAGTGCCCTTTAGTGCCACCTCATCAGTGCCGCCTTATCAGTGCAGCCTACTAGTGCCCATCTGTTCAGTCTCATCAGTGCCCATAAGTACCGCCTTCATCAGCACACATCAGTGAAGGATAAAAATTACCTGTTTGCAAAATTTTATAACAAACTATGAAAATGTTCTAATTTTTTTTGTTTGTTTACCACTTAAGACCCGGACCTTTAGGTAGGTAAAGGACCTGGCCAGATTTTGCGATTCGGCACTGCGTCGCTTTAACTGACAATTGCGCGGTCATGCGACAAACAAAATTTGCGTCCTTTTTTTCCCACAAATAGAGCTTTCTTTTGGTGATATTTGATCACCTCTGCAGTTTTTATTTTTTGCGCTATAAACAAAAATAGAGCGACACTTAAAAAAAAATCAATATTGTCTATTTTTTTGCTATAATAAATATCCCCCAAAAACATATAATTTATTTTTTTCTCAGTTTGGGCTGATACGTATTCTTCTACCTATTTTTGATAAAAAAAATCACAATAATCGTTTATCGATTGGTTTGCGCAAAATTTATAGCGTTTACAAAATAGGGGATAGTTTTATTGCATTTTTATTTATTATTATCAGCGATTATTTCGTGACTGCGACATTATGGCGGACACTTCGGACAATTTTGACACATTTTTGGGACCATTGTCATTTTCACAGCAAGAAAATGCATTAAAAATGCATTGTTTACTGTGAAAATGACAATTGCAGTGTGGAAGTTAACCACAAGGGGGCGCTGAACTGGTTACGTGTGACCTCATCTGTGTTTCTAATTGTAGGGGGTGTGGCTGTAGGTGTGACGTCATTGATTGTGTTTTCCTATATTAGGGAACACACGATCGATGACGGCGCCACAGTGAAGAACGAGGAAGCTGTGTTTTTTACACAGCTCTCCCACGTTCTTCAGCTCCAGGGACCGATCTCGGGACTCCAGCGGCGATCGGGTCCGCGGGTCCCGCGGTCACGGAGCTTCGGACCGGGTCGCGGCTGGGCACTTAAAGGGGACGTACCTGTATGTGCTTTTGCCCAGCTGTGCCATTCTGCCGATGTATATGTGCAGGAGGCGTTCCTTAAGTGGTTAAGCAAAAAAAAAAAAAAAACTAGTAGTGATTAAATACCACCAAAAGAAAGCTCTATTTGTGAAAGAAAATCATATGGGTACAGTGTAGCATGAACGCGTAATTGTCATTCAAAGAGTGACAACGCTGAAAATTTACCTGGGCAGGAAGGGAGTTTAAGTGCCCAGTAAGCAAGTGGTTAATGTTGATAAATGTAAAGTTATGCACTTGCAGGCTAAGAATATGCATGCATAATACAAACTTGGGGGAATACAGCTGGGAGAATCAATGGTGAAGTTTTCTGGTAGATCATAAGCTTAATGTGATGCCAAGCAGCAGTTTCCAAAGGTAGCTAAATTCTTTCTTGTATTAGGAGAGGTCTAGACTCCAGAGAGAGAGATATCATTTTGCCCCTGTAAAAATCATTAGTAAGACCTCATCTGGAATATGCAGTTCAGTTTTGGGCATCAGTTTACAAAAAGGATATTGGGGAACTGGAGAACGTGAAGAGAAGGGCAACCAAACTAAAAGGAGGCATGGATGAGCACAGCTATGAGGAAAGATTATTCACTCTTGCAAACATGTTTAAAAAAAGTGAATAGTGAATAGTGAATAGTGAAGTTTGTATTGAGTTATACACATTAAAGGGTCACTAATTTTTATTTTATTTTTTAAGCTAAATAGCTTATTTTACTTTACTGCAGTCCTAGTTTCATGTCCTCATTGTTTGTTTTTGCTCTGATGTTGCTGTAATTCTCCTCTGTTCTGGACACTTCCTGGTTGTCTGTTTCCCTGTAACCACAGTACTGGGAGCTTCTAGTTTTGTTTTCCAAACCATCACTGCTCCATGGCTCTGTATAGCACAGATACAGGATAACATGCAAAAATGAAACTAGATGCAAAAACAAAACTAAAAAACTACAGGTACATTATATGATTGATTTTTATCTATTTTTAATCGTTTTTAAAAGGAATCAGTTAACTGTTATGTCTCTATACCCTGTAAACAGTCATTTTAGCAACAAATAAAATGTTTCCTTTACAACTCCTTTAACCACTTGCTTACTGGGCACTTATACCCCCCTCCTGCCCAGGTGATATTTCAGCTTCCGGCACTGCGTCACTTTAACTGACAATTGCGCGGTCGTGCGACGTGGCTCCCAAATAAAATTGACGTCCTTTTTTCCCCACAAGTAGAGCTTTCTTTTGGTGGTATTTGATCACCTCTGCGGTTTTTATTTTTTGCGCTATAAACAAAAAAGAGCGACAATTTTGAAAAAAATACAATATTTTTTACTTGTTGCTATAATAAATATCCCAATTAAAAAAAAAAAAAACGTTTTTTTCTCAGTTTAGGGCGATGCGTATTCTTCTACATATTTTTGGTAAAAAAATCGCAATAAGCGTCTGGTTTGCGCAAATTTTATAGTGCCTTCAAAATAGGGGACAGAATTATTATTTTTATTATTTTTTTTTTACTAGAAATGGCGGCGATCTGCGATTTTTTTATTGGGACTGCGACGTTATGGCGGACACATCGGACACTTTTGACACATTTTTGGCGTCATTCACATTTATACTGCGATCAGTGCTATAAAAATGCACTAATTACTGTATAAATGTGACTGGCATTGAAGGGGTTAACACTAGGGGGTGAGGAAGGGGTTAAATGTATTCCCTGCATAGTGTTCTAACTGTGGGGGGAGGGGGGGGTGACTGGGGAGGGGGGGTGACTGGGGAGGTGACCGATCTGTGTCCCTATGTACAAGAGACACAGATCCGTCTCCTGCTCTCCAGAGACAGAACGCTGTCTCTGTGTAAAACGGCAATGAGAGATGATCTATGAGATCATCTCTCATTCACCCACAGATCGCATCGCAAACGGCCACTCTGATTGGCATTCGCGGCGATCTGTGTTTGGCTGTGTCCAAGGGACATGGACAACACAGTGTTTCCCCGCAGCGCGCTCTGGAGCACGCGCCGGGAAGCTTCTACTGACAAGCCGTCAATTGACGGCTTGTTGGCAATTTAGATCCGCGCATTCGGCTATACCGCGGATCTCAAGTAGTTAAGGTCATCACAGAGGACAAGGGGGCACTCTTTGGGCCAGATTCAGGATGGCGAGTGGTTCTTTTGGCCGGCGTAACTTTTCTCATTTACGTTACGCCACCGCAACTTTACGCGCAAGTGCTGTATTCACTAAGCACTTGCTCCTAAAGTTGCGGAGGCGTAGCGTAAATGGGCCGGCATAATTCGAATTCGGCGGGTAGGGGGAGTGTAGTATTTAAAATAGGCGCGATCTCACGCCGAACGTACTGTGCATGCGCCATCGGTCAATGTATGCCAGTGCGCATGCTCCAAATTATGACAGTGTTTTCGACGTGAACGTCAATGACATCAATCCACATTCCCAGACGAGTTACGCAAACAACGTAAACATTTTCAAATTCCAACGCAGTCACGACGTCCATACTTAACATAGGATGCGCCTGCTTTTTGGTGCTTTATCTTTACAGAAACGGCGTAAAGTCACTGCGTCGGGCAGGCGTACGTTCGGGAATTGGCGTATCTCGCTGATTTACATATTCTCGGCGTAAATCAGCGGGAACGCATTTTAAAATTGCAGTTAAGATACGACGACGTAATACAATTACGCCACTCGTATCTTAGCTGCAACCCGGCATATCTTGTTTTCTGAATACAGAAAACAAGATATCCCATGCAGATTCTGAGTTATGCCGGCGTATGACTGATACGCCGGCGTAACTGTTACTGAATCTGGCCCTTTATGTCTAGAGGAAAAGAGATTTAATGAAGATGTTCATCTCCTTTAGTAAATCAGTTTTAATATGTAAGTTGATGCAAAGTTTTACAAAATGTTACTTTTATTTTATGCTTGTGAACTCCCAATGTAAATGTGTCTTCATACTACATTCTGACCATTCAATAAGGATGATTAAACCATAAGGGTTGACAATTTATAACTTTTTGACTATTGTGGTAACACATGTAAACATGCAAAGGAATATGCAATTTTGTTATATAAGAGGAGTAAAAAAAGGATAGTATGATCTGCACTGTAGAATATTGTTGTTTATTATAAAAATAAAATAAAAGACACCAACCCTTCATTTCCCTATTTTAATTTTGATGGCATTAACAAAATGAAAATCTAACTTAAATATTTTGAAGCTACACTTTATTAAGCTTCATCTATGCTTTTTTTCATAAAATACTGTAGATGTAAACTCTAATGCCGAGTACACACGGTCGTTTTTTGCGATGAAAAAAAACGACGTTTTTTAAAACGTCATTTAAATTGATCGTGTGTGGGCAAAATGTCGTTACAACATGCTTGAATTTTTTGTGTTGTTTTTCAAAACGTCGTTTTTTGTTTCACAAAAAGTCACCGTGTGTAGCAAAAACGTTGTTCAAAACGACGTTTTTCAACCCGCGCATGCCCAGAAGCTAGTTATGAAGCGAGCTTCAATGGAAAAGAGTGGTGAACGTAACCTCGCTTTTTTTTTCATCGCAAAAAACGACCGTGTGTACGCGGCATAACTTTATGACATTTCGTTTTCTAAAGAACTGTGTAGCATTAACCCCCATTTTTTAATTAAAGTAATGTTTTACCCATTTTTAAAATTATTTTTTGAATCTTCTCTAATCGTCTCTACTTTTTTCAGCCACTTTCTGTCAACATGCCTTCGCTCCAGCGAGGTTGAATGTTACTATCAGGACAAGGTTCCTGATAGTGACAAAAATGAACGGTGCCAGCACAATGTGTGTCAGTTAGGCCACTTGTAGTCTCTACCAGGTGCATTTAACAAAGAGATAACACAGGAGCACAATTGCATGGTAATAGAAAATGCCTGAACCTTTATGGCAGGATCACCAGGTATTCTTTCAAAAAAGCTACAGAATAATAAAAAAAAAAAACTGATTAGAACTTGCATGGTAAAGCCTATATGAGAGTCTAGTGCTTAGGTTTACAACTACTTTAATGAGCTGCATTAAACTGTTATTTCAGAATCTCCTGTTCTGATTTTTTCTTTTTTCTTTTTCAGCATTTTCACCAGCTCCACAATCTCTTGAAGATGAATGGAAGAGCATCTCTGATCTTACTCTTGCCTGCAACAGTATTCTGGAAGCCATGTCTAAAGAAGGTATCCTTTGCCAAAAAAGTTTGGTTTGCAGTATTTGACAACATGGAGAATTCCAATTAACTGATAAACATTTTCTAAATGTGTGTAAATAATGAACCACAAAAAGGAAATAAAAGTTATTATTTTCCTTCAAAATGTTGCCACCATCCCAAAATCATAGAGATAAACCCTAAAAGGGCATAAGTACCCCCCGGTACAAGAGAATTTTAAGGGCGAACAATAAGAACAAAGAATTTATCAAAATATAAAATCTTGTATTTTAAAAGAAAAAAAGGGGATTGATTATATGCAGAAGAATCAAGCATATTAATCATTCACATAGTATACAGTACGTAGATTGATAAAATCACAAATTGAAACCTCTGTACAAATTTCCAATGAAAAGTTTCACTCCCCTAGCCTAACATTTCAGGAATACCAATACTTTCTTCGGAGGCTCTTGGTAAGAGGAAGTTCAAATGTATTCAAATGTTGAATTTGTAGAATAATGTATCAGATTGTTTCATAATTTATTTATTCTTTTTAAATAATAAAGGACATTTAGTCCTGGAAAGTAGAACAAAGTTGCCAATGCCTTTCATAAAGTGATATTGATCCCCATCCCTGCTCGGATCGGCACATGCAGGAGTCCCAAAGATAGCACCCCCAACAACTGAACACCCAGAGGCCTCAAATTGCAACCAGATATCAGATATAACTGGCGTAAAGAGTGTAGCAGCATGATACTGCAGCGGCAAAAAAAGAAAAATATGAAACAATCTGATACATTATACTACAAATTCAACATTTGAATATATTTGTACTTCCTCCTACCAAGAGCCTCCGAAGAAAGGATTGGTATTCCTGAAACATGTTAGGCTAGAGGAGTGAAACTTTTTATTGGAAATTTGTAGAAATGTTTCAATTTGTGATTGTATCAATCTATGTATACTATGTGAATGAATAATGTGCTTGATTCTTCTGCATATAATCAATCCCCTTTTTTTCTTTTAAAAATACAAGATTTTTTCTAATAAATTATATTTTTATAAATTCTTTGCTCGTATTGTTCGCCCTTAAAATCCTGTTGTACCCGGGGGGTACTTTATCTCGAAAAACATTTTCTAAAGCTTGCCATAGATGATTTTTTTTTTCTTGAGCAGATTCCCCATCTACGCAAACAAAGTGGATGGAGAAGTCCCCCCTTGTTGTGACATTGTATTTTGACAATGGAACTCTCCACTGTCAGAATACAATAATCAGTGGCTGCAGGCAGCTGACCAAGAAACATTTTCCAAAAAGCTCATTTGCCAAAAGTCGATTATCGTTTTTTGTTGAAAAGGCATTCCTTGAAAAAAGGTTAAGATATCAAGGAACCGCTTGACAAAAGTAATTATAACTACAGCTCACATAATATACCATGTTCAGTAAGTTGTAGAAAGTTGTAGAAAGTATAAAAAAAATCAAAACAGCGTCCTAGACTATTTGACAATTCCGACAGATACATTTTGTTTACACTTACCTGCTGTTGTTGACAAATATTTTTTCACCAATATAATTGAAATGCCCCATAAACACAGTCGAAATTTCTGCCAGCAAAAGTCCGATGTGAGCTTTTGAACGGAAATTCCGACCGTGTGTATGCTCAGACTTTTGCTGTCGGAATTTCTGCCAGCAAAAGATGGAGAGCTGGTTCTCAAATTTTCAGATTTCAGGAAAATCCGATCGTCTGTAGCAATTCCAACACGAAATTCTGACGCATGCTTGGAAACAATACGATGCATGCTCTGAAGCATTAAACTTAATTTTCTTGGCTCGTTGTAGTGTTGTACGTCACCGTGTTCTTGACAGTGTGACCGTGTGTATGCAAGCCAAGCTTGAGCGAAATTCCTTCGGAAATACCGTCCAAGGTTTTTCCGCTGCAAAACACGGGGCAAAAGAGAGAGACAGTGAAAATTGTGATGTCCTTTTATGTTAGTGTTCAGTGTACAAGTGACCCCTTGCATTGCTGGCCAGTGTAAATTTGCAATGCTCATTACTTGGAACCCTTAGCAACCTCAGGGAGAAACCCAAAGTTCCACAGAACCCTTGTTAAGAAAGGCTGGTATTAGGACCTATGTCGACAGGCTTTGGGATTGTTTCAAAGACATCCGTTTATAGTAATACCAGTTTGAGATACTTTTCAGATTGTACAGAATTGAGACATATAAATTTGACCTACAGTTGATCTGATTCTAACCTGCATTTGATCTGCCTAAGGTAGGTTTTCCATTCCTGTAGACTTGTATGTGCATGAACATGAACAAAAGCCTGTCAACAGGTTCTAAAAATGATTACATCTAATTAAAATGCACTTCTTTGATGCATCAGGCTCAGTGTGTGCCCTATTACCTAATGGGGTTGATTTATTTAGGAACAATTCACGCTTGTCTATTTTTGCTTGTCTGCCATTTAAATCAATAGAAATGCATCAGATTGCAAGTCAATTAACATTTTGTACATGAATTTGCATGAATATGTATAAATGCACAGATATGTGCACATATTTTGAGGTACGTTATGCGACATGTTAAAGTGTAATGCAAAGTGCAATGCAATGCAAAGGAAAAATGTATCTGACAAAAACAGACAAGTATGAATGACCCCTGAAAGAGTAGCTACTGTTTACTTGGTAATTTGCTATCAGCCCCTTATAATCTCCTGTACCTCAGAGCTCATATGAGAAGGGAGGGGCAGCATTCTGAGCTAATCTGGTATGTTGTAGGGCACTTGTGCTGACAAGGTATATGCTAAGAGGAGAGAAGAGAGCAATCCAAGTCATAACTGTTGCTTCTCTATCATTGTCCAATCACTGCAGCAGCAAACTGTCAGGTCACCAAATCTTTTGCCAAGTAAAACAGCGCTCATATATGTATTCCAAATGTGTTTTTGGCTTTTTTGTCTGACGTTCACCCTAAAAAATGTGTTTGATTCAGTGTTTCTATAGCACAATGGACTTTTTATGTTTTGTATTTAAAAAAATGATAAGGTATCCATATGGGTTTTGCATTCAAGACCACTAAAATAACCTGTACAATGGGCACAATTGGACAATCATATATTTTTTCATTTGGCATGAACTTTGACTGGACAGTGCATGTAAGTCCTCACAAAGTGTGACACGCTGTTCTCTTAACTCTGTTATACTAGTAAGGAACAACAGGAATTCATCTTTAAAAGAACAGAAAATCGGGAGAAATATTCCAGCCTGCTAAATTTTTACAGTCACTTTCTTTACATACACAATCAGACTGTCTGTACTACACAACTTGACTCTGCTAACTGGTATATTTTGATTCTAAAAGTCAATTTATACAAAGACGAAGAGTAATAACAATGCACAAAAAGTGATTAATACTGATATATCAGATTTCTGTTTGTTGAAACCAAACCACTAAAATATCATTAATGAGTGGTTGCTAAGGTCTGCTGCAAAAATAAAAAAGTATTTTACATGGAAAACATTACACATTTATTTATATTATAGCCTATTCACATTAGGTTAAGTTTAATAAACACATTTTTTTTAAACCAGGTATTAATCATAAAATATATGCAAACGGCTATACTTAAGAAAATATTTTTACCTTGTATTAGTTCCAGCAAGATATTTAGTGTGATATATTTGTATCTGATTTGTGTTTTTACAGAACAGGTTCAAGCAATCAAAAATGATCTTGGACCTCCCAGCTCTGTGGCAACCGCATCTGGGTAAGAAAAAATTACTGTATGTCGCAGGAGGATTATAGTTTTGACATGTTTTAAGCACACCTTCCTGAGAGAAAGATGGAGGCTGTAATTGCTGACCTCTTCTTTTTAAAATGCTGGTCTATTGGCTGTCATTCCAGCTATTTCCATTTATTATCTGAATCGCTAACCCATAACAAGTATGCAAATAAAGGCTTCAACTCGCAGCTTTTTTTGCCTTTTTGATTTGCATGCTTTTTAGAGGCGATAGGGCTGATGTACTAATGGTTTATGAGCATACACATCAATTAAGCACAAACAACCAAATATATTTTTTACTGTATTTGCTATGTGTTTGTGACGTGTGCACACAAATGTGGATGGACACACATGCACAGTTTACAGGAACAATATACAGAATTTACGTGTTTATATGGTTTTCTATGTATTATACAAGAATTCAAATATATGCTGATTACATTGTGTCATGCCTAAATTAAAACCCCTTTCTAATATTTTGGGTTTAACGGCTATTAACATATTTAAATGTGCATACCATGTAGGAAGAACCCTTACCTTAACTGCACACTGCTATGATTATTCTTTTTTTTTTTAAATACATTTTAATAAGGTGGGGAGATTGAGATGCACCACTTTTTTGCTAATGCCCACTGTGCTTAATGTGTCATCTCAGCTTCTCTTCTTCTTTTTTGCCTGAACTCCATATCATGATCAAAGCCTTGATCCATTTGCAGCCCTGAGAGGGTACTGGATCTGCCTGCAAAGTAGAGCCTCTCGTTCAGTTGCAGGTCACTAGCTATACCTTTTGATACCCTATCTCTCTTTAGGGTCCCAAAGTAGTGCAATATACCTCACTCACAAGTTGATTCCCGATGCATCCTCCAAACAAACATGAGCCACTTTGACCACTTACTCTTGTGGGCAATGACTACACAACCAGTTGCTCTAGGATAGGGTCACGAGCTGCTGAATATATTATGGAGATTTTAAGTCATGTCTCTCTGCATAGAGAGCTAGTTTGTAAAGTGCATCCCATCTTCACCTAGACAAATACCCAAGACATGCTTAGGTTTGAATGAAATGTTTACTTGCATACATCTTAATACCAGATGTCTGAGTAGGCTCACCACTTCCCCTGACTTAAGCCTAGTACACATTTTCTGAATGTTGAGCGGCATTGGTCGGTTCAATAGAAACCAGCTGACATTCGGCCTGTTCGGCCTGCTTCTGTTGATGGGGCGTGACTGGAAATGGTCTGCCAATTGGCTGACAATGGCTGAGAGTGCTGACCAGAGTGTTCTGGGGGGGTGGGGGGGTTCCCCCTGTCAGAACACAATAGCACAGCAGGGGTGATCACTGTACTAACATTGCATTGTTACTACAGCGGCTTCTTCATGCCGCATTTTCCTTAAACGTAAACCCCCGAAAACTAAATTGTCAATTTCAATTCCCAAATAAGACAAGCAGGTGGTAGGATATATTGTTTTCTCATGGGGCCAGAGGTACCCCAAGTTGTTTGAATACAGACAACACAGAACTAAGCAGGATGTCACATTCGCCAGTCCTCCCTACCCACAAACCTTCCCTATCTTCAAGCAGGAAACTCAATATTATACACTCTAAGGGTAGGCATAAATCCACAGAAAATTGTCTATTGCCAGTTTGCAGCCTATAAACTTTCAGATGTCCTTGTGTAGTAGCCTAAATACAGATTCAGTGTCTATTTTGGCAAATTAAGTATTTCTCCCTGCATCTCTCACCAAGATCACTTTTGGTGAGCATCTTGAAACAGACACTACCAGTGGCGGAATTATCAGGGTCGCAGCAGTCCCTTTAGCGAATGGGCTTTTGATTTCCGCCACTGTAGGGGGGCCTGCCGCCGCCCGGGAGATAGCACACTGATCAAGGCTATCTCTGCCCGCACTCACGGGCACACTGCACAGGCTTCGCCCATCCTCGCCACCCTCAGTCACGTGCACAGTCCCCTTGCACTCCGCCCATCCTCCCCGCCCACACTGACACTCACAGGCACACTTGCACAGTCCCACCCCGCCTATGCTCTCCGTCCAATCGGCTCATCCTCCCCGCCCTCACTCACGGGCACACTGCAAAGTCTCAGCCCGCTCCGCTCATCTTCCCTGCCCTCAATCATGGGCACACTACTAAGTCTCTGCCCTCACTAATGGGCATGCTGCAAAGTCTTAGCCCGATCTGCTCATCTTCCCCGCCCTCACTTATGGGCACACTACCAAGTCTCCGCCCATCCTCCCCACCCTCATTCATGGGCACACTGCAAGTACCCGCCCGCTCTGCTAATCCTCTCCGCCCGCATTTGTGGGTACTCATAGGCCCACTACTAACACTGATAGCCCCCCACCACCACTGATACCCCCCACCACCACTACTAGCACTGATACCCCAACCACCACTACTACCACTGATAGCCCCCACCACCACTACTACCACTGATAGCCCCCACCACCACTACTAATATTGATAGCCCCCACCACTACTAACACTGATACCCCCCACCACCACCACTACTGCCACTGATACCCCCCACCACCACTACCGCCACTGATACCCCCACCACCGATACCCCCTATTACCATTACTGCCACTGATACCCCTCCACTGCCACTTATACCCCCCCACCACCACCATCACCACTAGTGCAACTGATACATCCCGCACACCACCACTAGTGCCACTGATAACACCCCACACTGCCACTAGTACCACTTTTAACACCCCCCACCACCACCACCAATACCCCCCACACCACCACTGCTGCCACTGATCCACACCACCACCACCACTGCTGCTGTCACTAATCCACCCCCCCCCCCCACACCACTATGACCACTGCTGTCACTGATCCCATCCAGAAACCACCATCCCTGCCACTGATCCCACCCCCCCACCACTGCCACTCATTCCATCCAATCCCCCCTTCCACTACCACTCTTCCCCAACCACCACCCTCACCACTGATTCCATCCTCCCACCATCCTCTCCTGCAGCCGCTAAAAGCCTGCTTTTCCTCCGATCCCTCCCATAGGGATTCAGTGGCTGCAGGAGGAAAATGGAGGGGATTTGTTCCTCCATATGCTGCCCCCCGCCGCCTCTCCTATCCAGGTCAGGTCCTGCTGCCCAGTGGGAAGGGCCTTGGCCAGAGGCCCTGAAGATTCTAGTTACGCCTCTGACTGCTACCTGCACACCTCTTCCACTATGGCATCATTAACTAATTGGCCCTTGTAGTGTAAAAGATAATGTAGCAACAGATATTTCCCCCTTTTCATATTCATCCCCCCATGCTAAACTCTGCGATATTGTCATGGACTGACCCTGGAAATTCTCTTGCAGATTTACTTCACTTCACAAATTAAAATCCCTCCTTATCTGGAAATTTTTGTAGCCACAGGAACAGCCTGTGTCCCTTTTATGGGCATTGCTCCTTTTGCCATCGGCACAAAAATGCATCTTCTCACCAATTACTGACACCACCATATGCTGTACACTCAGGCCGCGTACACACGAGGGGATATGTCCGCTGAAAACGGTCCGATGGACCGTTTCAGCAGACATCTCCGCTCGTGTGTATGGGCTAGCGGACAGATTTCTCCACCCGACAGATTTCAAAGCAAGCTTTGAAATCTATCCGGTGGGAATCTGTCCGCCCGACATGTCTGCTGGTTAGTACACTTACCAGCAGACATGTCGGCCCCCACCGCCGCCGCGCCGCTGCCGAATGGATTTGGCGCATGCGCGGAAGTGTTTTACTTCCTGGTGCGGTGACGTGGCGGTGACGCGGCGGCGTCAACGTCACCGCCGCGTCACCGCCACGTCACCGCCACGTCACCGCGCCGTCCGGCGGCGGGGAATTTGATCCGATGGTGTGTACACGCCATCGGATCAAACTCCCGATCGGACATATCCGATGGAAATGGTCCGCGGACCGCATTTCATCGGATATGTCCGATCGTGTGTACGCCGCCTTAAACTTAGGATGTTCACTAATACATGTTTCCTGAACTTGCTTGCAAACCTTCTGCTTCAATGCTTTTCATTGTAGTCCCAAGAATTCCATCTCGACTTGTAAAATTAGAGCAACTGAATCCTCACAGGGCTGCTAAATTGCCTCTCATTTGAATGACCCTTACTTTGAAGTAGGGATGAGCCGAAATGTTTGGTCCCTGCAATATGGATATGGATAAAAATCATTGAAAAAAATAGCATGAGTTTCCCCACCACCACTCGCCCCAGGTCATTACAAGACCCTTTGGCCCTATATACTTTAAACAGCAGTATACAGGTGGTGCAAACAAGACAAGGACTGTAGATTTGTTAAGTAGAATCTGAACCATGTCATACTTTGCTGCTGCATATTGCACAATTTTCTAAAGAGACCCTCAACTACATGACACTTGTGCCTGATGAGGCCACTGATGTTCCAGTGGTGGTGGCCCGTGAGACTGTCCATACAGGCTTGGCCCCCCAAAGCCCACGTGCTGTGTGGCAACAATATGTCGATCATTTTAGGGTTGGGGGGGCATTACAATGGCTGATCTTGGCTGAATAAATTATTTTTCTGGGAAAGAAAATTTCTAGAAATAAGGGGGGTCGCCATCCGGGGCCCCCTTTGAACAAATTCTGTGTAGAACTCCTGTTCTGTGAAGGACTCCATTATATCTGCAAGTCAAAATTAAGCAAAAAAAGCTAATGTCAAAGTATTGCATCTAAAATTATTATTATACGCCCCTGTTAAACAGGGGCAGAAAAATTGGGCCTTAGGCACTGGTGGCGGAGCCCAGAAACAAACATTTTCTTACTAGCTATCAGCAAGATCAGTGAGGAGGAAAAGGATATTCAGTCAGCAGCATAACAGGACAGTCACTCAGCATCAGCATATGCAGTCTCCAAGGGATCTGACATTTAAAAAAAATTATTTAGTTACATCAGCATCAGGTGCTTGGCAGATGGTGTTGATCCAAGCCTGATTCATTTTTATGAAGGTCAGTCGATCGACGGAGTCGGTGGAAAGGCGCACCATGATAACGATCACAAAGCCTCCAGCAGCACTGAATGTGCGTTCTGAAAGAACGCTGGATGCAGGGCTAGCCAGTAGCTCAATTGCATACTGTGCAAGCTCTGGCCAGTGATCCATCCTCAAGACCCAGTAAGCCAGAGGATTTTCAGTGGGGAAGGTGTCCAACTCTGATCTTGCCCCTAGGTATTCCCGCACCATCCAAACCAGACGCTGGGAATGGTTGCTGGAACCGGTCATACCTTGGGGCTGCGAACTAAAAAATTGTCTGAACGCATCTGTCAGACGGCCACCTTCTCCACCGCTTCTTCTGTGACTCACCGAAGCCTCAGCAACATGTTGTCCAGGACCAGGATTTGGTAATCCCCCAGGTCTGGGAACGCGTTGCACAGACCTTTCTGCAAGGCCTCCCAAAGAAGTTCTTCTGCTCCCTCTGCGATGGCAAGATAAGCTCCGCAACCTTACTCTTGTAACGTGGATCAAGGAGAGTTGCCAGCTAGTAATGATCACTCTCCTTGATACCACGAACACGAGGATCCTTATGCAGGCTTTGCAGGATCAGGAAGGCCTTGCAGCGTAAGTTTGCTGAGGCATTCGGGGCACAGTCCTCTGGGTCACTAAGGACGACAGGATCCGCAGCCACCTCAACTTATTTCTTACAAAGGTGAAAGACACTGCATAAGCCCCGATTGTTTTCACCTTCCTAATTAACGGGGTTGTAAACCTTCTGTTTTTTTCCACCTTAATGCATCCTATACATTAAAGGGTCACTAAAGGAAAAAATGTTTTTTGCTGAAATTACTGTTTACAGGGTATAGAGACATAATAGTTAACTGATTCCTTTTAAAAATGATTAAAAATAGATAAAAATCAATCATATAATGTGCCTGCAGTTTAGTTTCATTTTTAAACTGGTTTCATGTTTCTGTGAAGTAAAGAGACACACAGAACAAAAACAAACAAATGAATCTGATTTGTTCTGAGGAGTTTTAGACACACAGTAATGACAGCTTGGACCACAGTGAAAAGCTGCCATGAGATTTTTCATAAGGAGCCAGACAAGCAGGAAATGTGAAGATCAGAGCAGAATTACAGCAACTTCAAAGCAAAAACGAACAATGAGGACATGAAACCAGGACTTCGGTAAGGTAAAGGAAGCTATTTAGCTAAAAAAAAAAAAATTCCTTTAGTGATCCTTTAAGGTGAAAAAACATCTGATAGTTATAGGCTCCCCGAGCCCCCGTTTTACTTACCTGAGGCCCAAATATCCATGGGCATGATCCCACGTTGGTTTCACCCAGCTCTTGTGGCCTCATCATTGGATAATTGATAGCAGTGCAGCCATTGGCTCCTGCTGCTGTCAATTAAATCAATGATGTAATGTGCTTGGGGGGGCGGGGCCGAGTGATACACTTGGCAGCTATGGCTGCCACTGTATTACATGGGAGCACGCCCACAAGCAAACCCCCTTGGGGGAGCACTTCCCAGAAGGGGGTTAGCTCTTGCAAAGAGGATCCGAGACAGCCACGAGGGACCCCAGAAGACAAGGATCGGGGCCACTCTGTGCAAAACGAACTGCACAGTGGAGGTAAGTATGGTATGTTTGTTGTTTAAAAAAAAAAATGTGTAAGCTTTAAAACCCCTTTAGATCATTGATCTCATCTTGCCTTTCTTTATCTAACGTATTATCCCACTTATTATAGAATTGCTACATACACTTATGCTCTAGGGTTATCATTTTTAAAATCTGACATATCAGAATTAACCACTTCCATTCGCAATTGACTATAGTATCATATTAAAGAGAAAAAGAAAAAAGGGAGGGCGCATTGACCTAGTGCATTAACATATATAAAGATTTCCGTGCCCGGGATAGGGTGTGGGACTTTAAGAATGCATATAGAGTGATATAGAAAGTAGCAATTTAAATGGATATTATATTGGTAACTTTGGAACCACAGAAATCATGCAGAAGTCGTAATAATAGAAAAATATGATAATGTAATATTACAATTAATTAGAACAATAGAACAAAAGACTATAAAAACATGATCATATGAGTGGACTAATAGCATCATGAAAAAAAAAATTGTATACGTGTCCATGCAACTAGTCCTACATGTTTTGCCCATTGGGGCTTCTTCAGGGACGCATGAGTATACAGGATAATCTAGAGTGGATAAAAATGTCATGAGAGAATGCACAGAGCTGTATCACAGTGCATAAATCTTAAAGCATAATATGAATGAATCGTGTAGCATAGTGAATTAACATAGGTTCAAAAATCCAAAAACAAAATGCAAACAGCAGCAAATAAAAAAATTATATATATAAATATTAGCTCTTACATTTTAAATCAAAGACAAAAAGCCTTGCATTAGTGGAGAACACATATGTACCTTCAAGAGGGTCGCGGGTCATCCACCAGTGCCTCTGTGTGTGCAGGTGGTCACAGCAGGTGTTGTGCTGTGTTGGGTATAGCATATATTTGAACCTGTTGTATCCCGTAGGGACCACAAGTTGTCTGTAAACCTATATGGGGAGTGTATAAAGAGTGGGTCATAGGAAAAGAGGAAAGTTCCTCTTTATGTTGAGCCTGTACCAGCCACCTGGTCCTGTGACCTAATTTATTTATTTTTCCCTATAGATATTCCCTTTGGCCCTTTCTATTGTATTCCCACCCCATACCATCCATCAGATGGTTGTTGGGGTAGGACTACCTGAGAGGCTTATACATTCTCCAGAGGTGAATACATCATTCCTTGTCCTCCCCGGCTATTAGTGGGTTGTAGCAGCAGGAACACGTAAGTTTTGCTCAGCATCTTTATATAACTAAACAGGAGCATATTGTTCCTGAGATCCTTTGATAAATTATTTTTGATACTATTTATCTTGGATATAATCCACTTAGTTAATGAATCTATTTAGCTATTGAATTTTTGTTATTACAACTATTCCCATAGGAACTTTCCTCTTTTCCTATGACCCATTCTTTATACACTCCCCATATAGGTTTACAGGCTACTTGTGGTCCACACGGGATACAATGGGTTCAAATATATGCTATACCCAACACAGCACAACACCTGCTGTGACCACCTGCACACACAGAGGCACTGGTGGATGACCCACGACCCTCTTGAAGGTACATATATGTTCTCTACCAATGCAAGGCTTTTTGTCTTTGATATAAAATGTAAGAGCTAATATTCATATATATCATTTTTTTGTTTGCTGCTGTTTGCATTTTGTTTTTGGATTTTTTAACCAATGTTAATTCACTATGCTACACGATTCATTCATGTTATGCTTTAAGATTTATGCACTGTGATACAGCTCTGTGCATTCTCTCATGAAATGTTTATCCACTCTAGATTATCCTGTATACTCATGCGTCCCTGAAGAAGCCCCAATGGGCAAAACATGTAGGACCAGTTGGATGGACACGTATACAAATTTTTTTTTCATGATGCTATTAGTCCACTCATATGATCATGTTTTTATAGTCTTTTGTTCTATTGTTCTAATTAATTGTAATATTACATTTTCATATTTTTCTAATATTACGACTTCTGCATGATTTCTGTTGTTCCAAAGTTACCAATATGATCTCCATTTAAATTTCTACTTTCTATATCACTCTATACGCATTCTTAAAGTCCCATGCCCTATCCCGGTCTCAGGAATCTTTATATACCTTACACCAGGGACGGTAATGCATATGGCTACTATTTATGTGTACTATTTATGTAAGTGCAGGCTCCATACACATTTTTCTTTATTTCCCTAGTGCATTAACACATAACAAGGTTTTATTAAAAATAGAACAAAAGCAATGGTCCTACTCACAAAAGTAGCTTAAGTAAACACTTTTCTGACAATCAAGCTGAATCTCTTGGCACCTGCAAGTGCAAGTCGTACTTGATGACAAGAGGATTAGACGATCCCTCAAACGGCTGACACGTTTCTGGGGTGAACCCCTTTCTTCAGAGCCTAAGTGGTCCGTGGATCAAACCGAAATTAACCCGTGGAGGTTGAAAACATGGAGGGTATCTTGTACAACTTATTTTTAAAGAACCACTGATCCCTGTGCTTAAAAAAATCCCTAACTGAAAAAAATGTATTTTGCATTTCTAACCCTAAGCTGTCTGGCACCTGATAAATCAAAGTAAACAACCCTAGCTGCCAAAGTCCTCTGTGCACCTGAACTTAAAGCGTAGTTCTATTCGTATTTGTATTTATCAAAAGAATTTTAATAAACACACACTCACCTATCCCACGATCCAGCAATGCAGCTGCCCGAACCCTCGGTTTTATCTGGCGCTGGCATCACAAGTGTGGGGACCCGGCTGTGACAGCTTGCAGGCTTCCTCAATGACCAAGCAATTTTTTGGGACCTGTGACATGACGTTATAACTAGGTACCCACTCCCCCCCCCCCCCCCCCCCCCAAAAAAAATGACATGCCAAATGTGTCATAGAAAGGGGTGAGGAGGCCTTAAAGCGGAAGTTCCACTTGAGGGTGGAACTCTGCTTTAAATCAAAAGCAGGTGGGGGAGGGTTTGGGGATGACTGACAAATTAAAGTCTTACTTCAGCTAACACATTTTAGGTAGATACAGCAGCATTTGTTTTCTTTTTGGGAACAGGATTTTCACCCTTGTAAATTTTTAATATTTAATCTCAACCCTCTAACTGCCACTTTGATGGACATGTCTGTTAAAGGAAGTAAAACAACAACCAAACTGTCAGGTTCAACAGGGAATAAAACTATATACAGAGAGGACGTAAAAAAAAAGAAAGACAGCAGTGTTAAAGTGGTTGTAAACTGCGAACTGTATATGCAAACTAAGCACATACTGTGTATGTGTAGGGTTTACCTCTCTCTCTAAAGCTCTAAGTGTCAATTCTCTCTGGTGCGTTGTCCCTCTGTTATCAGCATGAGTCACTTCTGAGAAGTTTTCCCGACACATGAGATAAATTTGTGACAGGGAGGGAGATATCACACAGCTTGTCTATTCAGAATATAGCTCTGCACGTTTCTTCGTTCCTCTACCTATGTGGAGGGCGGTGGTGTCCCTTTCCTCCAATCAGCTCTCACACTGTGTATAAGAGCTGTAACTGCAGCTCTCCATCCCCTCCTCTGTACTTTTCACAGACTGCAGTAGAGAGAGGTAGACCTGGTTGTGTTTTCTGGCAGATTACAAGACTGGCTGAGCAAAATTTGAAAAGCTTTGGTAGGTAAACCAGACCACATATATGTATTTTAACTATCTATTTACCTGTTTGCCTGGAGTTTTGCTTTAAAAACGTTCTGCTGTGTTTTATGTAATAGAAACAATAGTTTATTACTCTTTTTTTCTCACAGAAATCTCAACGACAAAGTCACAGAGCTGGAAATTAAACTGAAAAAAATACAGGAAGAACTCAGGAAGGTGAGAAATGGAATGTATTATAAGATCTTATACCCTAAAGAATAAAGATTTCTTTACTGCTCAAGCCAGACTGGTACAAAACTTTAGTTTGGTTTTAGTGCTGTGCTCCGTGGTTCCCTCTGCTGGCTACTAGCAAATATAAAAGCAACCCTCTAAATACAGGGGGCCAGATTCAGAGAGCCAATACGCCTGTCTAACTGGTGTTAGACAGGAGTAATTTCAAATTTTGCGCGCCGTATCACTAGTTTGAATCTTCAAACCATGATACGGTGGCGTTGGGCTTCGATCTGACAGGCTTACGTCTTCGTACGCCTTCGGATCTACGCTGCAATCTTTTTTCGGCCGCTGGGTGGAGTTTGCGTCGTTTTCAGCGTCGGGGTATGCAAATGAGCTTTTTCCGGCGATCCACAAAGTTGTCGTTCGCAATCGCGTACGTAATTTTTTCGCTACGTAAAGTTAAACCAGCTATTAGCTGGTCTAACGTTACGCGGCCCATGTTAAGTATGGCCGCCGTTCCCGCGTCGACTTTCAAATTTTTTATTTTTTTTTGCGTAATTCGTCCGGGAATAGGTATGTCCGTAAACGACGCTACTCAAAAAAAAAATTACGTAACGACGTCATTTCGCGCAATGCACGGTGGGAAATTTCTGAACGGAGCATGCGCAGTTCGATCACCGCGGGGACGCGCTTAATTTAAATGCCTCACGCCCCCTATTCCGCCGGGAGAAATACACTACGCCGCCGTACCTTACGGGCAAAATCTCTCTGAATTCCTCCTAGAGCCAGGTAAAGTACGGCGGCGTAGAGTATCTCCGATACTCTGCGGGAATCTAATTCTTTCTGAATCTGGCCCAGGGACTTTTCATGCAGCAAAATGTCCAAGAAGCCATGTAGTAAAGATTAAAACATATGATAAAATATCATGCAGTAAAAAAATACATATAAGATGGTAACTGATAGCAGGTCCTAGACACTATAATAGAACCTATTGCCCATGTGACATCTGATGACACACGATTGGTTTGTCTGATGAAAACGAACCAATGGATTTTTTCATCAGATATCCGATGAAGCTGACTTTCATCAGTCTTGCCTACACACCATTGGTTAAAAATCTGATCGTGTCCAACGCGGTGACGTAAAACACAACGACGTGCAGGGAAAAATAAAGTTCTATGCTTCTGAGCATGCGTCGACTTGATTCTGAGCATGCGTGGATTTTTGACCGCTGGATTTCCCCACAGACAATCGTTTTTTTTAGCCATATGAAAATTTAAAACGGGTTCTATTTTTTTTTACCCATGGGAAAAAAACTGATGGGGCCCACACACGATCGGTTTGTCTGATGAAAACGGTCCATCGGTCCGTTTTCATCAGATGAACCGATCGTGTGTACAGGGCAAAAGTCTTCTTCAGGGGTGCAGACAAGCAGGTTCAAAAATCTTTTTCTGCAGAGTGGAGATGATATAAATCATACAATTGTATACAAAGTTATAAATGCTAAGGAAACGTATATTGTTATATACAAATAATGAGTAACCTATCGTGGAATATGATAGCATAAAAACAGGTATGTATAAGGATACTGCTGTCAAATGGGTGCCACTGTTTATGACATCCATACAATCCAAAGTGCCATAACCACTGGAGTCACCAAGAAACGAGCCAATGTATATGAACAAATTGCTATAAAGAAGAAAAAAAGAGAATGTGTATTGCATTTATATGAATACTAAAACCATGAGGTATTATCTGTAATGGAATTGTGTATCCCACAAAAAAATATATATAATAGAACTATTTTCAAAATACATCAGGGATCACTCAATGGAATTATGGTAGAGGTGGCTCGGTTAGCCTGACTGTAGGTTGGCCATTGTAGTATAGAGCTACAGGAGCCCATGAGAGCCTAATGGACACAACATGAACTACTTTTCAAAAATAAATCTACTAATTGTGAGAACCTTACTGCATATACTGGATATTCCAACTAACACGCACAGATTCAGAAATCATGCAGCCCTACTGGTATCTTCTCACAATTGATCCCACCATTGGCCTCGTTGTGCTCAATAGACCACAAGGCAAAACCCATCAGAGACAATATAGTCCAAAGCAAATTTAAAACAGGCAGAAAATATCCCTGTAAATGTCTAGCACCTATAAATATGCTGGCTGTAATTACTGCCAATACAGTTGAAAGAAAAAGTATGTGAATCCTTTTGGAATGACATGGATTTCTGCAAAAATTGGTCATAAAATGTGATCTGATCTTCATCTAAGTCACAACAATAGACCATCACAGTCTGCTTAAACTAATAACACACAAATAATTAAATGTTACCATGTTTTTATTGAACACACCATGTAAACATTCACAGTGCAGGTGGCAAAAGTATATGAACCCTTGGATTTAATAACTGTTTGAACCTCCTTTGGCAGCAATAACTTCAACCAAACATTTCCTGTAGTTGCAGATCAGACGTGCACAACGGTCAGGAGTAATTCTTGGCCATTCCTCTTTACAGAACTGTTTCAGTTCAGCAATATTCTTGGTCTGGTGTGAATCGCTTTCTTGAGGTCATGCCACAGTATCTCAATTGGGTTGAGGTCAGGACTCTGACTCGGCCACTCCAGAAGGTGTATTTTTTTCTGTTTAAGCCATTCTGTTGTTGATTTACTTCTATGCTTTGGGTCGTTGTCCTTGTGTTGAGCTTCAGATGGCCTTAAAGGGTTTGTAAAGGAATTTTTTTTTTCTTAATAGCTTCCTTTACCTTAATGCAGTGCTGTTTTCATGTCCTCATTGTTAGTTTTTGCTCTCAAGTTGCTGTAATTCTTCTCTGATCTCCTCACCTGCTGGTTTTCTGTTTCCTGATGACCACAGTGCTGGGAGCTTTCTCTTTGTGGTCACTAATCAAGGAGGTGTGATTACTGTGTTTCTAAAACCCCTCAGCACCAATCAGTTTAAATTCCAAACCATCACTGCCCTGTATTGGCTCTGTGGCTCTGTACAGCAGACAAGTAGGAAACATGCAAAAATGAAACTAGAAACTACAGGTACATTATATGATTGTTTTTTATCTATTTTTAATCGTTTTTAAAAGGAATCAGTTAACAATTATGTCTCTATACCCTGTAAACAGTCATTTCAGCAAAAACATTTTTTTTATTTATAACTCCTTTAAGTTCTCTTGCAAAATTTTTTGATAAACTTGGGAATTCATTTTTCGTTCGATGATAGCAATCCATCCAGGCCCTGATGCAGCAAAGCAGCCTCAAACCATGATGCCCCCACCACCATACTTAACAGTTGGGGTGAGGTTTTGATGTTGGTGTGCTGTGCCTCTTTTTCTCCACACATCGTGTTGTGTGTTTCTTCCAAACAACTCAACTTTGGTTTCATCTGTCCACAGAATATTTTGTCAGTACTGCTGTGGAACATCCAGGTGCTCTTGTGTAAACTGTAAACATGCAGCAATGTTTTTTTTGGACAGCAGTGGCTTCCTCTGTGGTATCCTCCCATGAAATCCATTCTTGTTTAGTGTTTTATGTATCGTAGATTCACTAACAGAGATGTTGGCATATGCCAGAGACTTTTGTAAGTCTTTAGCTGACACTCTAGGATTCTTCTTCACCTCATTGAGCAGTCTGCGCTATGCTCTTTCAGTCATCTTTACAGGACAACGACTCCTAGGGAGAGTAGCAGCAGTGCTGAACTTCCTCCATTTATAGACAATTTGTCTTACCGTGGACCGATGAACAGCAAGGCTTTTGGAGATACTTTTATAACCCTTTCCAGCTTTATGCAAGTCAACAATTCTTAATCGTAGGTGCGAGGCATCATTCACATTAGGCAATGCTTCTTGTGAAAAGCAAACCCAGAACTGGTGTGTGTTTTTTATAGGGCAGGGCAGCTACAACCAACACCTCCAATCTCATTTCATTGATTGGACTCCAGTTGGCTGACACCTCACTCCAATTAGTTTACATGGTGTGTTCAATAAAAACATGGTAACATTTAATTATGTGTGTGTGTGTTTGTTATTAGTTTAATCAGACTGTGGTTGTCTATTGTTGTGAGTTAGATAAAGATCAGATCACATTTTATTACCAATTTGTGCAGAAATCCATATCATTCCAAAAGGGTTCACATACCTTTTCTTGCAACTGTATATAAAAACCAATAAATCCTGTAGACTAACAAATGGAGAAAAATATAGGCCTAAACACTATGCCAGTTGTAGGACAAAGGGAGTCATCCATCTCCTCATATGTGATTGGACATGTGCAATTCTTTTCAATTCAAATATACATTTTACAAATTTTTGGTTATTTGGAGATTTAGGTGTATTTGACTGAAATTCATTTAATTTTGTTTTGTATATTCGTTTTCTAACAAATTCAAAATTTTGGGAACTATTCGAATCAGTCAAATAAATTATCGATTCAAATTCTGTGAGAAGAATATCTGGCTGTTAAGGAACAGGCCAGGAAGCCGGCCCCTGCATTCCTTAACCGATGACTCATCAGCTGTCAACGGGCTTCCCCATCGACAGCTGAAATGTAAGCCAAAGAAAATTCAGAAAAAAAAACTGTGTGGTGTCCCCTCCAATTCATACCAGGCCGTCAGGGCCTGGTATGGATTTTAAGGTGACCCCCATGCCAAAATGTAAACAAAAAAAAAAAAAAACTTGTGGAGACCCACCCCCAAAATCCATATGAGACCCTTATCCGAGAATACAGCCCAAAAGGTCAGAAAAAGGGACGGGACGAGTGAGCACCCCCCTCCTGAACCATACCAGGTCACATGCCCTCAACATGGGGGGGTGTTTTAGGGCAGGGGGCATGCTCCTCCATGTGAACGAGTATGACCCATTTACCTAAAAAGTGAGTAAAGACAATTCCTTTATTAAAAAATCTAACTTCTTAAGTAACTATGGTGTCATGGGGTGACCCCGCCCCCTTGTGACATCAATGACCCAGCATGTCTTGGTCGATGACATCACATGAAGACAGGGCCACCCGGTGGCCCTGTTCCTTAGCTATTTAAAGAGGGATTAACCCCTGATGGGTTTTACTTCCTCTTTTGCTCACTGCAAACCCTTCAAATTAAGTGACACTTACCTGCAAACGAATACAGCACTGTCCCCTGTGCAGGCTGTGTCCATCTTCTCGCCCCTCTTCCTTTCGGGACCGTGGACTCAGGCTCTGTGATTGGCCCGGAGCTGCGTAAAGTCATTCCTGCAGATGCATGTGTAACCTGCCGGTAACGGCACAGTCTAACTGATATAGTCTTACCTGTGGCAAAAAGCGGTCTGTAAGCGTTTACAACCACTTTAAGAAATGTCAAACAGAGGAGCAGGCAGAAGGGGAGCCTTTGACGAGAATGGAGATTTTATTTCTTCTTTTCTCAGGTGTGACGGGTGTTGTGATTAACCACTCAAGGACCGCCTCCTGCACATATACACCGACAGAATGGCACGGCTGGGCACAAACACGTACCTGTATGTCCTCTTTAAGTGCCCAGCTGTGAGGTTGCGCGCTCGCGACCCGGTTCGAAGCTCCGTGACCACGGCCACTGGACCCACAGACCCGATCGCCGCCGGAGTCCCGCGATTGATCCCTGGAGCTGAAGAACGGGGAGAGCAAACACAGCTTCCTGTTCTTCACTGTGGCGCTGTCGTCCGTTCATATATATAGGGAAAGGCGATCAATGACGTCACACGTACAGCCCCGCCCTGCCCCCCTACAGTTAGAAACACATATGAGGTGAC
Organism: Rana kukunoris; assembly: GCA_029574335.1. NCBI lineage: Eukaryota > Metazoa > Chordata > Amphibia > Anura > Ranidae > Rana > Rana kukunoris. The sequence continues at coordinate 273,527,934 of CM056059.1, read as the reverse complement.
ACTTAGACACTTAACCCCTTCAGCGCCCCCTAGTGGTTAACTCCCAATTATCCCAATGGTGCCAAAAATGTGTCAAAATTGTCCGATGTATCCGCCATAATGCCGCAGTCACGAAAAAAATCGCTGATCGCCGCCATTAGTAGTAGAAAAAAAAAAATATTAATAAAAATTCAATAAAACTATCCCCTATTTTGTAAACGCTATACATTTTGCGCAAGCCAATTCATAAACACTTATTGTGTTTTTTTTTACCAAAAATTTGAAGAATACGTATCGTCCTAAACTGAGAAAAAATAATGTTTTTTATATATTTTTTGGGGGTATTTATTATAGCAAAAAGTAAAAAAAATGTTTTCAAAATTGTCACTTTGTTTATAGCGAAAAAAATAAAAACCACAGAGGTGATCAAATACCACCAAAAGAAAGCTCTATTTGTGGGGAAAAAAAAGGACGCCAATTCTGTTTGGGAGCTACTTCGCACGACCGCACAATTGTCAGTTAAAGCAACGCAGTGCCAAATCGCAAAAAGGGGCCAGGTCCTTTACCTGCGTAATGGTCCGGGTCCTAAGTGGTTAATGATGAATCTACATTTTTGATTTTTAATAAAAGAGTTGTCAAACTTGTGTCTTTTCTCACTTTTTACACTCTTTTAGTGAATGGGTAAGAGTACTATGTACTACATACTCATTCACATGGGTGGTGGGATCTGGGGTCCCCCTTGTTAATGGGGGCTTCCAGATTCTGATAAGTGCCCTGCCCGCAGACCCCCACAACCACCACCCAGGGTTGTGGGGAAGAGGTGCTTTGGGGTGGCCCAAAGTCAAAGCATCTACTCCATGTTGACCCAAAGGACCTGACAGCAGGCTGACAGCTGATGAGTCAGGACGCAGTGGCTGGCTTCCCTTCTATAGCAGTTATTTTTCACACAGAATTTGAATCAATATTTTTTTTTTCGACCAATCCAAATTCGAATCGTTCTGCAAATTTGAAACGAAACGAATTCCAAAACCAATCAACAAAACAAAATGAGTAACATAACAAATCTACCCGGAACTAAACACGTAGGGCCAGATTCACGAACACTTGCGCTGGAGTATTTGGATATGCGCCGCGTAACTGTGATGATGCGCCGTCGTTTCTATGTGCCCGTACCCACCAAACTAGATGCGCCCAATAACGGGTCATTTGCGACCGGCGGAACGTTCCGACGCCAGAGTATCGTCAGCGCTTATTTTCGCTGGGCGCATCAGTCGCGCCCATTGATTTCCCCTGCAAATATGCAAATGAGGGATTTTTCCCAATTCACGAACGGATTAGCACCATACGCTGGCTACATGCGCCGCTCGTATCTCGTCCGTCCGGCGCAAAGTTATTTCTACAAAAGGCTGCTTTATCTTTACTCCAGATGGCCACAGGTCAGCAGGAGAGCAGCTACAGCAGCGTTACCGACGATAAGAGCTAGCTGAGCACCCCAACTTGCAGGACAACACCTCTGTCCATGCTTGTCTGTCAAATTTTACAGCCATGGAAGAAGACATCATAGGTCTCCATAGCCGAGATGATGGCTGACAGCTCCTGGCCATTAAAGTTCAGCTTTCTCCTGTGTGTTTGCGGGGAACAGGAGCAGCCATCTCAGAACAAAAGTAACATCACTGCGGGGAGGGGGAGCAGGATATACTTTAGTGCCGGAATGGCGCTTCTACGGGCGCATTTACACGCCCAACGGAAGGCATTGCGCTGACGTTTCCCGTGCAGTGGTGCCGACGGAAGTTGTGAGCATGCGCACAAAGGGGGCGAGTGGAGCCTCACTCACTGCGCATGCTCCGTGGTTGATGCGCTGAACGTAAGCCTCTGCGCTGGGCTCCGCCCATCATTTACATATGATCACACCCACTTCCACTTGCGTCGGGTTACGCCAGCGCATTATCGTTACTCTGGCGCAAGTTTACGCGCAACTGCTATGTGAATTACAGGACTTGCGCTGAAAGGGTCTTCAGAGTAACGTAAATGAGAAGCGTTACTCCAGAGGAAAGATACTCTCATCTACCTGAATCTGGCCCATTTTGTCTATGTGCTACTACATTGGAAAAACCAAATTGGAGTTCTGGAGGAGAGCTTATTTCCATATTTCCAGCATGCATACCTCAAACCCAGAACTCCCATTGGGCCGACATGTCAGTACTGTACATGGGGGCATATTCCCCAAAATACAGCTCCTATTTATTTTGATCGCATCCACCTTGGACTACGGGGAGAAGATTGGAACAAACTCCTTCTCCAATGTAAACAAAGATGGATCTTTAGGCTACAAGCTACTTCACCTCTGGGCTTTAACATTTCGTTCAGACCCTTCCTCGATGGGTTTTCTTTAGAGGGGTGAGAGGAATAACTTTATTTTCCTCTCTTCCACCTCAGTGCCTTGAAATATTCCAAATGTTGTCATGTTACATTCAAAAATGTAAATTTATTTTTGGGGGATTTTATGTGATAGACCAACACAAAGTGGCACATAATTGTGAAGTGGAAAGAAAATGATAAATGGTTTTCATTTTTTTTTACAAATGAATATCTGAAAAGTGTGACATGCATTTGTTTGCAGACCCCTTTACTCTGATACCCCTAACTAAAATCTAGTGGAACCTATTGCCTTCAATAGTCACCTGATTAGTAAATAGAGTCCACCTGTGTGTAATTTAATCTCAGTATAAATACAGCTGTTCTGTATTTATAATGCCCCCAGAGGTTTGTTAGAGAACCTTAGTGAACAACCAGCATCATGAAGGCCAAGGAACACATTAGACAAGTCAGGGATAAAGCTGGGAAGACGTTTAAAGCGGGGCTAGGTTATAAAAAAAATATCCCAAGCTTTGTACATCAAACAGAGCACTGTTCCATCCATGATCTGAAAAGAGCACTGTTCAACTACCTAATCTGACAGCCAAGAGGCCCATAGTAACTCTGGAGGAGCTGCAGAGATCCACAACTCAGGTGTGAGAATCTGTCCACAGGACAACTATGTACACTCCACAAATCTGCCCTTTTTGGAAAAGTGGCAAGAAGAAAGACATTTTTGAAAAAAAGCCATAAGAAGCCCCGTTTGTAATTTGGGTGAACGCTTCGTGTGGCTGAAAACGAACACTGAAATCAATGACCCCTCATCGTGTGACTTGAGAATTTGCTGTTTACTGCCAGTTTATTCTTCCTCCGAGCGGTGGTTTCTCAGGCCGCGTACACACGATCGAACATGTCCGCTGAAACTGGTCCGCAGACCAGTTTCAGCGGACATGTTCGATCGTGTGTACGGCCTATCGGACCATTTTCCAGCGGACAAAAGTTTTCAAGCTTGCTTTGAAATCTGTCCACTGGAAACCTGTCCGTCGGACAGGTTCGATGGTCAGTACACAAACCATCGGACCAAAATCCCCCGCATTTGCAGAATCATGTCGACGCATGCTTGGAAGCATTGAACTTCGTTTTTTCATCACGTCGTTGTGTTCTACGTCACCGTGTTCTGGTCCGAGGAGCTTTTGGTCCAATGGTGTGTACGCACATCAGACCAACAGACAATTCAGCCTTGTCCGATGAAAACGGTCCGTCGGACATGTTTCCGAGGAAACATGTCTGATCATGTGTACAGGGCCTCAGTGGTCTGTTTGTGGACATTAGTCACTGCACATATTCTTCCAATTACTTGGGTTTGGTCAAGACTCCTCCACACTCAGAGCTCAGGCTCTAGGATATTTGACCTTTTATTATTGTATGCTAGTAATACACTGCATTTTTATGTTACATTATTCGGAGCCAGGAGGATCCTGTCCTGAAAGTTTTATCTTCTTTTCCTTCTGTTCTCTTTTCCTACTTCTCTTTTTACTGTTCCTTTTTGAGGGTCACCCGAGCACTCAGCTAATCCCTTTGGATTTTTTAAACTTTGGATAGAGGGGTGTGTTAAAATGTTGATATTTACAGTTTCTCATGTCTAGAGTAGCGAACACTGTCCGTCTACATTCTCACAGTGTTCAGGGCTTAGAATCACCATCAAAATGAATTAAGGCCTTCGCATATTATCAATCCTTAAGTGCTAATATTGTAGCCTTACAGGAGGCACACTTTGCCCCTTCATTTTAGCCTCCATATATTCATAAAGACTATCCTATTTGTTTTCTTGCTAAAGTCCTTAAAGACAGGAATGGGCAATACTTCCTGGTTAAGGGTCATTTGGGTAAAAATTTGGTGACCTTTTTGGTTTATTATGCCCCTAATACGAAACAAACTGTTTTTCTCGATCTTTACTACAATCATTGGCCCCTGAATTTGAGGGGAATGTTATTTTAGCAGGTGATTCAAACTTAGCCTTATGCCGCGTACACGTGATCGGAAATTTCAACGAGAAAAGTCCGATGTGAGCTTTTGGTCGGAAATTCCGACTGTGTGTATACTCGATCGGACTTTTGCTGACGGAATTTCCGCCAACAATAGATTACAGAGCAGTAAAAACATAAGGGAGAGAGAGGCAACAGGCAGCTGCTGGTGCGGAAGTTTTTAATAAAATAAATGTTTAAAAACAATCCACTCACCCTCCATGTCAGAGCTGTAGGCATGTCAGTCTGTGAAGTCTGCTGTTCCATTCTCCCCTCCGATCCATGCTGCTGTTTCACTGAATCGCTGGAGGAAGCCAAGGATACAGAGCTGCAGGGAAACTGCAGCGAGCTGTGTGCCTGGGATGCTGTGATTTTTTTCTGGAGGCTTAACTATGCCTCCCTCATCAGAGGCTAACAGTTCACATGAGTTTTCCGCAGCTCTCTGTTTCCTCCAGCAATTTAGTGAAACAGCAGGGTGGATTGGAGGGGAGAATGGGACAGCAGACTTTACAGACTGACATGCCTACAGCTTTTACATGGAGAGTGAGTGTATTCCCTCCCTCCTCTGTATTTGCCCCCCTCCTCTGTAATTGCCCCCTCCTCTGTAATTTCCCCCCTCCTCTGTAATTGGCCTCCTTCCTCTGTAAATTGCCCCCCATGCCCACCGCTCCGATCCCCCTGCTGTCCAGGCCCCCCTGTGTGCTAGGGCAGAGTGGTACCACCTGTCGGCTGCCATGGGGGTATTGGAGAAAGGAGGATTTGTGCTGGTAGAGGAAGAAGATTTGTAATAGGAGGGGATAGGGATAATGGCACCCCAATCATGAAGTAAAAACTTATTTTGGGTGACAGGCATCCCACAATTCTGTTTAAGTGATTTTGCCGCCATTTTTAGGGTGACAATGGTGGCAAAATCGTGCCGCGGTTTGGGTGCCATGCCGTGCGCTGCTAAAATGTTTGGGTTTGTCTTGAAGAAAAGGTGGCAATCCTAGTCTGGGGTTTTTCTTTTTTTTTTCACAGGAGATGGGTATAAGCTGGGAGGCAGCAGATTGCCAGCAAAAATGACCACACAGTGGTTAAAGTAGAAAAAGGCGAGACTTAAACAGACTTAAACACCATTGAAAATTTGGGGAATGATTTAAAGACTGTCACATTTTACTGAACTTGAGCAGTTCTGCAAAGAAGTGTGAGCAAATATTTCAAAGTCTAGATGTGAAAAGTTAGTAGAGACATATCCCAACAAACTAAAGACTGTAATTAAAGCAAAAGGTGTTTCAACAAAATACTACCACAAGGGGGTGATCCTTTTTCCAACTCGGACATTTTGATGCTATACCTTTAACTTGGATGTTATAAGTTGCACTGAGTAAATACAGCAGGATAAAACAAAATCTGTGCCTGTCTTAATTTCAGGCTGCAAAGCAGCAAAATTTGATTTTTTTTCTATACCCAGTGTATCATGTGTACAATTAGTGTTTACATGCATGTGTGCTCTAGTGGCCTGGGAATTTGAAATTCCCACTCTTCTTTTCTTTCAGCACATCCATGATGGACCAGATGGATTGTGTTAGGTCAGTGCCATCAATGTGACGTCGCTGACCAATCAGAATCCATCTGGTCTATCCTAGAAATGCTGTTGGAGAATAATGTCTGCTGTTAGATCACCTTTAATTTTTTTCTGTAAAGGTGAACACTTTAACTTTATTGCTCAAAAGGGGGAAAACAAGCCCCTATGTAATAGTATTGGGGTGAGCTTGGTAAATGAGGTGACGCTCTGTTAACTTCCATTATTCAATCACGTGCATGCAAAAATATATTTTTTTATTTTTTTCCTTGCACATGATCTTCTTTGAAAAGTTAAGCTTCTCCTCATTCACAAAGCTTTGGGGAAAATTTTCTTGCAAAGCCTGTTTTACCTTTATTAAATCTACTAAATTAATTGTATTTCTGATAGATCAACAGGTATGTTTCTTTACCTGCAGCTTATTTATGAGAAATACCATGGGCCAGATTCACGTATTCCAGAGCATCTTTGCTCTGGAGTAACGCTTCTGATTTGCGTTGCGCTGCCGAATTTTTAGGAGCAAGTGCTGTCATTCACGAAGCACTTGCTCCTAAAGTTGCGGCAGCGCATCGCAAATGAGCCGGCGGAATTCAAATGTCGCGGGTACGGGGCGTGTAGTATGCTAACTACGCGCGATCCCGCCGCCGACGTACTGCGCATGCGTCGAGTGTCAAAACATCCCCGTGCGCATGCTCCAAAATCTGTGAATGAACGTCAATGACGTCACATTCCCATTCATGACCGTTTTACGCAAGCGACGTTTTTTTTTTTTTTCCCGACGCGATGACGACGCCTATACCTAACATAGGATACTCCAGCCCCATGTAGGTATATCTATGCGCCGCGTATCCCGTCCGGAAACGTCGTAACGTCACTGCGTCGCGCCGGATTTCGATCGTGAATTGCCGATTTCCGCTCATTAACATATTTTTTGAGCGTAAATCGGCGGGAACGCCCCCGGCGCCATTTTTAAGTTGAAGTAACGATGCGATGGCGAAACTCAGTTACGCTGCTCGCATCGGAACTTCAACCCGGCGTTTCTTGTTTTCTGGTTACAGAAAACAGAAACGCCGGCTCAAAGCCACTGTTACGCTGGCGGATCACTCGATCCGCCAGCGTAACCTTTCATGAATCTGGCCCCATGTGTTTATATTGCAGAGATGTATTGCACATGTTTTTGCCCCAACATACATTTTAAAGAAGAAGTAAACCTTGATGGGTTTACTTCCTCTTTGTTTCCCTGCAAAGGTAAAGCATAGTGTGCTACTATGCATAGCAGCCCATTATGTGTCACTTACCTGCAGGAGAAGCCAGCGATGTCCCGGTATTCCTTGCTAGTAGCGAGTGGCCATTCTTCACCCCTCTATTTCTAGGGTCCGTGAACTCCGGCTCTGTGACAGCGCACAATGACACTCCCGCGCATGCGGCATGACCCCATTCATAAAATGGCATGCTCAGTGCGCCTGCGCCGTTGTCTATGGCGCAAATGCGCCATACACATCGGTACAGCCTTTTTTGCAAATATCTCCTAAACCGTGTAGGCTAAAAAGATATTGCAAGCACCTACGGGTAAGCCTTAATCTAGGCTTACCTGTAGGAGAAAGTTCTACCTGAGAGTTTACAACCACTTTGACCACTTGCTCACTGGGCACGTAAGCCCCCTTTCTGCCCAGGCCAATTTTCAGCTTTTAGCGTTGTCACTCTTTGAATGACAATTGCACGGTCATGCAACACTTTACCTAAACTAAATTTTTTGCATTTTTTTCACACAAATAGAGCTTTATTTTGGTGGGATTTAATAACTGCATGTTTTTTTTTATCTTTAGCTACAAAATGCTTTATAGTTTGTCATAAAATGTTTCTCCTTCATTGATGTGCGCTGATGAGGCAGCACTGATGGGCACTGATAGGTTGCACTGTTGGGCACTGATGGGCGGCACTGAAGGGGACTGATAAGTAGCACGGAAGGGCACTGATAGGTGGCACTGATGGATGGCATTGGTGGGCACTGATAGGTGGCACTGATGCTGAGGCACTGATTGGCAGCACTGATGGACACTGGTAGGTGACATTGGTGGGCATTGGTAGGTGGCATTGGTATGCACTGGTAGGCAGCACTGATATGCACTGTTAGGTGGCACTGACGAGCAGTGGCTCTCTGTGTATCGGACTGATGTCCATCTGACAAAAGCTGGTAATCAGCTTGTTTTTTCTCCTTACTCAACTGATTATGAGCTTTTGTTTACATCACGTGATCAACTGTCATTGGCTGACAGCTGATCAAGTGGTAAGTGTCCAGGATCAGCCTCTTTCTCTGATCTGTGATCACCTGATCTCATTGACTCGTTGATCACAGAGCGTGCTCATGCAATTAAGATCTGCACTGTAGCCATCTTTCGGCTATAGCACAAGACGGCAGGTGGTTAAAGTTATTTTCATGCACTGCTATTTTCTTGAAGCTTCAATGACTCATACTAATGCATGAATCCATAACTGCAAACATACTGGGTAATTTATGAGCACAGATCATTGCTGGCAGATAGCAACATTTTAAAGCTGATTGGAAAAAAGAAATGAAGAAATATGAAGAGAAATTTAAAAAGGCTATAAAATATGGAGAATGTAGAGCAGACATGTTACAGATAAAAAGTGAACTCAGATTTTGGTAACATTTTTTTTTTCATTTTATAGGAGCAAGAGGGACGAGCAAAGCTTCAGGCAGAGGTACTCAGTCTTAAGAGGACCCAAGAAGAAGCATTTACTGGAACTTTGCCCCGTGGTGGTGGTGCCAAAATACTCAGGGGTGGAAACAGTACCTATGAAGGATCAGTCATTGGCTGTACAGAAACAGCCAAGGACTGAATAACTTTTCTTTTTAACACGGGATGGGTAAATTGTGTCATTAAAGGTCAACAAAAAGATTTTTACGAAAAAGATTTTACGAAAAAACAGGACAAAGCCAACAAAACATCCATCAGAAAGAGAATAGCGTATTTACTGAAAGATAGTGAAAGTACAAGAAGAGTTATTGCTAAGATGAAGCAAAAGTGCAAACAAGTCAAACACTGAACCATTCAGGCACATATTTGTGGAAGGCAAAAAACCACTAAAAGAGGCATATTTTTGGTGAAATGTGCCAGTTTGTTAGGATGCCTATGCAATGGAAGCAAAATATTTCAGGATGTGTAAACTAAAAGTTACTATAACTCTTGACTGTAGAGCAAAACAAAATTGTGATTAGCTGAAAGGAAATAAGTAAGTGAAACATATGCAAAGCTTGATGAGATCACCAGTGGACTAATTTATACACTTGCATTATATTCAGGTAAGGTTTAAAAAAAACTGTGAAGGGGGGAAACAAAAACAATATTGTTCAGGGAAGATATTTTCCAAGACAAAATGCAATTAATAGAGTGGATTAATAAGACTGAGTTTATTTGAATGAGAAAAAAAATGATGTAGTGTGATGGTGGGACATTACCAATGAACAATGACCTCAAGTAAATGACTCTGTATATACATCATTTAATTGTCTTCCAGTGATCATCTTTGATGTTTCTGTCATCATAAATGTATTTGTGGAACAATAAAGGGTGACATTTCTCTACATTCTTCTACATTTTGATACCCTTTAAAAATGCTTAAATAATAAACCATGAGAGAACAATGAACACAAGTCATAGCTGTACTTGAACTAATAACCAGTTGAAAGACGGAAAACTTCCACACACATGTATTGGTATTCTGGGAGCTGACTGAACAGAAAGAACGAGTTTTAACACTGAATCTCAATCTACTAAAACATTTCAATAAAAAAAGGCTTATTCTCCAAATAAGATAACAATATTGCTAACTTATATGTGCACAAAAAAAGTAACTTGTCATATCTGATTTAAGGCCCATGACATAAGAGAAATGTTTGCATGTTCTGACTAGGGATGAGCCGAACACCCCAGCGTTCGGTTCGCACCAGAACGTTCGAACAGACCGACCGTTCGCGTGAACATTTAGAACCCCATTGAAGTCTATGGGACTCGAACGTTCGAATTCAAAAGTGCTCATTTTAAAGCCCAATATATAAGTTATTGTTGGAAAACGTCTTTGAGAACCCGGGTCTTGCCCCAGGGAACATGTATCAATGGATTTATTTTTTAAACTGTGCAGCGATTTCAATGATGCTTAAAGTAAAAAAAAAAGAAAAATTCCTTTAAATATAGTACCTGATGGATGTCTATAGTAGTGGCACGTGTTTAGAACTGTCCCTGCACAAAATGAGATTACTCTCAGAAAAATGGAAAATTGTATCAAATACTTACCGTAATTTTCCTTTCCTGATGCCAAGACATGGCAGCATACATACGATATGGCCCCGCCCCTATATCCACCCACAGGACACGTTTAACTCTCTATAAAACTCTGACTGAGAGCTACCTCCCCATTCTCCGTATAAAGTACAAAGATCAGAGGGAGGGTTCGTATGCTGCCATGTCTTGGCGTCAGGAAAGGAAAATTACGATAAGTATTTGATACAATTTTCCATTTTCCTGACGCCAGACATGGCAGCATACATATGATACATGAAGAGCTTTCTAGAGGGAGGGTTTAATGCTGTAAACTTAAAAAAGACAAAGAAGCTTGGATAAACTTCCTCCCAAACTCTACTGTAGTAAGAGCTGCTAGATCCACCCTGTGGTGTATTAAGAACATATAATGTGATGACCAGCTAGCATTTTTGCAGACTGTCTACAGAGACAACCCTGCCTGTGCTATCCAAGAAGACGACATCACCCTGGTTGAGTGATGAGCTCTAACCATCTCTGAAGGATCCTTACCGGCTCCACATGCCCAGTGAGTATTTTCATGATTCAGGCCGAGATGGTTCTGGCCGAAGCCACTTACTCTTTAAATCTTAAACATTTTGAATGTAGAAGTAGCCTGAGATAGGCTTTGAGGACTTTGGAAAGTCCAACTTGTGCAGATCGGCATCTGATTGCGCTGGGAAAGCTGTAAACACCCATTCACTGGAAAGACAAAACATGGATGTCACGCTTTGGAACAAAATGATTTTAGCCCAAACCTGTCTGGGAAGAACATGCATTAAGGCTCTGCTGCCCCAAATTTTCCCCGCTTTCCACCGAAATCATGGCTAATAGAAAAGCCGATTTTAAGGAGATCTCCCATAAAGAACAGTGTTCTGTCAAGAGTACAATGAGGGTTTGCTAGAAAATTGAGAACTACTGCCAGGTCCCATTAAGGGAACCTATTTCTTTTGGGAGGGTGTAGTCCAAGTACCTCCCATGAAGTGATCCATCAGCAGGTCTGCTTCCCATTTCTTTTGGTTAAAAGCCAAGATGACAGAAATTTTCACCTTAAGCAAACTGAGCTTCAAATCCAATTTAGATTGTAGAAAAAAAGACAGGATTTTAGATAAATTTGGGTCACGAGGGTCAAACTGATGCCCAGCTGCAAAGCTTGTGAACCTAGTCCATATTCTGGAGTAGATGGCATTGATTGACCCTTTCAAAGAACTGTGCAAAGTTCTAATCCCCTCTGGAAATCATCTGGGAAACTCTTGTAACCTCTGCCTTACAATTTCCAGGCTGCTAAAGTTAGTCGTGCATGACTGGAAAATTCAGCCAGGGGGTTGGGGACTATTTTGCTGAGCAAGGTTGACACCTGCTGACTCTCAAACTCCTGGTCTCTGGCAAGCTGCCTGAAGCAGTCGCTGCAAAGTAGCATTCCAGGCATAGGGTCATCTCCACCTGACCAACATTCACCTTTCGGCGCTGAGCCCTCAGAGGAGAAGCTGTGTGCGTTCTCTTAAGCGTACATTTGCACCCTTTGTACTGGGGTCTGCCAGGACTGGAGGAGACACCTTCCGCCCTGAAAAATCCTGATGATCCAGAGAGGGCCTCTAAACCTCCTTGAGCAGGTCTGAGCGGCCGGGGTTGCAACAGATAAGAAGGCACGCTCGTCAGGGCTCAATGCACTCTTTTCTCCCGCGTCTTCTTACTTACCAAAAGTTGCCTGATAGTGGGGGTGGTCTTTGTTATGTGGCGGTAGGCTCATGCTGATGGGAGTTACTAAAAGGTGCAAGGGGGACTGCATGACCACAGAAATAAGGGAATTTTTTTTTTTTAATAAATAGTAATAATTTAAACAAAATAAATCTGACAAAAAACCCCATCCCCCTAGTAATACATTGCTCCTTACTCCTCCCCCCATATATCCCCATTACTAGGATAGATAAGACTTACCTCAGAAGGAGATGCTGCCTCTCTGGAAGCTTGAATAGCAAAGACATTCATTACCTGTCCATCTGCTCCCTGCAATTGGATCACCTGAGGCTCAGTCCTCTCTCACCTCTACTCTAATACAATTGGGAGGGCCAACGCCCAACCACAAAAAAGGACACCTTTAAGCTGGCTATACACCATACAATCTTCTGCAGATTTTTCTCCCCCTCAGATTTATCAAAACCACACAACATGAGGCCAAACCCTAAAGCCTCAACCTGTATTCAATCAGGCAGGCACCACATGGTCCTGGCATCTCTAAAGGAAATCAGACAACAAAAGTTGCAGTGTGTATAGGGCTTTTAAAGACATGAGAACAAGAAACTGACAGACCTGGAAACGGGCTTCCATAGGAAAAAAGTCATCATGCAGTCCCAGCTTGCCTTAATCAGACTCCATCGCCGGCAATGCCAAAGGAGGACTGTCGTCTCTGATTAGAGAACACCTCAACCCCAGAAGACCACCAGAAGGGGTTCCCCACCTTGATGGTGCATTTAGCGTGCCTAAGATGTGGGACCTCGAACTGGGAGAGACTGAACCCAGCCGGAACTTCGACATAGTCGGCAAATAAGGGCTTATCCTGAATATAACGGTCTGTAGGTTGATCTTTGAGGACAAAAAGGAGAATGGGGGAGGTAGCTCTCAGTCAGAGTTTTATAGAGAGTTAAAGAAAGTTGAGAAGCGGAGGGAGGGGGTGTTCTGCTGTCGGAAATGACTCAGCCAGCGAGTTTAGAAGCGGGATGAGGGGGCGAAAAGGACTTCTCACCAGCCGGCGCCTCTAGTAATTTGGGGGGCCCTAAGCGGCTTACATAGTGGGCCTATAGGGAGGATCGGCCCTGACAAGACCCTTTGGCCCTATATACAGTGCAGAAAATAAGTATTTGAACACCCTGCTATTTTGCAAGTTCTCCCACTTGGAAATCATGGAGGGGTCTGAAATTGTCATCGTAGGTGCATGTCCACTGTGAGAGACATAATCAAAAAAAAATCCAGAAATCACAATTTATGAATTTTTAACTATTTATTTGTATGATACAGCTGCAAAGAAGTATTTGAACACCTGTCTATCAGCTAGAATTCTGACCCTCAAAGACCTGTTAGTCTGCCTTTAAAATGTCCACCTCCACTCCATTTATTAGCTGCATAAAGACACCTGTCCACCACATATCAGTAAGAATCCAACTACTAACATGGCCAAGACCAAAGAGCTGTCCAAAGACACTAGAGACAAAATTGTACACCTCCACAAGGCTGGAAAGGGCTACGGGGAAATTGCCAAGCAGCTTGGTGAAAAAAGGTCCACTGTTGGAGCAATCATTAGAAAATGGAAGAAGCTAAACATGACTGTCAATCTCCCTCGGACTGGGGCTCCATGCAAAATCTCACCTCGTGGGGTCTCAATGATCCTAAGAAAGGTGAGAAATCAGCCCAGGACTACACGGGAGGAGCTGGTCAATGACCTGAAAAGAGCTGGGACCACCGTTTTCAAGGTTACTGTTGGTAATACACTAAGACGTCATGGTTTGAAATCATGCATGGCACGGAAGGTTCCCCTGCTTAAACCAGCACATGTCAAGGCCCGTCTTAAGTTTGCCAATGACCATTTGGATGATCCAGAGGAGTCATGGGAGAAAGTCATGTGGTCAGATGAGACCAAAATATAACTTTTTGGTCATAATTCCACTAACCGTGTTTGGAGGAAGAAGAATGATGAGTACCATCCCAAGAACACCATCCCTACTGTGAAGCATGGGGGTGGTAGCATCATGCTTTGGGGTGTTTTTCTGCACATGGGACAGGGCGACTGCACTGTATTAAGGAGAGGATGACCGGGGCCATGTATTGCGAGATTTTGGGCAACAACCTCCTTCCCTCAGTTAGAGCTTTGAAGATGGGTCGAGGCTGGGTCTTCCAACATGACAATGACCCGAAGCACACAGCCAGGATAACCAAGGAGTGGCTTTGTAAGAAGCATATCAAGGTTCTGGCGTGGCCTAGCCAGTCTCCAGACCTAAACCGAATAGAGAATCTTTGGAGGGAGCTCAAACTCCGTGTTTCTCAGCGACAGCCCAGAAACCTGACTGATCTAGAGAAGATCTGTGTGGAGGAGTGGGCCAAAATCCCTCCTCCAGTGTGTGCAAACCTGGTGAAAAACTACAAGAAACGTTTGACCTCTGTAATTGCAAACAAAGGCTACTGTACCAAATATTAACATTGATTTTCTCAGGTGTTCAAATACTTCTTTGCAGCTGTATCATACAAATAAATAGTTAAAAAAATCAATTTTTTTTTTTTTTGATTATGTCTCTCACAGTGGACATGCACCTACGATGACAATTTCAGACCCCTCCATGATTTCCAAGTGGGAGAACTTGCAAAATAGCAGGGTGTTCAAATACTTATTTTCCGCACTGTACTTTGAACAGCAGTATACAGGCGGTGCAAACAAGACAAAGACTGCAAGGACAAAGAGCCACATGCAAAGTATTGCATCAAAAATTGTTATTAGATGCCCTGTTAAACAGGGGCAGAAAAATTGGGCCTTAGGCACAACACAACACTGCAACCCCTCACAGATACTGTAATTGGAGTGCAACAAAGAGCCACATGCAAAGTATTGCATCAAAAATTGTTAATATAGGCCCCTGTTAAACAGGAGCAGAAAAATTGGGCCTTAGGCACTGGTGGCGGAGCCCAGAAACAAACATTCCCTTACTAGCTATCAGCAAGATCAGTGAGGAGGAAAAGGATATTCAGTCAGCAGCATAACAGGACAGGCACTCAGCATAGGCAGTCTCCAAGGGATCTGACACTTCCAAAAAAATTATTCAGTTACATCAGCATCAGGTGCTTGGTAGCTGGTGTTGATCCAAGCCTGATTCATTTTTATGAAGGTCAGTCGATCGACGGAGTCGGTGAAGAGGCGCACCCTGTGATCGGTCACAAAGCCTCCAGCAGCACTGAATGTGCGTTCTGAAAGAACGCTGGATGCAGGGAAAGCCAGTAGCTCAATTGCATACTGTGCAAGCTCTGGCCAGTGATCCATCCTTAAGACCCAGTAAGCCAGAGGATTTTTGGTTGGGTAAGGTATCCAACTCTGATCTTGCCCCTAGGTATTCCCGCACCATGTAAACCAGAGGCTGGCGATGGTTGCTGGAACCGGTCATACCTTGGGGCTGCGAACTAAAAAATTGTCTGAACGCATCAGTCAGACGGCCACCTTCTCCACCGCTCCTTCTGTGACTCACCGAAGCCTCAGCAACATGTTGTCCAGGACCAGGATTTGGTAATCCCCCAGGTTCTGGGAACGCATTGCACAGACCCTTCTGCAAGGCCTCCCGAAGGAGTTTAATCTTCTGCTCCCTCTGCGATGGCAAGATAAGCTCTGCAACCTTACTCTTGTAACGTGGATCAAGGAGAGTTGCCAGCCAGTAATGATCCCTCACCTTGATACCACGTACACAAGGATCCTTACGCAGGCTTTGCAGGATCAGGGAGGCCATGCAGCGTAGGTTTGCTTAGGCATTCAGGGCACAATCCTCTGGGTCACTGAGGACGACAGGATCCGCAGCCACTTCATCCCAGCCTTGTAAAAGTCCATGGGTTCCTTGGGACTGTAAGTGAACCCTTGAAGACTGCTGCTGCTGATGCTGAGTGCTAGGCTCCACCTCCATGCTGCTGATACAATCATCCTCCTCCTCCAGCTCGTCTTCTTCCTGTGTGCTAGGTGGGCAAGCAGGACCACTGTCTGGATAAAGGGGGCCTTCAGAGGTAAGGAAGTCCTCCTCTTGCTCCCTCCGTTCTGCCACAAGGGCTCTGTCCATTATTCCACGTAGCGTGTGCTCCAACATGTGAATAAGAGGGACAGTCTCACTGATGCATGCACCGTCACTGCTCACGATCCTCGTGGCCTCCTTAAATGGTGACAGGACAGTGCATGCATCCCTGATCAAGGTACACTGGCGTGGGGAAAAAAAACAAGCTCCCCTGACCCAGTTCTGCTGCCATATTGGCATAGGTACTCCATGATGGCCAATGTAAAGTTCCATCTGGTGGGCATGTCACAGATTAGACGGTTATTGGGCAGGTTGTATTCCCTTTGGAGGTCTATCAGCCGAACAGTGGCATTATATGACCTCCGGCAATGCACACAGACTTTCATGGCCTGCTTCAGGACATCCTGTAAGCCTGGGTACCTGCCCAAGAACCGCTGCACCACCAAATTCAGGACATGAGCAAAACAGGGCACATGGGTCAGTTTTCCCTGTCACAGGGCAGAGAGGAGGTTGGTGCCATTGTCGCTAACCACCATTCCAGGCTTAAGCTGGCATGGCATCAACCACCTCTGAGCCTGCCCCTTCAGAGCTGACAGAACCTCGGCCCCAGTGTGGCTCCTGTCTCCCAAGCACACCAGCTCTAGCACCGCATGGCATCTCTTTGCCTGCATTCCTGCGTAGCCCCTCATACGCCTACAGAGCACGGCTGGTTCCGAGGAGACATCAGCACAGGAAGAGGCCACAGAGGAAGAAGAGGGGGGGTGGAGGAGAGTGGTGTGTCACAACCAGTAGTAATGTTTTGGAGGCGTGGTGGCGGAACAACCTCCAACACTACTGTACCTTGCCCTGCATCCTTCCCAGCTGCCAGCAGAGTCACCCAATGCGCCGTGAAAGAGAGGTAACGTCCCTGTCCATGCCTGCTGGACCATAAGTCAGAGGTAAGATGCACCTTACCACTGACCGCCCAGTGAGGCATGGACATTGCCTTCCACATGCCGGTAGAGAGCCAGAATCGCCTTCCATGAGAAAAAGTGGCGTTTGGGTACTTGCCACTGAGGTACCACACATTCCACAAACTCACGGAAGGGGGCAGAATCTACCAACTGAAAAGGTAGCAGTTGAAGTGCTAGCAATTTCGCTAAGCTAGCATTCAACCGCTGGGCATGTGGATGGCTGGGAGAGTACTTCTTTCGGCACTGCAGCAGCTGAGGCAGGGAAATTTGGTACTATCAGTAGATTGCCCGCATGTACTACTAGGTTGTGACACACCTAATTCTACACCTTCAGTCCTATCAGTGCAGGCTTTAGAGAGGACTGAGAGTCTAGTGGGGTTGGAGATCCCAGCTGATGAGGGGCAAGGGGAGGTCCACTTTGTTCTTTGGTGTGGGTGTTTTAGGTATGCTTGCCAACGAACTGCAGGGCAGGTCGACATATGTCTGGTCAAGCATGTGGTGCCCAAGCGGGTGATGTTTTGGCCACGCGAGCTGCAGACGACCACAACTGAACTTGTGGGGGAGGTCAAGGGCCTAAGAGTTGCCGTAGAGGCCCAGACAGCTGTTCTCACCCGCATAGCGGTGGCCTTGGAGGCCATGCAGGCAGCCAGGGAGAGACCTGGGGATGCTCCTCCACCTAAAGCCCCCCCAACTGATGCCCAACCCCCCCAACTGAGGCTCCCCCCAGGCAACTGAGGGCCAGGAGCCTGGGCACCAGGCGTAGCCCACGCCAGGGTAAGTGATGTATATATATATATATATATATATATACATTTTTGCTCTGGTGAAGAGATTTTTCTGTTTTTTTGCTCTGGTGAAGAGATTTTTCTGTTTTTTTGCTCTGGTTAAGAGATTTTTCTGTTTTTTTGCTCTGGTGAAGAGATTTTCTGTTTTGTTTTTTTTGCTACACACGGTCAGTAGTGCAGACTACAGTGTGAATGGTGTGTGAATGTGGGGGTGGCACTTCTGCCAGTAAGGGGTGTCACCTTCGACCATTGGGGAGAAGTTCTCCTCACAGCCGTATGAATGACGTATGAATGGACAGCGACATCATTGGGGCCTTGACGCCGGCGTTGCTGCTCCCAAGTCCTGCATGTTGGACTTGGGCTAATCCAATATGATGTGGATGTGGTGTGTGTGATCTAGGGACCACAGTGGTGTGCATGCGTGTATTGTCCGTGTGCCATGATGTGTGTTTAAAGTTCAAAGATTAGTTCCACGAGGCACCTCCTGACTGCTGTTCCATCAGCAGACGGGGTCTCCTCTGGCGGGGGGGACTGTGTGGTTGGGGGGTCAGGTCATCACGTATGTTAATCTGCAGGCCATTTCTCATGGCATAGTTGTGCAGAATGCAACATGCACCGATGATCTGACACACAATGTTTGGGGAATACAACAGGGTACCCCCAGACTTATCCAGGCATCGGAAACGGGACTTCAGGAGGCCAAATGTGCGCTCCACCACTGCACGGGTACGTATGTGTGCTTCATTGTATCTTCTCTCTACTCTGGTTTGGGGATTCCGGAATGGAGTCATGAGATGGGGTCCAAGTGCATATGCCGAGTCACCTGGAAGGGAAAAGACAGAAGGATGTTAGCCGTGCATGTGCCACTCGTGATGTCTGCATCATGGGGTCAGACAGTCATGCCTGACAGCTATGTAACTCACCAACCAACCAGCTGTCCTTGTACACGTTCTGTGCGAATTCCGTTGGGATGTGGCTTTGACGGTATATGTAGCTGTCATGGCTGGACCCGGGGTGTTTGGCACGGACGTGCCATATTAGGTATTTGGCATCGGCTATCACCTGGACGTTGATGGAATGCCAATGCTTCCGATTGCGATATATGTGCTCTGTGGCACGGGGGGGGGGGGGCTGTAGTGCCACATGTGTGCAATCAATGGCCCCGATGGTGCGTGGCAATCCGTCAATTAGGTAGAAAACCCGCATTGCCTTCTGCCACAGATGCTCATTAGTGGGTCTGATGATGTGGTGGGACATGCGTCTGAGGATTGCGGGGACAACCTGGTGCACACATCTGCTCATGCTGGTTTGTGACATCCCAGCCACAACTCCACTTGTATGCTGGAATGATCCACTGGCGAGGAAATGGAGTGTTGCCAGTACCTTGACTAGTGGCTGCAGTGCATGTGAGCGGTGTGTCTTGCTGGTGATGTCATCCTGCAGGGCTGTGGCTATTTCCTGGATGGCTTCAGGTCTGAATCTGAAAATGCGATACACATCCAAATCACCCATGCCAAAGAGGCTAATGCGCGTTCGGTATATCCTCTCACGTGCCCTCCTCCTCCTTCTACGCCCCTCTGCACACAATAGTAGTGCTAATACCATGCCTGCCCCTGGCATGTTGGCATACGAATGTGTTATCCTGCAAGTTTGGTTCCTCAGCTCGTCCGTAATGGTGCTGCTGTAGTTGCTCTCCAGCTGACTAGCACACGTCTGGTGCAAAGTTACCCCTGCTTTTATGAGGGGTATCTTTAGGCCGGACGAACATCTTACACGTAGCCTGTGCCGAACGCGCATTTGTGTTCGGGAATCAGCGCATCTCCCTTATTTTCATATTTGAATACAAAATCAATGAGACCGCAAGATGCGCCCAGCCTAAATATGCGCCTGCGTTACGCAAGCTTAGAAAAGTTACGACGGATGGGAGAAGCCTTTTTTCAGGCGTATCTGGTTCTGTGGCTGCGGCGCATAGATACGACGGCGGACATTTAGACTTACACCACGCATCTCCATATACGCCAGCGTAAATTCTTAGAGAATCTGGCCCTTTATTTCCAGCAATGACTCATCCATGTGGTCTTTTATTAAACGTTCCAGTATCTTCCCAACTATAGAAGTTAAACTAACAGGTCTATAGTTACTTGGTAAAGACTTTGTCCCCTTTTTTAAAAAGGCACCACATTGGCTCTTCGCCAATCCCGTGGTACTATTCCCATCATTAATGAGTGCCTAAATATTAGATACAGTGGCTTTGAAATTTCCGAGCTCAATTATTTTATGGTACCGTGGGTGGATGCCATCTGGTCCAGGTGCTTTATCCATCTTTATTCTGTCTACATATTTCTGGACCATATCACTTTTGAGCCATTGTGGATTTTGGGCTGTGTCACTCCCACCCCTATTATGGACATGAGCTCCCCCATGCTCCATTATATACACAGAGCTGAAGAAAGCATTTCATAAATTTGCCTTCTCTTTGTCCTCAGTCACCCACTCTAGATTATTTTGTAAAGGGCCTACATGCTCAGACTTGACCTTTTTACTATTAATATATTTAACCACTTCAATACCCGGCCATTGACAATTGACGGCCAGAGATGGTATCTCCCATCCTAAGTGGTCGTCAATTGACGGCCTGGGCTTTGCGGGTGGATATCTGAATGATGCCTGCAGCCAGAGGCATCATCCAGATATCCTCTTCTTCAGCCGGCGATTCTGCACGACATAAGAACGATCATAGCGGCGGTTCCACCGATTGATCGTTCTTACAGGCCGCGGGAGGGGACATCCCCCCTCCCGCCGCCATCCGGTGCTTCTCCGGGCTCTCCCGTGCTTTCGGGGGCCCGGAGAACGAATCGTCTGGCGTCGACAGGAAGCATAGAGATGACTGGTGACCAGATGGTCATCACCAGTCATCTTTATGACCGTCGGAGGACCCAGGCGCGATGTGATGACGTCACGCCCGGGTCCCCGTAAGTAAACAAAGCCGCGATTGCGGCTGTAAGCAACCATTCATGAGATCGGTGATTTTTTTTTTACCGATCTCATGGTTTCCAGCCTGGAGGAGAGAGGTGAGGTCTTATTGACCCCGCATCTCTCCTTAAAGAGGACCTGTCACACATATTTCCTATTACAAGGGATGTTTACATTCCTTGTAATAGGAATAAAAGTGGGAAAAAAAATAAAAATTGAAAAAAAGTGGAAAAAAATATAAAAATAAGTTAAAAAAATAAATAAAAGATAAAAAAAATAATTAAAACGCCCCTGATAGCTCGCGTGCAGAAGCGAACGCACGCGTAAGTCCCGCCGACATATGTAAACGCCGTTTAAACCACATAAGTGAGGTATCGCTGCGTGCGTTAGAGTGCCAGCAATGAATCTAGCACTAGATCTCCTCTGTAAATCTAAACTGGTAACCTGTAAAAAATAAATAAAGCGTTGCCTATGGAGATTTTTAAGTACCGAAGTTTGGCGCCATTCCATGAGTGTGCGCATAATTAAAGCGTGACATGTTGGGTATCTATTTACTCGGTGTAACATAATCTTTCACATAATACAAAGAAATTGGGCTAACTTCACTGTTTTGTTATTTTTTTAATTCATGAAACAATTTTTTTTACAAAAAAAAGGGTGTTTGAAAAAGGATTGCGTAAATACTGTGCGAGATAAAACGTTGCAATGACCGTCGTTTTATTCCCTAGGGTGTCTGCTAAAAAAACATATATAATGTTTGGGGGGTACTGCGTAATTTTCTAGCAAAAGAATGATGATTATTACATGTAGGAGATAAGTGTCAGAATAGGCCCGGTATGGAGGTTGTATAAAAGCCCGGTATTGAAGTGGTTAAATAATTTTTTTGGGTTTGTCCTACTATCTTTTGCAATCTGTCGTTCATTTTGAATTTTTTCATTCTTTTTTTTTTTTATAATTCTTTATTTTATAGCATTTTCCACTCTTATTTCCTCTTTATACAAACAAGAAAGTAAATGACTACAATTTGACACTTTTCTTTAGACATTTTCTCATTGGTCATTGTGCTTCTTAACAAGATTCACAAATTTTGCCATCATATCTACTGTATATAGCTATAGCATCATACACTTCCTATTCCCTATATCTACCCTTCCTTCTAAGTCGCTATTCCCCCCCCCCATTTTCCCCCCCAAAAAAAAAAAAAGAACTCCTCCAATCCTCCTCCTCCTTCAAAGGTCTCGCTCTCTGAATCTTATATAGGGGGTCCACACTTGGCTATACTTCCCCTCTTGTTCTCTTATTCCCATCGTCAGGTTCTCCATCTGCTGAATTTCTGTTACTCTGCCCAGCCATTGCTGTCTGGTCGGCGCAAGCGTACTTTTCCACAAAATTGGAATGCATGCCCTTGCCGCTGTCAACAAATGTCTAAGCAGAGAATTTTTTAATTTTACCATGGAAATTGGGAAGTCCAAGAGTAGATAGGTAGCTGGATTATCTCTCAGATCTACCTCTATGATTTCTTTTACCGTTTCGGTAACCATTTTCCAAAAATCTCTCAACTTTGGACACTCCCAGAATACATGTAGCATGGTACCCTCTCCTTCTCCACACCGCCAGCACCGGTCTGATAACTCGGGGAATATCCTTTTTAATACAACAGGGGTTTTATACCATCTAGTCAGGATCTTATAAGCTTTTAAGCTTTGCCTAGTGGATTCATTGCTCTAATGGCGGCTTTTAATTGGTTTGATCTCATTGAGTCTATTTCCCTATTAAATACCTCTAAAGTATGTGGGAATCTGTCCACCTAAAGGGGAAGTTTGCCGATAATTGCTGCTGCTTCTGTCTATTCACTTCTATTCCCATTGCTTCCGATTTACTATAGTTCACCTTAAAATTAGAAAGTTCTCCGTATTCTTATCCTTATCTCGTTATCTAATTAGGGTAAGGGATTAGTTCTGGAGAGTCGAAAATAACAGGTCGGTCATCTGCAAATGCTGCGACTTTATACTCTGCTCCTTTGACCAAGAGTCCTCTTATATCTCTATTTGCCCGGATAGTTCTCAAAAAAGGTTCTAAGATGAGGACAAAGATAATCGGGGAGAGTGGGCATCCTTGTCTTGTTCCATTTCTTATTATGAAGGGATCAGACATTATATCGTTCACCTTTACCCTTGCTGTCGGACATGAGTAGAGGCCTGCAATCCAATTTTGCATTCCTCTACCCAGCCCAATATATTGTAGTGTAGCTTTTAAGAATCCCCAATCTACCCTATCAAAAGCTTTTTCAGCATCAGTTGATATTAATACTAAAGGGTTGTGGTAGAGTTGGGACATGTAGATGGTACTTAACATTCGTTGTGTGTTTTCCCTCCCTTCTCTTCTGGGGGTAAAGCCGACCTGGTCCGGGTGTATAAGGGGGGGTAAATGAGTTACTAATCTATTGGCAATTATTTTTGAAAAGATCTTTAAGTCTATGTTCAATAAGGATATTGGACGATAACTGGGGCATAGTGTCGGGTCCTTCCCCTCCTTAGGAATTACAGCTATGTGTGCTCCAAGTGTTTCTTCACGCATCGGCCGCCCTTCTTTTAGTGAATTAAAGGCCCCCAAAAATGTAGGTGCCAGTTTCTCATAGAAAGTTTTGTAGTATGTTAATGTATATCCATCTGGACCAGGGGCTTTACCTGATTTCATTTCTTTAATTGCTGTTAGAAGTTCCTCTGAAGTTATCACCCCCTCCATACTAGCTATAGTTTCTTCTGGAATTCTGGGCATGCCTGATTCATTTAAATACTCCTTTACTCTATTCTCTCTGAGCTGGTTCTTCACTGCTGAAGATTTGTTCTCCAGTTGGTACAGTCTGCCATAGTATTCTCTAAAGGCTTTTGCAATTAGTTGCGATGAGTTAACCAATTTATCTCCTTGTATTTTTATTTTTTCAATATGGTTTTTAGCTCTTGTTTCACTCAATGCCTTCGCCAGCATCCTGCTTGGTTTGTTCCCAAATTCATAATATGCCCTTCGGCATCTACTTAATTTAGCCTTAGCCTTATCCATAAGTATCAGATTTAGTTTATCTCGAAGGATCTTTAGTCTCTCTTCGGTGTTTATTTTTTGCGACCTCTTATGTTCATTTTCTAATATTCGGATCTCCCCAAGCAGGCGATCTAACTCAGCATTGAGAGATCTCTTTCTATGAGCTCCTAGTGAGATGAGGATTCCTCTCAGATAGCACTTGTGAGCCTCCCAGTTACATAGTGGTGATGTATCTTCGTCTTTATTCAATGTAAAAAACATTTCTATTTCTTGCTTTATCTTATCCTCATACTCTGGGTCTTTAATTAATGTTTCATTGATCCTCCAGTTCCATTCCCTCGGACCTGCTGTCCCCCATTCAATAACACACTCAACTGGGCATGGGGCTGATACTGAGAATGAGCCCATTGATGTTTCTCTTAATTTCAGCAATATACTTTGGTCCAAAAAATATTAGTCGATCCTTGTGTATGTTTTTTATATTTTGGTGAGTAAAAACTGTAGTCTCTCTCATGTGTATGTAACGTCCTCCATGTGTCTATTAACTGTAGGTTTTGTAGTATTTCCCTTGCTTTTCTTAGTTTTGTGTTGGATATATTATAGGATCCCTCGGAAGAATCAAGACTAGGATCTAGGACCATATTCATATCTCCCCCCAAAATCAAGACCCCCTCTCTACTCTGGGTCACCATCTCCGCAAAATTTTCCAGAGCCGAGACCGGGTCTCCATTCGGGAGGTAGAGGTTTACTAAGGTAACCTTTTGCTCGTTTAATGTCCCCTTTACCATAAGAAATCTTCCTTCCTCGTCGGTTTCTACTTTTGATTCCTTCCATGTTACATTTTTGGCTAGCAAGATTGCCACTCCATTAGCCTTTGAGGTCTGAGATGCCCCCATATATACTACTGGGAATTTTTGGCTCTTCATCTTTGGGATCTTATCTTTCCTAAAATGTGTTTCTTGCAAAAAAACTATTTGTGATTTTAGTCTCCCTAGTTCCATTATTATTTTTGATCTTTTTTCTGGGATGTTTAACCCTTTTACATTATAAGTGGTAATGTTTAATCTATCCATCCTGCCTCTTCCTCTTCACTCCCCTCTTGTTCTCTCCTATAGCTTCCGGTATACGTGCTGGTCTCAGGAGAACCGGAGACGGGAAGGAGGAGGATTAAGGAGTGCCCTAAAAAATGAAGGCAAAAAGAGAACGAAGAGGAAAAAAAAAGAAAAGAAACACCCCCCCCCCCCCCGTAGCTCGGATTCAGGTCCTCCGTTCAAGTATCCGAGTATTTCTTGGCTCCCCGTGGTGGCCAAATAAAACTTAGGGCCGTTCCTCGGTTGGTGTGAGAGAAAAAAAAAAATACCCCACCCCCTGAGCGTCTCCGACTTTCCTCCACCAGGAAAAAACACTGGAGAGGCGCTATATGGGGGAAACGTATAAAAGCATTGCGGAGAAAGAAAATAAAATAGCCTAAACATCTTATTCCGGGAGTGCCCTTCGATTATTTAAGTATCCTATCCCCCTAATTTCAGGGTCACCCTTTCCCCCTACTTCCCCCCCCCATCTTAAGAACAGAACTAATCCCCAGAGAACAATAAGTCCTACGAGGTTATCATATGGCACTAATCATGTGTGTAGTCGTATAATCGTAAAAACGTGTAGTCAAAAAAAAAAAATGTACATTAAGCAAACAAATAAACCAATTGAAGAACCCTCCACCACAGTTGTCCCATAGACCCCACCCCCCCCCCAGCCCCCCCTGTTATACTCCCCCTGTCTCCCCCTCCTTATGTCTCCCACCACTTTCCTCTTATACTTTATCTAGTCCCCTCCATTCCTTCCCCCCTTTGTGTTCCTTACAGTTCTGCATCTAGGACTTCTAGCATGTGGGCTTCTATCGGTCCAGGCTTCCTTTCCCTATGAACCCAACTTCCCCCCTCTACCCTTATCAAATGCCCCTACCTCCCGCTTGATTTCCTTTTTAAACATAACCTATTATGTATTCAATTTGTAACATTTAAATGACACTAGTGTTCCTTCATTTTTATATTTTTTAAAAGCTATTTTCTTATTGTTTATATCTTTTTTAACTTTGATCGTGAGCCACATAGGTTTTATCTTTAGCCTTTTTAACTTATTCCCCATGGGAATATACTTTGCAGTAAGGTTCCAAAGAGTGTTTTTGAAGAATTCCTATTTCTGTTCTGTGTTCATCGGTGCCAATATTCCCTCCCAGTCCAAGTGCTGGAGAGCAGTCCTCATCCTTTGAAAATGTGCTCACTTAAAAATTAAGGCCCAGATTCACAGAGCGATTACGCCTGCGCAACAGGAGATGCGCGTGCGTAAGTCGAAATGTGCGCGTGCGTTTCGATGCACGCAATCCCCAGAACGAGATACGGAAAAAATCTACTTTTTTTTGTCCCGCGTAATTTCGTTAGACTGGCGCATCCGTCCACGCAAAAGTGCGCTAGACAGACCATTGATTTGCTAGTCAAATATGCTAATGAGGGACTTACGGGGATCCACAAAAGAACGTTGGGGCAGCGCATTATTGGACCGGCGTAGCGCACCGCCTTTACGTTAGACTTGCACAATTTTGCCGAGTAATCGCCCTATTCTCGTAGCTTTTGCACAGAAAATTGCGCATGCGTAACGTTTTTTCAGAGGCGTAAGGCGGAGTAATACAAATTGGGAAGGACGTGGGCGTGTTACATTGAAATGAGCCGTGACCCCATGCAAATGAAGGGCCGGCCGGCTCGCGCATGCGCGCTTGAAGGAGACCATGGTCAGCTCCGCTGTGCGCATGCTCACAACTCGGGAGCGGCGCAATCAATGAAATTGGAAATGGACTAGGGCAACGTTGTGAACTACGCAAACAGCATAAATAGACACACACAAACGCACTTGCATTGCAAAAGTACATCCCTTTGTACCTTCCCATTTAACCAAGTGCTTTTGTCCTGTTGTTCGTTGCGGTGTGTTTTGTAGTTGTCAGATTAGTGTTCGTGTGATCAAGTGTTTGTTAGTAGATCTTTGAAAGTGTTTTTTGATAAGTGCTTGAGAGACTGTTTGTTTGATTGATATATTTCTGTTCGTTTGTTTTCTTGCTGTTTTTTTGCTGTTTGTTTTTGTGACTGTTTCTTGCTGAGTAGTTTTCTCTTTGTGTGTGTTCTTGCTTGATTGGTTGTGCTTGTTTTTGTGAGAGATTTTTGTTGACTGGGAGTGATTTTTTTTGGAAGTATGACAGAGAGAAAGCGAAAGCTCAATTTTACAGTGGGGGAAAAAATAATTGGGCCATTAGCGATTATGGGCGTTTCCTCCACGGCCCAGACAGTGCCAACACCACCCCTGCCAGGAGGAGGGAGATTTTGGATATGATCACTGAGCAGGTCAATTCAGCGGGGAGGAGGGAGACACGGACCGGTCTGGGATTGACAAAAAAATCAATGACCTCCGGCGTCTGGTCAAACAGAAGCTGGACAGAATGCATGCCCATGCCAGGGGCACAGGAGGGGGCCCACTATGCCGTATTAGGCTGACAGCGGAGGAGCGTGCGGTGGTCCTGACCTTTCATCGGCATGAAGTTGAGGGCCTGCCCGGCTTTGACTCAAGTCCGGAGCCCGTGGTGCCAGGTAAGTATTTTTTTTATATCAGGTGTGTAGCATGTGTGGGGGAGGGGGTGAAAGGGAATATGTGGCAAGTGTGTGGATCCTCCAACCTGTGAATGTTTTGTGTCATCCACAGATGTGCAGGAGGGTGCAGTGCCATCTGGCCTGACCGCACCATCCCCAGGACAGCAGCCTAATGAGGCCCCCCCAACAAGGCCGGAGTCCGCGGAGGAGGTTCAAGAGGAGGAGGAGAATCATGAGGAGGAGGAGAATCATGAGGAGGAAGAGTCTATGTCAGGCACTGGACGTTTGGTTTTTGAGGACTCTTCCCCTCTGGCTGGCAGCAGGCAGCCCTCCCTAAGGGGGTGCCCCCCCCCTCCTCCCCCAACATGGCTCCCTTCCCAAGGGCCTTCCCTTCTCCCCGGCCACAAGCATCAGCTGGAGGCAGGATTTCATCCCAGAACACCAGGGGGTTGGCCGATCTCCTGCCCGCCACTCTGATAAGGGACCAGTTCCTCCAGACCCGCCATCTGGGAAAGGTCAGCCAGACATTGGTGCGGATGGAGGAGAGCCTGTCCTCCATCAAGGATACGCTGGGGAACCTGGACTCCAACTCCCGGGCTTTCACAACCTGCCTAAACGACCTGCAGACTACATCAGCAGGCGTTGGGCAGGATGTGAGGGCTCTTACCCAGGCTATCCAGGCCAACACGGCAACACTTGGTGCTGCCCTGGACAGAATAGCCGTGGCCTTGGAGGACAGACCGCCAGGTGGGCAGAGATCAGGGGCTGCTCCTCCTTCCCCGGTTTTACCCCTCCCCCATGAGTCTCCCCTGAGAAGCCGGGGGCGCCCCAGGCGTGGCTCACGTAAAGGGCAATCATTTTTTTTCCCCTTTTTTTTTTTGCTGGAAAATTTTTGCTTTTGCAGGTAATTTTTTATTTTTTTATTTTTTTGTGTTGTGAATGCTGTTTGAATGTGGGGGTGACATTCCTGCCAGAAAAGGGGTGTCACCCTCAATTTTGGTGGAGAAGGGTTCCCCAGGACCAGGGAGAAGTGATCCCCAGGTCCGTGTGAATGGTGTACGAATGTACAGTGACATAATTGGAGCCTTGGTGTGGCGTTGCTGCTCACAAGTCCTGCATGGTGGACTGGTGCCAATCCAATTTGATGTGGATGTGGGGTGTGTGTGCTAGGGACCACAGTGTTGTGCATGCATGCATTCTCATTGTGCCATGATTAATGTGTGTGTTTAACGTGCAAAGATGCCCAATGTGAGTTGTCTCCTGGCTGCTCTTCCCTCAGAAGACGGGGTAGCCGCGGTTAGGGTGGGATTGTCTGGTTCAGGGATCAGGTCATCACCTAGGCCAATCTGCAGGCCCTTTCTTTCTGCGAAGTTGTGCAGCATGCAACATGCACCGATGATCTGGCACACAAAGTTTGGGGAATACAAGAGGGTACCCCCAGACTTATCCAGGCATCGGAAACGTGACTTTAGGACGCCAAAGGTGCGCTCCACCACTGCTCGTGTTTGGGCATGGGCTTGATTGTATCTTTCCTCTCCTGGGGTTTGGGGGTTCCGGATAGGAGTCATGAGATGGGGTCCCAGTGGATATGCAGAGTCACCTGTAAGGGAAAAGACAGGAGGATGTTAGTCATGCATGTGCCACTTGTGATGTGCATCATGGGAGGGGATAGTCATGCCTGACTCCCATGTCACTCACCAACCAGCCAGGTGTCCCAATACACGTTCTGATCGAATTCCATTCGGATGTGGCATTGATTGTATATGTAGCTGTCATGGCTGGACCCTGGGTGTTTGGCACGGACGTGCCATATGAGGCCTTGGGCAACGACTATTACCTGTACGTTGATGGAATGCCAATGCTTCCGATTGCAGTACATGTGCTCTGTCTCCTGGGGGGGCTGGTGTGCCACATGTGTGCAATCAATGGCCCCCACAGTGCGTGGGAATCTGGCAATTCTGTAGAAATCTGTCATTGCCTTCAGCCGCAGGTCCTCAGTGGTGGGTTTGATGATTTGGTTGGCCATGCGTCTGAGGATTGCAGGAAAAACCTGGTGCACACACCTGCTCATGGAGGATTGTGACATCCCAGCCACCACTCCACTTGTTCTTTGAAAAGAGCCACTGGCAAGGACATGGAGTGTTGCCATGACCTTGACCAGTGGCTGCACTGCATGTGAGCATTGTGTTGGGCTGGTGATGTCCTCCTGCCGGGTTGTGGTTAATTCCAGGATGACATGAGGGGTGAATCTGAAGATGCGATACACCTCAGAATCACTCATGCCAAACAGGTCTATGCGGGTGCGGTATATCCTCTTCCGTGCCTTCCTCCGTGCCATCCTCCGTGCCCTCATCCTTCTTTGTTCATCTAAAGTCAGTAGTATAGCTATGTGCGACGATGCCCCTGGCATGTTGGCATACAGATTGTTGTGCAACACGTGTGACTGCTGAGCTCCTCACTAACAGTGTTGCTTTATCTAACAAGTAGACTTTTTTTCTCTTTTTAGACAAGCTTTTATATGCTCTGGCCCAGATTCACAGAGCGATTACGTCTGCGCAACAGGAGATGCGCGTGCGTAAGTCGAAATGTGCGCGTGCGTTTCGATGCACGGCATCCCCAGAACGAAATACGGAAAAAATCTACTTTAGGCAGGTTGTGAAAGCCCGGGAGTTGGAGTCCAGGTTCCCCAGCGTATCCTTGATGGAGGACATGCTCTCCTCCATCCGCACCAATGTCTGGCTGACCTGTCCCAGATGTCCCAGATGGCGGGTCTGGAGGAACTGGTCCCTTCTCAGAGTGGCGGGCAGGAGATCGGCCAACCCCCTGGTGTTCTGGGATGAAATCCTGCCTCCAGCTGATGCTTGTGGCCGGGGAGAAGGGGAGGCCCTTGGGAGGGGAGCCATGTTGAGGGAAGAGGGGGGGCTCCCCCTTAGCGAGAGCTGCCTGCTGCCAGCCAGAGGGGAAGAGTCCTCAAAAACCAAACGTCCAGTGCCTGACATGGACTCTTCCTCCTCATGATTCTCCTCCTCCTCTTGAACCTCCTCCACGGACTCCGGCCTTGTTGGGGGGGCCTCATTAGGCTGCTGTCCTGGGGATGGTGCGGTCAGGCCAGATGGCCCTGCACCCTCCTGCACATCTGTGGATGACACAAAACATTCACAGGTTGGAGGATCCACACACTTGCCACATATTCCCTTTCACCCCCTCCCCCACACATGCTACACACCTGATATTAAAAAAAATACTTACCTGGCACCACGGGCTCCGGACTTCATGCCGATGAAAGGTCAGGGCCACCGCACGCTCCTCCGCTGTCAGCCTAATAGGGCATGGTGGGCCCCCTCCTGTGCCCCTGACATGGGCATGCATTCTGGCCAGCTTCTGTTTGACCAGACGCCGGAGGTCATTGATTTTTTTGTCAATCCCAGACCGGGTCCGTGTCTCCCCCGCTGAATTGACCTGCTCAGTGATCATATCCAAAATCTCCCATAAAACGCCCATAATCGCTAATGGCCCGGGCAAGAATTCTTTTTTCCCCCACTGTAAAATTGAGCTTTCGCTTTCTCTCTGTCATACTTCCAAAAAAAATCACTCCCAGTCAACAAAAATCACTCACAAAAACAAGCACAACCAATCAAGCAAGAACACACACAAAGAGAAAACTACTCAGCAAGAAACAGTCACAAAAACAAACAGCAAAAAAACAGCAAGAAAACAAACGAACAGAAATATATCAATCAAACAGTCTCTCAAACACTTATCAAAAAACACTTTCAAAGATCTACTAACAAACACTTGATCACACGAACACTAATCTGACAACTACAAAACACACCGCAACGAACAACAGGACAAAAGCACTTGGTTAAATGGGAAGGGACAAAGGGGTGTACTTTTGCAATGCAAGTGCGTTTGTGTGTGTCTATTTATGCTGTTTGCGTAGTTCACAACGTTGCCCTAGTCCATTTCCAATTTCACTGATTGCGCCGCTCCCGAGTTGTGAGCATGCGCACAGCGGAGCTGACCATGGTCTCCTTCAAGCGTGCATGCCCGAGCCGGCCGGCCCTTCATTTGCATGGGGTCACGGCTCATTTCAATGTAACACGCCCACGTCCTTCCCAATTTGTATTACTCCGCCTTACGCCTCTGAAAAAACGTTACGCATGCGCAATTTTCTGTGCAAAAACTACGAGAATAGGGTGATTACGCGGCAAAATTGCGCAAGTCTAACGTAAAGGCGGTGCGCTACGCCGGTCCAATAATGCGCAGATGTACCTGAATCTGGGCCTAAGTGTTTTTATCTTTCCTGTATGTATTTCTTGCTTATAGTTAACATTAAATGAAATCATGTTATGATCACTGCTACCCAGGTTACTATATACTATAATATACCCCTTGTATTGTGATTGTGTAGTGACCCCACTACATCCCTAATAGCCCTTACAATGTGGCCTCTCTACATCCCTGATACCTCTAGCACTATAGCCACCCAAGCTACCCCAAGCCAGGGGCGGACTGACAACTAATGGGGCCCCCGGGCAATAGAAGATTATGGGGCTCTTGGGCTTACATATGGCCACCAAGCCAGGAGGCAGTACAGAGGTGGGGCAGCTAAAATCTCGGGATTTTCACATCAAAAGCATGTCGGTTTTGGACAAATCAGGGACAGATGTAAAAAAAACACAGGTTTTTACATACTGTCCCTGGTTTTACTGAGCCTGGCAACCCTGATGGGGCCCCCTAGTAGCATGGGGCCCTCGGGCAGTGCCCGAGTGCCTCAATGGTCAGTTCGCCCCTGCCCCAAGCATTGCTACCCCCTATACATTCTTGATATCCCCCAGCACCATTATTCCATCCATGTAGTACCCCCTTTTCCAGTGTACACCCCCAGCACTGCACTTAACTAAACCCAATCAAGCAGGCAGAAGAAGGGACAGAGGAGGGAGCATCCCTTCGGGCATTCCAAGCCTTTTGGTGCAAACAGTGCTGGACAGCTGGGGTCATCATGACACCATCCACAATGCTACTTCCGCAGGTGGGCTTTCAGTGCTGTTGACTCGGGAGCTCCCACTCCAGCTCCTACCCACACCCTTCGAGCCCCGAGCATTCTAGCTGTATGGGGTGGGGTCAGAGCAGCACTGGTGCTCCAGCTGTGCCCCTCCCTGCTGGCTGTAAAATAATAGGTGTCGTTCTGCACAGCACGGTGCACTGCTGCCAGCCTGCCTTCCCTGTGTATCGTTCACTCTCAGTGCCATCATAGCTGCCCCAATGTTGGGGCTCAAGTACAGCTGTTTTGGGGAAAGTGCAGGGCCCCCATGCAGCTGGGGCCCCTGGGCCGTGCTCAGGTGTGCCCTATTCATTAAAACAGCCCTGGTAGGGCATATAATATTTGTTAAAAATAAGATTGAAACATTAAAAAAAAAACCTGCACCTAGAACATAAAATCTCTATTAGAATTATAAGTGTAGCAGGTACTTCTCCAGACTGATCTAATCTATTAGAGGACGGCTGTCTGTCTGCAGCATGGGCTTTTTCACCTCTCTCCCTTCTCTCTTCACACACAGACACTCAGAACTGCTGGCTTTGCCCAGGAACCTTTAACACTTGCTTACTGGGCACATATACCCCCCTCCTGCCCAGGTGAAATTTCAGCTTCCGGCACTGCGACGCTTTAACTGACAATTGCGCGGTCATGCGACGTGGCTCCCAAACAAAATTTACGTCCTTTTTTCCCCACAAATAGAGCTTTCGTTTGGTGATATTTCATCACCTCTGCGGTTTTAACTTTTTGCGCTATAAACAAAAAAAGCAACAATTTTGGAAAAAAATGCTATATTTTTTACTTGTTGCTATAATAAATAGCCCACGGGGCTGCGCGTGCCGGCGCCGGTGGGCTCGCACGCCCCCCAGTGGGGCCCCCGGGCAATAGAAGATTATGGGGCTCTTGGGCTTACAGATGGCTTACATACTGTCCCTGGTTTTACTGAGCCTGGCAACCCTGATGGGGCCCCCTAGTAGCATGGGGCCCTCGGGCAGTGCCCGAGTGCCTCAATGGTCAGTTCGCCCCTGCCCCAAGCATTGCTACCCCCTATACATTCTTGATATCCCCCAGCACCATTATTCCATCCATGTAGTACCCCCTTTTCCAGTGTACACCCCCAGCACTGCACTTAACTAAACCCAATCAAGCAGGCAGAAGAAGGGACAGAGGAGGGAGCATCCCTTCGGGCATTCCAAGCCTTTTGGTGCAAACAGTGCTGGACAGCTGGGGTCATCATGACACCATCCACAATGCTACTTCCGCAGGTGGGCTTTCAGTGCTGTTGACTCGGGAGCTCCCACTCCAGCTCCTACCCACACCCTTCGAGCCCCGAGCATTCTAGCTGTATGGGGTGGGGTCAGAGCAGCACTGGTGCTCCAGCTGTGCCCCTCCCTGCTGGCTGTAAAATAATAGGTGTCGTTCTGCACAGCACGGTGCACTGCTGCCAGCCTGCCTTCCCTGTGTATCGTTCACTCTCAGTGCCATCATAGCTGCCCCCAATGTTGGGGCTCAAGTACCAGCTGTTTTGGGGAAAGTGCAGGGCCCCCATGCAGCTGGGGCCCCTGGGCCGTGCTCAGGTGTGCCCTATTCATTAAAACAGCCCTGGTAGGGCATATAATATTTGTTAAAAATAAGATTGAAACATAAAAAAAAAAACCTGCACCTAGAACATAAAATCTCTATTAGAATTATAAGTGTAGCAGGTACTTCTCCAGACTGATCTAATCTATTAGAGGACGGCTGTCTGTCTGCAGCATGGGCTTTTTCACCTCTCTCCCTTCTCTCTTCACACACAGACACTCAGAACTGCTGGCTTTGCCCAGGAACCTTTAACCACTTGCTTACTGGGCACATATACCCCCCTCCTGCCCAGGTGAAATTTCAGCTTCCGGCACTGCGACGCTTTAACTGACAATTGCGCGGTCATGCGACGTGGCTCCCAAACAAAATTTACGTCCTTTTTTCCCCACAAATAGAGCTTTCGTTTGGTGATATTTCATCACCTCTGCGGTTTTTACTTTTTGCGCTATAAACAAAAAAAGCAACAATTTTGGAAAAAAATGCTATATTTTTTACTTGTTGCTATAATAAATAGCCCACGGGGCTGCGCGTGCCGGCGCCGGTGGGCTCGCACGCCCCCCAGTGGCCAGAGAAATCGAGGACGTCATATGACGTCCTGTTGGATTTCCAGAGCCACCGTGAGGCCGTCTTTTGACAATGGCCCGGGGCTCAAGTTGTTAATGCTTTTCATAGAATACCACATCCAAATATTGTCCACAGAGCTCCTACATTGCCGGGGGAAGATAATGAAATGCAAAGCTTTGCCTCCAGGGCATGACTAGTGTAGATTAGATAGCCCAACCTTTTCTCAAACCTTTTACCCCCCATTCTTTAAACCTTTCCCCTATTTTTCCCATTAATGAAATAGACACAGAAGTTGGAGTAAAATGGCTACAACAGCCTATTTTATTTTTCAAACTCAAAATTAAATATTTAAATAAAATTAAATAATTCCAATACGTTATTCATATCACATTTTAACCAAAATAACTTTATTAACACCCGACTAATATTGTCTTTGACAGCAACCCCACTTAACCTTTTTTTCCACCATTACACTGCGGTACCATTACCATACCTGGCCTCCAGCCGACTCCAGCTCAGAGACACCCCCTTTTACCCCGCAGTGCACCATAACCGTATTCCAGCAGACACCGTTCCACTGGAATAACCCCATAAGGGGGCCATCTCACCGATGAGCCCCCCACCATTTCATTACATCTGTTAACTGTCACCATCAAAGACCAAAGGACACCACCAAAGGCCGAAAGGTAAACCCCCTTTTCCTTACGTGCCCACAAGTCCATAACCACATCGGTTAGGTGAACACCATCTCCGAGCAGGTACAATCCCACATTAACCTCCAACTCTGTGTGACGAACAATTAAACCCCCGTGCCTAGCCACAAACCTCCCCACTACCTTGTTCACCTTGATCCTCCTGTTTTTGATCCTAGCCACCGACCTCACCATGCGCCAGGTGGTCCGAGCAATAATGTCAGACTACACTAGCAACATCCCTGGAAAAGCCGCCCGAAACGTAAGAACGCCTTAACGGCGGAGATCAGATCACCTATTGGCCGTATTCCCAGATCGTTGCCCCCCAAGTGCAAAACCAACACGTCGGGAGGTTGGTCGAGCCGGGCATAGTGCTGCACCTCCGGCAGCACCCTGCCCCACCCCCGGAATCCCCAGCCAATGAATCCTCGCCTCCCGCCTGGAAATCCCCAACTGTCTACCTTCCGGCCTAGCATCTGCTCTCCTGGCCCCCCGGCAAACAAAAGAATGCCCCATGATCCACACGAGGCGTGAATGACCTTCATCTGAAAAACAAAAAGGCAAAAGTGACAATCAGGCAACAGCCTCAACGTACATCCCCCTGGGAATACCGTGACCCCCACCCTCCAGTCCATAACCAACCACCACCCCCTCAATCCAGCACCATGTGTGGGCACACATAGGAACGAACTCTCCTTGATTCCCACCACCCGATCCTCTTGACTGCCGCCTCATCCAACCCCCACCGGGCCGGGCCGCCTCAGTAGTCGCCCCGATACGGAAGGAGTGCGAAGCAAATTGCAGCTCAGCAAACCCAGTTTTTTTCAGACAATTCCTAAACACCTCCACAAATTGAAACCATGACACAAACAAACCATCCCCATGCATCAAGAACAGCCCCTCCAACCCCGGGCGAATCAATAGGAATTCCTGCACTGTCCGCACATCTCAGACCCCCGAACCCAGCAAAGGATACAAAAACACATTCACCCCTTTTCTCCTCTGATCCGTTTTGGACCGACGAAGCCAAAAACACACCCTGTCCTCAGATGACCGCACGTCCCCAACTGCAATCCCCCTGCCACCTTTTTGGAAGGGCTAATCAACTCGCTCACCCGAAACACCCCAAAAAACGCCACCACGAAAACCGTTTGAAATAAACTCACCTCACCTGAACAGACGTCCCCCAAGACACCACAAATCTTCTGCAAGACCGAAAAAAAGACACCGGTCTCCGTCTGTCCCTGTGAACGTGACTCTTCCTGTACCCCTTAATCGCCTGTTTTCACCAAAAACTTTTGGTAAGATCGGCGCGGCCCTCCAAATTTAACAAAAAGGCTAAGCCCACCAACTTCCTCTCCAGGGCCGACACCGACCCCTCCCTCCATATGCCTGGCCACAAAGTACACCACCAACCAACCCAGCTCCGCCTCCCCCTGCTCGGCATCCACTGGACCTTATTCCGCCCTAACATCCCCCTGATCACCAGCCGGAGATTCTCCACCTTGTCCCCTGGCAACCTGCATTCCATTGCCTCTGAGTCGATCACGATCCCCAGAAAACTCAATACCATGGCAGGGCCTTCCGTCTTGTCGGCTGCCAGAGGCACGCCGAACCTGTCCGCAATGTGCTGCAACGTTGCCAACAAAATCGCACACACATTGGAGGACGGAGGCCCCACACACAGAAAATAATCCAAATAATGGATGACCGAATCCAAGCCCGACACATCCCTGACCACCCACTCCAAGAACGAACTAAATGTTTCAAACAAAGTGCAGAAAATGGAGCAACCCATGTGCAAACACTGATCAACGTAAAACTCCCCCAGCCACTGGCAACCCAACAGCCTAAAGCTGTCCGGGTGTACCGGTAGCAGGCAAAATGCTGATTTAATATCCGACTTAGCCATGAGAGTCCCCTTTCCGTACCGCACCGCCGCGTCAAAAGACGTATATGACACTGTGCACGCCTTGGGATCAATTGCATCATTTACCGACCCCCCTTCGGAAAAGAGAGGTGGTGAATGAGGCGCAACCTGTTTGGTTCCTTCTTGGGCACCATCCCCAGGGGAGATACCACCAGTTTCGACAGCAGCATTTCCGCGAACCCCCCCCTCCCCATCCGGCCCAATTCCACTTCCTTTGCCAATTTCTCAGATACCACCCCAGGGTTCTCCAAAGCAGACCGTAAGTTCTTGGCAAAGGGTGGCGCCTCCAACAAAGAACACAGAATGACAAAACCCTCCAAGGGTGGCGCCTCCAACAAAGAACACAGAATGACAAAACCCTCACAGAACCCTGAGGCGAGTAGCCGGGCCGCAGCCCTATCCGGGTACCTATTTAGAAAAGGCTGCATCCTTTCCCCCCTCACCGGCGTCCTCCCTCTTGTTACCAGTGTCCCCCCCTGCTTTCTTTTTCTAAAACACCGGGACAAGGGGTAGGCTCCCCCACAACCGGAGCATTCGTGTTTAAAACGACAGGTTCCTCCAAACTTGCAGGAGCCCTCGTTGAACTGCCAACACACCCCCCATTTTTTGTCCGTGGCACAGACATCATCCGCATCCACAAGCTAATGTCTTTGTGATCCCAGCGCAGGGACGGCCGAACATCCCGCCTCTGACGAAATTGTTCGTTGTAGAGCAACCACCCCATCCCCCATAGACCCGATGAGTCTCCCCTATCGCGTCCATATAGCAGAACAGCGCAGAACAATCCTCCGGGCGCAAACGCCTGCAACCAATTACTAAAAGTACAAGGAATCAACCTAAGTTTTTACTCGTCCTCCTTCTTGAAATTTTTCCGGCTTAACCTGATCCAAATTGAGTTTCTCAAGCAGGAGAAGGGAAAAAATTCAACATACTCACCCTTCACGATCTTATCCCTGACCTCCTGCTTCAGATGCGCACCCATACATAAACCTCACACTTGGCGGCGTCCCCCATATGCACCACATCAGACCTGACCACTGCCGGCTTCTCCACACTCTTTTCACCTGAGCTGCTATCAGGCAATACCCCCGGACCCCCCACAGTGGGAACACAATACAGAAGCAACATCCCCAGAAGACAAGGAAACCGACTTACCGGGCTGGCTGGGAACGTCCCTCACAGCCATTGGAGGAGTCTCCACCGCTGGCATATCCTCCCAACAGTCGTCCCCCTCCGATGCGGATGCTTCACCTTCGGATCTCTTCCCAGGCCGGCATCATGGGCGACGTCAGCCCCCCAGGCGAGGAAGGCCTGGAGGCCAAGGATCCCAGCCTCTCGGCGGATCGCCCTCCTTCATGCGACCCGGTCCTCGTCATCCCCGACCTGCTGCTCACTGGACCCGGGCTCCAATTGGGCCCCCGCACACGTCCAACCGTCCCCTGGGACTCCGGCCTCCCACAGCATTGGAACCGGCGGCCGAGGACCTGGCCGGCCCGCCGGTCTATTCACGGCACCTCCCTCGCTGAGTCTCCCCCCGGATGGCCCCCCATCGGAAGGGGGGACGGATTGGTCCGCTTGACCACACCGCTTGGGCGAGGATCGGGCGGCATTACGGCCCGAAGCCCCGCCCACCGAACCCAGCCATCTGGAAGGATTTCGCCCGCCATCACCTCCGGCTGAGGCTGACGATCGCTTCGCCGGAGGGGGCGACGGGTCCACCTTGGGGCTCCTAGACGTGCGCTGGGTCTTAGAACTGGGGCCTGGCGAGTAATGCTCTGGCGGCTGTGACCGCCAAGCGCATGGTGACAGAACCGCGGCTGCCCCCGACCCCCCGCCTCATCCTCCAGTAGCCAACCCACCTGGGACTCAAGCCAGCCCAGGGCCTTCGATGCAGCTGCCGTCCGCAGGCACGCCAGGAACAAGTCCACGCTTTCCATATTTTAAACCGCAGGGAGCAGAGAGAAAAAACCTGCCTCCCTGCGTGCTAAACTTTCCCAAGTGCTGCCACGTGCGCGGAACGCTGGCATGTGCTGCCACGGAACCTCCTCCTTCCTTCCTTAACTCTCTGTTGTCCTTCTCGTCACCCAGTCATGCCCAGCCCTCCGTTAATTTGTCCTCTGTCCTGTCACTCCGGGCTTCCCTTTACTGTGGTTGCTCTAAAGGGGACACACCACCGGTATTATAATAATAGGAAAGGTACTACAGCGATACTATGGTAAATTACAAAAAGAAAAATACAACAAAGATAACCAAATGATAGAGCTGCATACATATAAAGTTTACTAGACCAAAATAGTGATGTGATGTAATAATGCTCTACAATCAACCCTTAATGCTGTACAGTACACAATGTGCATAAACTGTAGACACTCCAGGTGCTACAATATATAAAGTGCAAATATAAAAGGGAAATGGATGTGATCCATACCAAAAATGTATTGAAATGTGAATCAGTGCCAATGAACAATAAAAGCCACAATGGGCAATTCACAGTCCGTGCATCTAGATAGAATCAGTAATAGAAGACTCCTATGGTACGGTCATTCCTTAACAGCGCTTCCCACCACAGTCTATTGCGGACACTTGCTAATCCAGAAAACGGCTCTTGAGAAAAGAGAAAAGACAAGAGAATGCTCATAGTGCAGTATGTAAAGCCAAACAGAGAGAACGGGGACTACAGCGATGTAATCACACTCACGAATCCTAGGACAGAAAACCATGTGCAGCCTCTAATAGTTCAGAAAAACATGTGCAGCTCAGTGTGGCGATCTCCTTATACGGATCTGGCTCCATCGATCGCATCACTCGGCTCCTCCCCCACGCTTTACGTCACTGGTCACGTGACTCAGTCATGGGTCAATACCACAGGTATTGATATCATTTCACTGGGTGTGTACTAGAGGTATCATAGGCTGGCCTGGGGTTCCCCTTTAGCCACAGCATCCCACACACACTAAAAGTTATTGGGGAGTCTATTTAATCTGTACATATTGTTAACTATTATATAAAATAATGGTACATAGACTAAACATAACATAAAAATGTCAAATTAGTACAGAAACCATAAACAGCGCTGGTGATAGTAGTCCAGTGTAGATCCAAAAAGGAAAGGTATCACCTCTACACTGCAGTGCAATAATAGTGACAGAGTGTAAATGGGAGAGGAAAATAATAATATTAATAAGTCCGTTGATAGTTGATTTTAAAGATAGGATAGCAAGCACCTTCCACCTATATTCTTGATCACCACGTGGGACTATAAATCCCCCTCAGGGGTACGCACTCACCGAAAACCCCTGGGGGTAAAGCAGTATATGAATATCCACAGATAATATCACTCTTCACATTAGAAGGGATCCGGTCACATGTCTACGGGTCTCCAGATAGTACAAAAAACACAGGAAAGGGCATATAGCGTAATTCCGTTTTAATGCAGCACACAAGAGAACCCACATATACAACCCTTCAAACAATGCACGTACATTAAAACATAGAAATAAGCGCCTATAGTCACCCTCTCCAGCAAGAGAGACGAACCGTGCTGTCACACTGGATGCGCCGACTTCCAGCACCTCCTGGTTTCAGACGCGGCTCAGGTGGAGCGCACGTGTCACTTCCTGGCGTCGTTGAGGCCACTCCCTGACGCGTTTCGTCATAGGACTTCGACAGAGGGAGTGACCTTACGACGGCGGACACAGGTTTTAAGAAGTACTCCCCATCAGAGTTAAGCCAATCACCACAGAGCAAGGGCGGACTAGGTGCCTGCTCCGCCCAAACCCTGATATCATCCGGTGTTCATATGCAGACTCAGACGGGGCTTCCAACGATTTATGCCGCATATCATACTCGAATGAGCATATATATGTTACGGGCATACCACAAACAATAATAACACATATAATGTGCGCATTTAAAGTCAAAACGATAAAAAGTTTTATACATAACTTAAATGCTAATCAACAAGCCTATTTTAAAAACAACATTCAGGATTATTATATTCGCATACAGTAATCTATGATAACTTGTGTTCTTAAACAGCTAATAGGCTGAACGTAAAAGGGTAAAAAAATTATAACATATATAAAAATATAAAAATAATAATAGTAAATATATACACACACACCGTGGTATATATACTGAGAAACCGTAGCGCAGTCACTATAATAGATTGCATATACACACCAAATTAGCCAAGAGGCGGTTAATTATAGTGAAGTGACCCATAGACTCCATCTAGCGGTGAATTTATATAACTACATGCCCCATACACAAATTTGAACAGTCCGATTTGTTCAAAGAGCATGAAGCTCATAAAAATGGTAGTATAAATAAATCAAATCATTTGAATCAACATAAATTATAGGCGAATATAATAAGACCATAAGATACACATGAATAAAAAACACACAGCTAAAAAAACATTCACATTAGTAATTCAATATGATCAATTATATACTATAGCTCAGAAATTGTCAATAATCGTACACCACAGACTCCATCTAGTGGTGATTGAATAGATTGTCACCAAAAACTAGACATATGGAACAACTCACCACAGATACAGTCAATAATCGCTAATAAAGCAATTTATGTCTAATTCAATGTTCAAGCCCCTAGGCGCAAGTGTATCGGCTGAGAAAATCCATTGGGTCTCTCTTTTGGATAGATCTCTTACTAGATTCGATCCTCGCCATGTAGGCTTTAAATGATCAATGCCCCAAAATAATAGACCACTAGGGTCTTCATTATGATGTAATTTAAAGTGTAAAGACAGGTTATGGTCTTTATAACCTAACAAAATGTTGGCAATATGCTCTCCAATACGCACTTTCAATTGGCGTTTAGTGCGTCCAATATATAACAGCCCACAAGGACATTGTACAGCATACACTACATGTGTAGTATTGCATGTTATAAATTCACTAATAGTAAACTCTTTGTGATTAGAGCTAGAGGTGAATTTCTTAACGGCTCTTAGAGGGCGAGTTATTTCACGACAGGCCCTACACTTTCTACATGCATAGAAGCCATCACAATCCCAGAAACTCGATGGTCTAGTAGGGGGGTCTACAATCTTCCGCACTAGTTTATCTGAAAAACTTTGTGCCTTTCTATAAATAAAGCCTGGTTTGGCCGGTAATACTGTCATTAAGGTCTTATCCATCAATAGAATATGCCAATGTTTGGAGAAGATTTCCTCTATCTCTTTATATTGGGCATGATAGCCAGATAAAAAATTCCATTCCCGGTTAATGGGGGGCCTTAAGGTTATATTATCCTGAAGGAAGTTGGTTCTTGGCTGTGACGCTAAGTTACTTATAATAGACTCCAAGAATTCCTTTTTATAACCCTT
Organism: Rana kukunoris; assembly: GCA_029574335.1. Classification (NCBI taxonomy): domain Eukaryota; kingdom Metazoa; phylum Chordata; class Amphibia; order Anura; family Ranidae; genus Rana; species Rana kukunoris. The sequence continues at coordinate 273,485,403 of CM056059.1, read as the reverse complement.
CTCCAGAAATTTTCCTTTTATAAGTTCAGCTTGTGCCATGAAATCCGACGTATCCGTGCAGTTTCTCTTTACACGTGTAAGCTGACCTTTGGGAATATTTTTCAACCACATAGGGTGGTGTCCACTACTTAGAGGTAAATAACTGTTCGAGTCTGTAGGCTTAAAAAACACTTTTGTAGACAGACTTATATGGTGGTATTTTTAATCTAAGTAATACCGTCTTATCCCCCAAAGAAACTAACATACTACACTTGGGCCTAAAATGTGGCCTGAAAAGACCCATTAACAAGTTTAACGTCTTTATTGACATCCATAAATATGTACGCAAAATAAATATGAAAAAGTATTTTCTAAATAAGAACTCAGAGTCTACCTTTGGGTCAGCTTCGGTGGCCTTAGACAGTGGCTTGCGGAATAAGTCACTGTTCAATCCCCTGAATAAAGGGAACCATCAAATAGAGGTCTTTAAGGGTCTTGTACTAAGAGATCTGGAACACATTATACCTAGAAAAAATGTCAACCCCCAATACATTCTGGATGGAATAAAGATGTTAGAAGAAAAAAAGAACATAATAATTCGTCCAGCTGATAAAGGTGGGGGAGTTGTTATTTTGGATAAGGCGTTCTATGAGAATCAGCTGACAGAAATGTTAAGTGATCAAAGCACATATGTGAAATTGAACAGTGACCCGTCATCACAGTATGAAAGGGATTTAGAACATTTGATCAATATGGGTTCCAAGTCAGGAGTGCTTAATGGTAGAGAAAGAAAATATCTACTACCTAGTTCAAATAGAATTCCTACAATTTATACGCTCCCAAAGATCCATAAGAATATCCAGGTCCCCCCAGGTAGACCGATCGTTAATGGAATAGGGTCATTATCATCAAGGTTGGGTCAATATTTGGACTTATATTTACAAGAGTGTGTAATACATACTCGAGCTTATCTAAAAGACACAAAGAGTCTTCTACAAATGCTTCAAAATATTGACTTGACCGGTAAAGATGAAGTATATCTCGTAACGGCAGACGTTACATCTTTATACACAGTCATCCAACATGATGACGCTCTGTTAGCACTTAATTGGGGTCTCAGTCGTCGAGATGACATCTCTCATAATAAAAAAGTTTTCCTAAGGAATGCGTTAGACTTCTGCCTGGGTCATAACTTTTTTTGGTATGGAGGGGAGTTTTATTTACAAGTAGCTATGGGGGCTCGTTTTGCCCCCAGTATAGCTAATATGTTTATGGGAGAGTGGGAGGACAAGGTTGTTTTCTCGATACCATGCCCATCTCTTTTGTTCTATAAAAGATATATAGACGATCTGTTCTTTATATGGGATGGTCCCCTCTCCTCTCTACAATCATTTTTAGAAGAACTGAATTCCAATACTAAAAGTATAGTTCTTACTAGCACTATTAGTAGTGATAGTATCAATTTTTTAGATCTAGAGATTTTTAGATCTAATATAAGTCTGTCTACAAAAGTGTTTTTTAAGCCTACAGACTCGAACAGTTATTTACCTCTAAGTAGTGGACACCACCCTATGTGGTTGAAAAATATTCCCAAAGGTCAGCTTACACGTGTAAAGAGAAACTGCACGGATACGTCGGATTTCATGGCACAAGCTGAACTTATAAAAGGAAAATTTCTGGAGAAGGGTTATAAAAAGGAATTCTTGGAGTCTATTATAAGTAACTTAGCGTCACAGCCAAGAACCAACTTCCTTCAGGATAATATAACCTTAAGGCCCCCCATTAACCGGGAATGGAATTTTTTATCTGGCTATCATGCCCAATATAAAGAGATAGAGGAAATCTTCTCCAAACATTGGCATATTCTATTGATGGATAAGACCTTAATGACAGTATTACCGGCCAAACCAGGCTTTATTTATAGAAAGGCACAACGTTTTTCAGATAAACTAGTGCGGAAGATTGTAGACCCCCCTACTAGACCATCGAGTTTCTGGGATTGTGATGGCTTCTATGCATGTAGAAAGTGTAGGGCCTGTCGTGAAATAACTCGCCCTCTAAGAGCCGTTAAGAAATTCACCTCTAGCTCTAATCACAAAGAGTTTACTATTAGTGAATTTATAACATGCAATACTACACATGTAGTGTATGCTGTACAATGTCCTTGTGGGCTGTTATATATTGGACGCACTAAACGCCAATTGAAAGTGCGTATTGGAGAGCATATTGCCAACATTTTGTTAGGTTATAAAGACCATAACCTGTCTTTACACTTTAAATTACATCATAATGAAGACCCTAGTGGTCTATTATTTTGGGGCATTGATCATTTAAAGCCTACATGGCGAGGATCGAATCTAGTAAGAGATCTATCCAAAAGAGAGACCCAATGGATTTTCTCAGCCGATACACTTGCGCCTAGGGGCTTGAACATTGAATTAGACATAAATTGCTTTATTAGCGATTATTGACTGTATCTGTGGTGAGTTGTTCCATATGTCTAGTTTTTGGTGACAATCTATTCAATCACCACTAGATGGAGTCTGTGGTGTACGATTATTGACAATTTCTGAGCTATAGTATATAATTGATCATATTGAATTACTAATGTGAATGTTTTTTTAGCTGTGTGTTTTTTATTCATGTGTATCTTATGGTCTTATTATATTCGCCTATAATTTATGTTGATTCAAATGATTTGATTTATTTATACTACCATTTTTATGAGCTTCATGCTCTTTGAACAAATCGGACTGTTCAAATTTGTGTATGGGGCATGTAGTTATATAAATTCACCGCTAGATGGAGTCTATGGGTCACTTCACTATAATTAACCGCCTCTTGGCTAATTTGGTGTGTATATGCAATCTATTATAGTGACTGCGCTACGGTTTCTCAGTATATATACCACGGTGTGTGTGTATATATTTACTATTATTATTTTTATATTTTTATATATGTTATAATTTTTTTACCCTTTTACGTTCAGCCTATTAGCTGTTTAAGAACACAAGTTATCATAGATTACTGTATGCGAATATAATAATCCTGAATGTTGTTTTTAAAATAGGCTTGTTGATTAGCATTTAAGTTATGTATAAAACTTTTTATCGTTTTGACTTTAAATGCGCACATTATATGTGTTATTATTGTTTGTGGTATGCCCGTAACATATATATGCTCGTTCGAGTATGATATGCGGCATAAATCGTTGGAAGCCCCGTCTGAGTCTGCATATGAACACCGGATGATATCAGGGTTTGGGCGGAGCAGGCACCTAGTCCGCCCTTGCTCTGTGGTGATTGGCTTAACTCTGATGGGGAGTACTTCTTAAAACCTGTGTCCGCCGTCGTAAGGTCACTCCCTCTGTCGAAGTCCTATGACGAAACACGTCAGGGAGTGGCCTCAACGACGCCAGGAAGTGACACGTGCGCTCCACCTGAGCCGCGTCTGAAACCAGGAGGTGCTGGAAGTCGGCGCATCCAGTGTGACAGCACGGTTCGTCTCTCTTGCTGGAGAGGGTGACTATAGGCGCTTATTTCTATGTTTTAATGTACGTGCATTGTTTGAAGGGTTGTATATGTGGGTTCTCTTGTGTGCTGCATTAAAACGGAATTACGTTATATGCCCTTTCCTGTGTTTTTTGTACTATCTGGAGACCCGTAGACATGTGACCGGATCCCTTCTAATGTGAAGAGTGATATTATCTGTGGATATTCATATACTGCTTTACCCCCAGGGGTTTTCGGTGAGTGCGTACCCCTGAGGGGGATTTATAGTCCCACGTGGTGATCAAGAATATAGGTGGAAGGTGCTTGCTATCCTATCTTTAAAATCAACTATCAACGAACTTATTAATATTATTATTTTCCTCTCCCATTTACACTCTGTCACTATTATTGCACTGCAGTGTAGAGGTGATACCTTTCCTTTTTGGATCTACACTGGACTACTATCACCAGCGCTGTTTATGGTTTCTGTACTAATTTGACATTTTTATGTTATGTTTAGTCTATGTACCATTATTTTATATATCTGACTGTATTTTAAATAGCTGCTTTCTCCTTATTGGTTTTGCTGTCTAGCTAACCAATTTAGTAGGTAACGTTTTTCTGGTTTATATTCTCTATATATGCAGTTTGTTGCTAGTGTTTTCTGATTGGCGCTGGGAGGTGTTCTATAGGCCGTGACACACCTTTTTATTTATATTGTTAACTATTGCTTTTGTTGTTTGCATAGTGTTCCTGACTGTTTTCTTTAAACTGTTTCAACCAAGTCCTGGGTACTTACACAGATCCTGGCTGACTAATGTTAATCTGAATTTTACTTTTCTTTAAGTAAACTACAAGAAGAACGGTGTTGTGTATTCCTGCTGAGTAATTCCATTAATCACATTGCTAGGTGTGCCAGAGGGGCTGGGATAGTTCATTGGGGTTGAAAGGCAGAGTGGGGACTTGACATCTGGGATTCCGTTGCTCTGCAATTAACTCACCTACAAGTGCCAGGATGGACCCTGCTGCTGCTGTCCAGTGGTGTGAGGAGGAAGGCGCCCGCTCGGAATTGAGCGTGGTGATCGAGCTTCCAGGGGAGGCCTGGGCTGAGGAACAAAGCCAAGCTGTCATAACACTATCCCCAAACAGGAAGGTGTGGGTAATTGCTGTCAAAACAGATTGTGGGACCTCCCGCACCTATGCACTACTAGAGTGGAAACAAGGAATCCCTGAAAACTTCAAAGCTGCCAGTGTGCAATTGGCTAACGAGACAGAGCTTTGTGTAATCCATCTGAAGGTTCCAGAGGAGGACCCTGCCTCCTCCAGTCAAGCTGAATCAAATAAAGAACAAGATCCCTCCCCGTCACCTCTGGCCACGATTTGACCAGAACTCTGCTGCCCTGGGAGACTGTGTTTCAAAATGTCAGAGAGACCCTCCAACATACTCAGCAACTGGGTATCGGAAGCTCAGGGTTTTCTCTGGAAGACAACCAGTGCCTACAGGGGAGGATAGCTTTGAAGAGTGGCTGGACAAGGCTGCACAAGCCTTGAAAGAATGGGACAGTCCTGAGGCCCATAAGAATTACAGAGAGCCTGAAAGGGCCTGCCTCAGAAGCCTTCCTCAATTTGAAGCTCAGCAAGCGTGATTGTGTTGCTCAGGACTATCTGAACATTCTGCAAGATGTGTTTGGGCGCACAGAGAAAGCTTCTGATTTTATTTACCAGTTTGAGGACACTTACCAAAATGTGGGAGAGAAGCTGTTGGAGTACATGAGACGTTTGGATAAAATTATACACCAAATCTTGCTGAAGAAGGGTCTAGACCCTCGGAAGGTGAATGAAATCTGAGCACAGCAGGTCCTGAGGGGTGCCCAGCCCTTGGACCCCATCACCCTTCTGTTGAGAACCCAGCAAGATGGTGGCATCTTGAAGTATCCAGATCTGATCCGGATTGTACGGGAAAAGGAGGCCATGCTGGAAAACAAAAAGGAAAGCCAGAAGCCAGAATTTATTGTCAGGGTCAGGATGGTCAGTGCAGCTGATGGCAACCCTCAGGTCGAGCTTCTTAAGACTCAAGTGTCACATAGTGTAGAGATGATGACCCTGTTGACTGCCAAGCCAATTGTTCTACACAGCGATGAAATATCAGAGGGGCCCAAGAAGCTTTTTATGCTCTACGGTTTCTCAGGTGCAGAAGCCAGCAAACCAAGGGATTTGTTTCAACTGCGAAGGAGTCGGACATTATCGACAAGTATGCCGAAGCCCAGTGAAGGCTGAAACACAATACTGAAAATCTGGCGGGAAACTCCAGAGGGCAAAATCCAAAAAAGACAAAAGAAAAGAAATCACCGCTCCAGGTGAGACCTGTAGACGATCAAGGATAATTAGATTACCAAGGTGCTGGCGATGCAAATAGCAATGATGATGAAAAAAAGAGGGAAGGACGGCCGCACTCCAAGGATTTTCAAACGAAAAAAGTTGTCTTTATTGTAAATCCAAAAACATGTACAGTCACAGCAATCACAGAAAACAGGACAGCCGACGCGTTTCGCACTCGATCAGTGCACTGATCGAGTGCGAAACGCGTCGGCTGTCCTGTTTTCTGTGATTGCTGTGACTGTACATGTTTTTGGATTTACAATAAAGACAACTTTTTTCGTTTGAAAATCCTTGGAGTGCGGCCATCCTTCCCTCTTTTCTTCATCATCAAACTCCAGAGGGCCCTGGTGAAGGAGTCAACCGGGTGCCCTTCTACATTAGCTAGCTCCAAAACACACAACAAAGCTGGGAGACCGCAGTGGGAGTCCAAACCTCTGCAGAGGGCTTCTGTTGTTGCCTCCCAGCGACCCAGTGTCCCACTCCTTTGGGACTCAGACCTTCCTCTACGATGGCTATCTACCAGTCAATATGTAAAGAGAAAAAGGAATGGGTTTTGGGACTTTATATGAGGCAAGTATATGTGCATAATAAAAAGGATGATTATTAGGGTTGTCCCGATACCACTTTTTTGAGACCGAGTACAAGTACAGATACTTTTTTCAAGTACTCGCCGATATCGAATACCGATACTTTTTTTTATTGTTATGTGACAGTATTTTATTTTATTTCTTTTACAGTGATTTTTTTTTACAATTTTTTTTGTTTGTTTTTTTACAGTGATTTTTTTTGTGTGTGTTTTTTAGGGGGGGTGGATTGTCTGTGTGTGTTTTTTTATTTATTATTTATTTACATTTTATTTTTATTTATTTAAAAAAAAAAATATTACAATTTTTTTTTTTTAATCAGCCCTTTCAGGGGTCTTTGGAGAGATATCAGGGGACTTAACAGACCTCTGACATCTCCCCTTTAAGACAGAGAAAAGGACTAAGGACACAGCTTCCCCAGTCCCTTTCTCAGCAGCTTCAGCTAAGAATGGAGAGAAGCTCCTCTCCATTTATAAACTGAAGCATCGATATCACAAGTTACGATGCTCAGTTATGTTAATGGACAGTCAGTGATCACTGACTGTTCATTCTGAAAAGGTAGGAGCCGGGTTTAGCGGCTCCTACCTCCGCTCTCCCCCCTGACAAATTGAGGGAGGAGAGAGGACAGCACGGAACACAGGGGGAGAGAGGACAGCGCGGAACACGGGGGGGGGGGGACAGCACGGAACACGGGGGGGAGAGGACAGCACGGAACACGGGGGGGAGAGGACAGCACTGAACACGGTGGGGGGGGGAGAGGACAGCATGGAACACGGGGGGAGAGAGGACAGCACGGAACACAGGGGGAGAGAGGACAGCACGGAACACAGGGGGAGAGAGGACAGCATGGAACACAGGGGGAGAGAGGACAGCAGGGAACACGGAGAGAGAGAGGACAGCACGGAACACAGGGGGAGAGAGGACAGCACGGAACACAGGGGGAGAGAGGACAGCATGGAACACAGGGGGAGAGAGGACAGCAGGGAACACGGGGAGAGAGAGGACAGCACGGAACACAGGGGGAGAGAGGACAGCACAGAACACGGGGGGGGGAGAGAGGACAGCACGGAACACGGGGGAAAGACAGCACAGCACGAAGCACGGGGGAAAAAACAGCATGGAGCACGGGGGGAAAACAGCACGGGGGGAGAAGACTTGCAACTCCCCTGCCTGCCCAGGTATCGGCTGAGGCATCGGAGCATTTCCCCCGAGTACAAGTACTCGGGGAAATGCTTGGTATCGGTCCTGATGCCGATAATAGTATCAGGACAACCCTAATGATTTTACATAGGCTACATGTCATAGGCATGTAGTCATGAAATAAATTGTTTAAATTAATCAATCTGATTTACTAAATGCAGCTGATGTAAATATTACATAAGTTGCTAAATACTGTACCTATAGGCGGCATGGATGGGCACTGATAGGCGGTATGGATGGGCATGGATGGGCACTGATAGGTGGCACAGATGGGCATGGATGGGCACTGATATGTGGCATGGATGGGCATGGATGGGCACTGAAAGACTGTAATATGTTGTACTAATGGATGCCAATCAGTGCCAAACAATAATGCCTGCCAATCAGTGATGCCCATTATGGGCATTGATTGGCATCCATTGTGGACTCTGATTGGCATCCATTATTTAGTTCTGATTTGCATGCATGGGGCAATACCCCCCCCCCCCCCGGAACATAAACTCTCGGAGGGAACCAAGAAATTGGCCAAAGATAAAGACAGCCAGGAATCGGACCAGATGACCACGACACCATGACACCGCCAGAGAGAAGGTAAACCCGCTAAACACATGTCAGGCTCTAGGGGGGAAGAGTGAATGAATGGACTATTAATTTAAAAATATATATAAATGAAAAGGAAGAAATATAGTGTAGTATAAAGTAGGGTCGTCCCGATACCGATACTAGTATCGATATCGGGACCCCCCCCCCCCTGTTCCGTGCTGTCCTCACTAAAAACGGCTCCTACCTTTTCAGAATGAACAGTCAGTGATCACTGACTGTCCATTAACATAACTGAGCATCGTAACCTGTGATTACGATGCTTCAGTTCATGAATGGAGAGGAGCTTCTCTCCATTCTTAGCTGAAGCTGCTGAGAAATGGACTAGGAAATCTGTGTCCTTAGTCCCTTTGTCTTAAAGTGGAGATGTCAGAGGTCTGTTAAGACCCCTGATATCTCTCCAAAAAACCCCAACAGGGCTGATTTAAAAAAAAAAATTGCAATAAATATATATTTTTTTAAATAAATAAAAATAAAATGTAAATAAAAAAAATAAAAAAAACACACTGACAAGCCCCCTAAAAAACGCAAAAAGACAAAAAAAAACACTGTAAAAAAAGAAAATTGTAAAAAAAAATCACTGTAATTTTTTTTTTATAAAATACTGTCACATGACATTTAAAAAAAAGTATCGGTATTTGGTATCGGCGAGTACTTGAAAAAAAGGATCGGTACTTGTACTCAGTCTCAAAAAAGTGGTATCGGGACATCCCTAGTATAAAGCAATAGATAAGAGCGTGTTGCCATAAGAAACAACGGGCCAGATTCTCAAAAGAGATACGACTATGTATCTCAGATACACCGTCGTATCGCAGTTTTTTTCAATAGGTATCTATGCGAGTGATTCTTAAAATCACTTACGCATAGATACACTAAAGATCTGACAGGTGTAAAGCAATTACACCGTCGGATCTTAGATGTAATGACAACGCCGGCCGCTAGGTGGCCTTTACGTTGTTTTCTCATTTGCCTATGCAAATGAGCCTAATATGCCGATTCCCGAACGTTTTTGCGACGCGGCGACGTAGTTTACGTAGGTTGCGTATGCGTAAGGTTACCCCTGCTGTATGAGGGGTATGTTTCCGAAGTGCCGTCGTTGCCATGTTAAGTATGGCGTCGGGTCAGCATCATCTTTTTCCGTCGGTTACATCGTTTTACTAAGTCGTTCGCGAATAGGGAATTGCGTAAGTGACGATCACGTCGTTTTGACGTCGGTTTCAACTACGCTTTCCGACGTGAGCTGGAGCATGCGCACTGTGCTTTTTTCCCGGCCGGCGCATGCACACTTTGTTTGACGCGGGGGCGTGCTTAATTTAAATACAGCACGCCCCCTCCTTCAGTATTTGAATTACGCGGCCTTACGACGCCGCATTTACGCTACGCTCCAGTAATTTGCGTAGACGTAGTGTAAATACGATACGATACGCTACGCCGCCAGATACGCCATTTTTTGAGAATAGAATATGTGACGGGTGATGTGTGTTTAATATGAAAGTGCAGGTACTGCTGCATAAAGTAGTTATACTTGAGTTTATCATAAAACTACTGTGAGGCCTCGTACACACGAGGGGATATGTCCGCTGAAAACGGTCCGATGGACCGTTTCAGCAGACATCTCCGCTCGTGTGTATGGGCTAGCGGACAGATTTGTCCACCCGACAGATTTCAAAGCAAGCTTTGAAATCTATCCGGTGGGAATCTGTCCGCCCGACATGTCTGCTGGTTAGTACACTTACCAGCAGACATGTCGTCCCGCACCGCCGCCGCGCCGCCGCCGAATGTATTTGGCGCATGCGCGGAAGTGTTTTACTTCCTGGTGCGGTGACGTAGCGGTGAAGTGGCGGCGTCAACGTCACCGCCGCGTCACCGCCACGTCACCGCGCCGTCCGGCGGCGGGGAATTTGATCCGATGGTGTGTACACGCCATCGGATCAAACTCCCGATCGGACATATCCGATGGAAATGGTCCGCGGACCGTTTTCATCGGATAAGTCCGATGGTGTGTACAAGGCCTCAAAGTATACAGTCAATAAGCATAAGCTATGGGCTGGATTCACATACATCGGCGCATATATATGCCGCCGTAGCGTATCTATTTTACTCTACGCCGACGCAACTCAGAGAGGCAAGCATGGTATTCAGAAAGCAAATGCTCCCAACGATGCGCCGGCGTAACGTAAATTCGTAGACGTAATCTGGCGTAATTCAAAGTAGGAAGGAAGTGGGCGTGATCCATTTAAATGAAGCGTGACCCCATGCAAATGAAGGGCCGAACGAACGACGCATGCACTGTGACGTGGACGTATGTCCCGCACCCCTCTGCACATGCTCACAACTACGCCCGGCATTACCCCTAAGATATGCTGGCCCACCGCCTATGCCCAGAGCATAAATACGCCCAGACATGCGCCCGTCGAGCGCAAAAATACACCAGCAGCTTTTGGTGTAGTTACTTTTGCTTTCTGCTGGATATCTGCTCCAGTGTCAGCTCCAGTGACTGCTAAGGAGAGGAGGAAGAAGAATTGTTCTACAGGGGAGAAGGCAGTCCTGATTACGGCCATCTCCAGGTACGACCTGTACCTCCATGGGGCACAGAGTGGCCAGACCAGTAAGGCCAGGAAGGAGGAGATGCTGCAGGAGATCACAATTTAGGTTAATGCCCTTGGACATGAGAGGAGGACCTCCAGGGACATTTTAAAAAAGATTACTGACCTGCGTCGTCTAGTCAGAGACAAGCTGGCCAAGATCAGGAGGCATGCCAGGGGCACTGGAGGTGGAACAGCAACTGAGATCAGGCTCACTCCTGATGAGGAGGTGATTGCCAGGTGTCTGCAGAGGGATCAAGTAGAGGGCCTGGAGGGCTATGACTCCATTGACCAGGCCTTGAGGACAGGTAAGTGTGTTTTATCTCCTATCCGGCGTGTAGCATGTGAGGGGGTGCAAGGGGACATGTGACAAGTGTGTGGGTCCACCAACATGTGAATGCTTTGTGTCATCCACAGATGTGCAGGAGGGAGCGAGGCCATCATCTGCTGGGCGCCCCATGCCATCCCAGGAGGAGAGTGCCCACACCTCACCTCTAGAGGAAGTTGAGGAGGAGCAAGTGGGCCTTGAGGAAGGTGTCTACCTCCAGGAGGAGAACCACATCCCTGGACCCTCCCAAACCTCCTCCCCTATCAGGGGAAGCTCCTCACCCTCCTCCCCCATCATAGAATGCCTCTCATCCTCCTCCCCCATCAGGGAAAGCCCCTCAAGGGCATCCCCCATCAGGGAGAGCCCCTTAAGGGCATTCCCCTATCAGGAAAAGCCCCTCAAGGGCATCTCCGTACAGACAGCCCCAAGCCTCTTCTGCCCCCAGGAAGGCTTCACGGAAGACGAGGGGTGTTCCTGATTCCCTCCGGGAAAATCTTTTGAGGGAACAGGCCCGCCCAACCCGCCATATGGGTGCCATAGCCGGGGAGCTGCGGCGTGTTACAGACAGCCTGCCCTCCTTGGCCCAGATATGTGACAGCGTTCATGATGTCAGTGGCAACTGTGTAGCTATAGTCACCTGCTTTGGGGAACTGCAGGCCACAACAGCAGGCCTGGCGGCAGAGCTAAAGAGCCTGGCAGTGGCGGTACAGGCCCATACTGCTGCCAGCGAGCGGATGCAGGCGCAGACTAATGCGGTCCTCACCCGCATTGCCCTGCCGTTGGAGGGCAGGCAGCCAGCACCTGCCGGGAGTGGCAGACCTGGGGATGATCCTCCTCCAGATGCCCCACCCCCCTCACCCAAGCCTCCCCCCAGACAACTCAGGAGACGGAGCCGTGGCACCATGCCTGGCCCACGACAGGGCAAATTAGTGCCTTTTTTGTTTTATTGTTCAGGTTATGAGTTTTTTTCTTTTGTTTTATTGCTCAGGTTATGAGCTTTTTTCTTTTGTTTTATTGCTCAGGTTGTGAGCTTTTTTTTTGTTTTATTGCTCAGGTTATGAGCGTTTTTCTTTGGTAGTGACTGCACACGGTCAGTGGTGCAGGCTACAGTGTGACTGGTGTGTAAATGTGGGTGACATTCCTGCCAGTAAGGCCGCGTACACACGAGGGGATATGTCCGCTGAAAACGGTCCGATGGACCGTTTCAGCAGACATCTCCACTCGTGTGTATGGGCTAGCGGACAGATTTGTCCACCCGACAGATTTCAAAGCAAGCTTTGAAATCTATCCGGTGGGGATCTGTCCGCCCGACATGTCTGCTGGTTAGTACACTTACCAGCCGAAATGTCGTCCCCCACCGCCGCCGTGCCGCTGCCGAATGGATTCGGCGCATGCGCGGAAGTGTTTTACTTCCTGGTGCGGTGACGTGGCGGTGACGCGGCGGCGTCAACGTCACCGCCGCATCACTGCGCCGTCCGGCGGCGGGGAATTTGATCCAATGGTGTGTACACGCCATCGGATCAAACTCCCGATCGGACATATCCGATGGAAATGGTCCGCGGACCGTTTTCATCGGATATGTCCGATCGTGTGTATGGGGCCTAAGGTGTGTCACCCTGGGTCGTCGGGGAGAGGTTATCCCCACGACCGTGTAAATGTGGTATGAATGAACAGCAATATCATTGGGGCCTTGGCGTGGCGTTGCTGCTCCCAAGTCCTGCATGGTGGACTTGGGCTAATCCAATGTGAGGTGGATGTGGTGTGTGTAAGCACAGGACCCCAGATGGCAAGCCCCATTTGTCAAATTTAAACAAGATTTTTTTTTATACATTTTTTTTTTTATTCTTCTAAGTTCCTTTTTTTATATATATCTTTCTTTATTTTGTCTTTATCAATTCTGGCGCAACTACGTTCGTGAATCGCTGTATCTCCCTCATTTACATATTTGAAATTCAATGGGTGTGCCAAATGCGTCCAGCATAAATATGCGCCCATGATACGCCGGCGTAGACAAGTTACGCCGGTCGGATGAAGCCTATTTTCTGGCGTATCTTGTTCTGTGGGTAAGGCGCATAGATACGACAGCACATATTTACACTTACGCGGCGCATCTCGAGATACGTCGGCGTAAGTGCTTTGTGAATCCGGGCCACAGTGTCTAGAGGATATATATGCATCCCAGGTGTTGTATATATATTTATACACTGTATTGAGTTTAGATAGATCCGCTCTTCCTAATATACTGGCAGGCAGGTGATTGTGTTAGTTGCAGTATTTTCACGTGGTGTTCAGCTGTTCAGCTGTGTTCAGCTGTTCAGAATGAGGTAATTAAGGCCTCTATAAGTCATCCAAATGATGACTACTGATTGCTGCATTCTGAGGCTTTTTGAGTGAAGGAGAGCGGTGAGAAAGACTTCTGAAGAGGTGAGGTGGTTGGTGATTTTTCTGTGTGAGAAAAAATCCAAAAGACTATTGTTTTTTCTGCTGTATGACCAGCAGTGTCTGCCCAGCAGTAGGCTGTGCCAGACTCCATAGATAGTTTCCTGTGTGGCGAAGATAGACGCCCCAAGTGGCCAGGGTTTATTTTATGTTTTGTTTTGTTTATGCTGTTTGGATGCTTGCACTTGTTTCCAGCAATATGGAAGAATAAACCAACTCTTTGTTTTCAACCGTCTTCGGCTGCCTCTCTGTAACGTTCAGTGTGTAGTGAACCCATCCGGGGGGTCACACACCCCCGCTACCGAGCTAATTCCTCACACATGGTGGAGAATGCGGGCAATTAAAGTAAACCCAAAATGGAGGAGATACTAAAACAGCTGGCTATAGCAAATGCAAATCAACAGCAGACAAATGCAGGTTTGGAGTGGAGCCTTGCAGCTCAACAACAGGCTCACGCAGCTCAACAACAGGCTCACTAAGAGAGCATGGCAGCTCAACAACAGGTTTTCCAAGAGAGCATTGCAGCTCAACAACAGGCTCACCAAGAGAGCCTTGCAGCTCACCGAGAGAGCATTGCAGGATTGGAACAGAGACACCAGCAGCAAATGGAGGCCATTGTGAAAGGTACCTAGCAACAGAGAATTTGTCCTCTTCACCCAGAGACGCACAAACTTTTCACCCCAAGACCAGACCATTCCCACCTATAGGTAAGACTGCACCAAGGGATGGTAGGCCAGTGCAATCCGCGCTAATCCCGCCCCTGTCACGTGTGTGTGATGAAGTGAAAATTTTTTAATTATATGAGTGAACAAACAAATTGATGAAAAAACAAAAAGAAGAAACCAATATATGGGCTCCTGAAACAAATGTATAACAGAAAGAAAGGTGTGCTACATATGAATAGCAAAAAATTGCAATAATAAATTGAACATGTAATTAAGAAAGTAATTAAGGAAAAAAATGTATATATTTCTGATGATGGTTCGGATCTAATCCACATTGCTTAGGTATTAAACTTGACTGGAGATGAAGCTGATCTTAAAAATCGACAGACAGATGGCCGCTTACCAGACAGTTGGACCCCAAAGGGTCTATGCGGGCACTGCAAGCACTCTGATGTCTCTCCAGGTGGAATGATCCAAGTTGATTCCCTCTAGACGACACCAGGGGATAGCTGGCACTTCAGGCGGTGTCTTTCAGGCAAAGGCAAAAGACGTCCAAACGCTCCAAGATAGGATAATATTCCAAACAGGTGGACAAACCATGTGGATTAAGAAGAGAAGGATTCCATAGTGCAGTAGTTTGTTTAAAAACGGGGGTTTATTCCAATCGTACCGACATCATGAAAAAAACATATATACTGCTGGCCATAACAAGGCGCCAGTATTTAAAAAACAAACTCAGCACTACTAGCTGTTATGACCCTGCGAGATATTAGGACACTGGATAGTGGTCTGGATCTCAGCTGCGGAGGTTACTTAGGTCAGAGCCACCAGTTACTCTATAGAAACACAGAGGTTATGGGGTCTTTGTCATCACAGCCTCCAAAGAGAAACAACCTTTGTACTAGGGTAGCTATATAAGCAACATGCAGATATAGGGAGCGAAGCAGTATACTGTATGGTCTGTAAGAGGCTGGGATGGTGTGTGGATTGCAAGAGGAATAGATCTGTATGTAAACAGTAGGGGAACCCTGCAGTCCTTATGGTGATACAGCTTACAGCAATAGATAACAGCACACACAGAAAGATCACAGTCCTAAAGATACTGCAGTATAGGCAAAGCTTAGCAACACAGTATTAGCCACATGGGGTACTTGCGGTACTGAAGTGTAGGTAGTTAGAATCCTTCCTTCTGGGTATGAATGAATGAATGAATGAATGAAAACTTATATAGCGCGGCACATGCGAACTGAATCGCCTCTGGGCGCTTGTTGTTCCTGTCTCCTTTGATATCAAAAGAGAAAAGTCTTGACCTTTTTCCTAAATGCTAGGTGGTTCTCCTCCAACCGAATGCTGGTTGGTAAAGCGTTCCATAGTCTGGGACCCTGGATCGCAAATCTTCTCTCTCCTTTGGACTTGAAGTTGGCTTTCGGAACCTGGAGCAGGTTCTGATTCGTGGATCGCAAAACGCGATTTGGATTATGCGCTTTTATTAATTCGCATAAGTAAAGGGGGGCACTCTCATGGACACATCTATGCGTAAGACAGAGAGCTTTAAAAGCAATTCTGTCTTTGACTGGCAGCCAATGAAGGGATCTCAGTGAAGGTGAGATGGATTCCCAGGGCTTTTTCCCAGTCACAAGTCTGACGGCCGTATTCTGAACGACTTGCAGACGAGCGATTTGGTACTTGGGGAGGCCGAGGTAAAGGGCATTTGCATAATCCAGCCTGGAGTTTACAATAGCTCCCACCATGACCGCTAAATCTTCTTTAGGGATGAACGGAGTGAGTCTGCGTAGTAGGCGCAGTAGATGGTGAGATCCGCTGACCACTGACCCTATTTGTGCGTCCATTGTCATAAAGGAGTCAAAAATGACCCCTAGGCTTTTGACTTTGGCGCTAGGGGTGATGAGTTTGCCCAAAATAGGCGGGGGGGTCCACGCTGTTGAAAGTTGATTCCTACGTTTGGCGTGAAACAGAAGAAGTTCTGTTTTCGCTCCATTGAGTTTAAGATAACTCTTTGTCATCTGAGGTCCATGTAGGCTTGTGGGGGTGCAGGCAGGTTGGAAGCGGTGCAATGGGTACAGGCTGGCTGGTGCTGCGGTCAGTAGGTTGTGGCAGATTGCTGAGGTGCAGGAGCAGGTGCTGGGAGACCTGGGTCTCTTGGGGTTGGTGTCCAGGTCCCTGGTGGCGGCAGGCGTCCAACAGGAATAAACGAACACCCTGCCGCCACATCAGGGGATTTAAATAGCGCGCCTGGAACGCGGAATTGTGCGGGTCGCACTTCCGCGTTCCAGCGTGGAGCGCAGACGTCCGCGCACCGGAAGTGACGCGGACGAGATGTAGAACGGAGCGCGGCTGTCAATA
Organism: Rana kukunoris; assembly: GCA_029574335.1. Lineage (NCBI taxonomy): Eukaryota > Metazoa > Chordata > Amphibia > Anura > Ranidae > Rana > Rana kukunoris. The sequence continues at coordinate 273,468,789 of CM056059.1, read as the reverse complement.
CAATGTACAGCTGCGCTCGTTCTATCAAGAGTAACGCAGATGGCGTTACACTAGCAAAGTACAAACACTAATCGAAAAAGACAGGTGCTAGATGTTCCGCTGTCGGATCGAATCATGAGACTCCTGATCCGATCAGCTGGTAGCGTGGTGACGTCGAAACGATACTCGCTCCGCCCGACGCTGCATTTCGTCCTAACGGGCTTCTGCTGGGAAACATAGTTACATAGTTACATAGTTACATAGTTAGTCAGGTTGAAAAAAGACACAAGTCCATCCAGTTCAACCATAAAAAATAAATAAAAATAAAACAAAGTAAAACACAGTACATCCTCCCATACACCCAACTCCATACCCACAGTTGATCCAGAGGAAGGCAAAAAAAAACCAGCAGAGCGATGATCCAATTTGCTACCGGAGGGGAAAAAATTCCTTCCTGATCCCCCGAAAGGCAATCGGATTTACCCCGGATCAACTTTACCTACAAAACTTAGTACTCAGTTATATTATGTGCATTTAGTAAAGAATCCAGGCCTCTCTTAAAGCAATCTACTGAGCTGGCCAGAACCACCTCTGGAGGGAGTCTGTTCCACATTTTCACAGCTCTTACTGTGAAGAAACCTTTCCGTATTTGGAGGTGAAATCTCTTTTCCTCCAGACGTAAAGAGTGCCCCCTTGTCCTCAGTGTTGACCTTAACGTGAATAACTCAACACCAAGTTCACTATATGGACCTCTTATGTATTTGTACATGTTGATCATATCCCCCCTTTTTCTCCTCTTCTCAAGAGTGAATAAATTCAGTTCCTCTAATCTTTCCTCATAGCTGAGCTCCTCCATGCCTCTTATCAGTTTGGTTGCCCTTCTCTGCACTTTCTCCAGTTCTCCGATATCCTTTTTGAGAACTGGTGCCCAAAACTGGACTGCATATTCCAGATGAGGTCTTACTAATGATTTGTACAGGGGCAAAATGATATCTCTATCTCTGGAGTCCATACCTCTCTTAATACAAGAAAGGACTTTGCTCGCTTTGGAAACCGCAGCTTGGCATTGCATGCCATTATTGAGCCCATGATCAACTAAAACACCCAGATCCTTCTCCACTACAGATCCCCCCAGTTGTACTCCCCCTAGCATGTATGATGCATGCATATTCTTAGCCCCCAAGTGCATAACTTTACATTTATCAACATTAAACCTCATCTGCCACTTAGTCGCCCAATTAGACAGAGCATTGAGGTCGGCTTGTAAATTGGAGACATCCTGCAAGGACATTATTCCACTGCATAGCTTGGTGTCATCTGCAAAAACAGAAATGTTACTTTTGATCTCAGACCCAATATCATTTATAAATATATTGAAAAGTAAGGGACCCAACACTGAACCTTGGGGTACACCGCTGATAACCTTGGACCATTCAGAGTAAGAATCATTAACCACAACTCTCTGAATTCTGTCTTTCAGCCAGTTTTCTATCCATTTACAAACTGATATATCTAATCCTGTAGACCTTACCTTACACATGAGCCGTTTGTGGGGAACTGTATCGAACGCTTTTGCAAAATCCAAGTATACCACATTCACTGCTACGCCTCTGTCCAGGGTTTTACTTACCTCTTCATAAAAGGAAATCAGGTTTGTCTGACAACTTCTGTCTTTCATGAATCCATGCTGTCTGCTGCTTAAATAGTTTGTTTCCAGCAAGAACTCATCCATGTGGTCTTTTATTAAACGTTCCAGTATCTTCCTAACTATAGAAGTTAAACTAACAGGTCTATAGTTACTAGGTAAAGACTTTGTTCCCTTTTTAAATATGGGCACCACATTGGCTTTATGCCAATCCAGTGGTACTATTCCTGTCATTAATGAGTCCCTAAATATTAGATACAGTGGCTTTGAAATTTCAGAGCTCAATTCTTTTAGGATCCGTGGGTGGATGCCATCTGGTCCAGGTGCTTTATCCACCTTTATTCTGTCTAAATATTTCTGGACCATATCACTTTTGAGCCATTGTGGATTTGGGGCTGTGTCACTCCCACCCCCATTATGGACATGAGCTTCACCATTCTCCATTGTATGCACAGAGCTGAAGAAAGCATTTAATTAATTTGCCTTCTCTATGTCCTCAGTCACCCACTCTAGATTATTTTGTAAAGGGCCTACATGCTCAGACTTGACCTTTTTACTATTAATATATTTAAAGAATTTTTTGGGGTTTGTTCTACTATCTTTTGCAATCTGTCGTTCATTTTGAATTTTTGCATCCTTGATTTCCTTTTTACATATTCTATTATATTCTTTGTAACATTTAAACGACACTAGTGTTCCTTCATTTTTATATTTTTTAAAAGCTATTTTCTTATTGTTTATAGCTTTTTTAACTTTGACCGTGAGCCACATAGGTTTTATCTTTAGCCTTTTAAACTTATTGCCCATGGGAATATACTTTGCAGTGAGGTTCCAAAGAGTCTTTTTGAAGAATTCCCATTTCTGTTCTGTGTTCATCGGTGCCAATATTCCCTCCCAGTCCAAGCCCTGGAGAGCAGTCCTCATGCTTTGAAAATTTGCTCTCTTGAAATTAAGTGTTTTTATCTTTCCTGTATGTATTTCTTGCTTATAGTTTACATTAAACGAAATCATGTTATGATCACTGCTACCCAGGTGTTCCTTTATCTGAACATTAGTAATGAGCTCTGCATGGTTTGAGATTACCAGGTCCAACAGACGAGGCGTAGTATCGGACGTCACACACCCCGCTCCTATATACACCGTACCTGACAGGTGACACCGGAAGTGTTACATAGAAACACCCACTGATGTAGTCACTCGGTAAGTCTACAAATAAACCTATTGCTGGGACATCCGCCAACACAGGGCGGGTTGTGTTGGCCCAGCGATAGGGAAAAAACAGGGAACAACATATATCATTAAAAATGTCTGCATATATTACCAATATATCATTAAAAACGTCTACATATATTAACAACAAAGGATATACATAGGACCTAATATTTGCAATTTGTCATATGGTAATTAAAATTGTAGGAGATAACCGTATAATAAACATTTCTGACCATTATCCCAATAAATAACCATAACAATTGACCATCCAAAGAAAATAAAATGAAATAAAATAGATATAAAAGAAATATAAGGCTATATTGAACCTTATTAGAGGGTTATTAAAAACATTATGTAAAAAAAATTTCATATACCCAAAGAATTATCATACAAAGAATAATCATAAAGAGGGGAGACTGAAAGGAGAATGAAGTCTTTCAACTTTGTTGTGGTCTCATCAGGTTCAGAATTAGATGAGGGGAAGTATATTAACAGTTAGCTATTGTTAATGTAGCAATTAATATCCCACTCAACGTTGAGGCCCAGAGGAGTGTAACATTGCATGTCATATATCCAGCGAGTTTCTCTGTGCGATATCTGACGTGTCATGTCACTTCCCCTCCAGTGGGGGGTGTATTTCTCTATTCCCACGACTTCTAACAGGGAAGGATCCTTGTTATGATACCGGGAAAAATGTAATGATACACTGTGTTTGGTGAATCCACTACGTATGCGGGAGAGGTGTTCTCCTACTCTAACCTTGAGGGCCCGGGTGGTCCTACCTATATATTGGAGGCCGCACGGGCACCTCAAAAGGTAGATGACTCCCACTGTATCACATGTAATGAAATCAGAAATGTAATAGGTTCGTGATGTAGTGTGAGATGTAAAAACGGAAGTCTTGATAGTTTTGCTACCAGCACACACTTAAAACAAAATAAAGTTGCGCTGCTGAAAATGTAAAGAAAAAAGAAGCAGCCAGCACTAACAGTGAAACACCCTGTGAGTAAACAATGAAAGAAAAATAAGTGCAGCGCTGGTGAGCATAAATTTGCGTGAAGCAATATAGACCAGTCCCATTTAAATGGGTAACATTGTAATGGTGTAGTCCAAAAACACAATAACAGGAAAATATATAAAGGGTGGTGAAACCCTATATGCAAATGGTGAAGTGTAAATTACAAAGCAAGTCCTTCAAGTCAAAGCAGGCAAGTCTTCATATGGAACACTCCTATCCACCGCTCCTGTGTTACTGGAGAATCTGATGGTGTACGTGATCCACTCGGATGGGCATACAGGATAACCAAACAGATAATCTGTTTGGTTATCCTGTATGCCCATCCGAGTGGATCACGTACACCATCAGATTCTCCAGTAACACAGGAGCGGTGGATAGGAGTGTTCCATATGAAGACTTGCCTGCTTTGACTTGAAGGACTTGCTTTGTAATTTACACTTCACTGTTTGCATATAGGGTTTCACCACCCTTTATATATTTTCCTGTTATTGTGTTTTTGGACTACACCATTACAATGTTACCCATTTAAATGGGACTGGTCTATATTGCTTCACGCAAATTTATGCTCACCAGCGCTGCACTTATTTTTCTTTCACCAGCACACACTTTGCATCTTTTGCATGGGAAGAAACCTTTAAGGTTCTCAAACATACGAATCTTAGGGGGTGGGTCCACTACACTTGGGGCCACAAAGTCCTTCAGGTTCTTATTTCGCACCAAGGGATGCGGGTGGAGAGAGGGACCAAAGAGCAACTAGAGGTGTAATCGGGACTACTGCTAATGTTTGGCAAGAGCGGCCTAGAAGACCCATCGCACAGGAGAGGACCAGAAGGTTGATTTGTTTCCGTTGCCGGGAAGAGGGACATGTAGCAGCCGTTTGCCCAGTGGGTGAAGAACCCATGCAGTGTGACTTTCTGACAGAGAGTCCTTCTTTACAATCACATACACTGCAGTAAAGGGGAATGAGAAACATTTATGTAGAATGTGCTTAGATGGTAAAGATGTTGTGGTATTGTTGGATTCAGGTAGCCTGGTCACCTTAGTGAAAAGTGATCTAGTGGTGGGAAAAACCTTACATCCTAGGAAAATGGCTGTAATATATGTACATGGGGACACTCGAGAATATCCGTTGACTACAGTTTCCTTTGAAACCTCCCTCGGTAACTTGTGTCACCAAGTGGGTTTAGTTCCCCAACTGCCACATGACACCATTGTGGGAAGGGATTTCCCAAGGTTCTGGGAGCTCTGGGATTGCCCAGATTCCCCAGTAAGTGGTTCTTCTGAGCCTGAAACTTCTACTCCAGAATCCTCTAACTGTAAGGTTTCTCCTGAGTTTCCATTCTCAGTCTTAGCAGGGGAAACACCAGTCCTTAGGGAGGAGCCTGCTACCTCAGAAGAGGAACAGCGGCCAATAGTGTTTGATGACCTCAAAGTGCACAGGGAAAATGTTAACACTGAGCAATTGAGGGACCCCACATTGCTAAGAGCCCGGGAGAATGTAGTGAAGATAGATGGGAAATTTGTTAACCCTGATAAAAGGGGTTGCCCTCCCTCACTTCATTATTTAAAGGGACCTGTTATATCGAGTATCACAGAGGTTAGAGGAGACCATTGAGCAACTGGTAGTGCCTAGACCGTACCGCAAGATGATTTTGGAACTGGCCCATGGGCACATTCTTGGGGGACATTTGGGAGCAGAAAAAACCTGGGAGAGGATCACCCAGAGGTTTTATTGGCCTGGAATTACTAAGAAAGTGGAATTGTACTGCTCTTCCTGTCCAGTGTGTCAGATTACTGCACCCATGCCACATTTCCGCAGTCCGTTGGTACCCCTGCCCATTATCGAGGTCCCTTTTGAGAGGATCGCCATGGGCTTGGTTGGCCCCTTACTGAAGTCCACTAGAGGGCACCAGCACATCTTGGTAATAATGGACTATGCCACCCGTTACCCAGAAGCGATTCCTCTCCGAAACACCTCTACTAAAACCATTGCCAAAGAGTTATTTCAGGTTGTCAGCCGTGTGGGTCTTCCTAAGGAAGTCCTAACTGATCAGGGCACCCTGTTTATGTCTAGGATGACCAGAGAACTTTGTAAACTCCTGAAAGTGACCCAATTACGTACATCAGTATATCACCCTCAAACAGACGGGTTAGTGGAAAGATTTAATAAAACTTTAAAACAAATGTTGAGGAAGGTGGTGGATAAAGACGGAAAGAATTGGGATTATCTGCTCCCTTATCTGATGTTTGCCATAAGAGAGGTTCCCCAATCGTCCACAGGGTTCTCTCCGTTTGAGCTACTGTATGGGAGGGAAACATTGGAAGGTGAGAGTTCCCCTCATCGAAGTGTGATTGAACATGTGGCACAAATGCAAGATAGAATTGCCCAAGTGATGCCGATTGTGAAGGCACATTTAGCCCAAGCCCAGTTGGCTCAACAGAGGATTTACAATCGTAGGGCCCAGGTCCGTTCCTTTTCACCTGGTGATAGGGTGTTGGTGTTGGTCCCCACCGTCGAAAGTAAATTCCTAGCCAAATGGCAGGGTCCTAATGAAGTGTTGGAGAAAATGGGGGTGGTGAATTATAAAATTAGCCAATCGGGAAGACGAAAACCTGAGCAGATATATCACGTGAACTTGTTGAAACCATGGAAGGATAGAGAGTCCTTGGTCGCTGTCAGGGAACCAGTAACTTCAGTGGCCGATTTGCATTACGGCGCATGCCCGTGCCCGTGCCTACGAGCGCAGCCACGCGCGCGTCCACCAATCAAGACACAGCCCAGCCTATTTAAACCAGCCCCAAACCTATGGCGGGTTGCTGGTTTGTTGTCAGCTTATCCTATTGCAGTACTTGAAAAACCTGAAAACCTTGACCCTTCTTTGACCCGGATTGAACCTGACTGCTCTACGCCTTCTCCTGCACTTGACCCTCGGCTTGTTTCATCGGATCTGCTGCTGTCTATACTCCTTTAACCCCTGGCTTGTATCTTGGACTTGTTACCTTCTCCTTTCCTTGACCATTGGCTTGTTACCCGGATTTGTTTATTGCCTTGATCTGAACTGATTCTCAGTTTCCTGAACTTTGTTGCACCTGGATCCCTACCAGTATCTGCCACGGTCTTGCTCTGTGACCACGGATCAAATCTTCAGTGACCTACTATCAAACCATCATCCACCGCTGGTAACCGGTGCCTCTTTGTGCCCTTCCCCACTGTCTCCACCTCCAGGGGGTGAAGTGCACAGAGTCGCAAAGGTAGCCGCCCTCGGCATCTCGGCCTCGGTGAGTACTTATCCTGACTTTTCTGACAGTCTCTGAGTGTCATCTCTGCCCAGCACCGGGACCAACTGTGGAGTTCCAGGGAGCCGGGGCGGTTGGCCCCCCTCCCCAGCAACCAGCTGAGGTGGTAAAGCTCTTACTCCCAGCGGAATCACTGGCAGCAGGACAGGATGCTACTGGCGGCTGCACCCCACTACAGCTTGAGCGAATATCGGTGGATGGGACTGTGGTCTCCACTTACAGCGACCCAGAGGAAGAGCTGGCAACAGAGCAGAATGCCCCGGGCCTCTGCTTTCACCTAACAGAAGAGGGGGTTCCTGTGGCAGTGGATGGTACTTCAGTCTCCACTGGTATACCCCAGGAATGGTGGCCAGTTGGCCCAGATCCCCAACAGCATGATGAACTGAGCCCGGCCACCCTGTCTTCTCTACAGCGGCTGAAAGGACTCCAGGGAGAAGGGCCAGTCCAGGCTTCACCCCAGTGGCAGGCGTATTCCCTGAGAGAGGCAGAGGATGGCGGGGTGAGTAATGCTCTGTTTGGAACAAGTCATTTGGGGTAATGTATGGATACTGGCATTGGGGGACTGGAACTACTGACGAAGTTCAGAGTCAACCCATCTGGTGTCTCCTACTGTGTTAGTCTCCTGCCAAAAGGGGAGCTGTGTGCCAGGCCTAGCCGGGACAGGGGCTTTTGGGGAGGACTGAATGCGAGCCTCTTGCCGTCCCATTATGGGCCAGGGCCTCAAACCACGAAGGCGGATGGTTTATCCCGGCAGACAGTCCTGGAACCTTAAGACAACTTGTCCAACATCCTCGAGTTGACCCGTGCGGGTCCCACTGTGGCTGTTGGACTATTTCCCAGGGGGAGTAATGTCATGGACCGTGAAATCATACTTCATGTATTACATAAGATGAGACATTATGGATATGACATATTGCAGAATGCCTTTGGACATTATGAGGTGTCTGTCTAGATAGGGATTGAACTGAATCAGACTATTAAGGACTATTGAAAGGCTAAGTGGCTTGTGAAAGACATTCATTGTCCAGTGTGTAGAGGTGTTAAGTCAGTCGGCTCTTTGACCTTTCTATTGTGTGATAACACTGTTTTGAGCCTTTTGATTATCAGGAGTATTGGATTAGCATGTCATTATCTAAAAAAGTGTGATCTCTCAGATGTAGTAATGACCTCCTCTCTATGCAGAGACAAGCTGGCTAGATAACATATTCTGTTAACTTCACTGATGTCATTGTCTACAGGAATGTCATTCTCTCTGAGGTTGTGAAGTCATGCTGAATGCATCGGTGCCGAGATGTCTCTGTATGGTTACCCCAGTGTGTGAAAAAGGGGGTGGAGATTTCATTGTTCTTTGATTGATGAAAGCTGTAACCTGTATATAACCAGCAGAGTGTTTCAATAAAGTTGAGTTCTGGTTGAACATTCATACAATTCGTTTGGTGTGTGTTCTTCATGGATCCAATCGGCACATAGCTGTAGGTCGGACCCCGGAATCTTGGATGACTGGACCATCAGATGTTGCAAGCTGCAATCTGATCCGATAGAAGCAGAGGAGTGTCGGGAGAGCAAGACCTGGGCGAGAAAGGGTCTCGTCACACTGAGACTACCCGATTTTCTGCTCCATTTAACCTGGCTGTCCCTGAAGTTGGGATAGCAGAGACTCTGTCCAAAACTCAGCGACAGGAGGCTAAAGAATTTGTGCTCCGTAATAGGGAGAAGTTTTCAGATTTGCCAGGTTGGGTCTCCGGGGTTGAACATGACATAATCACCACACCAGGGGAGAAGGTCAAGTTGAAGCCTTATATAATTCCAGAAGCCCGGCAAGAGGCAATTCGCCAGGAAGTAAAAAAAATGCTTGAGCTGGGGGTGATAGAAGAGTCAAATAGTGATTGGTCCAGTCCCGTTGTCTTAGTGCCCAAACCAGATGGAAGTTGGCGGTTTTGTAATGACTTTCGCCGCCTGAATAAAATCACTAAGTTTGACACCTATCCTATGCCCCGCATAGATGAACTGATTAATTGCCTAGGCACGGCCCAGTACATGACGACGTTAGACCCGACCAAGGGTTATTGTCACGTACCTGGGTGAAGTCTGAAATGACGAGGTTAGCCTCTCTTGAATCTCCGGCCCTGGACCCGCTGAGAGTGGAGACAGGGGAAACCAAGGGCCAGGGGAGACACGAGTGCCTGTAGATGTAACTTGGGAAGCCCACAACCGGTGATGCAAGTCTTGCAAGGCAGGAAGGCGCTGCAGTTTGCAGGGATGAAGTCGCAGCAGGTTGCAGGGATGAAGTCGCAGCAGGTTGCAGCAGCGAAGTCGCAGCAGGTGGCAGGGACGAAGTCGCAGCAGGTTGCAGCAGCGAAGTCGCAGCAGGTTGCAGGTACGAAGTCGCAGCAGGTTGCTGGGACGAAGTCGCAGGTACCCGGGAGGTAGAGCGGAGCCAAACAGGGAGCAGGATCGTGGTCACATGGGAAGCCGGGTTCAGCAACGAGCGGGCAGCGAGGTACCAAGTCATCAGGCAGGAAACAGGGTCACGTGGAAAGCCGAGATCAGGAACCAAGAGTCAGGGGTGAAGCGAGTCCAAAACAAGGTCAAGGAAGCCAAGGATCAGTAACCGGGATCACAAGCACGGGAACAGGCACAGGACACAGGAACTGGAACCGCTAAGATCCGTCAGCACTCGGTTAGGGTCAGAGCATCCTTTAAATAGGCTGTTTGGCGCCAACGGCGAATTCACGCGCGCGCGCTCCCGCGAATTCGCGGGGACAGCTCTAGCAGCCTCCGGATGCCCCTCAGGGGTTTCTTTTCCGGATGGCGCTGGAAAAAGGCACAAATCTTTTGTGGGGCATGCACATTGGACGCTGGTTCCCAAGAGTTCTCTTCCGGACCATAACCCTTCCATTTAATCAAGAATTGCGTTTGACCCCTTTTGGTCTTGCAATCCAGAACAGCTTCGACTTCATACTCCTCGTTGCCTTCGACGAGAAGTGGAGGAGGGTTTTCTGGATCCCGATTGGAAAATGGGTTAGGCACCGTTGGTTTTATTAGGGAGATGAGGAATACCGGATGAATTTTCAGGCTCCTAGGTAGAATTAACTCAACGGCCACAGGGTTAATCTTCCTTTTAACCGGAAAAGGCCCCAGAAACTTTGGGCCAAGTTTCCTGGAGGGACAACTTAGCTTTAAATTTGCAGTAGACAACCAGACCTTGTCTCCTGGTTCCAGATTTAGGTTACCCCTCTTCTTTTTGTCAACTAACTTCTTGTTGCTCGCTTGGGCTTTAGAGATGGTATCCTGGAGTAATTTGTTGTTGGAGTTAAAAAAAGTCTAGTCTGTCTTGTACAGCAGGTACGGAGGACTCAACAGGCAGTTCAGGTAAAAATGAGGGGTGATAGCCATAATTGGCGAAAAAGGGTGATTGCTTGGTTGCAGAGTGAATAGTGTTGTTGTAAGCAAACTCCGCCAGTGGGAGAAGGGAAGACCAGTCATCCTGAGAGAATGAGGAAAAGCACCGCAGGTACTGCTCCAAGGTTTGATTAGTTCTTTCCGTCTGTCCATTAGTCTGGGGGTGGTAAGCAGTGGACAGACGGAGTTCGATGTTTAATGCTTCACATAGGGACCTCCAGAATCTTGAGGTGAATTGCACCCCGCGGTCAGAGACAATGTTATCAGGGATCCCATGCAATTTCACGATTTCTCTGATAAATGTGGAAGCCGTCTCGGGGGCAGAAGGGGTGCCTTGTAAAGGAACAAAGTGTGCCATCTTGGTCAGGTGGTCCACTACGACAAATATAGAAGTGAAGTTCTCAGAAGGAGGAACTTCCACAATGAAATCCATAGAAATCATGCTCCAAGGCTTCTTGGGCACAGGAAGGCTTTCAAGTAGGCCCCAAGTCTTGGCTCGGCTGGTTTTGCAGCGTAGACATGTCGCACAGGATCTTACATATTTGTTACAGTCCTGTATCAGGTCGGGCCACCAAAAAGAACGGGAAATTAAGTCTATATTCTTGTGGATACCGAAATGGCCTGCCAGGTGGTGATCATGACACCGTTTGAGAACAGAGACTCTGAACTGTTCCGGGACATAGATCTGTTCCTTGTGATAGTAGAGCCCATCCTTAAACTGGAGAGGTAAATCTGGGGATGGGGGATGCTCTGTCACATCTGTCTTAATTTGGAACATTAGGTCTGACTGGAGAAGAAGAAAGTTCTTGGCTGGCAAAATGGTAGTTGGCTCTGAAGGTTGCACTGAATCATGGAACATGCACAAAAGCGCGTCTGGTTTGCCATTTTTAGAACCAGGATGGAAGGTAATATGGAATATGAAACGGGAGAAGTATAATGCCCATCTTGCTTGCCGGGGTCTTAGTCTCTTGGCTGTCCTCAAATACTCCAAGTTCTTATGGTCAGTGAAGATGAGAATAGGGTGGGCGGCTCCTTCCAACAAATAACGCCATTCCTCAAGTGCAGCTTTAATGGCTAACAATTCCCGGTCTCCAACATCGTAGTTCCTTTCAGAAGGATTCAATTTTTTAGAGAAAAAGGCTACGGGATGCAATAAAGATTTGGGACCTTGTCGCTGAGACAGAATAGCCCCAACGGCACTTTCGGAGGCGTCCACCTCCAAAACATAGGCCAGAGACGAATCGGGATGTTTCAGGATGGGAGCTGAAGTGAACAGGGTCTTTAATTGTTCAAATGCTACTTGTGCTTCAGGAGTCCATCAGAAAGGAACATGCTGTTTCGTTAGTTGGGTAATAGGCGAGATAATACCAGAATTTTTTTAAATACATTTTCTATAAAAATTTGCAAAACCCACAAACCTCTGTACTGCTTTCCTGTCCGTAGGGGTCGGCCATTCCAGAACTGCAGCAACCTTCTGAGGATCCATGGAAATGCCATCAGCAGAGATGACGAGTCCAAGAAACTGTACGGTGTGCTTTTCAAAGTCGCACTTCTCAGCCTTGGCATAGAGGTGATGTTCACGGAGTCTACTCAAGACGTTCTTCACATGGGTGCGGTGTAGTTCAATAGTTTCGGAGAATATGAGGATGTCATCGAGGTAGACTATGATGAACAGATCAAGAAAGTCCTGAAATACGTCATTTACCAAATGTTGGAAGGTGGCTGGGGCATTGCAGAGGCCGAAGGGCATAACTAAATACTCAAAATGCCCGAAGCGTGTTCTGAAAGCTGTTTTCTATTCATCTCCTTCTTTGATCCGGACTAAATTTTAAGCACCCCTAAGATCAAGTTTGGAAAATATCTATGCTCCGCGCAATCTCTGGAACAATTCAGGAATTAGCGGAAGTGGGTACCGGTTCTTGACAGTGATTTTATTAAGGTCCCGATAGTCAATACAGGGTCTTAGAGAGTGGTCTTTTTTTTCTACAAAGAAAATACCAGCTCCTGCAGGTGAGGAAGAATGCAGAATAAACCGTTTTTCCAGGCTTTCGTCTATATATTGCGCAGGGCTTCTAGTTCAGGTTCAGAAAGCGGGTAGATTCAACCAAAAGGAATCTCGGATCTGGGTAAAAGTTTAATAGGACAGTCATAAGTTCTGTGTGGGGGCAAGGTATCTGCACTTTTCTTATTGAACACATCCAAGAATTCATGGTAGGCAACGGGCACCAGTTTTACAGTTTCAGGATGCGGACAAATACTAAGAAGGGGAGTAGAGTTGCAGATCCTTTCTGGAAAACATTGTACCTGACAATAGTCGGATGAGAAGGAAACTTTTCCAGTGACCCAATCTATATGGGGGTTATGGGCTTTTAGCCAGGGTAGCCCCAGAATTATAGGGAACATGGGAGAAGCAATCACATCCAAACGAAGGAGTTTCAGATGTCCTGAGGCAGTATGGCAAGGAATAGGTATAGTCTCTTGGGTTACTGGTCCAGACTTGAGACCAGACCCATCTGCTAAGTGAACGATAAGCCCCTGCCTCTTAGAGCATAGAGGTAATTGGTGAAGGGTCGCAAATGCAGCATCCACAAAGCAACTACAAGCCCCTGAGTCTATAATAGCAGGTACAAGGATAGTCTTTTCTGGTAACTGTAACTGAAGTGGTAAGGAAAGATGGTTTGGACTTCTTCCAGGGAGGTGCATCACGTGGGGCAACAGGGAGGCAGGCTTGGGAGGTTTCACAGGACAAGTCTGAATAAAGTGACTGGTTCCCCCACAGTAAAGGCATAGTCTATTTTGTAGTCGCCGGAGGCGTTCCGAAGAAGACAGAGATGGTCTCGGATAGCTTACACGTGAGAGTTTGTGGGGGTCCTTATTCTTACTGGACATTTTCAAAGACCAGACAGAACAGGCAGAAATTAAAGGATCGGGACTAGAAAATGCAGGTGGCTTGGTATTGGTGCTCTCTGATTGTCTTTCTCGCAACCGCCGATCAATCTGAATGACAAGATTAATTACATCTTCCAGGGAGGTGGGTATTCCCACGCGTGCTAATTCATCCTTTAATTGATCAGAAAGTCCACAACGAAATTGATGATGGAGAGCAGCTCTATTCCACTGAGTATACCATACTCAGAACACGAAAGTCTGACACATAATCTTCCACAGCCCTTGGGCCTTGCTGGAGTCTACTGAGTGTGGATTCCGCTGATTGTTGGAGAAAAGGGTCGGCATACAACTGGGACATGGCGGAAAAGAAGGAGTCCGTGGTTGCCAGGGCCTTGTTGCCAGGGCCTTGTTGCTCCCGAAGATGATGGGCCCAGGAAAGAGGCTCTCCAAGTAGCAAGGTGATGATGAACCCCACGTTGGTGTCTTCGGAAAAGAAGGTTTGAGGTAGCAAGGAAAAATACAGTTCACAGGCATTTCGGAAGGTACGAAACTGTTTGCGATTTCCAGAAAAACGCTCAGGCAATGGCACTCTGGGTTCAGGAGGCGTGGCGGCCACACAGAGCAGACTGAAGTCCGTTTGAACTGAAGAGTTCGCCACAGGAGGAGAGGAAACAGGCTGATCCCGGAGCTGACCCTCCATCCGATTCAGATCTGTCTGAAGATACTGTACTGTGTGGGCAAGTGCAGAGAGGGAATGGCAAATGTCTTTGAAAGAAGAGGCCTCTCTTTCAGACTCCATTGCTGGCTGACGGATACTGTCACGTACCTGGGTGAAGTCTGAAATGACGAGGTTAGCCTCTCTTGAATCTCCGGCCCTGGTCCCGCTGAGAGTGGAGACAGGGGAAACCAAGGGCCAGGGGAGACACGAGTGCCTGTAGATGTAACTTGGGAAGCCCGCAACCGGTGATGCAAGTCTTCCAAGGCAGGAATTCGCAGCAGTTCGCAGGGATGAAGTCGCAGCAGGTTGCAGGGACGAAGTCGCAGCAGGTTGCAGCAGTGAAGTCGCAGCAGGTGGCAGGGACGAAGTCGCAGCAGGTTGCAGCAGCGAAGTCGCAGCAGGTTGCAGGGACGAAGTCGCAGCAGGTTGCAGGGACGAAGTCGCAGCAGGTTGCTGGGACGAAGTCGCAGGTACCCGGGAGGTAGAGCGGAGCCAAACAGGGAGCAGGATCGTGGTCACATGGGAAGCCGGGTTCAGCAACGAGCGGGCAGCGAGGTACCAAGTCATCAGGCAGGAAACAGGGTCACGTGGAAAGCCGAGATCAGGAACCAAGAGTCAGGGGTGAAGCGAGTCCAAAGCAAGGTCAAGGAAGCCAAGGATCAGTAACCGGGATCAGAAGCACGGGAACAGGCACAGGACACAGGAACCGGAACCGCTAAGATCCGTCAGCACTCGGCTAGGGTCAGAGCATCCTTTAAATAGGCTGTTTGGCGCCAACGGACGCGGGCGCGCGCTCCCGCGCACGTGCGCCTGCACACGCACCCGCGAATTCACGCACGCGCGCGCGCTCCCGCGAATTCGCGGGGACAGCTCTAGCAGCTCTCTTACAGTTATTGGCAAATTCCTCTCTCGGAGTCGGCCAGGGAAAAAAACAGCATTTGTAACTCCAGACGGATCTTTTCAATGTCTTTTGGGTTACAAAATGCTCCCGCCACATTTCAACGCACCATGGATAAGACCCTTCGGCCTCATCGAGCCTATGCTGCTGCATACCTCGATGACGTTGTAATCCACAGTGAGGATTGAGAATCACACTTGCCAAAAGTTCAGGCTGTGTTGGATTCTCTCTGGAAATCCGAGTTTACAGCCAATCCAAAAAAATTTACCCTTGGGCTAGAAGAGGCAAAGTATCTAGGGTATAACATTGGAAGAGGTCTAATCATGCACAAATAAACAAAGTGGAGGCTATTCTGGATTGGCCACATCCCAGCAACAAGAAACAGGTTTGTGCATTTTTGGGAATCGCAGGATATTATCGCCGCTTTATCTCCCATTTTGCCTCACAGGCTGCTCCCCTGACCAATTTGACCAAAGGAAAGGAGTCTGACATGATCAAATGAACTCCCAAAGCAGAAGCAGCTTTTCAGGCTCTAAAACAGACCTTATGTAGTCAGCCAGTTTTAAAATCGCCTGATTTTTCACGGAACTTTGTGGTTCAGACAGATGCGTCAAATGTGGGGTTAGGAGTTGTACTGTCCCAGGTTATCAACGGGGAGAAACACCCTGTTATGTACCTTAGCCGAAAGTTGAAGGCCCATGAGGAGAATTATGCCACCATTGAGAAAGAGTGTTTGGCAGTAAAATGGGCTTTGGATTCTCTCCGGTACTACCTTGTGGGTAGACAGTTTGAACTGATGACGGATCATGCCCCATTGAAGTGGATGGCACAGAACAAGGAGACCAATAGGAGAATAAATAGGTGGTTCCTGGCCCTTCAGGAATTAAGTTTTGTGGTAACGCATCGCCCCGGTGTTAAAATGGGGAATGCAGATGGTTTGTCCCGAGTGCATGCGTGCCTGGCAACCTGTGTCCCAACCCTAGGGTTAAAACAAGAGGGGGGGTATGTGACTGGAAGTCAGGTAAATCTGTGGGTGTTGTCACAGACGGGAGATACATTTCTGCCTTGTTTAGACAATACACCAATTACTACCAGGTGTCGGCTGCAGAAATAGCCAGAAAGTTTTAAGGTGTTGGAAAGCTGTTCAGAATGAGGTAATTAAGGCCTCTATAAGTCATCCAAAGGATGACTACTGATTGCTGCATCCTGAGGCTTTTTGAGTGAAGGAGAGCAGTAAGAAAGACTTCTGAAGAGGTGAGGTGGTTGGTGATTTTTCTGTGTGAGAAAAAATCCAAAAGACTCTTGTTTTCTCTGCTGTATGACCAGCAGTGTCTGCCCAGCAGTAGGCTATGCCAGACTCCATAGATAGGTTCCTGTGTGGTAAAGATAGACGCCCCAAGTGGCCAGGGTTTATTTTATGTTTTGTTTTGTTTATGCTGTTTGGATGCTTGCACTTGTTTCCAGCAATATGGAAGAAAAAACCAAACTCTGTTTTCAACCGTTTTCGGCTGTCTCGCTGTAGTGAACCCATCCAGGGGGTCACACACCTCCGCTCCCGAGCCAATTCCTCACAATATATATATATATATATATATATATATATATAAAAAATGTGTGTGTAAATAAAATAAAAATCACAAAAATGCATGCTAACAAAAGCACCATACATTTTTTTGAGAATCGTGAGAGAATCGTGATCTTCATTCTAAGATTCTTTGTAATTCTCATTTTTCTTTTTTCTTTTTCTTTTTGTGATTTTTTTATTTTTATTTACACACACACATACAGTGCCTTGCGAAAGTATTTGGCCCCCTTGAACTTTGCGACCTTTTGCCACACTTCAGGCTTCAAAGGTAAAGATATAAAACTGTAAGGGTCCTATTATGGTTTGTTACACAATGTGAATTTGTTATATTCATTATTGTTCTTCTTCAAAAATTTCAATAAAATATTTGGAATCAAAACTGTAAGGGTCCTTTCACACGGAGCGGACCGTTTTTGATCCGCCCCATGTGTGTCCGTCGGCTCAGTGGGGATCATCCGTAAATCCCCGCTGAGCTGTCAGCGGACAGGGCGGTCCCCGCACACTGTGCAGAGACCACCCTGTTATTCCTCCGCTCTCCCCTATGGGGAATCGGATGAATACGGACCGTCTGTCCGTATTCATCCGATCCGCCAGATGGAAGAAAAATAGGGTTTTCTTCCGTACGAAAAAACAGATCTTTGCGGACGCGGATCTTTGCGGACGTTAGCGGATGCATCATCCGCTAACGTACGCGATCCCATAGGGATGCATTACAAGTCCGTAAACGGACTTGTAAAAAACGGACCGTTTGTCCATACGTGTGAAAGGGCCCTAATTCTTTTGTGAAGAATCAACAACAAGTGGGACACAATCATGAAGTGGAACGAAATTTATTGGATAGTTCAAACTTTTTTAACAAATAAAAAACTGAAAAATTGGGTGTGCAAAATTATTCAGCCCCTTTACTTTCAGTGCAGCAAACTCTCTGCAGAGGTTCAGTGAGGATCTCTGAATGATCCAATGTTGACCTAAATGACTAATGATGATAAATAGAATCCACCTGTGTGTATAAATGCACCTGCACTTTGATAGTCTCAGAGGTCTGTTTAAAGCGCAGAGAGCATCATGAAGAACAAGGAACACACCAGGCAGGTCCGAGATAATGTTGTGGAGAAGTTTAAAGCCGGATTTGGATACAAAAATATTTCCCAAGCTTTAAACATCCCAAGGAGCACTGTGCAAGCGATAATATTAAAATGGAAGGGGTATCAGACCACTGCAAATCTACGAAGACCTGGCCGTCCCTCTAAACTTTCAGCTCATACAAGGAGAAGTCTGATCAGAGATGCAGCCAAGAGGCCCATGATCACTCTGGATCAGGGGTCTCCAAACTACGGCCCGCAGGCCACATCCGGCCGGCCAGGCCATTTCTTCCGACCCGCAGCTTGAATCCTTAGTTCCCCTGTTAGTTGTGGAACCTGCGCTGCATATTCGCCCCAGGCAATATGCAGCGCAGGTCCCGTAATCCCTCCCGGCCACTCACTATGTTAGCTGCTGGGACCACGGCATCCCAGCAGCCAATGAGGTGTTTACTGCAGACCTGTTGCCGCCTCCCTGCTCCCGCCTCGCTGTTAACCAGTAGCGAGTGTGTATTGTGTAATACCAGCGGGGCGGGAGTCGGGAGGTGCAGCAGGTCTGCACAGCTAGTGATGGAGACGCGCTGGACACATGCAAGGAAGGGGGCTGATACACTTGTGTGGGGGTGGGTTGAATAGCTCTGATGGGGACACAAATGTGGGGGGGGCTGACTCTTATGGGGACACAAATGTGGGGGGTTGATAACTTTTATGGCTCTGATGGGGACACAAATATGTGGGGGCTGATGACTCTGATGGGGACACACGTGGAGGGGGGTTGTAGACTGATGGGGACACACATTTTGGGGGGCTGATGACTCTCATGGGGACACAAATGTGGGGGAGGGCTGATGACTCTGATGGGGACACAAATGTGGGGGGGGGGCTGATGACTCTGATGGGGACATAAATGTGGGGGGGGGGTGATGACTCTGATGGGGACATAAATATCAGTGGGGTATGATGGGGACACAAATGTGGGGGTGCTGGTGGCTCTTATGGGGACACAAACATGTAAGGAGGGGGGCCTGTAACGGTCACCACCATTTACGACCTTCCATCCACCCACGACAAGCTTATCCGACACACTGCGACAATCTTGCATACACGATCCATTCCATTTCCCATAATCAAGACGAGACTCTGCTCTGTACTTGTTTCCAAATGTATGAACACTTTAATGGTTTCTTCTCAGCTTTTTATACAGTACAAGATGTTACAGTTAAAGTGGAAGTAAATCATTTTCAGGCAAGGAAGCTTGCCATCTTGGCTTATGTTTAATCTTCAATTGCCATGATGCTGCACATGTGATCAGTTATGACACCAGCCATTGGATGGTTTGACAGTTTGGTTGAGAGCACAACCAATGTGACAGTTAGCAATCCCAGCATGCCGGAAATGTAACTGCTTTTTGAAACTGTAAGATCGATGGGTTTACTTCTGCTTTAATCACAGGACAATGCAATCTCCACCCCCCTATTCACACAATATGGCTAATTCTCTAGTAGACATTTCGGCACCGACCCTGACGAGATTTATCACATTCCAAAATACAATTACACAATGCCTTGACCTCAATCCACATATCTAGACAGACGTACTGTCTCTAAAGGGTCTTGACACCTGGGCAACAATAGGCTTTAAACCGTGTTATCAGACAATTGAAAGATCTAGCAGCAGACCTGAGTTAACACCTTTATACAATGTAATGTCTTTCATAAGCCGGGCCACTTAGTATTTTATACAGAGGAATGAGTCACTGTCTTGTTGACCTGGTCTCAAGTCAACATGAACCACTTTGTAATATTCCAGTACCCTGCCATATGAAGTATCAATAATGTCCCATCTCATGTAATACATGAATTATGATCCTATTAGCCACCCTACGCCCAAAAGGGCACAGGGTGGACTTAGACCCAGGAGTTTTAGTGTCCCTGGCACAGGAGTATCTCTCATCCTTCCTAAGACTCCGATTGCCATGGTTCATTCCGTTACAGGGCCGATGGCTCTAATGGTGACACAAATATGCGGAAGGGGAGGTGATGGCTCTGATGGGGACACAAATATGCAGGCGGGGGGTGGGCTGTGATGGGGACACAAATGTGCAGGGAGACTCGGAGGAATGTAGGGGGGCTCTAATGGGGACACCAATTTGTGGGGATAGCCTGATGAGTGATGGGGCCACAGATGGATGGGTACACAGATGGATGGGGACACAGATGATGGGGTGACACAGATAAATAGGTAGACTGGGGACACAGATGATGGGTACACAGATGAATGGGAAGACTGATGGGGTCACAGATGGATGGGGTCACAGACTGATGGGGAGACTGATGGGGTCACAGATGTATGGGGACCCAGATGTACAGGCACACAGATGGACGGGGACACGGATGGATGGGGACACAGATGGATGGGGTCACAGATGAATGGGCAGACTGGGGACACAGATGAATGGGAAGACTGATGGGGAAACAGATGGATGGGGACACAGACTGATGGGGATACAGATGAATGGGGAGACTCATGAAGACACAGATGATGGGGTCACAGATGGATGGGGAAACTGATGGGGACACAGATGGATGGGGACACAGATGAATGGGCAGACTGGGGACATAGATGAATGGGAAAACTGATGGGGCCACAGATGGATGGGGTAACAGACTGATGGGGACACAGATGAATGGGGAGACTCATGAAGACACAGATGATGGGGTCACAGATGGATGGGGAAACTGATGGGGACACAGATGAATGAGGAGACTGATGGGGACACAGATGAATGGGGGGACACAGATGATGGGAACAGATGAATGGGGGGACACAGATGATGGGGACACAGATGTATGGGGACACAGATGATGGGGTACACAGATGTATGGGGACACAGATGTATGAGGAAACAGATGTATGAGGACACAGATGTATGGGGACACAGATGAATGAGGACACAGATAAATGGGGAAACAGATGAATGGGGACATGGATGGGGACACCGATGGATGGGGACACACATGTATGGGGACACAGATGGGGACACAGATGGGGTCACAGATGAATGTGGAGACCGATGGGGTCACAGATGGATGGGGCCACAGATGATGGGTTCACAGATGAATGGGGGGGCACAGATGTATGGGGACACAGATGTATGGGGACACAGATGAATGAGGACACAGATGGATGGGGACACAGGTGGATGGGGACACAGATGATGGAGACACAGATGATGGAGACACAGATGGGGACACAGATGGGGTCACAGATGAATTTGGAGACCGATGGGGTCACAGATGAATGGGGACACAGATGATGGGGACACAGATGAATGGGGGGGACACAGATGATGGGGACACAGATGATGGGGCACAGATGTATGGGGACACAGATGTATGGGGACAAAGATGTATGGAGACAAAGATGTATGGGGACAAAGATGATGGGGGCACAGATGATGGGGGCACAAATGTATGGGGACACAGATAAATGGGGAGACTGATGGGGAGACTGATGAATGGGGACACAGATGAATGGGAACACAGATGGATGGGAACACAGATGGATGGAACACAGATGAATGGGGAGACTGATGGGGACACAGATGAATGGGGAGACTAATGATGGGGACACACATGTATGGGGACACAGATGTATGGGGAGATTGATGGGGTGACAGATGTATGGGGACACAGATGTATGGGGACACAGATGAATGGGGTCACAGATAAATGGGGTCACAGATGTATGGGGACACAGATGAATGGGGACACAGATGAATGGGGACACAGATGGGGACACAGATGATGGGGACACAGATGGGGACACAGATGATGGGGTCACAGATGAATGGTGAGACTGATGGGGACACAGATGGATGGGGACACGGGTGTAAAGCCTCATGCACGCTGGAAGTTTAGCCCTGCTGCATGATGCTCCAGCGTTTAGGTGCCAGCAAAGAATATAAGAGCACCATTCAGTCCTGCTGTCAGCAGTAAGTCAAATTCTATTCGTCCTTCTACTGTGGATTTATTTATAAATTATTTTTCCGGCCCGCGAATATGTGTAAAGTATAGAATGTGGCCCTCGAAGTAAAAAGTTTGGAGACCCCTGCTCTGGATGAACTGCAGAAATCTACAGCTGAGGTGGGAGACTCTGTCCATAGGACAACAATCAGTCGTTGTAACGGTCACCACCGTTTACGACCTTCCATCCAACCACGACAAGCTTATCTGACACACTGCGACAATACTACATACACGATCCATATCAATTCCCGTAATCAAGACGAGACTACTGCTCTGTACTTGCTTCCAAAGATATGAACACTTTATTGGTCTCTTCTCAACTTTTTTATACAGTACAGGTAATCACAGGACAATGCAGTCCCCACCCCCCTATTCACACACTGAGGCTAATTGTCTAATCGTAGCTAGACATGTCGGCACCGCATCATCAATAGACTTAACTCAGAGAAAATGACATTCCTGTAGATAATGACATCAAAACCAAATAATATCACACAATGATTTTCCCTTTTGAATAATACACAATCACAGATAATCTTCACACCCATATAAGGAACCTCAATCACATTCTAGACAGACGTACTGTCTGACACCTTTGTGTACCATAGACAATGTATTGTCTAGAAGTAGATGCAATTAACACCTTTTCAACAGAATATGTCTTTCACAGTGAATAGCCAACACCTCAAGACATTTCAATAGCCTTTATACAATGTCTTTCACAAGCCGGGTCACTTAGCGTTTTAAAAGCAGATGTCTAGTAGGAACACCTTTAATATTCCAGTCCTGCAATATGAATTATTATTAATGGCCCATCTCATGTAATATATGATATAATGTATTTGTCACCCTATGGCCCTAGTGGACATAAGGTGACCCTAGACATAGGAGAATCTCAGTCTGTCACGGGTCATGCCGTTACAGTCGTATACTGCACAAATCTGGCCTTTATGGAAGAGTGGCAAGAAGAAAGCCATTTCCTAAAGATATCCATAAAAAGTGTTGTTTAAAGTTTGCCACAAGCCACCTGGGAGACACACCATGTGGAAGAAGGTGCTCTGGTCAGATCAAACCAAAATCGAAACTTTTTGGCAAAAATGCAAAACGTTATGTTTGGCGTAAAAGCAACACAGCTCATGACCCTGAACACACCATCCCCACTGTGAAACATGGTGGTGGCAGCATCATGGTTTGGGCCTGCTTTTCTTCAGCAGGGACAGGGAAGATGGTTAAAATTGATGGGAAGATGGATGGAGCCAAATACAGGACCAAATTCTGGAAGAAAACATGATGGAGTCTGCAAAAGACCTAAGACTGGGACAGAAATTTGTCTTCCAACTAGACAATGATCCAAAGCATAAAGCAAAATCTACAATGGAATGTGTCATGGACCATGAAATACTGAAGTGTTTCTACGTGAAATCCTAATTCATGTCTTACAGAAGATAGGACATTACGTATAGTTCATATTCCAGGATGTCTTGAGAGATTACATGAGATTTTATTCTGAACCCCAACCAGGTCAATAGACCCAGAAGAGATACTCATTGTCCATTGTGTGATAACCCTATCTAAAGCCTTTTGATTATCAGGTGTAAAAGTCTTCTGCCCTGTCTCAACTCTCCAGACGGTTCCATTGTTCTGTGGCTGGCTATTGTGTACATTGATTGCCCCCCTGGGGCTTTTGTCTGAATACACATAGCAGTCTTTCTGTTCAAACCTTTCTGACCAATCTATGCTGTGTCATTTTCAAGTCCTCATTTGCATGGTTAGGGAGGACCTGATGGGAGATGGCCTGGACTTTGAAAATGGACCAATAGGAAAGTGTTTTTTGGGGGCGGGATGTTCCAATTCCTGTATAAAAGTGTGCTTTGTACTTTCAAAAAAGGGTGTCCTGTTTCCATCTAGCTTTAAGCTTTGGCTCATGTGTGGATTATTCGGCGATTCCAGGGATATTCCTACTCATGGAATATTGGGTGATTTTCTTTTATTAGAGAAGAAGGGAATGCTTGACGGGGATATTTTCTACTACAGTCACAACTGGTTGGCAGCAGTGGGAATTTCCCTTCTACTTTCCTTTACACCAGGATTCCAAGCAGACACTGGGAACAGTGAATGGAAGACTGGTACATCCGGCTTAAAAGAAATACACTGAAAGAACTACTGGAAGTTCTTGGAAGGATTGCTAGTGACAAAACCAAGTGGGTCATCATAGCAGAATTAATGGAGCTAGACCAGGAGAACTTGGTTGCAGCAACGCCAGCAGTACAAGAGATAAAGACACCAGTGATTCAGGAGGAGGAATCACCAGCCAACAAGCTAATAAGAGAGAAACTAGCATGGTTCGGTCCGAACCCAATGGCGGATGTGGTGCTGAAAGTGATGGACCTGTTAGCGGAGGAGGCTAAACAAATAAGAGACGCAGAGCTACAGTTAAAACTGGCAGCAGTCCAACAAGCAGCCGCACATTCTCCAAACAGTGAGTACAGCACAGCAGACACAAGGAAGATTCCGTTTAGCGCTTTTAAAGCTTTTGATGAGAAAGAACGAGAGCGGCAACATGAGCTGAGAATTGCAGAAATACGACGATCGGTGACAACGCCTAAAGAAGCAGCACCAAATGAAAGACGAGGAGAGGTACAGATACCAGTAACCATGGAAGAGGAATTCAGAAGGAGGTTGCGAGAGAAGCAGATACAGCACAGAGGACCAGTATGAGAGGAGGTCCTGCTTGGATGGTCTGATTCGATCCGCTGCGAACTCTGGAAGGAAGCGCTAGCTCTCGAGCAGCGACACCAGGGAAAAGCTCTCCCCTCCATCCATGTAAGGTACTGGTCACAGTATGAAGTAAGAATGCCGTTGTTGGGGGAACAACCAAAGCAGGAGTGGACAGCTGAGTTAAGCAGGCTGATCCGGGCAGAGATGCAGCTAGACGAGAGCTACAGAGCCCTCCGGTGGTATGTAGCCCAAGAGTGCCCGTGGTCAGCGGATGACAGCCCCACAGAAGGCTATGACTATGATGGCCTGGGATTGTTGTATTGGAGAATGTCTAGTGATCCCGACTTTGGGGATGATCGGGAGTGGCGCTTGGAGGACATATGGGAGCACAAAGAGGAAAAATTGAATATCTCGGGAGGCCACTGGTTACAGGAAGATTTGGAATTTCTGGCCATTCAAGAATGGGATTTGGAAATCGCCTAAAGACAGCTGCTAGACTCGGCTCAGCAGCAGGGTGGGGCTCCGTTGCCTGCAACTATGAGGAAAGGTCAGATGACAACTGTGAAATCCTGGCTGATGAATCGGCAGTGGAAAATATGGATATTGCCATCCCTAAAGCCGAATATGGAGATTGCCATCCCTAATGTTGTGGAGTTCCAGGGAGTCGGGGTGGTTGGCCCCTCTCTCCAGCAACAAGCTGAGGTGGTAAAGCTTTTACCCCCAGCTGAATCACTGGCCACAGAGCAGAGAGTCATGGGCCTCTACTCCTTACTAACAGAAGAGGGGGACCCTGTGGTAGTGGATGGGACTGTGGTCTCCACTCACAGCAACCCAGCGGAAGAGCTGGCAACAGAACAGAGGGTCACGGACCTCTGCTCTTCACTAACAGAAGAGGGGGACCCTGTGGTAATGGATGGGACTGTGGTCTTCACTCACAGCAACTTAGCGGAAGAGCTGGCAAAAGAACAGAGGGTCACAGACCTCTGCTCTCCACTAACGGAAGAGGGGGACCCTGTGGTAGTGGATGGGACTGTGGTCTCCACTCACAGCAACCCAGCGGAAGAGCTGGCAACAGAGCAGAGTGCCCCGGGCCTCTGCTCCCAACTAACAGAATAGGGGGTTCCTGGGGTAGTGGATGGGACTTCAGTCTCCACTGGCACAACCCCAGAAAATGGTACAGGACTGGGACAGGAGTATGTCAGCTTTGCTTTGCAAGCACCGGGGGATTTTCACCTCACACCAGTGGATGGGACTTCAGTCTCCACTGGTATACCCCATAAATGGTGGCCAATTGGCCCAGATCCCCAACAGCATGATGGACTGAGCCCAGCCACCCTGTCGTCTCTCCAGCGGCTGAAAGGACTCCAGGGAGAAGGGCCAGTCCAGGCCTCTCCCCAGCGGCAGACGTGTTCCCTGAGAGAGGCAGAGGATGGCGGGGTGAGTAATGCTCTGTCTGGAGCAAGTTATTTGGGTTACTGTATGGATACCGGCATTGGGGGACTGGAACTACTGACTAAGTTCAGAGTCAACCCATCTGGTGTCTCCTACTGTGTTAGTCTCCTGCCAAAAGGGGAGCTGTGTGCCAGACCTAGCTGGGACAGGGGCTTTTGGAGAGGACTGAATGCAAGCCTCTTGCCATCCGATTATGGGCCAGGGCCTCAAACCAGGAAGGCGGATGGTTCATCCCGGCAGACAGTCCTGGAACCTTAAGGCCGCGTACACACGACCAAATAGATTAAATCTGTCTGCTGCCGTTTTGGTTTGATTGCGTGTACACACGATCAAACCAAAATTCCCGCCAGCAGACAGCGCGCTGACGTGTCAGTGACGGGGCGGTGACGTTGATCCCCGCCACGTCACCGCACCAGGAAGTAAAACACTTCCGCACATGCGTCAAAACCATTCGACGCGTGTGCGAGAAGACATGTCTGCTGGTTAGCGCACTAACCAGCAGACATGTCGGGGAGACGGGTTCCCAGCCGACAGATTGGAAAGCATGCTTTCCAATCTGTCGGCTGGCCAAATCCGTCGGTTCGCCCGTACACACAATTGAATCTGTCTGCTGGGACGGTCGGGCCGACCGTTTCCAGCAGATAGATTTGATCGTGTGTACGCGGCCTAAGACTACTTGCCCAACATCCTCGCTTGACCCGTTTGGGTCCCACTGTGGATGTTAAACTATTTCCCAGGGGGAGTAATGTCATGGACCATGAAATACTGAAGTGTTTCTACGTGAAATCCTAATTCATGTATTACAATAGATGGGACATTACGGATAGTTCATATTCCAGGATGTCTTGAGAGATTACAGGAGATTTTATTCTGAACCCCAATCAGGTCAATAGACTCAGAAGAGATACTCATTGTCCATTGTGTGATAACCCTATCTAAAGTCTTTTGATTATCAGGTGTAAATGTCTTCTGCCCTGTCTCAACTCTCCAGGCGGTTCCATTGTTCTGTGGCTGGCTATTGTGTACATTGATTGCCCCCCTGGGGCTTTTGTCTGAATACACATAGCAGTCTTTCTGTTCAAACCTTTCTGACAATCTCTGCTGTGTCATTTTCAAGTCCTCATTTGCATGGTTAGGGAGGACCTGATGGGAGACTGCCTGGACTTTGAAAGGGACCAATAGGAAAGCGGTTGTTGGGGGCGGGATGTTCTAAATCCTGTATAAAAGTGTGCTGTGTACTTTCAATAAAGGGTGTCCTGTTTCCATCCAGCATTAAGCTTTGGCTCATGTGTGGATTATTCGGCGATTACAGGGATATTCCTACTCGTGGAATATTGGGTGATTTTCTTTTATTAGAGAAGAAGGGAATGCTTGACGGGGATATTTTCTACTACCGTCACAGAATGTTTCACAAATAAACATATCCAGGTGTTAGAATGGCCAAGTCAAAGTCCAGACCTGAATCCAATCGAGAATCTGTGGAAAGAACTGAAAACTGCTGTTCACAAACACTCTCCATCCAACCTCACTGAGCTCGAGCCGTTTTGCAAGGAGGAATGGGCAAAAATGTCAGTCTCTCGATGTGCAAAACTGATAGAGACATACCCCAAGCAACTTACAGCTGTAATCGCACCAAAAGGTGGCGCTAAAAAAGTTTGAAATATCCAATAAATTTCGTTCCACTTCATGATTGTGTCCCACTTGTTGTTGATTCTTCACAAAAAAATTATAGTTTTATTATCTTTATGTTTGAAGCCTGAAATGTGGCAAAAGGTCGCAAAGTTCAAGGGGGCTGAATACTTTCTCAAGGCACTGTATATATGTGTATATATATATATATATATATATATATATATATATATATATATATATATGTATATATGTGTGTAAATAAAAAATAAAAAACACAAAAATAAAAATGCACGCTAACAATAGCACCATGCATTTTGGTGCAGTGGCATTAAAAAATACAATTAAAAGAAGGCCCATGCACTTTGGTGCTATTAAGGGGTGGCAGGCAGTTCATTCTCAAATTAATATGCTGTTCTGCAGCAAGGCACATACTGTGATGCATCGCATAGATGTGAAGTTGAACCTTTAAAACACAGTCAGGAGGCCGAGGGGCATCAAAAACTACAGCAGTGATAGCTGATAATAGCATGGCTGTAGGCCTTGGAGAACCATGAGAACAGATGAGGACAGTGAAGATGAAGAGATAGGGATAGACTGGCTGTGGCCACCTCAAATGCCAGGGTTTGGCACCCCCCTTCGTCTCCGCCTAAAGTGACAGACGCTGCAACTCTCAGACAAGAGGCTCCAGCTTTTGTGCCCCAAAGTCCACCTTCTGAAGAGTTGGAAGACAATCATGAGACAGCAGCAAAGGACTGTGGGGGGGGGGATAAAAAGCCAGAGGAACTAGGCCAGAGACTCTTCTTGCCTGCAGGTCATCAGGAGAGCATCTGCACTCTATGTGTGTGTGTGGAATCGCAGCCTACCAAGGGACACACAGCCTGCAACTCCAGCCCAGAGGAACAGATTGTTCATGCAGCTCCAGCCCAGAGGAACAGATTTTTCATGCAGCTCTAGCTCAGAGGAACAAGACTGCAACAGCTCAAGGACTGAATGCCACTGCGATACACCTGCATCTAAGATAGATCGATCTGTTGTGCTTTTTTTAAGGTCATTTTTACCCACACAGTATTTGTCTTAAATTATTTTTTAATGAAGATATTTTTGAATACAAGTCAATCTATAATATGATACTTATTCACGGAGACGTATGATCATACAAATGAACGACTTGAAAATCAATTAAAATACCACCAAAATGGCCATGCAGTACACTTGACATTTGTGCCATGATAAATTCTCAATGTGGTTTGAATAACTTTGTGTAAATGACAATGAAACAGAACGTCTATTTCACATGTTCAACCGTTATTATACTGCAGGTAAGTAAGTGGTTAACAATGTGAAATACATTGGACGTCTGTTTTGTCAATAAAATTGGAATAAAATGTAAAAAGAAAAATATAATGAAAAATTTGCTCTTTAGAGAAAAATCTTCCAGGTATTGATTAATGAGAATAAATCATAATTGCAAGATATTCAACACTTCAATATTTTAGAGAACAACAATAGATTCAAGATATGAACTAATGTTAACCTGAATTTTACTTTTCTTCAAGTACACTACAAGAAGAACTGTGTTGTGTATTCCTGCTGAGTTATTCCATTAATCACATTGCTATGTGTGCCAAAGGGGCTGAGATAGTTCATTGGGGTTGAAAGGCAGAGTAACTGACTGATCAAACAAAAGAAGCTCCCTCAGGGGTTTGCTACATAAGAATAAAAATAAAACTAATAAAGCAATTTGAAAAACGTTTAGGGTCCAATTCGAAACCCAATAGGGCCAGAAAAATAAACTCTATTGAGACCAAAAGGGATATAAGCAAAAATATACCCTGAGGTTCAATTTAGGATACAACATTTGTTTTTACACACATGTAGATCTTTTTATCAGTATATTTCATAACAGTCAGGACAAAAGGGAAATCACTTTACCTCACTCTATGTTGTTTAAGGCAGGTTAAGAGTTATCGATGAAGGCGTAAATCTCGATATCTACATTCAAACATACAGGGTTGAGGCATTTAACCTTATAGAATCAGCTTATTTCAAGTTTGGATATGGCCCTTCTCTTGAGAGACACCCCTCCAGTGAGGCTTAAACTGATCTATGGCCAAAAAGGAGGTGCCTCTAGGGTCCCTATTATGTACCTCCAAATAGTGTCTAGAGATTGAGTGGCCCCTGAAGCCCATCTTAACCACTTAAGCCCCAAGCCTGTTTTTCAGATTCGGTGTTTACGAGACTAAAACATATTTTTTTGCTATAAAATTACTTAAAACCCCCAAACATTATATATTTTTTTTCTAACACCCTAGAGAATAAAATGGCAGTCATTGCAATACATTTTGTCACACCGTATTTGCGCAGCGGTCTTACAAGCGCACTTTTTTTGGAAAAATTAACTTTTTTTAATTAAAAAATATACTTTTTTTAATTAAAAAATAAGACAACAATAAATTTGGCCCAATTTTTTTACATATTGTGAAAGATAATGTTACGCCAAGTAAAATGATACTCAACATGTCACGCTTAAAAATTGTGCCCGCGAGGGGGCGCATGCGCGAAGCTCTTGATGGCGGACGTCTTCCCCTAGAGCTCCGCACTCCCCGCCACTCTAACGGGACCTAACTGACCTCCTATTCCGTGCAACAACCCCCGCTATCTTGAGCATTCCTCACTGGACCGGGCTCTGCCTCTCTTGCGATGGTTTTGACCGGCCATCGCGGCAAATCCAAGCCTAAACCGATCAAAGAAGCCTTGGCCCGCGCCTCATCTAAGATGGCGGCGAAGGCCCTTGCTAAACAGCTTGCCGCTTCACCAGATCGTTCTGTTCAAGCAGATAGTGAAGGAGAAGAAGAATCTGATTTTACTACTGGCGGTTCACCTAATCACCAATCATCAGGTATGTCACAATCAGACTTTCTTAAACATTTGGGGCCAGATTCTCGTAGATGCGCGCCTAATTATGCAGGCGTTGCGCATCTCAGATGCACTACGCCGACGTAACGCGGAGTGGCAAGTACCGTATTCCCTAAGTAAATGCGCTCCAAGATGCGCCTGCCTCGCGTAAAATCATGGGCGTAATCCGGCGCAACTCCAAAGTAGGAGGGAAGTGGGCGTGTTGCATTATAATGAAGCGTGACCCCATGCAAATGCAGGCCGGGACGAACGGAGCATGCGCCGTGACATGGATGACCCGCGCCATGACGTGGTTGACCCGCGCCGTGACGTGGATGCCTTCTGCGCATGCGCAAAGCCTCCCTACGATGCGCCGGCGCAGGGTATATAATGCGCCCACACATGCGCCCGTGCAGCGCAAACGTCTCCCATTTTTTGGATAGTGACGGCCAAAGTTTGTGCTGGACAGGATGACAACCGTGGTTAAGGAGAGGAGGAAGAAGAATTTCTCCCCAGAGGAGAGGGCCCTTGTCGTCAGGGCCATGGAGAAGTTTGATTCGCGGCTCCATGGTGCTGACAGTGCCCGGACCAGCAAGTCCCGGAGGGATCAGATTTTAATGAGGGTCGCGTGCCAGGTCAATGCCCTCTCTCATGAGGTCCGGACACCGCAGGACATTCAGAAGAAAATGAATGACCTGCGGCGTCATGTGAAGGGCAAGCTGGCTGCCATAGCTCGGCATGCCAAGGGCACTGGAGGGGGCCCACCCTGCCCTGTCCGCCTGACTGAGGAGGAGAAGGTGGTTGCCCGCTGCCTACAGACGGAGCAGGTAGAGGGAGTTGGGGGCTATGAGTCCCAGAAGCCAGCCGTGAGGACAGGTAAGTGTGTTTTATATTCTATCTGTTGTGTACATGTATGGGGGTGGAAGGGAACATGTGCCAAGTGTGTGGCTCCACCAACATGGGCATCTTTTGTGTCATCCACAGATGTGCAGGAGGGAGCGGGGCCATCTGTTGATGCCAGGGCCCATCAGGATCCATCCCCTGAAGATTCAGTCCCTCTGGCTGCCCCCCTGGAACAGGACTTGGAGGGAAGTGGGCACACCTCAACGGAGGAGGTGGTTGAGGAGGGTGTGGTAGTCCATGACCAGGCCCTCTATGTTGTTGTGGAGGAGGATGGTGGGTTGGCCGGACCAGCCCAGGCTATTCCTCTACCTGTAGCGTCCCCCTCCAACCTCTCCAGTCCCTCTCTTTCCCCCCCCCTCATCTCCGGCCCCTCAACATCCTCCCCTTATGCCCGGACCCCTGCCACTCCCCGCAAGGCGACGTGCAAGACCAGGGGTGTTCATAAGGTCCTGCCGGAAGAGCTGGTCAGACAGCAGGACCAGCAGAATCAGCACCTGGCCGAGGTCGTGGAGGAGATGAGGCGCCTGGCCGACAGCCTGGCATCCTCGGACAATATTACTGATGCCATCCAGGATGTTGCTGTTAACAGCGCAGCAACGCTGACCAGCTTGGGGGAGCTGCAGGAAAACACCTCGGAACTTGTGGGGGAGGTTCGTGCCCTGCGCCTTGCTGTCGAGGCGCAGACTGCTGTGCAGACCCGCATAGCGGTTGCCCTGGAGGGCATGCAGGCAGCCAGGGAGGGACGTGGGGATGCTCCTCCTCAACCTGCTTCCCCCCCCCCATCTGTGGCTGCCCCCAGGCAAGTGAGGGGCAGGACCCATGGCACCAGGCAGAGCCCCCGCCAGGCCCATTAATTTTATTTTTCTTTATTATTATGCTCTGGATAAGAGCTTTTTTTGTTATTTGTTATGCTCTGGATAAGAGCTTTTTTTGTTATTTGTTATGCTCTGGATAAGAGCTTTTTTTGTTATTTGTTATGCTCTGGATAAGAGCTTTTTTTGTTATTTGTTATGCTCTGGATAAGAGCTTTTTTTGTTATTTGTTATGCTCTGGATAAGAGCTTTTTTTATTTATTTTTGTGCTTTGGATAAGAGCTTTTTTTATTTATTTTTTAATACTGCACACGGTGCAGTGTGAATGGTGTGTGAATGTGAGAGGGTGGCACTCCTGACAGTAAGGGGTGTCACCCTCGGCCGTGGAGGTGAAGTTAACCCCACGGCTGTATGAATGATGTGTGAAAGGTGTATGAATGGACAGCAACATCATTGGGGCCTTGACGTGGCGTTGCTGCTCCCAACTCCTACATGCTGGACTTGGGCTAATCCAATGCGATGTGCATGTGGTGTGTGTGATCTAGGGACATCAGTGGTGTACACGCGTGCATTGTCTGTGTGCCATGCTGTATGTGTGTGTTTAACGGTCAAAGATTCGTAACACGAGGACCCTCCTGACTGCTCTTCCATCAGCTGACGGGGTCTCCTCTGGCGGGGGGGGGCTGTGTGGTTGGGGGGTCAGGTCATCACGTAGGGCAATGTGCAGGCCCTTTCGCATGGCAAAGTTGTGCAGAATACAACATGCACCAATGATCTGACCCACAAAGTTGGGGGAATACAATAGGGCCCCCCCAGACTTATCCAGGCATCGGAAACGGGACTTCAGGAGACCACTCCACGGGTTTTGATGTGTGCTTCATTGTATCTTCTCTCTCCTCTGGTTTGGGGGTTCCGGAAAGGAGTCATGAGATGGGGTCCCAGTGTATATGCAGAGTCACCTGTAAGGGAAAAGACAGGAGGATGGTAGTCATGCATGTGCCACTTCTGTTGTGCATCATGGGAGGGGATAGTCATGGCTGCCACCCATGTCACTCACCAACCAGCCAGCTGTCCCCATACATGTCCTGCTCAAAATCTTCTGGGATGTTGCTTTGACGGTAGATGTAGCTGTCATGGCTGGACCCGGGGTCTTTGGCACGGACGTGCCATATGAGGTATTTGGCATCGGCTATCACCTGTACGTTGATGGAATGCCAATGCTTCCGATTGCGGTATATGTGCTCTGTGGCACTGGGGGGCTGGAGTGCCACATGTGTGCAATCAATGGCCCCGATGGTGCGTGGGAATCCGTCAATTCTGTAGAAATCTGTCATTGCCTTCTGCCGCAGGTGCACAGTGGTGGGTCTGATGAACTGGTTGGACATGCGTCTGAGGATTGCAGGGACAACCTGGTGCAGACATCTGCTTATGCTGGTTTGTGACATCCCAGCCACCACTCCACTTGTACGCTGGAATGATCCACTGGCCAGGAAATGCAGTGTTGCCAGTACCTTCACCAGTGGCTGCAGTGCACGTGAGCGGTATGTCTGGCTGGTGATGTCATCCTGCAGGGCTGTGGTTATTTCCAGGATGGCAGCAGGGCTGAATCTGAAGATGCGATACACCTCCTCATCACCCATGCCAAAGAGCCTCATGCGCGCTCGGTAGATCCTCTCACGTGCCCCCCTCCTCCTACTCCTCCTTCTATGTGCCTCTTCCTCTGCATACCTTAGTAGTGATAAGACCATGGCTGGCCCTGGCATCATTGGCATACGAATGTGTTGTCCAGTAAGTGTGATTGCTCAGCTAGTCCGTTACGGTGCTGCTGTAGTTGCTCTCCAGCTGACTTGCACACGGCCTTGAGCAAAGTTACCCGTGCTTTTATGAGGGGTATGTTTACTCAAGGCTTTCGAGTTACGCGCACCACGAGTAGCCAACGCCGGACGCGCGTAGTTTCGGGAATACGCGCATCTCCCTCATTTGCATATTTGCATGCTAATTCAATGGGAACTGAATATTTTTCATGCGTAACTATGCGCCTACGCCGCGCTAGCTTAATGCATTTTCGCCGCAGAGACGGAAATTTTTTTCGCGCGTATGTGGTTCTGTGTTTACCGTGTATCGATACGCAGGCGAACATTTACTATTACGCCGCGCATATACATTTACGCAGGCGTAGCGCCTCTGAGAATCTGGCCCATGGAGTCTATGCTACACAAGGCCCTTAAAGCTACCTCTGACCAAATCACCAACAGACTGTCTCATGAAATCAGGGAGCTTGGCCAACGCACAGCTGATCTGGAAACTAGGGTGGACGACATGGAACTCACCATCCAGGAACAGGCCCAGGATCAGGCGGTTCTCCGCGAGGAGAACGCCACCCTCCTATCTCGTCTGGAAGACGCAGAGAATCGCGACCGTAGGTCTAACTTGCGCATTCGGGGCATCCCTGAAACTGTTGATGACTTACAATCCTTCTCTACCGCCCTGTTCCAAGAACTATCGGAGTCCGCCATACCGATCGAGCGGCTGGAGTTTGATAGAATCCATCGGGCTTTGACCCGCCGTCAGCAAGATGGCCCCCCTCAGGACATCATCATTAAACTCCACTTCTTCCGCACAAAAGAACAGCTTCTTTCTGCCGCTCGCAACAAGGATACCCTTCAGTTTCAGGGTCACTCATATCAGCTCTTCTCTGACCTGGCTCCCACCACGATTGCTAAGCGGCGTGCCATGAAACCGCAGTTACAAGTTCTTTTACAGCACCATTTGAAATATACCTGGCGATTCCCTTTTGCCTTGCAATTTTCATACCAGGGCCAACAACACTGTACATCTCCGGAATCTCTCCAGAGCCTGCTTGAAACCCTTCACCTAGCCCCTCCGGCGCAAGCACCAGAGACTGCATTACCTCGTACTCCAGCCCGCACTGCCAACCATCCGTATGCGGCCACTCCGAAGGGATCCCACTCAGGTCCTTCCTCCATCCGCAAGGGAACCCCTGTCCACACACCTAAAGTGGGACTGTCGGATCGCTCATCGTACACCCCTCGCTGAATTTATTTGCCTCTCTCTCTCTTTACAGGGTCCTGAAGGCTCTAGGGTCCCCTTTGGCAGTGTTCTGCCTTCTTATGTAGACCGTTTTGAACCATCTAGGTCTACCACTGCTCCGCGTTCCAGATGTCGATTTTTCCTTGTCTGGAATGCCCGGGGACTGCCTTCCCTTACTCCCCCATTAGATACAGCAGATAATGATCCGCTCTCCCGTCGTATCTGGGGAGTATCCAGGTTCAGTACTGTATTTATTTTTATTTTTTTGCCTCTTTCTCTCACCTAATATCCTGCTGCTCTTATGCAATGATATTCTGTAACCCCAGTGAAATGTTTTCATGTCCTCTTACCTATTATGTTTTTATATGCCCTCTATTCTGTTGTCCCTTCCTCCCCCCCTTCCCTGTATCCCTCATTCCCCTTTCGTCCCTCCTCCTCCTCTTCCCACACCTTCCCCTGTCCTCCTTCCTCTACCTCCCTAATTCATGTCCTCCCTTCCATCTCCTTCCTGTAACCTCCCTGACCCTACCTCTCCCTATCTTTCCTCCCCCCATGCCTCCTTATTGATATGCTGGTCCCCTTTCTAGCTATAACTCTCCTTCTTTTCAGGTGCTTCAAAGATTATTTGGGGGCGATTTTTGTTACTCTTGGGTTTGTTAGTTGTATCACTGGTACTGTTCCTTCTGTTTTTTGTTTTTGTTTTTGTTCTCTATGTTTATTTCTCGTTATTAATCATTTGCACCTTTTAATCGCTTAATGCCTATTATAGGTTGTTTCTCTCTGAATGATTTTTGTGTCCCGTTTGTGGCGGGGAGCTGTCACTGCTCCCCCTTTCTGTGGTGCATCCACGCGTGGGCTGTCTATTTGGCTCGGGTGTTGATGTACTATTTGGTCGGGAGATAGAGTTAATCTCTTCTCCTTCCTTATGTGCTCTGTTTTGCTTTTCATGGTTTTTCTCCTCCCCTTCTTTTTTTCCTCTTTCTTTCCTTTCTTCTCCTCTTCTCTCCTCTTCCTAGGTCGGCTGGGCTGCATGACTCTGTGGACCTCGTCTGTTCCCCCTAAAGTCCCCTGAGATGGCTCCTCCAAACATTCTGTCCTTGAATGTCAAAGGTCTCAACTCGCCTAACAAGAGAGTCAAGGCTTTCCGAACGTTTTCAACCCTAAAAGCAGGTATTGTTGCCCTTCAAGAAACACGTTTTTCAACCCGGTCTACCCCGAAATTTTTTAGTTCCCAATACCCTCAAGTATTCACAGCCTCTGCCTCCACGAAACATCGTGGAGTCCTTATTGCCCTTCACCACTCCCTCCCCTTCACACTGACTTCTGAAGTTAAGGATCCTGAGGGTCGCTACATCATTATAGTGGGTCTACTCCAAGATGTAGAAACCACTTTAGTTTCCTACTACGCCCCGAATTCCGACCCAACCCCCTTTTTCTCGCATTTGTTTCAGGTCATACGTTCTCATTGCAAGGGTACCCTCTTTTTATGCAGAGACTCTAACCTAGTACTACAACCACACATGGACAAGACCCCATACTCCCCTGATCAGTATTCTCCATCTGTTCGCTTTCGGAAACTCCTGCAACAGGCTTCCCTGCTTGACTCTTGGCGGGAGTGCAACCCGTCTAGGAAACATTACACATTTTATTCATATCCCCATAAATCTTTTTCTAGAATCGACCACATTTTTGTTTCAGTTGCCTCCTCCCCCATTCTTCTCGGTTCCACTATCCAGCCTATCTCCTGGTCTGACCACTGTGCAGTACTGACCACAATCTCTTCTTTAATCCCCAAATCTAAGGATCGTACCTGGTGTATGAATGAGGCACACCTCACCAACCAGGCATATTGTTTTGATATCCAGCTAGCTGTATCTGAATATGTAAAATTTAACTCCACCCCCGACATTTCACCCGTTCTCCTCTGGGAGGCCCACAAACCTGTTATCAGGGGTACATGCATTTCGATTTCTACCCAGCTTAATCGAGATAGAAAAACTAGGTTGGCAGAGCTAGAACGTGACTTCCACAACTCTTTTCTCCAATTCCAGGCTTCCCCCACTGAACCCCACAGACTACTGATGGACAAATCTAAGACAGAACTTGATTTAGCACTGGCTGAACTGGCTGACAAGGCCATTCGCAGATCTAATCATTCCATGTACACGAAAGCTAATAAACCCGACACCTTTTTAGCCCTTCGTCTACGTCGCCCCGAACGAAATCATGCTCCTATTAGGTTGCGTACTGACAAAAATGTTTACACTAGCAATCCCGTGAAAGTCTTATCTGAATTCAGGCGAAGGCTACAAACCCTTTACAAAGCCCAACCCTCTTTCTCTCCCTCTTCGGCGGATGAGCTATTCCGAAACGTTCCTCTACCCACCTTATCTGATTCCAGTCGTAAACTTCTTGAGAGTCCTATCTCAACAGAAGAGGTCTTAGCAGCGATCAAGACCCTTAAATCCAATAAAGGCCCGGGTCCTGATGGGCTCTCAAATACTTATTACAAAAAATTTGCTGCTATTTTGGCCCCTCTCCTCACTTGTTCCTTTAACGCCCTCCTCAAGCATCATTCCTTTGGTCGTGATGCTCTGACGGCTATAATAGCTATGATCCCTAAACCTAACACAGACAACTCCCTCTGGTCCAATTTTAGACCCATATCACTGCTCAACGTTGATATCAAACTTTTGGCTAAAGTACTGGCCTTACGTCTCAACCCCATCATAGGCGGTCTGATACATAAAGACCAGGTAGGTTTTATACCCCGTTGCCAAGCCAGCGACAATGTCCGCAGAGTAGTTCTCCTTCAACACTTAGCAAGGACCCGCAAAATCCCCATGCATCTGTTATCGCTGGACATCAGAAAGGCCTTCGATATGGTTTCCTGGCCCTATTTAAATTATATTCTTACTCGTTGGGGTTTCGGCCCACACTTTCTACAATGGGTAAATTCCCTTTACAACCAACCACAGGCCTATATCAAGTACTCAGGATTCCGTTCTGAGTCCTTTCGGATTGAAAGAGGTACCAGACAGGGGTGTCCCTTGTCCCCTTTACTATTTGCTTTAGTAATTGAACCCCTAGCAGCCTTGATCAGGGCTAGCCCTGATATCAAAGGTCTAGAGGTAGCATCCACATCTCACAAACTCTGCCTATTTGCAGACGACGCACTTCTGTTTATTACTTCCCCTCGAATCACCCTCCCGAACCTGATTCGATTGTTGGAGAAATTTGCATCTGTATCTGGTTTAGAGATAAATAAATCTAAATCTAGAGCCCTTAATGTATCTCTTCCCCCTACGGAGGTTGCCCACCTACAAGAATACTTCCCCTTTGTTTGGTCCACCACATCTCTACCATACCTAGGTATAAAACTGACATCTGACCCGTCCTCCCTGTATAAAACTAATTATCTCCCTATGCTGTCACACTTATCTTCTCTACTAGATGCTTGGAAACCACTTTGTGTCTCCTGGTTGGGTCGAGTAGCAGCCGTTAAAATGTCCCTACTCCCGAAACTTTTATACCTATATAGAGTCCTCCCGGTCTCAGTTCCCTCATACTTTCATCGTATTATTCAGTCCCGGGTCTTTAAGTACATTTGGGGCTCCACTAAGCCCAGGGTCTCTAGATCGGTTCTCCTTCAAAATAAATTAAGTAGGGGTTTGGGAGTCCCCAACTTTGTTCGATATTATCAGGCCGCTCAACTTGCTCAAATCACGCTTTTCCATGCCTCATCAGAAATCCCACTGTGGGTTAGCTTGGAAGCTATAGACATCTTCCCGCTCTTAATACCTAATCTCTTATGGTTGCCTCCCTCGGTTTGTGGCACTATACTCAACCCTATTACACGTCACTCTCTTAAACTCTGGGATAGCCTCAGTGGGCGCTTCCAACTAAAATCCTCTCATACCCCACTCCTCTCGTTCCTTGGTCATCCGCTCTTTTACTCAGCATTCACGGAGCCTGAGGCCTTCCGTCACTGGCTTCAGGCCGGATTACATAGGATAATTGACCTGGTTACTTCCACTTCCCTTAGACCATTCTCAGACCTACAGACTCAGGCTAAATTCACTTCTAGGGAATATTTTCGTTACCTACAGATAGCCCATTTTGCCCGCACTGTCATAGGTGACTGCTCTTCTCTACGTGCCCTATCCTTCTATGAAAAGATCTGCAACTCGGATCCACATGCCCCGGGCATCATTTCACAAATCTATGGTCATTTGACATCCTCCTCAACTGCCCTTCCTCTTTATACTGCACAGTGGTCTAAGGATCTTCAGGTAACGTTGGATAGAGAACACTGGTTGGACATTTGGGCTCGTACAAAATCGTCCTCTCAAAACGTTGTTGCCTTGGAAACTAATTACAAGGTCCTAATGAGATGGTACCTGGTCCCTGCCAGGATATCTAAATTTTTACCATCCTACCCACCCGAATGTTTCCGGGGATGTGGAGGACGGGGCACTCATGAACATGTGTGGTGGTCTTGTCCTATTGTGCAACGGTTTTGGATAATAGTTTTCCAAATAGCTTCCACCCTCCTTGAAGAGGAGGTTCTGCCCGATCCTTCCCTGGCTCTCCTGAATCATATACGAAAGGATTATACAAGAGCTCAGGTAAGACTTTTGTTACAGCTGACCACCGCTGCCAAACAGTCTATTGCTAGGGCTTGGAAGACCCCAAATTTACATATCGCTGAAGTCAAACATAGGGTAACCCAAGCAATGATCCATGACAAAATTGAAGCTACCATTGTGGATAGGATTCCCCAACACAGTATAATTTGGACTCCCTGGGCAAAGCATTTTCTTCCTCCTGATTTTGATCTGTCCCTTTTGGTACCGTAAGTATCATGTATCCCCCTTACCAACCCATAGCCCCTTCCTGGGGTTCATGCGACCCTGCCGACCGTCCTTTTTCTCTCCTTCCTCTTTCTTTTTCTTTTCTCTCTTTCTTTCCTTTCGCTTTTTCCTTCCCCTCCTCTTTTTCCTCCCTTTTTCAAATGTCCCAAAATAATATAACTATCTCCGTCTGGGCGACTCCCATCTTTCCCGCCCACCACTGGCTTACGATTTACCTTTTGCTGACTTACAGAGTATTTTCCCTTCATGCCTGTATCTATAGGTGAAAGGACATTAATCCTCTTACCTTGTTTCTAGTCTTTTTGGTTATCTTTTTTATCCTGATATTTGTTATCTATGTCTTGTATTTGATACACCACATGTTCGGTTGCTCCTATCTCAGGTAGCCTATTATTTGTTGTATCCATTATTGTAACAAATTGTAATACATTGTTTGTGTAATTCTATAGGTTGCATTTTTTGAGTTACAGAGGAGGTCTAGGGCTAGAATTATTGCTCTCAACGATCGCGGCGATACCTCACCTGTGTGGTTTGAACCCCGTTTTCATATGCGGGCGCTACTCGCGTATGCGTTTGCTTCTGCGCACGAGCTCGTCGGGAACGGGGCGCTTTAAAAAAAAAAAATAGTT
This sequence comes from Rana kukunoris, assembly GCA_029574335.1. Classification (NCBI taxonomy): domain Eukaryota; kingdom Metazoa; phylum Chordata; class Amphibia; order Anura; family Ranidae; genus Rana; species Rana kukunoris. Next base: position 273,428,073 of record CM056059.1, on the reverse strand, counting down.
TTTGTATTTATTTTTATTTATTTTACAATTTTTAACACTGAAATAAAAAAAAAAAATTACTTTTATTCCTATTACAACCCTTGTAATAGAAAAATAGAAAAAAGCATGACAGGTCCTCTTAAATATGAGATCTTGGGTCATAAAAATTGAAACTGTCATTTTTTCAAATGACAAAACAAAAAATGTTTCTTTAAGACGCTGGGCGGGACTAACGTTTTGACGTCACTTCCGCCCAGCAGAGCTATGGGGACGGGTGAGGGACATTTTTCTCTCACTCACATCCCCACACAGCAGACGAGCGGACCCGATCGCCTCCGCCGCTACTGACGGCTACGGTAAGCGGTGGAGGGCGCGGGAGAGCGGCGGGAGCCCTCTCCCACCATCGATAAAGGCCATCTCGCGGCGAATCCACCGTGGAGACCGCCATTATCGTGTACAGGACCGCCCACTGTAAAGATGGATACCTCGGTTGTGGCAGCAGCTGCTGCCGTTACCGACATATCCATCTTTAAAAACAGGACGTATATATACAGTGGGCGGGCGTTAAGTGGTTAATATTCCTTATGTGCTCATTCAGTCTCACTTGCAGAGGTCGTACAGTACGGCCAATATACTGTAGCCCACATGGACTGGCTAGAAGATAAACCACATGGGTTGTAGAACAAGTGATGAAAGGTTTAATATCAAATCCTTGAGTGGTCTTTCGATCTCTAATTTGATTTATGCTACAGACAGCGCATTTTTTACATTCATGATAACCCACCAAGTTCTGGGCCAAAGAGCCTCCTCTATACGTATTTGTAAGCCTAAAAATGTATAGTATTTTGATCTGCCTCATATTTAAATTGTATTCCATAAAGACATCCAATGACTCCCTAGGCCCTATCAAAGAAAACAGAATATTGGCATGCATTAAAAAGGGGATTAACTCTAGAGATATAATAATTCTCCCGTTCTACAAGACTCTGGTCCAGCCGCACCTAGAGTATACTGTACAGTTCTGGGCACCAGTCCTTAGGAAGAATGTACTGGAAATGGAGGGAGTACAAAGAAGTACAACAAAGCTAATAAAGGGTATGGGGGATATTAGTTATGAGGAAAGGTTGCGAGCACTGAACTTATTTTCTCTGGAGAAGTGACACTTGAGCAAGGGGATATGATTTGAATTTACAAATATCATACTGGTGACCCTACAATAGGGATAAAACATTTTTGCGGAAAGGAGTTTAACAAGACACATCATTAAAATTAGAAGAAAAGAGGGTTTAACCTTAAACTAGGTAGAGGGTTCTTTACTGTAAGAACGGCAAGGATGTGGAATTCCCTTCCACAGGCAGTCGTCTCAGCGGGGGCGTCGATGGTTTAAAGAAACTATTAGATAAGCACCTGAACATACAGAGTTTACAAGGTAATACTGACATATAATCACACACATAGGTTGGACTTGATGGACGTGTGTCTTTTTTTAACCTCACCTACTGTGTAACTATGTAACAGCATGATCCCCTCCCTTCAGAGACTGGGCCACAGGGCAGTTTTCCAACATGATAACGACCACAAACACACCTCCAAGCTGACCACTGCCTTGCTAAAGAAGCTTAGGGTAAAGGTGGTGGACTGGCTAAGCATGTCTCTAGACCTAAACCCTATTGAGCATCTGTGAGGCATCCTCAAATGGAAGGTGGAGGAGTGCAAGGTCTCTAACATCCACCAGCTCCATGATGTCGTCATGGAAGAGTAGAAGAGGACTCCAGTGGAAACCTATGAAGCTCTGGTGAACTCATGCCCAAGAGGGTTAAGGCAGTGCTGGGAAATAATAGTGGTCACAAAAAATATTGACACTTTTGGTCCAATTTGGAAATTTTCACTTAGGGGTGTGCTCACTTTTGTTGCCAGCCATTTAGACATTCATGTTTGTGTGTAGAGTTATTTTAAGGGGAAAGCAAATTTACACGGTTATACATGCTGTACACTCACTACTTTACACTGTAGCAAAGTGTCATTTCTTCAGGGTTGTCACATGAAAAGATATAATAAAATATTTACAAAAATGTGAAGGCTGTACTCAGCGATCGTATATAATATTTTCCTGCTATTATCTTTGAGAGATTCTGATTTGTCAATAGTTGCTAAGGAAGCAGCAGATGCAGGCACCATTTTTTTTACCCCTTACTCATTTACATGGGAGGAGCCAGTATAAGGGTGCCCCTCGATTTTTAAAGGGGGCTTCCAGACTCTGATAAGCCCCCTGCCTGTAGACCTCCACAACCACTGGGCCAGGGTTGTGGGGAAGAGGTGTTTTTCCTCATCATCTTAAGGGCAAGGAGCCTTGGTAAGGTACCCCTATATTAAGGGAATGTGACCTGTTATGGTTTGGGAGGAGAGTGGAGGGGCGTACACTCACCCTCTCCCCCTTTCCTGTCCTGCCAGGCTGCATGCTCAGATAAATAGTCTGGCATGGATTTTTTGGGTTGACCTCACATTGTTTTATTTATTTTTTACTGGTTTGGTATATGTGAAGGAATCTCGCCTTTTGTTTTTTGGAAACAGAAGTAAAGCGGACAAAGCTGTAATTTGTCGGCAATTTCAATGCCATTTTCTTCCTTGTAAATGTCAGTTTTCCTCTAGTATGTTGTACAGATGCACCACTTCACAGGCAAATTAATATCATCCTCCTACTATATTTTTTTCTGTCAAATTATTTTTATTGAAGACACATTTTTTCAATCTTACAAAAACAAAGATAGAAATATATCAAGAATGACACTTTGATATTAAGTCAGGCATGAAATATTCCAATTTCAACTAGCATTTTACGAACAACCACAGCAAAGCATAGAATTGGCAATACTAGAGCAGACACTGTATCGTATTGCCCTAAACCGGGTGTCACTAAATGGCGGACCACGGTCCGGTTCCGGCCCCCGTGGCCATTCTGCCTGAACCGCAGCCTCGCCAAGTAGTTCTGTGTCCTCGCTCGCTCGCCCGAACGCCCGCCTGCCCTCCTGCCTGCCGCCGCTATATACATAGCATAGCAGGCACGGAACTTCTCTAATGTCTCCCCCGCCCCTCTCCTTCTCCCCACACTGCCTGTCTGATTCACACAAGTCATTAAGCGTGGACAAAGGGCGGGACTTTTTAAGTCACGGAGTGAGTGATTGGTTGATAGGCAGTTCCAGCAATAAATCACTCACTTTTAACAAAGTCCCGCCCTTTGTCCAGAGCGTTCAAGCTTCATGCCCTGTGTGAATCAGGTAGGGTTCTCTGGGGAGAGGGGGAGTGCTGTGCTGTAAAGGACAGGGTTTAATATTGAGAGAGGACTGTGATTCAGGGGTCAGTCTGTAATGAGAGGTCTGTGATGGGGGTCAGTCTGTGTGATGGGTTGGGTCAGTCTGTTATTTGGGGGTCAGTCTGTGTGATGGGTCAGTCTGTGTGATGGGTCGGGTCAGTCTGTAATGAGGGGTCTGTGATTTGGTGGGTCAGTCTGTGATGGGCCAGTCTGTGTGCTGTGGTGAGTCAGATCAGTCTGTGTGATGGGGGGTCAGTCTGTTATTTGGGGGGTCAGTCTGTGTGATGGGGAGGTCTGTGATGAGTCAGATCAGTCTGTGTGATGGGGGGTCAGTCTATGTGATGGGGAGGTCTGTGATGAGTCAGATCAGTCTGTGTGATGGGGGGTCAGTCTGCGTGATGGGGGGTCTGTGATGGGGGGTTTGTCTGTTATTTGGGGGGTCAGTCTGTGTGATGGGATCTGTCTGTTATTTGGGGGGTCAGTCTGTGTGATGGGTTGGGTCAGTCTGTAATGAGGGGTCTGTGATTTGGGGGGTCAGTCTGTGATTGGACAGTCTGTGTGATGGGGAGGTCTGTGATGAGTCGGGTCAGTCTGTGTGATGAGTCGGGTCAGTCTGTGTGATGGGTCGGGTCAGTCTGTGTGATGGGTCGGGTCAGTCTGTGTGATGGGGAGGTCTGTGATGGGTCGGGTCAGTCTGTGTGATGGGTCGGGTCAGTCTGTGTGATGGGTCGGGTCAGTCTGTGTGATGGGTCGGGTCAGTCTGTGTGATTGGTCGGGTCAGTCTGTGTGATGAGTCGGGTCAGTCTGTGTGATGGGTCAGGGTTGTGATGAGGCAGGGAGGATGTGACATGAGGGGGGGCTGAGGACACTGATGTAAAGAGGGTCTGTGATGTTAAGGGGGGGAGGACTAAAGACTGATGTAAAAGGGGGTCTGTGATTTCTGCACAAGAAAAACACAGGTCTCTGCAAGGGCAATAGAAAACAATTGTTTTCTATGAGTCCTGTTCACACTTAAACAGCACCCCTGCGTGCTGAGCAGTGTGGTGCAAAATGCTTACTGTTTTTATGCACCGCAACTGAGCTGTGCTGCATAAAAATTAAATAAATGTATTTTGAGATTTCAATAAAGTTAAAAGAAAAAAGCACAGAGTGTGATGTGTGTGTGTCTCGTAAGGGTGTGTGGTGGGGGGCGCTGTGAAGCGGAGGATATCATGTGGAGTCATAGCACCAATATGACATTCGGACCTCCGCCGGAAGAAACATTTTCTGACCGGACCCCCGTGAATTTTATTTCACTACCTCTGCCCTAAACCAATAGTAGCAGGTATGTATGTGAAAAATATTACAACAATGGAGCTCGCCTTGTGTCACGAGGAAACGTACTAAAAAAAACTAAAACTAAATGATAACCATTAAATAAACATGTCTGCTTAGACCCAATAACCTAGCAGATTAATTACCATTACCTCTGCCCTGTCTTAACAAAACTGGGACCCTATATTAAATGACCTATTCTATGCCTTAGTAGTATATCAAGTACTATATCGATTAACACTGAAGTAATCTATGGTAAGTGAGATCAATGAGAGGGGGCTAAGCCCGATAGAGCCAACTAGGGTTTAAGAAATTTGCCCGGTTTGCCCCTGTTTTGGTATACTTTTTTTTCGATTAACAGGGTGGAATTTACTTGTACTCTCCAGAAACGCGTCAGGACCCTGTCTGACATATTTGTATACCATTCATGTTCCTATATGTCATTCTTTTGGTGTTCACTTCTCTGTATGTATATATTGATACTGTATGTAGTACCAGAGCTCATATTTTTACGATTTCCAATGTACCAATAAATACTTTCTACTTTTTATTTTAGTAAATTTTTACTAATTTTTTGCTGCCTAAAAACCCTGTTGGGGGAGTTTTTCCTATTATCTATCATTTAGGAGTGAGCAGCGCTTTCCACACCCATTCCTGTCCTTTTCCATTATTTTTCATTTGGTGGTTAAACACCCTATCCGTTTTCTTTTCCCCATGGGCACAGGAAAGTGTTCATGTGAGCTCTGGTTTACTGCGGCTATATCAGCATTGTTTTTTTTTGGTTTCGGTTTTGGATAGACAATATGGCCCGGATTCAGGTAGATCGACGTATCTTCATGCCGGCGTAGCGCATCGTCTTTACGATACGGCAGTGCAATGTTGAGAGGCAAGCATGCTATTCACAAAGAATATGCGCTTAACGTTGCGCCGGCGTAGTGTATAGTTGTCGGCGTAAGCCGATGTAAGTCAAAGTAGGTGGAAGTGGGCTGAAAGTGGGCGTGATATATTGAAATGAAGCGTGACCCCATGCAAATGATGGGCTGAGCTTCAAAAAACGAACTGCCCATACGTTGTATCTTGGACGCATCCCAGTGCGCATGCTCACAGTTACGTCAAAATAGTTGCCTAAGATATGTCAATACACTGCCTACGGTTTAAACGTAACCTACGCACAGCCCTATTCACGTAGTACTACATAAACGACGTAAAATACGATGGCTGTTCCGACGTCCATACCTTTGCATGGGTTGCGCCACCTTTAGGTGGAATAACTTTACGCCAGACATACACCTTATGTAAATGGTGTATATTACAGCGACGGGCGCAAGTACGTTAGTGAATCGGCGTATCTCGGTCATTTACATATTCAACGTGTAAATCAATGGAAGCGCCCAAGTATGCGCCCAAGATACGTTGGCGTAGGACACTGACGTCGGTCGTATGAAGCCAAATTTCAGGCGTATCTTGCTTTCAGACTCAGGCGCATAGATACGACGGCGCATTCGTGCACTCACGCGGCGTATCTGTAGATACGTCGGCATAAGTGCTTTCTGAATCTGGGCCTATATGTCAAAATGTCCACCTATCAGGGTGTGGAATGAATGAATTTGATGCAACAATATGAAACTAGCTTTGAGAACGGAGACCAGGTCGAAACCCAGATCTCGTCTCACTTCCGAAAGCTAAGTAAAATCCTAGAAAAAAATCTTCCCTTTTTTAGCACATAAAATCGTTTGAAAGATATACTAGCGCTAAGATCAATCCTTTTGTACTACGTATACAGATGTTTTCACATATTGAACAAATTAAGAATCCATTCAAACTTGAATGGGAAATTAGTTTACAACAATGTTCACAGGAAATGATGAACATTCTATCCCGGGAGTACAATAGACAAATTGCTGTCCTGGATGCCGAAATCGGCATCCTGGAGACAACATTGACTCCTTACAAAAAGCATGCTCTATATGTAAAATTGCAGACAACTCTTGATGCCAACTTACTATCTTTTAATAAAAATATCTTACAGGACAAGGAGATTACATTTTGGCGTGATAAATCCGCCTTCTCTGAGGAACGTGCCTACAGATGGAATACGAATACCTCACAAATGTATAACAAAAAGCCTCAACGTGAGCAAAAGCATGGGCCCAACTCACTAGTTAAAACCTTGAATGTGCCTCCCCCACCTTCTTCTGGACGGGATGTCAAAACTGTCTGGAGGGGTCGGGGTAAGTACAAAAGAAATCGCAACAATAGAGGATCAGTAGAACAGGACACCAAAAAATGTACAGTAACCAGTAAATCCATCTCTGATGGTGAAACTATCATAGTGGACACAGTTACCCCGCTAGCCTCAGTAAGCTCTACTCAGAGTACACATTTGAGTGATCTCGACTCCCATCCATCTGACACATCAATTAATATGACCAGTAATGCAGGATCGCTAAATCCCATATCATGGAAAACTTTAAACCCCTAACGGGGTCCCGGCTCCCCCCAGGTAGGCAAGATGGGAAAGGGCATGGATCCCTTTGTTGTTCGAATATCGGCCAAGTGTTATTAACCTCTCCTCCTACTCTTTGACATCTGATGAAACTTTGGTCCTCTCACGTGGACTAACATTTTGCCCTGAATGAAACTTTGACCTCTTTGAGGTCATTACAGACCTGCATTTGTTTGCATGCAAATTAATACTTAGATGCATGTACTCTAAACACGCAATTTTGGACCCTACGGATTGGTCTTGTTTTAGCATGAGGAAGTTTAAGGCATTGCGAGAGCTTACTCTTTTGTACCAAGAAAATAACACTTTAGACCTTATTGACCCAACGTCGATCGAGTACAGTAAAAGTACAACATGGTAGGAGCATTTAAAAAAAATGCTCCTACCATGCTGTATTTTTACTGTACTGTACATACCAAGTAAAGATTTTATCTTCAAAATTGTTATACAATTTCCTATACTTTGTACATCGTGCCGCTAAAAAACCCCACTGGGGGACCTTTCTATTTCTGTTTTTGCACTTCGGGGTGCGCGGCCCATGGACTCCTACTATGCGTTTTTTCTCTTCCACAATATAATATATTTTTTGGGTGGCTAAAACCCCCCTTCCCCCCTTAACGCATGTGAGCCATATATGAGCTAAAGGACAATCTATCTTTAGTGGTCCAGCAGTCACCATTCTGCTTATAGCAATATCCACCTTCTCGGATTACACCTATGGTGAAATTCAAGAAAGGCTTTTTAGGATTTTACCTTGTTACATGATGAGCTTATGAACATATATAACTTTGGTATATGGGTGACCATTTAGTTGAGCACCCATAGGCACTATGTTTTCATATGTTCCCTTTCCTAAAGGTTTGTCCAAGTTATTTACCCAAAAACATACATTTTTGGTCCAAATTTGCTCCATTATCATGTAATAATACAATTTCTACATATAGCCTTCAGTACCACTAGGCACATCTTTGAATATTCCCCGTCCATCAGGTTGGCTTAAGCTACTTACTCTATAACCAATATTGTCTGGTTGCTACTTGTCAGAACTTTACGTACTGCTTTTACCCCTATCCATAGCCCTTAGCTCCAACTATTCAATGATGTTCACCAACTAAGCTAATGCATATATATTGATAATCTTTACCATACCTTACCCACTTCAGTAATTATGTAAACACATGGTTCCACTCCCTCCCTCTTCCCCCCCCCCTTCCTCTGGCGGTAATGCTGCTTTTTTAGGCTTCCCGGCACAGTGGGCAGATGTGTATATCACATTCTCCCCTTTCATATGCTATCCCTATGACGGGCCGTTCCATCTCCCGCCACTAGGGGAAGCACTACATGCCGGCGGCATTCCTTGATCGCCACTAGACGATGCATGACGCGGCGCGCATGTGCGGCTCCGGCCCTACGTGCGCCTCAGCGTCATGACGTCACGCATTTGCGATAGAGGTGACGGTAACTACCAGGGCGGAAGCCCTCAGGAACGCCAAGGGAGTCACAGAATGTTTGCCCTTTCGGCAATCTGGATCACGGGGAGGGAGGGACAAGATGACACCTGGCAATCATGCACCTATACCCTTTATAAGTGCCATCTCCCGTGGTTCAGATCGAGATCCCGGGAGAGCTCCCTCCACACACACATTGGAATTGGAGCCCATGTAAGTACCTATATCCATCGTTATTTCAATGTCATTCCTTCAACCACTTTCCCTATGATATATTCTTATAATTTCGGTACATTCTATTTACTCTATGTAACTGGCTAACACTGGGACAGGCACTCTTCATTGATAATCATCGCTCACACACATTTTCAACCTGTACTCAAACCGACACATCCCACTCACCTGCAAACACTCTTCCTTGCAGCACACACACACACACACACACCTATATACTTTTTTATTCCCCCCCTTACCTATTTTTCACCTATTTAACCCCACACTTACCACACCACTGCACTCACTTAGTTTTACCCATACATCCTTTCAATTTTTACTTATTCATTTATTTTATTATTTATCTTATTTCATTCATTTCACTTCACTCACCTCCCACACACATCCAACACATATCCTCTTTCCCATTCACCACTTTGACATCATTATGAGATCCGACCCACCAATACTACTTTTGGTGAGGTATATCCCTACTTACATTAGCAATATACACCTGTATTGGTGTAAATAGACTATATCTATTCCTATCCATCCAATAATTACTCTTTATATATGCCCTCGCTGATGATATTACCAGATATTCAAACGTGGGTGAGGTTGTAGTTCCATGCACGTTAATGACGATGGTTAAATTAATTAAGTACTTACACCAGTTATTTATACCCATCCAAATATTTAACCAATACAGGTGTCGTTCAGCTGTCTCTCCCCCCGAAGGTCCACCTCTGTGACTCCTTGTATAGCCTTCTTTGGCTGTCTCTCGCCCGATGGAATGGGAGGTTTGTTCGTGAGGGTACACGGATCATTTTCTATATTCCCCAGCAATCATCTCTGGTCAGATGCCATTCCAAAAACCTTTTGAGTGGTAAATATAATTCCAACACTATCCCTTTAACGGATGTTCGCATTTTTTTGGAGGGATAGAACTCTATTCAATATACCTTTTCTAACATGTTTCATCAGAGTACAATTCCCCTGAAGAAGACCGTGACAGTAATTGGTCGAAACGCGTCAGGGTACTCATATGGAAATTAATTGAACTATGGTCCATCATGTATTACATTGTTGTTTATATATTTTTTTTATTTCTTGCCACTGTTAAAATCCTTTCAATCATGTCTAACCAGAGTGTACTATGTTTACTATTTTTTTAAATGCTCCTACCATGTTGTATTTTTACTGTACTGTACATACCAAGTAAGGATTTTATCTTCAAAATTGTTATACAATTTCCTATACTTTGTACATCATGCCGCTAAAAAACCCCACTGGGGGACCTTTCAACAGAACTTTTGCCCTGCCTAGGCAAGACCTTCTTTTCAAAAAGAAATCATGCAATGATCCTAATTCGAAAGTAACCGGGATTAACTTGCGCTATTCTCGACAACACAAGGCCATCAAAAACATAGTCCAAAAGCATTGGACTATTTTGACCGATGATCCCAAAATCAATATATTCATTGCAGACCATCCCTCCATTATATACAAATGGACAACCTCTATAAAGGACCTTTTGGTATCCAGTGAATATAAAAACGTTCAGCAGAGGAACCAACATTGCCCAATCTTTGGTACATTCCAATGTGGGCGATGCTCGTTCCTCTCTCTAATGAGAAAAGAAAATACTTGTTGTCTACTCTGTTACTACGTAGGCAAGACTAATCAAGAATTCTGGAGACGTGTGTCTCAACATAAATATAGTGTGGACATCGGCAACATCTATCTCCCTATTGGGAGACATGTTGCCCTTGTCCATAACTATAAAGTACCTCAAGTTTCATTTGTTGCCCTCGATCGGATTCATATCCCAGATCAGGGGGGGGGCCACTGGAACAAAACTCTGCTCCACCGGGATCTTTAAGCTTGGGGCTACCAAGCCCCCTGGCTTGAACGAATCGTTATCTTTTGCTCCCTTTTTGAAAGGATTCACCTCAGGGAAAACCCATGTTCCTAACCACTATTTTTCTATTTTCCATTTCCTTAATCAATTAATCATTATTTCTTTATTGATTAATATTATTGAATTATAATACTTCATACCAAGTCTCTTCTCTTCTCTTCTTCTTAAGTCCCTTTGTTTCTCTCACACAGCACAGGGATGGTGGGAACCCTGTCATAATGAGCACAACACAGGGATGGTGGGAACCCCGTCATAATGAGCACAGCACAGGGATGGTGGGAACCCTGTCATAATGAGCACAGCACAGGGATGGTGGGAACCCCTCATATTGAGTGCAGCACAGGGATGGTGGGAACCCCTCATAATAAGCACAGCACAGGGATGGTAGGAACCCCTCATATTGAGCGCAGCACAGGGATGGTGGGAACCACTCATATTAAGCACAGCAGAGGGATGGTGGGAACCCCTCATAATGAGCACAGCAGAAGTACAAACCCAGGAACTCAGCACAGCACAGGGATGGTGGGAACCCTGACATAATGAGCACAGTACAGGGATGGTGGGAACCCCCGACGTAATGAGCACAGCACAGGGATGGTGGGAACCCCTCATAATGAGCACAGCACAGGGATGGTGGGAACCCCGTCATAATGAGCACAGCACAGGGGTGGACAGCACGGGGGGGGACAGGGGTGAAGACCACTGGGGGAGAACAGGGGTGGTCAGCATGGGGGGAGGGAACAGGGGTGGACAGCACGGGAGGAACAGGGGTGGAGACCACTGGGGGAGAACAGGGGTGGTCAGCACGGAGGGAGGGAACAGGGGTGGACAGCATGGGGGGTGGGCAGCATGGGGGGGACAGGGGTGGAGAGCACTGCGGGGAGAACAGGGGTGGAGAGCACTGGGGGGGGCAAGGGTGGAGAGCACTGGGGGAACAGGGGTGGCAAGGGTGGAGAGCACTGAGGGGGGAAGGGGTGGAGAGCATGGGGGGAGAACTGGAGAGTGTGGTGGGGGAGAACACTGTGGGACACATCATTTCCCAGGAGTCTGTGGGCAGTACTGTGATCAAAAATTGTGTTATTTCCTGATAGGAAATAACACTATTTAGGGCGGATCACAGCGCCGACATGTGTTTATCTATGTTGGCATAACAACGGACCTTCCTCCATCGTCGCTTGTTGTTATGGCAACTTTAGAAACAATCAGCGCAACGGTCACCCTTGAATAGCGCATGGTGGTGCAGCGGTTCTTGGTCAGGTACCGGGGCTTACAGGATGTCCTAAGGCAGGTCAGGAAATTCTGTGTGCATTTCCGACGGTCATATAATGCCAGTGCTCAGCTGACTGACCTCTAAAAGGAATACAACCTGCCCAAGGACTGCCTAATCTGTGACATGCCCACCAGGTGGAACTCAACCTTGGCCATGCTGCAGCGGCTGCACACGCAGCAGAGGGCCATCAATGAGTATCTGTGCCAATATATATATAGTTTTTCCACGCCAGCGGGTCATATTCAGGGATGCATGCACTGTCCTGTTACCATTTGAGGAGGCCACAAGGATGGTGAGCAGTGACAGTGCATGCATCAGTGACACTGTCCCTCTTGTCTGCCTGTTGGAGCACACGCTGCATGGAATAATGGACAGGAGGCCTTTATCCAGACAGTGTTCCTGCTTGCCCGCCTATCACACAGGAAGAGGACGAAGAGAAGGAGGATTGTGTCAGCATGGAGGTGGAGCCTAGTACTCAGCATCAGCAGCAGTCTTCAAGGGATCATTTACAGTCCCAAGAAACCCATGGACTTTACGTGGTTGGGAGGAGGTGGCTGCGGATCATGTCCTCCTTAGTGACTCAGAGGACTCCAGACCGAATGCCTCAGCAAACCTACGCTGCATGGCCTCCCTGATCCTGCAAAGCCTGCGGAAGGATCCTCGTATTTTTGGTATCAAGGAGAGGGATCATTACTGGCTGGCAACCCTCCTTGATCCACGTTACAAGGGTAAGGTTGTGGACCTTATCTTGCCGTCGCAGAGGGAGCAGAGGATGAAACATCTTTGTGAGGCCTTGCAGGAAGGTTTGTGCAATGCATTTCCAGAGCCTGGGAGGTTACAAATTCCTGGTCCTGGACAACGTGTTGCTGAGGCTTCGGTCAGTCACAGAAGGAGCGGTGGAGAAGGTGGCCGCCTGACCGATGCGTTTAGACAATTTTTTAGTCCACAGCCCCAAGGCATGATCGGTTCCAGCAACCATCATCAGCATCTGATTTACATGGTGCAGGAATACCCAGGGGCAATTTCAGACCTCTCCCACTGAAAATCCTCTGGGTTACTGGGTCTTGAGGATGGATCACTGGCCAGAGCTTGCACAGTATGCAATTGAGCTACTGGCTGTCCTGCATCCAGCGCTCTTTCGGAACGCACATTCAGTGCTGCTGGAGGCTTTGTAACCGATCACAGGGTGTGCCTTCCACCGACTCGGTCGATCGGCTGACCTTTTTAAAAATGAATCATTCTTGGATCACCAGCTACCAAGCACCTGATGTTGATGTAACAGATTTTTTTTTTTTGAATGTCAGATCCCTTCAAGACTGCCTATGCTGATGCTGAGTGACTATCCTGTTATGCTGAGTGACTATCCTCTTCCTCCTCAATGATCATGCTGATAGCTTGTAAGAAATTTTTTGGTTCTAGGCACCGCCACCAGTGGCTAAGGCCCAATTTTTCTGCCCCTGTTTAAGCGTGTAATTACAATTTTTGATGCAATACTTTGCAGCAGGGCTCATTCCTGCACTCCAACTAGAGTTTCTGTGAGGGGTTGCAGTGTTGTGGCACCAGTACCAGTGCCTAAGGCCCAATTTTTCAGCCCCTGTTTAACAGGGGCATGTAATTACAGTTCTCAATCTAATATTTCACAGCAGGGCCCGTTCCTGCGCCCACCAAGAGTAACTGTCAGGCCTTACAGTGTTGTGGCAACACCACCACATCGTCCACCACCAAAGACCCTATTTTTCCGACCCTGTTCAACAGGTGCATATAATTACAATTCTTGATCTAATATTTCACAGCAAGGCATGTTCCTTGCGCCCACCAAGAGTAACTGTGAGGGCTTACAGTGTTGTGGCAACACCAACACCTAAGGCCAAAATTTCTGCAGAGTATATAGGGCAGGCCCCTACTTTCAAACGTCAAACTTACAAATGACTCCTACTTGCAAACGGAAGGAGACAACAGGAAGTGAGAGGAAATCTACCCTAGGAAGGGAAATTCTCTCCTGTAAGAGTTAATATAGGAAAAACATGTCTCCTCTCCACTTATGCTTTATCACCAATCCTTGTTTCACTAAAAACCCAAAATTTATAAAAACCAATTGTCATTGGGACAGAAAGTGAGGTGAAATATTCTGAACAGGGGCACATACAGCAAAACAAATGTTACAGGGCTGATAGCCCTTCCCTATGTTTTCCAAAATGCTTAAAAGTCGATTTTTTGGCTTGAGCTACACTTTAAAAAATTTATCAGTTCAAAATTACAAACAGATTCTGCCTAAGAACAAACCTACAGCCCGTCTGTATACTGCTGTTCAGAGTATATAGGGCCTCACACCTTTCCTTTTTTTAATTTGGGTGCGGGGTTCCCCTTAATATCCATACAAGACCCAAAGGGGCTGGTAATGGGCTGGGCGGGGGGTAACCCATGCTGTTTTTCTCAGTGATTTTCATCCATATTGCCGGGACCAGACATTACATTAAAGCCTCAAGCAGTTTTAAATGACTTTTATTCCTTTAGAATTGTCATTTTGTGCAGCAACTGTTCTAAACACTGGAAACATCACTTCACAGGCATACTATAGACACCCCCCAGGCAGGACCCATGTCCCCAAACCCTTTTTAGGACAATAACTTGCATATTAGCCTTTAAAATTCACACTTTTGATTTCTCACGTTCGAGTCCCATAGACTTTAACAGGGTTCGAAAGTTTGCACAAACTTTCGGTCCATTCGCATGATCTGGTCTGGTGCGAACCGAACCGGGGGGTGTTTGGCTCATCCCTAATTGTGACATAAAGTAGTTAGCTCTCACAGTAGATGTGTTTTTACAGTGAATCCACAGCAGACAGGAGCTATATTTAAAGTGGTAGCCCACTTTTATTAAGACAGCAGAAAGCAAAAAGACAGTCCAACATCTTCTCCAGCTTCAGCAGAATAGAAACACTGGAAAACGCTGAGCCACCTGGCTCATTAGCTCACAAAGCTTCAACTGCAGTACCACCAGGGTTTTTTTTCAGGGGGAACATGGTGGAACTCAGTTTTATCACCTCTGGCTCAAACCCTTGGGGGGGCCTGCTCACCACAATCACTTGTAAACACAGAAGTCCGGTTTCTGTGTTTACAAGTGACAGCTCTGCACTCTGTGTGTAACCCCCATGAACTCTGCACTCTGTATGTAATGCAATCTTGGTATTTAATGCCCTTTAAGACCCTCCTACTGTTCGTGGAATTTGACTGACCACACCCACTACTTGATGTGATTTGTAAGGTGTGTGTGTGTGGAGGGGTTTTGGTCGTAGTTGAGTTCTAGCACCTATTATTTGAGAAAAAAAGCCCTAAGTACCACTCTGCATTAATAAACAGGAAAGTATTCAGCGCTGAAACATATAGTGAAAATACAAACAAATCTAGGATGCTAGCCAGCTCTTAGGATAAATTCAAATAAAACATCCCAACAGAACTTGTGATAATAAAAAGTGCAGCGCAAACAATGAAACTTAAATTGGAAATAAACGATTAAATAAAGTCCATAAGTGAATAAGTGTGAGAAAGAAATCCAATGTTCATAAATTGGTGCAAATCCAGAGTAGGTGACCAAAGAGAAGATCCTCCACCAGAGAAAAAGGATAGCCTCTCACATTATTCATTCGACCTAAAATTGGTCACAAAGCGTGGTAAGCAAACACTCGTCCTGATATCACAGGGGCAACAGATGGCATGGCAACTCCGTGTCACAGTAGCAAGACCCAGGGAATGGCAGCAGTATCAGGGCATATGCAACAAAGAGGAAAGGAATCTAGTGCTCTCTGTAGCAAAACCAACATTTATTAAAACAATAAAAAGAGTAACACTCACATTGTATGGCACTCAAAGCCGAGTGCTAAGCTGCAGGCAAGAAGTACAAAACAAGCGTTCTACAGCCATAAACGTCATGAAGCGGCAATCGCGGGTGACCTCCCCCTCGAGGGGGAGGAGCTACGTGTGACGTCTCCCGTGATCGCCGCTTCACGTCGTTTATGGCTGTAGAATGCTCGTTTTGTACTTCTTGCCTGGAGCTTTGCACTCGGCTTTGAGTGCCATACAATGTGAGTGTTACTCTTTTTATTGTTTTAATAAATGTTGGTTTTGCTACAGAGAGCATTAGATTCCTTTCCTCTTTGTTGCATATGCCCTGATACTGCTGCCATTCCCTGGGTCATGCTTCTGTGACACAGAGTTGCCATGGATTTGGTGCATTCGAGCAAGGTAAATGTTCTCACTGTCTTACTTCCCCCCCCCCCCCTCTTTTACACCAAAATAGGACATACATATATATATTTATTGTTCTCAATTAATCTTATAGACAACTTTTCTTTTACATCCCCATATGGGTTACGTAAAGGTACTTGGCCGGATTCAGTAAGACCGGCGTAATGTGCCGGCGTAAGTGCGCGTAATTCAAATTAGGCAGGTAGGGAGCGCGTTGTATTAAAATTATCCGTGACCCCACGTAAATGACGCACCTACCGTGTACCGGCCGTGGACGTTTTCCAGTGCGCATGCTCAAAATTACGCCGCAAATACTCATTGGTTTCGACGTGAATGTAACTTACGTGAAGCCCTATTCGCGAACGACCTACGCAAACGATGTAAACAACGGAAAATTTGACGCTGTCCCGACGTCCATACTTAACATTGGCTACGCCTCATATAGCAGGGGTAACTTTACGCCGGAGAAAGCCTTACGTAAACGACGTGCACGTACGTTTCTGAATCGGCGTATCTAGCTCATTACCATATTCGACTCGTAAATTGACGGAAGCGCCACCTAGCGGCCAGCGTAAATATGCAACTTAGATACGACGGCGTAAGAGACTTATGCCGCTCGTATCTTAGCAAAATTCTGGCGTATCTCGCTTTCTGAATACAGAAAAAACATACGCCGGCGCATCCTAGAACTTACGCGCCGTATAAACAGATACGCCGACGTAAGTTCTTTCTGAATCTGGCCCTATGTCTCTGGCCTATATAATAGGCATTCAATGATATGTTAGGTGCCCGTTTTTGGCATTCAACATGTATTGTACATGTACACCTCTCATTATTATAATTTTATACTATATGTACTATTCATCTCAATCCTGAATATACCCCCTATTTGTTGATCACATCACGTTTAATCTAGGGCCTCCCCTTTAACATATCAGTCTTTTCCTGACACTTTTGTATGTACCTGCAAAGGTTTTTTGTCTGGTATTTTACTATATAGCGCTACATTATTGTGCCATATTCAATGATTTCATAGCTATATCTTTCTCCAAAAAATTTTTTTTAGTTACCCGGTGCATTCCCACATTTTGCATCACTGTACCTGTTGGGTCCAACTTATCCATCATTCGGGTCTTCAGCCCACTACCTTTAGGGGTGTACATTATCAGGCAACCAGCACTGCACTTTAAATGGGGTGGGCGGCTCCATAAACACGTTTAAATCAGCCTCAAAAAATGTTGGTGAGCGTTTCACATTATAATGTTTATGGTTTTGACTCTGTTTAAAATCAAACCAATGTTGCTGTATTTGACAACTTAACTGAAACTTGTTTATCTCTCTATATAATTTAGAGGCTATTGATGAAGCGATTATATATTGTGAAACATGTAGAGCACAAGTCTTTCATTGTGCATCCGGTGGACCTCCTATCGAGGAGACATTTATACTCAATATAGGCAATTACTATATAGACCTCTCTATAGCCAATTACTTACATTATTATTGAGTTACTCCTGTTAGAAAGTCAATGGTTGTTCCCAATACTGCATTGTATTGTTTTTACCAATAATCTTCTTTTTCTATTTTTTATGTATTCAGATGTTATTTCTTTGTGAAACATTACATTTTGTACTTTTATGCTAAGGTGCCTACAAAGTAAATTTTTCCCTCTATTCCTTCTGAATTGTTTTCTATTTACAAAAGACAGGATATAGCCATTAAGCTTATTTCTTGATCGTACATCACGGGACACAGAGCGCATAGTCATTACATATGGGTTATATGGGTACCTTCAGGTGTGGACACTGGTGTAATCAACTTCACAGGAAGTTCCTCCCTATATAACCCCCTCCCACTGAGAGTGCTCTAGTTTTTTCGCCAGTGTCTTAGGTGTTGGTCACGTCTAGCTGTCCCTCGGAGGTCTCGGGACCCAGGATAGCTAGCCGGATCCGTCCGAAGTGCTTCAGAGCCAAGATGTACGGTACCCGGGCCCTGCTGGAGTGGGGTTTTGCCTATAATGCCTCTCCTTGGAGGGCTGGATTCTGGGCTCCAGTGCCTTAGTCTCTTCCAAGAACTAAACGCTACTGATGCCAGGATGCTATATAGGTCCAGGGGTGTGGGTTCCTTAACACAGGACCCCGGTCCCTGAAGGTCCAAGACAATACCCACGGAGATGGGGGAAGGTTGGGCCTCTTGCATTTTGCAATACCCTGCGGCGTGGAGCAGGTAAGAGGGAACCTGCGGGACTTGGTTCGACAGTAGGTATCCCCCTGGGGGTTCTGGGTTAGCTAACAGTATGCTGGTGCATCAGCCACTATCTCCACTATGTCTGTTGAGGCAGGATGGGATTCTAATGTTTACCCAGATAATAATGTAGATATATGTATACTTGTGTAAGTTATATATTTGCTACTCACCCCAGGTCTGCCTGTTAACACTGATACTGCAACCCCACATGTTTTAAAGAGGAAATTGCTGGTAAAAAACTCCTGTTTCTTAGGAAGCCCAAGGGGACAGCTTCCTCGCTGTGTGTGCACTACAATAAGATTAGTGCTTACCTGGTGTCTGTTGGTGCTGCATAACGCTGGTCCATGTTGTTCCTCTGCTCTGCTTCCTCCATGTGGTTTCAGCGTGGGGCGCGCGATCGTGCGCGCGTGTGTGCGCGCGTGCACGCCGCCTTTTATAGCGTCGGCGTGCGTCGGGGGGGCGGGCCAGCAGCGTCAGGGTCTGTATAAAGGGAAAACTTCTCTCGGGCTGGTCTTTCCTCCTGAAGGCAGAGGAAGAAAGGATACAGAGCGTGCAGCTGGGTCTTTTGGCCACACAGGGACACCTAGTGGCGGTTTTGTGGATCTTCAGGTCTAGGACTTAGGTCCACTATTGACCAGAAAAAAAAAAAAAAAAAAAGTTTTTTTGCTTAAAGGGACTCAGCCTTAGATCCAGCAGTATCTGAGTCTACCTTGGACTCCGGCTAAGGGACATTGGTGTGTCAATACTCACAGGTTTCCTCAGTATTGCCACCTCCCAGGCGGGTAAAAAAAAAAAAAAAAAAAAAATAAGTTATTTTTCATTTTTCCTCATACCTGCCCTCATATTGGTTACTCCTAGCTGCAACAGTCAGGTGTTGGCTATAGGGGTGACCCAAGGTTGTACAATGGCTCCAAAGGGATCTGGACCAGCCAAGGCTGCTAAAGGTGCCAAAAAGCAAAAAGGGTCTCCATCGGGGTCAGAGGATTTGGGCCAGGCTTCTACGGCCCCACCCTCGCCAGTCAGGACACCGAGTGGCATAGTACAAGAGCCATTGGGGGTGCTGGGGGCAGAGGCGGCCCCCGATCCACCCATTCCCGTTTACGTGACGGAAGAAATGCTAGCAGCCACCATGTGTGGGCTAGAGAAAAGGTTAACTGCGTTGTTTTCCCGTCCTTGCCCAAGTAGCAAGCGGGCTAGATCCCCCTCACCCAGTGTGGGGTTTTCAGATGCGGAGGTCTCCTCTTCAGAGGAACGGGACCCACAAGGGGATCAGGCAGACCCAAGTCCCGACGGTTCAGACAGGGAAAATTCCACTATAGATGAATATTTTTCGGCCTCTCAAGCGGAGGGCCTGTGGATCCAGTCTTTGACAGATATGGTTCGCACTGCCTTTAAACTTCCAGTGCCAGAACTAGTAGCCCCGGAGGTATCCTCATTGGGTTCTTTAAAGGCTCCATTAACTTGTGCATCTTTTCCAATGCACCCCCTTCTGCGGAACGTGATTTACCAGGATTGGGCTCGACCTGATAGAATCTTTGTCCCTCCTAAAAGATTCTCTATTCTCTACCCTATGGAAGAGGAATATGTGAAGAAATGGGCTCTCCCTACAGTGGACGCAGCCATTTCCTGCGTGAATAAATCCCTGACTTGTCCGGTTGAAAATGTCCATATGTTCAAGGATCCGGTCGACAAGAAATTCGAGACCCTACTGAAAGCAGCTTTCACCTCAGTAGGTGCCATGGTTCAGCCAGCAGTAGCAGCCATTGGTGTTTGTCAGGCCTTGAAGGATCAGGCAAAACATATATTAAAGGACATGCCGGCTCAGCATACTCATGAATTAGCAGAATTCCCTAGGGCTCTCTGCTTTGCAATAGATGCTATTAAGGACTCCATCCAACAGGCATCTCGTTCATCTCTACTGATGGTTCACATGCGTCGTCTTTTGTGGCTAAAGAACTGGTCAGCAGAGGCACCCTGCAAAAAGCTTTTAGCAGGGTTTCCCTTTCATGGGGGAAGACTATTCGGGGAAGACCTAGATAAATATATCCACACCATATCAAGTGGAAAAAGTACTTCCTTACCGGTCAAGAAAAGACCGCGTGGGCCCACGTTTAAACGACAGGCCATTGTAGGCTCGGCCCCTTCGACTTCTCGTCAGTATCGACGGCCTCCCGGGCGTTCAGCAGTTAATAGTCGCCCACAGGGACAAGCCGCGGCAAACAAGAGGCCCTGGTCTCGCAAGCCGGCTAAACCAGTCATCAAGTCAGATTCATGAAGGGGCGCCCCCACTCTCTTGGGTGGGGGGGAGGCTTCAGTTTTTCTCCGAAGTCTGGAAGGCCAGAATTCCCGACGCTTGGGTTCGGTCCGTAGTAGCCTCAGGCTACAAACTAGAGTTTCGAGAAATCCCCCCTCCTCATTTTCAGGGGTCAAGTCTTCCAAGCGACCCGTTAAAGAGGGCCTCTCTCGTAAAGGCGTTGGATCGCCTCTTGCTCCAAGGAGTAATTGTAGAAGTACCAACCCAAGAAAGGGGTCTGGGATTCTACTCCAACCTTTTTGTTATACCAAAACCCAATGGCGACGTCAGGCCTATATTAGACCTCAAACGCCTAAATCGCTTTCTAAGGATTCAGACCTTTCGTATGGACTCCATACGTTCAGTGACAGCCAGCCTGCATCAGGGCGACTTCCTAGCATCTATAGACATAAAGGATGCATATCTGCATGTGCCGATTTACCCAACACATCACAAGTTTCTTCGTTTTACGATAAACCAAAGTCATTACCAGTTCGTAGCCCTCCCTTTCGGGTTGGCAACAGCTCCACGGGTATTCACAAAGGTGTTAGCCCCGGTGCTAGCCGTCCTAAGGACAGAAGGCATCTTGGTCCTAGCATACCTGGACGATCTCCTGGTTATCGACAGTTCAGCTTCCAACCTCAATCATGCAGTAGTCCGCACAGTGCGGCATCTAGAAGAGTTCGGGTGGATTGTGAACCAAGAAAAATCAAGGTTACAACCCACAAGACAGTTGGAATATCTAGGCTTTCGGTTAGATACAGAATGCCAGAGGGTATTTTTACCTCAAAAGAAGATCAGGTCGTTGATTCAAACGATTCAAATAGTCTTAGGCAAAAAGAAGCCGACTATTCGCCTATGCATGCGACTGCTGGGGAAGATGGTGGCCGCCTTCGAAGCAGCGCCCTATGCCCAGATCCATACCAGAATTCTGCAAGCAGCTATTCTCTCTGCTTGGAACAAGTCCATACAGGCATTAGACCGTCCATTAGTTCTTTCTCCAGGAGTCAGGCACAGCCTGTACTGGTGGCTGATCCCT
Source organism: Rana kukunoris (assembly GCA_029574335.1). Lineage (NCBI taxonomy): Eukaryota > Metazoa > Chordata > Amphibia > Anura > Ranidae > Rana > Rana kukunoris. The sequence continues at coordinate 273,406,289 of CM056059.1, read as the reverse complement.
CAAAAATTATCAAAAGGGAAAACCTTTTGCCCCATCTCGTGGAAAATAGTAACCACAGATGCCAGCCTAACAGGTTGGGGGGCAATCTTAGGAAAACGGACCCAGCAGGGACAGTGGTCAGAGGCAGAAAGTCTGCTTCCCATCAATGTCCTAGAGATCAGAGCTGCTCGGTTGGCCCTGGTCGCCTGGACTCTTCCCCTGCAGGGTCTGCCAGTAAGGATACAGTCCGACAATGCCACGGCGGTGGCATACATAAACCACCAGGGGGGCACAAGGAGCCTGGCGGCTCAAAGGGAAGTAAACCTAATTTTTTCATGGGCCGAAGCCCATGTACCCTGCATCTCAGCAGTGTTCATCCCAGGGATAGACAATTCTCAAGCAGATTTTTTGAGTCGTCAACAGTTACTCCCGGGAGAGTGGTCTCTTCACCCCCAGGTATTCCAAGAGATTTGCCAAAGATTCGGAGTTCCCGATGTGGACATCATGGCAACAAGATTCAACAAGAAATTGGACAAATTCGTATCCCGAGCCAGGGACCCCTCGGCCTACGGGACCGATGCGTTGGTTTGTCCCTGGCACCAGTTTTCTCTCCTGTATGCGTTCCCTCCACTACAGATGATTCCCCGCCTTCTACGAAGGATCAGGGTGGAGCGCAGGCCGGGGATCCTGGTGGCCCCAGCCTGGCCCAGAAGGGCTTGGTACGCACTCATCGTGAGGATGTCAGTAAGGGCACCGTGGCCACTCCCCCTGCGCCCAGATCTGCTGTCTCAGGGCCCGATCTACCACCCTGCTTCACAGCAGCTAAATTTGATGGCTTGGCGGCTGAATCTCTAATTCTTAAGGGCAGAGGCCTCTCTGCCCAAGTCATATCTACGTTAATTCAAGCTAGAAAGCCAGTCTCTAGAAATATCTATTACAGAGTCTGGAGAACCTATGTGGAGTGGTGCGAGTCTCAAGGAGGGCATCCTCGCAAGTTTTTATTGACAAGATCTTGCGATTCCTCCAGGTTGACGTTGACAAGGGGTTAGCTCTTAGTACTCTAAAGGGGCAGGTGTCTGCCTTATCGATATGGTTTCAAAGGCCTTTGGCCACACATTCGCTTGTGAAAACCTTTTTGCAGGGGGTCTTGCATGTAAATCACCCTATTAGAGCTCCCCTCTGCCCCTGGAATTTAAATCTGGTCTTGTCAGCTTTACAAAAGCAGCCGTTTGAACCTCTGACAGAAATCCCTCTTGTGCTGCTAACCCGAAAGTTGGTTTTCTTGGTGGCTATGGCTTCGGCCAGAAGGGTCTCCGAGCTGGCAGCCTTGTCTTGCAGGGAACCGTACCTGATTCTGCATAAGGACAGAGTGGTTCTGCGGCCTCAGCCTTCTTTCCTTCCTAAGGTCATATCCAGTTTTCACTTGAATCAGGACCTAGTCCTACCATCTTTCTTTCCTACTCCCCAGTCCAGAGAGGAAAGACTGCTTCATACTTTGGACGTGGTCCGAGCCATGAGGGTCTATCTCAAGGCTACAGAAAAGATTCGGAAAACAGATGTGCTTTTCGTTCTCCCGGATGGCCCCAAGAAGGGTCAGCCGGCTGCCAAGTCTTCCTTGGCTAGGTGGATTAAGCAGCTGATTTTTCAGGCCTATGGTCTGAAGCGCGTTCCACCGCCCTTATCAGTTAAGGCCCATTCTACGAGGGCCATGAGTGCCTCTTGGGCGGCACACCATCAGATCTCTATGGCACAGGTTTGCAAGGCGGCAACCTGGTCTTCCGTACATACGTTTACTAAATTTTATAAGTTGGACGTCACAAAGGCTGCGGACGCAGCATTTGGGCAGGCGGTCCTACGGGCAGCAGTATAGAATCCTCTGGCCCGGTTCACGCCCCTTTTTTTCTGTTGGTGGAGCTATTTTACCTCCTGATATATTTTCTGTTTGGCTATTTTTGGCCTTACGGTCTCCCTCCCTTCATGGAGCATTGCTTTGGGACATCCCATATGTAATGACTATGCGCTCTGTGTCCCGTGATGTACGATCAAGAAAAAGGGATTTTTAATAACAGCTTACCTGTAAAATCCTTTTCTTGGAGTACATCACGGGACACAGAGCTCCCACCCCTCTTTTTGGGGAACATTGTGTAACCTCAGAGAAATTGCTTGCTACAAAACTAGAGCACTCTCAGTGGGAGGGGGTTATATAGGGAGGAACTTCCTGTGAAGTTGATTACACCAGTGTCCACACCTGAAGGTACCCATATAACCCATATGTAATGACTATGCACTCTGTGTCCCGTGATGTACTCCAAGAAAAGGATTTTACAGGTAAGCTGTTATTAAAAATCCCTTTTTTTTATTATTTTTTGAGTAATTTTACCTTTGGTAAAGGAATCTCTCTGGGTGGCAGTGGATTTGTGAAAATATCTGTTTAGCAGGTGTGAACAAATGAGGTTAATCATTTAGTGGAGACAGCCTAGTGCACACTGATACAGCCCAGCCACCCATCCCTCTCTGTGAAGGAGACTCCTCAGAAAAACCCTTCTCACTAGCTGTAGCAAACAGCACGGAATCCTCTGGCTTTCTAAGTTTTATATTCAGGCAATACCTAACTCCCACCCAACAGAAAAACACAGGGAAGGCATGATAATACAGCAGCACCACAGCCCAGGAAATGGTAAGCTCTTTAAGCCTTAATCTGCCTGCATAGCTCCTACACATAGAGCGTCCAGTGTAAGAAAAAGGAACTACCTTTATTGTTCTACACCTTCCAGGTCCAGGAGAGGCTTGAACCTGGGTGGGTTGGTTTGGCAGGGTTTTTTTTTTCTTGTCTGCAGCTTCTTTCTTTCAACGAGTCTGGTGGTCTGGAGTCCGACCAAAAAAAAGAAACAAGGGTAAGGGAGGAGGGGCCCCCTATTTATCAGCTAAATAAAGGTGGTACTGAAAGACCGGAGGAAGGGGTTAACCCATTGTGTGCTGACATGAGGCTGGCCAGGAAAATAGGATTTTTTAATACAGCTTACCTGTAAAATCCTTTTCTTGGGAATACATCACGGGGCACAGAGCACCCACCCCTTTTCGTAGTTTAACGTGGAACACTTATTGCTTGCTACAAAACTGAGGTTCTCTCCATTTTGCGAGGGGTTATATATGGGAGGAACTCAATTTTAATTGGGTTTGCCAGTGTCCAATCACCTGTGGTGACTACATAACCCATTAAGTAATTAAGGCTCTGTGTCCCGTGATGTATTCCCAAGAAAAGGATTTTACGGGTAAGCTGTATTAAAAAATCCTATTTTTTCTTTACATAGTGGTTGTTTTGGACTACACCTCCCAAAGTTCTCAGCACTATGCATAGGAGTGTATGTGCTTGCTTAGCTTTGGCTCTCCCACTGCAGAAGAGAATAATGCAGCATAACTTCAGTGGGAGTCATTTATGAAAGGCAAATCCACTTTGCACTACAAGTGCAAACAACAAATGCACAGTGCACTAGAAATTGCAATTGGAAGTGCAGTCGTTGTAAATCTGAGGGGTAGATCTGAAATGAGGGGAAGCTCTGCTGATTTTATCATCCAATCATGTGCAAATTAAAATGCTGTTTTTTATTATCCTTGCATGTCCCCCTTGGATCTACAGCGACTGCACTTTCAGTGCAATTTCAAGTGTTCTTTGCACTTGTAGTGCAAAGTGGATTTGCCTTTAGAAAAAAAAAAAAAAACATTGGGCCAGATTTAGAGAGAATTAGATTAGTGTAGAGTAACAGAAATTCTCTAAGCCGCTGTTTTTTACCTGGCTCTACGTGGAATCCCGGTAGATTTTGTCCAGTAAATGACGGCGGCGTAGAGTATTTCTCCCGGCGCAAGCCATCTACGCGAGTAGGGGGCGTGAAGCATTTAAAATAGGCGCGTTCCCGCGGCGATCGAACTGCGCATGCTCCGTTCAGAAATTTCCCACCGTGCATTGCGCGAAATCACGTCGTTACGTCATTCGTTGTTTAAGTAGCGTCGTTTACGGACATTTCTATTCCCGAACGACTTACGTAAAAAAAAAAAAAAAAAATTAAATTCAATGCGGGAACGACGGCCATACTTAACATGGGCTACGCACCGTTAGACCAGCAAAAAGCTGGTCTAACAGTACGTAAAAAAAAATAGACGTAAGCGATTGCGAAGACCGCTCGTATCTTCGTGGATCGCCGTAAAAACTCATTTGCATATCCCGACGCATGAAAACGATGCAAACTCCTCCCAGCGGCCGCAAAAATATCGCAGCGTAGATCCGAAGGCTTACGAAGACGTAAGCCTCTCGGATCGAAGCCCGAAGCCGCCGTATCATGGTTTGAGGATTCAAACTAGTGATACGGCGCGCAAAATTTGAAATTACTCCTGTCTAACACCAGTTAGACAGGTGTAATTGCTCTGTGAATCTGGGCCATTATCTTTTTCTGTGTATTGTTGTCGTCCAGACTTGGCTACAAAAGAATTGGTAAGCTACAATATAATAAATGTTTGATTTTGAGTTTAATACCACTTTAATATAGACTGTGTCATTCCCTAGAAAATGCCAGCTACATTTCCCCACCAGTTTTTGCATGATTGTTATAGTACTGTATGAGAATTATAAAAAAATAACCAAATACATCTGTGAATAATTTTTTGTATAGAACATTTTATTGATTGTTTTCTGACAATGAGATTATTTTCAGCAGAATAGATTTGTATACTTCAAAATTCTGTTCAGATAGACTTAAAGTACTGTTATATTAATGAAACTGTAGGGAGTTTAACACCTGGGGGCTAATTTAATGTGCAAAAAGCAATGACTTGCAACTGCTGAAAAAAAAAACATCAACTTTCATCAGTTCAGACATATGGAGAATGAAAGAACTCTGATTTGTCAGTAACTTCATTTTGCACATTGCATGGTCTGCTTGTGCCTCCTTAAATTAAGTCACAATGGGGTAGCAAATTTGTACATATTTTGTTAAACGGCATTGTAAATAGTGGCTTCATATAATATTAAAATGTCACATTTTTGCAGAAGGTATTTATTTATCTGACCTGCAACTTACTTTTTACTTATTGCTATTATGTTTGCTGAATCAAGGTCAATGAGTATCACATGTACCTTAAAGTAGAACTTTACCCAATAAATAAAAAATTGTGAACAAGTAGGATTTTTAATGCAGAAGAGACATGCTATGTCTGTTCTCCATTAAAGTATTATTTTCTGTTTGTTTGCAATGAACTCTGCACACGCACAGGAGTGATGTCACCGAAAACCAATCAAAATGGAAGAAAATCAGAATCTGTTAGAAGACCAGCCAAAGATGTCAGCAGCCGGCAAGGGTGTCAACACCACATTGCTAGAGTGGAGCTTAATATAGTTCCACTTTAAGCTTTATCAGTCCATATATTTATACGTTTTTTGCTAATGGGCACTGGTTTATCAATGCAAACAATTATTTACTCTGTTCAGATGCTAAAGAAGTGAATTTAAAACTGGACTCCAGGCAAACAGATAATTATACAGATGACTATAAGAGCAGGTTTACTTGCAGAAAGATTTGTATTGCTTTCCATCCAATCTGATATTTACACAGTTCTTCCACACATCACAGCCCTATGCCCCTACAGTTTTTTTGTCCGTTTTATTTATCTGTCCATTTGGATAGGAGACAAGAGGATATATCTCCATTGTGAGAAAACAAGTGTCCCTGTTGGAAGATTTATCTCTTTTTCCAGGATTGTTTTTCCCCTACTTACAGTTCTTGTGACAATGGTTACCAGTGGGGACACTGACAGCTATCAAAACCTAACACCTTACCACACTACCCAATACACTTCAGGTAGCACTTACACGTCTAGTCTTTACCAAAGGATGTGACTGGACTTCCAAAAAGGAACCAACACACTGTTAAGTTCTCTCCTTTCATCAGTATGCTCCCTGTTAGCACATGAATACGGCAGCACAGCTGATTGGCTCTTTGTGCTGCTTCTCCAACTATCAGTTTGAGCTCTGTTGTATTATTGTCATTAAATTCAGATACTGACACTGCTTGCATTTAAAATACATATGTTTAATGATGAAATAATGCATACAGAGCTGCATTGATTTGTGTGTTATATCTGCCTGAAGTTCAGCTTTAAGGATATATATTCTTAAGGTTCAATTGACAATTTCAAATATGCCCTTTGCACAGTGTGCAAAAACAACATACTGCATGCCCTTGAATTAATTGTGAGATTCTGTCCAGTTTGCAAATAATTTAGAAACAGATGAACAGAACAGGACAATCCATTATATAACCAATAAATATTCACATTTATTGTCCTCTCACCTTCACAGGACTTCACAGGACCTGAGACATCTGGGCTTACAATTTTATTTTTTTTGTGCTGAAAAATTGAACAGTTTTTGAACCATAACAAGAACACACTAGACTTTTTTTGTGCTTTGCCAATGCATATTGGCTCACCGAAGGTTCATATAACATCACCTTTCAAATTCCCACTCTTTTTACCACTTTCAATGACCTATGGATGCATGACTGGATTTGCACTTTAAAAATGCATTTCTGCAATGTGCATGAAAAGCTAATCTAAGGTTATGTAAATACAATGCAAATAATTAATCATTAAAATGTATATATACACACTTTGGCCTTCATACAATGAAACATAGATGTTTCTAAATGAATGTGGGACTGAAAATGTATTTGGGCTTCATTCCCACATTTCACCTTCACTTTATATATTTCAATACTATTCAGTACAGCAGCAACACAAGTCCCAGAAAAGAACATTTGATAAAGCGCTTAACAATTACAATGACTGACATCTGATACCCAATAGGTGTTCCTTCTTTATGACATTCTAGACATCATCGTTACATAACTAGAGTCAGGCAATACAAGGTACATGTTAACGTTATTGTCAGTATTCATTTAAAATTGATAATATAGGTACAGAATATGTAAACAATGTAGACAGATAATCAAATTAAATAAAATATTTATTTGATTAATCCCATAAGAGACATTATTCACTGCCATTTGATTGACTAGCATATTTGACCAACAGAGTGTACATATACATTTTATTTGCCACTTTGATACATTTGCAGAAGGCCATCATTGCCTTTGGGTAAAAGACTGAGGTACAGGGGAGGGGTGGAGCTTGGGAATAGTTATGGGAAGCAGGGGAAGGTGGTTTTCTTTACAGATCACTCTCTCCATAGAGAGCACTGGAGAAGGACATATAATCCAGAGCTCCTGTGATAGAATCTGCACCTATGTATTTTGTCATGCGGCTGATGCAGTATTCAGCTTGTTCTGGGGGCAGCTCTCTGCGCAGCTCTTCAATGGTGATGAAGCTCTGTAATGCAAAGACATGGTCAGAAATGCAGTTCATTCTTTTCAATACATATACATTTTGATTGATTATTTCAGCATTTATTGGAAAGTAATTTTCAATGTGACTTCATTTTTTTTTTTAAATCAACTTGCATGTATTCATTTTATATTTCAATTTTACAATGTAAAAAAAATTCTCAGGTCCTCACAGTTTTTTCCCATCTTCCTTCCAAACCCACAAAACAGAAATTATAGTTTAAAATGAAGACATTAACACAGGTTTGCCTTGTCAACAGGCACTAGTCTATATTCTTTAGCAAACCATCTATAAGCAGTAGTGCTGACTTATCTCATGGTTTGCTGATTCATTAAGTAGGCTACATTCACACTTGAGCATAGCATATTCAGGTGACTTTTTTGTGTGTTTTAGGAGCATTTTTTTTTTTTGTGTGTGTTTTTGGAGCAATGCACAGGAGCTCCAGACCAGCCTCCCTGGCACTTCCAGAACCTGGATCAACAGTGAGGCCCAGGCTGGAGCACAGGCTGACTGGAGACCCGGAGTAAGAGGACTTGCAGGAGGCGGAGGCTGCCAAGGAGCCGCTGGAAGGAGCAGAACACCTTTGAGTTAGAGCACCTTCGTATCAAGAAGGAGACTTGGCCCTGCCTGCTGCTGACCATCAGGTACCAGGCATCCTACACATACTATACCTGCCTGCACAGGGGGACAGGTGGGGCAGAGGAGGAGACTGGAGATAGGCACAGAGGTGCGTAGTCTCTCTCAGCCCCCCCCTCTCTCTCTCTCCCTGTCTCTCAGCCCTCCTCTGTCTCACTCACCCCCCCCTCAGCTTCCCTTCTCTCTCTCAGCCCCTCTCACACTGCACCCCTCTCTTTCACCCCCTCTCTCTTACACTCTACCCTTCTCTCTCTTACTCCCCTCTGTCTCTTAGCCAACGCTTTGTCTCTAAGTCTATCAGCCCCCTCTGTCTCATTCACTCTTACTTTCACCCCCTTTCTCTCTCACCCACCCCCTCTCTCAGCCCTTTTTTCACACTCCACCCCCTCTCTCAGCCCCTCTTACACTCCACTCCTCTCTCTCTCACCCCCTATATCTCTCAGCCCCCCTTACCTCCCCTCTCTCTCACGCTCTCTATCTTACACTCAGCCCCTCTCACACACACACACCCCCTCTCTCAGCCCCCCTCTCTCTCAACTCCTCTGTCTCTCAGCCCCCGCTGTCTCTCAGCCGCCTCCTCTCTCTCTCTCTCCCAGCCCCCTCCTCTCACTCACTCCCTCTCTCTTACGTTCCCCGCTCATTTTCTCTCACCCACCTTTTTTTCACTCCTCCCTCTCTCACTCCTCCTCTTTCTTACCACCCTCCCTCTCTCCCAACCCCCTCTCACTCCTCCTCTCTCTCATCTCCTTTTTCAGTCTCACCCCCTCTTTCTCACTCCCACCCTCTCATGATATACAATAATGGATGTGGGGGGCCTTTTGGTGGGTGTGATTATTTTGGGGGGTGGGGAGGGCAGCATTACATTCTTTATTCTTGATTAAACCCTCAGTGTTGCTTAACCACTTCCCGACGGCCGTACGAATATATGCGGCCGTCGGGCGGTTCTGAATCTCTGACAGGACGCATATATGTTCCTGCCCACTAGAGGGCGCGCGAGCGCCGGCGGCGCGCGAGTGCCCGCTGCATTCCTGAGATACCGATGCGCGTGCCTGGCGGCCGCTATGTCCGCCAGGCTCTCGCAATCGGCGGTTAGAGGGACAAGACATGAATCTCTGTGTGTAAACACAGAGATCCATGTCCTGTCAAGGGAGAGAGGAGACCGATCTGTGTCTCATGTACATAGGGACACAGCATCGGTCACCTCCCCAGTCACCCCCCTTCCCCCACACAGTTAGAATACACCCAGGGAATACATTTAACACCTTCCATGCCCCCTAGTGTTAACCCCTTCACTGCCAGTCACATTTATACAGTAATCGGTGCATTTTTATAGCACTGATCACAGTATCAATGTGAATGGTGCCAAAAATGTGTCAAAAGTGTCCGATGTGTCCACCATAACGTCGCAGTCCCAATAAAAATCGCAGATCGCCGCCATTACTAGTAAAAAAAAATTATAAAAATTAATAATAATTCTGTCCCCTATTTTGTATGCGCTATAACTTTTGCGCAAACCAGTCGCTTATTGCGATTTTTTTTTTTTTTACCAAAAATATATAGAATAATACGTATCGGCCTAAATACGTATCGGCCTTTAAATGGGCTATTTATTATAGTAACAAGTAAAAAATATTGACTTTTTTTCAAAATTGTTGCTCTTTTTTTGTTAATAGCGCAAAAAATAAAAACTGCAGAGATGATCAAATACCACCAAAATAAAGCTCTATTTGTGGGGGAAAAAGGACGCCAATTTTGTTTGGGAGCCATGTCGCACGACCGCGCAATTATCAGTTAAAGCGACGCAGTGCCAGAAGCTGAAATTTCACCTGGTCAGGAAGGGGTATAAGTGCCCAGTAAGGAAGTGGTTAAAAGGTCTCCAAAGAAGTCCAAGAGCCCACCTAATTTTATTACAATGACCCACACAACCTCTTTCATGTAAATGATGCATCCAATCAAAAGTCAGGTAACTCTTATCTTGCTTGCACAGCAACAAGCGCTCACTGTTCACCACAGAGCCAGTTTCAACTGTTCACATACCGCCCTCATATCATGTGCAAATTTCAGCTTGCACACTTCTCAGCTTTAACATCCAAAACACAGGGTAGGTCTTGCCACCAAAGCCTCTTGCCTAATCTCCATTCAGATCAGATAGCTGCATGCCAGAAAAGCAGCCCCACCACCCTGCTAGTAATATAAATTTATAAAGGAGATGTCACACTTTTATATTACTTGAATACTTTACCAACCCTTACAAGCCATAAACATGTATGTGAATACATTTCTACTGACCTTGTCAGATGCCAGAATCTTAAATGAAGCCACGACTTGCTCAGCAGTGTCAGTTTCTGCTGTCTCACGAGTCATGAAGTCAATAAAGGCCTGGAAGGTTACAACTCCTGTGTTGTTAGCATCCACCAGAGTCATGATGCGGGCAAACTCAACTTCACCCTACAAAATGGAAAAAAAGTTGATATGAGCAATGCAGTATGTATAAAAAAAAAAGGAAAAATAAGAAAAAAATAAATAAAGTGTCATAACGCAGCACTGCTATATTAAAAAAAAAAAAATTTGGAGGCCAAATGAGAATCTTGTCTCAGAGAATACTACCTAGGGACAGCATAAGACAAATTTCTTACTCCGTCTATTGGTGTTTTAGCTACCACGTGCTATTACAGAAAATTAGGGGAGAAAATAATTATCTGCAGAACTGCAGTGCTTACTTGTTTGAAATGATAGAGCAACAGATACAGGGCACCTGGAAAGTATTTACAGCGCTTCACTTTTTCCACATTTTGTTATATTAGAGCCTTATTCCAAAATTAATTAAACTAATTTTCCTCATAATTCTAAAAACAATACCCAATAATGACAACGTGAAGTTTGTTTGCAATCTTTGCAAATTTATAAAAAATAAATCACAGCCTTTGCCATGACACGAAAAATTGAGCTCAGGTGCATCCTGTTTCCACTGATCATCCTTGAGATGTTTCAACTTGATTGGAGGCCACCTGTGGTAAAGTCGAATGGACATGATTTGGAAAGGCACACACCTGTCTATTCAAGGTCCCACAGTTAACAGTGCATGTCAGAGCACAAACCGGCCAAACTGAGTGATCGGGGGAGGAGAGCCTTAGTCAGGAAAGTGACCAAAAAGCCGATGGTCACTCTGATAGAGCTCCAGCATTTCTCTGTGGAGAGAGAAGAAACTTCCAGAAGAACATCCATCTCTGCAGCACTCCACCAATTAGGCCTGTATGGTAGAATGCCCAGACGGAAGACACTGCTCAGTAAAAGGCACAGGACAGCCCACCTGGAGTTTGCCAAAAGGCACCTGAAGGACTCTGGTCTGATGAAAAAGAGATTGAACTCTTTGGCCTGAATGGCATGCATCATGTCTGGAGGAAACCAGGCACCATTTATCACCTGGCCAATACTATCCCAGTGTCAGGAACTGGGAGACTAGTGAGGATTAGGGAAAGATGAATGCAGCAATGTACAGAGACTTCCTTAATAAAAACCTGCTCTAGAGCGCTCTGGACCTCAGACTTTGCCGAAGATTCATCTTTCAACATGACAATGACCATAAGCACACAGCCAAGATAACAAAGTAGTGGCTACGGGAAAACTCTGTGAATGTTCTTGAAAGGCATAGCCAGAGCCTAGATGTGAACATGAATAAACATCTCGGGAGAGATCTGAAAATGGCTGTGCACCGATGCTCCCCATCCAAGCTGAGGATGCTTGAGAGGTCCTGTAAAGAAGAATGGGAGAAACTGCCCAAAAATAGGTGTGCGAAGCTTGTATCATCAAATGCAAAAGACTTGCGCATGTAATTGATGCCAAATGTGCTTCAACAAAGTATTGAGCAAAGGCTGTCAATACTTATGTACATGGGATTTTGTTTTTATTTTTAATAAATTTGCAAAGATTTCAAACAAACGTTTTTCATGTTGTCATGATGGGGTAGAATTTTGAGGAAACTAATTAATTTAATCCATTTTGGAATAAGAACAAGGAAATGGCAATAGGGGCAGGGAAGTGGGACTTTATAAGAAACAAAACACTGGGGCAGGATGAGTCAGTCAATATGATAAACACAATATTTAATAGTAGCAGCATCAAAAAATTATGTACTATACTCAATATTGCTACTATTAAATGTTGTATTTATCATATTGACTGACTCATCCTGCCCCCAGTGTTTTGTTTCTTATAAAGTCCAACTTCCCTGCCCCTATTGCCATTTCCCTTTTCATGTATCTAGGGATGGAGACCTGTGCACTATTTAGTCATGGTCTCATATAAAGTCCCAACAATCTTTTTCTTCATTTTGGAATAAGGCTGTACCATAATAAAATGTGTAAAAAGTGAAGTGCTGTAAATACTTTCCAGATGCACTGTATAGTCTCTAGTAACTAGGGCTTAGGTCAAGATAATTCCAGAAATACAATGTCACATTACATTGCATTTCTGTTTCATTGGCACTTGATGACCTCCAAGATGAAGATAGGAGATACAGTGGGTCCTCAGTGAACACAACAAGGCTCCTCTACATGTTTCGTTGAAATCTACTGCTTCTTCAGAAGGAAGATACTTTTTTTTACAGAAGATCTGAAATCACAATAGCAGAAACATACATAATACCATAGTAATATTATGAAACAAGCATAGTATAACAAGTGGGAAAGGGGAGGACGGAACTGACACTTACCTGTATAGATCAAAACACATAAGACCAAGGCTGCAACGCCACTTATATTTCCCTACGGTGGGTAAGGAGGACAAATATTTGGTGGATATGTTGATGCTGAACAGCAACTATAAAAGAGTAGTAAGATATATACATAATAAATATAGATGGTATCCAGATATAGGACTTTCAATCAATTCTCTCTTTTTCTTTCATCCTAATTGATTAAAAGTCCTATATCTGGATACCATCTATATTTATTATGTATATATCTTACTACTCTTTTATAGTTGCTATTCAGCATCAACCTATCCACCAAGTATGTCCCCCATTATCGCCGTAGGGAAATATGAGTGACATTGTTGCCTTGGTGTGTGTTGATCTAACTGGTAAGCGACAGTTCCAATGTCCCCTTTCCCACTTGTTATACTATGCTTGTTTCATCACATTACCTTAGTACTATGTACGTTTCTGCTATTGTGATTTCAGACCTTCTCTTAAAAAAGAAGAAGTGGTAGATTTCCACGAAACATGTAGAGAAGCCTTGTTGTGTCCGCTGAGGACCCACTGTATATCCTATCTCCATCTTGAAGGTTATCAAGTGCCAGTGTAACACATGTATAGACCAATTTGAATACATTTATGTGTACATTTATATTTTTGTCTCTTTTGTATGTGGATTCTTTGTTACATGTGTATATAAATAAATAAATATTGTATTTTATCCCTTGTGTACATTGTTCAGGATACGGAGATAGCCCATTCCTTCCTTCCTTCTCTTGGAGAATAATAGGGGCATTGTCTCCTTTGAACTCTTCCATTGCTATTATGATGATGGTACCCCTTTACTGTATATGACTCCAGTTTTACAAGAGGCCTTTCTTTATTCTACATATTTGTTTCATCATCAGTAAAAAAAAAAAAATATGTTGCCAAACATTGAACAGAACCAGCTGTAGATCCACTATGTTCTAAATTGCAGAATGCCCCAACTCCAATAGCCATGCCCAAAGTATAAAAGAGTCTTACCAGATCATAACCCATAGAAATCAGGCAAGCACGGAAGTCATCAGGATCCATCATGCCATTCCTCTTCTGCAATCAAGTGAAAAAAACTATGTTACCAACAATGACTAAGATAAAATAAGAAGCCTTTTGATCAAGATGTGTGCATTGATAACAATTTCTGTCCAATTTGTTTTGCTAGGATCTTCAGGTACCGTCTGAATTTTTCACACAGATTTTGCTTACCCTGTCAAAGTGGTTGAATGATGCACGGAACTCATTCATCTGTTCTTGGCTAATGCCTTTAGCATCACGGGTTAGGATCTGGTTCTCAACTTCATTGATGGTCCTAGCAACTGTAGTGAGGAGTTGTTCCCATCCCACACGGATGTGCTTTAAGAAAGGTAAATGGTGGAGTTAGATTATGCTCACGTTATGATGATGTGGTTGACTACAAACTAATTCCAATAAGTTTATGTAATTAAATGGTGCACAAAACCATTATTGCATTAAAATATATTAGCGGTGACAGTAAATGGAAACAGAGCATGTGATAGCTTAATATATCCAGAAATTTGCCAGACTACTAAAGCGGTAAAATGTGGTAGAAAAGGAGTTCTAGTTTTAGAATTTTTACATCCAATTTATGGGCAGCCTTTCTCAGCCATTTTACTTTTAAGGGTCCCTTAAAAAAAATATATGCATAAATAAATTTATTCCAACACAAAATGTGCATTGGTGCTCAATGTAAACACTATCGGTGCATCAGTAATCTACTACAATTTTTTTTACTTTTAACAACAATGTCATTGAAACCTTGTTGCGAGATCCTGCTCTCAACCTAGTTGAGAGACATAGCTCTAAAGTCCTCCTTTCCTATATTCATCCCTGTCAGAGTTTAACCACGCACAGTTGTATATATACACTTCTACCTCTACACCCCAGCTCCTCCTACTTTCCTCTCTGATTAATTTTATTCTCCCAAATCCTTTATTCTTTCTATCACCCCAAAATACTTCACTCTTTTTATTCTCCTGCTCCTTTAACTGCAAGCCCTGCTGTATTGAATGCCTGAGATTGTGCCCAGAACAGAGGTGGACTACTATCGTTACTATTCATCTTCCCCATCCTACTCTTTCGCCTTTCATTGCTGTTTTATCTTTCTTACTGTGCTGGAAACCTGAAGTTTCTCCCATCTGTGGGACAAACTTCTGTGAGGAAACCTTCCCCCCTGTTCTGCTCCCTCGTTGCTCCCTGCCCTGCATTGTTGACAGTACAAGGATTCTGCATGGGACAAACTCAGTTAAAAACACAGCCTACTCCTCCTCAGTGGCGGTTCATCCATAGAGGGCACTGGAGCGCCGCCCCCTCTGGCTCTCACCACCACTGAGTCTAATAACATAGATTCATGCATTGCACGAATCTATGTTATTATCGCCGCTGCCGCTGTTATTCAGATGGTCGGCGCTCATGTCCGGCCATCTGAATAACGCCAGCTGGTTGGCTGTACGGAAATGTATATCAGAGCCAACAGCTCTGATAGGATTTCCCAGTACAGCCCTCGGGTCCCGGAAGCTTATTCTCGGAGCGCACAGACTGTACGCCCCTTGGATAAGATGACAGCCGTCTCAGCCAATCAGGTTGGCTGGTTCTGGCTACCGGTAACCTGATTGGCTGAGACGCCTGTCAGTCATCGAGGGCGGGAGAAGACATGCCTGACTCCAGTAAAGGTAAGTGCCGGGAGGGGAGGGGAAGAGAGCAATTTACAGGGCACAGTGGGGACAATTGGCACAGCGGCGACCATTGGCACAGCGGCGACCATTAAAGGGCACAGTGGTGACAATGGATGGCACAGTGGCTGGTTTAATGGCATGGAACAGTGGTGACAA
This sequence comes from Rana kukunoris, assembly GCA_029574335.1. NCBI lineage: Eukaryota > Metazoa > Chordata > Amphibia > Anura > Ranidae > Rana > Rana kukunoris. The sequence continues at coordinate 273,390,698 of CM056059.1, read as the reverse complement.
TTGATGGCACAGTGGCTGGTTTAATGGCATGGCACAGTGGTGACAATTGATGGCACAGTGGCTGGTTTAATGGCATGGAACAGTGGTGACAATTAATGGCACAGTGGCTGGTTTAATGGCATAGCACAGTGGTGTGAATTGATGGAACAGTGGCTGCATTTGATGGCATGGCACAGTGGTGCAAATTGATGGCACAGTGGCTGCATTTGATAGCATGGCACAGTGGCTGCGTTTGGGCACAGTGAGACTGCAATTTTTTTTTCCTTTGCGCCCCCCCCCCCCCCCCAAAAAAAATTTTGAGCACCGGCCGCCACTGCTCCTCCTCCTACCCTTCCATTCCTAAAACCATCTCTCTCTCTAGCAAAGAACCCTAGAGTTGCCTGGAAACCACAGTTGAGAAACCCTGGTCTAGGCAGTATGATAGGTCCTGAACACAAAGGAATTCCATCCAAAACTTTTCTGTCTCAGAGAAATAAAAATAAAAAGATTGTCCCTTACTTCCATACTGTAATTTGTGTGTTTGTTGTCAAAGATAAGAGACTCTTGGATGAGTTGATGATCTCCCTCCAGTTTGTCAATGTTGGACTTATAATTGATGATATTCTGCTCATATTGCTTGAGATGATTCATCTGGTCTTCCAAGGAACTGCTAATGTCTATAGATATGCGACCAATCTCCTAAACAGGAATGAAAATAAAATGCTCATAAATATTTCTCCTGTAATTTAAAATATAATTATATAACAATGACAGAAAAATGCATAATTAGAGTTTTTTATTATTAACCTATTATGACTGGTTTAGAACTTACTTATCTGAAGAATAACAACTTTTAAACTTACCTCCATCTTGGTCTGGATCCAAGGTCCAATAACATTAGCTTGTGCAGCAAATTGGCGACGCAATCGTTCATTAGCCTGTTGACGGGCAAGCTCTTCCTGCAGGGTTTGGTCTCTGTGTGGAACCAGTTGCTTTGCCTGTTGAAATCAAATGAGAAATACTGAGTGGCAAAATCTTCTATTAAAAATGAAGTAAGTTCTTAAAGTGGAACTTTCCCCCGAACTAAAATGCCACTTTGCCCAACATTTTTGGTAGTTATTTTTTTTTTGGGGGGGGGGGGGGCAAGGAACGGGTACCTATTTCTGGCAGGTAACTGCTCTTATTTACACTGAGTTCACCCCCACCTCCAACCTGATGTGACACGCCATAGGTCCTAGGAGAATGCAGGTCCATTTAATGCGACTCACAGAGGCACAGTGAGAAGCCAACTGTGAAGCTGCAGGGAGTCAAAGACAGCTTCCCACATCCAACATAGCAGTGCTGGGAACCAGAAACAGACCAGGTGAGGACAATGCTGGATCCCTGCACAGATGAGTGTCTACAGTGTTTATAGCTGCTGAATAAATGTTTGTGTTAACTGACTGAATATCCTCTTTAAAAACCAATTCTAGGCAACAAGTGAGACCTGTAAGATCCTGTTATCCAGCAGGCAAAGTTTTACTCAGAAAGTCCACATATTGTCTTTAACCAGAATCAGGTATAGCCTGCTGTGGCATGAATCCAGAGAATTCCATATAGAGTCACTTAAAGTGTACATTCTGAATAACCTTTTCTCTCTGCTGCCTGTATCACAAATCTCAATCAAACATCCAATGAAAGCATTGTTCTGACTGGTGGGTGTAAGGCGCCGTACACACGGCCGAGGTTCTCGCTGAAAATCAGCGAGAACCTCGCTGGAATGCACATTCCAGCGAGGACCTCGGCCATGTGTACGGTCTCGGCGAGTTTCCCGTCGGGAAGCCCGTCGAGCCGAAATAGAGAGCACGCTCTCTATTTCCTCGACGGCCCGCCTGGAAGAATGGCTGGTTGCCATTCCCGACGGGCGGGTCGCCGAATTCGACGGCCGGGAGAGAACCTCGACGGGCGGAACGATGTGTTCTGCCCGTCGAGGTTCTCTGCCGTGTGTACGGCGCCTAAGAGCTTATTAGTAGGAAGAATTATATATTAGGCCTTCAATAGCAAGAGACTTGCATTTGGTGAAAATGAGTACAGTTCTGCTGTACCACCCTAAGTGGTTCTTAGGTCACATGATTTCTGTCTGAAAAGACGGGTAGGCATGCACTACAGCAATCAATAAAATTGTAAGTGTATTTGTTTTTCAGCTAAAAAAATAGGATTTTTTATAACAGCTTACCTGTAAAGTCCTTCTCTTGTAGTACATGATGGGACACAGAGCACCATAGTCATTACTATGTGGCTTATACGCCACCTATAGGTGAATGGACACTGGCACACCCAAGACAGAAAGTCCCCCCTATATAACCCCTCCACTACAGGGAGTATCTCAGTTTTGTAGAAAAGTCGTATATTTTATATATATATATATATATATAAATATAAATATATATATATCCCAGAAAGAGGGGATTGCCCTCTGTGTCCTGTGATGTACTACAAGAAAAGGATTTTACAGGTAAGCTGTTATAAAAATCCTATTTTGTTTATTGTACATCACGGGACACAGAGCACCATAGTCATTACTATGAAGGATGTCCTAAAGCAATGCCATCTGAGGGGAGGAACACCCAAATAAAGACAGGCTACCATCAGTCGCGAGGACCTATACTGCTGCTTGCAGCAAACTGCACCCAAAGGCGGCATCCTCTCGCCATCTTACATCCACCCGATAGAATTTTGTAAACATATGCACTGATGACCAAGTAGTGGCCTTGCAAATCTGATTCATAGACCCGGACCAAAGAATGCGAAGCAAGCGGCCTTTAAAAAAACACTGACAGGGCCGAAACCTGACCCTTAATTGTGCTCAAGGCCAGCTTCATTTCTACCCCCAAATATAGAAAGGTAAAAATTCTACCTATGACATACTTCTGAGGATCCCATCCTTTGGTTTGACATCAAGAAACATAGGCTCTCCAGACCCTATAATAAAGGATCCTGGAGGTCGGCTTCCTTGCATTAATCAAGGTAGTCACTACTGAACCTGAAAGCCCCTGATTCTTTATAATGTGGGCTTTAATAGCCAAACCGTTTAATTCAGCAAATGTAAGGCAGGATGGAACACCGGCCCCTGTGACAGCAGGTCCGGGCCATACAGAAGAGACCGAGGACTCACTACTGCCATCCTTACGATTTCTGCATACCAGGATCTTCACCAGCTTCTGTTCCTCTTTAATTATGCAAAGAAGCCGTGGTAGTAGCTGAACGGGGAGGGGGCACATAAATCTGAGAAAACTGATCCCACTGGGTCACCAATGCATCTGTTCCGTATGCGAGTGGATCCCTTGTCCTTGACACAAAGTTGTCCAATTCCTGTTGAACATGGATGGAAACAGATCTATGTCTGGGGTATCCCATTTTAGGCATATGACCAGAAATAGGTCGGGATGTAGAGCCCATTCTCCCAGGGAAATTTGTTGATGACTCAAAAAATCCACCTGCCAATTCTACTCTACTCTACTCCTGGAATGAAGACTGCAGATAGGCAAGGTACATGCTCCTCTGCCCAGGCTAGAATATGATTCACTTTCTTCTGGGCTGCCCGGCTTCTGGTTCCCCCTTGGTGATTGATATAGGCCATCACAGTGGCATTGTCGGACTGTATCCTGATGGGGCATCCCCGCAAACCTGAAGTCCAGGCTTTTAGGGCCAGACAAGCCGACCAAATCTCTAGGATGTTGATGGGCAAGGTCTTTTTGGAGTCTGACCACTTCCCTTGGACAGTGTTTTTTTTATAGGACTGCACCCCAGCCCAAGATGCTGGCATCTGTTACTACCTTCCAGGTAACTGGCATGAAGGAATTCCCCTTTTTCAAATTCTTGGTTGTCAACCACCAATTGAGACTCTGGCACACCCTTAGGGTCAGAGACATGGGGTGATCTAAGGTTTGGGTCTCCTTGTTCCAGGTGGACAGAATTCTGTTCTGCAATGGCCTTGAATGAAACTGGGCATAGGGAACTGCTTATATTTAGACCAAGATACTCCAGCCTCCTTACTGGACGCAGGAATGATTTTTCTAAGTTGAGAATCCAACCCAGGTGTTCCAGGTACTTGACCGTGCTGGACACACCCTGGTTCAACCATTATACTGACGGTTCTACTAGCAGCAGGTCGTCCAGGTAAGCCATTACCGCTATACCCTGGCCCCTTAGTCTTGCTGTAACTGGGGCCAGAACTTTCGTAAATACCCAGGGAGCGGTGGCCAACCCGAAGGGTGTAGCCACGAACTGAAAATGACAGTGCTCTACCGCAAAATGCAGAAACTTTTGGTGAGCTTGAAAGATTGGCACATGGAGAGATGCATCTTTTATGTCTAGTGACACTATAAACTCTTCTCCCTGCAAGGTGGAAATGACTGACCGGATTAACTAATGAGAAAGCAACGGATGCTTAGGAAACTATTCAGATCTTTGAGATCTAGAATGGACCTGACATTTCCATTTGGTTTTGGAATGGTGAGGAAGTTTGAATAAAACCCCATGCCCCACTCTTCTGAGGGGGTCTCTATGAATACACCTTGAGACATCAACCGGTCTAGTGCCAGAAACAAAGACCTTCTTTTCTCAAAGGGGAACGTTTGAGTTTAAAAAGCGAACCGGAGGGAACTGTTGAAACCTTATCTTGTAGCCTAGGGTTACCACAGAGATGACCCATCTGTCTAGGATCTCTTCTTGCCAAGCCCCTGAGAACCACATAAGTCTTACCCCCACCTGATTGAGTGGGAGCACCCCATCATAAGGAGGACTTGGGGCTCTGTTTAGCAGGCTTCTGCCCCCAGGGCTTCTTCTGGCCTTGTGCTTGGGACTGAGGCCTACCCTTTGATCCGGATGGCAGATGCCATCGTGACTGTCTGGAGGCAGACGCTCCTGGCACCAGAGAGGATGCCTGTTTTTTTTTAAATCAGAAAAGCGTTTATTAAACAAACAACAGACATGTTGCAAACACATCGTACAGTACAGCTCACACAAGCACTTGTAAACAGTAACAGATCACCGCCTAGGCAATTATACTTTGTCACGTACATTACCCCTCAATCTATAGCCTCTATATGGGTACTTCAGACATGTCCAGACGAGCAGAGGGATACCCCGTAGCTGTGGCCAACCCACAGTACAATGCCCAACAGTGATATGAATACCTTGAGAAACAGGGTCCCAACTCAGGACGAAAGCACTCTGCCGGGGGGGGGTCACATCATCCCAAGTACCACGTTCCCTCTCCCACCAAGGACCCGGCCCTTACCCAAGCAAACGGTCCATTATCAGATCTACCGGGGCCAACCCTGGCACTGCCAACCACCTTGCCCAGACCTTTTCAACATTTTTCACACACCCCCTATGTTGATATATATATTTCTCCAGTCTAATTGTGTCTCCCATGTGATTCCGCCATTCCCTCACAGTGGGGGGTTCCTCCGACTTCCAGTGCCGCAGAATACGTTTTCGCGCCTGAAACAGGGCCCTCAGTATCCCCAGCCTAGCTGGATCCTCCTCCGCCACGTTATCAATGATTCCCAGCAGGCACAGCTTAGGATGTGGAGCTAGTTGCACCTGGAATACATGGTTGACAGTGTCCAAGACCTCCGTCCAATAAAGATGCAATTTGGGACACCTCCATAACATGTGGATCAGGTCACCATGATCCCTCTTGCACCTAGTGCAGGCGGGGTCCTCTCTCACCCCCATTGCAACCAGCCTAGCCGGTGTGTAATGCACACGCAGCAGAATATACAGCTGCGACATCCTTTGGGCCACATTCAGAGAACTCAGGGGAATTGCCAAAAGAGCCTCTTCCCATTGGTCCTCCTCAAATACTCCCACATCCCTCTCCCACTTTGCTATGATGCCTGCCGTGTTGTCAGGAAGAAATTTACTAAGGAGCATGGAGTAACTGCAGGATATGAAACCTTTAAATGAGGTCATGTCTCTCAAGTAGTTGAAAATTGGTGTGGCGCTCTGTACCCACTCTCCCCCCCCATCTGGGTTCTGACAGCATGTTGGAGTTGAAAATAATAAAACTGCATAGATGCAGGGAGCTGAAAGTCCACCCTCAGCTCCGCAAATGGGCGCAGCTTACCATCCCGGAAAATTTGCCTCACATAAGTAATCCCATACCGCTGCCATTTCTTACCGTATTGTCATTTTTCCAGCTCTGGGTAACGTTTATTCCCCCAAATGGGGCTATATCTAGTGAAACCTTCCACCTGTTGCAATGTTCTAGTTTTATTCCATATTTTTTGCATTAGGTTATAAGTAGGGAACAGCTTATTAGACTTGGCAAATTTCAGCGCCTCTAAGCCCTCCTCAACCTCCCCTCCTGTTACCGAGCCAAACAATTGTGCCATAGGGTCCACCAGGTTCAACACTGGTTTACCGGGGGGACTTAACACCCTAGCAAGGTGTTGGAGCTGGGAAGCCAAATAATACAGCCACGGATTCGGGAGAGCAAGCCCCCCCACCTCCTTTCACCCTCGCTGTCGAGTTTAACCATATAAGGGACCTGGACATTGAGTTAATAACCCTGAACTGCTTAAGGGGGACAACCATAGGAGAATTGTGTAGTACATAAAGGAGCTGTGGCATGAGGATCATTTTTATCAGATTGACCCTTCCCACCGGGGACACCTTCAATCTGGACCAGACCTTCACCCTGTCCCTGCATCGATTCAACAGTGGGGACAGATTCAGGGCAATATACTCCAAAGGGTTAGGCGCAAACTGTACCCCCAGATACTTAAATTTCATGGTCACTGGAATATCCAACAAATGTGTCAACTGCGGGTCTGGCTTCCTGTCTAAGAACATGAGAGAGGACTTGGTCCAGTTAATCACCAGGCCAGAGTACTGGCCAAAGACCTGGACAACCTCCATTGCTTCCCTCAGAGACGACTCAGTGTCCCCCAAAAGAAGCATGGTGTCATCGGCATATAGCATGCATTTTTCTTGCTGCTCCCCATATTGAAACCCTCTAATACCTGCGTGGGCACGAATCCGGGCTGCCATAGGCTCTATGGCCAGCGCAAATAGCAGAGGGGACAGGGGGCAGCCCTGTCTGGTGCCCCGGAAAGGGTCAAAATATGGCGATACCCTACCGGACTCCCTAATAGCTGCTCTTGGGGAACTATACAGTAACTGTACCCAGGCTATTAAATTAAGCCCAAATCCGAATTTATGTAGAATGGCCCACAAATAAGACCATTCGATACTGTCAAAGGCCTTATGTTCGTCTAGGGAGAACAGAGCCCTGTCCCCTATGTTGTCTGAGATAGTTTGCATATTCACAAACAGCCTGCGCAAATTAATAGCTGTGGACTTCTGAGGCATGAACCCTGCCTGGTCAGAGTGTATTATGGACGATATAGCAGTGTTTAGCCGCAGGGCCAACACTTTGGCCAATATTTTCACATCTGCCTGCAAAAGGGATATTGGCCTATAAGAACCCGGGTCTAAAGGGTCTTTCCCTGGTTTCAGCAATAGGACAATTATGGCCTTGGTCATAGAGAGAGGTAGGCACCCGGTCGACTTAGCTTCATTAAACACTCCCAACAGTTTAGGTAGTAGTTGTTCCCCATACTGCTTATACACCTTCATCGGAAGGCCATCTTCCCCCGGGGCCTTGGAGTTGGGAAACATACCGGTCGCCACCTGTAGCTCCTTTAATGTCAAGGGTGCATCCAATTGTTGTCGGGCCATATCAGTCAAAGTAGGGAGGTCAATCCCGTCAATATAATCCCGAAGCGAATAGTCGTTGTAATTCTGTCGGGAGCGGTATAAGTCAGAGTAATATGAGCGAAGAATCGCCATAATGCCATCCGGGGAGTTAGTAATTCTTCCATCAGGAGCTCGCAGGGCACCAATGGAAGGAGGATGCCTGTTTGAATGAAGGACGTTTACCCCTCTTAACTGGCAGGAGGGTACTCTTACCACTTGTCATTTTTTGGATGTGCTTATCAAAATCCCCCCGAACAACCGTTCCCCATGAAAGGGAAAACCAGACAATAGCTTTTTACATGGAGACTTAGCTGACCAATTCTTCAGCCACAGAATTCTATGCATATGCACCAATAGGAGAGCAACGCGTGATACCGGATGAATAGAATCTTTAATAGCATCCACTGCAAAACACAAGGCCCTTGGGAACCGTTTTGATAACATGTGTAACCTCGTCCTTTAGGGCCATGCCATAATAGACCTTCATGGACTGGGTCCCTTTGTATATATGGTCCTTTCCCTTGGACCTATACAGTACCCTGCCAGAGCAACATTTTAGTATAGAATATGTGACCTAAGGAGCTGGATCCCAGGGTCCAGCCCTCAAAAGATAAGCATCATAGGCAGGACCTCAATCTTCTTCCTTGAGGTACTCCCTGTCGGGGAGGGGTTATAAAGTGGGGACTTCCTGTCTTGAGTGTGCCAGTGTCCATTCACCTATAGGTGGCGTATAACCCACATAGTAATGACTATGCTCTGTGTCCCGTAATGTACGATAAAGAAAGGTATTGTTAGGACCTGGGCTTGAACCTGGGACCTCTGGTGTATTTGGTGGTGACACTGCTTGCTGAGCCACCTGGAATGCTGGACAGCTCCTTAGACAGTTCCTTGGATAGTTCCTTGAATGATCTTGTCTTGAATCTTGTTTGCCTTGAACCCTTTGTTCCTCCAATGAACTTCCTGGTTGCCAGAATATTGTGCCTTCACCAGCCAATATCTTGCTCTTGTCTCTTGCTACCGACCATATCTTTGCTACCATTCGCTACCGACATTTGGCTCGTCCCCCGACTACGCTTCTGCTGAATCCCAACCTGCAACTATTTGTTACCGACTTTTGGCTCGTTCACTGACTACGCTTCTGCTTGATCCCTAACTATTATATCTGCTTCCGGACCCCAGCTTGCTCACCTCCTGATAGGGCTATCCTGAGGACTGCGACCTGGCACTAACACGCAGCAAAGCCCATCTCCACCATCAGGAGCTCTGGTGAATACCGGTTAGTGCCTAGACCCCGCACCTCAGGTGAACCTGTGTCATCAGCCAGGGTGACCTGTGCCTATACCTGCTCTGCTGCTATAGCTACTGGCCTCTGAGCTTGACTCCAGACCGTGACAGGTATGTTCTGTAAATGGGTACATCTAACAAATATAATGTAGGTGTTATCCCAACTTTCATCACTCTCTGAATTTCCAGGTTTAATTTTTAATTTTGACAGGAGTGTACCTTTAGAGCCCATTCACACAGGGGCAACACGACTTCTAGCACGACTTTGGGAGGCAAATTGGAAATGACTTGAGTATGAATCATCAGGCAACTTACAAGGCAACTTCAAGTTGCCTCCAGGACCGTACAAGGCGACTTCAAGTCACCTCCAGGACAGGAGGCCTTCCAGTGGCAAATCAAACAACAATCAGCTCTGTGGGAGGAGTTTGCCTGAGAAATGTATGTTATCTTCCTGTATTGTTGCTTCAAGTTAAGACAGTGATCCGACTTCTGAGGCGATTTCCATTGAAATCAATGGGTACAAGTTGCCTAGAAGTCGGATTGAAGTAGTAAAGGAACCTTTCCTGAAGTTGGAGCGAATTCAGTAGTGTACATTAAGACGGCTCCCATTCACTTCCATTCATTTTCTCGACCGCGCGACTTGGGGCGACTTGAAGTCGGATCCCAGGTCGCCCCAGTGTGAACCGGCTCTTAAGAAAGACACAACTACAACAAAACATAAATATAAATATGGTGTTTCTAGTACATTTAACTTTTGTTATGATATATACAGATTGCTACAATTTAGCTTCTACTATTTAGCTTAGGCTAATAAGATATCTTACTGTTATAACATGACAAACTTTAAATTTTATGCACTATTATGCTAATCAATGGAACTACAATTTCCATATTTACTTACCGTCTCCCACTTATTGGCAATATCGAGATGGGTAAGGTTGGTGTATGGGTTAATACCAGAAAGTTTAATTCCATAGGTCTGGGCAATTTTCTGAATCTCAGCCTGGATGCCCAAAATTGACATTTTCTCCTTGTCAGCTTCTGGAAGTGTGGCCTTGAACTGTTCATGTGCTGTGATCAGGCTCTGTGATAAAAATAAAAAAATACAGATATTACAGGGCACTCACTGACTGAATAACTATGTAACTAAATGGGTGAACAGAAGGATAATTGATAAGATAAAAACTGATCAATAAGCCAAGTGGACAAATGAAAAAAAAAAGTGAAATAGGCAATCAGTAACCCATATAAGACAGGATCCCAGGATCACAGTGATTACGAAAGTGCAGGTGCTGTTCTTCTTCCAGTGCAGGTGCTAAAAACTGTTTCCCCCAGCCTCTCACCTTATTAGGCTTAAAAATAAAAGCCTTGCTGCAATGTCTCTTTAGGAATGACTACTGCTCTCTTCTCATTGCTGTCACAGCTCCTTATTTCACATTCACAGCAGGCTTACACACACACAAGTTCCTGATGTGATCCAATAACCTACAGATCGAAAAGCTCCAAACACGGCCAGCCTCCTCACATCAGAGATGATGTGAGGAGGCTGGCCGTGTTTGGAGCTTTGGAGCTTTAATTATTTAAATACTACTTTCAGAAAAAATTGAATTAGAAACAGATATTGAACAACATTTCTAGTGGCCTTCCTAATAAGTAGTTTGTTAGCAACAACAAATTTAAGTATTTTGTGGTTGCTTTATAGGGGTAAACTGAGCAGATCAGTTCGGTATGGTTCCGTTCGGTACGCTATTTTGGGTGTTTCCATTATGAAAGTGTGCCAAAAAACCGAACCGTACCAGACCATTCTGGGTCCTGCTTCAGATGTGGAGGCATAGAAAATGGAACTGTTTGGTTAGGGCGGACCTACAATACATTCTACTGATTGGTGGACACCCTAGGCATTTTTTCTAAACCCTGAATGGCCCGGGACGGTCCGAGTTGCAGTGGAAACGCTCACAAGAATAGACCGGTCCATTCTAACTAGCCATGAATAAGCACTGATCCAGTGCGAAACGCGTCGGCTGTTCCTTGTTTCCACTGCTGTGACCCTATTTTTGTACATGCTGTCTATTGAATAAAAGACCACCCATCAGGTTTCGGAGTGCGGCTATCCATTTTTCTTTGTCTTCATTTTGCTTAGTGCACCGCCAGCACCCTCGGTATCCTGCACCACCTGTAACCATTTAGTGATCCCACCTGGAGCGGTGACTCCTTTCTCTCCATTCTAACTGTTCCAAACTGTACCGACCCGAACCATTCTGTTCAGTGGAAACGAGGCATTAGTGTATTCACTAGAATTACATTTTAGATGATTAACTTTTTTTTTAAACTGAGCCCATTAATGTCTTGTAGATTCTCTCTTAAATATTATCACTGTATATTTTCACTGTATATAATGAATAATATTTAAAATATGCATTAATGACTGATGTGAACTATTAGGAGAATACTCTTTTTGGTATTTCCAAAATTCTACCATGCACAAATTACGACATACATGTCTGTATAAAAACTGCATTTGAGCTGTTATTTGTAATTATGTGAGGTTTTTCCACTTGTTAACCAGAATTCCAGGGAAATCCCTGCTCTGGATCACTGAATTCCATCCTGTATTTTAACAATGAATATTACACTTTCATCGTGTTTTTTTTTTTTTTCAGATAGGTAATGAATGATGACATGTCCATTGCAATCGTCACTGTATTTGTATACATTTGGGTGTGATTTTTTTACCTGGATTTCTTCAATGCTGTGCACAATAAACATGTCCTGCAGATCCTCAATTGCTCCATCCATCCAGTTGTTGAATGGAGCAGCTCTTTTAGCAAACTCCAAGTAGAGCTGGTCAATGGTTTCTAGGAGCTTCTCAACACGCTATAAAATAACAAACACATACTAATTTATTACTTTTTCCAAACTTTGTATCTGCATTAGCTCACATTATATTTATTTATTTTTTACCTCAAGAGCATCTCTTCTTTTTTGTGTGAGGGTACCCAGAGTGTCCCACTGGTCACAGATTGCCTGACAGCGGCTGTTAACAGTGGCGGCATCGTGATAGTCAAGTTCGCTGTAGAGCAAAATTTTCAGTTTTAGTGAGTGAATAGATTTATATAAGCAAAAGGACAAATTACATTTTTTGTGCAGTTTGTCAACAGAATAATCATAGCTGTTTTTGGGCGCACCATCTTTACCATACTGTTATTTTATATTATGTTGATGCAAGCAATAGCAATCCTGTTTATTTAATACTACCATTAACAGGGTGACACTTTTCATTCTGCAGTGCAATCAGCAGCATTGTAGGACAGGTCAGTTTTTATAGACATGTAGTTTTCGGTTAAACCTTAAATGGGCAATAAAGTAAAGTCAAACTGCAGCAAACATGCTTAAAATACATCAGTTTTTTCAAATTTTCATTTGAAAAAAAAATGCCTTACTGTTGCAGTGAAAGAACAAGGGAATTAATATTGCCATACACTGATTGGGGTAGCTTGGGGAAATCTACAGTTACACTGAGTGAGGGGGATGGCAATCTTGCTAAACTTTGGTCATTAGGGATATAACATATCTGCTATATTGGGCTTACTTGGGTTAATTTACCAAAGGCAAATAAACTGTTCACCTTGCAATGTAAGTTACACTACCTTGCTGGGAAAGTAATGAAAACGTGAAGCTTGGTTGACTCCATCATTCAATCGTGTGCAAGGTATTCTTTGCAAAGTGCAATTTCACTGCATTCACTAAGTTTTAGGAAAACTGGTTCAGTTGAACTAATATAAAAAAAAATACTAAAAACTATAGAAAGCTAAATCCACAGTTGCTCCAGAGGAAGGCAAAAAAAAAAGCAGGATCCAATTTTCTCCAGCAGCAGGAAAACCATTCCTTTCTGATCCCCTAAGAAGTAATCATATATTCTACTGAATTGGCCAGAGTTAGTTCTTGAAGGTGTCTATTCCACATTTTCACAGCTCTTACTGTGAAGAAGCCTTTCTGGATGCAGAGGTTACATCTATTTTCCTCCAGCCATACAGAGTGTCCCCCTTGTCCTCTGTAGTGAATTGAAAGTGAAAACCTCAACGCCAAGTTCACTATATGGACCACTTATTTATATATAGATGGTGATCATATCCCTCCTAATTGCCTCTTCTCAAGAGTTCAGCTAATCTTTCCTTGTAACTGAGCTCATCTATGTCTCTTATCATGTTGGTTGTCATTCTTTGTGAACAGATTCCCAAAACTGAACTGCATATTCCAGATTAGGGATGAGTTTCGAGTCAAACTCATGTTCGACTCGAACATTGCCTGTTCCCCTGTTTTGCGAACAGCGAACAATTTGGGGTGTTTGCGGCAAATTCGAAAAGCCACTGAACACCTTGTAAAAGTCTATGGGAGAAATCTATAAAGTGCTAATTTTAAAGGCTAATATGCAAATTATTGTCCTAAAAAGTTTGGGGACCCGGGTCCTGCCCCAGGGGACATGTATCAATGCAGGAAAAAGTTTTAAAAACCGCCGTTTTTCGGGAGCTGTGAAACAATAATAGTGAATTATTCCTTTAAATTTCGTATCGGGGGGGGGGGGGGGGTGTATGGTATGCCTGGCATACTTTTTTTCCTTCAGAAATTACACTTTGTGCAGGGACAGTTTTAAGCATGGGAAACAAGCGCTACTTCACAGGAATACTAAACACCCCCCCCCCAGGTACGTCTACTTTTATTGTTTCACTTTAACCACTTAAGGACCCCCGCACGCACATATACGGCCACAGAATGGCTCGTACAGGCACAAGGGCGTAAATTTACGTCCCCGCCTTCGTGCGGTTCGGGGGTCCCATCGGGACCCCCTCCGCGGCGTGCAGGGGTCCCCCTGGCTCCGGGAGCGATCCGGTACGAGCGGGCGGATGTCGGTGTTTACCCGCCCCCCCGCGATCGCTCCCAGCCAATGCGCACGCTCCCCCTTCTGTCACTTCCTCCTCCTGTGTAAACACAGGAAGGGGGAAGTGATGTAATCTCCCATCGCAGCGGTATTTCCAAACGCTGCGATGGGAGAAACACCTCACAGTAAGTCCTGCACCAACACTACACTGACATACACACACATAGGCATACTTAACCCCTTGCGATCTGCCCCCCCACCCCCCCTGTCACAGTGTCAATGATTCCAGTAATCTAATCACTGCATTTAGTGTCAGTGTGACAGGCAGTGTAAAATCAGTTAGTGTTAGGTTCAGGATAGCCCCCCCACCCCCCCTAATAAAGTTTTAACCCCCTGATCACCACCCTAGTTAACCCTTTCACTTTTCACCCTATTGCCAGCGTCACTAAGCGATCATTTTTCTGATCGCTGTATTAGTGTCGCTGTTCCCGCTAGGTAGCTTTTTTTTTTTATTGCGATTTTTTTTTTTACTAAAGACATGTGGCTAAATAAATTTTGGCCTAAATGTTTGACTAAAATTTAGTTTATTTGATTTTTTTTTAACAAAAAGTAAAAAATAGTGTTTTTTTTTCAAAAATGTCGCTCTATTTTTGTATATAGCGCAAAAAATAAAAATCGCAGAGGTGATCAAATACCACCAAAAGAAAGCTCTATTTGTGGGAAGAAAAGGACGCAAATTTTGTTTGGGAGCCACGTCGCACGACTGCGCAATTGTCTGTTAAAGCGACGCAGTGCCGAATCGCAAAAACACCTTGGGTCATTTACCAGCGTATTGGTCCGGGTCTTAAGTGGTTAAGCACTATTAAAATCACTGCTCCCAAAAAAATGTCTGTTTAAAAAAAAACTTGCATTGATACAGGTCCCCAAACACTTTTTAGGACAATAACTTGCATATTAGCTTTTAAAATTAACACTTTAGATTTCCAACGCTCGAGTCCCATAGACTTTAACAGGGTTCTAAAGTTCACACAAACTTTTGGTCTGTTTGCAGGTTCTGATGCGAACCGAATGGGGGGGGGGGGGGGGTTGTTCGGCTTATCTCCAGATGAGGTATCCCTATTTTAGATGAGGTATTACCAATAATTTGTGCAGGGGCAAAAATATGTCTCTCTCTTTTTCACTCTCCTTGGAGTTTATACATATTTGTATACAATAAAGTTTGTTGCTAGCTTTAGAAATTGCAGCTTGGCATGGCATGCTATTATTAAGTCTATGATCTATCAAAACACCCAGATACTTTTCTCAACCCCAGTTGTTCTCCTCCTAGAATTTATGATGCATGGATGTTTTTACCCCACACGTGCATGACTTTACATTTATCAACTTTGAACCTCATTTGCCACATAGTTGCCCAGATAAATAGTTCATTGAGTTTAGCTTGTAAGTTGGAGACATCCTGTAAAAAATACACTTACTTCAGTTCCTGGGCAATAGCAGCGATCTGCTCTACACGGTCCTGGTGGGCAGCAAGGTCACTCTCAAATGCTTCGTGTTTGCGTACTAAGGCACGGATCTCCATTAGAGAAGCTGATTCATAATCTCTCTGGGACAGCAGTTCCTCCTTTCCTGTATAGTGCACACGGCACAGAGATTAGTGGACACAATCTACTGGTCTTTTTTATTTTGTTATTATTATTATTATTATTACAGTAAATCCATAAAACCTAAGGATTGCTAAATTGCAATACATAACATTTTTGTTTTTGGATTTAGATAACCTTAAACGAATTATCCAGATTTAAAGAACTTGGCCTTTAATGTTTTCCATTGTCCACAAAAAAAATTAAAGCATGAAACTGCATTTAGGTGGGAATCAAATATCCTTCCTTATGTTTTATTTCTGGTTGAATAGTTGCCATGAACATTTCTTGCGTCTTCAGGAAGTTGCAACATTTCTGCTCAATAGCAGTGAAACCTCAGTATCAGTGACGTTAAAGTTGAACATTGTAGTTGGATAAAGCATCATTATATCCATGATTAAATAGCTATTTATAGCTATTGTTAGATGAACACTCTTCCCCCTACCTCTGGTCCAGGACTCATGGAGAGAAGCCTTCTGCTTAAACTTCTCTGCCAGATGTTCCAATCTTTCCAGTCTCCTTATTTCCAGTAAAAGCCACTCTTCATAACCTTTTTCCACTTGCTCCAGACCTTTCCAAGCATTGGCAATATCCTATGACAAAACAAATTAGTGAGAACTAAAAGTAAATGAAACAAATACATCATATAAAATACATTCCTTGTTTTCAGAGATAGGGGGGTCAGAGTCTATTTTTAGAACCCCCGCTCCAAAATCACCTACTGTACTTTTATTTTGCTTCAGGTGCTTACTAGAAGCTTTGGCATTTTTGGGGTTTCTACATATCATATCAAAATAAAGTACAAAGCAAATATTTTTAAAGCGGAGTTCCACCCAGGAAAAAAACATTTGCCCAAAAGTCCTAAAATAAATAAATTAAAAAAAGTGAAAAAAAAAATTATACTCACCCGAAATACCTGTTGCTATGCGGAAGTCCGTAATCTGCCTCATCTGCACCGCGGTGTGTTTTCTTCTTCTCCTTCTCCTAGTGAATGGGGCTGGGAACTGTGTGTTCTCAGAGAGCAGCCGCCCATTCACAAGCTGGCACGAGACTCACACAGGAGCAGCATGAAATGGGCAGTGAAGCCGTAAGGCTTCACTGCCTGTTTCCCCTAGTGTGAATGGCGGCGCGGGACCTGCATCAGTCGTGGGATTGGCATCGGGGGGCCATCAGCGCGGGCAAGTAGGACAGGTAAGTGTTCTTATTAAAAGTCAGCAGCTACACTGTTAGCGGGATCCCGCTTTAAGGTATGTTATGTAACAGGATTATCCTGGAACTTAGAAACTGTAAAGCTAGCAATGCAGCCTAATGGCATGGATTTTGGCTATGGCTACAGAAACTATTTAGGGATAAGATCTAGGCTTCCCAGAAACGTACTGCAAGACATTTTTGCTACCTTTTGTATACACTGCTGCATGTAAATGAAGGTTTTAGTGATGAATACCTAAACATATGCTAATTTATGTGTTCTAGTAACATAGGCCCGGACTCACATAGCACTTACGCCAACGTAAATCACTTAACACCGACGTAGTGCAAATGTGCGCCCGGCGTATGTGTGCGCCAGACCCACAAAACCAACATACGTCTAAAAAAAGGTCATCCTACCCCGACATATCTTGCTTACGCCGGCGTAGCGTGGGCGCAAATATGGTTTGGACACATGTTGCTTCTCCCATTGATTAGGCATTCAAATATGCAAATGAGGTAAATATGGCAATTCGCGAACGTACGTGCGCCCAACACAGGCTACGCACGGTGCGCGTAAGTGTACGTCCGGCGTTAGTCCCCATAAAGGAGGTGTAACGCAGCAACAGACATGCTCAGGTCTGCACCAGGGAACACAAGCCGGCGTATTTTACATTGGACGTGTGTCTGACTGGGCATAGGTTACGTTAACGGCATACACAGTGATCCGGCGTATCATAGGCAGTTGTTCCACATAGTTGCGAGCATGTGCGGCGCATGCACAGTACGTTATACGTACTTGTCTGGTGCTCGGCCCATCATTTGCATGGTGTCACGCCTCATTTGCATGGATAACGCCCACTTCCACTTACACTGGCCTGTGCCTTCGAAAATATGCTATGCTGGCACATCTTGGAGAGCAATGCTTGCTGAATGCAGTGCTTTCCTCTCCGCGCTGCGCCAGCATAGCGTACTGTGTGTGCGCTACGCTGGCGTAAATGTGCGCCCACTCTCTGTGAATCCGGGCCATAGTGTACAAGTTTTTTATTTGTTTGTTTTGAATGCACTTGTCACACCTTAATGAGCAATGAGATGAGACATCTCAAAAGCTCTGAAAAATAATATGCTGGTCTATAGATTAGGGTATTATTACTTCTCTTTGCTTCTCCTCAGACACTCTGAATTATTGTGTAGAAAATCCCTTCTTTACTTCTCCAATTGCTACCTGTCAGTCTCTGCCCTGTCAGAAGCCCGATTTGTAGGCATTCCTCTGTTTGAGCTCAAGCAGAGCTCAGTTTTTACTACCCCCCTTTTTAGTGAGAGCACCAGTCAGACAAATTACTGTCTTTATTTATAATACTCAGTGCAGCAGAAGAATACATAAAGCTGCTCATTGTGCTTTGCAAAATGGATAATGTTAATGAACTCAGTTAATGTTAATGAACTCAGCCTTAACAGTTCTATATTGCAATATAATATGTAAATTATGACACAGCAGCTGGCTTCCACTGGGAAACTCCCCTTCTCGTACATGCCTATTGATTTTTATTTTATTTTTTGCTTTTTTGGAGCTCAGACAGTTCATTTATTGACGCTTCCTCTGCTGTGAGCAGGACCGTGGATGATTTCCAGGCAGATGCTCTGACACACCCCCCTCCCCCTAATTTTGTTAAGGGGCTGGCGAAGCACATGGTGCAGAGACAAGCCCTGTCAATTAGATATTTGTCACTTCACTACAGAGCAACATGGTTGGATAGCTATGGAAGCACTGTCAACCACACTAGCTCTAGTAACTACAAAAATTGAGCAAAGTGCTACATGTCTACGTATTATTTTGAGGTTCTATGCACACTGCAAACTGAGACTGCAGCTCATGCATGTAACATACAGTCAATTTTCCAATTTCATGTGGCCCCTTGCACCTCTTCTGTAGTTGTGGCACCCCCCTTATCTCCATCAGAGAGGGGGACAGAACTGCTACACCAGATCATGTGATTTTCTATGCAGCCACAGAGAGGTTCCTTTATGCCCCCCCCCCCCCCCCACCTTGTCTTCACCTCATCTCAACATTTAGCAGTCTCTGGCAGCTGACTCAAGCCCTCCTCTGGTCCTCCACCAGACCTTGCACTTTCTGTTATCCAGCTCTGCCCCCAGCTTCTTCCTGGCAGCAGCATCAGGTAAAAGGGGTGCACTGTGATGTAAATGAGGGTGGAGGACTATTGACTTCTGTGGGGGGGGGGGAACTTGACGTCTGATGTAAGGGGGTGTGGGGTGCTCTAGACATCCAGTCTTGCAGACACAACTGTCCCTTTAAGAGCAACCAGAATGCTGATGCAATAAAATTTAGTTTGACACCCCTGCTCTAGGTATTAGCAAAGTAAATATAGTCCTTTCTAAACTCAGCAGTTTGAAGGAGGAAATGATGTGTATATTATGTAGCATTACTGCTGTTGTTAATACTTACGGACACCATCTTGCCCTCAGATGGCATGAATGCAGGGCGGTTGCTTAGCCTCAGTTTGGTTTGCAGAGTGTTGAAGTTGATCTCCAGCTGGCACTTCTCCTGAACGCGGGGTGGCTTGTGTACTCTTCTGTAGTCCCTGAAGTCCTCCAGTTTTTTCTGCATGGCGCTCATAGCTTTTTCGGGGGTTTTGTTTTCCAGCCAGGGAATAGTGCGGCGGATCCATTCCAGGAGCTGTGAAAATGTAAGGGCAGTTTCTTCAGCACTGTATAAGCAATATACCAGTCTGCAAGAACTAATATTTTTAAACTTGTAAGAGGTGGTAAATGCTTGTGGATCACCACCCTAAAAAACAACCATTGGCAATTTTGGCCAAACAAAGTACATATTGCACATTATTAAACTGGATTTCAGTGTTAATTTCATATTTAAGTACATTTAAGGTATCTATCCAAGTAAAGAATAGAGTAGATAGGTAAACTAAAGGCAATTATAGGATTTATCACATTGAATTTGTGCATGATTGCATACTAACCTCACTTGCTAACTTCTCATATTCTTCCATCAACTTCTCATTCTCCTGGTTCACAGCAAGGACTTTGCAGATCCTGTTTGCTGCCGTCTCAGCCTGTATAAACAGTTTACATTTCAGTGGAGCTTTGCACTATGCTTCACAACCAATAGCAACAAAAAACCATGCAAGGAAAAATTGTGCTCTGACCTTTGACTTATTTGCATTAATTTCTTAATATTGCATACTTATGGTTTTACTTTTGAGTTTGGAAACAGCAAGCAATTTCTCTGATTGTCTTCCCTTTAAAATACATTTTCATTTAATAATTTTAAGCTGCCCATCTTTTGGAAATCGGTCATTTATTGATAGGATATGCTGCTTACCAAAACCATCCACACACAGAAAATATATTAAAGGGGTTGTATAGGCATTATATGCTGATGACATGCTATTATTTTTGGAGGACCCTGGACCATCGCTTTGGGCGGTCCTGAGAATTCTGAATGATTTCACTTCTTTTTCTGGCCTTAGGGTGAACTGGGGCAAGTCCTCAGTTTTGCCATTAGATGCTGGGGCCAGGGAGGAGGTGGACTCCACCCTGCCATTGCAATGGGTTTCTTCCATTACTTACCTGAGGGTCAAGGTCACGGCTGACAGCACTGATTATATGGCGCCTAACTTAGTACCCCTGTTGGCCTTCTTTAAACAGAAAGCGCTGGCATGGCAGAAGCTCCCGCTGTCCCTCATAGGTAGAATAAACTTGCTGAAGATGAAAATTCTCCCAGTAATTTTGTACTTTTTGCGGCATGCTCCAGTGCGGATTCCTAAGTCCTTTTTTAAACAGTTGGATGGTATCACTAGTTCCTTTCTGTGGGCCCCCAAATTGCCACGCATAGGTCTTAAGGTACTCCAAGAGCCTTGGGGTCAAGGAGGTTTGGCTCTGCCTGATTGGCGGAAGTACTACCTAGCTGGGCAGATGGTGTTTGTACATAGGTGGTTTACCTCTGATACGGGAGATTCCGCCACTGTGGTTGAGGCGGCCCACTTGGGGTCTTATGAGACCCTCCGGTTGGCCGTCCACAAGGGCACTGGGTCTGGCTTGCCGCTGACGTTGTCCACGCGGGCGACTGTCAGGTCTTGGGAGGAGGCGGTCGGACCCCCCTGCCCTAGTTACTTGGGTTTCTCGCCACAGACACCGCTGTGGGGGAACCCCAGCTGCCACACTTTTTTTCCTTTTCAGAACCGATGGTGTGGGTGGTTAAAGGCATTAAGCTTCTTAAGGACATAACTAGGGATGGGACTCTCCTCACTTTTGATCAGCTTAAGGTCAGACCTTCCAAATTCATACTTTTTCAGGTTCCTTACAGCTCAGGCACGCTTTTCAGGAGCAATTCCGGGAAAGGGTGGTTGAGTCACTTCCGTCTGCCTTGGAGGATTTACTCCTGGCAGATGATCTCCCTAAAACCTTGTCGGTCACGTATAAGGAATTGTTCAAAAAGAGCCCTGTGGCGCTGATGAAGTGTAGGGAGCGATGGAAGAGGGAGGTCCCTGGTTTAGACAGTGAGGATTGGGACGACATGTGGGGTCATCCTTTTCAGCACCTGGTGTCTGCTAGGGATAGGCTAATACACTTTACAGGATTTATTTTACTCCTGCAAGGCTTTCTGTTCTGTATCCATCTGTCACCTCTGAATGTTGGAGATGTTCCTTTTCACCAGCCGATGCGAAACATGTATTTTGGGAATGTCAGCAGATACAGACTTTTTGGGGGAGGGTGGCTTCCTGCATGGAAATGATCCTGCAGGTGCCCATTCCCCTGTCAGTACGGGTGTGTCTTCTGGGTCTGGTGGAGGGGGTAGTCCCCTCCAGGGCTCTTAGGACCCTGTTGAATATTTTGTTCTTTTATGGGAGGAAGGCCATTTTACTTAAATGGAAGTCACCGGCTCCTCCGAATTTAGCATTTTGGAAGGGGCTTGTGAACTCCATGCTCCCATTCTATTATAATTCGGACGCTACTGTAGGTTAGGAGGGTCGGATATGTAATATAATTTGATTTTACACAGGGGGCCTGTTGATATAGTCCTGTTGGGGGGGGGGGGTGGTGGTAATGATGCCCAATGGTCTTTACCCTGATTGTACTGCTCAGTCCGTTGGGGGTGAAGGTTGTTTATTGTTCTATAATGTCATTTTTTTGTATTTGTTCATGCAAGGTTTGCTTGGAGATTGGTATACCCAGGTCTTTTACTTCGTAGCTGGTGTCCGACGGTGGTGGTGAACTGAGCTTCGGGTTGTTGGGGGGGGGGGGTGGGTTGGGGGATGGGTTTATTGTGTTCGGTAACAACAGGTAGAAGTTTTCTGTTAGATAGTCTTCCTAATTGGTCGACCATGTTGGTCACAGGGGGGCCGGTGTTTTCCATGGCACCCTCTTTTCAATGTTTGTATGTTTGTCTCAAAATCTTTAATAAAAAGAAATTTCCAAAAAAAAAAGGCGTTTATAAAGGTTTGATTGATATTTTCTAAATAGGTTCCTTTAACCCCGGACCAATATGCTGCTAAATGCCCAAAGGTGTTTTTACAATTCGGCACTGCGTCGCTTTAACAGACAATTGCGCGGTCTGCGACGTGGCTCCCAAACAAAATGTGTGTCCTTTTCTTCCCACAAATAGAGCTTTCTTTTGATGGTATTTGATTGCCTCTGCGATTTTTATTTTTTGCGATATAAACGGAAAAAGACTGAAAATTTAGAAAAAAAATATATTTCTACTTTTTGTTATAAGAAAAATCGAATAAACTAAATTTTAGTCAAACATTTAGGCCAAAATGTATTCAGCCACATTTCTTTAGTAAAAAAAATCGCAATATAAAAAAAAAATTAGCTACCTAGCGGCAACAGTGACACTAATACAGCGATCAGAAAAACGATCGCTTAGTGACACTGGCAATAGGGGGTGAAAGGGTTAACTAGGGCGGTGATCAAGGGGTTAAACCTTTATTAGGGGGGGTATGGGGCTACCCTGGACCTAACACTAACTGCCTGTCACACTAACTGTCACACTGACACTAAATGCAGTGATCAGTAAATATATGATCACTGCAATCAGTGGCACTGTGACAGGGGGCTGGGATGATGGGGGTAAGCTTACTAAAGAGAAACAGGAAGTGAAAAATTCAGACTAAGAAAAAAAAAACATTTAGAAGGGAAATTGAAGGAAAAGGTTTGTGAATCAACAATGCGCTAGCTTAAAGGAACCTATTAAGAAAATTAAAAATGAACCATTCATATTCCAAGATGCAGTATTTTTTGAGTTTGCAGCTGTATAATGTAGCTTTGCTTATAAATAATTTGTACTTTAAATTTTATGTTTTAATATCTGATTTTGCACAAAGTATGCATATTTTTCAGTGTTGAGTATCTATATTTGAGAAACATCAGAGAAATGGAATATAATGTTACAGATGTTAGCACTACTTCCTTGTAGACTTCAGACCACTGGTGGGTCCCTCTGGGATACTGTCTTACAAAGTGTGTATGTTATCCCTATTTTTGTGGGTTACATTCAGTGCAAATTCACAGCAGAGTGCAGTGAGCGTGTTTGTTTGCAGTACTATATTGGAAATGTAAGGTTTTATGGGGAAATAACTGTTGTGAATGACTTGGTGGTCTCTGTAGGAGTCTATAGAATATAGCACCCTTATATAATTTGTTTTTATTTTTTATGGCAATAACAAAACAATCTCATGGAGATATGTTACTGATGGATCCTGTTCCTGTCCCAAGTCTTTCAAACTCTCTACTCTTAGGCCCCGTACACACGACCGAGCTTCTCGGAAGAATCCAGCGAGAAGCTCGCTGGGATCCATATTCTGCCGAGAAGCTCGATCATGTGTACACTTTTGTCCAGCGTCCCGTCGGGAAGCTCGTCGAGCCAAAATAGAGAGCAGGTTCTCTATTTGCTTGACGGGCCATCGGGTCGACGAACTCGATGACCGGCCGAGAACCTCGTCGGGCGGAACGATGGGTTTAGCCCGACGAGGTTCTCAGACGTGTGTACGGGGCCTAACAGTAAGGCCCCTTTCACATTGAGGCGTGGAGCCGCGGTGACGGTATAGCCGCGCTATTTGTAGCGCCGCTATACCGTCGTGTTTACCGCGATATTCGGGCGCTAGCGGTGAGGTTTTAACCCCCGCTAGCGGCCGAAAAAGGGTTAATACCGCCCGCGTTGCGGGCGGATTACGCGCTATGGGTTTAGCCCGATAGGAGCGGTGAACACACCGGTTCTAGCAGACTTTTGTGTGCGCACGCTACCTTCGGGCTTTCACATTGCCTAACAGTAAGCAGCGCTATTTTTAGCGCTGTACCGCATGAAAAACGCCTCAATGTGAAAGGGGCCTAAGTCACTTTGCCTTGGCGTTTGGGTATTTTGTTGCTCTGCCTAATGTTCAGAAAAATTAAGATTTGTCATTGTTACCTGCTCAGCTCCAGCAAAGGCATGGTAGAAGCAGGACACATAAGTCATTATTGCCTTTTCATCTGGCTTGGGTGTGTTTACAATATCTGCAAAAAGATAAACAAACTGTAATGGAAATTCACTAATACTGTTACTAACTTTATTTCATGTCTCTGCTCTGCTTACACACCTTCTGCATCCAACATCTTAGGGATATCCAGGAACTTTTCTGCTACATCAAAGGCTGTGTTGAGGTTACCAATGGGGTCATCCTGTAGAAATTGATAAAACAATTGATATCACATGCAGTATTTGTCAAAAACAAAGAGTGGGGATCCCCCCAATAGCTTGTTGCTAAGGTTGCAGCATCCTTAACCTCCCTGGTGGTAATCCCGAGTCAGGCTCGGGGTGAAATTTCAGTACTAAAAGCGGTAACCCCGAGCTTGGGATCGCATTGCAGTATCCAGGCAGGGAATTATTGACCTTGTCCCCTGGATCCTGCGATGTCTCCCCGCTGTGTGAGCGAGCTGTCTCCTTGCTGGATTCACACAGTGCCTGAGTGCCGCCAAATTAAAAAAAATGAAAACACAGTACACATACAGTATACTGTAATCTTACATAGGGCCCCCCATATTGCTAGAGAGGCCCACCTGGTGAGAAGTCATTTTTGGCCCCTCATCCTGCAACTCGCTTGCTGCATGGGAGAAGAGGTAAGAAGTCGGCACCCCCCGCTTATCACTTTAATGTAAAATATCATTTAATTTCATTGTCATTTCATTTCCGACAGCAGAACTTTAATGTGACATGTAATTTTGCTTAGGGCCCCAGGGAGGTCAGGATCGGCACTGATTACAGTACTATATAAAATAATTACACACCCCCTTTGTCTTTAGCGGTCTGTCCAGTGATCTGCATGCACTTTTATATAATAAAGACTATTCTTTCTGCCTGGAAACTGGAGATTGTTCATAGCAATCAAAAAGTGTCCCTTTATGTCAAAAGTGGTTTTAGAGCAGCTATAAAACAGCGATAATAAATTAGAATCACTTGCAGAATTGAGCGATAGCATTTTGTGGGGAAATTTGTCTTCAAACACTGAAAGTAATGACAGTAACAATTCTGCAACTGAGCAAATTTCAGTGTTTTCGATTTGATTACATTATTAAATAATTGTTATTATTATTATTATTATTATTATTATTATTTTATTTGTTGTTATTTATAGTTATTTATTATATTATAATTAATGATTTTTTTTTCCAAACTTTATCATACCCAGGATGTCTACTAGACAGACAGATTTAAGTGAGTTATTTCTAACAATTACAGGCCTACAATATAAAATGCCAAATTTCCATGCAAAACAATTGTACCGTTTTCAGCATCAAAAACCTGACATAATCGTACCGCCAGGGAGGTTAAAAGGGTTGTAAAGGTTTGTGGCTTTTTCGTCTTAATGTATCCTATGCAATCTAGCAATCACGGGCCCCCCAGACCCCCATCCCCCCGTTTTACTAACCTCAGCCAGTTCACCTACTCGGCTTGTATCTGGCATTCTCTTCTCCACGGAGTCTTGGCGTTGATTGGATAGTTTGATAGCAGATTAGCCATTGGCTCGCGCTGCTGTCAATCAAATTCAATAACTCCGCCACCAGGGGGCAGGACCGAGTCATACACTGGGCATCTATGGACGCTGAGTGTATGATACAAGAGCACTCCTGCAAGGTAACCCCCTCAGGAGAGAGCTATTTTGGGGAGGAGCTGAGAGAGCTGTAGTGGGACCCCAAAAGAGGATATTGGGGCCACTCTGTGCAAAAGGAACTGCACAGTGGAGGTAAGTATGATATGTTTGTTATTTTTGGGGAAAAAAAAATTAACCTTTAGTACCACTTTAACAATGGATAAATCATCAGCTGTAATGCTGGTTCTTCGCATATTTCTCACATAGGGGAACCCGGGGTCTGGGGGCCCCCTTATTAAAGGGGGCTTCCAAATTCTGATAAGCCCCCTGCCCATAGACCTCCTCAATCACAGCCCAGGGTTATGTGATAGAAGTTCTTGCCCCCCTTCCTGAACCATACCAGGCCACACTGTTTTTTTTTCCATAATTTTTATTTGCTGGTATGTTATCTTTACATTCAATGTCTTTACATATTATCTTTACATTTAGCTGTCAGCGGGGGATCCCACTGACAGCTGATGAGTCATTTGTTGTTAGACTCAGTGGCTGGCTTCCTGGCCCACTCCTTAAGCAACAAGCTCAATGCGATAAATTATTCTTAATGAATTGTACATTTGCCTAATTGTTTCAGCATGTGTTATTTTACCGCAATTTTTTTTTTCAGCCTTATTTAAAGCGGATGGCCCATTAATTTTAAAAGCCAGCAGCTACAAATACTGCAGCTGCTGACTTTAAATAATAGGACACTTACCTGTCTTGGAGTCCAGCGGCGTCCGCAGCAGAGGACGAGCGTTCGCTTGTCTCTCTGCTGCTCCCCCCTCCATCCACAGTGAGGGAACCAGGAAGTGAAGTGCTGCGGCTTCACTGCCCGGTTCCCTACGGCGCATACGCGAGTCCCGCTGCGCCCGTCGATTGGCTCCCGCTGTGTGCTGGGAGCCGAGAGTTCCCAGCACACAGCGGAAAAAACCCGTCTTTTGCCCGAGACTGCGGGCCGGAAGTGGGTGCAGACACCTGTCTTTAGACAGGTATCTGCACCCCCCTCCCCCCTGAAAGGTGTCAAATGTGACACAGGAGGGGGGGAGGGTTCCGATCAGCGGATCTTCACTTTAGGGTGGAGATCCACTTTAACTCTTAGTAAATGTACCCCTTACTGTCAGTGTCTAAAGGTAAAAAGCCTAAAAATAAAACAAATGCAGCCACCACATCCAAGAATTGATAAATAGCAATATTATATAATATATTTTCTGGAAAAGAAAGCAAGCCTTTATAATAACAATGAAGGAAGAATGGTATAAACAAATACTTAAAACTTACACTGACAATATAAAAGATAATGAAAGTCAAAGGTATACCTTTCTGAGCTTGGAGTAGTCAATGAGGTCAGGTCTGTGTCTATGGATAAGAGCACAAAGTGCAAGTCCATCCTTCCAGCTTTACATGACAAGGGAAGAAGAAGCAAACATTATTGGAAGAATTATTTTATAACAAAGCAGCATTATTTGCATTTCTTGGCAAACTGTCAAAACTGTCCCTTTAATTTTTGGGGTGAAAGGGATGATTTAACAATACTTGACCTCCGTGTTCAACTTTATTGAATCTACGTGCCTAGGTGTGAATGGGCCCTAAAGTACTTCTGTAATATTGCAGAAAATTATATACTTTAAATTGTTAAGCAGCATAACATCTTTTTTCATTGTTTTGTGTTTTCAGATTGCAAATGGAGAGGCTTCTGTTATTGAAGCATACCTCCCAACATTTTGAGATGGGAATAAGGGACACCTATCGGCAAAAGTATGTAGGCATAGGACACACCCCATTGTCACGCCACCTTAAAGGAGAATTGTACTAAAAAATAAGATTGGTTAAACCTTTTTTTTTTTTTTTTTTACCACTGCTATTCCTTTATTTTGGCTTTTGGAATTTACAAATGCAGCAATTTAGAAATCAGATGACAGGTTTAGATAAAAAGTGCATTTGATATACATCTATATTTTTCAGACCAAAATGAGGGACAAATAAGGAGCAATGAGGGACAGAGGGACATTGCTCCAAATCTGGGACAGTCCCTCGAAAATCAGGGACAGTTGGGAGCTATTTACAACTATATGCGGGAGCCTGGAGGGTCTTTAATCCTTCTTGTTTATGTTTATTCAAATATGCTATACCTGTGCTTACTGGATTTATTTACATATTTTGCTATGTATATAGAGTGCCAGAGTGTTTTGATTTAGTGTTGCGTTTATGAAAATGCATACAGTATACAAATAAACACCTTTAAAAAAAAACGAATACAACTAGGAAAAAAGTATTTTGAATTGAAAAAACTTTTTTGAAATACAAATAATTGATTTGATTCTAGATCCGGGCAGTTTTTTCATTTACTCTTAGATACTGTAAAGGGTATGCATGTTTTACTGAATGGTAAAAATAGATGTGGCTCTGATTGATGCCGGCAGATGCACTCTGTAATTCTTCCTGGTAAGCAGATTCCATAAAAGCTTACTGGACATTGCTGCAGTACAAGTCACATAACATTAGGGAGTAGAATGAAAAGCCTTCTTTGATACTGAACATCAGAAAATAATAATATATAACTGTAGTGCATCCTAAAACTTCTGATAATGGTTTAAGAATTTGTTTTTATTACATGTACATTTGGCAACTTTTACCAGTCAGAAGTTCTGAAGAATTCAAAGATATTTAATAATGTGCTTTTTTTTGTCCCTGATAGATTCATTTGTGCAACATAATTATGACTATGGCAGTTTGTAAGTCAGCTCTTATTACATGTCTGCAGCTCGGGCTGTTCTCATAACCATAAACCTAGTTCATGTTTCATTTGAAACAGAGCTAACAACTTGGGATTGTGTATATCCAGACTAGAACATTATATATATATATATATATATATATATATATACACACACACACACACCCGTAAAGCTCTTGTCTATAGCAACCAATCAAGCATGATCTGTCAAATAAAAAAAGGAATGTGGTTGCTATTTGGCAGCAGCTCTCTATCTTTGCTCTGTTTTCATAAGTCAGCTTTATTATGTTAAAAGTATCTGTTTATATTCTTTGTAATGTGTTGTTTCTAATATACCAATAGCTATCTAGACCACTGGGGAAAAATAAGGTACTGTAAAATTAAACCTTAAAGTGGTTGTAAAAGCTAAGTGCTTTTTTACCTTAATGCATTCTCTGCATTAACCACTTGCCGACCGCTGCCCGTCTATTTACGTCAACAGAATGGCACGGGCAGGCAGATTGGCGTACAGGTACATCCATTTGAATCTGCCGCCGTGTGCCTCTCGAGTGCGGCCGTGGGTCCTGGGAACTCAAGGTTCCTGGGAGTCCCGCGATTGTGGTCGGCAAGAGCAGATTGATAGCATCTTAGCCATTGGCTTGCGCTGCTGTCAATCAAATCCAATAACGTGGCCGCCGGGGGGCAGGACCGAGTCATACACTGGGCGTCTATGGACGCTGAGTGTATGATACGAGAGCGCTCCCGCAAGGTAACCCCCTCGGGAGAGAGCTTCCCAGAGGGGTCTAGCTATTTTGGGGAGGAGCCGAGAGAAAAAAATAATAAATATCCTTTACAATCACTTTAATCTGCACAAATTTTAAATGTTGGCTCCTAAAAAAGGCTGTTTGTTTCTAGCATGGTTTCCATTGACATTTTCGTATTAATATGAGATATTGCAAATTAACATTATGCAGTCTTCAAACTAGCCAGAAGATGGCAGTGTAGTCCTTTTTAGACATTCAACGTTTAGCTCTGTTGAAATTGACTGTATTCTCCAGAGAGCAAGCTTTATATTTCTTTAGCGAACTTCTATTGTTCCGGGAACCCTTCCCATGGTTGTGTATTAAATGTTTAATTTGGAAACAATGACTATATATATATATATATATATATATATATATATATATATATATATATAGACAGTTAAAACAGATTTTAAAAATGTATAGACTTGTAAATCAAAATATAATTGACAATATTAGATGTTCTTTGCATGTGAACGTGTATTGAAAGTGAGCTCAAGTTCGAAAGCTAAGCAAAAATGGTACGGTTGGTAAATCACCCCGATGTCTGGGCAACATTCTCAAATGTTTGGATTAAGCTCAAGATAAGCTCATTCCATGCAAACATTCATATGTTCTAGGTGCATTATTTGAATAGGCTGGAAATTGTAAGATAGCTACTCATGGCTCACCAATGTAAGTCCCTGTTGTTATCGGTATTTAGTAATGGCTGCATGTCCTTTTTTTCATGGTAGCTAATGTTCAAAGGCCTTATGCACATGGACACTTACCAGCTCCTGTGCACTAAGGCATTAAATCCCCAGCAGGAAACTTGCGTGTTACATATAGATGCTTACATACAAGTGCTCGAGTGAATGTCGAGCATAACCATGTACAGCTATTCACTTGTATTGGCGGCTGTTTACATCACATGTGGCTCTCTGAGTGATAGAAAGAACAAGAGATGTTATGCCTCAGCACCCAGGAGCTGCTAAACACCTGTGTTCATGAGGCTTTAAGGGGTTGTAACAGAATTTTTTTTTTTTTCCCTAAATAGCTTCCTTTACCTTAGTGCACTCCTCCTTCACCGACCTCATCCTTCAATTTTGCTTTTAAATGTCCTTATTTCTTCTGAGAAATGCTCATTTCTTGTTCTTCTGTCTGTTACTTGCCATCGTAATGCAAGGCTTTCTTCCTGGTGTGGAGAAAGCCTCTTGAGGGGGGAGGGGGCAAGCAGGAGTGTCAGGACTCCCACTAACACACAGCTCCTTTCTCTATCTGCAAAGTAGAGAGTGTCCTGACTTGCCTGCTCGCCCACCTTCCCCCCTCAAGAGGATTCCTCCACACTAGGAAGAAAGCTTTGCATTACGGTGGTGAGTTACAGACAGAAGAACAGAAAGTGAGCATTTCTCAGAAGAAATAAGGACATTTAAAAGAAAAATTGAAGGATGAGGTAAGTGAAGGAGGACTACACAGGTAAAGGAAGCTATTTAGGGAAGAAAAAAAACGTTTCCTTTACAACCCCTTTAATAATCTATATTGTTTTATGTGATGTCTTTGGACGGCCTTTTGTATAAAATACAAAAAGAAGTACACAAACTAATTAACCAAAAACAATAGCAGTGTTCTTGAATTTTTTTTTAACATGTTGGTAACTGTATATTTGGTGCCTACAAATGCTCTCGCAAAAAAAAAAAACTCATTATAATAACTCATTAAAACTCATTATAATTTCAATATGAAGGACTGATGAAGGATGATGTTCCTGCAGCTACTATTACCTGATATGGAAATTCTGCACATTAACATTTCTGTAGGGGGCAGTCTTCCTCTGACACCACAGCAGCAAGCCTTCTTTGGCAGATGTCTCTGATGGAAGAACATTGTTTGTTTGAATACTAAATATTACAATATACAAAATAATAAAACACTTCAGCCATCTCAGTTTAGGCAGAACATGATGACAAAACTTTTAATGTGTGCAAATGTATAAAAGCCTAAATAAGAATTGAACTGAAAATGATGCTGTGTTATTGCCAAACTGAGCTGGAAATGTAAACTCAACTTAAGGTGGCCATACACTAGACAAAAGATCGTTCGAAAATCTGTCATTTGGGCAGTTTGTTTATTTATCTCCAATAATGGGCACCCATTGAAAATCGGTTGTGAGGTTTTTTGAGCCGAACAATCGAAGGAAAAGTTTGGAATACTTTGGCTAAATGGACGATAAATTAAAAGGTTAATGTGTTTCTCGCCTGAACAATTTGCACTGTGACAAAACGAACAAAAAACAAATTCATTTATGTCCGTTGAACGGTTTATTGATCAAAATTTGTTGATTACATGATGACAAAATCGTTTGCTCTCACGACCATGTGTTTGTTTTTCAAAAACTTGTTTGAACGATTTTTCGACAGGTGTATGGCTAGCATTAGTGTAGAGTTTAACATATATTGCTGTCTATCATACACAGTGGGGCTAATTTAATAAAAATGGAGAGTTCCAAATGTAGTGCAGCTCTGCATGGACAACAATTAGCTTACAGCTTTTTTTTTTTGTGAAAGCTTAATTGAACAAGCTGAAATTAGAAGCTGATTGGCTACCAAGCACCAGCTGCACCAGATTTTTCACTCTCCAGTTTTATCCTACGTTCACACCTATGCATTTTTTTAGTGCCCTTTTGCAGTTTGCAGAAATGCACCACAGTCCATTTAACATGGTTTCCTATGGAACTAGCTCACATCTATGAATTTTTCGGCTGGTGCAATTTTGGAAAGGGTCGGGCACTTTTTTTGCACAATTTGTGGCTAATAAACTTCAATGGAGCTGCACCAGAAACACAAGTGGTGCATTTTTTATGTGTTTTGCATGTTGCGGTTCTTATTTTACCACTGCATAGCTGGTTGCTAAGCAGGGGAGCCGGGAAGCTGGTCGCTTGCGTCCTTAGCATCCAATGAGTCATCAGTTGTCAGCAGGTTTCCCGCTGAAGGCTGAATGTAAGAATTAAATTCACAAAAAAAAAAACTGTGTGGGACCCCCCCCCAGGTCCATACCAGGCCCTTCGTATCTAGTATGGAAGAAGAAGAAGAAGGCGGCGGTGGGGGCGAGGAAGAAGATGACACCGGCAGATGACAGCTCGGGGAGTAAACAGTGGCCGAAGAAGACAAATCCATACTAGACCCAAAGGGCCTAGTGTGGACCTGGGGAGGGGGGGACCCCACACCGTTTTTTTTACAATTTTTTTTTTTGCCGGCAATTTTTTATTTATTTTTATTCAGCTTTCAGTGGGAATCCATACTAGACCCAAGGTGCCTGGTATGGACTTGGGGGGAACCCCACGCCATTTTTTTTTTATTTCATTTTATTTGGGAGCCTCGCTGAAAGCTGATGACTCATTGGTTGATAGGGACGCAGCGGCCAGCGTCCCGGCCCCTTCCTTAGCAATCAGCTTGTGTGTTTTAAAGTGCGTTTAAAAATGTAAAACGCAAATTGCCTGAAAACTGCATGCATAAAAATGCTGGTTTAAAAACTCGTCAAGCGCAGCTGCATAGACCCCACTATCTGTTTTTCTTTATTTCTCTTGTTCATTATTTGTTATTCAAAGTAAGCATAACTTAATATATTTACTAAGCAAAGTGAACATTCATTTGCTAGGTGGGCAGTTTTTATTCCTTAACCACTTTACGTCCAGCCTATTGGCAAAAGACGGCCACAAGGTGGCTCTCAATTGCCGGGAGGGCGTCCAAAGACGTCCTCCAGCCACTTGGGGCGTGTAAACACCGTCGGAGGAGCGCGCTCCCGCGGCATCACTGATGTGCCGCTGCGCGTGCCTGGCGGCCGCGATATCCACCGGGCACCCATGATCAGCGGATACACAGACAAGGACGTGGATCTCTGTGTCTAAACACAGAGATCCACGTCCTGTCAGGGAGAGGAGACTGATGCTGTGTCCCTTGTACATAGGGACATGTCCCCTCCCCCCACAGTTAGAAACACTCCCAGTTTACACATTTAACCCCTTCCTCGCCCCCTAGTGTTAACCCCTTCACTGCCAGTCACATTTATACAGTAATCAATGCATTTTTTATAGCAATGATCGCTGTATAAATGTGAATGGTCCAAAAAATGTGTCAAAAGTGTCCGATATGTCCGCCATAATGTCACAGTCCCAATAAAAATCGCAGATCGCCACCATTACTAGTTAAAAAAAAAATCATAATTCTGTCCCCTATTTTGTAGGCGCTATAACTTTTGGCAAACCAGTCGCTTATTGCGATTTTTTTAACAAAAATACGTAGAAGAATACATATGGGCCTAAACTGAGAAAACAATTATTATTATTTTTTTTTTTTTAAATTGGGATATTTATTATAGCAAAAAATAAAAAATATGTTATTTTTTTCCAAAATTGTCGCTCTATTTTTGTTTATAGCGCAAAAATAAAAACTGCAGAGGTGATCAAATACCACCAAAAGAAAGCTCTATTTGTGGGGAAAAAAGGACGTCAATTTGGTTTGGGAGCCACGTTGCACGACCATGCAAATGTCAGTTAAAGCGACGCAGTGCCGGAAGCTGAAATTTCGCCTGAAATGATGTGCCCAGTAAGCAAGTGGTTAAAATAGAAGTATGGACAAACCTTTTTTGGCCATTCTTCTCCTTCGAGCCATAGGGGTACATTTACACATTCTATGGCCCATTATCAGCTAATAGTGGTATGTGTTTGTTTTGTTTTTTGTATAACCCATAATTCTAATTTTAGTAAATAAACCCAGGTCATTAAAGTCATCCCTACAAAATAAGGCCCCTTTTTACACTGCCGGAAAGTTCAGGTCCGCCTGTCAGTTTTTTTTGGCGGACCTGAACGACCGTACCATTCTTCTCTATAGAGCGTCGGATGTCAGTGGTGACATGTGTGCTGACATCCGACCCGATCCAATTCGCTAAAATCAGATGGATGCCGATACGTCGCCATCTGTCCATGGCGGATCGGCTGAGATCGGGTGAGATCTGATGAAAATGGACATTCTGTCCATTTTCGTCTGATCTCTCCATAGGAAACAGCGCCGCTGGACAAGCCCCTCCCTGCTCAGTGAGCAGAGAGGGCCCTGTCATCCGCCGGCTCAGCGGAGATCCAAGGAGAGATCTTCTGCTGAGCTGGTGGACCATTGCAAGTGGATCCGCCCCGGGTGGAAGGGTCCTAATGCTCATTGCTGCAGGATAATATTTAAGTAAAATGTCTGCCTATACTATATTGTTATATTTAAGCACAAGATTGTTCCCTGGTGAACAAACTTGGACATTCCACATATCCCACTTATCCTCCTCCATTCAGCAGGTGAAATATTGTAAAGCCAGTAAGATTATTCTTAGCAAGGACATTGAATGAACATTAGCACTAGAAAATTATTTCAAAGCCACAAAAAAAGGTATTACAGCTCTTAAAGTCTACTGTGATCAATGTTGCAGGCTATAGAGTGGTTGTACAGAAGTCAATCAGTAGAACCTCCCTGCCCATACATAAATCAAAAGTCACAGACACAGACATCATTGTGAATCTGACTGGAGAACTAAATAAATCTAAGAGCAAGCCAAAGACTATCATGTATTGCGAGATATAAAATGCTTACATGAATGAGGAATGCATGAGGCAGGACAGTCCAAATGGGTCTTACATATATCAGAAAGCAAAATATGGTACAGCAAAAAGTAAGTGCTCTACTCCAACCCCGAGCAGCAAATCTTCATACAGGAAATTATGTGTAAATCGTCCTTATGTCCTTATATTTTATTAAAGGCTGGGTTCACTCTATTGCAAATTGGATGTGGGATCGCTGCATCCAATTCGCAATAGCAGGAGATTGTGACCGACTCTCTATGAAGCCGGTTCGCATTTCTTCGATGCAAATTTGCACAGGAGCCCTGTGCGTGTTTTGGTCCTTTCCGGGTCCAAATTTGGGCTGGAATCAGACCTGAAACGATGAACCAGGACACATAGGACCCCTGCTGGGAGCTGCATCAGCATTAGATGTGAACCGAGCCTCAATGTTTTAATCATAGTCATTAAATAAAAAATATTTTCTTGCATAAGGTTTTATTCTTTTGGATTGGAGCTGGGCTTTAAAAAGAACTGTAAGATTGAAAATGTAATTGTTACACTATTGTTATTATATACAACGATTTTCCTGCCTAATAAAACAAATTGGGTTGCTACAGCAGTTTCGTGTGTGGATGTAATGAGGCAAAATATCCACTCACGCAATTCACCAGAGACACTCACGCTAAAGTGTTGTAGTGTTACAAAGATCCTTAATTTAGCATTAGAATCATACTCAATGAATGCAATGGTTTCAAATATATAAAGATACACCCAACATATACCTTCAACAGAAATGTCTTGAATTGCGAAACGTAGAATAATTGTCCAGATCATACCCAAGGTCATCTTCAAATTTCCATCAACAATTTCTATAGGAAAAAAATTAAATAACCAAATTAGTTTATTATGGATTTCAAATGCAGATACACATTCATATTGTGTTAATATTTACATTAGGGACAAATTTTAAGGTGAGCTGTTGAGGAAAACCAAAATGCCTGGAAACAAAAACATGGATAGCATACAGTAATTTTACAGGCTACATAACTGTAAAGTCATTCATCTGATACAACAATTCTTCTCTATGTACAGACAGATTTTTAAATAACTAGGTCAAACTGCTAAATACTTTTCCTTAAAAAAGCAGTGGTATACAGTATGCCTACATCTTATTAAAATCAATTTAATGTCATCTGGCAAGACTGTCAAAACCACATAATGGTCCCCTATCTAACTGCGTCTCATTCTTGTCTGACTAGCACCCCTAGGATTCTGACCTAGTCAATTGGCTGCCAAATGTCCAGTATAAATTAGTAGTAGAGGAAGAAGTATACCAAAGCGATTTATTTTAAACTAGCTAGTGAAAACTGAGTACTGTCCGTGATACTTTTTTTATTTGCACTAACATACAATTTTTCAGGACAAGCTTTCGGGGTGTTACCCCTTCTTCAAGTTCCAAGAAGTACTCAACTGCTTGGACCTTGGAGAAGGGGAAACACCCCGAAAGCTCGTCCTGAAAATTTTTATGTTAGTGCAAATAAAAAAAGTATCACGGACAGTTTTCTCTATCACAATTGCACTAATACGGCTACAATCACGTCAAACTAGCTAGTAAAAAACCCAAATATCCGCACATCAGATTGTTTCATTAAAAGTTTCATGTTTTCATTAGAGATGTAAAACCACATACACAGATATAGCCTGCCTTTGACCATGGTTTACCTCCTGAATAGAATTAAGATACTTTTATGGAAGCAATCCAACATGCTGACCTTCTGCCTTAATCTGTTTCATGTACCAGGAGTATGCAGATAGTACACTGAGGGGTCTATTTATAAAGGATTCACTATGCCATTCGCACATTCAAATGTTTGCTGGACATTTGTCTGTCTGCATTTTACAGCATTAGGCTATCAATTTCAAAGAGGATTCACCCTATGCGTAACATGGTTAAGTCTTGTTTGATGTTAAATGTGACAAGCAAATTGTGTTTGTCATTGCAACTTCTCCATATTATGTTATATGCTGATGATAATGGGTGAACCTTCATTGATTTAAAAAAAAATGCGCAAATCTTGTATCTATTTAGAACCTGTCTATTATGTTGTATATTGATGGGTGAATCCTCTTTGAAAATGATAAGAAACTAGGATGTACCAGAGAGAGCAGCATGCTAATGAGCTCATCTCTCTTAGGCCCTGTACACACAATCAGACAGGTCCGATGAAACTGGTCCGACGGACCGTTTTCATCGGACCAGGCTGAAGTGGTCTGATGGTCTGATGTGCGTACACACCATCGGACCAAAAATCCGATCAGACCAAAACGCGGTGACGAATAACACATTGACGTGCTTAAAAAAACGAAGTTCAATGCTTCCAAGCATGCGTCGACTTGATTCTGAGCATGCGTGGGTTTTTGGTCCAATGCTTTTGTGTACTAACCATCGAACCTGTCTGACGGACAGGTGTCCAGCAGACAGGTTTTAAAGCATGTTTTAAAACCTTGGTCCGATGGAAAACGGTCCGATAGACCGTATACACCATCGAACTGGTCCGATGAAACCGGTCTGCAGACCAGTTTCATCGGACATGTGCGATCGTGTGTACGCGGCCTTACACTCTGTTCTTTCCTTATATCAGCAAGCATCTTACACTACTGCACAACTGATTGGCTCCTTGTGATGCTTGTTCCTATCTCAGGCTGAGCTCTGCTGTACAAGGACTATAAGAGGCTGATACCATGTCAAATGCAGGTGCATGCCTTGCTTGCATTTAAAAAATAAATAAATCAACAAACAATAATACAGAGATACGTTAATTTATGCCTTTTATACCTGCCTGAAGAATTAGGACCTTCACTCACCTTTTACCGATTGCATAATCCTGGCTCTTCCCCCTTCCTTTTAGGGTCAGTTCGCAGTTCATGACTCACAGAAAATAATTGTTTTCTATGTGTTATAATCATAATGTAATGCAGCCCGGGGCTGCACTGCAGTGAGCTGCGATAAAATGCAGAAATGTTGCAATTTATGGCAGCATACAGGACTGGATAGCATGTCACTGTACATCATCACATTTTATACACAGGAAATGGTGGAATCAAAACAAAACAAGGGAACTGTGTGATGCACTGAAACACACATCACACTGCCCCCTACTACCAGGCTCACTGCAGCCAGAATGGATAGCTGCTGCACACTAAACCGCTTAGTTTTGCCGCTCAGTTTAGTGTGCGGCAACTGTGGTAGCAGTGTGAACAGGCCCTTAAATGTTACCTTTTCCTCAACCGGTGCTTCCTTACAGTTCCTCCCTCATTCCTCACCTATAAAAGGATGACGTTCCGCGTGGTCACCGTAGTATTTTTATCTTACATTTACATCTACAAATCTATGGACTTAGCCATTAGCAGAAGCTAACTCACAATTTAGAAATCTTTTATTCCTGCAAAGCAGGATATTTTGCATGTGTATGAAGTGCACTAATATGGCTGCTTCCATGTACTATACATCTATAACTGATAGAATAGAAAAAAAGACACCACACAAATCTCTTTCACATGCATATGTAGAGTAACTCCACTTTTGTTGAGACAGACAAAGGATTTCAACAAACTTTGTTACAGATTCCTATGTTTTGTTATTTTGAGGAAATAGCTGTTTGTTTGTCTGTGTACATGTGGTAAGTGAATCTAATGGGAATGATTTTATAATTATCAATCCGCTGCTGCTCTTTCGGGGTCTCTAATGAGGAAAGTGGTAGGGACATCATTTTCTTAGGACGTATCTCACTAAAATTGTTTTTTTTTTTTTTTTTTGCAGGGGATGTCTAAGATCTGACATTTATCTTAGTGCAGACTTCTGGGAAAACAATTGCAAAGGCAGAAAATGGCATGCCAGGTTGCCATATTGCATTTCACAGAAAAAAGTAGAGCTGCAGATTGCAATAGTAATGACATTTTATTTTTAATAACAATTATAATATGACTTCTGTATCAATTGTATATGCTATATTTTTTTAATTTGCTATTTTCTTCCCCACAAAAATGGAATTACCTGTCCAGGGCTACTACCTACCTTCAGCACCAATAGACACCAGTTTCACTCCTTTGCTGGCAATGAAATCCAAAGCTTTATTGACATTTGCAATCTTGTGGAAGCGCATTTTTCCTTTGTCCGGTTTAGGCAGCCTCTCACCTGCAGGAGCAGAATGTGTACATAAAAAAAAAATTTAATGGCAGTTTTCAGGTTTTTAGAAATTTCCTTTCAGTGTTTTACACACTTTAGACAGATATATAATATTTGAATAAGACGTGTGTGTATATATAGTATTTTCCTTATGATACATCTGCCACTAATATTATGCTGTTCACAGGGATTGATGCTAGTTATATGCTAATTATCCTTTTCATTTAAAAATGATTTGATCCCCTGCAGATTTTGTAAGTTTTACCACTTACAAAGAAACGAAGGGTATATCATTTTTATCATAAGTGTATTTTAAATAACAGAGACAGAATATCAATAAAAACACACAATACAAATGTTATAAATTGAGTTGCAGTTCAGTGAGTAAAATAAGTATTTGATCCCCAAGCAAAACACGACTTAGTTCTTGGTGGAGAAACACTTGTTGGCAAGCACAGAGGTAGGACATTTCTTGTAGTTAGTTGCCAGTTTGCACACATCTCAGAAGGGATTGTGGTCCACTCTTCTTTACAGTTCTTCTCTAAATCCTTTAGATTTCTTGGCTGTCGCTTGGAAACTTGAAAATTCAGCTCCCTCCATAAATTTCCTATAGGATTAAGGTCTAGGGACTGGCTAAGCCATTTCATGACCCTAATTTGCTTTTTCTTGAGCCACGCCTTTGTTGCCTTGGTGGTATGTTTTGGGTCATTGTCATGCTGGAAGACTCATTCACAACCCATCTTCAGTGTTCTGGTTGAGGGGGAAAAAGTTCTCATCCAAGATTTTACAATACATGGCCTCATCCATTGGCTCCTCAATGCACCAAAGTCAGCCTGTACTTTTAGCAGATAAACAGCCTCAAAGCATGTTTTTTCCACGTTCGTGCTTGACTGTAAGGATGGTGTTCTTAGGGTCATAGTCAGCATTTTTCCACACATGGCGAGCCGAGTCAATGACAAAAAGCTAAATTTTGGTTTCACTTTATCCCAATCCTTTTCTGAATCATTTTCGATGTTCATTGGCAAACTTTAGAAGCACCTGTACATGTGCCTTCTTGAGGAGGGGGACCTTACAGGAGCTGAAGGATTTCAATCGATGGCGACGTATTGTGTTACCAATGGTTTGTTTGGTGACTGTGGTCCCAACTGCCTAGAGATAATTCACAAGCTCCTCCCGTGTCATATTGTGCTGATCCCTCACTTTTCTCATGATCATCTATACCCCATAAGGCAAAATCTTGCATCAAGAGCAAGGGCGATTGATGCTTATTTAGTATTTCTTCCATTTGGAAATAATTGCTTCAACCGTTGTCTCCTTCTCAGCAAGCTTCTTGCTGATGGTCTTGTAGCCTTGTTCAGGTCTACAATCTTGTCTTTGAAGTCCTTTGACAGCTCTTTGGCTTTGCCCATGATGATGAGATTTGGATGGAAGAAAAATATTCTGTGAACAGGTGTCTTTTATACACATAACAAGTTGCCATGAGGAGCACCTTCTTAAATTGCCAGTCTGTGGTACACAGAATTATTGTTGGTTTGCAGGGATTCAAATGCTTTTTTTACTCACTGAACTACAGCTACATTTATAGCATTTGTATTGTGTGTTCTTTTTCTGGATTTTTGGTTGATATTCTGTCTCTTCAATTTAAAATAAACCTATGATAAAAATTATAGAACCTTAATTTCTGTGTAAGTGGGTAAACTTACAAAATCTGAAGGGGATCAAGTAATTATTTTCCTCACTGTACATATATATGGATTGCCATACCAAAGATCCTCTGCTGTGTTTGGGATTGGAAGAAAGCATCTGTATTTCACATGCCTGAATTCCAACATTAAGAAATATTTTCTTCTGGTGAATGCAGCTGTTGTTACACACTTTTGGCACCAGTTTAAAGCATCAGCATGCAGCACTGAGCAAAGTGCCTGTGTACAGTACCTATGTGTACTGACACCTGTATCCATAATGAAAACAAAATGAAGCTGGATAACTTCAGCATAAAAGAGATCAGCCATCTATGGTAATCAATAATGCATATAAGTTCCCAGACATTGAGACCCTTTTGCTAGGAACTTCATCTCTCCGAGCCATTGTTAAAATATTTACCATGAACAAATCTTTCATAATGTAATCCATGCAGATCCACATTTCAGAAGGTATATGTGCTCATCTACTGTAAGTATGACGTGTAATCTAGTTCCCATAAAGACTCAGCAGTGGCCACATTTTAATAAAGGTTAAAAAATTATACTGCATGTTAATAAAATAAACCCACTCAAATTTGAATTGTGTCATCCTAATAAATGTGATGAATTTCATTTTAGTCTGGTCATTAGTACTTATTTTATAAACCAAACTGTCATGTCCCGGGGTGTATTCGAACCTGGGTCTTCCTGGTCTTAAACCATAGCCTTACCTGATGTGCCACAGAAGAGATCTAGGCCTTGGGAATATCCTTATTGTGTTCAACACACACCTCGGACTCACTAGCTCCACCTGCTGCCAGCTGTGGACAATTTTCATTCTGGACAGCCTTTAAATAGGAAGTGAGGTCATCACTCAGCGCCCGTTTATTTGGATTACTTCCTGGGTGTTTTGTCTTCAGTGATCTGCATTGTATTGAACTCCTGCCTGATATCCCGACTATTCTACAGCCTGCTGATTTTGTACTTTACCGCCAGATCGTGTATGACCTTTGCCTGCCTGACCCTTCTCCGGAATCCGATTGTGAACTATTTTGCCTGATCCGTTGCCAACCGTATCTGCCTGACGACGCTTTGCCTGGATCTCCAGCATACCTGTTCCACTTCGGACACTACCTTTTACAGGTACCTTACATAATAAACGGGCCACAATGGCAGTGGACCCTGCTGAGATTGTTAAAGCGATTACACGTCAGGGACAACTGATCGGAGCGCATGAACAGCATCTTTCTTCCCTGGACGCCAAGTTAGATGAACTTTGCACTATGCTTAAATCTTGTTTGCCTGGTTCCTCTGCAACGGTCCAGATGCCGGATCCTACTTCTGCTACGGTCCAACCCGCCTCTTCTGTACCACCAAAACTTCCCTTGCCTGACAAGTTTGGTGGTGATACTGAGGACTGCAGAGGCTTTTTAAATGTTTGCCGTTTGCATTTCCGCAACAACCCTGTGACTTTTAGCACTTCATCTGCCAAAGTGACTTTTGTAATTTCCTTGTTAAAGGGGAAGGCCCTGGCCTGGGTCTCTCCTTATTTGGAACGAAACGATCCTATACTTCAAGATGCTGAGAAATTTCTGGCTTCTCTCCAGACTGTATTTGACAAGCCAGATAGAGCATCTGCAGCTGAGTACTCGCTCTTGGACATACAACAAGGCACCAGATCTGTGGCACAGTATGCTATTGAGTTCCGTACCCTTGCTGCTGAGACTAATTGGGACTCAAGGGCATTACGTGCAGCCTTCCGAAAAGGTCTCACAGATCGCATCAAGGATGAATTAGTCTATAAGGATCTCCCAGAAGACCTTGAGAAATTCATAGAGCTGTGTGTTCGTCTGGATGTTCGGTACCATGAAAGGTGCCAAGAGAGACTTAGAACCCGCAAGTTTCCTAAGCCAGTTTACCGTTTGGCCCCTAACTTCCAAGCACCACCTCAGCCAGAACCTGAAACCTCTGTTGAACCCCAGGCACCTGTGGAACCCATGGATGTGAGCCGTCTCCACCTAACTGAGTCAGAGAAACAAAGGAGGCGTTCATTGGGCCTATGCCTGTACTGTGGACTTAAAGGACATTTAGTATCTGTCTGCCCTTCCCGTCCAGTAAAAGGCAGGGTCTAACCAGTGTTGGAGGAGCTGGCTTAGACCTTACAGGTAGATCCTCCAAGACCAAGATTACTGTTCCGGCTACTATCCATTTACCTTCTAAGCTTGTTTTCTGCGAGGCGTTTGTGGATTCTGGAGCTGCTGGCATATTCTTGGACTACAATTTTGCAAGAAAGAACAACATCCCGTTTGTTCCAAAGTCTAGACCCCTGAATATTACCACCCTGAATGGACAGCCCTTGGGAGATGGCATTGTGAAATTCGAGACTACGACAATCACCCTTCAGGTAGGCCTCCTCCACAAAGAGGAAGTTGTCTTGTCTCTCATTGATTCTCCGCTTCTGCCTATCATCCTTGGTTACCCATGGTTGCAACTTCACAACCCTTCTTTTGATTGGGAAAAGGGAGAACTAACCTCCTGGGGATCGTGCTGTCGCCCTAATTGTTTGTCTCAACCCAAAAGACTTTCTGCTTGCATGTTGGCTCCTGTGACTATTCCACCTACCTTGCCTCGTGAATACCATGACTTTGCAGATGTATTTTGCAAGCAAAAGGCAGAGGTGTTACCTCCACATCGTCCTTTTGACTGTACAATTAAATTGATTCCCGGAGCACCTCTTCCCAAAGGAAAGACCTACCCCTTGTCTCTGCCTGAACAAAAGTCTATGGAGGAATACGTAAGAGACAACTTGGAAAGAGGTTTTATGCGACCCTCTTCTTCTCCAGTAGGAGCAGGTTTTTTCTTCGTTGAAAAGAAAGATGGGGGCCTTCGACCATGCATAGACTATCGGGGGTTAAATCAAATCACTGTAAAGGACTCCTACCCTTTGCCTCTCATTCTTGAACTGTTTGATGTACTTAAGGGGGCTGTCATCTTCTCCAAGCTAGACCTACGAGGGGCATATAACCTGATTCGAATTAAAGAGGGGGACGAGTGGAAGACAGCATTCAACACTCGTAATGGACACTTTGAATATTTGGTCATGCCATTTGGGTTGTGTAACGCACCTGCTGTCTTTCAACGTTTCATGAATGAAATTTTCCATGATTTCAGCAACCGCTTTGTGATCATCTACTTGGACGACATTTTAATCTTTTCCAAGACTCATCTAGAGCACATCTCGCATGTGAAACAGGTATTACAACGACTTAGAGAAAACCATCTTTATGCAAAAATCGAAAAATGCAGTTTTCATCAAAGCTGTATTCCTTTCCTTGGGTACATCATAAGTGCTGACGGTTTCCAAATGGACCCTCAAAAACTTTCCGCTGTCT
The DNA here is from genome assembly GCA_029574335.1 of Rana kukunoris. NCBI lineage: Eukaryota > Metazoa > Chordata > Amphibia > Anura > Ranidae > Rana > Rana kukunoris. The sequence goes on along the minus strand of CM056059.1, from coordinate 273,346,491 downwards.
TGCAATGGCCCCAACCGACCACTTTAAGAGGACTCCAAAGCTTTTTAGGGTTTGCAAATTACTACAGACGCTTCATTAAAAGTTTTGCCTCCATTGCGGCACCCCTTACTGCCATGACTAAGAAGGGTACAAATTGTAAGGTGTGGTCTTCAGAAGCAAGATCGGCTTTCCAGCGATTAAAGGACACGTTCAGTAAAGCTCCAATTCTTCAGCATCCAAATCCTGATCTCCAGTACATTGTTGAGGTTGATGCCTCTGAGGTTGGAGCAGGTGCCGTACTCTCCCAGAGACAGCCAAAGTCTGGTAGAATCCATCCAGTAGCTTTTTTCTCTAGAAAGTTTTCTCCTGCAGAGATGAATTATGATGTTGGGAATCGAGAACTACTGGCCATCAAATTGGCATTGTCTGAATGGCGACACCTTCTGGAAGGGGCTCCCAAGCCTTTTACTATCCTCACTGACCATAAAAACCTACTGTATCTTCAGACTGCTAGACGTCTGAACTCACGTCAGGCTCGATGGGCTCTGTTTTTCTCCCGTTTTAATTTTGTCCTTTCTTATGTTCCAGGGCATAGAAACAAAAAAGCCGATGCTCTTTCCAGACAGTTCGCTACCTCTGAAGAAGATCAACCAGGCGAGCAGTATATAATCCCACCTCACAAAATTGTTGCGCAGATCTCCACGGCTCTTTCCCAACAGCTACAAGAATCCCAGAATCGTGTTCCCCAGGGCTTGAAGATACCACCAGGTCGCCTGTACGTAGCCCCTAGTCTCAGAAAACCTGTACTCCTCTGGGCACATAATGGCGTGTTATCCGGTCACCCTGGTGTCACCATCACTCTTAAGACCTTGCAACGTCATGTATGGTGGCCTCATATGAAAAAGGATGTTACTGACTATGTGGCTGCCTGCCCAACTTGTGCTGCTAATAAAGTACCCCGCACATTGCCTGCTGGACTGTTACATCCACTTCCGGCACCTCGCCAGCCTTGGACCCATTTGACCATGGACTTCATTGTAGACTTACCCAAGTCCGAGGGCATGACTGCTATATGGGTCACAGTGGATCGCTTTTCCAAAATGTCTCATTTTGTGCCGCTCCCGGGATTACCTACAGCGAAAGCACTGTCCACTCTTTTCCTTTCCCATATTGTAAAACATCATGGCATACCTACCAATGTCGTCTCAGACCGCGGATCCCAGTTCGTTTCCCGATTCTGGAGAGCGTTCTGCAAGAAACTGGGAGTAACGCTCTCGCTCTCTACTTCACATCACCCGCAAACTGATGGTCAAACCGAACGCATGAACCAGACCCTAGAAACCTATCTTCGACATTATGTCAATGCCTTACACTCCAACTGGTCTGAGTACTTGCCTTTAGCTGAGTTCGCCCTAAATTCCCGTTGGCACAGTGCTCTTCATACCACACCATTCTACGCAGCCCTAGGCTATCACCCTCAGACTTTTCCTCTACTTCAGCCTTCTTCTGGTGTACCAGCAGCAGATCAGCGGGTAAAGAATATTCTACTACATTGGAAGAAGATTCGTTCATTACTACAAAAGTCAGCAGGCAAGTACAGACTTTTTTCCAACAGACGAAGACGCCATATACCTCCATATGTGGTGGGGGACAGAGTTTGGCTATCAACCAAGTATGTGAGACTGAAACAACCTTCTACCAAATTGGGCCCTCGATTCATTGGTCCTTACAGGATCATTGCTCGAGTTGGGCCAGTTTCCTATCGCTTAAAATTACCTTCCTCTCTCCGGATACATCCTGTGTTTCACGTTTCCCTCCTCAAAAAAGCTATTTTCAACCGCTACTCCAGATCACAACAGCTACCTCCTCCTGTTCTTGTTGATGGACAAAGTGAGTTTGAAGTCTCCAAGATTCTTGATTCCAGAAGACATGGCCGTGGCCTTCGGTATCTGGTTCATTGGAAGGGATATCCTGTCACAGACCGCTCCTGGGTTCCAGCCAAAGATCTGCATGCCCCTTCTCTTATACGAGACTTCCATGCCTCGTTCCCCACTAAACCCCGCTAGGCCCCCGGAGGGGTCCATTGGGGAGGGGGCCCTGTCATGTCCCGGGGTGTATTCGAACCTGGGTCTTCCTGGTCTTAAACCATAGCCTTACCTGATGTGCCACAGAAGAGATCTAGGCCTTGGGAATATCCTTATTGTGTTCAACACACACCTCGGACTCACTAGCTCCACCTGCTGCCAGCTGTGGACAATTTTCATTCTGGACAGCCTTTAAATAGGAAGTGAGGTCATCACTCAGCGCCCGTTTATTTGGATTACTTCCTGGGTGTTTTGTCTTCAGTGATCTGCATTGTATTGAACTCCTGCCTGATATCCCGACTATTCTACAGCCTGCTGATTTTGTACTTTACCGCCAGATCGTGTATGACCTTTGCCTGCCTGACCCTTCTCCGGAATCCGATTGTGAACTATTTTGCCTGATCCGTTGCCAACCGTATCTGCCTGACGACGCTTTGCCTGGATCTCCAGCATACCTGTTCCACTTCGGACACTACCTTTTACAGGTACCTTACACAAACTAGTCAACTGGACCCTTGACTAGTATACTCAAAACTCATATAGGCTAGTGAGAATGTCTGTGTAGTCCCCAAGCATTCCAAATCCAACCAAAATTGGAAGCATGCAGCCTGTAACATTTCTTATATTGATAATAAATGTTAACACATTCTTCCTTAAGCTAACCATAGAGTTTACATGGCAGTAGAATGTTAGCAAATAGTGCTGAAAGATATTTCCTGCCCTTGACACATATTGAACGTGTACTCTAAACCAAGATATCAACACATTTTATGGCAAGGGGAACTAGAGGCTATCCACTGCAATATTTAAACCCGGCATCAGCAGAAGTGAGCAGGAACATCATTTTGTGATGTGGTTAACACATAGATGACCTGACTAAAATTAGAATAGGTACTACTGAAAAAAGAGACAAAAAACAAATCAGATCACTATTTGGTACGTCCTCATTTACACTATTGTACTAGGGTTATGCATGCTTTCTCAACGCATCATCATACTCGTTACATTTGATTGTGTTATGCAGTGCAATTCATTCTGAATGGTACACCAATGCATCTTATCAACGTGCATGTGTTGCATCACAGCTTGGAGCAACACACTTGTATGCACTGCAGTTAGCTTCCATAAATGCTACATGCACCTTTTTTGGTGTGTAACCAGCCCATTCTAACACACGTTACCATGCATGAAAAAATGTAAATGGGTCGTTAAGCAGCATCACTTTTTACATGTACGCTTTCACACAATTAAAGCACTTTCACTTAAAAAGGGAAGTTCCACTTATTTTCTTCCTTCCTGCCTCCTCTACTTCTTTCTGCAACTTTTTTTTGGAGCAGGTACCTTTCTTGATCATGCATCACGGGACACAGAGCCTTAATTACTTAATGGGTTATGTAGTCACCACAGGTGATTGGACACTGGCAAACCCAATTAAAGTTGAGTTCCTCCCCTATATAACCCCCTCCAAAATGGAGAGTACCTCTGTTTTTTCGCCAATGTTAAGGTGGTTGGTCACATTCAACATGAGCTAAGAAGAAAAATGCTCTTTTGATGGTCTGGCTGCAGAGACCTAGGAGCTATAAGCGCATCCATTCCTCGGGCTAGTAATCAAAGGCCTAAGATGGTTGGTACCCGGGCCTCGTGTAAGAAGAAACAAGGTTTGCCTGTAAAGTCTCTCCCTGCGGAGGTCTGGGCTCTGGGATCCAGACTTTGGTGTACTAATACAGACCTGTGGCATGAAAAGTTTCTGGCAGAGTCTTCTACAGGTATAGGTATGAGGTTTTCTCTAATAAAACCCTTGGTAAACCTGAAGGTTGGTACAACTTGCCCGCTGTGATGGGTGAAAGCTGTAACTACTTTAGTAGCTTTCCTGCTGCGTGGATCAGGTAAGAAGAGGATAATTTTATTTATGTATTAACTTCTTTGGAGTAGGATGTCTTCCTGGATCTTACCACTGTACCACTGATTCAAAAGCACAGCATGCCAGAGCCTTCTGTAAGCGGCATGGACACAGAGCTGTGGGCTGTAAGCATCCCTGTGGATTGAACCAGGCAAACCTAAGACTCCTACTCGACATCAGGTTGTGCAGTGAGCTGATATTTTGTGTATTGTAAGACTATAGCACAACAGTGATTGCATTTGTATTTGTGGATAGTACCTTTGCTTTGCAGTAAGGACTATGTCCCAGAGAAGAGGGTCTTGGGCGAGTAAACGAGGCACCAGAAAATCCCAGCGTATGGCTAAGGATTCTGAGCTTGCCTGCAGTTTACCATCCCCTTCTGTCAGCCTGATAGCAGCCTCACAGGATGAGCCCCTGTCTGGTTTTGCAGTTTTATCCTCTGGCAGCTCCTGTATACGTCACTGACAATGCTTTAAAAGTTGCTTTGGATGGCTTGGAAGGAAGGATTGCTAATATTATCGCAACCTCCTTAAGAGATAGCAGGAAAAGGGGTAGATCCCCTTCATTTGCTCTAGCTGTCTTTTCAGATGAGCCTTCTGAGGGTGAAAAATACCTCTCTGGAGATGAGGATCATGTGCAGTCTGATTACTCAGAGGAAGAGAGGATTCCTGCGACTTCTCAGACGCTAAAGATGCAGGTGCAATATTATGCAGAGATGGTGCGTGCCAATTACAAATTGCCTCCTGTTGAAGCTTCTAGGTCCTCTGTTTCCTCTTTGGGATCCCCACAGGCTGCATGTGCCTTTCCAGTTCATCCCTTGCTGGATAAACTGATGTATGATGACTGGGTTCACCCAGATAAACAGTTTTCTTCCTTCTAAGCAGTTTTCCCTCCTTTATCCTATGGAGGGAGGTTTCACCAAGAAATGGGGGGTACCTGCTATTGATGCAGCTATTTCTTGTGCAAACAAAAACCCAACCTGTCCTTTAGAAAACGCGCAGGGTTTTAAGGATCCAACTGATAAAAAATTGGAGTCCTTATTAAAAGCCTCCTCTGCCATGGCTGGGGCTGTAGTACAGCCTGCAGTAACAGCCATTGGTGTATGTCAGTTCAAGGAACAAATAAAACAGATGATTAACCTCCTCCCTACAGAGGAGATTGAGGTTTATGAGGACCTTCCTAAGGCCTCATGCTTTGCGATTGATGCGATTATGTACTCTGTTCAACAAGCATCTCACTTGAATCTCCTACAGGTACACATGCGCAGGTCCATTTGGTTAAAACATTGGGAGGCCTTTGGGGGAGAACACCTGTTTGGGGATGACCTGGATAAATACATCCAATAGATTATCGGAGGTAAGTCTACTCTATTGCCAGTTAAGACGTACTCTTTCTCCAGCTCCTGGAAAATCAGTCTCCAGGCAGTGGCGATGGCCGCCCCAGTCTAATACTAGGGGAAAAGCCCAGAGCCAAGCCCAAGGGCAGAAAATAACTTGGGTTCAAGGTCTAAACAGACCCCCAAAACTTCCCTATGAACAAATGCCCCTGCTCGGCTGAGTGGGGGGAAGGCTGCTTCATTTTGCAAATGCCTGGCCCAACATAGTTCAGGACAAGTGGGTCATCGCCACAGTGTCCTCAGACTACAAGCTAGAGTTCAGAGAACTTCCGCCACCCCATTTTCTGAGATCAAGAGTTGCCAAAGATCCAGAAAAAATAAGGCCTTTACTGTTGGCCTTGGAACACCTATTGTCCCAAGGGGTAATCTTGGAGTTAGCCCCAGAGAATTAGAGGTCAGGATTCTATTCAAACCTGTTTATGGTTCCAAAACCAAACAGGGATGTCAGACCTATCCTAGATCTGAAAAGTCTGAATCAGTTTCTTAACATTCGCTCCTTCCGCATTGGGGTCTGTCTATTCAGTTGTTTCCACCCTTCAGGGAGGAGAATTCCTGGCATCAATAGACATCAGAGAAGCATATCTACATGTGCCAATATTTCCGCTCACCAAAGTTTTCTAGAAAAATAAAGCCATGTGTCCTGATACATCTCTGCTCTCAGTTATTTAAAACAGACTTTTTTTATCTTTTGCTTTTGCGGTGGATCAGCTCCACTTTCAGGTTGTGGCCCTTCCTTTCGGGCTGGCTACAGCACCTCGAGTGTTCACAAAAATACTGACCCTGGCCCTAGCAACACTCAAGACCATTACAGGGTTGAATTCTGTCAGCTTGAAACAAAGATGTTCAGGTCCTGGATCTTCCTATGATCTTATCTCCAGGGGTTCGTCAGAGCCTCAATTGGTGGTTGCTCCTCCTAAAATCTGTCGGAAGGAAAATCCTTCACTCCTGGAAAGTGGTGACCGCAGGCGCCAGACTTCTGGGCCAGGGGGCAGTTCTAGAAGAAGCATCTGCCCAGAGGAAATGGTTTGGGGCCCATCAACATTCTGGAGATTCGTCAATTAATTTGGCCCTCAAAGTTTGGTCTTACAGACTGCAAGGCTGGCCTGTTCAGGTTCAGTCCGACAATGCTACGGCCGTGGCCTGTATCAATCACCAAGGATTCACCAGAAGTCTGGATGCCCAAAAAGAGGTGAATCACATCTTGGCCTGGGCAGAAAGGCATATTCTTTCGCCTATCTGCGGTCTTCATTCCAGGAGTAGAAAATTGGCAGGCGGATTTTTTAAGCCGCCAGCAACTGAGTTCCAGGAGAATGGTCTTTACACCCCGACATGTTTCAAATCATATGTCAGAAATGTGTACCTGTTGGCTTCCAGGTTCAGCACAAAACTGGACAGCTTTGTGTCAAGAACAAGAGATTCCTATGCTCAAGGGTCAGACGCCCTGACAATCTCATGGGATCAGTATTGATATCCAGCAGCTACAGTATTTGTAGCTGCTGAGCTTTAATTGAAAAAAGTTTAAAGATTAAGTAACAATTACAATAAACAGGTGCCAAGAATCAACAGAATAACATATAGGTTAAAATACAAACAGTAAAACAAGTAAGCAGCTATCTTATTTGTTATTTAAATATACTATATGTTATGTTTGATTATATGTAATATATGTTTTGTTTAAGTGCAGTGTTTACTAAGAAATGTTAACAACACAAGTATGTAGTGTTTTTACTAGAGCCGATAATCGGCTATTTTTTCTTACGCTGTTAGCGTGGGGAGGAAAAAAAAGCTGATCACTGGCAAAAGACAGCGGGACATTGGTCCTGATCAGGGAAAGCTGCAGACAGCTCATCTGTGCCAATAAGTGCTACCTGTCACTGCCACCTAACAGTGCCACCTATCAGTGCCCACAATGCAAAATCTAAAAGTCACTAATCAGTGCCTCAAACAGTGCTGCCCATCATTGTCACCAGTGCCCATCATTGTCACCTACCAGTGCCAGTCAGTGCCCATCAGTGCAACCTATCGGTGCCCATCAGTGCCATCTGTGCCAATCAGTAACACCCATCAGTGCCAACCATCAGTGCTGCCTTATCTGTGCCTATCAGTGCCGCCTTATCTGTCTCCATCAGTGCCCCCTTATCTGTCTCCATCAGTGCCGCCTTATCTGTGCATATCAGTGCCGCCTTATCTGTGCCTACCATTGCAGCCTATCAGTGCCCATCAGTGCCGCCTCGTCAGCGCATATCAATGAAGGAGAAACATTTTTAACAAAATATAGAACATGATTGTTATTATTTTTTTTCAAACTTTTTGTTTGTTTAGCAAAAAATAAAAACCCCCGAGGTGATTAAATACCCCCAAAAGAAAGCTCTAATTGTGTGTAAAAATGTAAAAAATGTAATTTGTGTAAAATGTTGTATGACCGTGCAATTGTCATTCAAAGTGCATCAACGCTGAAAATTGGTCTGGGCAGGAGGGATATTTAAGTGCCCAGTAAGCAAGTGGTTAAATATGTCTTTGGTTTATCGATGCTAAGGGAAACCACAATTTATACTGTAATGTTGCGTACACAAGATCGGATTTTTCGTCGAAAAAACCTTGGATGGTTTTTCCGACGGAATTCCACTCAAGCTTGGCTTTCATACACATGGTCACACAAGTTCTCTGAACTGTCGGCCGTCAAGAACACAATGACGTACAAGACTGCGTCAAGCCGAGAAAATTCAGTTCAATGCTTCCGAGCATGCATTGAATTGTTTCCAAGCACCAGTCAGAATTTTGCGCATCGGAATTGCTACAGACGATTAGCAGCCCTCAAAATTTCCACTCGCCTACTAGCATTTGGCGAGTGGATTTAAGCTGGGGGCGTTTGATGAAAGGGCTGCATGACCAATCTCCCTCCAATCAGTGCCTACGTTTAGAGTCCCGATGAGATTGGCGGCTGAAGAGGAAAGGTGCATGCTCGGGAAAGGTAGTCTGGTGAGCCGCGCACAGGCAGAGCAGTACACAGGTACAATTCTCATTAAGCCATGGGACCTAACAGTATGACCTCTCTGAGCCTGCCCCCTCCCCCCGACCAATGTAGCTGGAGAGCATAAAGTAATGAGTGAGGTGGAGGATTGCGAAAATGACCACTCCGGTGCAGCGCTCACTGAAAGTTGCCCTAACATGAGAGCGGCAGCCTTCCAATTTGTGCAGATTTCTTCTCCTTGTGCTCTATGTAAGTGTCCAACAGTTCAGCCTGAGCACTGTGAGCAGACTGGTCTCAATGTGCGCTGTGCTATAGTGTCAATGGCTGTGCAGTTATGTGGATCTCAGCGCTGGATTGTACTCCCCCCCGCTGTGCTGCAGCTCCTCTCCTCACTGCCAGTCTGAATAAAAGGGGGAAGTGGGGACATGCAAGCGTGGAGCCGCACACACAGGCTCCTGATGATGAGATGAATAGGAGAGAGAGAGAGAGAGAGAGAGAGAGAGAGAGAGAGAGAGGATGGATGGATGGATGGGAGTTGCAGAGAAGACAGCAAGAGAATGGGGAAGAGACCCAGTTCTAGTGCCCTGTCCCTTTGGTCTTCCCCCAGTGCCCTGTCCCTCTGGTCTGCCCCCAGTGCCCTGTCCCTCTGGTCTGCCCCCAGTGCCCTGTCCTATTTTGTTAAAGTTTTTTTTGCTAATATTTAATTTTGTAACTTGATTCTGCATAAAACATTTAACAGTGTCATTCCCTGAGATAATCTACGAGGGCGTGTTTACGGGTGCAATTAGGCACAGGGCAGTGAATGAATTAGGTTGGGCAACTGGTGGCGAGTTACTCTTGAGGCCTGGCTAGTAGCTCAGGACTTGAAATTTTAAACCCTGGATTCGATTTTCCAATAGGATTTTTTTCTGTTGGAAAATTTGAGAACCAGCTCTCAATCTTTTGTTGGTGGAAATTCCGCCAGCAAAAGTCTGATGGAGCATACACACAGTCGGAAATTCCGTTCAAAAGCTCACATCAGACTTTTGCTGTCGGAATCTCTGATCCTGTGTACAATATGTATTACTTTTATGTTTTTTTTTAATTTAATTTCAATAATTTCACAAAAAATGATGTGCAGAGCAGGAGGGTGTAAACATGATCTGTCCACGACATCAAATATGTTGGGTATGCCATATTATTTTTTGCAAAATATAAAACATTCTACAATTTAGGGAATCGCACCCATGTACCACAAACTGTAGGTATAATTATTTTGAACAGGGGTTCCCTGAGACCTGAAAAATATTTCAAGGTTTTGGGGGTTGAGAAAGTCTGGTATAAAAACTCAAAGCTGAATTTCTCTTAGTTTGTGATATTCTTAATATTTCAAAATAGGTAAACTATTACATGACTGTCTGACTTTATCATGGAGAATTAAAAGTGTGCCTGCTCAGTAAGTGTTTCTAAAAAACAGTACCAGTAAGTATGAGTTACTGATAAATGTCAATTTCTACAGAGATTTCTGGGGGTAATTTTTCCCATCCCTGGCCAATCCTTCCATTTAAACCAAACATTTCTTTAAGCACTTGTCGACCATCCACCGCAGTTTTACTGCAGTAGGATGGCACGACTGGGCGAAGTGATGTTAACTTACGTCGCTTTGCCTTTTGGCCACTAGGGGCGTGCATGCGCTGCTGGAGGCACGCGCACGTGCCTGAGGCACGCCCCCAGAGCCAATGTGAGTGCCTGGTAGGTGAGATGGCCTCAGGGCAACCGCGATTGCTTGTGACAGAGCGATAACCGGGATCTGTATGTGTAAACACACAGATGCCGGTTCTCTTAGGGGAGAAGAGACTGATGGTGTGTTCATAAAATGTAACAACACCGATCTATCTCTTCCCCTAGTAAGTCCCATTCCCCCTACAGTTAGAACACAGCGAGGGAACACATTTAACCCCTTGTTTGCCCCCTAGTGTTAACATCTTCCCTGCCAGTGACATTTATACAGTAATTAGTGCATTTTTATAGCACTAATCGCTGTATAAATGTGAATGGTCCCAAAAACGTGTCAAAAGTCTCCCATATGTCCCCTGCGATATCACAGTCCTGATAAAAATCGCAGATCGCTGCCATTACTAGTAAAAAATAAATAACAATAAAAATGCCATAAAACGACCCCCTATTTTGTAGATGCTATAACTTTTGTGCAAACTAATCAATATACATGTATTGCAATTTTTTTACCAAAAATATGTAGAAGAATTGATATCGGCCTAAACTGGGGAAAAAAATGTTTTTGTTTTTTTTTAAAGAAATTGGTATATTTATTATAGCAAAAAGTAAAAGATATTATGGGTTATTTACGAAAAGGCAAATGCACTTTGCACTACAAGAGCAAACTCCAAGTGCAAAGTGCACTTAAAATTGCACTGAAAGTGCACTTGGAAGTGCAGTCGCTGTAGATCCGAGGGAGACATGCAAGGAAAATAAAATACAGCATTTTAGCTTGCACATGATGATAAAATCAGTAGCCTTTCGTAAATAACCCCCATTGTGTTTTTTTTGTGTTTTTTTGTCGCTTCTTTTGTTTATACTGCAAACAATAAAAAGAGCAGATGTGAACAAATATCACCAAAAAAAGCTCTATTTGTGGAGAAAAAAGGGTGCAAACTTGGTTTGGGTATAGTGTCGCACAATCGTGCAATTGTCAGTTAAAGCGAAGCAGTGCCAAATTGTAAAACGTGCTCTGGTCAGGAAAGGGGGTAAAATCCTTCGGAACTGAAGCAGTTAAGGATGGTAAGGTCAGTAAATCAACATAGTTTTCCTTATTTGGAAAGGTTCCTGAGAGAATTTTATGATTTTAATTTATCTAATATTGTGACATATTAACCACTTGCTTACTGGGCACATATACCCCTTTCCTGCCCAGGCGAAATTTTAGCTTTCAGCACTGTGTCGCTTTAAATTAAAATTGCGCGGTCGTGCGCCTTCTCTTCCAAACAAAATTGACGCCTTTTTTTTCCCACACATAGAGCTTTCTTTTGGTGGTATTTGATCACCTCTGCAGTTTTTCATTTTTTGCGCTATAAACAAAAAAAAGCGACAATTTTGAAAAAAAACACAATTTTTTTTAACTTTATGCTATAATAAATATCCAATTTTAAAAAAAATTTTTTTCTCAGTTTAGGCCGATATGTATTCTACATATTTTTGGTACAAAAAAAAAGCGCAATAAGCGTATAGTGATTGGTTTGCGCAAAAGTTATAGTGGCTAAAAATAGGTGATAGAATTCTGACCATTTCTTTTATTATAATTTTTTTTTTCCTAGTAATACGGCGATCTGCGAAATTTGTCAGGACACATCGGACACTTTTGACACATTTTTGGGACCATTCACATTAATACAGCGAACAGTGCTATAAAAATGCATTGATTACTGTATAAATGTGACTGGCAGGGAAGGGGTTAACACTAGGGGGCGAGGAAGGGGTTAAATGTGTATCCTGGGTGTTTTCTAACTGTGTGTGGAGGGGGACTGACTGGGGGAGGTGACCGATGCTGTGTCCCTTGTACATAGGGACACAACATCTGTCTCCTCTGCCTGACAGGACGTGGAGCCCTTGCAGCGATCCGCCAGCTCAGTGGGAGATCTACGTAGATGCCCTCCCAGAACACCCCCCGTGAGCTGCCTGCGGCATGCATGCATCGGCTGTGCTCTGTGACTGGTGTCCTTCAGACACAGCTGATCACAGATCAGGGTAAAGTGGCAATCATAGTGGCCCTTTACCATGTGATCAGCTGTGTCCAGTCACATGTAAACAGACTTGCCAGTTATTGGCAGTCCTTTCCTCAAGTGCTGTGTCTGTGTGAGGAAAGGAGTGCCGATAACCAGCAAGCTTGTCAGCATGCTGTTTTTGCTGATAATTAAGACACTGATCATCAGTGCAGCTTATCAGTGCAGCCTTATCAGTGCCCATAAGTGCCACCTCATGCCCAATTTGGGCATTTGCACTTAGGGGTGTAGTCACTTTTGTTGCCAGTGGTAGAGACATTAATGGCCGTGTGTTGCAGTTATTTTGAGGGGACAACAAATTTACACTGGTATACAAGCTGTACACTCACGAATTTACATTGTAACAAAGTGTAATTTCTTCAGTGTTGTCACATTAAAAGATATAATAAAATATTTACAAAAAGGGGTGTACTAACTTTTGTTAGATACTGTACATGTCTCCTGCATGTATCCTTACCTGTTAAATACCTCCCCTTTTTCTGTTTGTAGCCCTGCAAAACTGAATTCTCTGGGGTGATGTCAGTAGACTCCCTGCCCACCTCTACACTATGCTTGGCAACATATATTTTCTCCTGTGTATTTCTTTCACTAAACTTCTGCTGGTCTCGTGGATTATGCCCTATGGACACTAACATCCAGTCAAAACCTAGGAAAGGCACCACATGACTTCAATGTGCCCAATCATGCTGAGGTGTAGAGCAGCCAATCCTGGGAGAGCTGGAGAAGAAAGGAGGCGATGTGAAGTACACAGAATGCCTCTCATGCTCCTTCATGAGATAAGGAAATTACCTGTCTGTCACAGCAAGGGGGAAGAAATGGACATCTATTTCTCTGTGTGTCCATTTTTATCTTACTGAAAAAAAATACGAAGATTGCTCAGAGCTGGATTAACCCTTTGTGGCAAGACTAGGCACAGATGACATGAAATCCTATGCTCTAAAAGTGTCAAGCCTTAAAGGGGTTGTAAACCCTCATTTTTTTTTTCACCTTAAGGCATCCTATGCCTTAGGCCGTGTACGCACGACCGGTTTCCTCGACAGAATCCATCAAGAAACTTGGTGGGAGAGCTTTTTTGCTGAGGAAAACGGTTGTGTGTATGGTTTTCATCAAGAAAACTGTTGAGGAACTCGACAAGGAAAAAAGAGAGCAAGTTCTCTTTTTCCTCGACGGGAGTCATCGTGTTCCTCGTCGGGCTGGTTTTCCACGAGAAACACGTTGGTGTGTATGCTTAGAAACCCGCGCATCTTCGGTAAAAGTAGCGTTTGTAATGAAAATAGCACATTTGTCACGCTGTAACAGACTGAAAAGTGCAAATATCTCTTACCAAACTTTTACCTAACACGCAGTAACATGAGATTAGCAAAAGCAGCCCCAAGGGTTGTGCCAGTGGAATCGAACTTCCCCTGCCGTCGTACGTGTTGAAGTCACAGAGTTTGAGAACGAGGAGATTTGGTCTTGACAGTGTGTATGCAAAGACAGCTTGTCAAGATTCTCGACAAGCCTAACAAGGAACTCGTCGAGGAAAACTATGTGTCTTTTCCAACGAGTTCCTCGGTCGTGTGTACGAGGCCTACAGGTGTAAAAACATCTGACAATTACAGGCCCCCCCCCCCCCATTTTATTACCCTGAGCCCTGGAAAGTTCCGCGTCAAGAACGCACTCTTCCTTTGCCTGGGTATCTCGGCTCTTCATTGGATAGATTTATAGCAGCGCAGCCATTGGCTCCTGCTTCTGTCAATAAAATCCACTTACATGGGCACCGGGGGGGCGGGGCCGAGTCCTGCACTCGCTGGCTATGGACGCCAAATGCAGGACTGGATAGCCTGCCCGCAAGGTAACCCCCTTGAGAGAGCACTTCTGAAGCGGGGAGGAGCCGAGAGAGCCACTGAGGGACAACACAAAACGCTGTTCATGGCCACTCTGTGCAAAATGAGCTGCACATTGGAGGTAAGTATGACATGTTTGTTATTTAAAAAATATATATATTTGAATCTTTTAATATCACTTTGATTTTAAAAATAGGTTTTTGGGTTTACATCCACTTTACCAGAAACATATAGGTGTATGGGTGTCAGTCTGCATCCAGCACTAGGCAGCACTCTAATGTACAGCAACAACCAGGACTGCACTTACCTTTGTCCCTGCTGGACTGCTACAACTAAGCAAATTGTTCTTTAAAGTACTTACCAGAGATGACCTCAAGCAACAGCATCAATTTAAGGCCATTTCTGAAATCTTCCTCTATATTTTCAATTTGTGTGCCAGCTTTCCTCAGGTGAGAGTTGCACCAGGCTGTGAAGGTCTATAAAAGAAAACAAATGCATAGGCATAGTTACAATGATCCACGTGGAGAGGTTTGGAAAATAATAAATCAACCTGAATAAAATATAAGGAAGCTTGATGATTGCTATTGAGACTGAAATAGTGTTTTCCTTTGGTGTGAAAAAATGAAAGGGGTTGTAAAGGTAGTTTTTTTTCTTTTCCTAAATAGCTTCCGTTACCATAGTGCAGTCCTCCTTCACTTACCTCATTCTTCATTCTTCACTTTTGCTTTTCAAATGTCCTTATTTCTTCTGAGAAATCCTCACTTCCTGTTCGTCTGTCTGTAACTTCACACAGTAATGCAAGGCTTTCACCCTGATGTGAAGTGTCGTGCTGGCCCCCTCCCTTGGACTACAGGAGAGTCAGGACGCCTACTAAAACACAGCTCCTTTCTCTATCTGCGACATAGAGAGCATCCGGACTCTCATCTGACGTCCAAGGGAGGGGGCAAGCACGACACTCCACACCAGGGAGAAAGCCTTGCATTACTGTGTGGAGTTACAGACAGAAGAACAAGAAGTGAGGATTTCTCAGAAGAAATAATGACATTTAAAAGCAAAAATCGAAGGATGAGGTGAGTGAAGGAGGACTGCACTAAGGTAAAGGAAGCTATTTAGGAAAAAAAATTTTACCTTCACAACCCTTTTAACAGTCAATGAAATGTCTGTGTTGCTGAAATTCAAAGATAAATTCTGGAGCTGATTCTCATGATATCCAGTGCAGCAGATGATAGTCATGGCACACTAGCGTATTGTTGCTGCATAGATAAGCAATGTAATCAGTTACAACAGCAACTATATATCCAGAAAAAAAAAATCTGAGAGATTTGTAGCTGCTACAAATTGCCAGGCTGACATTTCCTTATGCCCCGTACACACGATCACTTTTTGTGATGAAAAAAAATGACATTTTTAAAAATGTCATTTAAAATGATGGTGTGTGGGCAAAATGTCATTTTATGCTTCTGAAATACCAAAAAAAATTCGCAGCTCGAATTTTTTATGTCATTTTTCAAAATGTTTTTTTGTGTCTAAAAAATGCGTGTGTGGGCAAAACTCGTAAAAAATGATGTTTTAAACGCACATGCCCAGAAGCAAGTGGAGACGGGAGGTAAACTCTATTTATAATGGAGTAAGCCATTCTCACGCTGTAACAGACAAAAAAGCAGGAATGCTTTTAAACAAGACACTAAAAGTAAGGCAAATGAACTGGTCACACTTTGTTCACAAAAAATGATGGTGTGTACGCAACGTCATTTTTTAAAATGGTTTGAAAAATGTCATTTTTTTTCATGAGAAAAATGACATTTTTTTTCATCACAAAAAGGCGTGTGTAGGGCTAGTACATCGACGGCTATGCAGCGGATAGTTTGCTGCACTCAGCGGTGGCTAAACTCTGCCACTGAACAATGCAAGACACTGTAATGTGGTCACACACAAACTGGGCAATGAGGGGCAGCTAGTTCGTATGTGGCCAAAACTACAAACAAATGCCGATCCTCTACGCACACTGACTACGTCCAGGATTGGTTAAAGGCTGAGGTGAGTGCTTGCATGTGCTGATTCTTGTTGGCAGCCAGGATAGACTGCTGCTATTCGGACACCTGAATGTAGCCTTATGAAGCTAACCTGAAAACCACTGGGTTATACAAGAATTTATAAATAAATGCATTTAGGACATATGAGAAAGCTTGTGCATACAGCATATAACATAAGTAAGACAATCCTGCTTTTTAATGTAAGAAAAGCAGCATACCAATATGAATACTGCCAATGCTGAACTATTTTTTAAAAGTACAAGTTTCTCATAATGTTTATGTAACAAAGTCCCGGGGCCCCTGAAGCCCAATGGTGACCTCCAGAGTTAAGGACAGCTGACATCCTTCAGTGTAGAGTGGGTTACAAGGCAGGGTGGGTGTAATGCAGCTGGTGCCAGACACTTTTTGAATGCAAAGAGATATATTGTCTCTTAAACAGAACTGTGGGAGAGAGGATTAGGGCCAGAACACTGTCACCTTAGGTAGATGCAGTTTTAATTGGCAGATTCTGAGACTTCTATAGGTAGATAGCTATACAGGTGAAGGCCTCCAGCCGGACACAACTTCTGTATAGGTAGGACCGCTGTCTCCTATGGCAACAATCTTGTAGCTGTTACTAACGGTAAAGGTATTCAACTATCTGCAATACTATCTGCAATACGAACAGTTCTCTTTACTCCACACTCTTTACTCCACACTCTCCCACTGTGAGTCTTCACTCAACGAGCTCCCAGTCTCTCTCACGAGACTTCAGATCCACTAGCCACTGGATCCCCTGAGCTCTTTCACTGTAGCACTTGTTATCTTTACTGCTGTCCCTGGCATATACAGATACTCCTCAAGCTTCACCCCTGCTGACACGTTAGGTCCCTGGCTTGGCACTGCACAAGCATCACCTCTGCTGTCCCACTGGGTCCCTGACTTGGGACTTGCTGATTCTTTCCCACTACTTTAACGTTGGCGAGAAGTCTGCTCTGGTACTGGCCTTAGCACAATCACAATGGTCACTGGTAGCAAAGTGGATGGTCCCTTTGTGGCAACAGCTTCCCCTCTACCTCCGACCACGACTGGTTCCTCCGGCTGGCAGGATCGTTACTTCTGGTTGGACTACAACCCCGCAGTCCCAACCCTACACTACTTCTGGAAAGACTCTCAGCCTAGCAGCCAGATGTCCCCGAGATAGGTCTTAGATTTTTGGCCTAGCAGACAAGAGCAATACAACACACTTCCACCCAGACAGCCGTCCAGATGGCACAGAACCCCAATCACCTGACTCCACCCAAATAAATAGGTTCTTCCAGCAGGCCAAGGGACCCAAGAAAATCTTTGCCCATTGGCTGAGCAACCCCTATTCATTCCTAATCTGTCCTTGCAATGCCCTTGTCTTATCTAATGTCACTAGACACCCGGCCATCTAGTGACGGAAGAGAGAAGTGTAGCAATTCCAGAATTAGGGTGAAATTAATTGACCTCCTAACAATTGGCAAAGGCAGCTATCCAGGGGTGGACTGACAACTCATGGGGCCCCCGGGCAATAGAAGATTATGGGGCCCCCGGGCTTACAGATGGCCACCAAGCCAGGGGGCAGTACAGAGACGGGGCAGCTAAAATCTCGGGATTTTCACACCAAAAGCATGTAGGTTTTGGACATATCAGGGACAGATGTAAAAAAACACAGATTTTTACATACTGTCCCTGGTTTTAATGAGCCTGGCAACCCTGATGGGGCCCCCTAGTTGCATGGGGCCCTCGGGCAGTGCCCGAGTTTCTCAATGGTCAGTCCGCCCCTGCAGCTATCACTTGGCAAATAAATTTAATAGAAACCATGCCTAAACATCAGAGTGCTACATCTATCATGTATTTTAATCACACATATGCATTTTGCACTGATACTTAACCACATGCCGACCGCCCACCGTCGTTATATGGCAGGACGGTGGCACTGCTGGGCAAGAGCACGTAGCTCTACGTCCTCCCTTTAGCGGCTGCTATGGGGGGGGCCCCCGGCGGGCACGATCGCGGGCACGATCGCCGCCGGGCACGCGCGCTCGTTCGTTACAGATCGGGGACCGGGAGCTTTGTGTGTAAACACAAAGCTCTCCGTCCTGTCAGCAGGGGAAATGCTGATCTCCTGTTCATACAATGTATGAACAGAAGATCAGTGATTTCCCCTAGTGAGTCAACCCCCCCATACAGTTAGAACACACCCAGGAACACACTTAACCCCTTCCCCCTTCCCCTAGTGTTAACCCCTTCACTGCCAATGGCATTTTTATAGTAATCCAATGCATTTTTATAGCATTGATCGCTATAAAAATGCCAATGGTCCCAAAAATTTGTCAAAATTGTCCGATGTGTCCGCCATAATGTCGCGGTACTGAAAAAAAACACTGATCGCCGCCATTACTAGTAAAAAAAAATATTAATAAAAATGCCATTAAACTTCCCCCTTTTTTGTAAACGCTATAAATTTTGCGCAAACCAATCAATAAACGCAAATTGCGATTTTTTTTTACGAAAAATATGTAGAAGATTACGTATCGGCCTAAACTGAGGGAAAAAAAATGTTTTAATATATTTTTGGGGATATTTATTATAGCAAAATGTAAAAATATTGCATTTTTTTCAAAATAGTCGCTCTATTTTTGTTTATAGCGCAAAAAATAAAAACCGCAGAGATGATCAAATACCACCAAAAGAAAGCTCTATTTGTGGGAAAAAAAGGACGCCAATTTTGTTTGGGAGCTACGTCGCACGACCGCGCAATTGTCAGTTAAAGCGACGCAGTGCCGAATCACAAAAAGTCCTCTGGTCTTTGACCAGCAATATGGTCCGGGGGTTAAGTGGTTAAAGTAATATTTCAGCACACATTTTTTAATCCAGAAAATGATCACACTTAATACAATAGCAGCTCAATGTACCCCCGTATACTAATCCATAAACTAATCTTTAAATTTAAATTTTAACCTCAATCCAACTAATAAGCCTATACTAGTGTCAATAGCACTATTGTTCCAAAACGTTATAAGCCTAACCAAATATATTATATTATTTGCTAAAATGTCCACTCTCTGAATGCAAATAATTGGTTATATATTAAATGATTGAGGCACCTATTATGTCAGATATGTATTTGTTAAGTCATGGTATGTTGCAGTATTAGAGAATCCTAATTTATTAAAAAAGGGCTTTGGCAGTGGTCTTATGCATACACACTAGATGAATGATAAACCAGAGATGTCTGTAGCAACTAATCAGATGTCTATATTAAATCTGTAATGCACAAGAGAAATTACGTTAGGGATTCGATCAGCCATAACTAAAAATATAACTAATTCCCTAAAGCCTGTTACAATATACTGGTATGGCACATTAGTTCAATAAGCTATCAGAGAATATCATACATAGAATGTAGGAAGAGGGCAGTTGTGTGTCATGATTTATGGGATTTAGGGAATATAGTTAAAGATGATAAGATGGTAATTCATTTTAAAACCAACATATCTTTTCAGTTCTTCAGCACTTGAGCTGAGTCATGTGTCTTGCAATGGTAGAGTTTTACTAATGTCATGTTTTTATAGTCTTGTCAAGTCAAGCTTGTTGCTTGCCTTAAAAATCTTTCAATCAGAATTTCTTTTCTGAGGTGTCTGGTCAACTAGACAAATCTGTCAGCTTCTTAGAAAGCTATTTATAGGGTAACGTTATCCTGGAGAGTCCCAAAGAGGGTTTATGGGAGGTACACTGTACAACATCTTGGAATGAGAGAGCTTGGCTATTCCATACCAAAGGAAAAGGCAGGTGGGAGATCCAATTACTGTCTGCAATGTGGTGGGCTAACATCTTCCTGAAGTTTTTATGGTAGTGATGCTCTTTTTGTGGCACTGCATACCATATCATGTGACACTTTTTCTTCAGCCAATAATAAATGTTTCTTGTTACTGACAATGTATACATTTGAAGCACTTTAATTCACCTCAATGCCCATTTCACTGTGTAATATTAACATGAGTTTTGAGACTGTTAATCAAAAATAAACATAAAAGATAGCAATAAAGAGAAATTTGTATTACTATAATAATCTTAATTTTTAATTTTTTTTGCCACCTTTGCTATTACCATTCCCTTAGATTATCACCAATGTAACTGAAATGTAATTATATGGAACAGATTAACACGGTTTATCCTGGATTACCCTCTGAACCGAGTTAATGCAATGGGGACAAGGCCTTAGCCATAGCTATTTAAACATGAATAGAAGGATCAAACTACAGAAAATCACAACCGTGCATTTTGAATTAAAATGTCCAAGGCACTTTGATGACCAGATCATGAGATTTAACTTAATTGTCTAACAATACAGGCAATCATATTCAGGGATGTTATGTGAAACCTGTCAAGAAATAAATATGGGACCTGACCTTTGACGCATACTTGTTCCATGTCAGTGACCCACCACGTAGTAGTTGAAGGATAAAGGATAAAGTCCTAGATCTTGTACCTTTAAAGACAAGCCAGCAACTGCAGCTCCTTTATTTATATTTAACAGTTTCTTTTAAGGGTCTGTCAACATCATTTATAAATTTGGTAATTGTCCACATTAATACACTTCAGAAAACTGGCCACAAAGATTATGTTTTACAGTCTGTAATATCTACGCCATATAAACTATTTAAGAAGATTATTCTGTTCCAATTTTACACAAAAATAAGACTTACTAATTGGAAAATTAAAATATATGTATATAGGCTGTAGTAATGTAGAAAGGTAGGGTTGTCCCGATACCACTTTTTTAGGACCGAGTACAAGTACCAATACTTTTTTTCAAGTACTCGCGATACCGAATACCGATACTTTTTTTTAAATGTGTCCCCAAATGCAGCCATGTCCCCCCACAAATGCAGCCATGTCCCCCCACAAATGCAGCCATGTCCCCCAAATATGCAGCCATGTCCCCCATTAATGCAGCCATGTCCCCCACATATGCAGCCATGTCCCCCACATATGCAGCCATGTTCCCCACATATGCAGCCATGTTCCCCACAAATGCAGCCATGTCCCCCCACAAATGCAGCCATGTCCCCCACATATGCAGCCATGTCCCCCATATATGCAGCCATGTCCCCCCACATATGCAGCCATGTCTCCCCATACCTAGATGCAGTCGCTGCCACCGCCTAGTTAGTCAGCGTGCGGGGAACATTACAGCTTTCATTTGAATAGCTGTGTGTTCCCCGCCGCGCCGCATATAGTCACTCCCCCTTGCTCAGGATTAGACAGATCACTCGTCCAATCCCGAGCAAGGGGAAGTGTCTATACGCGGCGCGGCGGGGAACACTACAGCTATTCAAATGAAAGCTGTAATGTTCCCACTATCACTAGGTGTCATAATAATTAAAAGCAGCACATTTTTAAATGTAAAGCATTTTAGTTCTACAGTCAGTTTAGACTTACTAATAGCTATACTTTAAATGCATAGTTCACATTTACTAAAAAAAATTGCAAGTGCAGGTAAGGGGCTGCTGTAGATAAAAACAAATTGTGCAGCTTTGATCACAGGTAATAAATGCCCTTGTAATAGGTGTAGGTCATTTATGTACCTTCTGAAGCCTGACAGAAAAACTCCCAGAGATCACATCATCCCTTCCTGCCTTTTTGCATTGTTGTAGTTAAGGGACTCCTTGCTCTTACTGTTCACCTCCACCATCACAGAAGCAAGCTATTTCTCACATTTAAACTCACATGTGCTTTCTCTCTATCCAAACTCAGTATCTCTGAACTCAACACTTGAGATCTCACTCCTGTGATGCTATGGGTGAACAGTAATGCCGCGTACACACGATCATTTTATGTGATGAAAAAAAACGACGTTTTCTGTGAAGTAAAAAAAACGACGTTTTTGAAACGTTACTTTCAAAGACAATGTTGCATACACACCATCGATTTTTTTCACAAAAAGCGAGGTTACGTTCACCACTCTTTTCCATTGAAGCTCGCTTCATAACTAGCTTCTGGGCATGCGCGGGTTGAAAAACGTCGTTTTAAACGTCGTTTTTGCTACACACGGTGACTTTTTGTGAAACAAAAAACGACGTTTTGAAAAACGACACAAAAAATTCAAGCATGTTGGAATTTTTTTTGGGTCGTTTTTTGGAAGACAAAAAACGACGTTTTGCCCACACACGATCAATTTAAATGACGTTTTAAAAAACAACGTTTTTTTCCATCGCAAAAAAACGACCGTGTGTACGCGGCATAAGAGCTAAGAGTCTCTTAGCAAGCCCTAAGCAACAAGGCAGGACAGGATGATTCTACCCCTGGGACTTTTTCAGTCAGGCTTCAGGAGGTACATAAATGGCCTACGCCTACACAAGGGCATTATTCAGCATTGGTGAAAGTTGCGTAGTTTGGTTTAATCTAAAGGCACCCTTTACCTGCATAGATAGTTTTTGGGCAAAGGTCAACTATGCCTTTAACCACTTCAATACCAGACACTTTCACCCCCTCGCTGCCCAGCCAAATTTTCAGATATCAGTACTGTCACGCTTTGAATGACATTACTCAGTCATGCAACTCTACCCAAATGACATTTTTTAAGATAGATAGAGCAATATCCAATCATGTGGATTTTTGCTTGCACATGATTGGATGATGGAGCTCTGGAGCAAATGCACTTACAGAGTGCACAGTCTTTTTGCTTTTAGTAAATAAACCCCATATAGTCTACAAGCTATGGTACATACTGTATATATGAAAATGTATCTAATTTCTAAAATGCAGAACAGCGTAAATGTCCCTCAAATGACCCCTTTTTGGAAAGTAGACATACCAAGAGATTTAGTAAGAGGCATGGTGAATTGTCTAAAGCTGTAATTTTCTCCCACAATTCTTTGGAAATGAAACATTTAATACAATTTTTTTCTCAATTTTTTTTGTTTTACATACTGTGACCAGAGCAGTACAGCTTCATTGTATGACTGCTGTGGCGGTGATCAAGGACACTGACTGATGACATTTTTTTTTTACATTTGTTTCTTTTTTTTTACGATTTTTATTTTACATACCTACTTTGGGGAAGTGATCAGAACTTTTTAACACTATGACTGCATATAACAGTGTTTATCACTGTTATAACCAATATTTTTTATGAATGGCATCCATTCATTCAAGGTGTGCTGTAGTGAAAGCTGTGATTGGCCCCAACTATCACATGGAACAGATGTACTGTGATTGGACCTGTCTGTATAATTTGATCTCTGTGACCAATAACAGAGATGAACACAATAGTACACAATGATTTAATGAATGACTGAATGAAGAGAAACTATTCATTGTGTACAATATGATGTCATATGATGTCCACCCAAAAACATAAAGCTCCCGCTCGGCCATCATTTGTCTAGTGACATTAACACATTTAGAAACACATAGGTTTTTTACTGCCTAATATGTGATTTTAAAAAAAACTTGGACATGGAGGAATCCGGAAATTGCTAGTGAGGACTAATGCTTTAAATAAAAATTGACTGAATGTCTTTGTTACTACTTGGATAAGCCGGTAAAACAAGAGAGACAGAATGAGCTCAAAGATCCTAAATGTGTTTCTCTTCTAGGCTACAGCACTTTAGCTACCCGTCTATTGCGTTATTTCCCTCCTTCTCACCTTCCTTCCACTTTTGCTCCTCACTCTCTAAGTTTTTATTTTTTGCTTTTGTCACCCTAATGCCATTTCTCTTTTGATTTACTGTATGTTGCTGCTTTCCAAATGTTCCATACACTTGCTCCATTTTACCATTCAGTGGATTGATAGTATTCGGTTACCATCCGACCATCATTGGATTGGAATTTTGTTGTCTACAGTTCTGGGCCCTAGGATCTTGAGACCATTTGTGATGCACTTGTCCCTCATTTTTGAGCTAGGACCCAGCTGTAATATTCTCATATTATGAAGATCACTGCATTATTTTTAGGGCCCTGTGCTTTTTGTCCCATCTTTGCAATCCACCTAGGACAATGTATTGTGTCTTTCTACTGTATGCTTTTTTTCCTAAAAACTATAAAAAATAGAAAACACAAGTGAATGAAAATGTCTTTAAAGCAACAGAAAATCCCCCCTTAGGCAGCTGTCCCTAGAACAGGTGTCTCCGTTAAAAGATTTCCATTCTATTTATTTACCACTGGTAACTGTAAAATTGGATTTCTTGTAAATTATTTGCCTGTGGACATTGGTCAAATAGAGGGAGTGGATGTCCACAGCATGGGCACAGACAGAAATAAAAACTTGACAGACATTTTAACACTCTTGCATTTTGTATAAAATACATAAAACAGTTTGGCTACTTCTTAACCACTTAGCGACCGCTTAGTTTTACTGATACATGGTGGCCACTGTGTGCTGATCAGGTATATATACCTGATCCTGCACTTCCGTGTAGCGGGTGTGAGTGTGCACCGCTGGTGGGCGGCTACCATGGACCCGATGTCCGCCGGAATACATATTGGCCTAAAATTATGAAGAAATTAAATTTTGTTTTAAATTGTTATTGGATATGTTTTATAGCAGAAAGTAAACCCTTTTTTTTTTTTTTATTGTCAGCCTTTTTTTGTTTAGGGCGCAAAAAATAAAAATGCAGCAGTGATCAAATACCACCAAAAGAAAGCTCTATTTCTGGAAAAAAGGATCGACCCAAATCTTCCAGAGGTCAAGTGGTTAAATTGCTTTCATCTATTGAAATAAATATGATCATGCCCACTATACAAAACAAGATGTAGCCTCAAACCAAACGCTGCTTACTGTGTTTAGGCCAATATGTCACAATCTTTGCCAACCAACTGTAAGTCAGCTTAGTAGACACTTTTAGACCAGCTAGTTTATGGGCACTTGGCAGGGGTCAGAACTGTCTGCTAAGCACCCATAAAATGTGGCACTATAACTGAGGCCTTAAAAAGCAGTTCCAGATAAGTGACATTAACCAATAATTTTGTCAATGCTATCCAAGACACATTGCTAAGCACCAAAGGCATTCTCCCATTTGATTATATATGAGTTCTGTATAATCCTTTGCAGCCATATTTTAGAGATCGTATTGTGTGTGTGTGTGTGTGGCACTTATTTAAATCTCTATTTAAACATCCTCTGGTGTATCACAAATCATCAAACTGAGAGTAGTAGACTGGTGTCCTGCAGATATGCCAAATAAAAAATGAAAACCCCTTGTAGGAACTTCGGGTCATGTTCTCTAGATTTGACTAAAGTATATTGGCTAGATTCACGTAGAACGGTGTAATTTTATGCGGGCGTACCGTATCTCAGATACGCTACGCCGCCGTAAATTAGAGAGGTGCTGTATTCACCAAGCTAAGTTACGGTGGCGAAGCGTAAATGGGCCGGCGTAAGCCCGCCAAATTCAAATGTGTTTGATGTGGGCGTGTTTTATTTAAATTAAGTGTGACCCCACGTAATTGACGTATTTTACTAACAGCGCATTCGCCGTCCGTGGACGTATCCCAGTGCACATGCTCCAAATTACCCTGCTAAGACTCATTGGTTTCGACGTGAACGTAATTTACGTCCAGCCTCATTCACGGACGAGTTACGCAAACAACGTAAAATTAAAAAAATTTGACGCGATCCCGATGTCCATACTTAACATTGGCTGCGCCATCTTTTTGTTGGAATATCTTTACGCCTGAAAACGCCTTACGTAAACGACGTATCTGTACTGCGACGGCCGGGCGTACGTTCGTGAATAGGCGGATCTCGCTGATTTACATATTCTAGGCATAAATCAGCGTACAGCGCCCAGCGTAAATAGGCAGCTAAGATACGACGTTGTAGGAGACTTACGCCGGTCGTATTTAAGCAACATTTAAGCGTATCTCACTTTGAGAATACGCTTAAAGATACGACGGCGCAGATTCTGAGTTACGACGGCGTATCTACTGATACGCCGTCGTAAGTCTACATTAATCTGGCCATATATATTTAACTAGTCACTCCATCAAAAAGCTTTATTTGCTGACCTAGGAATCCAAGTGCAAATATCTTATTATTAGAGTCCAAGAGAAAAGCCGTAGTCTGCAAATGCAAACTTTAGGTTGAAAACAGAACTACATACCAAAAAATAAATCAAAAAGGACAGCCCATTAAAATATAAAATAACAAAACCAACTTTTGCTGCAATATTCAACTTCAATTAAGAGGTTTCAACCACAGTGCTTATTTTTCATCAGATAGATGTTCTCAGTCTGTTGGCCACAAATGCCATCATTCAACCCATTTCCTCTGAGCCCTGGTCTTCCAGGACACCTCCCACCCTGTGACTGGACAGTGAAAGTAGAAGTGGCACAGTAGTGAGTTCATCCCTATCTCTCTCTTTTCTCTCTTCCTATTAGCATGCTTCATGTCAGCCCATAGAATGATAGGTTCCTATCTCTGCTGTACAGAGACTGCAAACCAGGTCAAATTTGGAGAATTATATGGCCTGCATTTAAAATATATATATTTAGTGATGCATTAATGATTATAGAGCTGCACTAATTTGTGTATTTTATATTTGTCTAGAGTTCACATTTAACTCTAAAACTCCCCTTAGTACTAAAGCTACCTTAACCCCTAAGACATGCTAACAGTGATTGTCAGCAACAACAGTTTGATATGCCAAGTCATTACCATGTCAGCACCAGTGTGTTTATTCCAAATAAAAAATGTCACACATTTTAGTCTGCTTATTTCATCCCAGACAATGCAAATTGTATTCGACCAGCTAGTTCTTATTTCAAACACTGGGCAAACAAAATTAGGCCTATTTTCTTTTGTCCTAAAATTGATGTTTGACATTTTTCTATTTGTTTGCATATGTTTGAATTGACATCTCAGTTAAAGTGGTATTAAGCCAAAAATCAAACATTTGTTAAATTGCAGCTTACCAGCTTTTAGATGTGATGGCTGCATTCAATTTTCTTTTTTAGATTACATTTTTGCTTTTGCTTTTAATATCGCTTTAAGCTTTACATCGAATGCTTTAATGATGCATCAATAACTTGACAACTAAAGTAGAAAGCCTTAATAATGGAAGCAGCATGCTGGCATGCAATACAAGTTAATGATAATTGTGGGCATAGGTTTTAAAAATAACAGTTTGACATTTTGGATTTAATTGGCTGATCTGTGAAAAAACAGACAGTTCATACTCAGGAGTCAAGACCTTCTAACAGATAAAGACCTATATTACTACAGAGAGGCATACTACAATTGTTTTTCCAATGGTGAAATCAGTTGGATAGAAAAAAATATGTGCAAGGTGTCCTCAGCTAACTATCCTTTCTAAAGCCTAAAATCTATCTTCCTATCTCTTGTATTCCAATCTATATCCTAATTAAGCCATTTAAAATATCCATATGACCTCATGCCCCTATCTTTCTCCATTCCCTACCCCTCCTCTACAGAGGAGGAATCTGAAGCTAATTTAGACATTACCTTTAAAGGATCCACTGTCCAGAATAGCAGCTGTTACATGATGCTAAATTCCTCTGGCTACTTCCCTTACACACGCAAACCATTATAGCTCAGAACAGCGGCTTTACAAGAGAGACTCTTGGTGGGTATATCTGTATGGACACCAGACTCTCTAAAGTAATATTTAGAAACTAAACATTGACGCAGCCTTTTGGTTCCCACAAAAGTACTTTAAATCCAAAACATAAATACACCTCTTTAGGCATTTACCTAAGAGCATTGCTGTATAATTAATGCTGTTACAGCTCTTTTCCTGTTGCTATTATTGTGAAACTTTGGAAACTATTCCTTGATATATGTGAAAAAATAATATATATATATATATATATATATATATATATATATATATATAAAGGGCTAAGTCACCTATCTTGGGAATCCTGTTTTTTTGGTTGTCCCTTTTTTCTCTTTTTTTTTTATATATAACTTTTTTTTGTAGAACAAAGCCCAAATTCCTCTAACTCACCCTCCTCCTCCAAGTGATATATGTAAACACATGTAACCAAAGTATGTATGCTATGACTTATTGTATGTTTGGTACATTGTTCAGTGAATCCATTGTAAAAAAATCTGTTATTTTGAGATGCTAGTGATCTTTGTTCATGGCTGGTATAAGTTAAGCCTTGTACACACGATCAGTCCATCCGATGAGAACGATCTGAAGGACAGTTGTCTTAGGTTAACCGATGAAGCTGACTAATGGTCTGATGTGCCTACACACCAACAGTTAAAAAAACGATCGTATCAGAACGTGGTGACGTAAAACACAACGACGTGCTGAAAAAAAATGAAGTTCAATGCTTCCAAGCATGCGTTGACTTGATTCTGAGCTTGCGCCGGTTTTTAACCGATGGTCGTGCCTACTAACGATCGGTTTTGACCTATCCGTTACGAGTCCATAGGTTAATTTTAAAGCAAGTTGGCATTTTTTTAACCTAAGGTTAAATAACCTATGTGGCCTACACACGATTGGTTTTGACTGATGAAAATGGTCCATCAGAATGTTGTTCTCTGGCTAACCTATCATGTGTACGAGGCCTTAGAGACATAGACCATGCTCTCCAAGACCATAATGACTGAACATATTAAAGTAAGCATTAACATAACAAGTTGTTGTCTGTTCACATATTTTCCTATATGTGAACAAAAAATTTCAGGCCAGACTTGTGCAGCAGCCATGGCCCCAGCCTGTTTAGGTCTGGCCAGGTCATTTTATTCCTAGTGGAAGATGATTTGGTGGGGGATGGGCAAATGGAGTTTTATTCTATAAAAGTGGATAAATATGTTGTAGCTCTAACGTTAATCCACCATCCAAATAACAGGCTGCACACCAAAGACATTCAACTCAAGCCAAGGATTGTTGCAATGACAGCACACTCCCAGATAGCAAGGATAACTTGTCACAAATTTGTGGCAGGGTTGAATTGTAAGTTAACTTGCTGCACATTTTCACTGGAAAGTTGCACACTTGCAGAGCTCTTGAATCACAAGTTCTAGTTGACACTTTTCCAATTAGTAGCAAGAGCAAAGTTGCAGTGGTGAGTCTAGAGCAAGAGCTCTGCAAATCTACAGCATGATAATTCAGCCTGTGGTGGGATGACTTTTGCCCAATGTAACTGAACCAGAATTTGCAGCAGACTTGCAGAATGTTTGCAAAGAAAGTTGATCTGGAGTCCACATATGTAATGTAGACTTGCTGCAATTGTGCATTAAACTTGTAAAACCTGGCAAGTCTAGTACTAGCTTAGGAAGTCATTTTCAAACTTGCAGCACAATTGCTTGCTATCTTGTTTGACAATGGTCCTCAGGAATAAGGAGGTTAAAGATAAAAATTAAAAACCTGTCAGAGCTTATAACTATTCCCTATCCTATCTAAAAGACAAAAAAAAAATTACTTCATATTAAAACTTCAAGGCATTTTATTTTATTTTTTTGTGGAGAGAATAGAACATTTTATCAGCTTTATTTTGATGTCTGTGCCCTATTGAAAAGATTACAGTACTGTTTTGGTGATGCAACATGAAGGAATGGATTCTCCCCAGTGGGGAGGACACAAACAACAGTTTGGATTTTGCATTAACCAAAAGTTTTCAACTATCATAACTAATGATCAGGCTGTTGTACTAATTAGACAAAAATGATATGCATTGATTTTTTATTTTTTTTTGATTGGTTTCTTATCCTAAATACTAGCACAAATAAATGTGTGATTACAAATAACTGGACTACAATCAACAACATTTTGCCATTTGTTCTAGTACTAGCACTAGCTGGTACAAATAAAACAGCTACTTTTGGGAATGGGAGGGGGACATCCGGTCTTCCTGTGGTTGTAGCCTTTAATTGTAGCATTTTATAACCTTTCTGATTTAAAGAGACCGCAATAGCAGAGTCTCCAAGAAAAGGCACACTTGTAAAACAAATGTGTATGTACTGACGCTCACACTGCTGAACACCACTTGACTGCTGAGAAATGGTTTCTCCTGGTGATCTCTCCATCATAACAGGGGACACTGGTAGTGATGAAGAGGTTGGCAGAAGGAACCAGGAGAGCTGCTTTCAAAAGTGTTCTCTACATTTCAGGTAAAAATTCTAGAAACCAAAGTGATGACATCATTATGGATGGCTTTTGAAATATTGTGGCAAAACGATATAAAAAAAACTTTCATATAGAACATTTATGGCACATTACAAGATTAGTCAGGCATCTTTTAATGTGGTGAAGTTTGTCAGAAGCATATTGCAAAGATCTTCTAGCCTTACTGTATAGGAAACTTTGTGATACTGCACATTTATCCTACATTGTATCTTTTTTTTCTCCTAGCAATCTCTCATAAGGGTCCTTTCACACGGAGCAGACCGTTTTTCGGTCCGCTCCGTGTGTGTCCGTCGGCTCAGCGGGGATCCCCGCTCAGCTGTCGGCGGACAGGGCGGTCCCCGCACACTGTGCAGGGACCGCCCTGTCTCTCATCCGCTCTCCCCTATGGGGAATAGGATGAAAACGGATCGTTTGTCCGTATTCATCCGATCCATTCCGCCGGACGAAAGAAAAATAGGGTTTTCTTCCGTCCGAAAAACCGGATCCAGACGGACGCGGATCTTTGCGGACGTTAGCGGATGCATCATCCGCTAACGGACGCGATCCCATGGGGAACCATTACAAGTACGTTTACGGACTTGTAAAAACGGACAAGCGGAGGCGGACGTGTGAAAGGGGCCTTAATGTGCAGCCATAAAGGTACCAGGAAAACAGAAAGTTTCATAGTCACTTTTCCATAATTGGCTTTCTGGTGAAATCATTTGGCAGCATATCATTTTCAATTGCAGTTGATGAAGTCATAAGAAGGTACATCTGTGACTAGGGAAAGTTTAGGGAAAGTTTAAAGAGCAACCAGTTCTATAGCGTTTAAGATAGTGGGGTCTACACTGTGAGGATTCAGCCACAGGAAGAACACAAGAAAGGAAAACTTACACTGTGAGTATACAATTATTTATTTTTTTAAATGTTTTCTGTTTATCATGTTCTTAGGATGGGGAGGACAATACATATTTAAAGGGTCACTAAAAGAAAAAAATGTTGCTGAAATTACTGTTTACAAGGTATAGAGACATAATAGCTAACTGATTCCTTTTAAAAATGATTAAAAATTGATAATCATATCATATAATGTGCCTGCAGTTTAGTTTCACTTTTAAACTGGTTTCATGTTTCTGTGATGTAAAGAGACACACAGAACAAAAACAAACAAATACAGGGCAGTGTTTTGTTTTTAAAATGAATCTGATTGGTTCTGAGGAGTTTTAAACACACAGTAATGACAGCTTGGACCACAGTGAAAAGCTGCCATGAGATTTTTCATAAGGAGCCAGACAAGCAGGAAGTGTGAAGATCAGAGCAGAATTACAGCAACTTCAAAGCAAAAAGGAACAATGAGGACATGAAACCAGGACTGCAGTAGAGTAAAGGAAGCTATTTAGCTTAAAAATAAATCCTTTAGTGATCCTTTAAGTCTGTTGAGTCAATGCCATTTTAACAAGCTTAGCATTTGATTTTATGATTTGCTTTGTTAAATGTTAATTGTGCCTAAGTACTGCCCTTAGGGCCGGTTCACATTAGGAATCGCACACTCCTGTGCAATTCACATGCAGATCAGTGTGGTGTGATTTGAGCCCATTCATTTTAAATGGGCTCTCAAATCACACCACACCACACCCAAAGTAGTGTATGAACTACTTTTGTAAATGCACTATAACTGGATCACATTGTACTTTTGTACTATAGCATCAATGCAGGCAAATGCCCTGCATTTGCAACCTGGGCCTGGGGTGCATTTTGAACATGGTAACTGCAGTGCTTTTCTAAAAAGGTGCAGGAACCGCACACAGAATGTGTGTTTCTTGCACCACGCTCTGGTATGAACAGGACCTAAAACTATTACTTTTATTTGGAGTTCCTTGTGAAAGTAGCAGCCTACTTCCTTGTATGTGAGTGTGCCTAGGTACTTCTGTACCTAGAGCCTCAAAGTTGTATACATGCAGTGTGAATTTAAGAGCACTGGCTGGTAATCTCAACAGATTTTACATGGGTACATAGTCGGTAAGGTCAATAAAGACACCAGTACATTCAGTTCAACCTGAGCGTGTGTGTGTGTGTGTGAAGCCCCATACACACTATCAGTTTTCCTGACGATTTTCTCATCAGGTTTACCAAAACCATGTAGTACAAGGGCCTGCCTGATTGCATACAAATTGAAACTCTTGAGGTTTGACCTCATATTAGATGGTTTTGGTAAACCTGAAGAGAAAACCGTCAGGAAAACTGATAGTGTGTATGGCCCCTGAGAGAGAGAGAGAGAGAGAGAGAGAGAGAGAGAGAGAGACTACTATTCCATATCCCTGTACATTGGACAATTGCAACAGCATCCTAAGGGCCAGTAAAGAGCCCATTTTACAATTTAAGTCTTAAGAATTCCAAATTCATTGTGTGGCCTCATGTCTTTTTTTAGAGACCTAGAGTTAAAGTATTTCCTCCCAATGCTAGAGTCACAATTTAAAGATTTGTATATTGGTTCATATCCCCTCTTAAAGTAGTTAAGTCAATTAATGTCAGACACATTATTCTACAGATAAATGCTACACTGTCCTAAAATCAATGGTAATTTTTTTTCTAATATACATGACTGTAGAGATCTACCTTTCTAAATTGCAGGTCACGTAATCACTCTAGTTTGCTGAGCGAACCACGGTCCTGCTGGTGGGTGTGTCAAAAGAGGGGGGTATGATGTTATTGCAGAAAATTATGTTGCCACAGAGCTTCTGCCTTTCCATAGGAATGTAATGTAGTCAGACCCAACGGGAACATCACTTTCCCCAGCCAAGTGCAGTAAGAAAAGGGGAGGAGCGGCTGGAGGAGGCATGATTAGAGAGGGCACGGCTTTCCACAGACAACGGAGGTACAGGCACAGTGTGCTTGTATTAAAAGCGGTATTACACAAGATGTAAACTGACTGTGCTAACATGGATTGGCAGCCATGCTAGAGTGGTCTGTTTGCTCTCAGGAGGAGGTGCCCAGGCAGGATCAACCAGGTATTGCACAACACAGGCAGGGCTGAAAAAAACAATATTAAAAATGGTATTACATTGCTTTAAAGCAGGGGTCCTCAAACTATGGCCCTCCAGCTGTTCAGGAACTACATTTCCCATCATGCTCAGTCATGTCTGTGAATGTCAGAGTTTCACAATGCCTCATGGGATTTGTAGTTCCGCAACAGCTGGAGGGCCGTAGTTTGAGGATGCCTGCTTTAAAGAGACGATAACAGCAGAGATGTGTCTGCTGCAAAAGGTGGCTACTTTGAAGAACCTAGAATATGACATATTTTCCGTTGTTTCACACTTTTTTGTTATGTATATAATTCCACATGTGTTAATTCATAGTTTTGATGCCTTCAGTGTGAATCTACAATTTTCATAGTCATGAAAATAAAGAAAACTCTTGGAATGAGAAGGTGTGTCCAAACTTTTGGTCTGAACTGTATGTGTTGGGTGGTCATGAAGAGGTTACATAGGAACTGAACTCTGGAAACGCTGCCTAATAAACAGGCAGGCAGAAAGCAAAGGACTAATCACCTATAATAATAACCCCCTTACTAACTATGCCTTGTTCTGTACTGTGTCCCTATGTGGTGTTGGCCATCTTTATAGTGGCAGGGGTTTGTTTCCTCATGTCAGAACCTCCAGAAAAAAGAACAGTCAGCACCACAGCAGTGATATCAGCAAATCTTACTACAAATACTAGAAGTCAAAGGCAGCAGTGCTCTTAGGCCGCGTACACACGATCAGACATGTCTGATGAAACATGTCCGGCGGACCGTTTTCATCGGACCAGGCTGAAGTGGTCTGTTGGTCTGATGTGCATACACACCATCGGACCAAAATCCCCTCGGACCAGAACGCGGTGACGTAGAACACAACGATGTGATGAAAAAACGAAGTTCAATGCTTCCAAGCATGCGTCGACTTGATTCTAAGCATGCGGCGAGATTTTGGTCCGAATGATTTCATGTACTAACCATCGAACATGTCCGACGGACAGGTTTCCAGCGGACAGGTTTCTAAGCATGTTTTGAAACTTTTGTCCGATGGAAAACGGTCCGTACACACGATCGAACATGTCCACTGAAACTGGTCTGCGGACAAGTTTCAGCGGACATGTTCGATCGTGTGTTCGCGGCCTTAATCTTACAGTGCAGATAAACAGCTATGAGAATGTAGGTATAGGAGTGCCATACCAGAACATATACTGCTATTTTCCAGGAGGAACTGCAGACAAAGGTTCCTTTTTTAGGGGCCTGCTTAGGCACAATTATCATTTTTGGATATCCTATATACGAAAGCAAATCTCCACTTTTTGGGGGTCAGGTCCACTTTAAGTACTATTTTTATTTATACTACACATTGGGAGTTATTTATGAAAGGCAAATCCACTTTGCACTGCAAGTGCACTGAAAGTGCACTTGGAAGTGCAGTTGCTGTAGATCCGAAGGGGACATGCAAGGATAATAAAAAAAAAAAAAACATTTTAGCTTGCACATGATTGGATGATTAAATCAGCAGAGCTTTCCCTCGTTTCAGATCTACCCCTCAGATTTACAGCGACTGCACTTCCAAGTGCACTTGCTGTGCACTTGTAGTGCAAAGTGGATTTGCCTTTCGTAAATAACCCCCATAATGTTCTTAGTAGCAACAATCCTCTCACAACTACATCCACATCATTCAATTCCCATAATAAAATTGCAGGTTCACACTGATAAGTACACATTGAATGTTTTCTTGATGCTTATGGAAAATTAGAAATGTCATTTTAGTTTTACCCCATGTTCTGCAATAATTTACTTTTCTGCGGATACCTTCAGTCAAAACAAAATGAGTTAATCAGTACTATTTCTGTAATGTGACAGAAAAAGTAACAGCAGAAAGAGCAATGGCAAAAGACAGCAGTCGGCGGCAGTGTTTTCCCAAACCAGTAACAGCTGTTACAACGCAAGTTGCAGAACTGCCACTCTGATGGTGAGGAGCTAATAATAGGCCATGCCAACTGTCTCTCATCATTCAACGTATGCCTTATCTGCTTAGTTACCTCAAAGTCCTGGGTAAAAAGCTGGAAAGTAGGGCAAACCAGATTCTTCTCAGGATCTGTTCCAGCCATCCCATTAAATTCTTACAACTCAGCCTAACCTTAAGCCTGGTACACACCAGAGCCCAGAGGGCTGAACAAAAAAAAACTGACAGGTTGCTGTACTAAGCTCGATGTTAGTACATAGATCTCCCCTTCTGTGCTATTGTGTTCTGACAGGTGGACTACACCCCCCCCCCACACCTGTCAGCGCTCAAAGCCATTCCATTGGCTGCCAGCACTGATTGGATGTTGGTTTTCCAGCATGCCCGTTCGACAGAAGTCGGTCCTGTCGAACTGACCGTTTTTAACCAATTTTCGAACTGTGTGTCAACAATGACAGCCTAAATGTATCTTTAATAAGTTTTCTTTGAAGCCTCGTACACACACTCGGTTTACTTGGCAAGAACCAGCAAGAAAACTGCTGGCAGAGCTTTCTTGCCGAGTATACGGAGCGTGTGTATGAGGCTTTCAGGTTTCTCGACAAGAAAACTGCCCAGAATCTAGATGAGAAAAAAAGAGAACATGTTCTCCATTTTCTTGTCGTGAGATTCTCAGCAGTTTTCCTGCGGAGAAACCCGAGAGTGTGTATACTTACCTGGTCCCCGTGGAAAACCGTGCATGCTCAAAATGACATAGGCATAGGTAGGGTGCAGCAAGATGGCGGCTACGGCATCGAATGTGACCGCGGTTCTTTTGAAAGAAGAGTCTGTACACTTGGGCGGCAAGAGATTCTTGCCAAGAATCTCTTCGGGAAAACCTTTTTTTTCCTGACTTTTTTTTTCCTAAAGCCTGTGTGTACAGGGCTTTAGAGTCATGTCACACAAGATTTTCTTATGTTACCTCTGTTGTTGTTTCCCCCTTTAATTCCTTGCTTGATGAAGATATAAATTGGTATTGCTCTTCGTCGAACAATCAGCATAAAAAGTTCCACATGTTGTGCTTGCTGCCGCTGGATGCTCCACCATATACTTTTGTGACTCCCCCACACTTTTCATTTGGAAATTTACATCAAGATATAAAGCTATCTTCAATCTATTGTGAGAAGCTTAGCCTTGTTGAGAGTTCCACATGATATAAATTACAAAGTACAGTAATATGAAATAACTCAATTCAAAGCTTCTTTCACCAGGGTCTGCCTGAATAGCAAACAAAGAGCTAGCTCATGCTGCCTGTAAGGGTAAGAAGTAATCATACCCCTGTACTTTTATCTCTGTGCATATATGTACTGTACTAAAAGTTATATATACATGGCCATGCTTAGTAAAGCTCTTCAGGATGTATTTTATTTATGATGATCAACCAACAATTAAAGGAATTATTAAGTAATTTTTTGTTAAAAATAAGTAAAAAATGTACATTTAATGTGAGAAACATGTAGCCTGCCAATTCTGAAATTTTTCTTCTAGAAATGCTAGATAGCTACTGTGAAGGTGCTTTGGTATCATAATTATCTTCTGAAACAAGTATATAAAGAATTTGCAATCTCTTTTGCTTCACATTTGTTCTGGAACTGTAATACAGAAGTATGGGAGCCAAGCCTGGAATTTACAAGGAAGAGACAGCAATGGCAGCCCACACATTTTCCTCTTGACAGCACTTTAACTGAAGAATAGATCACTTAGTATTTCCAGCAAAAGACCTTTTATAATTTTTATTTCCTGTTAAAGCTGAACTCTGAGGATGACAAATCTTTACCGTTTCCTGCTGAAAAAATTAACAGCTAATTTTTGCCTGGGGCAGGCATGTCCAAAATCCGTCCCGCAGGCCAATTGCAGCCTGTGTTCCGGTTTTCTAACGGCCCACTTGGTAATTTAAATGTAAATCTTTTGTTAGAGTTCAGTGGGCCACAAAAGATATATATGCTGGCTGCCTTGGAGGGGACAGGGAGGGGGCGGGACATGTGCCGTACATACAGGAGAATTTCCTGTTTACACAGCGGCCTCTGTAATAGGAAGTCCCGTCTACTGTGCTGCTATTGGATGACTGTTCTGTTCATCATAGGAGTCGGGACTTTGTATTAAAGAGGCCGTTAAGAAAACAGATTCTCCTGTATGTACTCTTTTGGTGCTTGTCCCGCCCCCTCCCTGTCACTGGTGGCAATGGTGAGTCTGCATTCATGTCAATGAGGGTGCTGCATTCATGTTAATGGAGGTGCTGCATTCATGACAATGGAGATGCTGCATTCATGACAATGGAGGTGCTGCATTCACGACAATGGAGGGGCTGCATTCATGGCAATGGGGGTGCTGCATTCATGGCAATTAGGGTGCTGCTTTTACGGCAATTGTGAGTCTGCATTCATGGCATTGGTGAGGCTGCATTCATGGCAGAAGTGGGCTGCATTCATGGCAGAGGTGGGGCTGCATTCATGGCAATGGTGGGGCTGCATTCATGGCAATGGTGGGGCTGCATTCATGGCAATGGTGGGGCTTAATTCATGGCAATGGCGGGGCTGCATTCATGGCAATGGTGGGGCTTACTTCATGGCAATGGCTGGGCTGCATTCATGGCAATGGTGGGGCTGCATTCATGGCAATGGTGGGGCTGCCTTCATGGCAATGGCGGGGCTGCATTTATGGCACTTGTGAGGCTGAATTAATGGCGCTTTTGTGAGGCTGCAAAGGGGCTCTGATTAGGCTGCATTCATGGGCACTGACCCTTATTTTTCTTCACGGTTCTTTATTTAAAATTAAAAAAAATTCCCTGAAACTAAAGTGAAGGTGCATGTTATACGCTGATAAATACGGTATATCCAAATAACACGCCCACGCTCATTTCTTCACCACACACACAGCCACAAAGGCAAGAGAGTTATTGTTGGGCAATGTATTAGTGCTTGGACGAACACAGTTAGACTACATTTTAATAGTTCGAAGAATGTCAAGCAAAATGGTCGGG
The DNA here is from genome assembly GCA_029574335.1 of Rana kukunoris. Taxonomy (NCBI): domain Eukaryota; kingdom Metazoa; phylum Chordata; class Amphibia; order Anura; family Ranidae; genus Rana; species Rana kukunoris. The sequence continues at coordinate 273,308,438 of CM056059.1, read as the reverse complement.
CCTCAAGCATGTTCATTTCATCAAATCTGGCCCTTTTTGAAAAACACTTGAACACCCCTGGCCTAATGGCATGATAAAAAAGGTAATATGCTTTTCCTATTCCCAGTCCAGTGACAGATGGCGCTTCCCATGAGTGAGTGAGTGAGTGAGTGAGTGAAACTTATATAGTGCAACACATGCGAACTCAATCGCCTCTGGGCGATACAGTGTAGTTACTGCTAGTCCTGCTATGTATATGATGACATCAAAGAGCTGCAAAGGGAAAAGGCTTCAGGGGATCAGTCGTTCAGAGGAGGAGGAAGCCTGCAGTAGTGTGTACTAAATTAACTATATATCACCTTATTCATAATTCCTTAGGTAAAAGGAGCAGTTACCTGTTCCTCCTCCACAGAGTTCAGCTTTAAAGTGATACAACGCCTGATGTTAAGATAGATGAAAGAACGCAATGTGTTTTGAAAGCTTGCATTCTGATTCAACTAGGTAAGCCTGTCAAAGGTATCATGTTAAAGGATAACTATACTATATATAACTATACTATAAAAACTTCCAAGTCCTACCACTCCCAAATGGAAACCTTGCCCAAATGTCATAGCGTATGCTGGTATTGAGTTTGCTTCCATCTACTTGTGCAGCTTTTACTCGATAGGCGGTAAAGGAGAAGCTGTCACCTCTTGATGTCCTTCAAAATCAAAATTTCTGCTTTCTTTAAATGTTAAAATACTGTAGGAATGTGTTCAAAGTATTTGTAAAATGTCATAAAGAACGATTTACCATTTGTTTTGCATTATATTATTTATAAGTTCAATGTAGTAAAATTAAAATGAACCATCAGTGACAGCCTTAGAAGTGTGCATATACATATATACAGTCTGATAACAGGCATATCAACCTCTGCATAACCCAGAGTCTTCCTGGAGTACTCACAACATGAAGAGCAGAATCTTCTGTAACGATACAAACATGCAATGTTGAAGATTTGAATCTGCATCATGCCACATATAGCCTTATGCCTAAATTAAATAATTGTACACGAAACATAATGTTTAAATCATATATAATGGCACATATACAAAGAATAAAGAATTTTAAAACATTGTTTTATTTGAATGAGATAAATGTCTGCAGCTTGCCTAACTGATTTTGGTGAGCAAGGCCTTGGAGGCACGTTGATTTCAAGCAAAGAAGTTATTAGTGTGGAGCATACAGTGCCAAAAGTACATGGTGAGTCTTGACTCGAAATGTTCCTGGCCTCTTGGGTATCCTTAACTGCTAATCTTACAGTAACGGTTACAGCAATCCTTTCCTTTCCTAGTGTTACACAAGCCACTGCCAAATATGAATGATTCAGACTATAAATAACTCACTGGTGCATAATCATTGATTAAAAATTGTACTGCAGTCTATCCACCAAGACAAAGTTATTTTCCCCTTGGGTGCTTACATCTTGCTTTCCACACTGCAAAAGGAAAGTGAATCCCACCTCTCAATTACAGCCTACATGTCAAACATTTCTGCCCTTGTCCCAGTGTTGCCAACCTACCAGATTGAAATTTACTGGCACGACACCTGAAATTTACTGGCGCAGCTACGTTTAGGTGCAAATTTCAGTATTTAGGCTACAAACAAGTACGCTAGGCAAATAGCAATGTCATTTAAAGTAGATATTAAATTAAACATATTTTTGCTATTTTCGATATAATAAGGGCAAATTATTTAGCCACATCAACCCCTGCCTCCATCCCCCTCTACCACCAACTCCCCCTGCCTTCACCCCCCTCTGCGGTGCCACAATCTCCCCCTGCCTCCAATCTCCCCAATCTTCCCCTGCCTCCAATCTCCCTCTGCCTCCAATCTCCCTCTGCCTCCAATCTCCCCCTGTCTCCATCCACCTCTAGTAGGGTAGATTGGATCTGTAACAATACATCTCTGTATTGCTCCCACGATACACTTTATTGTTACTGTACTATATCTTTAAGATTTTGTAATTTAATAAAATATTTTCTATTTTTTGATAAACAATCCAGTTGTTTGGTTTCTATTTGGGCACTGCTATAATCCCTTATTCTTTCAATCCCTTCACTCCATCCACCTCTGCGGTGCCACCGCAGCCACCATCACAACCTGCCTCCAATCTCCATGCACAGTTCCAAGCCGAACCGTTCTCGGCTATTTTTACTGGCACATTCCCGCAACCACTGACATTTACAAAAGGAGGGAAAAAGTGCCCATTTTTACGAACTGTCGGCTAAAATACAGATGGTTGGCAACACTGCCTTGTCCTAACAGCCATGCGTAACTTATTTTAAAAAGGAAGAAGGCATAGATCAGCATCTGAGGGGAGTGGTTAGTAAGAGACTTCAACAACAGCACTGTTTTAAAAAGTTATAAAAAAAGTGCTGCGCTACATTAACATGTCTTATTACAAACCCAAATAATATCCTTAATGAGTAATGTAATTCAAAAGGATCTAACATGGATCAATTCTCCAATATACACTGTATCTCAACCCTATACATCCACCACCCCTGTGATATTACAAATATTTATATAAATGCATGACTTCCAATTCTATATTGTAATACAGTAAATCTAAAACAATATATATAATCAACAAAGTAAATGTGTTTCCCACCAAAAAACAAACAATAATGTGTAAACACTGAGGTGGTCTAAATACATTGCTGTACTTGCAATAAGGAATTATTAGTACGTGACCGTGTTGCCACTTGGCTTGGAGAGAGACTGTTATGCCCCGTACACACGATCGGAAATTCCAACAGCAAAAGTCTGATATGAGCTTTTGAATGTATGCTCCATTGGACTTTTGCTGTCGGAATTTCCGCCAACAAAAGATTGAGAGCTGGAAAAAATTCTTATCGGAGAATCCGATATTTTGTAGCAATTCTGACACACAAAATTTCGACGCATGCTCGGAAACTATTTGACGCATACTCGGAAGCATTGAACTTAATTTTCTTGGCTAGTTGTAGTGTTGTACATTACCGCGTTCTCGACGATGAAAGTTCAGAGAACTTTTGTGTGACCGTGTGTATGCAGGCCAAGCTTGAGCAGAATTCCGTTGGAAAAAACATTCAAGGTTTTTCCAACGGAAAATCCGATCATGTGTACGCAGCATCACTGTGACTCAGGAGGGGACAGGTTGTGTCAGTGAGGTCTCATCATCATCTGTGCTGCTGCACACTGCTGTCGGTGTCACAGGAAGAGTCAATTGTATGTGTGTGCTGCCCATTCTAAGGTATTGCCCTCCTGAGGCCTGTCCCTGAGCTGCTTACTATATCAAAAATAAAATAAGAAATATGTTTTTTGCATTATTATCTACCTTAAATCATATTGCTAATTGCATATTGTATTTGTTTGTAGCCAATACTCTAATATGCACTTAAAACTGTAATTTTGTAACTCTTGGAAATTCCAGTAAAAACTTGGTTGTGCCAGTAAATTTTGGGTGTTGTGTCAGTATATTTCGTAGGTTGACAACACTGGTATGTGACCATGGAAATAGAAATGAGATCTACAGGGGGGAAAAAGGCACTTATATATGATGTCCCCGCCAAGAGCCTGGCCACCTAAGCATCATGTAAAAAAGGAGGCTGGGCTGGAAAGCGCAGCCAAATCCAAGGCATGCCACCAATGGCGGTCAAATGGTGCCAGAGTGTGGCATTAATGGCAGAAATCCAAAAAAGAAAGACAAATGAACATAAAATTTGACAGTGTAAAACAATCAACAAAATCCATAATGCAAACAAATTCTCATGAAGCAACGTAATCAAATTCTCAATTGTATAAATATATCAAATCAGATAGTTAAAAAAGGTTTGAAAGAGGTAGATTAATTTAGGCCAGTGGGAGAGGTAGCCCATAGTGAGTGAATGCAACTCATCTCCTTCTGTAATACTCAAGAAATATGATGTCACAAGGTATCAAGGAATATGACGAAGGGCCAAAAAGTTGAAAGTGCATAGACAGTATTGGTGATCAATTGCTGCATGGCGACTGATTGGTGAATATAAGTCCATTATATCTGTGGCATAAGTGTGGTTGTATATCCTACGCCAGAATTCACGTTAAGTTGATTTTGCTATCAATGCACATTTGTATCACTTTTTCAGTTGCCAGGCATTGACCTATAAAACTGTTTTTATGATTCACATTAATCACTAATACAATATCTCTTTCCTGAGCTACAATTAACTTTGCTGTTTTCACTATCATCACATCTTGTTTCTTTTTCTGCTTCTTATTACTCTGGTTCATTATTCTCATTTAACTTTTTTCACTTTGCAGGCTTTTTTTTCTTTGGGCCCTTTTGTGTGCCCTGGCCCCTGGCTTGCTCCTCTTTCAGCTCCTGGACAGACCTTAGCCTGTGGATTTACTTAAATTATGCTTATGATCCTTGACACATCTACTGTGTTTTATTGATGGTGTTTTTTGTGTATTTACCCATGTGCTTCAAAGAATGTGTAGGTATGTCCACCACGTAGGTGATCTATTCTTTACCTGTGGTACTTTTTTTATAAGCTTACTTTATTATATATTTTTGCTTATGACATGGTCTTCGCACAGATACACAAAAAAAAATATTTGGGCTGATGAAGTCGGTGCTGCTCCATGTAAAGATTACAGCCAGAAAGTGCATCAATTCAAGTGTCTCTGCAACATCTGCAACATTGTATATATGCAACTTTCAGTAATACATGTATACTGTATTTTTTTTTATCATGACACATGCAGGATCTATTTTGTCTGATTTTAATTGTCATATGGAATAAACTTTGCACTTTTTAAAATATATGGATACCAACTTTACTTGGCATAACTCCCACAGGGAAAATAATAAGTTCAAAAAAGACATGTCCATAGAGTTTAACCAATAAGCAAGAACGAAAAAAAAAATATATAGAGACTAAGGGGTTGATTTACTAAAGGCAAAAAAACTTTTTTCTAACTTAGTGAGCACTCAGCACAGTGAAAATTCACTTTAAAAAGAATACCCAAAAACCTGTAACTTTTTTACCAAATGATAAGACAATGGAAGTCACCAGAGCTTAACCTCATTCACTGTGCTAAGAAAATTTCCCTTGCAATGTGAAAATTCCCTTGCAAACTAAACACACTTTTTGTCACTAGTAAATCAACCCCTAAAACCTTATTCTTCTTGACTTATGTAATTTAGAGGAGACCTATTTAAATGAACTAACACAAACACCTAATAGAATAGAATCGCAATACAGATTGACAAGCACAGATGGAGCAGTCATTTTTTTTTTGTATTACAGTGGCACATTCCTATATAATGAGCATACATACATGTGCCAGCTCCAGCCTTATCTCAAATGAACAGTAGAAATTGTCTGGGAAAATTCAACCAGTTGATTCTTCATTCTAAAATAGTTGGCTTTGGTTGTTTCATTATTTTAAACATATTAAAGTACTTAACGCTCATTTCTGATAGATTGCAATAGAAATCATGATTGTAATACTCTTAGCTCTTTGGGGGCTGATGATTAAATCTAAAAGAAACTTTGTTTACAGCAACCAATTAATTTCAATCATTGCTGATGAAGTACAGGTTCAAAAAGACTATGAAGGATTGTTATTAATCCCTAAACACAAATGATTTGTAGTCTCTATTTCTCATTAATAAAATTAAACTTCTTTGTCAAAAAACATGTTTAAAAGTTCCTTTAACCTGTCAGATTATGTAAAACATAATGATGATGTGCAAACTGCAGTACACTATAAAAATCAATTCCATTTTGATTAATTGTATTTGGTTATATTGGGAATTAAAGAACAAGGGCTTATATACACAGGCCAACCAGAAGCTTTTGAAGCTCTTATAGGTCACTAGAGAGCTTTGAAGTGCTCCACGCTAAACTGAGTGCAGGCTGCAGTAATAGCACATATGTTACCTTGGTATCTGTGCCAATTACACATCAGCAATTCGAATTGGCTGCTGTGGGATTATGCACTTTAGCATTTAGCCTGTTATCTGTATGGGCTCTGCCATGATTATTTTTAAAAGGCTAGTCCATTTTAAATTAATATTTCAATTACAGGTCAAACCTACTGGGTAAGTAATCTTCTTTGCTTGTCCCCACTACTAGTGTTGTGTTGCATTCTACAAACTATAGGATGTATAAAAAAAAATACAACAAGAAGAGTTGGACCCTTTTGATAAAATCTATGGCAGCTTTGCAGAGCCAGGAACTCAGGAGCACAGATCTCACCACTACAGTCCCTAAAGACATAGGAGACCGTGTAACCACTGTATTAAAACCCCAAACTTTGGATAGCGTACAGAAAGTTTAAAACCCCTGTCCAGTTATTTTTGTTGTCTGTGTCACGATGGGGGAATTTCTGTTTACTTCCTGTCATGGAGGCAGAATAGAAAGTGAGAGGAAATCTTTACAAAGTGAGGGAAATTTCCCTCCAAGATAAGTTTCCCTGGTGCAAGTGACAGTACGCAAAAAATGTCCCTCTATTCCTGTTCTATGGACAACTGTAAAACCTTTGATTATGACATAATTTTCTATTTCTGTGACAATAGTCAACAGGGCAAACAGAATTGATGAAACACCCGAGCGAGGTCACAGACAACAATTTAAAAAAAAAAGTTATAAGAGGTTCTAACCCTTTCACATTCACTTTTCTGACCAAAAAAGACCAAAAGAAGTTTGGGATTAAACATTCTGAATAAACTGACTCTTCAAACAGAAATTAAAGTGATATTTACCCACTGGGTGATTATAATTGTTTTCTGACCTGAAAGGTAATGTCAAAATGTGCTAGTATGATGACTTTTATAGGGTCTAATATAGCATAATATGCTGGTAATGATGACACTTTATTGTGTCTTTCAGACTCCTTTACAAGCATCCCTTTTTTCCTTCCTTCCCTTCCCACTAGAGTGGGACTCCTTCTTTCATGCCTCCTCTTTGTTTTGGACATATCTCATCCGGCGCACAAAGGGGGTGTTCTGCATTGTCAGCGCCCCCCCTCTATTTACATGTCACTGACATGATCAGGTTCTTTCTGGAGTCCCGCCCATTGTTGACAGGCCGTGATTGTGTGTCGTGGCCCTGGAGCGCCAGATGCCATCACACCTTTGGGCCGGCGCAGTGTGCTCTGAGGACAGTTGGTCCTGGTCGGCCACAAATACGCACGCATAGCAACCTTTCACCGCTGAGCAGGACAATACATCCGGCACCACTGTACATGCGCAAGCATCTACAGGTGTATATCATATCCCATTGCGGCGTGCAAACAACACAGCTTTTCTTGTTAGACATTTTGCTATGTTTGTAAAAAAAAACTGAAGAGGGGCATCAAGCCAGGAACGTCGGGTGCATCAGAGATGTCATAAATGTCTGTATATGTATCAAAATTGTTTCATCTTTATGATTTTGTGCATTCCTATTTATACGACAAGGTTTTTACAAGTATATTATATTTTTTGTAATAAAATTATTTTATATTAATACTTGTTTTTTTTGGTCACTTTTAGAATCCCATTTCCCAAGGGGGTCTATTTTTTTCAAATGTGCTAGTATATTCCTTCTGAGCGCATGCAACGGTGATGTCATTAGCTGCATATACATTAAACATCTCCTAAACGGTGCATGTTTAAGAGATATTTACAGTACCTATAGGTAAGCCTTATTATAGGCTTACCTATAGGTACAAGTCAGAGATGGGTTTATTCCCACTTCATAGAAATGATACAAGTTTGGCAACTTTTGTTCTTCTTTAAACAATTTATAACCAATGGACCTTTAGTTCTACACACTGTAACCTATAAGGGAGTGACTAAGCCATGGAAAAATCTCAAATAAAAAGGAATTTAGTGTGTGATTTGAATTACAGTAGCAAATGAATAATACTTATCTCAATCCAGCAGCAATGGACTGAAGATCTGTGCACTGGATGCACCTCATTCATGTATAGAAGATGTTTGGGTCAAGATGTACACGAACACTGCAGTTTGCAGCTTCCAAACTGAGGTACATATGCATTTAGGTGGGGAAGCATGTTTAGGTCAGGGGACATGGCAAAAAGTAATTGTACTTTGTTTTAAAGTGCACTCTTCCTTTAAACTAGCACAAGCAACAAAAGGGCAGAAAGCAGACCAAATAATCAGTGTCTAAATTGAAGTTGCATCCGTTAAAATGTATATCATGGTGAATTATCAGATATGATGTCAAGATGGGCTAAACTTGGACAAACTGTGTCAGAAAAAAGCGGTCCCACCAGGGCCAGCCCTACCATGGGACCCGCTGGTACCATAGTACCAGGCAGCACTTTCAAGGAGCGGCAAATTGCCACCAGCCCGCTAGCTCCGCTTCCCGCTCCACTGTGAATCAAATAGCCACCCACCGTTACACTCCACTTTGTGAGGCTAATTGCCGCCTGTCCGTTCTGCTCCCTCCAGCTTTCAGCTGTTACAGGAAGGGCCGTCAGACAATGCATACTAAGCCGGCGATCGCCGCAAGCACACCCCCCCCCCCCCCCCCCCAGGAGACAGACGGGGAAGGCGGCGATCGCCGCAAGCACCCCTCCACCAGCCTTAGATGTATAAAAAAAATGCTATCCACCACCCGCACGTGCCGGCCCAGGTGAATGGAGCGGGCGGGATAGTCGGCAGATGATCGTGCTTGCTGTCCAATCAGCTCTCACTGCCCGCCCTGCATCACTGCAGTTCCGCCCCCACTGTGCAGACCTATTTATACTTCTATATACATGTAAAGAGCCATGACAGGTCCACTTTAGTTACCATGATATAAAATAATGGATGTGGGGGCATTTTGTTGGGTGTGATTTTTTTTTTTGGGTGGGGGGCAGCATTTTATTCTTGGTACCAGGCAGCACAATGTCTTGGGCCGGCACTGGGTCCCACATTAAACTACCGAGCACACATAGACATTTGGAAAAAGTGCGTGTGTGATTCCGCGCAAGGAAATATTCAAGGCAGAGGAAAATATATAATTAATAAGAGAAGAGAGAAACTGCTGCCTCTACAAAATACTACCACCTAGGTTTAGTACAGATAGAGAAAAAGAGGAATGTAGATTTGGCGTTGTTCCTCTAGGGGACTGTACCTATGGAAATAAGTGCTAGAAAATAAAATGACAGGTGCTGTGAACCACTATATGATAGGTATAAATGAAGCTAGTTAGAATATACCATCAGATTAAAAGTGGTGTTAAGTGTTATACCCTCTGTGAATTTAGACCAGTTAAAAGGAACTAGGTCCCCAATGTTAGCTGGTGCTAATCCATAATGGGTCTCCAAATGTGGTGTTTTTCCCTTGAGTGTGTTAGGCCGCGTACACACGATCAAATTTATCTGCTGAAAACGGTCCGACGGACCGTTTCAGCAGACAGATTCGAACGTGTGTACGGGCGGACAGACAGGTTTTTCCAGCAGACAGATTTTAAAGAATGCTTTAAAATCTGTCTGCTGGGAACCCGTCCGTCCGACATGTCTGCTGGTTAGTACGCTAACCGGCAGACATATCTGCCCGCACATGCGTCGAATGGATTCGACGCATGCGTGGAAGTGTTTTACTTCCTGGTGGCGGTGACGTGGCGGCGTCAACGTCACCGCCACGTTACCGCGCTGTCTGCCGGCGGGGATTTTGGTTTGATCGTGTGTACACGATCAAATCAATCTATCCCAGCAGACAAATCCGATCAAAACGGTCTGTCAGACCGATTTGATCGGATTTATTTCATGGTGTGTACGCGGCCTTATGGAGAGGGTTTGACCCCCCATGGCAAAAGAGTACATTATAAATGAATAGTGCCAGACACTAATGATAATTGACAGGAACTAGGTGCCCAGTGTTAGCTAGTGCTGATCAGTAACGGGTCACCAAGTGTGGTGTGATCCACTTATGTCAATCCCATGGAGAGGGTTTGACCCCCTGTGGCAAAGGTGCACTGAGCGATAAATAAAGAAAAAATGGTGCTAAACATTAATATTAATTAGTGTGAAACCTCTATTCTAGAGACCTAAATACAATAATGATGCAGTGAATAAACAACAGATCCTAAAAATATAAACTGCATGAATAAAAATGATTATTACATTGGGTGCAATAATGAACAATAATAATAAATAAAAGTGACCTGTGCATTTGTAAAAAGTGACCGGTGCTCTTGCAAGAGAAAAATATATGATTTTGTTAGTCTTTTTTCCTCTGTAGAAAAAGGTGTATCACGGCCTATAGAACACCTCCCAGCGCCTGTCAGAAAACACTAGCAAGGAACTAAATATATAGAGAATATAACCCAAAAACGTTAAATACTAAATTGGTTGGCTAAAAAGCGAAACCAATAAAGAAAAAGCAGCTATTTAAAATGAAAACAGATATAAAAATAATGGTACATAGACTAAACATAACATTAAAATGTCAAAAATAGTACAAGAACCATAAACAGCGCTGGTGATAATAGTCCAGTGTAGATCCTAAAAGGAAGGGTATCACCTCTACACTACAGTGCAATAAAAATGACAGAGTGAAAAATAGGGGTAAGTCCGTTGATAGTTGATTTTAAAGATAGGATAGCAAGCACCTTCCACCTATATTCTTGATCACCACGTGGGACTAAAAATCCCCCTCTGGGGTACGCACTCACCGAAAACCCCTAGGAGTAAAGCAGTATATGGATATCCACAGAGTAATAACGCTCTTCACAATAGAAGGGATCAGGTCACATGTCTACGGGTCTCAAGATAATACAAAAAAACACAGGAAAAGGCACATAGCGTAATTCCGTTTTTAATGAAGCACACAAGAGAACCCACATATACAACCCTTCAAATAATGCACGTACATAAATAGATAAAATAAGTGCCTATAATCACCCTCTCCAACAAGAGAGACGAGCCGTGCTGTCCCGATGGATGAACCGACTTCCGGCACTTCCTGGTTTCAGACGCGGCTCAGGTGGAGCGCACGTGTCACTTCCTGGCGTCGTTGATAATGTACGTGCATTATTTGAAGGGTTGTATATGTGGGTTCTCTTGTGTGCTTCATTAAAAACAGAATTACGCTATGTGCCTTTTCCTGTGTTTTTTTGTATTATCTTGAGACCCGTAGACATGTGACCTGTGACCTGATCCCTTCTATTGTGAAGAGCGTTATTACTCTGTGGATATATACTGCTTTACTCCTAGGGGTTTTCGGTGAGTGCGTACCCCAGAGGGGGATTTTTAGTCCCACGTGGTGATCAAGAATATAGGTGGAAGGTGCTTGCTATCCTATCTTTAAAATCAACTATCAACGGACTTACCCCTATTTTTCACTCTGTCATTTTTATTGCACTGTAGTGTAGAGGTGATACCCTTCCTTTTAGGATCTACACTGGACTATTATCACCAGCGCTTTTTTCCTCTGTAGTTGATGGTAGTGAACTTGGTGATCTTAGCCGTGCTCTTACAGAAAATGCACTCATTGGATTAATTTCCCCACCAGGAGCTCTGCGCGGTCCACCAGGAGCTCTTTCTCTTAAACAGATAAACATTTAACAAGATACTGGTAAAATCCACAAATATACCTAGTGTAAACTGCCTTTATGAACGTTCATTGCACAAATATACCTGACCTATTGAAAGAGCAATGACTAGGAAACTGAAACAAGACTTATGGTCTGCTGAGAAATTTGACATATTTTCATATACCTTCTAGTTACATAGTTCAACCAAAAAAATAATAATAATAATAATAAATCATAAATCCCATATACACAATCCTAGACCCACAGTTGATCCATTGGAAGGCAAAAAACCCCAGCAAAGCATGATCCATGATTCAAGGGGAAAAAAAATCCTTCCTGATCCCCCGAGGGGCAATTCGATATTCCCTGAATCAACTTTACCTATGAAGGTTAGTACCTAGTTATATTATGTACAATTAAAGAATAATCCAGGCTTTTTTTAAAGCAATCTACTGAGCTGGCCAAAACCACCTCTGGAGGGACTCCATATTTTCTCAGCTCTTACTGTGAAGAAACCTTTCCGTATTTGGAGATTAAATCTCTTTTCCTTCTAGATGTAATGAATAATTCAACATCAAGTTCACATTTAATGGACCCCTTATGTATTTGTATATGTAGATCGTATCCCCCTTCAATCTCCTCTTCTCAAGAAAGAATAAATGCAATTCCTCTAATCTTTCCTCATAGCTGAGCTCCTCCATTCCTTTTATCAGTTTGGCACCTGACAGACTTATGTTTGAAGAAAGGCTAAAAAGTCCTTCAATTCACAATGCTTGCTACCAACAGTTAAACACAGTTGGGGATTCAAAGTGCACTAGGGAAAAGGATCAATGATTGTGAAACAACAGCATCTTATGGTGCAAATGCTATTCTCTCTCATATTTCAGTATCTCAGAAAGATAATACTCTAACACAGGGGTGTCAAACTCAATTTCATCGTGGGCCGCATCAGCATTATGATTGTCCTCAAAAGGGCCGGTTGTATCTGTAAGATTAAATGTCCAGCACATCCCCTCCCCTTACATTAGATGTCAAGAGCCACCCCATCATCATAAGCTGAGTCCCCCACTCTCCCTTACTTCACAGCGCAACCCACTTTTCCTATGCTGCTGCTGGGAAGAAGCTGGATGCATTGCTTGAAAGCAGAAAGTATCCTAATATTAAAAGTCAGCAGCTGCAATATTTGTAGCTGCTGGCTTTTAATATTTTTTGTCCGGCGGAGCTCCGCTTTAAGTGATTTTCTAGGATGCAGTGCAAGGTCTACAGATGAATCTTGAGAAGGTCAGGGCAACTGCAACCAGCCTCAAACTCCAGACATAGAGGAAGTTTCTTTGTTTCAACCATAACAATCAGCAATTTGTTAAAGACCACTTATTAGTTATCGCTGCAGTAGCTATATTTAGAAGGGATCAAAGTCTTTACCAAGTAACTATAGACCTGTTAGTTTAACTTCTATAGTTGGGAAGATACTGGAGAGTATAACAAAAGACCACATAGATAAGTACTTGCAGGTAAAAAAAAAACGTAAGCCACAAACAGCATTGGATTCTTTACAGACAGAAGTTGTCAAACAAATCTCATTTCTTTTTATGAGGAGGTAAGTAAAACATTGGACAGAGGGATGGCTGTGGACAGAAGTTTTTTTTTAATGAAAGGCAAATCCACTTTGCACTACAAGAGCAAAGTGCACTTGAAATTCAACTGAAAGTGCACTTGGAAGTGCAGTTGTTATAAATCTGAGGGGTAGATCTGAAATTAGGGGAAGCTCTGATTATTTTATTATCCAATTATGTGCAAGCTAAAATGCTGTTGTTTATTTTCCTTGCATGTCCCCCTCAGATCTACAGCGACTGCACTTTCAGTGCAATTTCAAGTGCACTTGTAAATTGCACTTGTAGTGCAAAGTGGATTTGCCTTTCATAAATAACACCCATAGTATACCTGCAATTTACAAAAACGTTATGTGTGAGGTTAAGTCTATAAGCCTGGAAAATCAGTGTATAAATGGGTAAAAATTAGGGATGAGCTGAACACCCCCAGGCGGTTCACAGCAAAACAGGCAAAAATGTTGTTTGAACACACAATATGTAACAATATGCAACTATGTAGCTGTAGCCACTGGATTCAATTCAAACATATGAGAGGCTGAGATTGGCTTTTTCTAATGCCCTAATCAAGCATTATTCAGGTAGCTCCCTTGAATTCTGAAGGTCTGCATATTAACCATGAAGGTGTGTGTGTTCGGGCAGGGGGTTTCTCATAGGAAATTCCTCCCCTGGCACAATTGGTGACTCCACTGGAAAAATGTATTTACTTGACATCATACTTGCCTTTCAGGGGTGGAATCATCTTTGGCGACTGCTACCCCTTGTTAGTTAGCTAGACCATATAAAGACATACTTAATAAGCTCAAAAATTGCCTGATGAGCCCTGTTTTTTTTGTGAGTATATTTCAATGTTGATCACCCAGTAGAGGGATTCCTGATCTCCTTCCTAGATTGTGATCTTAGTTCCATGTTAAAGAAACACCGGGTGCCAACTTGAAATACTATTGTTCATCTCTTGTAGTATTTTGGGCTAATGTAAAACAGGCTATCTAGGATTTTGCCATTTTGCCATGATCATACAATGTGCATCCAGAATAATATCCTCAAGCAAACCTTATAATGGTTATTGTACATGATTAAACACAATACAATGGCTGAAAGATAGGTAGGCTGAAGAGAAATAAAATAATACATCCTGTAAAATTTCACAGAAATGGAATGTTAGCTACATCTTCTGTTCAAGATGATGCTTCAAGAGAGGTTGAGAAGTCAATCATCTGCTGAGAGTTTTTTTTGCCAAGGCAGAGAGAGAACCCTTGCCAAGTACAGAGAGAAGGTTGAGAGAAACCATTAACACTGACAGGAGTGTTTTCAATTGCTAGTTCTTATGCCACGTACACACGACAGTTTTTCGATATGTAAAAAATGACATTTTTAATGGTCTACGTTTTTTTCAACCCAATCGTTGAACCGGCCTTGTCTACACCGTCCTAAAAAAAAAGCACCCTAGCAAAGCGCGGTGACGTACAACATGTACGACGGCACTATAAAGGGGAAGTTCCATTCGGATGGCACCACCCTTGGGGCTTCCTTTGCTGATTTTGTGTTAGTAAAAGACGATTCACACTTTTCAGTCTGTTACAGCGTGATGAATGTGCTTACTCCATTACGAACGCTAGCTTTACCAGACCGAGCGCTCCCGTCTCATAACTTGCTTCTGAGCATCACGTCGTTAAAACCCACACACGACCATTTTTTACAAAAAAAAAAGCATGTTCTAAATTTTTTAATGCCCTTTTTTACATTGTGAAAAATGCTCTGGAGCCCCCACACGATCGTTTTTAATGACATTAAAAAAAACTAAATTTTTTTCAACCCGAAAAACGGTTGTGTGTACGCGGCATTTCTCATTTATGTAAAACCTTTTTTCCCATAGGAAGAAAAAAGCAGTTTGGTAGTGCATCTAACACTGACCTTTCCCTGCTGCTGTCCAAAGGAGTTTCAGTTGCTCCTCCATCTAGAGTGGAGGCATCTTTAGGCTCCATGCACACCTGCTCCTAGAAGTTGAAGCTCCAAAAACACTACTAGACTAAAATAGTGAGCATGGACACATAGATTAACATTATTTGCTTTTAGATGCAGAAAAAATGCTCAAAAGCAGCTGTTGGGAGCATTTTTTTAAGCTAGTGTGCATGGAGCCTAAGACAGGAAGTGTGTTACTGGTCAGATCACCAGATGGGGGAAGTTTTTTTGTATATCACTTTAAGTTAATCAACACCAAAGTCTGAGGGCAAAGTTAGATATTTGGTGGACTGGGAAAGCTACAAACCAAGAAATATGACTGAGTTTCAGGAAGAGATTTATGTCCATCAGTTAGATAAACTTCCTCAACCAAGTTGGGGGACATCTTCCTGAGGAAGACCATGAAGATAGGGTTCTGTTAAGCAGCAATCACCCATCAGTATTTCTCTTATCCTGCTGTTAGCTTATCATATGTTTGTATTTGATACTCCTGTATGTGTCAGATACCTTGTCCTCCAGGCCACACACTGTAGTTTCCCTGGCCCCTACATAGACATAGAGACCGAAGGGAGGAACCACAGCAAGTGGGAGGATTTCTGGAATTCAACACACCTGGAATTGTTGAGTTCCAGTATTCCTGTGTAGATATACAGCACAGCAAAGTTTTAAGATGGTGGAAAGGTGTGTTCTGTTTTCAGCAGGATATCTATTGGTTGTTCGTCTGCAATATTGGATATGACCACAAGATGGGGCTGGTGGTAAATTTACAGTTTTGCAGAAACTAGAAAACTGTTCACCTTCATTAAAACTTACCATCAGTCTTCAGTCCAAGGAAAGGAAGCAGATGCATCATGGGAGTTCAGACTCCATCTTGGAGACTGAAAGGAGGAACCAGCTATCAGAGCACTTGTTGGACTAAAAATTGCATCCGCTTGCATTCCCTAAACACAGAATCGCTGGTGGAAATTACTTATCGCCATCAACAGCCAAGCTTTATCGTTGTATTTCTGTATATTTCATATATTGATTATATATATATCTATATTTGTCTTTTTTTATTAGTTTCACCTATCCTGTTTTGTTAATAAAGCTTCAGTCTGGCTTATTGCATAATAGGAGGGTTTAGTTGCATGTTGAGCTACACACTCGTCGGATATCCAATGAAGCTGACTTCCATCAGTCTTGCCTACATACCATTGGTCAAAAATCCGACCGTGTCCAACGTGGTGATGTAAAACACTACGATGTGCTGAGAAAAATGAAGTTCAATGCTGCCGAGCATGCGTCGACTTGATTCTGAGCATGCGTGGATTTTTGACCGATGGACTTCCACACAGACGATAGTTTTTTTCTATTGTTTTTATCCATAGGAAAATTGTAAAACTATTTTATTTTCACCGATGGAAAACAAAGCGATGGGGCCCACACACTATCGGTTTGTCCGATAAAAACGGTCCATCGGTCTGTTTTCATCAGACAAACCGATCGTGTGTACAGGGCTTTAGTATTCATCTCCTTCTTTTGCAGGCTATTTTAGATTGATTTTGTGCAGCTAGCATAAGTGTCACTTTAAGTACATTTTAGTTTATCCACTGTTCACCATTTTTATTTATGTATGAAAGATTTGGTATTATTTTTTACACCAACAGCATTTTTAAAAGGCCAACTATAAAACAAAATGATGCTGTTCAACACTGATAATTTTCAGGGAGGGCTTCCTGTGCTTATTTAACCTCCCTGGCGGTATGATTTTTTCAGATTTTAGGTACTGAAAGCGGTACCATTATTTGCAAGGAAATTTGGCGTTTTATACTGTAGGCCTGTAATTCTTAGGAATAACTCACTTAAATCTATCCAAACAAGAGTCTAATAGGCATCCCAGGTATGATTTTTTTTTTTTTTATAAAAAATTATAATATAATAAATAATTATAAAAAATTATAACAAATAATAATATAATTATAGTAAAAATTATTCAATAGTGTAATCAAATCAAAATCACTGAAATTTGCTCAGTTGCAGAATTTTTGCTGTCATTTTTTTTATTTATTTTTTATGACGTATTTCCCCACAAATCACTATCGCTAAATTCTGCAAGTGATTCTGATTTATTATCGCTGTTTTTCAGCTGCTCTAAAACAATTTTTGCCATAAAGGGACACTTTTGGTTGCTCTGGGCAATCTACAGTTTGCAGGGAGAAAGAACAGTTTTTATTATATAAAAGGACATGTAGTGCACAGGGCAGACCACTAGGGACATGGGGGGGTGTATTTTTTTACATACAGTACTGTAATCTATAAGATTACAGTGTACTGTATGTACAGTGTTTGTTTACATTTTTGAATTTGGCGCCGTTCTCCGTCCCCGTGCGTCGTAACGTCGCAGGGAACGGAGATCGGCGGCGCGCGGGGACGCTGTGTGAATCGAGCAAGCAGCCGCTCGCTCACACAGCGTGGATGCATCGCTGGATCCACAGAGAAGGTAAGTAAACAGTCTCTGTGGATGCTGCGAGGCGAGCCCGAGTCTGACTCGGGGTTACCGATCGTAGCACAGAAATCTTACCCCGAGTCAGACTCGGGAACACCGCCAGGGAGGTTAAAAAGAAAGCATGTAGAATAAGTAGACAACAAAATCTGTTAAATAAATATGCCCCACCTACTAAAGCCAGACTGCAGAAATATTGGGGTGCCTTGGAGCGGCTCTGCAGCATGCATTTTCAAATATGTGCTAATTAACCCCTATTTTTAACGCAAGCGGTTAGGCAGGTTAATTTGGTTGGTAAGAAGACTAGTTGGTGAGTTGAGCAGGGAAACTTTCTTTGGTTTTGTTTCACATGTGTTGCCCTTCCATGTGCTCCTTGCTGTGAAGGCCAGTTATAGGTGGGGGCAGGGGCCATTTGTTTGTTACCGAGATAACTATATCTACCTGGCACATATTTGGGATACAAAATCAGTGTCATGATTACATCTGTGAAAAGTTTTAACACCTCAGCTATGTGACCTTTCACACTCCTTCCAATGGCTCCTAACAGGACAGAATGACAAGCTATATTTCACATGCTTGTGTCAATTAAAAGATTTATTCCATATGGGAATAACTCAGGCTAAGGACAGTTGTGTTAGTGGTCAGCTCCTAAAAATAGACCTAACAAAAGTAATATACTGATTAAAGCTCAGAAGCTCTGCTTTGTACATGAAGTCAGCAGTGTTGAGTGCCAGCAATTCTCATGTATTTAGTGATTCTCTCTAATCCATTTTCTAGACTGTGTAATTAAGCGATTTTTCACTTAGTTATCCCTCTTCGCCATTCCGAACTCAGATACAAATGGAGAGTTTTATAGATCTGAATTGTCTGAATTTCTCACTTCCTGTTCCTCCTCAGTAATGTGTTCAGTAAGCTATTCTAAATGACTTTCCACCACTCGGATGATGATGGAAAGCTTACTGAGGAGAAACAGGAAGTGAGAAATTCAAACAAAGACAAAATACATTTAGAAGGGAAATCGAAGGAAAGGGTAAGTGAACCAACAATGCACTAGCTTAAAGGAAACTATTTAGAAAATAAAAGATGAAACTAAGGACCGGACTATTTTTCAAACTTGTTGTTTACAAGTTAAAATATATTTTTTTGCTAGAAAATTACATAGAACCCCCAAACATTATATATATATTTTTGAACACCCTAGAGAATAAAATGGCAGTCCTTGCAAGACTTTTTGTCACACCGTATTTGCGCAGTGGTCTTACAAGCGCTCTTTTTTGTGGAAAAAATAAATAAAAATATATCAAAAATAAGACAACAGTAAAGTTAGCCCAATTTTTTTTTATATTGTAAAAGATGATGTTACGCCAAGTAAATTGATACCCAATGTGTCACACTTCAAAATTGCGCCCGCTCGTGGAATGGCGACAAACTTTTACCCTTAAAAATCCCCATAGGCCACATTTACAAATAATTTACAGGTTGCATTTTTTTGAGTTACAGAGGAGGTCTAGGGCTATAATTATTGCTTTGACTCTAAGGCCGCGTACACACTAGGAGACATGTCTGCGGACATGTCTCCTGGGATGTTTTGGTCTGATGTGTGTACACACGATCAAACCAAAATCCCTGCGGACAGACAACGCAGTGACGTGGCGGTGACGTTGACGCCGCGACGTCAGCAAACCAGGCAGTAAAATGCTTCCACGCATGCGTCAAATCCATTCGACGCATGCGGGAGATTTCGGTCTTAGGCGTACTAACCAGCGGACATGTCTGATGAACAGGTTTCCAGCAGACAAGTTTTAAAGCATGTTTTAAAACTTTTGTCTGCTGGAAACCTGTCTGCTAGGCCGTACACAAGATCGGATATGTCCGCTGAAACTGGTCTGCAGACCAGTTTCAGCAGACATGTTCGATCGTGTATATGCGGCCTAATGATTGCGGTAATACCTTACATGTGTGGTTTAAACAGCGTTTTCATATGCAGGCGCTACTCATGTTCGCTTCTGCATGCGATCACGGCCAGACGGGGTGCGTTTGTTTAACCTTTTCTTTTTTTCTTTTTACACTGTAAATGTAAACGTCCCTTGTAATAGAAAAAAAAGCATGACAGGACCTCTTAAATATGAGATCTGGGGTAATTTACACTAAAATGCAATACATGAAAAAAAAAATTGTGGGTAAGTGTTTACATAAATATTTCTAATAGTCTCAAAAGTTTTTGCTGATAGAGCCATGTTAAGATCCCACAGAGTACAGGTAAAACATTATGAGCAACTCACTGTTCAAAGGCTGCCTCAAAGAAAGCCACCATTAAACTCAGAACTCTTATGCAAAAGCAAAGAGATTAATGTTTCCTGGGCTGCAGAGTTCAAAATTTAGAAAGACAGTCATGAGTTTGTCATGCTGAAAAAAAGCTTTGAGCCGTATTTAGAAAGAGTCATAGATACTCTAAGCTATGAGTTGGTTCCAGCACTGATTTCTGCAGATTCAGGATCCAACCAAACTTTTTTAGTGGCTGAACAGTTTTTGGACAGATTTTCAATAACAGGAATGCCCTAGAAATGTAACAGAGCAAGCACAGGGGCTAGCACCATAGTAAAAATTAATGATGCAGTGGACAAACAAAAGGTAAGGGCAAGACACTGGTAGTGTTGTGTGTCCACAGATGAGGACATGCCTGTAGGCATCCTTTGACGACCACAGAGCCCAAAAATGGATGAAAGGAAGCAATGACTAGCCTTATGAAGTCTATGCAGAATTTATGGACTTTTATGAAGACATTCATAGCCTTTGATACCAGAATGGGGAATATACCCCATTTGACTATGAACAAACAGGTTGGCATAGAAACCTTAAAACCTTTCCATTTCTAGAAAAATTTCAATGACTCCTTGACGGAGCAGTTGTGCCAGAGTAGCATGGATGTCTTTTAGTCTTTACAGAGAGATTGGCAAGTCGAACAATATGAAGTGTGGCAGAGATTTAAATTCTATCTTGTAGCTTCTGGACACCAGCTTCTTTCACCCATGCATTGGGGATGCTTTCATTTTAGGTGGTCGCAAAGGATAATAGATGTTCCACCACTTCTTAGACTTGGGGGTATCCCCTCATAAGCAATACATTGGAAGGTCTGGGAGTCCAAGGTTTGTGGTGCATATGTATGGACAGAAGACTCATTCTGAATATGAGACATACAATATCCAAAAACCCATCAACAGAGTAGTGTAGGGAAATAGGCATGAGTTCTAATTGTTTTAAAACTGAAGGATCAGTTAGGATCGATCCAGGTGCATTAGTCATATTCTTGGTTCTTACCCCAGGGTCTGTGAGGACTTGGAAAGGTTTTGCTGGCTTTTGTTCACCGGGTCCTGGGATGTTCACAGTGGCCAGTGTTTTATTTAGCGTAATGGTGCATGTCCAACAGATGCAACACATAATAGCCCAGTGAGCATGTGATTAATAGCTGTGAGTCAGAGCAGGCTGAATAATTGCAACATAGGCCTAAGGCTGGCCATACACGGTGCAAATTATTTTGAAGAAGTTAAAGTGGGGGTTCACCGAAAATCAACTTTCTCTAACTAGATCCAGCATACTGCTGACACCTGCAGTATGCTGGATTATTTTTATTTTTTTCGTACTTATCGTTTTAGCCGGGTTTCTTCTCCGGCTCCGAGCGGCTTATCCTTCTGGGTATAGGCGTTCCTAAATCAAGCCCAGTTGATTGACGGGCTTGGATAGCGCATCACGCCTTTCGAAAATACCCGAAGTGACGCTCGGGTGTTTACGGCGCCTGCGCAGTCAGCTCTACACGGCAGGCGCAGGTGCCGTAAACAGCCGAGTGTCACTTTGGCTATTTTCAGAAGGCGTGACGCGCTATCCAAGCCCACCAATCAACTGGCCTTGATTTAGGAACGCCTACTCCCCGCCGCATTCCACGCTCGGAGCCGGAGAAGAAACCCGGCTAAAACGATAAGTACGAAAAAAAAAATCCAGCATACTGCAGGTGTCAGCAGTATGCTGGATCTAGTTAGAGAAAGTGGATTTTTGGGTGAACCTCCGCTTTAAAGGAAAAAAAATTGTCCTGATTCTCCCATCAACACAGACAGTGTTGACAAGGGAATCAGCAATTGTAGGGTTAACGGTTTGCATCTTAGCTGGTTACTGCTGTATAACCGGCTTTAGGGGTGTAGTGAAAAAATCTACTGCTCATGTACCAGGCAACCACAAGTTAGAACAATCTGGGTGTGGGCAACACCTTGAAAGCTATGCAATAAAACTAGTGGTGCAACGGAACGCCACCGATCCGTGATCCGAACGGGTCACCCTGTTCGGATCGGCACACAACATGATGCGCGGAGCGCTCCGCAGCCTCGGTCATAGAAAAGTCCCCAGCTTCGGCCTAGCTCCGGAGCGGCGGCCATCTTGGTACACCCGGCAGAGGCTGTCTTGTCGGGAAGTGATGTTTCGTTGCCGCCATCTTGCTCCACCCCACAGTCCTGCACAGTAATGATAGTGAGAACAGAGTTTTAGATTTCACAGTTATTTTCAACACAAAACGGAACTTATGTGCTAAAATACAGTATTTGGAAATCCAACAGACTGTTTACATGTTCAATTTTAAAAGCAGCAGCAAACCTTGCATGCTTGCTAATGTGACAGAACACCTCTGATTTTCCCATTTCACATTTAGTTAAATGTGAAAATCAAAGGCGTTCTTTTACATTAGCAACCATGTAAGGTCAGCAGGTTTGCTGCTGCTTTTAAAATGTAACATGTAAACAATTCATCAGATTTACATATACTGTATTTAAGCAGATAAGCTCTGTTTTGTGTTAAAAAATAACTGTGAAATCTAAAACTCCGGTGGGTGTAACAAGATTAGTCTTTTTTTTTTTTTTGCTGATCCGAAAAATGATCCGATCTGTGACTCTGATCCGAGGATCGATCCAATCTGTGAGTTTTTGGCTT
This sequence comes from Rana kukunoris, assembly GCA_029574335.1. Lineage (NCBI taxonomy): Eukaryota > Metazoa > Chordata > Amphibia > Anura > Ranidae > Rana > Rana kukunoris. The sequence goes on along the minus strand of CM056059.1, from coordinate 273,285,891 downwards.
TAGATACACTTTAAGGCTCTATTCACACATATGCTGGTGCCCCAATGTGCTTGTGATTTTGCATGTCACATTTAGAACAGCTCATTTCGAAGTGCACATTAGCAAGGTTGGTGTTTGCTGGGGTGCCATTAAATGCAAAAAAGGGATGCATATTTTTTGAGCATATCAGAAGTGCTCATGATTTTGCACATCTTCCAGCAATGCACAAATGTAAACCTAGCCTAAGTTGATGTGACATTTTCGACACCCAAATAGAATGAGTGGAGTTTGACTGAAAATGCTTAGGATAGGCCCTTTGTCATAAGTTTTCAGGAGAATGTTTAGGTGGAGTTTCACCCTATAAATAGAGCTACTCTACTCTGAGTCAAAAGTAAAAGATAACTATGGATATATGCAGTGTCCTGGAGCAGCCTACGATTGCATTGCACAGACTATATAGTAGTAAGATTTAAATCAGTACTGATATACTTCAAACTACTCATATATTTATACACAGAGCATAATACAACTATTTTTACTACAAATGAACCATGCTATCATTTTTGCAGTATATTTATTACTGAGTTTTGGATAACAGCATAAAAGTAATAACAAAATCTATGGATAATACCTGATATCTAGCTTTTCTAAGACATATCAAAACATTGTTGCAAGATTTATCAATAGTTTAATATATATTTATATATAAACTAACACTCACTTTTTTACCCTGACAATAGAGGGTAAACTGTGCCTGCGTGTTATTCGCAGGGGGCTGTGGAAAGTTTTTTTCCTGAAACTTCCTCTTAAAGTTAGGGTGCGCGTTATACGCCGATAAATACAGTATATATATATTTTTAGTTTTTTCCGGGGTGGGGGGGGGCTGTTTATGGGTGGAGTACCTGCATATTTTTATTTTGAACCATTTGCATATTTTTTGTGCAATACATAACAAACACCTTGTTGCGTTCTCCAAAATATAACATTATGATATTTAAAAATAAATAATAAAATAAGAAGCATACAGTAGGTATGCAAACCTAGAAAGACAAGTGCAGAAATCTCACTGCAGGAGTGATAAACAAATCCTTTAAATTATTTATTTCAAATTAATCTGCAGTGATTTAAACTATCAGTTTTGGTTGGAGTGATACAATATGTGTATCTGATTATTTTTTTACAAAAATCAACATTCTATTACATTCTGAAAATCCAAATTTTTTGACATTTTCTAAAATTAGGATTCTATGTAGAAGTAATCATTAGAAAACGTTGGAACACAACTAACTGTATCTATCTATCTGAAACTTTTTTCAGGAGATTAACTTAAATGTAGTTGCTTTAGCTACAATTTAAAAAAAAAAAAACAATCTTTAAGCACATATTTAAAAATTAGTTATTTTAAGTAATGTACTGAAATTGGTATCTTTGAAACTTACAGCACAGCACATATGTAATATCTACTATAAACTACAGTGCTACTTTAACTTGTCCTTAAGTATGACACAACAGGTCACCTTCCAATGTGTGTAAATTAAGTGCAACTTAATTGATTAGACAGCTACATGAAATGAAACACTAAAGAGCTTTTATCCTTTGATTAAACACCCACTTCTGTGCAAGGTTACATTTCCTTCTCACTGACATCAACCGTGGCAGGACTACTAAAATGCATTGACTTCACAACTAGGTAATTTGCCCTAAAAACACAGAAAGTACAATCAAATTACTGACTTCTGTGTAAATGTTTTTATTGAACAGGCCTGTGAAAAACTGGAAGACATAAAACAGAGACTTTTATTTCAAATGTATTTGAAATAAAAGTCTCTCCTTTGTGCTATTTCAAACATTTATGACACATGCAGATAAAGTGTCCTGGCTGATGTCACCAGGGATTTGATAATGATCCTTGCCTCTATATCTGTATGTTGAAGTCATAACCCGACCATAAAGTCTCTGCTATGCCACCTGATCACCCTTCTCATACATTTCACATGGTGATGACACCTTCTGCTGAAAATGTCTCCAGCCTATAAGGCATTATCCCTCCCAGAGTTATTACAAGGGACCAGCTGCTCACTAAGCCACAGATGCAGAGCTCCCTTCTCTCAACCTTCTGTCCCCTCCCTTGTAAGGATCACCTTGCAGCTCTCCAACTAACAAATGGGCTGGGCTGATACTGAAAAACAATCTGTCACTCTTGCTGAGCCCACTTCTTCCAAAAAAAGCATCAGTGGAACATCCTGAGCCAGGATAAGGATGGGGGGAACTGCAATGTGTGGGGTGGGGGGAATGTGTTGCAGGCACCTGTTCAGCCTGCAGCTGATTCAACTGTTGAACATACAGAACAGTCAGTCTTAAATATTCTTTACTGCTATGTTAGAATATAGAAGCTTTTGCTCCTGTTTGCACTCCTATATCAAGGCTTACAATTAACTTTTTTGCTTAGAAATGCTCAGTTTTGGCTTGGGCAGCCAAAGTAATTTTTTGAATATTTAACGTATATATTTTAAAACAGATTTACATAGTGATAGGACATCTTATTTTACCTTTCTCTGCTGTTTTTCCCATGCAGGGTCTAAGAGTAGGTCCCTATCCCAGTCATCTTCCTGTGCCATGTAAATTTCTTCACCGTAAGAGTTGGTATAGTGCAGATGCGAATCAATGGTAGTCATCTTTGCTTTCTCCCTTTAACTTGGCTCACTTCTATGTTACTCTGCAAGTTTTCTGTGTTTGCGCTTAATGGCTCCTGCAGCCCCTGGCCAGCAGGTAATAGCTTCTTAAACCTTAATTGCAGTGGTATGTAGTTGGGAGATCTAGCCAGGAATCCCCTCTTCAAGCTTCTTGCTTCCTCCTTCCAGCCTGCTGTCCCTGGTCAAAAATGATACACGTGACCTAGTCTCCATAAGTACTATCAGCTGGGCACCATGTGGTCAGTTAACCACCCATAAATGGTGAGTGGGTGGTCTAACAAAACTCCTCCTAGTCAGACTGTCCTATGAGTTCAGACTTCATAAGAGTTTGAACAAAAGTCTTTTTATAGCCTTCTAACACTTTTTTGTACCCTCTCACATTTGTAATCCTAATTTTTGAAAGTCTGTGTAACCTAGTTCACTTCACAGCTGCAAGATCTTATGATCTTTCATAGCTACTGTATGTGACACGATGATATCACATGTACAGAAATAGATTCCTCTCCCCTGTCCTCCCTACCCATGGCATACACTTAAACTGCAAGCACTTTCAGTGTCCAAGAATAGTCTAGCAGTAAAACAAATACACCCTCTAAATAGCAGGTATCTGACTTTGATAATACATTGAAGATTTGATGCTTTTTAAATTGTTTAAACTGTCAATGTAATTGTAATTATATGAATGTTAATATATAAATAGCAGATTAAGAAATCAACAAATTTCCAAAGTCCACAATAAGATATTATTAAGCATTAGTAGGAAATAGTATAATAATGTACCAAACACTGAGAGAAAAAGTTGCAATTTAACTATGTACAAAAATATTGTGTTAAAATAAACACAAAGACCAAAGTCTGAGAGAATTCCATATACTTTCTGCAAATACCAACAATCTTGGATAACCATAGAGTACAGGGAGTCCCAAATTCCCCATCCTGCATATTTGCAAAAACAGATTGACAAATATTTTAAGATGTATCTGAAGCCAAAACCTTTTTTATTGTCAGGTTATTTCTGTCTATGCCCCTGTTAGAGGAATGCACTCTGTATCTGCCTGTCTTAAAGACCATTGTCACCAAGAGGTGATGGGAAATCTTTGCAATGAAACTCCAGTCCAAGTGAAAAGTTCTCATTCTCTAATTTCTTGTTGTCTTCATGGCATATACATTTTCCAAACAAGACAGACATCAGTGTTTCCTTTCCCTGCTCCAGTTGTGGCAGTATAGAACCACTTTCTTACATTACTTTATACAAAACTAACATGCAAAATGTTTGGCTAAAGGTACAATTTAAACTCCCTGGTGTGCCTCTTCTCCTCTTCTTCAAGGTTATAAGGAGACTTCCTGACTGGTGTACAACCTTGAAAACCAGGTAAAAGGCAACCAAAGCTTGAAAAAAAGATTTAGGTAAAATAATATTATTCATCAGAAAAAAAAAGAGGGAATAACACTGTTCATATCTGAAAATTGTGGTTGCTGTCAAATAGAGGGGGTTCTTTCTTTAGGTATTCAAATAAAGTAAACTACAGTTGTGTGAAAAAGTATTTGCCGCTTTTCAGATTTCTTTTTTTTTTGCATATTTTGGCACACTTAAATGACATCAAATAAATTGTATTATTACACAAGGATAACCTGAGTAAATACAAAATGCAGTTTTAAATGATGGTTTCATTTATTAAGGCAAAAAAGCTGTCCAAACCTGCCTGGTTTTATGTGACCTAATAACTGGTTGTACCACCCTTGGCCGCAACAACTGCAATCAAGAATTTGCGATAACTGTCCTTTACATGCTGTGGAGCGATGTTGGCTGACTCTTCTTTGCAGACTTGTTTTAATGCAGCCACATTGGAGGGTTTTCCAGCATGAATGGCCTGTGTAAGGCCATGATACAGCACCTCGATTGGATTTAGGTCCGGGCTTTGATTAGGCCACTCCAAAACCTACATTTTGCTTTGTTTGAACCGTTTGGAGGTTGTTTCTAATCTGTTCTTGATTATTTTTTTTTCAGATTGTGGCATGATGTGTGGCTTTTTGTGATCTGTTAGTGTTTCACTTTGTCTGACAGCTTCGATTTATGTGATTTCTTGATTCAACAGCTCTGGCAGTAATTGAAAGTGAAATTTAACTCAGCTTTCCAAAAAATTGTGGTTAATCACAGTTCGTTCATGATTCAGCATAGGAGGGGGCAATTACTTTTTCACATAGGGCCAGGCAGGATTGAACAGCTTTTTTCCCTTAATAAATAAAATAATAATTTAAAAACTGCATCTTGCATTTACTAGGGTTATCTTTGTGTAATATTAACCACTAGGGGCCCACAGTATAGTCGAATGATGACTACAGCGCAGATCCCAATTGCCGGGAGGGAGTCAATAGACATCCTTACTTTTGCACACGCCCCGTGCGATCCCTGCAGGGCACGCATAGCGCGCTGTGATCACTGAGTCACTGAGACTCAGGTGATCAGAGATCCGAGTAAGGGACTCGCCCCGGTCCTTTCCTGAAAATTGGTCTGGGCAGGAGGGGGATTTAAGTGCCCAGTAAGCAAGTGGTTCAAACTTGTTTGATCATCTGAATCATTTAAGTGTGAGAAATATGCAAAAAATCAGGAAGGGGCAAATAGTTTTTCACACAACTGTATATTACATTTTTGCTTCCAAATCTAAATTTCCAGGACACAAAATAGCGATTTTTTCATATACAGTAAGTCACTGGAAAAGTGGGCAGCTTAATACATTTTTTTAGTCTAATCTACTCTTCTATCATCAAAGCTGGGAACCTAGGTGCATCCTCTCCTGATAATTGTTGATGTTTACAAGACCTATAGCAAGGCTGTCCTAATGAGAGGGCACACCTGGGCACGGCCCAGGGGCCCCAGCTGCATGGGGCCCTGCACTTTCCCCAAAACAGCTGGTACTTGAGCCCACGCTGCCCCAAAATTGGGGGCCCCTATGATGGCACTGAGAGTGATGGATACACAGTGAAGGCAGGCTGTCAGTAGTGCACCGTGTTGTGCAGAACGATACCTATTATTTCACGGCCAGCAGGGAGGGGCACAGCTGGAGCACCAGTGCTGCTCTGACCCCGCCCCATGCAGCTAGAATGCTCGGGGCTCGAAGGCTGCGGGGTAGGAGCTGGAGTGGGAGCTGCCGAGTCTACAGCAATGAAAGCCCACCTGCGGAAGTAGCATTGTGGATGGTGTCATGGTGACCCCAGTTGTCCAGCACTGTTTGCACCAAAAGGCTTGGAATGCCGGAAGGGATGCTCCCTCCTCTGTCCCTCCTTCTGCCTGCTTGATTGGGTTTAGTTAAGTGCAGCGCTGGAGGTGGGAACAGTCAAACGTTTACATGCACTGTATCTCCACTGAAAAAGGGGGTACTACATGGATGGAATAATTGTGCTGGTGGATATCAAGGGTGTATAGGGGGTAGCGATGCTTGGGGTAGCTTGGGTGGCTGCTAGAGGTATCAGGGATGTAGAGAGGCCACAGTGTAAGGGATATTAGGGATGTAGTGGAGTCACAATACAAGGGGTATCTTATGGTATATGGTTACAGTGCTGGGGAATATTTGGAGTGTAGAGGGGTCAGAGTGCTGGGGGGATATCTGGGATGTAGAAGGGTCAGAGTGCTGGGGGGATATCTGGGATGTAGAGGGGTCAGAGTGCTGGGGGAATATTTGGGGTGTAGAGGGGTCAGAGTGCTGGGGGGGATATCTGGGATGTAGAGGGGTCAGAGTGCTGGGAGGATATCTGGGGTGTAGACGGGTCAGAGTGCTGGGGGGATATCTGGGGTGTAAAGGGGCCATAGTGCTGGGGGAATATCTGGGGTGTAGAGGGGCCATAGTGCTGAGGAGGCATCAATATAGCAGATATATTATATGCACAGGACAGCTTTGTTACTTTATGTATGTAGAATTATCACACTGTTTCTTTGCTGTACAGAATGATTGTTCATGTAGTTGTAGCGCTACCCCATTCAGGAGCCGCTGATTAGATTTGGGATTGGTGTATTTAAGTTACCTCTGTGTGGTGTCTAGGGGTGAAGGTGGTGAGCAGAGCAGTGACTGAATGTCCAAGCTGATGGTTGAAGTTTTCCAATGCTTTATTCCTGGTCAAACACGACCAACATCAACTTGAAGTAGACAGGATAGGTGGATGAAAGAAAGATGAACTTTGCAGCATCAGGCTTTGGATAAGGAAAGCAGTCCTGCCTTCAACAATTGCATCTATCAGGTCGCCACTCAAGCCAGAGTGGGTGAAGTGCCCCTGGACAGACCCCTCTCACGTGCCTGACCGCCAGAGCATCACTTAGAGCTTCTGGGAAGGAACAAGTCTCTGCCACCGACTCTAATTGGATTAGGTTTTAAGATGGAAACCTCTGCCACAGGCCCAATAGTAGAACTGTAGAGCAAATCCTCCCAGTAGGTCTTTTAGTAAAGGTCACCAGCTGACAGTCTGAATATGATATGTCAGTTTCTGGGAATCCAGATCCCCGATGGTTCGTTCAAGCCCTGTTGAATCACCTGCCTCCGGGTTCTCCTCAGACCGATCCCCCACCGAACAACGCCCAGCTTGGGATCTTCTCAGTAGAAGTGGGAACCCAGTAAGTCAATGGGGTCCCTGACAGCATCAGTTGCTCTGAGCCATGTGGCCCAGAGTTCGTAGCTCTGCATAGTGTAGGCCCTGGCCAGGTAGGCCATAGTGGCGGCCTCGAGGTGTGCATGCACCCTGAAGGTGGGTGCCGCACCTGCGACCCACTGCGGGTAGGAGACGCGAGTAGAAGACCCGGACAAAAAGACGCTCGCATCAGATATACCCTCTCCCAGCATGCCCAGCGCGGGAAACACTCCTCTGATTGGCTGCTGAGGAAAGGCTCTGTTCTGGAACCCATCTGGCGCCATCTGCTGCCCAGAGATGAAACCACATTCGTGGAGCACAGACTGACCCACAGAGCAATCCAGATTTGGCGACAGCCAAATTCAACAAAAATCTAAGAATGAGAGCAACTCAATTTGAACAGCGTCCCTTAGTGACAGTAAGGGGGCGCTTCATACTCCCCCCACTAAATTTGACACTGTCCCCAGTGTCCAAAGGCATTCATGTCTGAATGTCAGCCTGATGCTTGCTAAACAGTAAAGGAAAGTAGGAAAGAAAGAGACATAAATGCAAACTTTAAATTACAAATAGTAACCTATTCAAATATTAAAGTAAAAACTATAACATCACATGACATTACAATAACATACACAGCCCTATCTGTCTATGCTGCCAATGCTCCGACAGTGTTGATAGTAGGTGGGTCCAATAACCTGCATAGGAAATATAAAAAAACAAACACACATATTCACAATATACATCCTGATATATTAATAATTTTACTATTTACAAACCTCCAAGGTCAGAATTTAGACTGCACCCTCTCGTCAGAGGGTGAAGTCTCCCTTCCTCCCAGGAAACTATGAGTGCTGAGCAACACTTCTACCCTGTTGCAAGAAAAAGAACACAGTATATACATTTCAGTCCTACAAATAGAGTGTTGCAGAACACTGCCCCTAGCAGTCAATGCGCTGGTACTACACGGCAGTCCAAGTTTAATGAAAAAGACACAGCAGCGAAAAGGAAAGAAAATAAAGAATGAAACATTCCCTTTACTGAGTCTTCTTTCGATGCTGTGAAGAAGTTGGCAAGGTCCCACACATAGTTCTTCACATAGGCCGCAATGTGGATCCGGAGAGGCAGGGAGAAAAAGGGATAAGAAGAAAAAAAAAAAAACTTGAGTGGGGGGCGAGAACCCTTGTCCAGAACTCCTTCAAAGAGAGTAGGCCAGGCAAAACAAGCATTAGACCTACTTATAGAACCGCGGGTCTGGCAGTATCACAATGTCACCTTCTGCGGTAGTAGAAGTGACCGAAAAGACCTGATCTTCTCTTCCAGGACAATTTATCACAACCCGGTCACTATAGATGTGTCGGCCCCAGCTCCACTCTCGGTGACAGCGTTCAAACCGGGGGTTTAAATAGGCAAGGTTCAAGATGATTCAGGGGACCTTAAGGTGGGCCCAAATAGCTTTAGGGCTCCATGCCTCCCGCTCTTCGTCTACTTGATGCAGGAGAGGGGATGGCACATAGGGGTACTCGTACCCATAACAGGCAGCAACCTTTTGGATAACCACACGTTGCAATCTAGCCAGGTTGGGCAGCATGCGTGGATCTCCTCGTCCCGGCAGCACAATAGCGTCCGGTGCCCTTCTCAGAGCAGGCACAGCAAGGGGCAGGGGAGCGGTGAGTGAAAGAACTGGAACTGACTCACCGTCTCTCCAAGTCAGCTGCAGGACGTCCATGGACAATACATCTGGCCCATGCGGTGCACTCCGGTCGAAGCGTTTCTTCCTCCGGGCAGTGTAGGGGGCACGGAATCCTCTGAACCCCTGTTGCTCCGGAAACATTGGTTCAAAAAGACTTTCCAGTGTATCTTCGTCATCCGTCAGAGAGTCAAACTTAGAGGAGTTCAGTTCCTCAGCAGGTAGGTAGACACAGGCCTTGACAGAGGGGTCCCTGGGCCAATACGGCAATGAGCGGCGGGCAGGTAGGTCTCGACCGCGGCTGCGGGAGACCTGAGCAGGGCCCTCTCCTGTATAAGTACGCCACATGGAGACTGCTGTAGAGGTGGGGGTCTCAGATGTGGCTTCGGCCGGTGCGCTGGTCACGCTAGTCAAGCCATCACCTCTTTCTGTTTCGTCTATGGGGCCTACTTCCGATAAACAGGATGGCGAGGTAGCCGACGGCAGGGTGAGAGTTGACGATACCGAGATGACTTCAATATTCGGAGCCTCCGGCTCCACGATCTCCACTGACGAGGAGGGTTCTGGCCATGTGGCTTCCTCCTCCGCAGTGGCGACTCCAGTGACATAGTTCACCCGATACTCCTGAGGAGCTGTGGCGGGTGGCTTTACGGCAAACAAGTAAGCCCGGAATTTCTGGCACTGAGCAAATGGCAGGATCCGCACAGACAACCCCTCGCAACAAGGGCAGGACAGTCCCAAAGTCTCAAATCCTCCGCTCGACAAAATAACAAATTGTCCCTCAGTGGACATCTGAATTGCCGTGTCAGTCACTGGTATTCTGGCAACAGCAGGCATGATGGAAGCTCCAGGTGTGGTGAAAGGAGGTTTCAACCTCTGAGGAACAGCATACGGCACCGGAGGTGCGGACATCCTGCACATGGTTCTTTTCTCTCGTGGGCGGTTCGCTTTACTCACTTGGCATAAAACTCTCACTGCACGTCTCACGCAGGGGTGGGTGACTCCCCACACTTGAAGGACTTGTCTGGGCACGTTTCAGATGCGTGCCTCACCGCACGTACGACCAGGCCTAGTTACTCAAGGTTAACTACCTTATTACTGCACATTTCAATACACAATATTTCTGCTCTCAATAAAGCCTTTACTCACAGTTCGTTGCCAGAGGTAACAGCCGAACACCAGAAGAGCCCCCACGTGTAGCGATACCCCATTCAGGAGCCGCTGATTAGATTTGGGATTGGCGTATTTAAGTTACCTCTGTGTGGTGTCTAGGGGTGAAGGTGGTGAGCAGAGCAGTGACTGAATGTCCAAGCTGATGGTTGAAGTTTTCCAATGCTTTATTCCTGGTCAAACACGACCAACATCAACTTGAAGTAGACAGGATAGGTGGATGAAAGAAAGATGAACTTTGCAGCATCAGGCTTTGGATAAGGAAAGCAGTCCTGCCTTCAACAATTGCATCTATCAGGTCGCCACTCAAACCAGAGTGGGTGAAGTGCCCCTGGACAGACCCCTCTCACGTGCCTGACCGCCAGAGCGTCACTTAGAGCTTCTGGGAAGGAACAAGTCTCTGCCACCGACTTGGCTCTAATTGGATTAGGTTTTAAGATGGAAACCTCTGCCATAGACCCAATAGTAGAACTGTAGAGAAAATCCTCCCAGTAGGTATTTTAGAAAAGGTCACCAGCTGACAGTCTGAATATGATCTGTCAGTTTCTGGCAACCAGATCCCCGATAGTTTGTTCAAGCCCTGTTGGATCACCTGCCTCTAGGTTCTCCTCAGACCGATCCCCCACCGAATAGCACCCAGCTTGGGGTCTTCTCAGTAGAAGTGGGAACCCAGTAAGTCACTGGGGTCCCTGACAACATCAGTTGCTCTGAGCCATGTGGCCCAGAGTTCGTAGCTCTGCATAGTGTAGGCCCTGGCCAGGTAGGCCATAGTGGTGGCCTCGTGGTGTGCGTGCACTCTGAAGGTGGGTGCCGCACCTGCGACCCCCTGCGGGTAGAAGACCCAGACAAAAAGGCGCTCGCATCAGATATATCCTCTCCCAGCATGCCCAGCGAGGGAAACACTCCTCTGATTGGCTGCTGAGGAAAGGCGGCTCTGTTCTGGAACCCCTCTGGCGCCATCCGCTGCCCAGAGATGAAACCGCTGTCCTGGAGCACAGACTGACCCACAGAGCAATCCAGATTTGGCAAAAATCAAAGAATGAGAGCAACATAACTCTCTCATTCCCCCACTAAATTTGAACAGCGTCCCTAACTGACAGTAAGGGGGCGCTACATAGTTAATGCGGAGCTCCAACCAAAAGAGGAAGCTCCGCCTTCTACCTACTTGATGTCTGTTAACCTGCACTGTCTCTCCATTGTAGGGGCCCCAAAGCATTACTTTGCCCAGGGGCCCATGATGTTATTAAGACAGCCCTGACCTATAGTGCTCTTTTAAGACTATTATGATCTTCTCCTAACAGTTTCTTTAGTTTTCCTGTTCTGTATAGAGTTGAGTGAACACCTGGATGTTCGGGTTCAGCGGGTTCGGCCGAACTTCAAAAAAAAGTCTGGGTTCAGGACCCGAACTTGACCCGAACTTGACCCCGGACACGAACCCCATTGAAGTCAATGGGGACCCAGACTTTCGACTACTAAAATGTCTCTAAAATACTAAGGGAAAGGGCTAGATGGCTGCAAATGGCAGCAAAATGTCGGTTAGAGCATGGCAAGTACTCTGAAAATAAATGTGGGTGGGGAAATAACTTAAAATAACATTAAAAAAAAGTTGACCTAGGAGGATGAGGTCCATATGGAGTATGAGGTTGAGGTGGCGGTGGATGTGGCAGTGTAGGTGGAAGCGGCAGTGGAGGAGGACGAGGTAGCCAACATAGGTTTGTGTTTTAATAAATATATTTTTTAAATTAGGGTACACCCCAAAAGAGTGAAAAAGATCAGAAATACAAGAATGGCTGTGTAAGACCGGTATACATGTCTATTCTGCACAGGGTACGGACAAGTCCTGTGGGATCCATGCCTTGTTCATTTTAATGAACGTGAGCTTGTCCACATTGGCTCTGGACAGGCGGCTGCACTTGTCTGTGATAACGCCCCCTGCCGTGCTAAATACACGTTCAGATAATACACTGGCTGCAGGGCAGGCCAGCACCTCCAAGGCGTAAAGGGCAAGCTCAGGCCATGTGCTCAATTTGGAGACCCAGAAGTTTAAGGGGGCAGACCCGTCATTCAGTACGTGTAGGGTGGGGAAAATAACCTTAAGAAAATAAAAATAAAAATAAAAAAAATGTTGACCTAGGAGGACGAGGTCCATATGGAGTAGGAGGTTAAGGTGGCGGTGGATGTGGCGGTGTAGGTGGAAGCGGCGGTGGAGGAGGATGAGGTAGCCAACACAGGTTTTTGTTTTTAATAAATATATTTTTTAAATTAGGGTACACCCCAAAAGAGTGAGAAAGATCAGAAATACAAAAATGGCTGGGTAAGGCCGGTATACATGTCTATTCTGCACAGGGTACGGACAAGTACTGTGGGATCCATGCCTGGTTCATTTTAATGAACGTGAGCTTGTCCACATTGGCTGCAGGGCAGGCCAGCACCTCCAAGGCGTAAATGGCAAAATCAGGCCATGTGCCCAATTTAGAGATCCAGAAGTTTAAGGGGGCAGAACCGTCATTCAGTACATGTAGGCGTGTGCACACATACTGCTCCACCATGTTGCTGAAATGCTGCCTCCTGCTAAAACATTCCATATCAGCTGGTGGTGCTGTTTGTTGTGGTGTGCTGACAAAGCTTTTCCACATTTCGGCCATGCTAACCCTGCCTTCTGAGGTGCTGGCGGTGCACCGGCTGCATTGGCAACCTCTTCCTCCTCCTCTGCCTTCGCCTTGTGCTTCCATTGTGCCCCCGCTGTCAGGTGGTGCGCAGCGTGCGCTTGTACTCGCGCATATTGCGATTAGGCTCCAGTGAGGGTATTAAGGATGGTACATTGTCCTTGTAGCGGGGATCCAGCGGCGTGGCCACCCAGTAATCAGCACCTGTTAAAATGTGCGAAACACGTCGGTCGTTGCGGAGACACTGCAGCATGTAATTGCTCATGTGTGCCAGGCTGCCCAGAGGCAAGGAAAAGCTGTCCTCTGCGGGAGGTGTAACATCTGTGTCCTCTGTATCCCCCCAGCCACGCACCAGTGATGGCCATGAGCTGGTCTGGGTGCCACCCTGCTGTGAACGTGGTTCCTCCTCCATCTCCTCCTTCTCATCCTCCACCTCGTCATCCTCCAGAACTGTGCCCTTGCTGGACAATTGTGTACCTGGCCTTTGTTGGTGCAGGAACCCACCCTCTGAGCCACTTGTGAATGACTGCACTGAAAGCCTTGGAAATGATCCCAATTCCTCCTCCTCCTCCTCCTCCTGTCCCACATCCTCTTCCATCATCGCCCAAAGCGTTTTTTCAAGGAGGCATAGAACTGGGATAGTCACGCTGAAAACAGCGTCATCGGCACTGGCCATGTTGGTGGAGTACTCGAAACGGCGCAACAAGGCACACAAGTCTCGCATAGAGGCCCAGTTATTGGTGGTGAAGTGGTCCTGTTCCGCAGAGTGTGCGTGCTGCAGCTAATGCTCTACTATCGCCTGTTGCTGCTCGCACAGTCTGACCAGCATGTGCAAGGTGGAGTTCCACCTTGTGAGCACGTCACATATGAGGCGGTGAGCGGGAAGGCCGAAGTTACGCTGCAGCGCTGCCAGGCGAGCAGCAGCAGGGTGAGAACCCCGAAAGTGCGCACAGATGACCCGAACTTTCTGCAGCAGCTGTGGCATATCGGGGTAAGTTTTAAGGAACCTCTGCACCACCAAATTCAGCACATGCGCCAGGCAAGGGATGTGCGTCAAACCGGCTAGGCCCAGAGCTGCTACAAGATTTCACCCGTTATCGCACACCACCAGGCCCAGCTTGAGGCTCACTGACGCTAACCACTCATCAGTCTGTTGTTCCATGTCCCTCCACAACTCCTGCGCGGTGTGGGGTTTTTCCCCCAAACAGGAACGTTTTAAAACAGCCTGCTGGCGTTTACCCATGGCTGTGCTGAAGTTGGTGGTGAATGTGTTACGCTGACCGGATGAGGAGGCGGTACAGGATGACGAAGCGGAGTAGGAGGAGTTAGCAACAGGTGGCAAACTGAAGCGCCCTGCAAATCCTCGGTGGTGGAAGAACATGCGCCCAACTGCTATCCGCCTCAGGCCCAGCCGCCACTGCATTTACCCAGTGCGCTGTTAGGGAGATATAACGTAGGGAATGTTGTTAGGGAATATTGGCACCGATGAACACAGAACAGAAATGGGAATTCTTCAAAAAGACTCTTTGGAACCTCACTGCAAAGTATATTCCCATGGGCAATAAGTTTAAAAGGCTAAAGATAAAACCTATGTGGCTCACGGTCAAAGTTAAAAAAGCTATAAACAATAAGAAAATAGCTTTTAAAAAATATAAAAATGAAGGAACACTAGTGTCGTTTAAATGTTACAAAGAATATAATAGAATATGTAAAAAGGAAATCAAGGATGCAAAAATTCAAAATGAACGACAGATTGCAAAAGATAGTAGGACAAACCCCAAAAAATTCTTTAAATATATTAATAGTAAAAAGGTCAAGTCTGAGCATGTAGGCCCTTTACAAAATAATCTAGAGTGGGTGACTGAGGACATAGAGAAGGCAAATTTATTAAATGCTTTCTTCAGCTCTGTGTATACAATGGAGAATGGGGGAGCTCATGTCGATATAGGGGGTGGGAGTGACACAGCCCCAAATCCACAATGGCTCAAAAGTGATATGGTCCAGAAATATTTAGACAGAATAAAGGTGGATAAAGCACCTGGACCAGATGGCATCCACCCACGGATCCTAAAAGAATTGAGCTCTGAAATTTCAAAGCCACTGTATCTAATATTTAGGGACTCATTAATGACAGGAATAGTACCACTGGATTGGCATAAAGCCAATGTGGTGCCCATATTTAAAAAGGGAACAAAGTCTTTACCTAGTAACTATAGACCTGTTAGTTTAACTTCTATAGTTGGGAAGATACTGGAACGTTTAATAAAAGACCACGTGGATGAGTTCTTGCTGGAAACAAACTATTTAAGCAGCAGACAGCATGGATTCATGAAAGACAGAAGTTGTCAAACAAAGAGGTAAGTAAAACCCTGGACAGAGGCGTAGCAGTGGACGTGGTATACTTGGATTTTGCAAAAGCGTTCGATACAGTTCCCCACACACGGCTCATGTGTAAGGTAAGGTCTACAGGATTAGATATATCAGTTTGTAAATGGATAGAAAACTGGCTGAAAGACAGAATTCAGAGAGTTGTGGTTAATGATTCTTACTCTGAATGGTCCAAGGTTATCAGCGGTGTACCCCAAGGTTCAGTGTTGGGTCCCTTACTTTTCAATATATTTATAAATGATATTGGGTCTGAGATCAAAAGTAACATTTCTGTTTTTGCAGATGACACCAAGCTATCCAGTGGAATAATGTCCTTGCACGATGTCTCCAATTTACAAGCCGACCTCAATGCTCTGTCTAATTGGGCGACTAAGTGGCAGATGAGGTTTAATGTTGATAAATGTAAAGTTATGCACTTGGGGGCTAAGAATATTCATGCATCATACATGCTAGGGGGAGTACAACTGGGGGATCTGTAGTGGAGAAGGATCTGGGTGTTTTAGTTGATCATAAGCTCAATAATGGCATGCAATGCCAAGCTGCGGTTTCCAAAGCGAGCAAAGTCCTTTCTTGTATTAAGAGAGGTATGGACTCCAGAGATAGAGATATCATTTTGCCCCTGTACAAATCATTAGTAAGACCTCATCTGGAATATGCAGTCCAGTTTTGGGCACCAGTTCTCAAAAAGGATATCGGAGAACTGGAGAAAGTGCAGAGAAGGGCAACCAAACTGATAAGAGGCATGGAGGAGCTCAGCTATGAGGAAAGATTAGAGGAACTGAATTTATTCACTCTTGAGAAGAGGAGAATAAGGGGGGATATGATCAACATGTACAAATACATAAGAGGTCCATATAGTGAACTTGGTGTTGAGTTATTCACTTTAAGGTCAACACTGAGGACAAGGGGGCACTCTTTACGTCTGGAGGAAAAGAGATTTCACCTCCAAATACAGAAAGGTTTCTTCACAGTAAGAGCTGTGAAAATGTGGAACAGACTCCCTCCAGAGGTGGTTCTGGCCAGCTCAGTAGATTGCTTTAGGAGAGGCCTGGATTCTTTCCTAAATGCACATAATATAACTGAGTACTAAGTTTTGTAGGTAAAGTTGATCCGGGGTAAATCCGATTGCCTTTCGGGGGATCAGGAAGGAATTTTTTCCCCTCCGGTAGCAAATTGGATCATCGCTCTGCTGGGGTTTTTTGCCTTCCTCTGGATCAACTGTGGGTATGGAGTTGGGTGTATGGGAGGATGTACTGTGTTTTACTTTGTTTTATTTTATTTATTTTTTTTATGGTTGAACTGGATGGACTTGTGTCTTTTTTCAACCTGACTAACTATGTAACTATGTAACTATGTACCTATGTAACGTCCCTGACCGTGCTTACTGGTCCACGTATCCGTAGTTAGGTGGACCTTGGCACAGATGGCGTTGCGCAGTGCACACCTGATTTTGTCCCCCACTTGGTTGTGCAGGGAAGGGGCGGCTGGGCATGACATACTGTGGGACAGCCAATGCCATCAGACTTTTAAAACTCTGCGTCTCCACCAGACGGAATGAAAGCATTTCAAAGGCCAGAAATTTTGAAATGCTGGCATTCAGGGCCAGGGATCGCGGGTGGGTAGGGGGGTACTTTCTCTTCCGCTCCAGTGTTTGGGAGATAGAGAGCTGAAGGCTTCCATGGGACATTGTGGAGGTGTTTGGTGACCCAGGTGGTAGTGTTACTTGCCGATCCTCTGATTGCGGGGTGGCAGGTGGATGAAGAGGCCGAGACTGAAGTAGAAGAGGAAGCAGGAGGAGCCAGAGACCTTTCTTGGTTTTTGAGGTGTCTACTCCACTGCAGCTCGTGCTTTGCACTTAGATGCCTGGTCATGCAGCTTATGCCCAGGTTGAGAACGTTTATGCCTCGCTTTAGCCTCTGTTTGCACAGCATGCAAACCACTTGTGTCTTGTCATCAGCACATTGTGTGAAGAACTGCCACGCTAGGGAACTCCTTGGACCTGGCTTTGGTGTGCTCGGTCCCTTGCTGCGTTGGGCAGTAGCAGGCGTACTGTCTAGGGGACGGACGCTCTGCTTTGGCACCCTGCCCCCTCTTCTGCTGTTCTGGTGGATCTGTGTGACCACCGCCTCTTCCTCCGAACTACATGCATGAGGTTGATTCCATGTGGGGTTGAGGATCTCATCGTTCTCCACATCATCTTACACCCAGTCTTCACCACTGCCCTCCTTGTCGGTCTGCACAATTGCAAAAGCAGCAGCAGTTGCAAACTGTGTTGCATCATCATCCGAGACGTTCTGTGATGGTCTCCCTATGTACTCATCTAGAAATATATGTGGTTAGGCATCGGTGCACTCAATCTTTCCACTTCTGGGGCTGGGCTAGGTGGATTGCCCTGGGAACACATGCTAACAGACTCATCAAAAAGCAGAACAGACTGATGCATGATTTGGGGCTCAGACTGCTTGGCTGATTTGCAAGGGGGTGAGGTGAAAGACTGATGGTGGACATCGGCTGCAGGCGCCAACTCTGATCTTTCAGCACAAGACTGGTTGGGAGACAATGTGAAGGAACTGGAGGCACTGTCAGCAACTCAATCTACTATCGCCTGTTCTGCTCCTGGCCTCAACATTCGTAGAGCCGGATTAGGCCTGACAAAATACCACTGCAGGATCTGTCACCTACTCGCACCTGAGAAAGGTATTTCACTTGTGCGTTTCGCTGGCACAGATCGACCACGTCCTCTCCCTGCAACAGGAGCTCCACCAGCAGCACCGCGACCGCGGCCACATCCCTTATTTGACGTTCTCCTCATATTTAAAAAAATGTAGGATCTTGAACAATAGAAGAGCACTAGCTAAAGTGTTTATCTCACATCTACAGATATGCAGGAAACGCACCAAAAAAAAAATATTATTTGACCAAAATAATATTTTTTTGGAATAGCACAATAGAAAACAGTATGTAAAGTGTGTATCTCACACATACAGATATGCAGGCAAGACTGCAAACACTGGAAGAAAAGCTGTAAAATATATATTTTTGCCCTAAATGGGTGTTATTTTGAAGAAAAGTATGTAAAGGGTGTATCTCACAGGAACCTATGCAGTGCTGGTGTAATATGCAGAGTATGTCCTATATAATTCTCTCTCTATAGCAACAAGCAGGAATCTTGCACTGAACTATGTAATGCACAGTATCTCACAGGGGACAAGTGCAGTCCTGGTGTAATATGCACAGTCCTGATGTAATATACAGAGTATGTCCTATATAATTTTCTCTCTATAGCAACAAGCAGGAATCTTGCACTGAACTATGTAATGCACGGTATCTCACAGGGGACAGATGCAGTCCTGGTGTAATATGCAGAGTATCTCCTATATAATTCTCTCCCTATAGAAAGAAGCAGGAACCTTGCCCTAAACTATAAGATGCAGACTATCTCACAGAAAGAAACAGTGCTGGTGTAGATTTCTGAAGCAGGCATATAGTAGGCATGTCTGTGATGGCTTCTTAGTCGCAGTAGTAAAACAAACGACGATTGGCAGCACGCCGTTACATAGCCGAACTCTGAAAAAAACAAAATTCGGTATGAACCCGAACTTTACAGGTCGGGTTCACTCAACCCTAGTCCTGTAGTCTATTTTAAAATCCTGGTTCATACTGTCCTGACTCCTGACCATGTTTCCCCAAAGTCAGGAGATAGATCTTGTCGCCCTGAGGTGTATTCTCTCCATGTTATTTTTCCATGGTTGAAAGAGAAAATTAACATCCTACAATTTGCTTCTTAAGCAGAACTCTGATGTTCTTTTAAAATAAAAAATAAAAATAAACATATATATATATATATATATTTAACCACTTGCTGACGGCCGTACGACTTTGTACGGCCGCAGCGCAGCCCTGAATCTCTAACAGGCCGTGTTCTTACGGCCGCCCCTTTCCTCGTTCCCCGCGCACGCTCCCGAGCGCGCAGCGGGGAACTACTGTGCTGGCCGTGTCCCTCGGACACAGCCAAACACAGATCGCGGTAAATAGCCAATCACAGCGGCTATTTACAGTGCGATCTGTGCAGGTAATGAGAGATGATCTCATATGTAAACATATGAGATCATCTCTCATTGCGACTCTCGGCAATGAGAGAAAACTGAAAGTAACCAGCGATTTTGAAAAAAAAGTGACCAATCAGTGCCCCCAAGTACCACAGTGCCCCCCAGTACCAAAGTGCCCCCCAGTACCACAGTGCCCACCAGTACCACCGTGTGTCCACCAGTACCACCGTGTGTCCACCTGTGTCCACCAGTTCCACCTGTGCCCACCAGTACCACTGTGCCCACCAGTACCACTGTGCCCATCAGTACAACCGTGCCCACCGGTACCACCATGCCCACCTGTGCCCACCAGTACCACTGTGCCCACCAGTACCACCGTGCCCACCAGTACCACTGTGCCCACCGCGCGCCCACCAGTACCACCGTGCCCACTGTGCGCCCACCAGTACCACCGAGCCCACCTGTGCCCACCAATACCACCGTGCCCACCTGTGCCCACCAGTACCACCATGCCCATCAGTACCACCGTGCCCACCTGTGCCCACCTGTCCCACCAGTACCACCTGTGCCCAGTGCCAATCTGCCACCTCATCAGTGCCCACCTGTGCCACCTCATCAGTGCCAACCTGTGCCGCAGTCAATCAGTGCACATCAGTACCCATCTCATCAGTACCCATTTTAGTGCCATCTGTGCCACCTCATTAGGGCCATCTGTGCCGCCTCATTAGTGCCATCTGTGCTGCCTCATCAGTGCCCATCTGTGTCCACCAGTACACAGACCTCATCGGTGCACATCAGTACCCATCTCATCAGTACCCATCTCAGTGCCATCTGTGCCGCCTCAGTGCCATCTCTGCCGCCTCAGTGCCATCTGTGGGCATTTGTACTTTCCTGGCTTGTTAGGGTCTCAAGAAATGAGATAGGCCTTCAGTACATCAGAAGACAAGAAGGACATGCGCCAAACTAAGTGTAGTAAATTAGGGATTTAATGAAGTGAAAATAATAGTAAACAGTAGATTGGCTACTCACAAAACAATTGAGAGCAAGGGCACATCAGGGGTTAATGGCTGGTCGAGGGTCACAGCGATCGTTTACATCTGCAGGCAGGCTGACTTGGCCAAGTCTTGGGAGTTATGGAGACCCATCCTGGGGAAGCCTGGAAGGAGCGACAGGAGATCCAGAAGCTGTGTTTCCTGGAAAGGACGCGCTATGCGTTCCAGCATGAAGCGCAGTCTATCGCCGTACGACCGGAAGTGACGTCGAATCTCAGGCCAGCCAATGGGATGACGCGTTTCTCAGCATCCGCTGGTTCATCAGATCCAAAACGTCCAATAGAAGCGGACGTACTATATATGCAGGGGATTATCGTGATTGGTCAGCGGGGCTTAGTAAACAAATGCACACAGGAAGTACTGGGAAATACTAACACAGATAGTAACGGACACTAGAACTATATATATAGAAGAAAAAATGTGGAAAATAGAATATATATAAAAAATGTTGTTAAAGAATATATATATAAAATTATAAAGAGGTATATATATATAAAAATAAATAAATGAGTATATATATATATATATATAAAAAGAACACATACATATATATAATAGAAAGATCTATGACAACATCCTAAAAATTATTATTATTATCACTCAAAAAATTCTAACAAAAAGTGTATATGTATATACACATATACACATTAAAAAATATGCATACATATATATATAACACATGCTAAAAATATATTAAAAATATACATACATATACTAGAACATACACACTAAAAAATATATATACATATATATACTAAAAAATACCAAAAATTCCATAAAGTGCCATAGTCACAGGGACTTAATATAAGATGAAATAATATAATGAATAATAAATAATAGTCAAGCACATAAATTCGGTATGTATATATAGAGTCACCGTACGAATATGCTCATGGGTGACTCCAGGTGACACATCCACAGACCAGGATAATATATGCACAATATATACATGTAGCTGGGGTGTACTACACATATACCCACATGTATATACATAAAATCAGTTTGAACAGTAGTGTGCGGGGGGAAATAATATAATATAAAATAAAATAAAAATAATGATAAAAATAAAAATAAAAAATAAATATAAATATAAAATAAAGCTGATGCACAAACATGGCAATCCTGTATAGTCATGAGTGTGCAGCAACATATGTAATCTCTGCAAGAAATCATGTAAGAAAAATACTATGTGTATATATACAAATGCATGTGTAATCGTATGCACACATGCACACCCACACATATAGTACGGTGCAAGGAAGTAAAAAATGATGATTATAAAAGTCATAACAGCAAAAGGGTAATTATAGGAATGGTCTAAAGAAAAAAGTCTTAGATAATGTTGTTTGTTTCTATTTCCTCATTGAGTCCATGAGGCGTCATCGTATTGAGGGAATAAATCCAGAAGGTTTCTTGTCTGCATAGTCGTTGAAATCTCTCGACTGCAGTAGGGGTTTCAGGAATGGCCTCAATGACCCAAACCTGTAAAAGGGAAATGTCACCATGATGGTGAATAGCAAAGTGTCGTGCGATACTAGATTTGGGGTTACCAGCATGAACTGCACGTCGGTGCTCCCCAAATCTAGTACGAAGGGCTCTAATTGTCCTACCCACATAAAGGAGTCCGCAAGGGCAAGAAACACAGTAAATGACATATGTCGTCGAGCAATTATAAAACGAACTCAAATTATAAGTCTTATCGTTGGCTGTAAAATTCTTTTTACCGTGTTTAACATAAGAACAAGTTAGACATTTGGCCTTTTTACATTGAAACATCCCTACTAAAGGTATAAGTGTTAGTTGTTTAAGCCTATGAAGTTTGGTGTTAGCATTGGACTTTATTTTGCTAGGGGCTATCTTACTCTTGATATTTGGGGCCCTACGGTACGCAAATTTTGGCTGGATAGTGATAGATGAAGACAAGAGGGGGTCCTGAGTTAGAATAGACCAATGTTTTTTAATAATGTTTTCCATTTTTTTATGTTTAGCATGGTACTGGGTAATGAACCTGGTGGTGGGGGCCTGTTCAATTTTCTTAGATATAGGTGGAGAATTAGAATCATACATAATGCGAGCAGACTCAACGAGGTTCGGAGGGTAGCCTTTGGTAATAAATTTCTCTTTAAGATTGACACTCAAAGATTTGTAATCCTCCAATCTAGTACAATTCCGTCTAAGTCGATGGAATTGACTTTTCGGAACATTATTGATCCATTTGGGGTGGTGACAACTAGAATGATGGAGGTAAGAATTCACGGCTGTAGATTTAGTGTAATTCTTGGCACTGATAGTATTCCGGTCATGGAACAATTCAAGGTCTAAATAACATATAGACTCAGGATCACTAACTGAGGTGAAGCTCAAGCCAAAAGGATTGTTGTTGCAGTAGGCTACAAAGTTGGTGATAGAATCAATGGAAACCATCCCAGATCATGATTATGTCATCTATATATCGGCCAAAGAAGACGATATGTGCAGAAAATGGGTTGTTCTTGTCTATATAAATGGCTTCCCAACGACCCATAGTGAGGTTGGCATAGCTGGGTGCAAAATTAGCACCCATCGCAGTGCCTTGCTTTTGTAGGTAAAATTCATCATCGAACAAGAAGTAGTTGTGTTCGAGACAAAAGCGAGTAGACAGCAAAATGAATTCTATCTGTAGTGTGTTTAAACTGGGGTCTGTGTTAAGGAAATGTGAGACAGCCTCAAGTCCCACCGAGTGTGGTATAGAGGTGTAGAGCGAGCAAACATCAAGAGATAACCAATGGTAAGAAGGTTCCCATGAATAGGGAGATAGCAAATCAATAAGATGAATACCATCCCGAATATAGGATGGGAGAGCTTGGGCAAGCGGTTGTAAAAAATGGTCAATATAGAGAGAAAAGCTGGTAGTGATGCTATCCATCGAGGCGACAATCGGGCGACCTGGTGGATTATTAACATCCTTATGTATTTTAGGCAAATGATATAGGTAGGGGACTTGAAAGAAGGGTTTTAAAAAGAAAGCAGCCTCCAATTTGTTCAGGGTGCCTACAGCAAGGGCCTCCCGAACAATGTTAGATGACTCAATAGTGAATTTAGGCAGAGGATCGTATTTAAGTTTCTCATAAGTATTTCCATCTGCGAGTAGTCGTCTGGCTTCAGACATATAGTCAACCTTGTCCTGTATAACTATTCCCCCTCCCTTATCTGCAGATCTGATGATGATCTCAGGATTAGTGCTAAGGGATTTTAGAGCTGAATATTCCGAAGATGTAAGATTACTATGAAACCTGGTGGTCTTGGAGTCTGTTTTACAGAGATCCGTAAGCTCTTTAAAAACCACCTGATAGAAGGTGGAAAGGTAGGGGCCTTTAGATTGTGCAGGGAAAAAAATAGACTTAGGTCTAAAAGACGTATGGACTGTAGACCGAGGAGACTCAGTGTATTGAGACCATACTAACAAATCCTCCTCTTCTTCATCTGCATTCCAGAGATCACAAAGATCTTGGATAGCCTGAAGGTCTGCAGTTGTGTCTAAGGCAAATGGGATATCACTTTGCACCATGGACTCAATAGGAGCAGATGAATTTTTCATATTAAAATGTCTTTTCAATGTGAGATTACGAATGAATTTATTGAGATCTTTAAACATGGTAAAAAGAATTTGGGTGTATAGTAGGAGCGAAATTGAGACCTTTCGCTAAAAGTGAGAGTTCCTGTGCACCTAGTTTAAGAGAGGATAGGTTATAAATCTTCACAGTTTCCGCAACTTTTCGGGGCGCGGAGAGTGAGGATTTATCTTTCTTTTTTTTTTTTTTTTTTTTTTTTTTTTCAAATTCACTATTGAGTCATCTAACATTGTTCGGGAGGCCCTTGCTGTAGGCACCCTGAACAAATTGGAGGCTGCTTTCTTTTTAAAACCCTTCTTTCAAGTCCCCTACCTATATCATTTGCCTAAAATACATAAGGATGTTAATAATCCACCAGGTCGCCCGATTGTCGCCTCGATGGATAGCATCACTACCAGCTTTTCTCTCTATATTGACCATTTTTTACAACCGCTTGCCCAAGCTCTCCCATCCTATATTCGGGATGGTATTCATCTTATTGATTTGCTATCTCCCTATTCATGGGAACCTTCTTACCATTGGTTATCTCTTGATGTTTGCTCGCTCTACACCTCTATACCACACTCGGTGGGACTTGAGGCTGTCTCACATTTCCTTAACACAGACCCCAGTTTAAACACACTACAGATAGAATTCATTTTGCTGTCTACTCGCTTTTGTCTCGAACACAACTACTTCTTGTTCGATGATGAATTTTACCTACAAAAGCAAGGCACTGCGATGGGTGCTAATTTTGCACCCAGCTATGCCAACCTCACTATGGGTCGTTGGGAAGCCATTTATATAGACAAGAACAACCCATTTTCTGCACATATCGTCTTCTTTGGCCGATATATAGATGACATAATCATGATCTGGGATGGTTCCATTGATTCTATCACCAACTTTGTAGCCTACTGCAACAACAATCCTTTTGGCTTGAGCTTCACCTCAGTTAGTGATCCTGAGTCTATATGTTATTTAGACCTTGAATTGTTCCATGACCGGAATACTATCAGTGCCAAGAATTACACTAAATCTACAGCCGTGAATTCTTACCTCCATCATTCTAGTTGTCACCACCCCAAATGGATCAATAATGTTCCGAAAAGTCAATTCCATCGACTTAGACGGAATTGTACTAGATTGGAGGATTACAAATCTTTGAGTGTCAATCTTAAAGAGAAATTTATTACCAAAGGCTACCCTCCGAACCTCGTTGAGTCTGCTCGCATTATGTATGATTCTAATTCTCCACCTATATCTAAGAAAATTGAACAGGCCCCCACCACCAGGTTCATTACCCAGTACCATGCTAAACATAAAAAAATGGAAAACATTATTAAAAAACATTGGTCTATTCTAACTCAGGACCCCCTCTTGTCTTCATCTATCACTATCCAGCCAAAATTTGCGTACCGTAGGGCCCCAAATATCAAGAGTAAGATAGCCCCTAGCAAAATAAAGTCCAATGCTAACACCAAACTTCATAGGCTTAAACAACTAACACTTATACCTTTAGTAGGGATGTTTCAATGTAAAAAGGCCAAATGTCTAACTTGTTCTTATGTTAAACACGGTAAAAAGAATTTTACAGCCAACGATAAGACTTATAATTTGAGTTCGTTTTATAATTGCTCGACGACATATGTCATTTACTGTGTTTCTTGCCCT
Organism: Rana kukunoris; assembly: GCA_029574335.1. Taxonomy (NCBI): domain Eukaryota; kingdom Metazoa; phylum Chordata; class Amphibia; order Anura; family Ranidae; genus Rana; species Rana kukunoris. Next base: position 273,260,329 of record CM056059.1, on the reverse strand, counting down.
TGCGGACTCCTTTATGTGGGTAGGACAATTAGAGCCCTTCGTACTAGATTTGGGGAGCACCGACGTGCAGTTCATGCTGGTAACCCCAAATCTAGTATCGCACGACACTTTGCTATTCACCATCATGGTGACATTTCCCTTTTACAGGTTTGGGTCATTGAGGCCATTCCTGAAACCCCTACTGCAGTCGAGAGATTTCAACGACTATGCAGACAAGAAACCTTCTGGATTTATTCCCTCAATACGATGACGCCTCATGGACTCAATGAGGAAATAGAAACAAACAACATTATCTAAGACTTTTTTCTTTAGACCATTCCTATAATTACCCTTTTGCTGTTATGACTTTTATAATCATCATTTTTTACTTCCTTGCACCGTACTATATGTGTGGGTGTGCATGTGTGCATACGATTACACATGCATTTGTATATATACACATAGTATTTTTCTTACATGATTTCTTGCAGAGATTACATATGTTGCTGCACACTCATGACTATACAGGATTGCCATGTTTGTGCATCAGCTTTATTTTATATTTATATTTATTTTTTATTTTTATTTTTATCATTATTTTTATTTTATTTTATATTATATTATTTCCCCCCGCACACTACTGTTCAAACTGATTTTATGTATATACATGTGGGTATATGTGTAGTACACCCCAGCTACATGTATATATTGTGCATATATTATCCTGGTCTGTGGATGTGTCACCTGGAGTCACCCATGAGCATATTCGTACGGTGACTCTATATATACATACCGAATTTATGTGCTTGACTATTATTTATTATTCATTATATTATTTCATCTTATATTAAGTCCCTGTGACTATGGCACTTTATGGAATTTTTGGTATTTTTTAGTATATATATGTATATATATTTTTTAGTGTGTATGTTCTAGTATATGTATGTATATTTTTAATATATTTTTAGCATGTGTTATATATATATGTATGCATATTTTTTAATGTGTATATGTGTATATACATATACACTTTTTGTTAGAATTTTTTGAGTGATAATAATAATAATTTTTAGGATGTTGTCATAGATCTTTCTATTATATATATGTATGTGTTCTTTTTATATATATATATATATATACTCATTTATTTATTTTTATATATATATACCTCTTTATAATTTTATATATATATTCTTTAACAACATTTTTTATATATATTCTATTTTCCACATTTTTTCTTCTATATATATAGTTCTAGTGTCCGTTACTATCTGTGTTAGTATTTCCCAGTACTTCCTGTGTGCATTTGTTTACTAAGCCCCGCTGACCAATCACGATAATCCCCTGCATATATAGTACGTCCGCTTCTATTGGACGTTTTGGATCTGATGAACCAGCGGATGCTGAGAAACGCGTCATCCCATTGGCTGGCCTGAGATTCGACGTCACTTCCGGTCGTACGGCGATAGACTGCGCTTCATGCTGGAACGCATAGCGCGTCCTTTCCAGGAAACACAGCTTCTGGATCTCCTGTCGCTCCTTCCAGGCTTCCCCAGGATGGGTCTCCATAACTCCCAAGACTTGGCCAAGTCAGCCTGCCTGCAGATGTAAACGATCGCTGTGACCCTCGACCAGCCATTAACCCCTGATGTGCCCTTGCTCTCAATTGTTTTGTGAGTAGCCAATCTACTGTTTACTATTATTTTCACTTCATTAAATCCCTAATTTACTACACTTAGTTTGGCGCATGTCCTTCTTGTCTTTATATGTTTTTCAGAGTTTTGCTTCTGCCTCAGGACTGTGCTGCCACTAGTGTTGTTGGACTATACATTGTACCTTTGGGACTTTTTATTTTAACCATCTTTTGTATGATCATTTATTTGGACTATCATTTTATGGTCACTTATTATTTTATTCATTTATTTTTTTTTTCCCTTTTGATATTGACATGGACCTTATGATTCACTAAGTGCTAATTATATTATTAATTCTTTTGATTGCATTTTTTAAGTCGTGCGCCATCTACCTATATATTTTTTACTTCAGTACATCAGGTGTGATCAGATGTGATCATTTTTTATGATTTGGACTATAGCTTGTAGACTCTAAAACTTTCACACAGACCAAATAATTTCCAAAAATTTAGGTTATTTTTATCAATGACATGTAGCAGTATTAAATAGGGTGTGCTGCGCTGCTAAAATTAATACATCAATAGTGAAAGTGATAACAAAATGTGCATTGAGTGCAAAAAAATTGTATATAAAAAACCAACACCAAGTGTTCCAATGTATAACAAAATCATATAGGAAAACAAACTGAATTGACAAAGTTCGTAAAATGTTGGTAATCAGCTTCAGGGAAAAATCAAAGTTCAGTGAGTTCAGAGAAATATCCCAAGTAGGAGATTGAGATACTGCAGGACAGAAGAGAACCTCCACCTCCACCTCTTATAGTAAATCTGCTTACCAGATAGATAATAATCGTGAGCATCAACAGCACAGCAGGCTGGATTGCCTTAACGGGTATTAAAGTGGAATCCTGTGTGTGTCTCCAAGCTTGGTCTCAATGCGGCTGGATCCCAGAAAAACAATCACTCCCAGAGTGTAGCCAAGGGAAGAGAAAGGAAGCCAACATAGAGTAGTAACGTTTTAAAAGTTTAATAAAAGAAATTCGATTGCACTTACCGTCCTTCCGGATGGTCGTGAGGATAAAAACAATGGTGTCGTCAGCACGCCGTTCCTCCCTACGCCGTTTCGTCCAATAGCAGACTTCATCCTAGTGCCCCTGGATGAAGTCTGCTATTGGACGAAACGGCGTAGGGAGGAACGGCGTGCTGACGACACCATTGTTTTTATCCTCACGACCATCCGGAAGGACGGGCGGATTGTGAGAGCCGGCCGGCTTACTATTTATATGCTTCCAAAGGATTCGTTTTTTGTAAGTGCAATCGAATTTCTTTTATTAAACTTTTAAAACGTTACTACTCTATGTTGGCTTCCTTTCTCTTCCCTTGGCTACACTCTGGGAGTGATTGTTTTTCTGGGATCCAGCCGCATTGAGACCAAGCTTGGAGACACACACAGGATTCCACTTTAATACCCGTTAAGGCAATCCAGCCTGCTGTGCTGTTGATGCTCACGATTATTATCTATCTGGTAAGCAGATTTACTATAAGAGGTGGAGGTGGAGGTTCTCTTCTGTCCTGCAGTATCTCAATCTCCTACTTGGGATATTTCTCTGAACTCACTGAACTTTGATTTTTCCCTGGAGCTGATTACCAACATTTTACGAACTTTGTCAATTCAGTTTGTTTTCCTATATGATTTTGTTATACATTGGAACACTTGGTGTTGGTTTTTTATATACAATTTTTTTGCACTCAATGCACATTTTGTTATCACTTTCACTATTGATGTATTAATTTTAGCAGCGCAGCACACCCTATTTACTGCTTATATTTTGTTCATCTGACATTTGTGCTGCAGCAGCATTCACGTTTATTCTTATGTAAAATCGTTTGGTTTTGCCACCAATCCAATTTTTATTTTCATTAGACCTGCGCAGTATTTTCCACTGTTTTTCACATGTAGCAGTATAAATTGTGGCAAAAATTTATGAAGAAAAATTAATAATTTGCAAAATGTTATCACAGAAACTAAGAAAAAAACATTTTTTCCCCAAATTTTCGTTTTTTTTCATTAATAGCACAAAAAATAAAAAATGCAGAGGTGATCAAATACCACCAAAAGAAAGCTCTATTTGTGGGAACAAAAGGACAAAAAAATTATTTGGGTACAGTGTTGCATGACTGAGTAATTGTCATTCAAAGTGTGAGAGTGCTGAAAGCTGAAAATTGGTCTGGTCAGGAGGGTGTTTAAGTGCTCAGTATTTCTGCTGCAATGCTCATGATCAGGTCTTGTCTGAGGTAAAGCACCACTTGTTTTCCAGATTAAATTATGCCCATGTCATGCAACTGCACTGAAAATCTATTGAAAAAAGTATGTTTATTTATTTATTTTTTATTCCATAAAAACTTTAGGTAGCATTAATCAAACACAAGACAGTATCATATTTTCAAAGGAATGAATGCACACAGTCGACATATACAAAATAATATACGGGAATATATTGGTAAGTCTCAATCAGGACAAATAGGGAGTCAGTCCAAATAAAATAAGAAGGCCAGTAGGGTGGCCTGAGTTTATGGGAGGAGCCCGGAGGGTATTTAAGCAGCCCACTCACACATGCTCTTTGTCGGTTCAGTGTGCAGTACTACACGTCACTGGGCCGACTCTTCCCAGCTCACCTCATGTCCGTGAGTCTGCGCATTCAATCGCATTCGACATCGCAATCGCTTTGTGGCTTCTCCCTTCATGGTCTTCGCCGGCGGTTCCCGCTTACTGTCGCAGGTAGGATTCAAACCTTTTCGTATCTTGTGCAATCTTGCAAATCCTGCATCTCTTTTGGAAAAAAAATCTGCCTCTGAGTTATTGTTGCTCATGTTCCAACATCATTTGGCTCAGGCGTAGTACATTTGTAACTTCCTTCTGCCAAACATACGATTCATTTGTAAATCCATTTGCAGATTAGCATGTGTTTGTATGGGTTCTTTGGCAGATTGAGGTGGTAATTGGACTCACATGGTGCCTTGTCTGCACTTGATTAGCCTGGGGGGATGGGTGGTTGGTAGGTGTTCGGTTTCAAAGCAAGGGGTAGCATACACTCTACAACAAAATCGTATCAGATTCGTTCAAAACTCCTTACTACCGATTCGCATCGAATTTGTTTCATGCATTTTTACAACCGTTTTGTATCAGATACATTGCATGCTTTCTACCGTCGTCATTCATTGTTCCCCATGCCGTGTGTTTTTAGTTCCCACAGCGGAACTTACGTATTGTTTGTACACGGTTCTTCTCTCTCATTTATTTACCAAAGTTATTGCCTGTGCGTCATGCATGGCGCCACACCACACTCCTCGGATGTGTTGCACATCCACTCCAGTCCAAAGCAAACCCAGTCGCACGTTCACTGTCCCAGGTAGGATTCGTTAGCTTGTTTGTCATGTCAAATTTGTGGCCACTCATGGTGTCACCCGTACCATATGTTTGGTTCCCGCAGTGAAGCTTACAAAGCATTGATACGCACTTCTCGTGTTCTATTTTCTACACCAAACCTCATTGTTTTGCCCCATGCACGGCATCACGCTACACCTTCCCGACATGTTTCACTCCAGCCACAGTCCGCCGCAAACTCACTTGCATGGCCCACTGTCGCAAGTAAGATTTGTTATTACATTCTTTATGTCCTATCAATTTGCTACCATTTGTTGTCTCCCATATCGTTCATTAGTGGCCCCTACGGAACCACGATTCAAACAGGCGTTGTCCTTCTACCTTGTACTGCTTGCTTAAGGTACAAACAAACCAGGTGTTTCTATCCTTTCTCAGTAACCCAATTCTTATTGATTGAGACCTTGCAACCATGCAAATCATCTCAGCAGCCTGACACCCTTGTTAAGACCCTTGCAACATATGACCTTTACAAAACACAAAATAAAAATATATAAAAACGCAAAAAAAAACACGCAAAAAAAAAAAAAAAAACTTTGCCACCTCGCAATCTCGGCAACCTGACACCTGTTGAGACCGATTGCAACCACGCAAAATCGTCTCAGCAGCCTGACACCCTTGTTGAGACCCTTGCAAACGCAATATCGTCTCAGCAGCCCTCACACTCATTGAGATCCTTGCAACCACGCAAAATCATCTCAGCAGCCTGACACCCTTGTTAGACCCTTGCAACACATGACCTTTACAAAACGCAAAATAAAATAAAAAATATATATAAAAATGCAAAAAAAAAAAAAAAAAAAAACCTTTGCCACCACGCAATCTCAGCCCCTCGGCAACCTGACACCTGTTGAGACCGTTGCAACCACGCAAAATCGTCTCAGCAGCCTGACACCCTTGTTGAGACCCTTGCAAACGCAATATCGTCTCAGCAGCCCTCACACTCATTGACATATTTGCAACCACTCGTATATCGTCTCAGCAGCCTGACACCCTTAAGACCCTTGCAACACATGACCATTACAAAACGCAAAAAAAATAAAAAAAGATATATAAAAACGCAAAAAAAAAAGCAAAATTAAACATTAAAGTGCAAAAAAAATAAATACTATTTTTTGCCACCACACAATCTCGGCCCAGCAACCTGACACCTGTTTAGACCATTGCAACCAAGCAAAATCGTCTCAGCAGCCTGACACCCTTGTTGAGACCCTTGCAAACGCAATATCGTCTCAGCAGCCCTCACACTCATTGACATCTTTGCAACCACTCGTATATCGTCTCAGCAGCCTGACACCCTTAAGACCCTTGCAACACATGACCCTTACAAAAGGCAAAAAAAAAAAAAGATATATAAAAACACAAAAAAAAAGCAAAATTAAATATTAAAGTGCAAAAAAAAATATATATATATTTTTTGCCACCACACAATCTCGGCCCAGCAACCTGACACCTGTTTAGACCATTGCAACCAAGCAAAATCGTCTCAGCAGCCTGACACCCTTGTTGAGACCCTTGCAAAAGCTATACCGTCTCAGCAGACCCACACTCATCGAGACCCTTGAAACCACACAAATCATCTCCGCAGCCTGACACCCTTGTTAAGACCCTTGAAACACAAGGCCCTTACAAAAACGCAAAGAAAAAAAAATATATATATATATATATATATATATATATATTTATGGTCGTGGCCCTCTGACCGAGAGTGATGTGGATCACATAAACACGCGACAAGACTTACAACATAAATAGACCTGAAGTGTGCCTTGGTGGTCTGGTCAGTATGCCAAGAAAAGGGGGCATACCCAAAGTAAGTAATGGGTAGTTAATTGAAGAAGGATATGCTGAGAAGTGCCCTGAAAAAGGGAAGGGCGGGAGGGTGTCGAATGCGATTGAATGCGCAGACTCACGGACATGAGGTGAGCTGGGAAGAGTCGGCCCAGTGACGTGTAGTACTGCACACTGAACCGACAAAGAGCATGTGTGAGTGGGCTGCTTAAATACCCTCCGGGCTCCTCCCATAAACTCAGGCCACCATACTGGCCTTCTTATTTATGGTCGTGGCCCTCTGACCGAGAGTGATGTGGATCACATAAACACGCGACAAGACTTACAACATAAATAGACCTGAAGTGTGCCTTGGTGGTCTGGTCAGTATGCCAAGAAAAGGGGGCAAAAGACTCAGATAGGGAAATAGCTTATATTGGTTTCTTGTATTTATTGAGCCAGCTTGGTAAAGGCTTGTGCCATTCCTTCCTGAGGATTTGGGATGTATGTGGCAAAACAAGGAGACTTCCCATAAGCCTGGTGTCTTGATTACGTGGTCTGGTACTCCCTGTTGTGAGGCAGTTGAGGCTGCTCTAATTCGGAAAGAATGTCCTGAGAACAGACTGGGATTTGAAGCCCAAGTTGCTTAGGATTCTGACATGCTTGACAAACTGGCTGCCACTCTGGAAGCTGGTTTAGAAAGGGTAGCAACGAGCTACAATCAGATTGGCTGGGTAGATGGAGCAGTAGTCGGTCGAGCACCGTCACTGGGCGTCAGGCATTGTTAGTCTGAAACAGGTTGATGCCAACCCCCGGGGCTGGTTTGTTGCGTTTGCAGACTGAGAGTGTAGGGGTTTGAAAGCGAGTCGGGTGGCGTCGGAGCAGTGTCTGACTGCCGGAGCCACTGATTGTAAATTCACTAGGTCGTAGGGAACCGTAGAAGGCCTGGTAGATGGCTGCTAGGATGACTATGCTGGGCAAGGCCCTAAATAGGGAACGAGTAAGGATTTCAGACATGTGCCTAAAGAGGGCACTCTTGAAAGTTAGGCGCTTGCTACTGACTACAGGTTGGTGCTTCTGTATGCTCTGTAGGAGGGACTTGACTGCATGGGCTCGAGAATACTGACAGTTTACTGGGGTCCTGCAGGGACAGGAAATGCTGGACGCCATCTAGATATGGCGTGATAGTATTGTGAGAAAGGGTCAGCTGCGTGTGGCAATACGATATGAAGGCTAGGACGTGTCTAACGTTGCCTATTGCTGCTCCGAGGCAAGTGGCCAAAAATTAGCAGTTAGTATTCCAAGCAGTGTATTAGGCCTTCAGTGTGTTGCGTGCCAAGGAGTGGTTAATAAGCTGGGTTGAGTTGGTGAGATGCTACTTCAGTCCATCGTCAGCAATGACCAGGGTGGGACAGGGATGGTTATTGGGTCAGCTCCAGGCTCTTGCTGGAAAAACAAATAAGGTTAGAATGGGACAGAGCATCAGCTGCGTTTTTGCATTTGCCTGGAATATGACTACAGAAGATATTAAACTGGTGACGGAGTGACAGCTGCGCGAGCTTGTGCAGGAAAGACGTGATGGGGAGAGGCTTGATCTACCTTAATTGATGAAGTCGGCTGTGGCCTGATTGTCTGTGGTGAAGAACACTGTCTGTCCAGTTCAAGTGTGGCCCCAAACCTGGGCAGCTGCCACAATGGGGTACAGCACGAGACATGATGAAGACTGGGTGAAGCAGAAATTTAAGAGAATTTCTGGGGGCCAAGGTTTGGAGAACCAGTGGCAGACGAAAAATGCACGCAAAAGTCTGTGGTGGCTCGGCTGACACTGCCGGGATGAAGATTGAAATGCTGTTCTATCAGGTGGGGAAGTTGTCCCACATAGCCAAGTCTGCTACTGATGCTTGGTCTAGTTTAAGAACTTGGACTGGATCTTGCATTGGTGTGAGAAAATCAAGACAATACACAGGTGCTCAACAAGATGATATACGTGCACTCACTGACCAACGTGCACTCGCTGAGCAACGTGCACCCGCTGACCAACGTGCACTCGCTGACCAACGTGCACTCGCTGACCAACGTGCACTCGCTGACCAACGTGCACCCGCTGACCAACGTGCACCCGCTGACCAACGTGCACCCGCTGACCAACGTGCACCCGCTGACCAACGTGCACCCGCTGACCAACGTGCACCTGCTGACCAACGTGCACTCGCTGACCAACGTGCACCCGCTGACCAACGTGCACCCGCTGACCAACGTGCACCCGCTGACCAACGTGCACCCGCTGACCAACGTGCACTCGCAGACCAACGTGCACTCGCAGACCAACGTGCACTCGCAGACCAACGTGCACTCGCAGACCAACGTGCACTCGCTGGTGCTGGATGGAAACCTGAACTAACTGCAGGGAAAAAGACAGGGAAAAGATGAATGGCCCACGTGCCACTAAAGGTGAATGGCCAACTGGGTGCCACTGTGTGTTTGTTTGGCTGATTGTCACTGAGGTGTGTTTGCAAGTTTAGTTTGTATTCGGGTTTGCACGTAGGTGCGTGCTGCAAAGTGTTTTATACTGCTGCAGACAATATTGCGTGGTTGCAAAGGTCTCAATGATTATGAGGTTTGTTTTGAGATGGCCTTGTGTGGTTGCACGGGTCTCAACAAGTGAGGGGTTGCTGAGACGATGTTGCGTTTGCAATGGTCTCAAGTGAGTGTCGGGCTGCTGAGATGACTATGTATGGCTGCAAAGGTCTGAACGGGTGTCAAATTGCTGAGACGATATTGCGTTTGCAATGGTGTCAAATGAGTGTCAGTTTGCTAAGACGACTTTGTATGGCTGCAAAGGTCTGAACGGGCGTTAGGTTGCTGAGACAAGATTGTGTGGTTGCAAAGGTCTAGACGAGTGTGAGGTAGCTGAGATGATATTACATTTTGCAAGGGTCTCAAATGAGTGTCAAGTTGCTGAGACAATATTCCCCCCTTTTTTTTTTTTTTTTATAAAAACGACTGTAAATGAAACGCTGGTAAACATGAGTTACCACATGTGGCTGTGTTTACAAGCTGTTACAGGCATCGGCGTTTCGAATGCCGTCTGAACCCAATTTTTATTTTATTTTTTCCGAGAAGGCTTCTGAACTCAACTGCCTAGAAATTACTATAAATGATCCTGTGTACATGTACTGATAAGATAACATAGAGGAGTGATTGGGGATCCTGTGTAGACGTACTGGTAAGATAACATAGAGGAGAGATCAGGGGTGGCTGAAAAACACCCATTTTTCTGGCTGCAAGGGTCTCAATGAATGCCATGTTGCTGGGGCGAGACTGCATGGTCACAAAGGTCTTTGATGAGTGGGAGGTTGCTTGAGACGGTATTGCGTGGTTGCAAGACTCTCGATGAGTGTGGGGCTGCTGAGACGGTATTGCGTTTGCAAGGGTCTCAACAATGGTGTGAGGCTGCCGAGACGGTATTGCGTGGTTGCAAGGGCCTTGATGAATGTGGGGCTGCTGAGACGATTTTGCGTGGTTGCAATTGTCTCAACAGGTGTCAGGTTGCTGGGCCGAGATTGCGTGGTGGCAACGTTTTTTTTTGCGTTTTTTTTATTTTTTATATATATATATTTTTCTTTGCGTTTTTGTAAGGGCCTTGTGTTGCAAGGGTCTTAACAAGGGTGTTAGGCTTCTGAGATGATTTTGTGTGGTTTCAAGGGTCTCGATGAGTGTGGGTCTGCTGAGACGGTATTGCGTTTGCAAGGGTCTCAACAAGGGTGTCAGGCTGCTGAGACGATTTTGCTTGGTTGCAATGGTCTAAACAGGTGTCAGGTTGCTGGGCCGAGATTGTGTGGTGGCAAAAAATGTTATTTTTTTTTTTTTGCACTTTAATGTTTAATTTTCCTTTTTTTTTTTTTTGCGTTTTTATATATATATATATTTTTTTTTGCCTTTTGTAAGGGTCATGTGTTGCAAGGGTCTTAAGGGTGTCAGGCTGCTGAGACGATATACGAGTGGTTGCAAGGATGTCAATGAGTGTGATGGCTGCTGAGACGATATTGCGTTTGCAAGGGTCTCAACAAGGGTGTCAGGCTGCTGAGACGATTTTGCGTGGTTGCAAATGGTCTCAACAGGTGTCAGGTTGCAGAGGGGCTGAGATTGCGAGGTGGCAAAGGTTTTTTTTTTTGTTTTTTTTTTGCGTTTTTATTTTTTTTGCGTTTTTATATTTATTTGTAATTTTATTTTGCGTCTTGTAAAGGTCATGTGTTGCAAGGGTCTAACAAGGGTGTCAGGCTGCTGATTTTGCATGGTTGCAAGGATCTCAATGAGCGTGAGGGCTGCTGAGACGATATTGCCTTTGCAAGGGTCTCAACAAGGGTGTCAGGCTGCTGAGACGATTTTGCGTGGTTGCAAATGGTCTCAACAGGTGTCAGGTTGCCGAGGGGCTGAGATTGCGTGGTGGAAACGTTTTTTTTTTTGCAGGTCTTTTTTGCATTTTTTTTTTTTTTTCTGCGTTTTTATATATATTTTATTTTGCGTTTTGTAAAGGTCATGTGTTGCAAGGGTCTTAACAAGGGTGTCAGGCAGCTGATATGATTTGCATGGTTGCAAGGTCTCAATCAATAAGAATTGGGTTACTGAGAAAGGATAGAAACACCTGGTTTGTTTGTACCTTAAGCAAGCAGTATAAGGTAGAGGACAACGCCTGTTTGAATCGTAGGTTCCGTAGGGGCCACTAATGAACGATATGGGAGACAACGAATGGTAGCAAATTGATAGGACATAAAGAATGTAGTAACAAATTTTACTTGCGACAGTGGGCCATGCAAGTGAGTTTGCGGCGGACTGTGGCTGGAGTCAAATATGTAGGAAAGATGTAGGGATGCCATGCATGGGGCAAAACAACAAGGTTTGGTGTAGAAAATAGAACACGAGAAGTGCGTACGAATATTTTATAAGCTTCACTGTGGGAACCGAACATATGATGCGGATGACACCATGAGTGGCCACGAATTTTGACATGACAAACAGGCTAACGAATCCTACCTGGGACAGTGAACATGCAACTGGGTTTGCTTGGACTGGAGTGGATGTGCAACACATCCGAAGAGTGTGGCGTGGTGTGGTGTGGCGCCATGCATGACACACAGGCAATAACTTTGGTAAATAAATGAGAGAGAAGAACCGTGTACAAACAATTCGTAAGTTCCGCTGCGGAAACTAAAACGCACGGCATGGGGGAAACATAGAATGGCAATGGTGGAAAGTATGCAATGTATCTGATACAAAACGGTTATAAAGAGAAATGACTGATACAAAAACGGTTGTAAAATGCATGAAACAAATGTGATACGAATCGAAAGTAAGGAGTGTTGAACAAATCTGCTGTGAATTGGTTGTATAGTGTATGCTACTCCTTGCTGTGAAACCGAACACCTACCAGCCACCCATCCCCCCAGGCTAATCAAGTGCAGACAAGGCAGCAGGTGAGTTCAATTACCACCTCAATCTGCCAAAGAACCCATACAAAGAATATATGCTAATGTCCAAATGAATGAGACATCAAGCACTGAATATACAAATACATAGTTTGTTTGGCAGGAGGAAGTTACAAATGTACCAAGCTTGTAACTAAGCTGTTAGAACATGAGCAACAATAAGTCAGAGGCAGATTTTTACAAAAGAAATGCAGAATAAGAAGTATAACGAATTGCAAGATTGCACAAGATACAAAAGGTTTGAATACAACCTGCAACAGTAAGAAGAAGCCGCAATGCACTTGCGATGTCGAATGCGATTGAATGCGCAGACTCACGGACATGAGGTGAGCTGGGAAGAGTCGGCCCAGTGACGTGTAGTACTGCACACTGAACCGACAAAGAGCATGTGTGAGTGGGCTGCTTAAATACCCTCCGGGCTCCTCCCATAAACTCAGGCCACCATACTGGCCTTCTTATATATATAAAATAAAATAAAAAAAAACGCAAAAAAAAAAAATGTTGCCACCACGCAATCTCGGCCCAGCAACCTGACACCTGTTGAGACCATTGCAACCACGCAAAATCATCTCAGCAGCCCTACATTCATCAAGGCCCTTGCAACCACGCAAAACCGTCTCAGCAGCTTGACACCCTTGTTGAGATCCTTGCAAACGCAATACCATCTCAGCAGCCCCACATTCATCAAGGCCCTTGCAACCATGCAATACTGTCTCGGCAGCCTCACACCATTGTTGAGACCCTTGCAAACGCAATACCGTCTCAGCAGCCCCACACTCATCGAGAGCCTTGCAACCACGCAATACCGTCTCGAGCAACCTCCCACTCATCAAAGACCTTTGTGACCACGCAGTCTCGCCCCAGCAACATTGGTATTCATTGAGACCCTTGCAGCCAGAAAAATGGGTGTTTTTCAGCCGCCCCTGATCTCTTCTCTATGTTATCTTACCAGTACGTCTACACAGCATCCCCAATCACTCCTCTATGTTATCTTATCAGTACATGTACACAGGATCGTTTATAGTAATTTCTAGGCAGTTGAGTTCAGAAACCTTCTCGGAAAAAAAAAAAAGAAAAATGGGTTCAGACAGATGTTCAAAGGCATTCGAAACGCCGATGCCTGTAACAGCTTGTAAACACAGCCACATGTGGTAACTCATGTTTACCAGCGTTTCATTTACAGTCATTTTTATAACAAAAAAAAAAAAAAGTGGGGAATATTGTCTCAGCAACTTGACACTCATTTGAGACCCTTGCAAAATGTAATATCATCTCAGCTACCTCACACTCGTCTAGACCTTTGCAACCACACAATCTTGTCTCAGCAACCTAACGCCCGTTCAGACCTTTGCAGCCATACAAAGTCGTCTTAGCAAACTGACACTCATTTGACACCATTGCAAACGCAATATCGTCTCAGCAACCTGACACCCGTTCAGACCTTTGCAGCCATACATAGTCATCTCAGCAGCCCGACACTCACTTGAGACCATTGCAAACGCAACATCGTCTCAGCAACCCCTCACTTGTTGAGACCCGTGCAACCACACAAGGCCATCTCAAAACAAACCTCATAATCATCGAGACCTTTGCAACCACGCAATATCGTCTCAGCAAACCAGACTGAGACCCTTGCAACCACACAATATTGTCTGCAGCAGTATAAAACACTTTGCAGCACGCACCTACGTGCAAACCCGAATACAAACTAAACTTGCAAACACACCTCAGTGACAATCAGCCAAACAAACACACAGTGGCACCCAGTTGGCCATTCATCTTTAGTGGCACGCGGGCCACTCATCTTTTCCCTGTCTTTTTCCCTGCAGTTAGTTCAGGTTTCCATCCAGCACCAGCGAGTGCACGTTGGTCAGCGGGTGCACGTTGGTCAGCGGGTGCACGTTGGTCAGCGGGTGCACGTTGGTCAGCGGGTGCACGTTGGTCAGCGAGGGCACGTTGGTCAGCGAGTGCACGTTGGTCAGTGAGTGCACGTATATCATCTTGTTGAGCACCTGTGTACTGTCTTGATTTTCTCACACCAATGCAAGATCCAGTGCAAGTTCTTAAACTAGACCAAGCATCAGTAGCAGACTTAGCTATGTGGGACAACTTCCCCACCTGAAAGAACAGCATTTCAATCTTCATCCCGGCAGTGTCAGCCGAGCCACCACAGGCTTTTGCGTGCATTTTTCGTCCGCCACTGGTTCTCCAAACCTTGGCCCCCAGAAATTCTCTTAAATTTCTGCTTCACCCAGTCTTCATCACGCCTCGTGCTGTACCCCATTGTGGCAGCTGCCCAGGTCTGGGCCACACTTGAACTGGACAGACAGTGTTCTTCACCACAGACAATCAGGCCACAGCCGACTTCATCAATTAAGGTAGATCAAGCCTCTCCCCATCACGTCCCTCCTGCGCAGGCTCGCGCAGCTGTCACTCCGTCACCAGTTTAATATCTTCTGTAGTCATATTCCAGGCAAAATCGCAGCTGATGCTCTGTCCCATTCTAAGCTTATTTGTTTTTCCAGCAAGAGCCTGGAGCTGACCCAATAACCATCCCTGTCCCACCCTTGTCATTGCTGACGATGGACTGAAGTAGCATCTCACCAACTCAACCCAGCTTATTAACCACTCCTTGGCACGCAACACACTGAAGGCCTAATACACTGCTTGGAATACTAACTGCTCATTTTTGGCCACTTGCCTCGGAGCAGCAATGGGCAACGTTAGACACGTCCTAGCCTTCATATCGTATTGCCACACGCAGCTGACCCTTTCTCACAATACTATCACGCCATATCTAGATGGTGTCCAGCATTTCCTGTCCCTGCAGGACCCCAGTAAACTGTCAGTATTCTCGAGCCCATGCAGTCAAGTCCCTCCTACAGAGCATACAGAAGCACCAACCTGTAGTCAGTGGCAAGCGCCTAACTTTCAAGAGTGCCCTCTTTAGGCACATGTCTGAAATCCTTACTCGTTCCCCATTTAGGGCCTTGCCCAGCATAGTCATCCTAGCAGCCATCTACCAGGCCTTCTACGGTTCCCTACGACCTAGTGAATTTACAATCAGTGGCTCCGGCAGTCAGACACTGCTCCGACGCCACCCGACTTGCTTTCGAACCCCTACACTCTCAGTCTGCAAACGCAACAAACCAGCCCCGGGGGTTGACATCAACCTGTTTCAGACTAACAATGCCTGACGCCCAGTGACGGTGCTCGACCGACTACTGCTCCATCTACCCAGCCAATCTGATTGTAGCTCGTTGCTACCCTTTCTAAACCAGCTTTCAGAGTGGCAGCCAGTTTGTCAAGCATGTCAGAATCCTAAGCAACTTGGGCTTCAAATCCCAGTCTGTTCTCAGGACATTCTTTCCGAATTAGAGCAGCCTCAACTGCATCACAACAGGGAGTACCAGACCACGTAATCAAGATACCAGGCTGATGGGGAAGTCTCCTTGTTTTGCCACATACATCCCAAATCCTCAGGAAGAAATGGCACAAGCCTTTACCATGCTGGCTCAATAAATACAAGAAATCAATATAAGCTATTTCCCTATCTGAGTCTTTTGCCCCCTTTTCTTGGCATACTGACCAGACCACCAAGGCACACTTCAGGTCTATTTATGTTGTAAGTCTTGTCGCGTGTTTATGTGATCCACATCACTCTCGGTCAGAGGGCCACGACCATAAACAATATATACAGTATCTCATCTTTGTAAATAATTTATTTATATATTTTCAGGTGATAACACTGAAGAAGAAATTACACTTTGCTACAATGTAAACAAGTGAGTGTACAGCTTGTATAACAGTGTAAATGTGCTGTCCCCTCAAAATAACTCAATACACAGCCATTAATGTCTAAACCACTGGCAACAAAAGTGAGTACACCCCTAAGTGAAAATGTCCAAATTGGGCCCAATTTGTCAATATTTTGTGTAGGTGGCTTTGGCCATTTATGGCTCAGGGCTTTAGCACATGCCCCACACTATAAAAGGCCGCCTGCTGGGTGGCCTCGTGTAGTGTGTTGCGGCTTGTTAATCAGAGAAGTCCTATAGAGAGAGATAGAGAGTCTTTTCTACCAGATAGATATATAGATAGAGCAGGCAGGCTAGTCAGTTTAGCTTAATTTACAGTGTGTAGAGGATATATATACATCCCTAGGAGTTGTACATATATTTATACACTGTGTAGCTTAGCTAGATCAGCTATTCCTATTTGTCAGGTAGTAGATTGTGCTAGCTGCAGTGTTCTAACGTTTTGTTATGCCTGTGTGCTGTTTAGTTTACACCTAAACGTACTCGGTGTAACTGCACTTGTCCTGTTTATTTGCAACTAAACGCACTCGGTGTTACTGCACTTGTCCTGTTTATTTGCAACTAAATGCATTTGCTGTTACTGCACGTTTGCTGTTTAATAGCACTTAAACACATTTGCTGTAACTGTACGTGTGCTGTTTAATAGCACCTAAACGCATTTTCTGTAACTGCACGTGTGCTGCTTAATAGCACCTAAACGCATTTGCTGTAACTGTACGTGTGTTGTTTAACCACTTGACCACTGGGCACTTAAACACCCTTAATAACCAGACCAATTTTCAGCTTTCGGTGCTCTCACAGTTTGAATGACAATAACTCAGTCATACAACACTGTAACCAAATTAAATTTTTGTCCTTTTTTCCCACAAATAGAGCTTTCTTTTGGTGGTATTTGATCACCTCTGCGGTTTTTTTTTTTGCTATAAATGAAAAAAGAACGAAAATTTTGCAAAAAATAATAATTTTTCTTCATTTCTATTATAAAATTTTGCAAAAAAGTAATTTTTCTTCATAAATTTGGCCTAAAATGTATACTGCTACATATCTTTGGTAAAAAAAATAAAAATAAATGTTGAATATTATTTAGTCTGGGTGAAAGTTATGGGGTCTACAAACTATGGTACCAATTTCTGAAAATTGATGAATTTCATCACACCTAATGTACTGACATCCTCTCTCATTTCTTGAGACCCCAACATGCCAGAAAAGTACAAAAAAAAACCAATTTACCCCTTTTTGGAAAGAAGACATTCCAAGGTATTTAGAAAGAGGCCTGGTGAGTTTTTTAAAGTTGTAATTTTTTCCCACAATTCTTTGCAAAATCAAGATTTTTTTTTTTCCATCAAATTTTCATATTATTAGGTTATTTCTCACACACAGCATATGCATACCACAAATTACACCCCAAAACACATTCTGCTATTCCTCCCGAGTATGGCGATACCCCATGTGTGAGACTTTTACACAGTGAGGCCACATACAGAGGCCCAACATGCAGGGAGCACCCAGGCCAATTCTGACATTTCTCTCCTACATGTAAAAATCATCATTTATTTGCTAGAAAATTACATAAAACCCCAAAACATGATATAAAGATACCTCACATGTGTGGTTTGAACACCGTTTTTATATGTGGGCGGGACTTGCGTATGCGTTCGCTTCTTGCATGCAAGCTCACGGGGACAGGGGCGCTGTATGCCCAGAGTATTGCGGAGTATGCCCAGAGTATTGCGGAGTATGCCCAGAGTATGCCCAGAGTATGCCCAGAGTATTGCCAGAGTATGCCCAGAGTATTGCCAGAGTATTGCCAGAGTATGCCCAGAGTATTGCCAGAGTATGCCCAGAGTATTGCAGAGTATGCCCAGAGTATTGCAGAGTATGCCCAGAGTATTGCGGAGTATGCCCAGAGTATTGCCCAGAGTATTGCCCAGAGTATTGCCCAGAGTATTGCCCAGAGTATGCCCAGAGTATTGCCCAGAGTATGCCCAGAGTATTGCCCAGAGTATTGCCCAGAGTATTGCCCAGAGTATTGCCCGAGTATTGCAGAGTATGCCCAGCTGAGGTATTGCCCAGTATTGCAGAGTATATGCAGCAGGGATGGCTGAGCAGGGAGGGATGGATGGATGGATCTGTGACTACATTTGTCACAGATCCAGCCCGCAGCACTGGCGCTGCCATCCGCTCCCTCCCCTCTCCTCTCACACTGTACCGATCGGTACAGAGAGAGGAGGGAGGAACCGGCGTCAGCACATGACGCCGCTTTGTTGACAAGTGATCGCGCCGTTATTGGATGGCGCGATCACGTGGTAAACCGCCACTATCAGCGCCGATTTACCGTGATCCGTGATGCGCCGGGTCCTCTGGACCCGGCGGTCACGGATGTTCCCGTGTGCGCGCTTCAGGGGGCGCGTGGGAGCGCGATTCTAAAAGGCCGTTAATTAACGGCCACTTAGAATCAAGCAACCGCCCTATAGCCGTACTTTCGGTATAGGGCGGTTGCAAAGTGGTTAATAGCACCTAAATGCATTTGGTGTAACTGCACGTGTGCTGTTTAATAGCACCTAAATGCATTTGCTGTAACTGCATGTGTGCTGTTTAACCACTTAAGGACCGGACCAATATGCTGCTAAAAGACCCAAGGTGTTTTTACAATTTGGCACTGCGCTGCTTTAACTGGTAATTGCGCGGTCATGCAATGTTGTACCAAAACGAAACTTGCGCCCTTTCCTTCCCACAAATAGAGCTTTCTTTTGATGGTATTTGATTGCCTCTGCAATTTTTATTTTTTACGATATAAACAGAAAAAGACCGTAAATTTTGAAAAAAAAAGATTTTTCTTATAACAAAAAGTAAAAAATATTGAATAAACTAAATTTTAGTCAAACATTTAGGCCAAAATGTATTCAGCCATATGTATTTAGTAAAAAAAATCACAATAAGCGTATATTTATTGGTTTTCGGAAAATAATATAGCGTCTACAAACTAGGGTACATTTTCTGGAATTTACACAGCTTTTATTTTATGACTGCCTATCTCATTTCTTGAGGTGCTAAAATGGCAGGGCAGTACAAAACCCCCCCAAATTACCCCATTTTGAAAAGAATACACCCCAAAGAAACTGCTGAGAGGCATGTTGACTCCATTGAATATTTTTTTTTTGTCCCAAGTGATTGAATAATGACGAAAAAAAAATTACAAAAAGTTGTCACTAAATGATATATTTCTCACACATCCCATGGTTATATGTGGAATTGCACCCCAAAATACATTCTGCTGCTTCTTCTGAGTATGGGGATACCACATATTTGGGACTTTTTGGGAGCCTAGCCACGTACGGGACCCCGAAAACCAAGCACCGCCTTCAGCATTTCTAAGGGCACAAATTTTTGATTTCACTCCTCACTACCTATCACAGTTTCGAAGGCCATAAAATACCAAAATAGCACAAAATCCCCCTAAATGACCCCATTTTGGAAAGTAGACACCCCAAGCTATTTGCTGAGAGGCATGTCGAGTCCATGGAATATTTTATATTTTGACACAAGTTGCGGGAATATGACAAACTGATTTTTTTTTTGCACAAAGTTGTCACTAAATGATATATTTCTCACACATGCCATGGTTATATGTGGATCCCGTACGCGGCTAGGCTCCCAAAAAGTTCCCCACATGTGGTATCCCCATACTCAGGAGAAGCAGCAGAATGTATTTTAGGGTGCAATTCCACATATAACCATGGCATGTGTGAGAAATATATAATTTAGTGACAACGTTTTGTAATTTTATTTAAATTTTTTTTTGGTCATTATTTAATCACTTGGGGCAAAAAAATTAAATATTCCATGGACTCAACATGCCTCTCAGCAAATAGCTTGGGGTGTCTTCTTTCCAAAATGGGGTCATTTGGGGGGGTTGTGTGCCATCTTGGCATTTTATGGCCTTCAAAACTATGATAGGTAGTGAGGAGTGAAATCAAAAATTGATGCCCTTAGAAATCTTGAAGGCGGTGTTTGGATTTCGGGGCCCCGTACGCGGCTATCCCCGTACTCAGGAGAAGCAGCAGAATGTATTTTGGGGTGCAATTCTACATGTAACCATGGCATGTGTGAGCAATATATAATTTAGTGACAACTCAGTGCAAAAAAAATCAGTTTGTCATATTCCCGCAACTTGTGTCAAAATATAAAATATTCCATGGACTCGACAAGCCTCTCAGCAAATAGCTTGGGGTGTCTACTTTCCAAAATGGGGTCATTTGGGGGGGTAGTGTGCTATTTTGGCATTTTATGGCCTTCGAAACTGTGATAGGTAGTGAGGAGTGAAATCGAAAATTTGCGCTCTTAGAAAGCCTGAAGGCGGTGATTGGTTTTCGGGGCCCCGTACGCGGCTAGGCTACCAAAAAGTCTCACACATGTGGTATCCCCGTACTCAGGAGAAGCAGCAGAATGTATTTTGGGGTGTAATTCCACATATGGGGGGTGTATGCTTTGCGCATGGGTGTAAGCGTTACTGGCACTAACTAGCTACCTAGCGGCACTAGCGACACTAATACAGCGATCAGAAAAACGATCGCTTAGTGACGCTGGCAATAGGGGGTGAAAGGGTTAACTCTAGGGGCAATCAGGGGGTAAAACCTTTATTAGAAAATGTATGGGGGTACACTTGCGGATCGTAGTTGTAATGACAACTCCGGCCACTAGGTGGCCTTTACGTTGTTTTCTCATTTGCATATGCAAATGAGGCTAGTACGCCGATTCCTGATCGCTTTTACGCCGCCCCGTCGTCGCGTACGTCGTTTTCGTCCGCGTAAGGTTACCCCAGCTTCTATGTGGAGTAACCTTACGAAGTACCGTCGGATGCCGTCGGGTGCCGTTGGATGCCATGTTAAGTATGGCGTCGGGTCAGCGTCGGCTTTTTCCGTCGCTTACGTCGTTTTACTAACTCGTTCGCGAATAGGGGCATTGCGTAGTGACGCTCACGTCGTTTTGACTTCGGTTTCAACGACGCTTTCCGACGTGAGCTGGAGCATGCGCACTGGGCTTTTTCCCCGGCCGGCGCATGCGCAGTTCGTTCGACGCGGGGGCGCGCTTAATTTAAATACAAGCCGCCTCATTTGAATTACGCGGGCTTACGCTGGGCCATTTTCGCTACGCCAACGCAAACAACTGAGCAAATGGTTAGGGAATACGGCACCTGCTCTAGTACGATAAGGCGCCGTAGTGCAAATGGCTTACGATACGCAAGCGAAATACTATGAGAATCTGGCCCTAACTGTCTGTCACTAAATGCAGTGATCAGTAAATGATCACTGCTATTTAGTGACAGTGTGACAGGGGGGTGATCGGGGGGTGATCGGGGGGGATTTGTGTGCCTATGTGTCCTGGTGTCAGTGTACAACCCATTGATAACGTCCTTTTGATGACGAAACGCGTCTGGGAGGACGCGCAGTGACGTCACCACGCACGGAGGAAGGGCTCCGATCTGTCTGCCGGCCGGCGATTGTTTTTATATGCTTTTGAAATCTTGTTATATTGTGAGTATTATTTCATTTTAATAAATCCTCTTGGTTTAAACGGAATCACACTATTGGCCTATCCTTCTCTCTCCACCATATGGTTGATGTCCGTGAGTACCGCCAGCTTTGAAATCTGCTGGAAGCCGTGTCCAAGAACCATCTAGGAGTTTAAAGGCCGCGGCTGTGTTATAGCCAATCGCTATATTGAGCTTGTCCTCTGGTAAGCGGCCCCCCCTTATTTTGGTGAAGGGATCACTTGATGCTGTCAGCTCGTCACTGTGGTGGTGTTAACTACTAGGATCCTACCTGAATTTTTTGCTGTTTTATTTTCTGGGACTGTTTTCAAGTAATCTTTGATACAGCCAGTTGCAAAGACTGTACGAACATCTGTGCTATTGCCCTAGGAGATTAGTCTGTGGTGTACATCATTCTACGTTTGCTTCAGTTTAGGATGATTATTTTAATTATTATGTTAACCATTTAATTTACAGGGGAGCGTTTGTGTCATCATCCTATGAGGCTTGTTTCAGCCCTCACCTTATGGGGGATGCTCCGTGTTGCACACTAATTTGTATGAGATTGTTATAATTTCATTTATTAACTATTTATTTATAGAGGACTGTTGCCTAGCATTCCTCATTTTAACTCATTTGTTACATGAGCGCGGCTTTGCCAAACTGTATGGTGTCAGTGTAGTGTACTCACTGTCTGATGTCTCCTCTCCTCTGCCGGATGAAAATACCGGCGGGAGGAGCGGTGACATCACTTCCTCCTCTGCCTGTGTTTACAGTGCAGGCATAGGAGGGCGGGGGAGCACGCGCATTGGCTGGGAGCGATCATGAGGGGGCGGGCAAAAACAAATAGCTGCCCCCTCATCCCGGATCGCACCCAGAGCCACGGGAATTGCCGCATGTACCGGGGACCCCCGACCCGCGTCTAGGAAGGCACGTACAGGTATGTTGATGTGCCTGTACGTGCCATTCTGCCGACATATATGTACATGCGGCGGTCCTTAAAAGGTTAATAGCACCTAAACGCATTTGCTGTAACTGCACGTGTGCTGTTTAATAGAACCTAAACGCATTTGCTGTTACTGCACGTGTGTTGTTTAATAGCACCTAAACGCATTTTCTGTTACTGTACGTTTGCTGTTTAATCGTACCTAAACACATTTGCTGTAACTGCACATGTGCTGTTTAATAGCACCTAAACGCATTAGCTGTTACTGCATGTGTGCTGTATAATAGCACCTAAATGCATTAGCTGTTACTGCACGTGTGCTGTTTAATAGCACCTAAACGCATTTTCTATAACTGCATGTTTGCTGTTTAATAGCACCTAAACGCAGTTGCTATAACTGCATGTTTGCTGTTTAATAGCACCTAAACGCAGTTGCTATAACTGCACGTTTGCTGTTTAACAGCACCTAAACGCATTTGCTGTAACTGCACGTGTGCTGTTTAATAGCACCTAAACGCATTAGCTGTTACTGCACATGTGTTGTTTAATAGCACCTAAACGCATTTTCTGTAACTGCACGTTTGCTGTTTAATAGCACCTAAACGCAGTTGCTATAACGGCATGTTTGCTGTTTAATAGCACCTAAATGCAGTTGCTATAACTGCACGTTTGCTGTTTAATAGCACCTAAACGCATTTGCTGTAACTGCACGTGTGCTGTTTAATAGCACCTAAACGCATTAGCTGTTACTGCATGTGTGCTGTAAAATAGCACCTAAACGCATTAGCTGTTACTGCACGTGTGTTGTTTAATAGCACCTTAATGCATTTTCTGTAACTGCACGTTTGCTGTTTAATAGCACCTAAACGCAGTTGCTATAACTGCGCGTATGCTGTTTAATAGCATCTAAACGCATTTGCTGTTACTGCACATGTGCTGTTTAATAGCACCTAAACGCATTAGCTGTTACTGCCTTGTGTTGTTTAATAGCACCTAAACGCATTTTCTGTAACTGCACGTTTGCTGTTTAATTGCACCTAAACACAGTTGCTATCACTGCACGTTTGCTGTTTAATAGCACCTAAACGCATTAGCTGTTACTGCACGTGTGTTGTTTAATAGCACCTAAACGCATTTTCTGTAACTGCATGTTTGCTGTTTAATAGCACCTAAACGCAGTTGCTATAACTGCACATTTGCTGTTTAATAGCACCTAAACGCATTTGCTGTAACTGCATGTGTGCTGTTTAATAGCACCTAAACGAATTAGCTGTTACTGCACGTGTGTTGTTTAATAGCGCCTAAACGCATTTTCTGTAACTGCACATTTGCTGTTTAATAGCACCTAAACACAGTTGCTATCACTGCACGCTTGCTGTTTAATAGCACCTAAACGCATTAGCTGTTACTGCACGTGTGTTGTTTAATAGCACCTAAACGCATTTTCTGTTACTGCACGTTTGCTGTTTAATAGCACCTAAACACATTTGCTGTTACTGCACGTGTACTGTTTAATAGCACCTAAATGCATTAGCTGTTACTACACGTGTGTTGTTTAATAGCACCTAAACACATTTTCTGTAACTGCACGTTTGCTGTTTAATAGCACCTAAATGCAGTTGCTATCACTGCATGTTTGCTGTTTAATAGCACCTAAACGCATTTGCTGTTACTGCACGTGTGCTGTTTAATAGCACCTAAACGCATCAGCTGTTACTGCATGTGTGTTGTTTAATAGCACCTAAACGCATTTTCTGTTACTGCACGTTTGCTGTTTAATAGCACCTAAACGCATTTGCTGTTACTGCACTTGTGCTGTATATTTTTCACTTAAACCTACTTGGAGTTTACTGCACTTGTCCTCCCCAGTTTCTACCTAAAGGTACGAGGTGTGTGTACTGATTTTGTCCTGTGCAGGCCATTAAAATGTCTGGAAGGACAACAAAGAGAGGCAGAGAGTCACGAGGGAAGGCAGGCTCTGCATCTAGAGGCAACGCTGATGGTGGACACGGTGCATCCTCTTCAGCATGTGGCTGTGGCCGCTCATCCTTCTTTTCGAGAGCTGGCTGTGTTGAGCCTCAACATGCAGAGAAATTAGTAGAGTGGATGACCAATCCTTCCTCATCCTCCTCATCCTCTCTCACCCAGGCTGAGATTAGTTTGTCTGGCAAAGCAGCTGCCAAGGAGTCCTCTTCCCTCTGCACAATGGCATCACACAATCCTTCAATAGTCCCACCATGTCCTCCTGAGGAGTCCCCCAAACTGTTTCAACACAGTGTTGGGTACATGCTGCATGAAGATGTGCAGCGTTTTGAAGGCTCCGATGATGGAACACAGATAGAGGAAGGCATTGATGTGAGCCCAGAGAGAGGGGGTGCCCGAGAGGGACAGCAATCTGGCAGTGATGTTCCCCCAGCTGGAGCATACTGCCAGGTTTTCGACAGTGATGATGAGGAAGGGGATGATGAGGTCACTGACTCTACGTGGGTGCCTGATAGGAGAGAGGAGGAGGAGGAGGACGAGGCACAGGCACATCTCCAAAGAGGCAGGATGCCCTCCAGGGGCCAGCTTAAGGGCAGCACACCAACTGCATTACATCGCAGAGCTACGCCTGTGCAGGGCGCTGCTGTGTCTCAACGTTACTGCAAAAGTTCTTTGGTGTGGGCCTTTTTTGAGACATGTGCATCAGATCGCACCGTTGCTATTTGCAACATATGTCTCAAGCGTATCTCGCGTGGCCAAAACATCACCCGCTTGGCAGCACATGCTTGACCAGACATATGTCGACCTGCCATGCAGTTCATTGGCAAGCATACCAGAAAGACCCACACCAAAGAACCAAGCGGACCTCCCCTTGCCCCTCATCAGCTGGGACCTCCAACCCCACTAGACCCTCAGTCCTCTCTGAAGCCTGCACTGATAGGACTAAAGGTGTAGAAATAGGTGTGTCACAACCTAGTAGTACATGCGGGCTATTTACTGATAAGTGAAAAAATATTGGTGTCTGCGCTGTGCTAGGGGTATGTGCCACAATAGTGCACGAACCAGGGGGAGGGTCTTAGGAACTAGGTAAATAATGAACACATGTAAACAACATGAGAAAAATTAATACTGAAACACACAAATAAGGATAACACCATAAAACGTTATGACATTCAGACATCAAATGATTTCACGGAGTGAATGATAGATGAGTGGAATAATGAATAGTCTGTGGTACAAGTCCAAAAAATATTCTGTGAGTGAAATGCCCAGAGCAGAAAGAAAACTTCCAACATAGAAATGATGCAGATGGATGCTACGGTGCAGACACCCCTAGTGCTCTCTAACCGCTCACCTTCCGGCTATGTGCAGATAGCCAAAATAATCCACTCCAACAGAGAAAACGCACAGCAGTAAGGGATCCACTCCAGCAGAGAAAACGCACAGCAGTAAGGGATCCACTCCAGCAGAGAAAACGCACAGCAGTAAGGGATCCACTCCAGCAGAGAAAAATGCACAGCAGTAAAGGGATCCACTCCAGCAGAGAAGAGGCACAGCAGTAAGGCATCCACTCCAGCAGAGAAAACGCACAGCAGTAAGGGATGACGACAAAGGATCTCAATGGCAGATGAGCATGTAAAAATCAGAGACACAACATAGCATAATCCTGTGATGGCACTAGAAATATAATGATAAATCACACAGACATGCACTCACTTTGTAAACATGAAAGGTGGGCCTATCTCCCACGAACTCCGAGTTCGTACAGGTCCGGTATCAATGCTCAGGGTCCCCCCAGTCCCTTCTCCAGTTCCAAGTGGCCAAAAGGCAGATGGATGGATCTCAAGCAGGTGGCAGATGGATGTGTGAGGAGAGAGAATAGAGGATAGCACATAGCAAAGTACCGCCGTATAAAAGGTTTATTGGATCAATAGAAAAAATAAAACTCACATTTGCAAGGTAAAAACTGGGCACAAATCCATACGAGCAGCGAACTCGTCTCTCAGCCGTCAAACGTGCACGCTCTAGTGCTCCTGACGCGTATCGTCATGTGACTTCTTCAGAGGACTAGGAGAGAGCACTAGGGGTGTCTGCACCGAAGCATCCATCTGCATCATTTCTATGTTGGAAGTTTTCTTTCTGCTCTGGGCATTTCACTCACAGAATTTATTTTTTATTTTTTTGTACTTGTACCACAGACTATTCATTATTCCACTCTTGTATTATTCACTCCGTGAAATCATTTGATGCCTGTATGTCATAACGTTTTATGGTGTTATCCTTATTTGTGTGTTTCAGTATTTTTCACATGTTGTTTACACTTGTTCATTATTTACCTAGTTCCTAGGACCCTCCCCCTGGTTCGTGCACTATTGTGGCACATACCCCTAGCACAGCGCAGACACCAATATCTTTTCACTTATCACTTATTTTCTGGTCTAGGACAGATTACCAGGCATCTGTACACAGTGCCCCCTAGCTGTATTCCCCGACAGCGCAGGAGCCCCTTTCACAAATTTACTGATAGTACCAGACAAATTTCCCTGCCCCAGCTGCTGCAGCGCCAAAAGAAGTACTCTCCCAGCCATCCACATGCCCAGCGGTTGAATGCTAGCTTAGCGAAATTGCTAGCACTTCAACTGCTACCTTTTCAGTTGGTAGATTCTGCCCCCTTCCATGAGTTTGTGGAATGTGCGGTACCTCAGTGGTTAGTTCCCAAACTCCACTTTTTCTCACGGAAGGCGATTCCGGCTCTCTACCGGCATGTGGAAGGCAATGTCCATGCCTCGCTGGACAGGGCGGTCAGTGGTAAGGTGCATATTACCGCTGACTCATGGTCCAGCAGGCATGGACAGGGACGTTACCTCTCTTTCACGGCGCATTGGATGACTCTGCTGGCAGCTGGGAAGAACGCAGGGCAAGGTACAGTAGTGTTGGAGTTTGTTCTGCCACCACACCTTCAAAACACTACTACTGGTTGTGACACACCTCTCTCCTCCACCCCCTCCTCTTCTTCTTCCTCTTTGGCCTCTTCCTGTGCTGATGTCTCCTCAGAACCAGCCGTGCTCCATAGGCGTACGAGGGGCTACGCAGGAATGCAGGCCAAGAGATGCCATGCGGTGCTAGAGCTGGTGTGCTTGGGAGACAGGAGCCACACTGGGGCCAAGGTTCTGTCAGTTCTGCAGGGGCAGGCTCAGAGGTGGTTGACGCCACGCCAGCTTAAGGCTGGAATGGTGGTTAGCGACAATGGCACGAACCTCCTCTCTGCCCTGTGACAGGGAAAACTGGCCCATGTGCCCTGTTTTGCGCATGTCCTGAATTTGGTGGTGCAGCGGTTCTTGGGCAGGTACCCGGGCTTACAGGATGTCCTGAAGCAGGCCAGGAAAGTCTGTGTGCATTTCCAGAGGCCACTGCTCGGCTGACAGACCTCCAAAGGGAATACAACCTGCCCAAGAACTGTCTAATCTGTGACATGCCCACCAGATGGAACTCTACATTGGCCATGCTGCAGCGGCTGCACACGCAGCAGAGGGCCATCAATGAGTACCTGTGCCAATATGGCAGCAGAACTGGGTCAGGGGAGCTTGTTTTTTTTCCCACACCAGTGGGCCTTGATCAGGGATGCATGCACTGTCCTGTCACCATTTTAGGAGGCCACAAGGATGGTGAGCAGTGACAGTACATGCATCAGTGAGACTGTCCCTCTTATTCACATGTTGGAGCACACGCTACGTGGAATAATGGACAAAGCCCTTGAGGCAGAACAGAGGGAGGAAGAGGACTTCCTTACCTCTCAAGGCCCCCTTTATCAAGACAGTGGTCCTGCTTGCCCACCTAGCACACAGGAAGAGGACAAGGAGGAGGAGGAGGATGATTGCATCAGCAGCATGGAGGTGGAGCCTAGCACTCAGCATCAGCAGTCTTTAAGGGATCACTTACAGTCCCAAGGAACCAATGGACTTTTACGTGGCTGGGATGAGGTGGCTGAGGATCCTGTCGTCCTCAGTGACCCAGAGGACTGTGCCCCGAATGCCTCAGCAAACCTACGCTGCATGGCCTCCCTGATCCTGCAAAGCCTGCGTAAGGATCCTTGTGTTCGTGGTATCAAGGAGAGGGATGGCAACTCTCCTTGATCCACGTTACAAGAGTAAGGTTGCAGAGCTAATCTTGCCGTCGCAGAGGGAGCAGAGGATGAAACTTCTGCGGGAGGCCTTGCAGAAGGGTCTGTGCAACGTGTTCCCAGAACCTGGGGGACTACCAAATCCTGGTCCTGGAGAATGTGTTGCAGAGGCTTCAGTGAGTCACAGAAGGAGCGGTGGAGAAGGTGGCCATCTGACCGATGTGTTCAGACAATTTTTTAGTCCAAAGCCCCAAGGTCTGACCAGTTCCAGCAACCATCGCCAGCGTCTGGTTTACTTGATGCGGGAATACCTAGGGGCAAGATCCGACTTGGACACCTTCCCCACCGAAAATCCTCTGTCTTACTGGGTCTTGAGGATGGATCACTGGCCAGAGCTATGCAATTGAACTACTGGCTTGCCCTGTATCCAGTGTTCTTTCAGAACGCACATTCAGTGCTGCTGGAGGCTTTGTGACCGATCACTGACTCCACTCCACTCCACTGACTCCGTCGATCGACTGACCTTCATCAAAATAAATCAGGCTTGGATCAACACCAGCTACCAAGCACCTGATGCAGATGTAACTGAATAATTTTTTTGAAATGTCAGATCCCTTTGAGACTGCCTATGCTGATGCTGAGTGACTGTCCTGTTATGCTGCTGATGGAATATCCTTTTCCTCCTCACTGATCTTGCTGATAGCTAGTAAGAACATTTTTGTTTCTGGGCTCCGCCACCAGTGCCTAAGGTCCAATGTTTCTGCCCCTGTTTAACAGGGGCATCTAATAAATTTTTGATGCAATACTTTGCATGTGGCTCTTTGTTGCGCTCCAATTACAGTATGACATGGTTCAGATTCTACTTAACAAACCTACAGTCATTGTCTTGTTTGCACCGCCTGTATACTGCTGTTCAAAGTATATAGGGCCAAAGGGTCTTGTCAGAGCCGATCCTCGCTATAGACTCACTATGCAAGCCGCTTAGGGCCCCGCAAAGCTGCAAAGGGCCCCCCAAATTACTAGAGGCCCCGCCTGGTGAGAAGTCATTTTCGCGCAAGTCAGAGGAGGATGGCGTGCACGTGAGGACGTGATGCGCCTCAAGGTCGGAGGGACGGAGGAACGCTGAACGCTGGGGAGCGAGGAGACGCCGCAGCCCTGGAGAGCGCGAGCTCACGGATGACCCGCGGAGAAGCGGCGGCTGGTGTGTATAACATCTGACCGGGACACCGCCGCAGCCGCAACCGGATCGTGAGCTTCAGCGAAACGGCCTGGCTGTCAACTCAGGCACCCAGGAGCACGGCACGAAGCTGGGGATAAAATCTCCCCCATCTCTACCTCCACCATCACCCGGAAGCCTCCACCTTAAACGCTGGCCCCCGTACCTCCGCAAACCCCCGCAGACAGGGGTGAACATCAGCCCATCAGCCCTACGTGCGCCAGGCTGCAGGTCGTCAAGGAAGCAGGTACCCCTCCGAGATGAGCAGGTAATATAAAAGACACAAAGTGCCGGGGAGCCTAGGTCAGCGGCAGAAGGTATGGCGATCAATCATTTACACAGAAGATACATAACGGCTGTTTCTGATAAGGACTTATCTACTTTACTATAAAATATTAGGACTATATACTTTGAAGCATATTGAGGTATATGATTTCCTCCTGTGTATAGTACGGTACGTGGTCCTAGGACCTCTTTAGTGCCAAAGTCCCGGAGGGAGAAGTCTCCTCACTGAAGCATGTTCCATACTGCAGCAAATCAGATGGAGAGTCTGTACCAAGCCGAGGGGTTTAATGGTGCCATTCAGAGCCCAATATACAATGAATCGTAGTCCCTAATTAGGGAACCATCTTGCTTTATTTTTATTTTTCCTCTTTTTGGTTCTCCCTACTTCAGCATTTTTTCGGCTACCTGTGGATTAGGAGGGTTGATAAAGTGTCTCCATTAACATAAAAGGACTCTTATAGAGCAGATAAACTTGCGATATGTAGGTCTCAATACGCTGATCCCTAGAAAGTGTTAAACAACCCTTATATCTAGAAGTGAACCACCGTATTACAGGTTGGGCAGCTGATAGACAGCCACCCTGGGGGAAGGGAGAGACAAGGAGATCCCGCCCAGGAAAAAACGGTGGGATTTTACTGAGCTATCCCCCCCAAGGGAAAACCCCCCGGGTAAAAATATATTGGCCGGAGGGGTTGGCGCATGTATTTTAAGAAAGCACTGGGGTTAAAAATCACTTGGACATTACTGTCTTAAATCAACATAACCAATCAAGAGGGGTTTGAGACTTTACCGATACAGGCTCAAGAAAAGGCTCAATGAGAGTATTGAGAAACCTACTCCACCACCTATAAAATCCATCACCCGACTAGGTACCTCAAAAAAAAATTTGTGCGACTTTGAAGCTGAAGTGAAGGGACGACAACAGGCTGCCAAACTGGGGAAAAGAATCAGAAAAGTGAAGGATACTATGCCCAGGATGTCAAGTAGATCAACAAAAGGAGGAACCCCAAAAATACATGTGGGACCCGTGGTTACAAGCTCAATCAAATCATATATGTCCAGAGGAGATAGCCCAAAAAACTTAGGCTCACCAAAGTCACAACCAGCCAAAACAGACAAGAAGATAGATGATAAAAAATCCCAGAGTCCAACTCAAGGAGGAATACTAGAGAACGCTAGAGAGGAAGGGATTAGTGGGACGGAGGCCGTACCAGATAGAATGGAGGAACAGAGACACGAAGAAGGAATTCCTACCAAAGGAGATATGGAAAGGATGTTGATGCGACTTGAAGATGCGATTAAGGGAGAAATACAAAATTTAAGAACGGACTTTGGCCATCTTCTCACCCGAGTGGAGGCAATAGAAGAACAATCGGAGAAACAAGATCAGGAGTTAAACTCTCTAAAAGAACAAATGGAACAGCTGCAGTTACAACAGAGGAACATACTCTATAAACTGGAAGACCTAGAAAACAGATTAAGGAGACAAAATCTGAGAATTAGAGCAGTCCCAGAAGAAGAGGGGGAAGATCTGAAGAAAACAATATGGACAATATCGAACCCAATATTGGGGAGAACACCGGAAGACCCAATTAGGTTAGAGAGAGCCCATCGGGTAGGGAGATTTAAAAGAACGGACAGAAAACGGCCTAGAGATATCATAGTGAGGTTTCTTTCCTTTGAAGAGAAAGATGAAATTTGGAAGAAACTGAGAGGTCATTCCCCCCTCATGTATCCACCTTACAGATCTTCGCGGACCTGGCTTCAGAGACCCTAGCTAGGCGACGACTATTAAAGCCCTTATTGGTACAACTAACAGCCAAGAAAATTAGGTACAACTGGAGGTTCCCGGCATGTTTAGTAGGAATAAAAGAGGGGAAATCAGCAACACTACGATTCCCGGAGGACTTAAAAGAATTCTGCAATAGGTTGGATCTTCAGATCCCAGACCTGCCTGGATGGGCCTAACGGGGGGGGGGAGATGGCTGAGGGGAGATCCAGAGAGGAAAGTGAGGAGAAACGATTCAATTAGGTATCCCCGCTATTCCCAGAGAAGTATTTAGTTTTTTTCCCCTACTTCTTTTTTTAGGATGGGGGAGCTGTAAAATAGGTCCCACCTTGGGGAAATTGAACCAAGGGTTGACCATTGGTTCAAAGGCCTATAGTTGGCCAAAGGGGGGGAGGGGGGATAGGGGAGGGGGGGATGAGAGGCGGAGGGGGGGAGGGGAGGGGGGTGGGGAACGGGGGAGGAGTGGGAGGGGGAACGGGGGAGGAGAGGGAGGGCAATGGGAGGGAAAGGGGGGGACCCACCTCACCTAAATTGGAAAAAGAAATATGGAGGAGGTTAAACCCGGAATTGAAGCTAAAGGGGCAAATTGAGATAGGATGCCGATAATAAAATGTGTATCATATAACGTAAAAGGCCTAAATAGCCCTGCTAAGAGACATAGGGTACTGAAAGAATTAAAAAGAATTAAAGCTGACATAGCGTTCATACAAGAAACACACCTCACCTTAGAATCCAATATTAGGTTGTACTCGACAGATTTACCTATATGGTTTTACGGAGATACTGTATCAAAACGTGCGAGGGGCGTAGCTATTGGGATAGCCAAGGGGGTAAGATTTCAGTTAATTGAAAGACTAACTGATCCTGAGGGGAGATTTCTCTTCTTAAAAGGGAAATTAGAAGGGATGGAATGCACCTTAGCAAACATCTACTCCCCAACATACAACAGATAAAATACCTAATAGAAACCCTGGGAAAGTTGAGAGAATTCAAAAAAGGTAAGATCATCTTAGGTGGGGATTTAAATCTTTGCATAGATCCTACGGTAGATAAGACTAACAGGACGGGTGGGACAAATAGCTCTCAGCTAATAAAGCTAAAGAACAGCCTACACAGAAGCCAACTAGTAGATGCATGGAGAGTTCTAAACCCAGGGACACGAGACTACACCTTTTACTCCCCAGTATACAGATGCTATTCCCGCATTGATTATTTCCTGGTCGATCACTGCCTATTGGAAAATTTGATTAAGGCAAAGATAGAACCTATGACTATATCGGACCATGCCCCAAAATGTATCTGCTTAAATATTGTCGGAAATCAGAAACCACCCCAAATATGGAGACTTATTGAGGAACTAGTAGTAGACAATACAAGTTTAACTAGAATTAAAAAGGAGCTAGAGGAATACTTTAAAATAAATGATACAAACGATATATCAAAAGTTACGTTATGGGATGCCCACAAGGCCCTGATTAGAGGTATTTTTATATCAGAAGGTGCGAGGGAAAAAAAAGAGAAAAGTCTCCTAAAAAATAAACTGATTTCTGAGATATTTAAATTAGAACAAAAACATAAAAGAGATGAAAAGCAACAAGAAATTTACCTGGAATTAGTTAATAAACTGAAAACACTCTTATTCCAAGAAACAAAAAGAGAATTTCAGATAATTGCTAAAGAAAGATACATGGGGGGGCAATAAAATTAGCAAACACTTGGCTAGAATGGTACAGAAAAAAAAAGTCAGGAACTACATTAATAAAATTAAAAACAAGCAAGGTGAAGTGGTATATACAACAAAAGATATAGCTGAAACCTTCCGGGCCTACTATGAGGACCTTTATGCAGTGAAACAGAAAAAATGGGAAAAAGGGGGGAAAAAAAAACAAGACTCTAGATTTTCTACAAGAAGCAGGCCTACCTACAGTCAACCCAACAGATGCGGTAGTAATGGATAGACCATTCACTGAAAATGAAATTCAAACAGCTTTAACAAATACAGCATCAGGGAAGAGCCCAGGCCCAGATGGTCTCACCTCATTATATTATAAAAAATGTAAAGAGATATTAGTACCACGATTATGCCAATATTTTAATGGCATAGGAGAGGATTGTACCCTAAGCAGAGAAGCCGCTGAGGCAACTATCACCCTAATTCCAAAGGAGGGTAAAGACGCTAAGGTGTGTTCGAGCTATCGGCCAAAATCTCTGCTGAACACAGACTTAAAATTGTTTGCAAAGGTATTGGCCGAGAGAGTCAAACCAGAGATGGCGAAGCTGATCCACCCCGACCAGACAGGATTCATTCAGGGAAGAGAAGGGAGAGATAATGGGGTAAGGGCTCTTCTCCTGCTTCATAAAATGAAGGGAAGTGGGAACCCCGGTCTACTCCTGTCGATCGACGCTGAAAAAGCGTTCGACAGGGTAGACTGGGGACTCATGTTACAAACCCTGGAAACTCTGGGTTTCGGGAAGAGGATGTTGGAATGGATTGGAGCCCTATACCAAGCCCCAACTGCAAGGATAAAAATCAATGGGGACCTGTCTGGCCCTTTTACAATGAGGAACGGTACTAGACAGGGGTGCCCCCTTTCACCGCTTTTGTTCGTCCTATCGATGGAACCCCTATTATCAAAAATACGGAATTGTCAGAAAATAGAAGGAATTATGATAGGTGAAGACGAGCATAAACTATCGGCATTTGCGGATGATGTACTTTTCTATATAACTAATCCTAAAACCTCAATCCCAAATATATTAAAAGTATGTGGACAATATGGGGAGATCTTTAATTTTAAATTCAACATCAACAAAACTGAAATACTCAATGTAAATGTACCCAAAAAAGATGTACAAATATTAAAATCGGAATATAAATTTCCTTGGGTGAAAGAACTTAAATACCTCGTCATCTACTTAGCGAATACAAGGAAAAAAATCTATGAAACTAATTATATTCCTTTGTTAGAGGAAATTAAGAAGGAAATTTCCAGAATAAAAAACAGACCAATCTCATGGTTAGGACGAATAAACGTATGTAAAATGGCACTGGTGCCTAAGATTTTATACAAGATGCAGATGATTCCCATTAAACTCCCAAAACAAGTGTTCCGAATTCTGAAAAATTTGATTATGAACTATATATGGGGAAATAAAAAACATAGGATTTCATTTCAGACTTTAAAACAAACAAAAAATAAGGGAGGACTGGCCGCCCCAGATATCAAAAAATATTATGACGCAATAATTTTGTCGAGAGTAGTGGAATGGGCTAGATCAAACAAAGAAAAAAGATGGGTCAGTGTAGAGAATGCACTAATAAAGGTGAGATTGGATAAAGTAATATGGAAACCCCCACATTTTAGGGCTTTAGACATTGACACACACGAAATAACAAAAAATGCATTTAAAATATGGGATACAACACAAAAAAAAATGGGCATGAATTTTAATTCACCACTCATTTCACTAAAGGATAATGATTATTTTCCACCAGGGAGAGTAGAGGTGGCGGGAAATTGGATTAAAAAAGACACGGCCCAGCTAAAAGATATAATGCACCAAGGCCACTTATTAACATTAGAGCAGGGCTCAAAATTTCAAGTCCTGAGCTACTAGCCAGGCCTCAGGAGTTACTCGCCACCAGTTGCCCCACCTAATTCATACACTGCCCTGCTCCTAATTGCACCCGTAAACACGCCCTCGTAGATTATCTCATGGAATGACACTGTTAAATGTTTTATGCAGAATCAAGTTACAAAATTAAATATTACCAACAACAACTTTAACAAAATGGGACAGGGCACTGGGGGCAGACCAGAGGGACAGGGTACTGGGGGCAGACCAGAGGGACAGGGCACTAGAACTGGGTCTCTTACCCATTCTCTTGCTGTCTCCTCTGCAACTCCCATCCATCCTCTCTCCCCCTCTTATTCATCTCATCATCAAGGAGCCTGTGTGTGCGGCTCCACGTTTGCATGTTCCCACTTTCCCCTTTTATTCAGGCTGGCAGTGAGGAGAGGAGCTGCAGCACAGCGGGAGGGAGTACAATCCAGCGCTGAGAACCACACAACTGCACAGCCATTGACACAAAAGCACAGCACACATTAAGACCAGTCTGTTCACAGTGCTCAGGCTGAACTGTTACATAGAGCACAAGGAGAAGAAAACTGCACAAACTGGAAGGCTGCCACTCTCATGTCAGGGCAACTTCAGTGAGCGCTGCACCGGAGTGGTAATTTTCGCAATCCTCCACCTCACTCATTACTTTCTGCTCTCCAGCTACATTGGTCGGGGAGGGGGGCAGGCTCAGAGAGGTCATACTGTTAGGTCCCATGGCTTAAAGCGGAAGTAAACCCATCGATTTAACAGTTTCAAAAAGCAGTTAAATTCCGGCATGCCGGGATTGCCAACTGTCACATTGGTTGTGCTCTCAACCAAACTGTCAAACCATCCAATGGCTGGTGTCATAACTGATCACATGTGCAGCACCATGGCAGTTGAAAATTAAACATAGGCCAAGATGGCAGCTTCCTTGGCTGAAAATGATAGAAGGGTTTACTTCCACTTTAATGAATATTGTAAGGAGAGCACCTGTGTACTGCTCTGCCTGTGCGCGGCTCACCAGACTACTTTTCCTGAGCATGCACCTTTCCTCTTCGGCTGTTAATCTCATCGGGACTCTAAGTGTAGGCATAGATTGGAGGGAGATTGGTCATGCAGCCCTGTCATCACTCGCCCCCAGCTGAAATCCACTCGCCAAATGCTAGTAGGCGAGTGGAAATTTTGAGGGCTGATTAGAGGAACTTATTAAAAAAAAAAAAATCAGGGCACTAAATAACTGGAGGTACCAACAGCTAAAGCACTTTATCCAAAAAATACCCCAACCTATACGAACAGGGGATCAGTTATCGGACATAGAAAAACTATGTACTATAGAAAGTACCAAAGGAACTATATCAAAGATATATAAGATCCTATTACAGCTAGATGAGCCAGAGGTACCTCCATTTATTACCAATTTGGAGAGGGAGTTAGGGACACACCGAGATAAGACAACAATAGAGAGAATACTAAAACTGACCCACACCTCGGCAGTTGATAGCCGGACGGCTGAAATGAATTTCAAATGTTTATCAGGCTGGTATATAACACCAGTAAAGT
Organism: Rana kukunoris; assembly: GCA_029574335.1. Taxonomy (NCBI): domain Eukaryota; kingdom Metazoa; phylum Chordata; class Amphibia; order Anura; family Ranidae; genus Rana; species Rana kukunoris. The sequence continues at coordinate 273,223,172 of CM056059.1, read as the reverse complement.
TTAGCAAATTTAGGAATGGACAGTCAGCTGACTGTTGGAGGGGTTGTAATTCCCGGGGGGAACAATGGCCCACCTATGGTGGGAATGTCCTAAGGTTAAAATATATTGGGAGAACATATTGAGGTTGGTCGAGGACATCACAAAAATAAAAATAAAAAGAGATCCATGGACGGTCCTTTTCCATGGGGGAGATGGAGGGATAAAGAAATATAAAGAATCCTTGGTCCCCCATCTATTGAACGCTGCTAAGAGGCTGATACCCAGGAAGTGGAAGGAAACAGAATGCCCCATGGTGTGGGAATGGATAGATTCCGTTGAAGAAACATACATGATGGAAGATTTCAGAGATAGCCTAGAAGATTTTAGTGGTAACAAAAAATGGGAAAATTGGAAAAGTTTTAAAAGATCATGGAGTTATGTAGAGAACTTACGAGCAGATGTCTAATAGGGCTTATATAATTTAATAAAAATAAAAAAATCCTCAATAAGGGAAAGAGAGTAAAGTCAAAAAGGTGAGGTGGGAAGGGGAGGGGGGGTGAGGATGGATGGGGAGGAAAGGAAGCAGTTTCGTGTTTTTCTTAAAGGAAAAAAGATAAGTGTTTTACTGCTTTTATATAAAATAAAAAAAAGAGTAATTTTGAAAATAAATAAGAAAAATTATCATGATAAAGCTCCACAGATGATGCAAATCTGAAACAGAGACGATTACAAGCACCACTCCGTGAGCTGGTCTCTCGTATGCGGTTTAAGCTGAATGTGGAAGAAAAAAAAAAGATGAAACAAAAGAAAAAAAAAAAGAAGTAATTTTCGCCCCCTCACCCCACTTCTAAACTCGCTGGCTGAGTTATTTCCAGCAGAACACCCCCTCCCCCCGCTTCTCAACTTTCTTTAATGTGACATGTCACTGTCGTCAGCACCCCCCGCTTCTCATTTTTAATGTGCCATGTCATTTTGCTTAGGGCCCCAGGGAGGTCAGGATTGGCACTGGGTCTTGTAATGACCTAGGGGGAGTGGTGGTGGGGAAACTCATGCTATTTTTTTCAATGATGGGTATCCATATTGCAGGGACCAAACATTACATTAAAGCTGCAAGCAGTATTACATTTATTTTTTCTTATAGTAATCTCATGTTGTGCAGGGACATTTCTAAACACGTGCCACTATTATAGACACCCAGCAGGTACGATATTTAAAGGAATTTTTCTTTTTTTTTTGTTCACTTTAACCACTTAAGGACTGGACCAATATGCTGCTAAATGACCCAAGGGGTTTTTACAATTCTGCACTGCGTCGCTTTAACAGACAATTGCGCGGTCGTGCGACGTGGCTCCCAAACAAAATTTGCGTCCTTTTCTTCCCACAAATAGAACTTTCTTTTGGTGGTATTTGATCGCCTCTGCGATTTTTATTTTTTGCGCTATATACAAAAATAGAGCGACATTTTTGAAAAAAATTACTTTTTGTTATAAGAAAAATCAAATAAACTAAATTTTAGTCAAACATTTAGGCCAAAATTTATTTAGCCACATGTCTTTAGTAAAAAAAAATTGCAATAAAAAAAAATAGCTACCTAGCGGGGACAGTGACACTAATACCGCGATCAGAAAAATGATCGCTTAGTGACACTGGCAATAGGGAGTGAAAGGGTTAACTAGGGCGGTGATCAAGGGGTTAAAACTTTATTAGGGGGGGGTACGGGGCTACCCTGGACCTAACACTAACTGCCTGTCACACTGCCTGTCACACTGACACTAAATTCAGTGATCAGTACATATATGATCACTGCATTCAGTGACACGGTGACAGAGGGGTGGGTGATCGGGGGGGTTAATGTGCCTATGTGTAGTGTTTGTCAGTGTAGTGTTGTGCAGACTTACTGTGCGATGTAATCTCTCCTCAGCAATGGTTGAAAATACCGCTGAGAGGAGAGATTACATCACTTCCCCCTTCCTGTGTTTACACAGGAGGAGGAAGTGACACACAGGGGGAGCGCGCGGATTGGCTGGGGGTGATCCAGAGGGGGCGGACAAAAACGAACAGCTGCCCCCTCATCCCGGATCGCTCCTGAAACCATGGGAACCGCCGCTTGTACCGGGGGGGTCCCGATCGGACCCCCGGCCCACGTCTAGGCAGGGACGTACAGGTACGCCAATGTGCCTGTACGTGCCATTCTGCTGACGTAAATGTACATTAAAATCGCTGCTCCAGAAAAAACAACCATTTTTAAAACCTTTTTTTCCATTGATACATGTTCCCTGGGGCAAGATCCAGGTTCTCAAAGATGTTTTCCAACAATAACTTGAATATTGGTCTTTAAAATTATCGTTTTTGATTTCGAACGTTCGAGTCCCATAGACTTCAATGGGGTTCTAAATGTTTGCGCGAACGGTCGGTCTGTTTGACGGTTCTGGTGCGAACCAAACTCGGGGGTGTTCGGCTCATCCCTACTCATTAGCAAAGTCCTCACACATTGTTTGAAGTTAAAACAAAGTACTATTTACATGTTTACAGTTTGAAGCTAATTCACCCCCACTGCTAGAGAAGTGTCATTTTCATTCAAAAACAGATCTGGACCTTTCAACTGTTCTAATAATGTGTAATATTCTATTTTCATCTTATCATACTCAATTTTCAGGTGGTCATATTTCTGTTTTAACTGAGGAAATGGTATCCAGGTCCTTTTCTTATTATGATTTTGGTCAGCTCTGTTTTTCATATTAATATCACCTATGTTTGACCCGGTGTTCCCCCTCTTGTTGTTATCATTAGATATTATCTTCTGATATTTCTGTTCAGTGTTTGTCCTAAACAATGTGGCTACATCAATTCTGACAGCTTGCTCATTTGACCTTCTCCATAAATGATCTGCCCTCAACAATACGTCTTTTAAATCATGAGGATTCGGGGTAACTAATAAAATATTTTGTTTGATATCTTCATGCAAAGCATCTAGAAACATACTGATATGTATCGAGCCTCCACCTTAAAATGAAAGATTATTACCAACCAATAATTCCATAATAGTAGATATCCTGTGTGACAATTCATAGGGAGATGTGCGTAAGTCGTACGTCCGGCCTAAAGTTAGTCCATCAAAAAGCTGGTTTATCTCAGCAGCAGACGTGCACACGTCAGCTGGAGAGCAGCTACAGCAGCACCATTACGGACGAGCTAAGCAACCCCACTTGCAGGACAACACATCTGTCTGCCAACATGCCAGGGGCAGCCATGGTCATAGCACTACTAATGTGTCCACAGGAGCGTAGGAGTGCACGGGAGAGGATATACCGAACGCGCATTAACATCTTTGGCATGGGGGATTCGAAGGTGTATCGCATCTTCAGATTCGGCCCTGATACCATCCTGGAATTAGCCACAGCCCTGCATGATGACATCACCAGCAAGACACACCGCTCACAAGCAGTGGAGCCACTAGTCAAGGTACTGGCAACACTGCATTTCCTCGCCAGTGGATCTTTTTAGCGTACAGGTGGAGTAGTGGCTGGGATGTCACCAGGTTGTCCCCGCAATCCTCACACGCATGTCCCACTACATCATCAGACCCACCCATGAGCATCTGCGGCAGAAGGCAATGCAGGATTTCTACAGAATTGCCGGATTCCCACTCACCGTGGGGGCCATTGATTGCACCCATGTGGCACTACAGCCCCCCCAAGATGACTTGTTTCCTGGCTTGGCTGGTCTGGCGAACCTGGGCACCATGGAGGAAGACGTCATACCTCTCTATGGCAGACATGAGAACAGCCTTCTCCTCTGGAGAGAAATTCCTCTTCCTCCTGCCCTTCACTGAATCCACAGCAGCCATCACACAGCAAAAAGTACCTTGCTTCAGGGGGGGAAAAAAAGCAGGATGTACTTTTGCGCAGGACGGGCACATGTCTGGGCGTATTTATGCGCTCGGCGTAAGCCGCGGGCCGGCGTATCCCAGGAAGTTGCGCCGGCGTAGTTGTGAGCATGCGCACAGGGGAGCGATCATACGTCCACGTCACTGAGCATGCTCCGTTGATGATACGCCGGGCGTAAGCAACTACTCCACGCTCAGACCATCATTAGCATAAGGTTACACTCACTTACAGTTACGCCGGCTTACGCCTTCAAATTTACATTATGTCAGCGGAACGTTGAAAGCAAGTGCTTTGTGAATACTTTGCTTGCCTCTCTGTTGCACGTCGGCGTAGCGCATTTGAGCTGCGCTACGCCGGCATAAATATGCGCCGATCTACGTGAATCTGGGCTATAATTCACTGATATGTCCCTTGTCCTCAGATGCTGAATACAGATCTGTTTAATTCTCAGCCAAAGACTATTTCCTATAGAATGTTGCAAAACTCTTTCTAAGTCAGATGGGTTGAGATTGTACATATCTCTGACATTTTGCAAGTCACAAAACTATTTAAAAAATCTGTTTAAATCATGGCAGGGAACCATTCCTATTTCTTTAAGAATTGCATCTAGTTCTTTTGTTTTCAAATGCTTCATTACAAGCTGAACTTCACCTGTATTATTATTATTGTTATAAACTGTGCTGGTCACAGTAGGTGCGGCTGGTAATGAATTATCAGATTTAATATGAGGTTCTGTTTTATTTGATAGAAAGTTTGTGTTTGTATTTTGCTGCAGATTGCTGAATCCAAGATTTGATGCACATCTGCATTCCTGAGATCTCTTCTCTAATTCCATAATTCTTAATTTTAATCTCTCATTTTCCTCTGATAATTCATCACAACGTTTAGATTTCTCAAGCAAAGCTCCCCCAATGGTAACTGCATGCATTTTTAAATTTACTGTCTCAGTTTGTGAATGGTTTTGTAACCTCTGACAAACTTTATGGCTATTATCAACTGCATTCTGTAACTGCGCAATTTCCTCAACCTTATTATTCAAAGAACTTTCCATTGTTAAACAGCAAGATAACAAGCCCTGGACAATGAGTGTGTGAGTGAGTGAAGAACTTATATAGCGAACTTATATAGCGCAGCACATGCGAACTAAATCGCCTCTGGGCGACCTTTTATTTTATTTTCTGAAAAAACACTTTTCTCTAAAAATTCCTTTATCATAGTCCACGTCTGCTTACATTTTTCTGGAATTTTATAAGGACCGCCATAACACTTAATACATTTTAATACCCATCTGTTAACTTTATCAGAACTGACACTAGCTTCATACTGATTAAGCATTTTGACTATTTTACTAACAATTAAAAAAAGGAAACATTTTACTCACCGCATTTGAGGCTCCACCTTGCCAGTTCCAGTCTTCTGGTACACGACAGTCTTTTCTGTCTTCAGTTTCCAGTCTCCAGAGAATAATTTTGGGGTTCCAAATTTGTTTAATTTTGTATATCAGACTCTCTTATGTCACAACCAGACATTAGAGTCACAGCACAGGTCTTTTTCTGGAAATGCGCTTCTGGTCGCTTGAACAGCACCAATGTAGTGAAGTCAAATCCAACACAGAACCATAAGATCCAATGTACTATAAATTACGTTGTTCCGCAACAACACACAGGCTCTCCAGAGAAGGCAATTTTTTGGACTTCCAATACAGAATAAAGTCCAGACGATACAAATCCAACAGAGTAATTCAGAATCCCATATTTTCCTAGACCAATTCTAGACCTGTGCCATATTGCATACAGAGTGACAAGACTGACCTCCCAGATTATATTCCCTATTCACTGAATAGCTGAGTAATTTGATTGGCCGTCTCTGATATTGGTCTCACACTGGAAGGGGGGGTCAACCAAATGTTCCCATTAAATGAATACCCCCTCAAGTCTAATTACCATCGTGGGAGCTGTGGTGGCTCAACGTGATTGGCATTGCGCTGACAAGCCGTTCACCTCTGCAGCCAAGGGTTCGGATCCCCGTCTCGGCTACATGTGAATTGAGTTTGGTGGTCTCAGCCCGGCTCCCGGTGGGTGTGCTATGCAAGGTACGCCTGTGCTTAGTATGCCCACCCCCCCCCAAAAAAACACCACACTTGCACGCACACGAAATTGGTTTAACACACACGCACTTTGGCCATGAGGTCTCCTAAAATAAAGAGAGGCGAAGGACCTACGGGGCTGGCTGGGTGGGCAAGACTCCCTCAAAGGGGGAATCCCTCTGCCCCGTTGGGGTCCCGTTGGGCCCCAGTCGGGCTCCCAAGTGGAGCAGGTAGGGCGGGGTGAGTGGGAGGCCCCCCCTCACACCCGCCATTGCCACCGGGGGCATGGAGAAGGATGGCGATTGCCTCCGGGGGGAGGGTCTGCCTACTCCCAACTCCTGCAGTCCGGCTCCTCTCTATCGAGTTCACGCACAAAATACACTTTAGGAAAAAAAAAAGTCTAATTACCATCAATAAATACATCCTTACATGTGCAAACAATGTACTCTTTGAGGTTAACAGGCCATACCTTACACACCTAGGTAGTCTTGCATAAGATTAACACATCCAAGGGTCTTCAGCTGTCCCATTGATCTGTGTTTGGCCACTAACCCTTTTGGTCAGCAAACACCCTTTGATGTGTAACCTTGAATGCAACATATAAATTCAATGCCATACATATAACACAATATTTTAAATACCTATACATATATATTAATATTACAACAAACCTGATAGGAGGTAATGGTATAAAAACCTGGCAAGTTCAAAATACTTTGCCTTGGCTTCGTCTTGTGCCCTGATTTGAACTTTGAGCCTGAATCTGTTGCCTGAACCAGTTATCTGATCCTGATTCCAATCCTGATTCCAAACCTATTTGTACCTGTTCCTGTCAGTCCTGTATCCCTGGATCCCTGCCCTGCTATCTGATCCCTTCCACCCTCTCCATGTCCATTGCTCCTTGTCCCCCATTTTGCTGATCTCCCGTTATGACCCTGGCTTAGCTAGACTACAATTCCAGTATTCCCTTTTGGCTATATTTATTCGTCTGAGTGTTGTTATTTTGGGGTCTTGTTTAATATTGGTTTGTTGTGCACTGTGTATTATTGGAGGTGGTTGCGTTACATATTCACATTTCATTAATAAATTATTACTTTCTTCACCTATATACGTCTGGTTCACTTGTGCAGTCCACACAGTTTTGATCGCATTTGATCCATGACACCGGGTCTTTCACAGATACAAGTCAGGGATCAGGTTTCAGGTACAAAAATGCTGTAGAGCAGACAGTGGGGAAAATAGCCCACCTGGCACCAACAGAGATGCACCAGAGAGTCTGAGGCACCTATTACTGGCAGGATCTTTATGACATGGCAGACCTTTTAAAAGACTGTACCAGACTCTTAGTGTGGATCTTTGGGTCCATACCCCTTCCATTTAATCAGGAACTGGTTCTGGTTCTGTAATCCAGGATAACCTCTACTTCAAATTCCTCCTCCCCGTCAACAACAATGACAGGGTTAGGGGAAACAGAACTTCAACTTTGAAAGTGATTGGAAATAGAAGGTTTCAACAGCGACACACGGAACACTGGGTGGATCTTTAGTGAGTCTGGGAGCTCCAGTTCATAAGCCACTTCGTTGATCTTCCTTCTGACCGGGAATTGTCCTAAGAACTTGGGGCCCAGCTTCCTTGAGGGACATGCCATCCTCAAGTTCACTGTGGATAGCCACACTAGGTCCCCGTGTACCAGTGCTAATTCACCTTTTCTCTTCCTATCAAACGTTATCTTGTTGTGCTCCTGAGTCCTGGTCATGGTCTCCTGTAAAAATTGGTTATTGGAAGAGAAGAGGTTTATTTTCTCCTGAACTGCTGGCACCATACATTCGGTAAAGGATTTCAGATGAAAACGAAGGGGGAAATCCATAGTTGGCAAAAAATGGGGTCTGCTTGGTGGCGGAGTGAATTGAATTATTGTAGGCGAATTCAGTCATTGGGAGCAGGGAAATCCAGTCATTTTGAGCAAAAGAGAAGAAACAGTGTAGATACTGCTCGAGGGTTTGGTTAGTCCTCTCAGTTTGTCCATTGGTCTGGGAGTGATAAGCAGAAGAAAATGATAATTCAATATCCAGAGTCTTGCAGAGGGACCTCCAGAATCAGGATGTAAACTGTACCCCCCCATCTGAGACTATGTTGGCTGGTACCCCATGGAGTCTGATGATTTCCTTAATGAATACCTCTGCTGTTTTAGGGGCAGAGAGAGTGCCTTACATTGGAACAAAGTGTGCCATCTTTGATAGACGATCAACTACAACGAAGATAGTGGTATGATTCTCTGATGGGGGTAGCTCAACAATAAAGTCTATGGATAACATCCTCCATGTACTGTCTGGAACAGGCAAAGGTTTAAGTAGCCCTCAGGCCTTGGTTACATAGTTAGGTTGAAAAAAGACACAAGTCCATCCAGTTCAACCATAAAAAAAATAAACAAACAAAATAAAACACAGTACAATCCCATAAACCCAACTCCATACCCACAGTTGATCCAGAGGAAGGCAAAAAAAACAGCGGAGCATGATCCAATTCGCTACAAGAGGGGAAAAATTCCTTCCTGATCCCCCGAGAGGCAATCGGATTTACCCCGGATCAACTTTACCTATAAATCTTAGTACTCAGTTATATTACGTGCATTTAGAAAATAATCCAGGCCCTTCCTAAAGCAATCTACTGAGCCGGGCCAGAACCACCTCTTGAGGGAGTCTGTTCCACATTTTCACAGCTCTTACTGTGAAGAAGCCTTTCCGTATTTGGAGGTGAAATCTCTTTTCCTCTAGACGTAAAGAGTGCCCCCTTGTCCTCAGTGTTGACCTTAAAGTGAATAACTCAACACCAAGTTCACTATATGGACCTCTTATATATTTGTACATGTTGATCATATTCCCCCTTATTCTCCTCTTCTCAAGAGTGAATAAATTCAGTTCCTCTAATCTTTCCTCATAGCTGAGCTCCTCCATGCCTCTTATCAGTTTGGTTGCCCCTCTCTGCACTTTCTCCAGTTCTCCGATATCCTTTTTGAGAACTGGTGCCCAAAACTGGACTGCATATTCCAGATGAGGTCTTACTAATGATTTGTACAGGGGCAAAATGATATCTCTCTCTCTGGAGTCCATACCTCTCTTAATACAAGAAAGGACTTTGCTCGCTTTGGAAACCGCAGCTTGGCATTGCATGCCGTTATTGAGCTTACTAAACCCCCAGATCCTTCTCCACTACAGATCCCCCCAGTTGAACTCCCCCTAGCATGTATGATGCATGCATATTCTTAGCCCCTAAGTGCATAACTTTACATTTATCAACATTAAACCTCATCTGCCACATAGTCCCCCAATTAGACAAAGCATTGAGGTCGGCTTGTAAATTGGAGACATCCTGCAAGGATGTTATTCCACTGCATAGCTTGGTGTCATCTGCAAAGACAAAAATGTTACTTTTGATCTCAGACCCAATATCATTTATAAATATATTGAAAAGAAAGGGACCCAACACCGAACCTTGGGGTACACCACTGATAACCTTGGACCATTCAGAGTATGAATCATTAACCACAACTCTCTGAATTCTGTCTTTCAGCCAGTTATCTATCCATTTACAAACTGATATATCCAATCCTGTAGACCTTACCTTACACATGAGCCGGGTGTGGGGAACTGTATTGAACGCTTTTGCAAAATCCAAGTATACCACGTCCACAGCCACGCCTCTGTCCAGGGTTTTACTTACCTCTTCATAAAAGGAAATCAGGTTTGTCTGACAACTTCTGTCTTTCATGAATCAATGCTGTCTGCTGCTTAAATAGTTTGTTTCCAGCAAGAACTCATCCATGTGGTCTTTTAATAAACATTCCAGTATCTTCCCAACTATAGAAGTTTAACTAACAGGTCTATAGTTACTTGGTAAAGACTTTGGGCCAGATTCAGGTACACGTACATTTGCGAAGCGTATACGAGATACGCTACGCAGCCGTATTTTACCAGGCTGTCTAACGAGATCTGGTAGATTTTTGCCCGTACGATACGGCGGCGTAGTCTATTTCTCACCGCGTAATCGAAATACGCGATTAGGGGGCGTGAAGCATTTAAATTAGGCACGTCCCCGTGGCAATCGAACTGCGCATGCTCCGTTCAGAAATTTCCCGCCGTGCATTGTGCGAAATAACGTCGATACGTCATTCGTTGTTTGAGTAGCGTCGTTTACGGACATTCCTATTCCCGGACGTTTTACGTCAAAAATAAAAAAAGACGTCGGAAAACGTTGATATTCGACGTGGGAACGACGGCCATACTTAACATGGGCTGTCTAATATTAGACCAGCAAAAAGCTGGTATAGTATTACGCAGCAAAAAGATGACTAAAGATGCCGTAAGAGATTGCGATAGACGTTCGTAATTTCGTGGATAGTTGGCAAAAGCTCATTTGCATACCCCGACGCGGAAAACGACGGGAACTCCACCCAGCGGCCGCAATTTTATTGCAGCGTAGATCCGAAGGCGTACGAAAACGTAAGCCAGTCGGATTGAAGCGCAAAGCCGTCTTTTCATGGTTTGAAGATTCAAACTAGTGAAAAAACGTGCGTAATTAGAAAGTACTCCAGTCTAACACCAGTTAGACAGGAGTTACGGCTCTCTGAATCTGGCCCTTTGTTCCCTTTTTAAATATAGGCACCACATTGGCTCTACGCCAATCCAGTGGTACTATTCCTGTCATTAATGAGTCCCTAAATATTAGATACAGTGGCTTTGAAATTTCAGAGCTCAATTCTTTTAGGATCCGTGGGTGGATGCCATCTGGTCCAGGTGCTTTATCCACCTTTGTTCTGTCTAAATATTTCTGGACCGTATCACTTTTGAGCCATTGTGGATTTGGGGCACTCCCACCCCCATTATGGACATGATCTCCCCCATGCTCCATTGTATACACAGAGCTGAAAAAAGCATTTAATACATTTGTCTTCTCTTTGTCCTCAGTCACCCACTCTAGATTATTTAGTAAAGGGCCTACATGCTCAGACTTGACCTTTTTACTATTAATATATTTAAAGAATTTTTTGGGGTTTGTCCTACTATCTTTTGCAATCTGTCGTTCATTTTGAATTTTTGCATCCTTCTATGGTTCTATGAGTCTTGTTCCTAATGCAATTTGTACAGGACTATATCAATCTTTTACAGTCCTCACGTACCTGAGGCCACCAAAAGGTACGCTGTACCAGGTTGTGGTTTTGGTTATGCCAAAATGCCTGGCTAGTGCATGGTCGTGACAAAGTTCTAAAATGTATACTTGTAGGCTTTCGGGTATGTAGATTTTATCCTCGTGCCAAAGTAAGCCATCTCTAGCCTGCTTCAGAAGGAGGTGTTTGCCCTGCGGAAGCCTGTTTGATTCTGGAAAGCAGGTTTTCCTAAAGCAGAAGAAAATTTCCAGGAGCGAGGATGGTATTGGGGGAGAGATCTCTTTGGATTTGTGGAACATTCGAGACAGAGCGTCAGGTTTAACGTTTTTGGAGCCTGGGTGATGTGTAACATGAAAAGAAAATCTGGAGAAAAAGAGTGCCCACCTGGCTTATTGTGGCTTTAACCTTTTGCTGATCTCATATATTCCAGGTTCTTGTGGTCGGTAAATATCAGAATTTGATGGGCAGCTCCTTCCAGCAGGTAACGCCACTCTTCCAGTGCAGATTTGATTGCCAACAACTCCCGATCTCCCACATCGTAGTTCTTCTCTGCTGCCGATAATTTGCAAGAGCAGAAGGCTACTGAGTGGAGTAGGGCCTTAGTTCCCTGTTTTTGGAACAGTATTGCTCTTACAACAATTTCGGATGTGTCCACCTCAAGTACAAATGGCAGGGCAGAATCTGAATGTTTCAAAACAGAGGCAGAAGTAAATAGTTCCTTCCCTTGAGGGTCTCGAAGGCCTTTTGGGCCTCAGGGGACCAATGAAAATGGGTTCCCTGTTTGGTTAACTGGGTGATTGGTGCAATAATGGCCGAGAACCCTCTAATGAATTTACGGTAGAAGTTGGCGAATCCAACAAAACTTTGGATTCCTTTCTAGTCTGCTGGGTCCTGAATTTCAGCAATCTTCTGGGGGTACATCTTGATGCCCTCACTGAAAATAATTAACCCCAAGAAAGGTATACTTCCCTGCTCGAATTCACACTTTTCGGCTTTCAAATACAAACCATGTTGTCGCAGCCAGGCCAGCACACTTTTGACATGCCTATAGTGAGATTCAAGGGAAGAGGAGAAAATTAGAATATCGTCTAAATAGACAATGACTAACAAGTCCAAAAAGTCCAGAAGAACATTGTTAATGAAGTATTGGAATGTGGCGGGGGCATTGCATAATCTAAAGGGCATTACCAAGTACTCAAAGTGCCCAAATTGGGGATGGAAGGCAGTTTTCCACTCATCCCCTGCCCTGATACAAACCAGATGGGGGATTGCCCCCCCCCCCCCCAAGACAATCATGTCACACTCGCTTGCTCTGGTTTCTTTTGTTTTATTTTTTAAATTCTTTGATCATTAAAGTTTTTTTTTTATTGGAAAAAATAAAAATCAAAGTACAAAATACAGCCAGGGTACCGATAACACAAATCAAAACATATCAATACATACTCTGAAAAGTAAGCTACTTTTATATCTTATAACACAAGATAGCAAAGGGAAACATCACAACCTAGGATATTACCCGCTACTAACTACTACTAAAAAAAAGAAAAAGGAGAGAGAGAGAGAGAGAAAAAAAGGGGGGAAAAAGACACTGTGCACAAACAGCTCATCTAGAATCTCTGTATACCAATGGGAGTGAACAAGAGAGATCAAAACTACAACCACAATCTCATCTCATATCTAATTGTGAGTATTGATCTGAATATCTGAACGTCACCCAAGGTGACCATGTCTGATTAAATTTTTTCGACGATTCCCTGGCAAAGGCTACAGTTTCCTCCATTTGGTGGATATTCTCTATGGAGCTAAACCATTCTGGAATGGAAGGAATATCCTTCGATTTCCAGTGCCTGGGAATTAAGACTTTCGCTGCATTCAGCAGATGTCTAATCAGTGATTTTTTATAATGCTGCATAGAACAATCCGCAATATGGAGTAGACAACATGCGGGAGAGAGAGAGATTGTGGTATCCGTAATGACCTTGATCACCTCACACACCCTATCCCAGAAGGGTCTCAAACGAGGACATTCCCACCAGATGTGGAAGACAGACCCCTGGTCTTGCTCACATCTCCAGCAAGAATCTGATGTCTGCGGGTACCATTTTTTAATTTTATCCGGGGTGGCATACCATTGTGTTAAAAGCTTATAAGACATTTCCTGAAATCTTGTACCAATGGAGCACTTATGGGCAAAAATACAAGCATGTTTCCATTGCTTATCAGTGAAGCTTGTTTTAATCGCCTTTTCTCATTGTACTCGTATTCCGGAGGGTATCCCCCCCCCCCCTATCTAGTTGGAGCCATGAGTACATAAGGGAGGTAGCTCTAGGTACCGGAGCTCCAGCCAAACAAATTTGTTCAAAGGGAGTTATTGGTCTAAACAACTGTTTTTTGGTCTGGGAGACCTGTGTATAATTATGCAGCTGGCGGTAGGTCCAAAATGAAAGAGAGCTCTGAGGGTTCAATTCTCGTTTTAGTAACTCAAAATGTTTTAGGGTGTTTGCCTCTACACAGTGTATCAATAAAAGGGGCATCGATTTGTCAGTAGGAGCAGAAATGTGCAGGTTCATCCCAGGCAGAAAATTCAGGTTGCGAGTAATGGGAGTAAGCGGTCCAGGAGATGAGGAGAGTTTATGGTGTTTCGTCATCATATGAAACACTTTAAGCGTGGTCCCCATCAAGGGATGCTGCTGCACATTTTGCGGCAATTTTACCCAGGGAATCCAAGGTAGGAATTTAAGGTGAAGTGTGGTGGATGCTTCCTCCAATGTGACCCAATCCTTCTGCTGCCTATGGCAGTTCCAATCCATAATTTTGGCTAAGTGTATCCCAGAATGGTAAAGTTTAAAATCGGGTAAACCTATACCTCCCTCTTCCTTAGGTTTTATAAGCGTATCAAACTTTATCCTAGGTTTTTGCCCCTTCCAAATAAAAGTGCGTAATTTTTTATTTTTTAAATTCTTTCACTGCTTGCTCTGCGGCTTGCTGCCGCTGCCCGAGTCTCTCTCTCACATCAACCGATCAGCAGGACCGCCGCCGAGAGAGAGAGAGACTCGTCTGTGTAGTTACGCAATGGCGGTGCACTGTAGTGATAGCAGGAAGGGAGGAGAAGGAGGTGGGTGGAGACTCTTCCCTTCATTGTACTCATTGCTAATGCCAGGGCCACGTGGCGTCTAGCAACGAGTGACGTCACGGCCAGTGAGTCACGTCGGACTCAGTCTCAGAGCCAGCCAACGTGACGGTGTGGGCGGCTGGCGCTGGTGACTGTGAGTCCGTGACCGGTGACCGTTATAATTAAATGGATTGAAGCCTTAAATGGAGGGGGCGGGGTGTTTACCATTTAGCAGAGATTACGAGGCTGATGTTTAGCAGTTACAATGCACACATTTGCACAGTAAGTAGACGCCAGCATTCCTAATTCTCCGCCCCTGACTGTGTTGGCCACACCCACCACCGGCACCTCCTCCCTCCATCTTCTCCACACTACAGGCCTCTGCCGCCCCTGAGTTAGTGTTGGCTCCACCCATCCCACCTCCTCCATCTTTTCCACCTTGCACAGTGTGCAAAGAAAGAGTGGTGTGAATACAGGAAGAACTTCTTGAGAACATTACTGGATCCATCAGATCCATCTCTACTCCATTGCACCTGCATGGGAGCCCCTCACCAGAGCACCAAAATAAGTGAGTAAAAGAATTAATGAATGTCATGTGTCAAATAGCAAAATACATGTGTGCCATTTATGGAAGGAAAAAAAAGCCCTTTTAGTCTCGACTTGTTAAATCCTAACCCTTTCAGCTCCGAAAAGTTATACCCCCTTATGACCAGGCCATTTTTTGCGATACTACTCTGCGTTAGTTTAACTGGCTAACAATTGCACGGTCGTGTGACAACGTACCCAAATAAAATTGACGTCCTTTTTTTCCCACAAATAGAGCTTTATTTTAGTGGTATTTGATCACCTCTGCGGTTTTTATTTTTTGCGCTATAAACAGAAAAAAAATATATAATTTTTGCTTTTTGCTATAAAAAAAATGTCTTCCTCAGATTAGGCCAATATGTATCCCGCTACATATTTTTGGTACAAAAAAATCCCAATATTGATTGGTTTGCGCTAAATTTGTATTTGGGATAGATTTATGGCATTTATATTTAAATATTTTTTACTAGTAACGGCGCGACCATTGATTTTTAGCTGTACTGCAACATTGCAGCGGACACATCGGAGACCTAATTGACACTTTTTGGGGACCAGTGACACTAATAAAGTGATCAGTGCTAAAAATATGTACTGTCACTATACTAATGACACTGGGTGGGAAGGGGTTAACATCAGGGGTTGATCAAAGGGTTAACTGTGTGCCATGGAGGTACTTGCTAACTGTGTGGGGGGATGAACTCACTAGATCAACAGAGTTATCCATGTTCCTAGTTAGCAGGAACACAAGATCACTCTGTTCATCTCTGACAGAACGGCGGTCTGCCTTGTTTACATTTGCAGACCGCTGTTCTATCTCTGTGGGGAGCGATCGTGGGTGGTTGGCGGAGATCACTGGCTATTGCATGAAATGGCCTACAGGTATGTAGTTTCGTGCAATAGCTGGTCAGCAAGTGTTTAATCTAATTACTGTATAATGCAGGATATTGATTTAAATGCGTAGCTGCAGAAGAGCAAACGGTACTTTAATCTGGCCACCTGAATTTATTTTTATATTTACAGTTTTTTAAATATTTGTTTATATCAATAACTCTAACACTGAATTTTACACTGACATGGCAATTGAGCAAAAATGTTCAGGGTTTCCATGCAATATTTGTGGTATTTCATGTTATAATCTTTGTAATAATTAAGTTATATGTGGTTAAACCTATCCTGTCTGTTTGGAATGTAATAATCCAATCTAATGGAATGATAAACGTGTCATTGTTTTAAACAAGGTTAGGACTGTGTGATATGTTAAATACAGTTCTGTAAGCAACACCCAAGGACCCTTTCACATGGGGCGGATCAGTAATGATCTGACTCTGTGTGCTTCGTAAGCACAGAGGAGATCGCTCCGTAGATCCCCGCTGAGCAGGCGGATAACAGGGCGGTCTCCGCACACTGTGCAGGGACCGCCATGTCTTTCCTCCGCTCTCCCCTATGGGGGCATCGGATGAACACGGACCGTGATAACTGGTCCACATAGGTTGTCACAAATATAATACAGTTCTACCAAAGATGGCTCAAATGTAGCACATGATTTTAAAGTTGACTGTATGGTGTGTAAAACGGAATGGTGGTCCAGAGGAACAGGAGGGCTTGCTCTACATGTTATGCGCTGTAGAAAGCGCTTTCTCAGGAGCAAAGACAATTCAATATAGGGTTAACCGCGTTGAGGGTAAGCAACAATCGGTCTAGGCCTAAGATTAGCCGTAGTTCAAGAAATACTACCTTGGCCAGTTAGGGGGTGTTATCATTTAAACAGAAAACAATGTAGCAATGGGTGACAGGGCATTAAAATGCTGGTAAGCAAGAGGGGAACAGTCCTCCAGGAGCACACGAGTGGTCAGGAAAATAGGCTGGATAGTGGGCCGGACAACATTGAGCAGGAGGGTAGTCCTGACTCACTGAGTGTGGCAGGCGCAGCACTATGAAGTGCCTCATGCGCTGTGGCATTAGAAGAATTGTGATATCTTTGACTTTTTAGTCCAACAAGACTGTCTATTACTCTGAAATTCCTCTATTGCCGTTCTATGGAAGCAGTAGGTTTAAACAGGGATGGACTGGCCATTGGGACTACAGGGAGTTTCCCGGTGGGCCGATGGCTCAGTGGGCCGGCTTCAGTGACAGCAGACCGCCACCCCCCCCCCCTCTGCTCCTCTATCTCTCCCTTCCTGCAATGCTCACCTCCTCTCCCTCCCAGCAGGGCTCATCTGGGGGGACAAAGAAGCAGGGGGAGGACCAGAGGAGCATGGGGGAGGGGACAGACAGCTGACTCAACAGCTATGGCCTGGGAGTTTCTCACTTCTGCCTAATCTTGTCCCATAAGGGGGGGGGCACCAAACTTAGAGTAGCCATTTTACTCTAATAAAGTAGAACGGCTAGTGGCTAGTGAAGGGGGAGAAGGGGTGCGGGTGGCTGGGGGGGGAGGTGCGGGAGTTGTCCGGCCGCCATGGGAGAGACCTGTCAAAGTGGGCCAGTCTGGATAAAGTCCAGGGCCACATTTTTGTCCCAGTCCAGCCCTGGGTTTAAAGAGCACACCAAATGCTTAAAATAACTTCTTTAATAACTTCATATAAAATACTGCTGCTTTGCAGCAGACAGTCCATGTACAAAAACACGTGATGAATAAGTATAACAGAAAATGGTGGTTCAAATATTCAGTCTTGACATTTAACATAATGGTGGATATATTTTTTTCTTTAGTATTTACTCACTCTCTCTCTCTCTCTCTCTCTCTCTCTCTCTCTCTCTTTCTCTCTCTCTCTCTCTGTAAGTTATCAAAGCATTCTCTGATTTCTCTGAAGGGTATAACTCTGTTTGCAACTTGGTTTGCAGGTTGCTTTTGCAGGGTTAACTTAGTTTGGTTTGATATGGTTCGGGTTTGGTGGAACTACAAGTGAACACACAGCTAAATAAGTATACAGTTCTAATCACACTATTTACAATAAGAACATATATATAACTGTATAATTACCTAATTTTGCCCTCTGGCTTCCATAAGAACTGCTCTGTATGTCTGCTTGCTTTGCCCTGTCCCATGTGGCTCTGTGGCTCTGTGTGGAATGAATAATTTGCAGAGAATGTGCTAGAAACTTCCTAGACAGTGGATGCAAAGCTGGCTGTGACTGGTCAAGACTCTGCTCAATGTGAGATTAGCTGTGATTGGGCCAAGCCTTCTGATGAGTCACAAAAGCTTAACTCTATGCTTGCTGGTATGAATTAAACTGAATAACGTTGCTTACCTCCTGCCCCATACAAACAAATGACTCTTAAAGGCATATTTTTTCTTTTGCTTCTGTGAACACAACATACAACTGTTATATAACATCCAAACACAAAATCACAGTGAATAACTTTGCTTTTGTCTCTCACATATAAAAATGTGCTCTACATTAGGTTCTTAGCAGGTTTAGCTGTATATACATGTAAGTTATATTAGCTACCTAGGACAGGTTCTAGCTTGCCAGCTACACTGAGCACTAGCTTGAAAATCTCCAGTCCAGAGGAAATGGATACAAGCGAAAGTGGAATAAGGCCGAAAATGCCCTTGGTTTGTGAGAACGCCTGTTCAGGCATCCTCCACAAACCAAGGGCATTTTCAGCTGCACAGGAAGGCATTGGGATTTAAGGAATTATTCCACTCTGCTTGTATCCATTTCCTCTGGACTGGAGATTTTCAAGCTAGTGCTCAGTGAGTCAGGACTACCCTCTTGCTCAATGTTGTCCGGCCCACTATCCAGTATATTTTCCTAAGACCCCATGCCACTGGGCCCCTCGGCGGAGATTTCTCCACCCGCAGCTGCCTTGAGACACCAGGAGCCGCGCGTCTCTCTGCTTCAGGTGGCGTGAGTACTATGGGCTGACGTGGGACCTGATGGACTGAGGGGAGGGAGTTCCAAATAATCTGCTATGTGTCTGGGAGGCCATTTGTCTGTGGGGAAGGTAATTTGGGTCCTGCGTACATTGACAGGGGGTTTGGATGATGTTGTTTTGGGGGGCTGGTGGGCAGTTGGCACTGTGAGGGGGAGGGGGCCAAAGCTGTTTACTGTGGCCGATCTGGGGGCTCCCCCCTGTAGCGGATGCCCCCTCCCGCCCCCTTGGGGTGGGATATGGTAGCGGGCGGGGAGACCAGGGTAGGGGATCTTTGGGTTTCTTTGGACCCGGGGGGGCTGGGGGGCCGGGATGCCACGGGGGTGCTATTTTGATTAGTGGTCGGCCTGGCTACTAGGTTTTGTTATGTGTATTTGTATTGCGGTTGAAGTTTGTTGTACTTATAGGTAACCTGAAAGTCCTGTATATCTATGTCTATTTAGTTCTTACTGTTCCACACATCTTCTGGCTATGATGGCCCTATTTTGGGTCCATGCCTTTCATCCATAGGGTGGCCGGTGGGGTCAGGAAGGGTTTGGGAGCATCTCGAGCGACCTTGCTGAACACACTCCCACCTAGGACGACGCTCGTTACCCAGGTCATACTGGGGAGCGTTCTTGCAAATAATTTGCGTATTTTAGTTACCCAGCTCAGCCAGTCAGCGGGCTTACCCCTACAGCAGGCGCCCTTCTATCCCCTGTGGAACTGATCACCCGCAGGGGACTACTTTCTTTTCTAGTCCCTCACTTTCTTCTCCTTCTGCTAACCCTTCCTCTCCCCCCCCCCCCCACCCCCCTTTTTTGTCACTTATCTCTCCCCTTCCACCTTCCATGAGAATGGATGATATTCATGTGGTTACCCTGAACGTGAAGGGGCTTAATGTCCCCGAGAAGCGGCGGATGCTGCTTAATGACATGAGACGCCTGAATGCTGATGTAGTTCTCCTTCAGGAGACACACTTCAGAGAAAATACTTTCCCAATCCTCAAAAATAGATTCTACCCGACGGTATACCATTCCGCATACGCGGAGGCTAAATCCAGTGGGGGTTTCAATTCTGATTTCAGCAAAACTCCCGTGGACCCTAACAGCAGTCCGGACGGATCCGTTGGGCAGATTCCTTTTCCTCCAGGGTCTGGTCGGAGGTACGAAAGTTACTATTGCCAACCTGTATGCTTGCTCCAAACAGCCAACAAGTGTCATGATCCATGTCATGGCTTTGGTCACCTGCTGGTGGCACTGTTTCTCCCAGCAACAGGGGTGCAGTTCTGGTGTCCACCAGCGGGTGTCTCCCATGGGATGGACTCCTCTCTAATTGGGATGAACTGCTACAGGTATATAAGCCCGCCCTGCACTACAATCCAGGGCTTCAGTATTTTGCCTGTAAGCCCTGTTCCTGTCTGTTCGGATACCTGTTACCAGTTTGTTTCCTGATTTGCTCCCATTGACCCAGGCTTGTACCTTTGGACTCTGCTGTTTTCTTCTATCCCTGATCCCGGCTTGAACCTTGGACTTGTTGTCTTTCATCCCTGAATTACCTGCTATCTACGCTTGGATTTCATGTATATATTCGTTTATTAGTTTGGGTGACTTGATGGTTGCTGTGTTTGTAGATTGCTGTTTGTTTTGTGGACAGGGCCGATCCCAGGCGGGGTGCAACGGGTGCACTGCACCCAGGCGCAAGAGGGGGGGAAGCGCCAAATTGTGAGGAGCACGAGCACCGTTGGTTCCCTCCATCTAGTGTGCAGTGTCATCCTTACACTGCATCACCGGCGCCGCTGTCCCTGGCTGCAGTGGGAAGACCCACTTCAAGGATCTCACTAGGGGCCCCTGCTTCCCTGCACAAACTGGTTGCTAGCCACGAGCCGCTTTGTGTCTAGCAACCAGTGACGTCAGGAAAGAAGGAGAGAGCGGCTCCACAATGCACTG
The DNA here is from genome assembly GCA_029574335.1 of Rana kukunoris. NCBI lineage: Eukaryota > Metazoa > Chordata > Amphibia > Anura > Ranidae > Rana > Rana kukunoris. The sequence continues at coordinate 273,202,555 of CM056059.1, read as the reverse complement.
CAGAGGAGGATTTAACTTCCTACTCCTCCCTAGCTCCACCCACTTCCTCCCTGTAATGTTAGGAGTGATGAGCGCCGCGCCCGAGGAACGAGATTCAGAAACTGTGCTGCCTGCCTCCTCTCCCCTCGAGGTGCCTCAGATTCAGAAGAGGTTAGTAGGCAGCAGCAGAACAGCCTGACATCGGAGCAGCTGTGTATGTGTGTGTGTAAAGAGAGAAGCTGCAGGCTGTCCCCCCCTCTCCTCCTCATGCTGCTGTTCCCAGAACAACCGCCCATTATGTTTCTTCCTCCTTTTCCTCCTATTGGCCAGGGAAAAAACAAAAAAGAGAAGAGGATTCTGGGAGATGTAGTCCCAATAGCTGTCTGGCTGGCCCTTTGCAATTCTAGGGGGGGGGGGGGGCTAGGGGGAACTGCTGCCCCCAGCATGCCTGAAGGGGAGGGAGAGAAAGCCAGGCTATGAGTGACAGGCTGCATCTGATGACACTCATTGGTGACAAGTGACAGGCTGCATCTAATGACACTCATTGGTGACAAGTGACAGGCTGTATCTGGTGACACTCATTGGTGACAATAGACAGCCTGTATCTGGTGACACTCATTGGTGACAAGTGACAGGCTGTATCTGGTGACACTCATTGGTGACAATAGACAGCCTGTATCTGGTGACACTCATTGGTGACAAGTGACAGGCTGTATCTGGTGACACTCATTGGTGACAAGTGACAGGCTGTATCTGGTGACACTCATTGGTGACAAGTGACAGGCTGTATCTGGCGACAGGCATGGTGACAGGTTGCATCTGGTGACACTCATTGGTGACAAGTGACAGGCTGCATCTGGTGACACTCATTAGTGACAAGTGACAGGTTGTATCTGGTGACAGGCATGGTGACAAGTGACAGGCTGTATCTGGTGACAAGTGACAAGCTGCATCTGGTGACACTCATTGGTGACAAGTGACAGGCTGCATCTGGTGACACTCATTGGTGACAAGTGACAGGCTGTATCTGGCGACAGGCATGGTGACAAGTGACAGGCTGCATATGGTGACAAGTGACAGGCTGCATCTGGCAACAGGCATGGTGACAAGTGACAGGCTGCATCTGGCAACAAGGCATGGTGACAAGTGCCCCTCTCTGTTCACTACCCTCTCTCTCAGCCCCCTCTCTGAGCCCCCCTCTCTCTCAGCCCCTCTCTCACTCAGCCCCTCTCTCACTCAGCCCCCCTGTCTGAGCCCCTCTCTCAGCCCCACCTCTCTGAGCCCCCCTCTCTGTCAGCCCATCTCTCTGTCCACTACCCTCTCGCTGAGCCCCTCTCTCTCTCAGCCCCCCTCTCTCTCAGCCCCTCTCTCTGAGCCCCTCTCAGCCCCACCTCTCTCTCTCAGCCCCATCTGTCTCTCAGACCCCTCTCTGAGCCCTCCTCTCTCTCATCCCCTCTCTCCGTCCACTACCCTCTCTCTCAGCCCCTCTCTCTCTCTCAGCCCCTCCCTCTCAGCCCCTCTCTGTCCACTATGCTCTCTCTGAGCCCCTCTCTCTCTCTCAGCCCCCTCTCTGAGCCTCTCTCTCTCTCAGCCCCCTCTCTGAGCCCCTCTCTCTTAGCCCCACCTCTCTCAGCCCCTCTCTCTCTCTCAGCCCCACCTCTCTCAGCCCCTCTCTCTGAGCCCCTCTCTCTGTCAACTACCCTCTCGCTGAGCCCCTCTCTCTCTCTCAGCCCCCCTCTCTCTCAGACCATCTCTCTCAGCCCCCCTCTCTCTCAGCCCCCCTCTCTCTCAGCCCCCTCTCTCTCAGCCCCCTCTCTCAGCCCCCCTCTCTCTAAGCCCCTCTCTCTCTCTCAGCCCCTCTCTCTGTCAACTACCCTCTCTCTAAACGCCTCTCTCTCTCAGCCCCCTCTCTGAGCCCCTCTGTCCACTGCCCTCTCTTTGAGCCCCTCTCTCTCTCTCTCTCAGCCCCCTCTCTGTCCACTACTCCCTCTCTGAGCCCTCTCTTCTCTCTTAGCCCCTCTCTCTGTCCACTCCTCTCTCTCAGCCCCACCCCTCTTCCAGCCCCACCCCTCTCTCTGAGCCCCTCCCTATGTCCACTACCCTCTCTCTTAGCCCTTCTCTCTCAGCCCCATCTCTGAGCCCCTCTTTCTCTGAGCCCCTCTTTCTATCTGAGACTCTCTCTCTCTGAGCCCCTCTCTCTCTCACCCTTACCCCCTCTCTCTTTCAGTCTCACCTCTCTCTCTCTCTTTCAGTTTCACCTCTCTCTCTTTCAGTCTCACCTCTCTCTCTTTCAGCCTCACCTCTCTCTCTTCCAGCCTCACCTTTCTCTCTCTCTCTCTCTCTCTCTCTCTGTGGTGGGCACTAATAGGCTGCATTTGGTGGACACTAATAAGGCTGCATTTGGTGGGCACTTGTAGGCTGTAATTGGTGAGCGATGGTAGGCTGCAATTGGTGGGCACTGATAAGGCTGCATTTGATGGGCACTGATAAGGCTGCATTTGATGGGCACTGATAAGGCTGCATTTGATGGGCACTGGTGAGGCTGCATTGATCTTTTGCACCATGTCTGCAGTCTCTGACCATCTCTTGTATCATGTTAGAAGTCTCTGACCGTCTCCTGTATTATGTCTGGGGGCTCTTTCTAAACAGGCTCCCTAACAGAGGCCCTCTCTGTGTCCATTAGAGAGACCCCCCTCCAGGTCCAATTAGAGTACTATGCTTCTCTTCCTGTATTTTGTTTATTGTTAAGAGATCATGGGAGGATCCCAGGGTAACGATGACTCCTTAGGGGAGCATCTCTGTGTTTGAATCGTTGCCTTAGAAACATTTGTAAAGGGGGAGGAGTTAGTAAGGTGACCACGCCCTTGTAGGGGCGCCATAAATATTTCTGCACCCAGGCGCCTGTGACCCTAGGATCGGCCCTGTTTGTGGAGTTTCTGTTTTGCATGTGTACCTTTAATTTAATTAAATACATAGGGCCAGATTCAGGAACACTTGCGCTGGAGTATTTCGATATGCGCCGCGTAACTGTGATGATGCGCCGTCGTTTCTATGTGCCCGTACCCACCAAACTAGATGCGCCCAATAACGGGTCATTTGCGACCGGCGGAACGTTCCGACGCCAGAGTATCGTCAGCGCTTAATTTCGCTGGGCGCATCAGTCGCGCCTATTGATTTCCCCTGCAAATATGCAAATGAGGGATTTTTCCCAATTCACGAACGGATTAGCACCATACGCTGGCTACATGCGCCGCGCGTATCTCGTCCGTCCGGCGCAAAGTTATTTCTACAAAAGGCTGCTTTATCTTTACTCCGGACGGTCACAGGTCAGCAGGAGAGCAGCTACAGCAGCGTTACCGACGATAGGAGCTAGCTGAACAACCACACTTGCAAGGACAACACCTCTGTGTGCCAACATGTCAGGGGCAATTGTGGTCCTAGAACTACTGATGGGTCCCCCGGAACGAAGGAGGCGGGCACGTGAGAGGATATACCGCACACGTATGAGCCTCTTTGGCATGGGGGATGAGGAGGTGTATCGCCTCTTCAGATTCAGCCCTGATGCAATACTTGAACTAACCACAACCCTGCAGGATGACATTACCAGCAAGACACACCGCTCACAAGCAGTGCAGCCACTGGTGAAGGTCCTGGCAACACTCCATTTCCTTGCAAGTGGATCATTCCAGCGTACAAGTGGAGTGGTGACTGGGATGTCACAATCCTCCGTGAGCAGATGTGTGCACCAGGTTGTCCCTGCAATCCTCAGATGCATGTCCAACCAGTTCATCAGACCCACCACTGAGGAGCTGCGGCTGAAGGCAATGACAGATTTCTACAGCATTGCCAGATTCCCACGCACTGTGGGGGCCATTGATTGCACACATGTGGCCCTACAGCCCCCCAGTGCCACAGAGCACATATACCGCAATCGGAAGCATTGGCATTCCATCAACGTACAGGTGATAGCTGATGCCCAACGCCTCATATGGCACGTCCGTGCCAAACACCCCGGGTCCAGCCATGACAGCTTCATATACAATCAGAGTCCCATCCCAGCAGAATTTAACCAGAACATGTATGGGGACAGCTGGCTGGTTGGTGAGTGACAAGGGAGTCAGGCATGACTATCCCCTCCCGTGATGCACAACAGAAGTGGCACATGCATGACTAACATCCTCATGTCTTTTCCCTTACAGGTGACTCTGCATATGCACTGGGACCCCATCTAATGACTCCTTTCCGGAACCCCCAAACCAGAGGAGAGAGAAAATACAATGAAGCACACATCAAAACCCGTGCAGTGGTGGAGCAAACATTTGGGCTCCTGAAGTCCAGTTTCCGATGCCTGGATAAGTCCGGGGGGACCCTATTGTATTCCCCTACCTTTGTGTGTCAGATCATCGGTGCATGTTGTATTCTGCACAACTTTGCTATGAGAAAAGGCCTGCAGATTGACATGCGTGATGACCTGACCCCCGACCCACACAGTCCCCACCTGCCAGAGGACACCCAGTCTGCTGATGGAAGAGCAGTCAGGAGGGTCCTCGCCGTAGGCATCTTTGGACACTAAACCAAAACATTAATAACACAGACAGTGCACGCGTGTACACCACTGATGTCCCTAGATCACACACACCACATGCACATCGCATTGGATTAGCCCAAGTCCAGCATGTAGGAGTTGGGAGCAGTAACGCCAGCGTCAAGGCCCCAATGATGTCACTGTCCATTCATACACCTTTCACACATCATTCATACAGCCGTGGGGTTAACTTCACCACCACGGCCGAGGGTGACACCCCTTACTGGCAGGAGTGCCACCCTCTCACATTCACACACCATTCACACTGTCCCCTGCACTCCTGACCGTGTGCAGTAAAAAAAGAAATAAAAAATCTCATAACCTGAGAAAATAAATAAACAAAAACTCATGACCTGAGTATGTCCAAAAAAATCAGATAAACCCAAAAAAATAAAAGCCTCATCGGGGATGCCGGGGGCTTCTTCTTGCCGCACCTCTCTGGCTCCTCAGCTGTCTGGATGGAGTGGGTGGGAGTGGGGGGGCATCTGGAGGTGGCTGATCCCCAGGTGGGCCACTCCTGGCAGGTGTGGCCTGCATGCCCTCCAAGGCCCTGGCTATCCGGCCGAGGTAAGAGTTTGTCTGGGCCTGCATCCGGAGCTGACGGGTGACCTGGTAATGCTGGGCCCGCCGACTCAGCCTCCCCTGGTCCCGGATGGCAGCACTGTTACCCTGGATGGCAGCAGTGTTGGCCTGGACGGCTGTAGTGAGTTGTGTAATATCCCCCTGCACCTCCCCCAAACTGGTGACCACTGCAGCGCAGTTGCAACTCACATCCTGCACTGCGTTGCTGATGTTGGCAACGGAGCCCAGGCTGTCAGACACTTTCTCCAAATGGCCTACTATGGCCCCCATTTGTTCAGTCTGCCTGGCGTGATCCCTCGCCAACTGGTCCTGGACATCATCCGACACCCCCCTGGTCTTCTGGGTGGCCTTCCTGGGGCCAGAAGATGGTTGTCCCCGGGGGGAGGGAGTCGCCCTTGAGGGGCTTCCAAGGATGGGGGAGGGGATAACAGACGGCCCAGGAGAAGGGGAGGAGACCGACAAAACTAAAGAAAAGTCCTGCTCTGCCACAGCAGGATCCTCCACAACCACCTCGGCAGGTGTGGTGTGGCCACTCTCCTCCACAACCTCTTCACCACCCAGTGGCTCGGGCACACGATGGCGTGGGGGGGATTGGGTTGAATGGACGCTGACCGATGATGTCCCAGCTCCGTCATCTGTGGATGACACAAAGCAGACACATGTTGGTGGTCCCACACACTTGGCACATGTACCCTCCCCCCCCCACATGCAACACACCAAATAGGGGATAAAAAACACTTACCTGTCCTGGAGACTTCCTCCATGGAGTCATAGCCTGGGACCCCCTCCACCTGCTCCCTCTCCAGGCAGCGTGCGACCACCTCCTCCTCTGCGGTCAGGGTGACAGGACATGGGGGACCACCACCTGTGCCCCTCTCATGCCTCCTGATGGTGGCCACCTTGCCCCTCACCTTGCGCCGCATGTCATTAATTTTCTTCTGAATGTCAGAAGCACTCCGGGTGGAGTACCCCAAGACATTCACCCTGGCAGCAATGGACTCCAGGATGCCCTGCTTCCTCTCCCGGCTGGTCTTCCGGCTTTTTTGGCCATGGAGCAAAGCATTCTCAGTCTCCATTGCAGAAATGATGACCGACACCTCCTGGGCGTTGAAATTGAGGTTCCTCCTCTCTCTGGGGGTAGCGGGAGCAGCCATCACCGAGCAAAAGTAGCTTCCCTGGGGTGGGGGGAAACGGAAATACTTTTGCGCCGGAATGGCGTTTCCGCCAGCGCTTTTAAGCGCCCAGCGGAACGCATTGCGCTGACGTTTCCCGTGAAGTGGTGCCGACGGAAGTTGTGAGCATGCGCACAAGGGGGGCGAGTGGAGCCGCACTCACTGCGCATGCTCCGTGGATGATGCGCTGAACGTAAGCCTCTGCGCTGGGCTCCGCCCATCATTTACATATGATCACACCCACTTCCACTTGCGTCGGGTTACGCCAGCGCATTATCGTTACTCTGGCGCAAGTTTACGCGCAACTGCTATGTGAATAACAGTACTTGCGCTGAAAGGGTCTTCAGAGTAACGTAAATGAGATGCGTTACTCCAGAGCAAAGATGCTCTGCTCTACCTGAATCTGGCCCATATTGTTTATTTACCTCTGTGCCTATTTTCCTTAGTGCAGCCCACTGACCTGTTAGCTAATATTGGATGCCTGTGTAGACATCCCCTGACAACAAGATACTTTCATCAAGAAACACCTAGCCGCCCTCTGGAAATTTTCCGAGGGGCAGCTCATTGTAGGGGGAGATTTTAATATCCCCCTGCTTTTTGAGGAGGACACACCCACAGGGCGCTCCTCGATCACTCGGGGCGCGCGCAGGTCCATTTATTTAGCTCTACACACATCACAGCTTATTGACACCTGACGTCTTTTCCACCGCGGTGAGCGGGGTTACACTTTCTTCTCCTGCCCTCACAACGAGTATTCGCGCATCGACTATATTTTTGTCCCTCACAACCAACTGCAGGCCATCAAAGGAGTCTCTCTAGGCTCCATCACATGGTCGGACCATGCCCCGATCTCTATTGGGTGTGCCCTGACCGACTTATATAGAGGCCAAAAGAAACCGTGGAGGCTCAACGAGGGTCTCCTGCAGGACCCCGAGATATTAGCTGATGTGACCAGAGAAATAACTGATTATTTCCGTACTAATACTACCACAGACAGTGGGGCGGGATATGGAAAGCCCATAAAGCGGTGATTCGCGGAACCCTCATAAAGCATGGTGCGAGACTTAAATGGATAAGGACGGTCCAATTGACCTCCCTACTTGACAAACTTCAGACCCACTGACCTGTTAGCTAATATTGGATGCCTGTGTAGACATCCCCTGACAACAAGATACTTTCATCAAGAAACACCTAGCCGCCCTCTGGAAATTTTCCGAGGGGCAGCTCATTGTAGGGGGAGATTTTAATATCCCCCTGCTTTTTGAGGAGGACACACCCACAGGGCGCTCCTCGATCACTCGGGGCGCGCGCAGGTCCATTTATTTAGCTCTACACACATCACAGCTTATTGACACCTGACGTCTTTTCCACCGCGGTGAGCGGGGTTACACTTTCTTCTCCTGCCCTCACAACGTGTATTCGCGCATCGACTATATTTTTGTCCCTCACAACCAACTGCAGGCCATCAAAGGAGTCTCTCTAGGCTCCATCACATGGTCGGACCATGCCCCGATCTCTATTGGGTGTGCCCTGACCGACTTATATAGAGGCCAAAAGAAACCGTGGAGGCTCAACGAGGGTCTCCTGCAGGACCCCGAGATATTAGCTGATGTGACCAGAGAAATAACTGATTATTTCCGTACTAATACTACCACAGACAGTGGGGCGGGATATGGAAAGCCCATAAAGCGGTGATTCGCGGAACCCTCATAAAGCATGGTGCGAGACTTAAATGGATAAGGACGGTCCAATTGACCTCCCTACTTGACAAACTTCAGACCCTGGAACTTATTCACAAACAATCCCCGACCGGTCCACTGAAGGCGGAGCTCGATACGATTCGTACACAGGTCACGGATCTACTCACTTTTAAAGCTAAGTCGGCGTTGCAAATAACCCACAGGAACGTCTATGAGTCAGGCAACAAATGTGGTAAGCTCTTAGCGCAATCCTTGCGAGACCGGAGACTGGCATCCTACATACCATTCGTGCGCTCCCCGACGGGCCAGAAAATAACTATGCCTCAGCTCATATCGCAGGAATTCCAGTCTTTTTACGAGTCCCTCTATAATCTATCCACGACGCCCCCACCCTTTGCCCAAATGACAGACTACATAAACTCCTCTCGCATGCCCACCCTGCCAGCCAAGACACGCACTCCCCTAGAGGACCCCATCACGTTAGCCAAGCTACAGCTCACGGTGAGCAATACCAAACTAGAGAAAGCCCCTGGACCGGACGGCCTCACGCTTTAGTATTACAAAATACTACTTCCATCCCTGGGCGATCACCTGGTGGGGATGCTTAACAACTTTACCGAGGGTGGTGCGCTACATGCCTCTACGTTACAAGCACAGATTTCCATTATCCCTAAAGAGGACAAGGACCCGTCGTGTTGCGGAAGTTACAGCCCTATATCCCTCCTTAATACGGACCTGAAATTGTTCACCAAAATTATTGCCACCAGACTATAATCCCACCTCCCCCATCTCATTTATTTAGACCAGGTGGGCTTTTTCCCAATGAGAGAGGCGAGGGACAACACCGCTAAGGTCCTGAACTTGCTCTACTCCGCCACCCAGACTAAGACACCTAGTATTTTGCTGAGCACCGACGCAGAGAAGGCGTTCGATCGGGTCGGCTGGGCTTTCATGCTCGCTACACTAAGACATATAGGGCTAGGCAGCCAATTATGTCTTGGATCCCAGCGACCTATGTGTTGCCAACAGCCAGAGTCCGGGCTAATGGGGTGTCCTCCGACCCTTTCCCGATCACTAATGGAACGCTTCAGGGCTGCTCGCCGTCACCCCTCCTCTTTGCCCTCTCGTTGGAACCATTTCTCTGTCACGTACGGTTAAACCCTGACATATCAGGAGTGATGATCAATCGCACGCAACACAAGGTGTCGGCCTATGCCGATGACCTCATGTTCTCCCTCACCAACCCCAATACCTCCCTTCCTACCCTACTGGGGGAATTTGAAAGATATGGTGTACTCTCCAATCTAAAAATGTATTATACCAAATCGAAAGCCATGGGCGTGGGGATACCGCAAGTACAACTCACACACCTACAACACAGATTTCAACTAAAGTGGACGACGACCTCCCTGAAATACTTAGGCACACACACATCCCCCAAACAATCACATGGGTCTACGACCTTAACTTCCAGCCCCTGTTGAGGACGATCCGGGCACTCTTGAACAAATGGCATACAAGCCTACATTCCTGGATGGGCCGCTGCAACATTGTAAAGATGACGATCCTTCCTAAATTTCTATATCTCATGCAAGCTCTGCCGATCCATGTCCCCGCTTCATATTTTAAACAGGTACAGTCCACGCTTACTGAATTCATTTGGGCAAAGAAGAGCCCAAGACTCTCAGCTAAACTCCTTGTCTTACCCAAATGTCAGGGAGGCCTCGCAGTACCAGATGTCCGCACTTACCACCACGCAATTCATCTAGGCAGACTAATAGATTGGTGCCATAACCGGGAAAACAAGCTTTGGGTGCAGATGGAGCAAGAACAGAGCGAGATCCCCCTCAATATAGTGCCCTGGTGCTCCTCGAGTTTACCGGCGGAATCAAAACGCTACCCACTGATTGGCAATACGATACATGTCTGCCACAGACTTATTTCACAGGCACTTGTATCCTCCAATGTCTCACCTTTGTAACCCTTGATTTACGCCGGGCATACAGGATGTGGCATTCCGGAGGCTGAACAAGGCGGACCTCTACCAGGCGTCCCACTTTAGTGTGGGGGGCTCTGAAACACTGTTGTAGAGCTTTCTGACCCCCTAGGCCCGTTTCGCTTGGACTTTCTGAGATCTCATCAGCTGGGTCATTTTCTTCGCTCTCCGAGGCCTCCGGCGGCCAACGCTCAACCTCTCAACACTAGAGGAACTCTGCAACACCCCGAGGACCACGTCACATACGCTCTCCCTGGCCTACAGCCTTTTAAACACACCGCGTGCGGATTTTGAACCCTCGGGAGGAGGACCTACACTGTAATTTCTGTTCGGCCAAACAACAGCGCATCCTGAGGTTTACGCACAAGTCTTCCATCTGTGCCAAAACCCAGGAGACCAGCTACAAAATTTTGTCACGATAGTATAGAAACCCAGAGCTGCTCCACAAGTTCTTCCCGGTGTCGTCTGACCTTTGCTGGCTTTGCCGGGCCGACAAGGGGACGCTGCTGCACATTTTTTGGTCTTGCCCCGAACTGAGTCGCTACTGGCGAGTGATTCGTGAAGTGGTTCAGAAATTTGCAGACTGCGATATCCCAGCTGACACCGCGTTCTTTCTTCTGCATGCTTCTAACATTCCGGAGAAAATATACAAAAAATCCATGGTTAGGCACCTGTTGGATGCAGCCAAGGCCTACATTCCTCTCCATTGGAAGGCTACACTGCCGCCAACAATTCCCCAGTGGTTTGCGAAGGTGGAAGAAGTAAAATGCACCGAGGACCTTATCCTCACACCGCAAAACAGACAGGAAACATTTACTAATACCTGGCAACTGTGGAATATCTTCATATACTCGGCTGAGGGCCAAGCACCGAAGGTGCCCGCAGGTGATGTGTGGATGTATACTTCTCAGCACGTTCTCGCACGCCCCAGACCATTCCCATAATGGTGAGCGAGACCATGAGGTACGGGAACCCTCCCCCCCGGGGAGCCTGCGTTCAGGGGGTTTAATTTCTTTCCTTCTATCTTTACTACTGACTTTCTATTCTCTGGAATAAGTACACACTTTCCTCACATAAAGAGAAGATGTGGGGACTGGTTGCGCGGTCCGGACATCTTACTATATAGATTGACACAGTTGTTATTTTTTGTTGTGGTTGTGTACCTGATCTATTACGTGTACTGTGTGTATTGTATCAAAAAATAAAAAATAAAAAAGCCCTTGGGATGGTACGGATTGTAATAATAGGATGGAATTGTCAAAAAGTATATAAAAATAGAAAAGTTTATTTGGTATAAATCATGATAGTCACAATATACCAAAAATGTTAAATATTTTTTTTAAAACAAAGGAATTGACATACAAAGTGATTTTACCAATATACAGAAATCCACACCCAAATGCTGACAAATAAATCAAGACTAGCAAGGGTGGATAAAACCCGACATTTTTCGGAGGCAGGTTAATTCATAAACCATATGCAAATTCCTTCTTCAGGGATTTTTAATATTGGTGTAAACAATAATATAACATTTTTCCTAGTAAGGAGAAAAGAAAAACATAATATGAATATAATTTGTAGCATTGTTAATTTCTTAGATTACTTCTAGAACTTTTTGCTTTGCATATCATTTACAGACATTGGGCTAGATTCAGGTAGGAGCGCGTAAGAATGTGCGAGCGTAGCGTATCCCGTTTACGCTACGCCTCCGCAACTTTTACAGGCAAGTGCTGTATTCACAAAGCACTTGCCTGTAAAGTTGCAGCGGCGTAGCGTAAATGGCCCGGCCTAATTCAAATTCGGCAGGTAGGGGGCGTGTACTATTTAAATCCAGCGCGTCCCCGCGCCGAACATACTGCGCATGCGCCAGCCGTGAATTGATCCCAGTGCGCATGCTCCAAATCACAACGTCAATACGACGTGTAAACGACATGAACGTCACTTACGCAAAGCCCTATTCGCGAACGTTTTACGTAAACAACGTGAAAAAAACGCCGGCACGCCGTCCATACTTAACATTGGCTGCGTCTCATACAGCAGTGTTAACATTATGACGGACCTACGCTATCGCAAACGACGTAAAAAAATAGCGCCGGCCGGGTGTACGTTCGGGAATCGGCGTATTGGCTCATTTGCATATTTTAGACGGGAACGCCACCTAGCGTCCAGCCTAAAATATGAAAATAAGATACAACGGCGTAAGAGACTTACGCCAGTTGGACCTAATGGAAATCTATGCGTTACTGATTCTATGAATCAGTCGCATAGATAGGAGGGCTCAGACGCAGAGATAAGACGGCTTATCTAGAGATAAAAATTATATAAAAATACAGCGCTACTAAAACTAATAATTACACCACAAAATTAATAACCAAATGTAAAAAAGCTGCAATATGTGTCTGGTGCACCAACCAAAAGAGGAATGATACAAATTAATAGTATGGGCTATTTTACAACTAATGTTGTGATATCATACAGTGATAAGTGCCTACGCCAGGGGAGAAGCCTAACGTACTGAGACCAGTGGAGGTTTCCTATACGTATCTCAGCAATACTGAGCGGCTTCCGTTTGGAACGGGGATCCGTGAGTGCAATCATACACAAGCCTCATTGTCAAACTGGTACAAACAGTGCTGTGCTATGGTATGGTTTTCTCTCTTCTTTTTTACATGTACCGAGGATCGCATGAGTAACATCAGTACGTGAGTGCACACGTTTATTTGGAGCCATATGTTGTGGTGAATGTGACCTATGGACGTTACTATCCCAGTTGCTGGACTGTTTTTGTATCTTCATTGATCCTCTAGCGAATGTGACTCGTGGACGGTACCACCATTAGGTGCTGGACTGGTTTATCTCTAGTGTATCAATTTTTTATTTTTGTGACACCCAGTTTTTGGATATGTATATGTAACAAGTTAGCCTGTTGAGGCAACGTTACCCACGGAGTGAACTCAGCTGGACACATATTACTTATCTGGAGATAAGCCGTCTTACCTCTTTCCTGAATCTGGCCCATTATGTCCAACATCAAATACGGTCGTGGGCGCATATTTACACTGGACGCATCTGGCGCTCCCATTGATTTCCTATTTAAATATGCAAATGAGGGAGATATGGCGATTCACGCATGTACGTGCGCCCGACGCAGGCTACGGTGCGCGTAAGTCGTACGTCCGGCCTAAAGTTATTCCCTCAAAAATCTGGTTTATCTTTGCACCAGACGTGCACACGTCAGCTGGAGAGCAGCTACAGTAGCACCGTTACGGACGAGCTGAGCAAGCTGAGCAACCCCACTTGCAGGACAACACATCTGTCTGCCAACATGCCAGGGGCAGCCGTGGTCCTAGCACTACTAATGGGTCCACCGACATCGGGAGAGGATATACCGAACGCGCATGAATGTGTTTGGCATGGGTGATTCGGAGGTGTATCATATCTTCAGATTCAGCTCTGATGCCAGCCTGGAATTAGCCACAGCCCTGCATGATGACATCACCAGCAAGACAAAACGCGCACATGCAGTGCAGCCACTGGTTCAAGGTACTGGCAACACTCCATTTCCTCGCCCGTGGATCTTTTCAGCGTACAAGTGGAGTCGTGGCTGAGATGTCACAATCCACCATGAGCAGATATGTGCACCAGGTTGTCCCCGCAGTCCTCACACGCATGTCCCACCACATCATCAGACCCACCCATGAGCATCTGCGGCAGAAGGCAATGCAGGATTTCTACAGAATTGACGGATTCCCACGCACCATCGGGGCCATTGATTGCACACATGTGGCACTACGGCCCCCCGTGCCACAGAGCACATACATCGCAATCGTAAGCATTGGCATTCCATCAACGTACAGGTGATAGCCAATGCCCAATGTCTCATATGGCACGTCCGTGCCAAACACCCAGGGTACAGCCACGACAGCTACATATACCGTCAAAGCAACATCCCAGCAGAATTCGAACAGAACGTGTACAGGGACAGCTGGCTGGTTGGTGAGTGACATGGGAGTCAGGCATGACTGTCCGACCCCATGATGCAGACATCATGAGGGGGCACATGCACGACTAACATCCTCCTGTCTTTTCCCTTCCAGGTGACTCGGCATATGCACTTGGGCCCCATCTCCTGACTCCATACCGGAATCCCCAAACTAGAGGAGAGAGAAGATACAATGAGGCACACATACGTACCCGTGCAGTGGTGGAGCGCACATTTGGCCTCCTGAAGTCCCGTTTCCGATGCCTGGATAAGTCCGGGGGGACCCTGATGTATTCCCGAAACTTTGTGTGCCAGATCATCGGTGCATGTTGTATGCTGCATAACTACACAATGAGAAAGGGCCTGGAGATTGACATATGTGATGACCTGATCCCTGAACCACACAGTCCCCCCGTGCCCGGAGCTACCCGGTCTGCTGAGGGAACAGCAGTCAGGAGGTGCCTCGTGGAACGTATCTTTGCACGTTAAACACACACACATTCATCATGGCACACGGACAATGCACGCATGCACACCACTGTGGTCCTTAGCTCACACACCCCACATCCACCTCACATTGGATTAGCCCAAGTCCACCAAGCAGGACTTGGGAGCAGCAACGCCGCGTCAAGGCCCCAATTATGTTGCTGTCTATTCATACCACATTCACACGGTCGTGGGGATAACTTCTCTCCGACGACCCAGGGTGACACCCCTTACTGGCAGGAGGGTCACCCCACATTCAAACACCAGTCACACTGTATTCTGCACTACTCACCGTGTGCAGTCATAAAACCAAAAAAATCTCATGACCTGAGCATATCTAAAATATAATAACTCATATCCTGAGCACATAAAAAACATAAATCAGCTCATACTGTGAGCACAACCAAAAAAAAGCACTCATTTGCCCTGACGTGGGCTGCGCCTGGTGCCACCTCTCTGGCTCCTCAGCTGCCTGGGGGGGAGCCTCGGGTGGGGGGGTGGGGCATCTGGAGGTGGCTCATCCCCGGGTCTGCCACTCCTGGCAGGTAATGGCTGACTGCCCTCCAAGGCCACGGCAATGCGGCTAAGGAAGCGATTGGTCTGGGCCTGCATCCTCAGCTGGCGGGTGATGTAGTGCCGCTGGTTGCGCTGCCTCTGCCTCCCCTCCTCCTGGATGGCAGCCGTATTGGCCCGGACCGCCCCAGTAAGGGTCTTAACCTCTGCCACAGGGTTTCCTGTGGTGGCCTGCAGCTCCCCCTGGCCGGTGAACACTGCAGCACAGTTGGCGCTGGTATCCTGCAGGCCATCAGGAATCTGTGCAGAGGAGGCCAGGCTGTCTGCCAGCCAGTGCAGGTGCCCGGCTATTTCCCCCATATGCCGGGTCTGCCGGGCCTGGTCCCTTGCAATTTGTTCCTGCACGGAATCAGGAACACCCCTGGTCTTCCGTGTCGCCTTCCTGGGGACAGAAGATGCTTGGGATCGGCTGTATGTTGAGGCCCTTGAGGGGCTTCCCCTGCTGTGGCTGAGCCAGAGGGGCTTCCCCTGATGGGGGTGGAGGTCTGAGAGGGCCCAGGCAAAAACGAGGACTCCTCGAAAAGAGGCAAGCCTGCGCAAGATTTACAGTCTCCTCCTCAACCACCTCCAGAGGAGAGGTGTGGCCACTCCCCTCCACCGCTGGATCTTGGCTTCCTAGGGGGTCAGGCTGAGGATGTTTCAGGGAAGATGGACCCGATCCCTCCTGCACATCTGTGGATGACACAAAGCATTCACATGTTGGTGGACCCACACACTTGTCACATTTTCCCTTCCACCCCCTCACATGCTACACACCGGATAGGGGATAAAAAACACTTACCTGTCCTCGAGGCATCATCAAGGGAATCAAAGCCCTCCACGCCCTCCAACTGCTCCCTCTCCAGACACCGGGCGATCACCTCCTCCTCCGGTTTCAAACTCACATTACATGGTGGTCTACCCCCCGTGCCCCTCTGGTGCTTCCTGATAGCGGCCACCTTTTCCCGAACCTTGCGCCTCATGTCATTAATTTTATTATTAATGTCCTTGGCTGTCCGGGTTCTCTTTGCCAAGGGAATTAACTTGAGTGGCGATGGTCTCCAGGATGACCTGTTTCCTGGCACGGCTGGTATCGTGACTCTGGGCACCATGGAGGAAGACGTCATACCTCTCAATGACAGAAATGAGGACTGCCGTCTCCTCTGGCGAATAATTTCCTCTTCCTCTTCTCCTTCACTGAAAATACAGCAGCCATCACACAGCAAAAAGGGGGGGAAGCAGGATGTACTTTTGCGTCGGACGGGCGCATGTCTGGGCGTATTTATGCGCTCGGCGTAAGCCGGTGGGCCCGCGTATCCCAGGAAGTTTGGCCAGCGTAGTTGTGAGAATGCGCACAGGGAAGCGATCATACGTCCACGTCACTGCGCATGCTCTGTTGAAGACGCTCAGCCCATCATTACCATAAGGTCACATCCACTTACACTTACGACGTCTTACGCCTTCAAATTTACATTACGCCGGCGCACCGCTGGGAGCAAGTGCTTAATGAATACTTTACTTGCCTCTCTAGTTTTCGTCGGCGTAGCGCATATGAGCTGCGCTACGCCGGCACAAAGATGTGCCCATCTACCTGAATCTGTCTAAGTATTTATTAGCATCAAGAGTACAACCACATCTATAAATCAACCATATGTTCAGCACCCATGTGGGCTCTATGCCTCTAAAGTGTTGGCTTTGATCAATAAAATTACTGATTTAACACTAGGATTTGACTAGGAGCATCACCTGCCAAATCAGCGGCAAATGCCGTCAATGGCACCGCCAAAGGCACCATCCGAATGGGGGCAATGTCGCATTTGCAGTGTTGCACCGTTTCTGACTACACTGGGAGGATTCCCCCATCCACCTATAATGTGTAGATGGGGGATTGGATCATTTATTTTTTTCATTCAACCTAATAGTTAAATGAAACAAAGTGATCAATGTATGGGCTATGGCCTAAAGCCTCGTACACACGAGCAGACAGATTTGTTCAAATCTGTCTGTCCGACAGATTTGAACAAATCTGTCTGCTGGGATTTTGGTTTGCTCGCGTGTACACACGAGCAAACCAAAATCCCCGCCAGCAGACGGCACGCTGACGTGTCGTGACGTGGCGGTGACGTTGACGCCGCCACGTCACCGCACCAGGAAGTAAAACACTTCCGCGCATGCGCCGAATCCATTCGGCGGCGGTGCGGGACAACATGTCTGCTGGTAAGTGTACTAACCAGCAGACATGTCGGGCGGATGGATTCCCACCCGATAGATTTCAAAGCATGCTTTGAAATCTGTCGGGTGGCAAAATCCGTCGGCTCGGCCGTACACACGATCGAATCTGTCTGCTGAAACGGTCCAGCAGACCGTTTCCAGCGGACAGATTTGATCGTGTGTACGAGGCCTAAGAGCTAAGACCAGTCATAGACAGTTTAAATCTCAGCTGATCCAGCAGGAACTGGGTCAAATTTGAACCATTAATGAGCAGATTCTCTTATGATTATCACTAGTGGTTGCTATAGCCACTAGTGATAATCACTGTTAGTCGGGAGAATACAATTGCTGGACAGGAGGGATATTCTCCTGTCAGCACTGTCTGTGTTGATGATGGGGGACTCAGGCAAGTTTCTTTCCTGCAATCTGTGGATGCAGGGAAGAAATTTGCACCGTATATTACCTGCCTAACTGAAAGTGAAAGTAAATTGTGAATGTCTTGAAAGAACAAGAGAGGGGGAGGGAGACAGATGGGGGAGAGAAGAGATGGAGATAATGCAGTTCAGTGATTACAGTGTACTGCAATCTGCAGTGCACACACTTACCCACGGTCCAGGCTAGAATCTCAAGCATCATTCACTCACAGCCAGGAATGCTGCTGATTTTTATATTTCCTGCCCACACATCCCCTCTCTTCAGATACAGCACACCGGGATAGTGTGGGCGGGACTGAAAGAAGGAGGAGGAGGAGCTGTATTCCTCCCTGCTCATATGTGAGGAGAGTGATGGCTGGACTCAATGGGCTGTACAAGAGTGTCATAGACTGACACTCGGCTCAGATTGCAGTCACCACTCTCGGAATTTACAGGCTGGTTCTCCTGTCCTCCTGTCCAAAGGACGGGAGAAATCCAGTCTTTTTTTTTCCAGTAACTGAGATGAAATCTTGCCCCCCCCCCCCACAGTGCTCATGGAGTCCTTTCTGCAACTTGCTCTTCTCCATGTCAATGAGGATGCAGGGGAAGAAGCAGATCGGACGCCTGTGGTTGTGTGAGCGCTCGCATTATGCAGTGTCAGCGAGCAGTGGGAGGGAGGAGAAATGACCCGCAGAGCTGACTGGGGACGCTCTCCCTCTCAGGAGAGACTGTTACTCCAGTGGCGGCCCAAGCAAAATACAAAAAATGCAACAACAATTTTTTTTTGGGGGGGACGACGGTGGGGCACAGCATAATGTTGGGGGGGTCAGGGCCCCCTCTGGCCCCCCCATAGAGTCGCCATTGGTCCCCGCACACTGTGCAGGGACCGCCCTGTCTTTTCTCCGCTCTCCCCTATGGGGAGATCGGATAAACACGGACTGTCTGTCCGTGTTCACCCGATCCGATCCACCAGACGGATGGAAAAGTAGGTTTTTCCTCTGTCA
This sequence comes from Rana kukunoris, assembly GCA_029574335.1. NCBI lineage: Eukaryota > Metazoa > Chordata > Amphibia > Anura > Ranidae > Rana > Rana kukunoris. The sequence goes on along the minus strand of CM056059.1, from coordinate 273,183,893 downwards.
CACTGTGGCAGGTCGGAGCGGGTCGGATGTCAGCGGGCATGTCACCACTGACATCCGCGGCTCCATAGAGGAGTACAGGTCCGCCTAAAAAACTGGCAGGCGGACCTGAATGGGCCGCCCGTGTGAAAGAGCCCTAAGGCTACTTTCACACTGAGGCATCAGCGGTAAAGTGCCGCTATTTTTAGCGGCGCTTTACTGTCGTTTTTGCGCGCTGTTCTGCCACGAGCAGGGCGCTTTTAACCCCCGCTAGCAGACAAAAAAGGTTATAAACCACCTGCAAGCACCGCTGCAGTGGCACTTTTTGATTCCAATGGGCAGGGGCACTGTAAGAGCGGTGTATATCTCAAAGATGCAGCTTGCAGGACTTTTTTTACCATCCTGCCAGTGCACCGCTCCAGTGTGAAAGCCTTCAAGCACCTGCAAAGTGCCTCAGTGTGAAAGTAGCCTTAAGCTGCCTTGATAAGGCAGCACTAATATGCTACACTGATGAGGCCGCAATGTTGGCCACTGATAAGCTGCACTGGTGAGGCTGCATTGTTGGGCATTGGTTGGACTACACTGATGGGCACCAGTGAGACTGTTATGATAGGCACTATTGATGCTGCATTGATGGGCACCAGTGAGTCTGCGCTGATGGGCACCGGTGAGGCTGCATTGATGGGCACCAGTGAGGTTGCAATAATGGGCACCGGTGAGGTTGCATTGATGGGCACCGGTGAGGTTGCATTGATGGGCACCGGTGAGGCTGCATTGATGGCCACTGGTGAGGCTGCATTGATGGGCACTGGTGAGGCTGCATTGCTGGGCACTGATCAGTCTGCACCAATGGGCACTGTCTGCACTGGTGAGGCTTCATTGATGGGTTCCGATAAGGCTACACTGATCAGGCCGCACTGGTGAGGCGGCACTGATGGGCACAAATCAGGCTGCACTGATAGGCACTGTTGATGCTGCACTGATGGGCACTGTCTGCACTGGTGAGGCTGCATTGATATGCACTGATCAGGCTGCATTGATGGGCACTGATCAGGTTGCACTGATGGACAATTGAAAAATAATTCTGGACCTCCAGTAGCACCCACACACAGAGGGTGTTTAGTTGTATTGGGCTACATGGGCCAACATTTTCCTTTTTAATTTTTCTCTTTAGAGAATATAATTTACCCTCTTAAATGAGAGAGAAGACATGTCTGAGAACAGCACTGCCTGCTCATCTGACTACTTTGAGTGAGATGAGCAGGAAGCTAAGCTTACCTCTCTCCACTACACTTCCAGAGTCTTTGGACAAGAGACAAGCAGAGAGGCAGCTTGGAAGTTGTCATAACCCCCTTGAAGAGGCTGTGCACTGTGCAAGGACCTACAGAGGTGAGATAGACCCTGACACCCCCAGCTGACCCCCCACATCCCATTGGAACTGATCAGGCTGCACTGATGGACACTGTCTGCACTGGTGGGCACTAATTAGACTGTGTTGATGGGCACTGATGAGGCTTCACTGATGGGCACTGTCTGCACTGGTGAGGCTACGTTAATGGGCACTGATCAGGCTGCATTGATGATTCAATGGGCCACTTGACTGGACTTGCCCCCCAGGCCTAAGGCTGCCAGCCCTCCCCTGGATGTGTACAGAGCTTAACAGGTCTATAGTTACTTGGTAAAGACTTTGTTCCCTTTTTAAATATAGGCACCATATTGGCCCTGCGCCAATCCAGTGGTACTATTTATGTCATTAATGAGTCCCTAAAAATCAGATACAATGGCTTTGAAATGACAGAGCTCAATTCTTTTAGGATCCGTGGGTGTATGCCATCTGGTCCAGGTGCTTTATCCACCTTTATTCTGTCTAAATATGCCAAATCGCAAAAAATGGCCAGTCCTTTAGCTGCATAATGGATTCCCATGGGCAATAGTTAAACTTATTGCCCATGGGAATATACATTGCAGTGAGTTCACAAACAGTCTTTTTGAGGAATTCCTATTTCTGTTCTATGCCCATTCATGCCAATATTCTCTCCCAGTCTAAGTCATGGAGAGTAGCCCTCATCCTTAGAAAATTAGCTCTCTTGAAATTACGTGTTTTTATTATTATACACGATTTATATAGCACCAACAGTTTACGCAGCGCTTTACAGTGTAGAGTAGGGATGAGCCGAACACCCCCCTGTTCGGTTCGCACCAGAACCTGCAAACAGACCGAAAGTTTGTGTGAACTTTAGAACCCCGTTAAAGGCTATGGGACTCGAACGTTTGAAATCTAAAGTGCTAATTATAAAGGCTAATATGCAAGTTATTGTCCTAAAAAGTGTTTGGGGACCCGGGTGCTGCCCCAGGGGACATGTATCAATGCAAAAAAAAAGTTTTAAAAACTGAATTTTTTTGGGAGCAGTGAATTTAATAGTGCTTAAAGTGAAACAATAAAAGTGAAATATTCCTTTAAATTTTGTACCGGGGGGGGTATAAAGTATGCCTGTGAAATAGCGCATGTTTCCCGTGCTTAGAACTGTCTCTGCAGAAATGTCATTTCTGAAGGAAAAAAAGTCATTTAAAATCACTCATCATAAATTGTCGGCTCCCGGCAATACAGAGAAAAGGCATTCATAAAAAAAAAAAAGCGTGGGGTCCCCCCAAATTCAATTACCAGGCCCTTCGGTATCCAGCGATGAATGATCTCATCTCCGCCAGGGTCCAGCGATGAGAAGATCCATCCAGGTCGGGGATCCAGAGTGCATGCATCGCCGGCCGCTTGTCTCCACCAGAGACAGCCCGGCGAATGACACGGCTTGAGCCAGTGACAGCTCTTATATAGGTGAGGCGGGGCCCGTCCCCCTCTGACGCACCCTCCGACTACGTCACTGGGGAGGCCCAGGCTTTCCCTTGCGTCAGAGGGGGGCGGGTCACGTGACGGGTGGCCCCACCTCACCTATATAAGAGTTGTCACAGCCTCAAGCCGTGCCATTCGCCGGGCTGTCTCCGGTGGAGACAGGTGGCCGGCAATGCGTGCGCTCTGGATCCCGGACATGTATGGATCGTCTCATCGCTGGACCCCGGCAGAGAGGAGATCACCCATCGCTGGATACCGACAACATTGGAGCGGGGATCGAGAGTTGATTACCACCGCTGGATTTTTTTTTTTTTTCATTTTTAATAAAGGACTTTTTTCATGGTTTGTGTGTGTTTTTTACTATTATTTAAACTTCCTTAGTGAATTGGTAGAGGTACAATGTACCCCAATACCAATTCACATGGGGGGCCAGGATCTGGGGGTCCCCTTTGTTAATGGGGTCTTCCAGATTCTGGTAACCCCCCCGCCCGCAGACCCCCACAACCCCCACAACCACCGGGCAAGGGTTGTGGGGATGAGGCCCTTGTCTCCATCAACATGGGGAAATCCTTCCCATGAGGGCATGTGGCCTGGTACAGTTCAGGAGGGGGGGTCGCTCTCTCAATCCCCCTATTTTCTGCTGCCGGCCAGGTTACGTGCTCGGATAAGGGGTCTGGTGTGGATTTTTTCGGGGAAATCCACGCCATTTTTTTATTTTATTTGGGGTGGAGTGCCCCTAAAAATCCACACCAGACCTGAAGGGTCTGGAATGGATATTTGGGGGAAACCCCACATCATTTTTTTTTTATTGACGGCTGGGTTCCCCTTAATATCCATACCAGACCTGAAGGGCCTGGTAATTGAATTTGGGGGGACCCCCATGCTTTTCTCTGAATTGCCTGTAGCCGACAATTCATTATAGCCGCAAGTGATTTTTAAATTACTTTTTTTCCTTCAGAAATTACACTTTGTGCAGAGACAGTTCTAAACACGTGAAACATGCACTACTTCACAGGCATACTATACACCCCCCCCCCACCCCACCCCGGTACGAAATTTAAAGGAATACTTCACTTTTAATGTTTACTTTAAGCATTATTAAATTCACTGCTCCCTTAAAAAAAACGTCCGTTTTTTTTAACTTTTTTTTGCATTGATACATGTCCCCTGGGGCAGGACCCGGGTCCCCAAACACTTTTTAGAACAATCACTTGTATATTAGCCTTAAAAATTAGCACTTTAGAGTTCTCCCATAGACTTTAACAGGGTGTTCCGCGGCTTTTCGAATTTGCCACGAACACCCCAAATTGTCCCCCCCCTGTTCTCTCCTTCCCTTTCCCCTCCCCTCTTCTTTTCCCACCCTGTTCCCCTATCCCTCCCTCCCCCTTCCCCCCTGCTCCCCCCCCCCATTATCCTCTTCCCCTCACATATTCACATGCATTCTTATTCTTTCAATTTTCCATCACCTTTTTGCTAGTGACCACGCATGTTACCCACACCCCCCCCTCTTACCTTAGGTTCAGGCTTCATTGATGCAAATGTATCTCTCTATATTAGACAAGTAGGTCCCCCCACATGTGTGTCCCTCTTTTTGGCCACCGCTGGGGATTCTGTCTGGTCCCGTCTGCCGTACCCCTGTGGCGGGTCCCTTTTAGGTGAGCAACTCAACCTGTGGTTCCCCTCTGTGTTTATATTGATGTTTTTCAACCTATCATTGATGTATTGTTCAATTATTTCTAGATCTTCTCCTGATGAAGCGGCATAACCCGCGAAACTAGTTACATAGTTAGTCAGGTTGAAAAAAGACACAAGTCCATCCGTTTTTTTTTGTTCTGTTTCGTATGGTCCCGTCTGTTCATTTCCGTTCGTTTTTCGTAAGACGCCCGCTTTCCTGTTCGTTCCCGTTCGTTTGTCGTACGACGCGATTTTTTCGTATTCCGATCGTTTCGTATTTCAGTTACCGTTTTATTTTCGTACATGCGGGATGGTTCGTTATTCTGTTTAATTCATGTTCGTTTCTTGTTAGACAATAATTATCGTGAATTTTCGTCAATTTGCATTCTGTGTATCTTGAATGCTTTTCTTTTGTTAGTGTCAGTTGTATGTTCATTGTTCAATGACATCTATAACAAAAGAATTTCATTATGTATATTGAATTAATTCCTTTTTCTGTTCGTATTGTGTATTCAAAATACTGAAGGCAAATCTTTTGTTATAGGTGTCATATCAACATACGAAAATAACAAAAGAAACGGGTTCAAATGCAAATCTTTTGTTTATCGTTTTTTTTGAATGGCCAGAGAGTTAGGCTGGCCATACATGATACCATTTTCTGTGCAATTTTCTGTACAATTTTCTTTAGATTTACCTTCAACTATGTAGTGCAAGGGCCTGCCTGATTGCATACAATTGAAAGTGTTGTTTAGTTTGACCTCATATTATATGGTTTTTGGTAAATCTACAAGAAATTGTACAACAAAATTGAACATGTATGGCCAGCCTCAGTGACTGAAAGCAGCTTCTCTTTTGTGCTGAGTAGTGAGTACACTTGTACAGTAAAGCCAAATAAACTTTTCTGTGGATTTTCATCTGAAGGGAGTTCAGTTGGCCAGACTTTTGAACCCAAAAATGGTTTTCTGATGCAGTTTAAAAACAAACAAATTTTCTGAGAACGATCGGAAAACGATCATTTTTATGTTTGTTGTTAAAACAGTCTGACCAAGTGTATGGGGCTTAACAATACTATTGTTAATACTATTGACCAAGTGTATGGGGCTTAACAATACTGTGACTGTGTGGGTCGGGGGTCAGGTCATCACATATGTCAATCTGCAGGCCCTTTCTAATGGCGTAGTTGTGCAGCATGCAACATGCACCGATGATCTGACACACACAGTTTGGGGAATACAACAGGACCCCCCCCCCCCCAGACTTATCCAGGCATCGAAAACGGGACTTCAGGAGGCCAAATGTGCGCTCCACCACTGCACGGGTACTTATGTGTGCCGCATTGTAGTTTCTCTCTCCTCTGGTTTGGGGATTCCGGAATGGAGTCATGAGATGGGGCCCAAGTACATATGCTGAGTCACCTGGAAGGGAAAAGACAGGAGGATGTTAGTCGTGCATGTGCCCCTCGTGATGTCTGCATCATGGGGTCGGACAGTCATGCCTGACTCCCATGTCACTCACCAACCAGCCAGCTGTCCCTGTACACGTTCTGTTCGAATTCTGTTGGGATGGGGCTTTGACGGTATATGTAGCTGTCGTGGCTGGACCCTGGGTGTTTGGCACGGACGTGCCATATGAGGCATCGGCTATCACCTGTACGTTGATGGAATGCCAGTGCTTACGATTGCGATATATATGCTCTGTAGCACAGGGGGGCTGTAGTGCCACATGTGTGCAATCAATGGCCCCGATGGTGCGTGGGAATCCTGCAATTCTGTAGAAATCCATCATTGCCTTCTGCCGCAATTGCTCATGGGTGGGTCTGATGATGTGGTGGGACATGCGTCTGAGGATTTCGGGGACAACCTGGTGCACACATCTGCTCATGGTGGATTGTGACATCCCAGCCACTACTCTGCTTGTACGCTGAAAAGAACCACTGGCAAGGAAATGGAGTGTTGCCAGTACCTTGACCAGTGGCTGCACTGCATGTGAGCTGTGGTTATTTCCAGGATGGCATCAGGGCTGAATCTGAAGATGCGATACACCTCCGAATCACCCACGCCAAAGAGGCTCATTCACGTGCGGTATATCCTCTCAAGTGCCCTCCTCCTCCGTACCAGTGGACCCATTAGTAGTGCTAGGACCACGGCTGCCCCTGGCATGTTGGCAGACAGATGTGTTGTCCTGCAAGTGGGGTTGCTCAGCTTGCTAAGTTCGTCTGTAACGGTGCTGCTGTAGCTGCTCTCCAGCTGAGCTGTGCACGTCTGGTGCAAAGATAAACCAGCTATTTGTTGGAATAACTTTACGCCAGACGTACGACTTACACGCACTGAGCGTAGCCTGCGCCGGGCGCGCGTACGTTCGCGAATCGGCGTATCTCCCTCATTTGCATATTTGAATAGGAAATCAATGGGAGCGCCAGATGCGTCCAGCGTAAATATGTGCCTACAATACGCCGGCGTAGAAAAGTTAGGTCGGTCGGAGGAAGCCTATTTTCAGGCGTATCTAGTTTTGTGGGTATGGCGCATAGATACGACGGCGCATATTTCCACTTACGCAGCGTATCTCGAGATACGCCGGCGTAAGTCTTTCTGAATCTGGCCCATAGTTGGTCATTTTATATTTAGACAGACATACCTGTTTGTTATACACACAGGCCGTGCTTTCTACTTTGCAGTGCCTTACACAGGAGTATAAAATACATGAGGGTCGGTTCACACTGGTGCAAGGCCAGACATTGCTGTGCAGATCACATTCTATGTCTGTGCAATGCAAATGCGATCCGATTCCTGTCCGAATTGACAGTTGACAGTGTGATCTGTCTTGTAAACAAATGAATACCTATGTGAGACGTACCATACACAAATAACTGTTTTTATTTGTATCTACACATTTCTGTGACACTTGTAAGACCCGGTTCACACTGGGGCGACTCGTCAGGCGGCTCAGCCGCCTAACGAGTCGCATCCTATTGAAGGCAATAGAACCATACTAATAGGAGTGACGCAAGTCGCTCCGACTTAGAAAAAGGTTCCTGTACGACTTCGGGGGCAGCTCGGGGCGACCTGCATTGACTTCTATACATAAGTCAGTTTGCAGGTCGTCTCTGAAGTCGTCCTCAGGACACCTTGCAGAGCCGCCCCCGGAGTCGTGCCGCTGTAGTGTGCACCGACTCTTATGAAGTGTGTTTATGGCTTTATAAATACACTCGGGAGCGGAGAATTGCCAGGAGTGGGAGGTGTGAGCAGCAGCAGGGCAGGACAGGGCAGACACAACCTGTGTACTTTGATTAAAAAAATTTGGACATGTGTAATATGCCCAGTATCCTCAACTAGTTTAAAAAAAAACGGCCCGTAGTTTGCCCAGCGCTGGGATAGAGGAACACGTGCGCAATATAGCTAAAGGCAGCCCTAAACACAGTGTATCCCGACACTTTGCCCTAGACAGCTTCAATTCTGGGGATTATGGAGGGGGAGTCATATGATTCGCACTATAAGTCAGATAGAATCACAATGGATTCACACACTTAAGACTTTAACCCCTAGAGGTATGAACGTTGAGTTTAACCTTAATTGCTTTATTAGCAATTTTTAGATAGTAATCTCATCTGCCAGTCAGGCTTTTACACCCGCTCCCATCCCTATTTTTCTATACCTACTTTGTTGGTCAATGCATCATATGTTTTTACTATTTATTTAGATACTCATTGTGATTTATTTCTGATGTATATCTAGTTGAGGGTATCCTGTGAGTGATGGGATCGCATTACCCCCCCTAGTTTTTTTGAGGTCCCAATGGACCACTCCTTTCATTGTATGATTGACCCTACATCCATCATCCTTAATTTTATCATTTTTTTCAGGGGCTTTGCTGTTTATTGTACTACATTCTTTGCAGCATTTGCCCTCTGAGATATGTTTTTACCTTTTATCCCCATCATTTGGTATTCAAGTGTGTATTTAGGGTTATGCACAGTTACCATCTTTTAATGTATTTATTTATATAGTCATTAAGACTAACGGTTTCATTTTGTTATTCTTATTGGTAGATGGGCTAGTTCTATCTTAGATTATCCATCTCCAAGGGAAGTTTGTCTATATTCCAACGTGCCCTTTATTAGGACCTGGGGATCATGATTATTTCTTTTAGACCCTGTAGGTACTCTGTTTGTCCACTAGATGGTACTAGGATCCCATGTCTATGGACGGCTTCCTAGTCCGGGTTTTTTTTCATTATATGGATTTACCATCAACTTTAATCATTTCATCATTCATTTATGTATCGGCCAATCCATATTATTAGTGCCTTTGCTATGTCAATACATTAGTTAGGAGCCTTTGTTCTTCCTTTCTATTTTTGGTGCGGCGCCCGATTTTATTTATTCTTTCTATAGTTGCCAGAGCGCATTGTATTACCTTAGCCCGGCTCCTAGCACATTACCTGTTCCGTCCCTAACAAGGGACTTTGAGAAAAAAGCGGAAACGGCATTTCCAGTCCACTATACTTTATATAGTAAGACCTTACGTCCAATCAGACACTCCTGAAGAAGTCACGTGTATCGTGACGTAACGCCGTAGAGCCTGTCAGAGGTCCTCTGTGTTGTAGTAATACACATACGGACCTATGTCCACCATTTCCAGTCCACACTTCACATATGTTAGCGCTTATCATTTCCCCCTTCCTTGATATTAAATTTGTCACTCCCGTGTGTATGTAAGGCTTCATCACCAACTTTGGGTTGGTGGGGGGCGTTGACCCTTGGAAGAAGTATGGACTCATTCCCATCTCCAGGCAGGAGGAGGTAAAGAACATCCCCATCCTGGTGAGGAATGAGTCGCTCCCTCTGGAGAACATTGCCACCTGGCTTGGGAGGTACGGGCAATTGCAAGCCCCCCTGAGGAAGAACCTTGACGAGCACGGGGTCTGGACTGGGGCTTGGTTGACCGGGATCCGGCTCAAGAGGAAGGGCAACAGTGTTGCCCACCTCCCTGGCAGTGCCTTCCCGGGCAGAGACCGGATCCTGGTTTTCTACCTGGGCCAGCCCTGCCGATGCTTCAAGTGTGGCAGCACGACCCACATGAGCTCGGACTGTACGGTGGTCAGATGTGGGAAGATATGCTGTAATTTATGTGGCGAGATGGGGCACCCTTTTAGTAGGTGCCCCAAAGCATACCAGGGTCCTTCCTCAGAGCGGCCGACCCGGGAGACACGTGCTCAGTTGGCCAGGAGGCTCCCGCACCTCCGGAAGGCAGAGCTGGTGGGGAGGAGTGGGAAGGGTCTGGAGGTCCTGGGTCTGAGGCCGCGTACACACGAGGGGATATGTCCGCTGAAAACGGTCCGATGGACCGTTTCAGCAGACATCTCCGCTCGTGTGTATGGGCTAGCGGACAGATTTCTCCACCCGACAGATTTCAAAGCAAGCTTTGAAATCTATCCGGTGGGAATCTGTCCGCCCGACATGTCTGCTGGTTAGTACACTTACCAGCAGACATGTCGTCCCCCACCGCCGCCGCGCCGTTGCCGAATGGATTCGGCGCATGCGCGGAAGTGTTTTACTTCCTGGTGCGGTGACGTGGCGGTGACGCGGCGGCGTCAACGTCACACCCGCGTCACCGCCACGTCACCGCGCCGTCCGGCGGCGGGGAATTTGATCCGATGGTGTGTACACGCCATCGGATCAAACTCCCGATCGGACATATCCGATGGAAATGGTCCGCGGACCGTTTTCATCGGATATGTCCGATCGTGTGTATGGGGCCTGAGGGTCCGGGGCCCTGACCTTCCCCTCCTTTTTTTGCAGGGCCAATCCCCATCCCCTTCCCCCTCCCCCTCCTCGTCATTGCCTTCCTCCCCCTCCACATGTTCCATCTGCCTCCCCGTGCCCCCCCCTCATCTCCCCCCGTCCCGCCCCCTAGTCTTTCCCATCCCCCTCCCCCTTCTTCTTCTCCCAAGTCTGGTCCCCAGTCTGGTGCCCTTCCTGTCCCCTCCCCTGTCTCTGGCCCCCCTCCTGCCTCTCCCATCCCCCCCTTCTGGACCCAGGGTCCCCTCTGGCCCTGTGGTCATGGAGACGGAAGATGCTCGGGCCTCATCTAAGAGGGAGATCTCGAGCAGCGGGTCTGAGGAGGGGGGTGGCGTAGTCACCTCTGAGAGATGGCAGGAGTGGGAGCAGGTGAGATGCAAAAAGAAGAAGGGGAAGGCTGCTAAGGGTGGGGTCCCCCCAGGGGCACGAAGTGGGGTGTACCTGGGAAACCCGTTTGGTATCCTCTCCTCCTCCACAGACTCCGAGGAGGAGGGAGTGTAAATATCTAAATATGTTTTGGTGTTTGTAGTATGAAGGAGAACGTGACCACTTTCAATCACTTTGATAGCGGTACCCTCTCCAATACAGCTTGCGACAATTAATGTCGCAAGTATTCGTTCTGCAGGAGCTCGTTTTATGGCCTTCCATTTTCTCAGCCTTGTTGAAGCTGACATTTTGTTATTGCAGGAGACCTGGCTAGCATCTGTGGCAGAGATGCATTTGGCAAAGAGAGAGTGGAGGTGTGGGCCCTCCCATTGGTCTCTTGCGACCGAGCCCTGCAGTGGGGTTGTGGTCCTTTTTAAGACTAGTCCGGTGGCTTGCCGGCGAGTGATTAAAGTGGAAATTGGTAGATGTCTGGTGGTGGACGCCGTCGTGAGGGGGCAATTCCTCAGGCTCATTCATTTTTATGGACCTCAATCAAAGAGGGAGAGGAAGAGCCTCCTTACGGCAGTGAAGCCTTATCTTTTTACATCCCAGCAGGTGATCTTTGGTGGTGATTTCAATATGATCACTAGGCCCAAAGACCGGGCAAGTGACTTTTTCCGGGAAATCTCTGGGTACAGGGCAGCTTCCAAGTACCAGGCCTACCAGAGACTGCGCAGGCAGCTTGACCGCCTGGTGTCCTCTGGGGGCTCTCGGGAACAGATATCCAGTCTGAAGGCGCAGATGAAGCAGTGTCAGTACGACCGTCTCGTCTCCCTGGTTTTTGAGAGGGATTATGGGAAGTTTATCTCTCCGGATCCCTACAAGAGCTGTGGTGAGGCGGCGGGTTTGAAGGTCATTCACGGCCGAAGGATGCCTCGGGATCCCAGGTCCGGTCCAGATCGGAGATTCTGGGTGTCGTCAGAGACCTCTTTTCGGACCTCCTGAAGAAGCGGCCTCTAGACATGGAGAAAGTCAGGAAATTCCTTGATGAGACAGTGGGGTCCGACCTTCCTGACTCTCTGACAGAAGAGATCTCGGTAGCTGAAGTTGAGCAGGCTATCAGCTCTTTAGCTTCTAAAAAGTCGCCTGGGCCCGATGGGCTCACGGCCGAGTTCTACAAAACCTTTAAGAGCCTCTTGGCTCCTCATTTGAGGGACGTGTTTAGTGAACGTTTGGCCTATGGCCTGCTGCCTCCCTCAATGAGAAGGTCAGCTCTGATCCTTCTTTTTAAAGGTTAAAGATCCGTCTGTGGTGGAGAATTGGCGTCCGATCGCCCTTCTTACCAAAGATAGAAAGATACTGGCAAAGATACTTTTTACACGCCTGTCTGCTTTGGCGGCAGGATGCTGTCTCCCTTTCAGCACTGCACAGTTCCTGGCCGGGGCACATTTAGTGCAGTCCTGAGCATCCGGAAGGCTGTGGAAAGGTGCAGGGCTGATGGCAGTGAGTGGTATTTGCTTGCACTGGATCAGGCTAAGGCGTTTGATCAGATGAACCACGAGTACCTTTGGCTACTTCTGAGGAGATACGGTCTGCCTGACCAATTCATTGATTGCCTACAGGTATTGTATAGGGGAGCTGAGAGCTTCCCTCTTGTCAACGGTTGGGTGGGTCGGGCCTTTGCTGTGAACTCTGGCGTCCGGCAGGGGTGCCCATTGAGCCCCCTGCTGTACGTCTTTGCGGTCGACCCCTTCGTAAGGAGGCTAGACTGCGAGCGTCTGGGGGGGTTCCGGTGGGACCTGTCGGGGGTCCGGTTTTGGTAGTGAGGGTCGTGGCCTACGCGGATGACGTCTCGGTGGTATCTGGTCGTGAGGAGGCCCACTATGTGGAATCCCAGATCGGGTGCTACTCTGAGGCGTCAGGCTCGCTGGTGAATTGGGACAGGAGTAAAGTTTTCTGGATGGGGAAGGAGGGTGAGCAGTTCCCTCTTCCGGACGTGTTTCCCACGCCTGTACCAGAAATTTGAGTCCTTGGCATCCATTTCGGCCCGGGTGATTATCCCAAGCTAAATTGGGAGCGCAGGCTGGTGAGTGCCACTCGGAAGGTGAAGGCCTGGAAAGGTTGGAAACTCTCCCTGAGGGTAAGGGTAAGCTTGGTCAAGACATACTTATTGATTGAGTTTCTCTGTGTGAGCTATGTGTGTCTTTTGCCAGCATCTCTCTATCTGGTCTGTTCTTCCTGCTGTTGTGGGGAAACAGACTGAACCTGATCAAGAGGGAGGTCACATACCACCAGCGAAGGCAAGGAGGGTTGGACATGGTCAACCCGGTGGTGTTCTTCATCACCATTTTTGTAAAGTACAACTTGCAGTCCATCTTTGTGGACGCGCCTTCCTGGTGGGAATGTTCATGCAAGGACTGGCTCTTGCTGTTCTTGAGGGAGTGGGGGAGGGGGGAGGCCCGGCAATCTGAGGAGATCGCATGGGTATCTCCCATCCTACGTCCCCCTGGCATTGAAGGTACTGAGGCAGTGGCGGATAACTTCCCTTGAGGTGGGCTCTCTCGGTGGTCGTGAGCTGTAACTGAGGGTCATGGCATGGGACATTTTGAAGCCCCTGTCCTTAAGGGACTGTCCTGAGAGGGTCCTCACGGAGGGGTCAGCCATCTTAAATTCTTCCAGAATTCCGAACAAGTTTTGGGATCTTGCATGGAGGTCGTTCCATGGACTACTGTACGTCCGTGCAAATCTCAAGTACCGCAACCTAGGGGACAGGGACTGTCCCCGACGGGAATGTGGAGGGACATTGGAGACCATGGACCATTTTCTGGCCCAATGTCCCTTCAACATGGAGGTTCTTAGGGGGTGCCATCTGCTTTATTTAGTCAGCGTAGTTGTGCTTTATTACACTTGGCACGCTCGGTGTTTGGTGTCCACTAGGGACAAAATCCTGTCTGTGCATGAGGTGGTGGGCGATATCTTTTGGGAGTTGGCGAAGGTGCTGGATCTGGAAAGAAGCAGGGTCGGGCCTGAGAGCTGTGCCCATTTATGGAGGGGTTTCCTCTTCCAGCCCCCTTAGGTCACGACTCTGCCCCTCTCCATAGATAGGGGCAACTATTCTTTTCACCCCCTTAGATTTTGTTTGCATAGTACTTTTTGAAATAAGGCTACAGACATGTCTGATTATCATGTTCTCGCTCATACGTGGATTGTATGTATTATCTGAAAAACAACAAGGGTGCAATCAGCGCAAAAATCTAGACCATAAATAAAATAAATCAAAATTAAAAAAAAACCCTGGTCTAAATTCACCGGAATGCTAGCTGGACACTAAAAGGACATTCACAAATCCAAAAGTGATACAATACATAGAGAATAGTGCAGCGGAAACCAATAATTAAATACTGATATATAATCAATAAAGTCTAAAGAAATAAATCCGTCAATCCAATTCTTTGGAATAATTCACCAAGTGACAGTAGGCACACCAAACTAATAAGTGATCCCTCCACCAGTTGAAGATGGGTACTCTCACCTCAGCAATAGACCACTGTGTTACCAGATGGTCAAATAGGCAGGTAAAAAACAACACGGGAGACCCGGGAGCAAGCTGGTGATTCAATTCCTCATAATATCAGCCATAAGCATGGTCTGGAACATGTAAGGAGAAATCAATAATCTAAGGCCTCGTACACACGATCGGACATATCCGATGAAAACGGTCCGCGGACCATTTCCATCGGATATGTCCGATCGGGAGTTTGATCCGATGGCGTGTACACACCATCGGATCAAATTCCCTGCGGCCGGACGGCGCGGTGACGTGGCGGTGACGTTGACGCCGCCACGTCACCGCTACGTCACCGCACCAGGAAGTAAAACACTTCCGCGCATGCGCCGAATACATTCGGCGGCGGCGCGGCGGCGGTGCGGGACGACATGTCTGCTGGTAAGTGTACTAACCAGCAGACATGTCGGGTGGACAGATTCCCACCGGATAGATTTCAAAGCTTGCTTTGAAATCTGTCGGGTGGACAAATCTGTCCGCTAGCCCATACACACGAGCGGAGATGTCTGCTGAAACGGTCCATCGGACCGTTTTCAGCAGACATATCCCCTCGTGTGTACGAGGCCTAAGAGCTTCCACTGGGTACAAATGTTTTAATAAAATAAAGAGCATTCACAGGATACTCACATTTTCTTTTGATCCATCCGTACATGTCCTATAGAGCAGGCAAATCACGAATCTTGCATTAGACAGTAATTTTTTAAATCCCTAGGACATTCCGGGATTCAAATCGCATTACATAGTGGGGCTGTAGTATATAACCTCACTAACATACAAAGACACTCATCTAAAACTATAATCCTCCCCATTATATTATTTGGTGTTGGACCATCATTTGATGGCATTCACTTTGGGAGAGGACATTGACCTAGAAATTAGGGGAGCATTCAACAAGGATTCATCCCAGCTCCTAAATAGGGAAGAAGAAATCATTAGTGGCTTTAAAGACCACAAAAAATATTAATCAAACATCTTAATAGGAAGTGGGATGTATCATTTCTTGAATCTTACATCCAACAAAAAATAGTGCCTAGAGGGCTCAGGGACAAAACAGTTCCAGCAGAACATTTACAGAATGAACGGTTCCTCCCAAAATGGAAGGAATTGTGCATTAACCATGGAATAGCGGTAATGACACTGATAGTGGAAGAAGAGAAAGCACAACTCATAGAACTAAATGGACAGACTGACAAGAGCGCCAAAAACTTAGATCTGATGAAAGAGGAAACCGAGTTCACTAAACAGAACGAATACCTTAAAAAAGAGATTGAGAGAGCACAAAAAAGCTTAAAAACCATCAAACAATCCAAATATAGAAGAGATATACTGGACTTTGAAAAAGGCCAGGTCTTCGACCTTACTGTACGACGAGGAAGAAGTGGTTCCTCTAGGAGAGGATCTAGATCGTACTCAAGAAACAGACGGGAAACTTCTCCAAACAACCAAGAGGAAGAAGACATTCCACGGACGGTAACTTTTTTGGAGAAAGAGGGGTCAAGGGACGGTGTAACCCACGACCCCTCTCAAGAAATTCTACAACCCCAGAAGTTTCAACAAAACTTAAAACAAAGGGGGAAAAGTACAAGAGCAGGAAGGGGCGGTTACCGCACCAGAAGTCAGAAATAACAAATATGGATTCTACCAGCCTTATCTCAGACAATAAAGTTATTAACCTTTCCTCTTTCTCTCTAGAAACAAGACACACGTCCCTCCTACAGAAGGGCATGTCCTTCTCTCCAGCAAATGACATGGAGGAATTCACGGTCTATAAAGACATCGTGCTGTTCCACCGTTAGGTATTCTTCAGATCTCTGTATCAGCAGGGGAGACTGTGAAGCCCCCTGCGGACTCAGATGACCAACAGGCATTGGCAATACTTGACTCCTTGTTGGAGGAAAATGAGGCACATGATGTCGACGATTCCACAACAAGGAGATACGCCAATATGATCATTAAATCCAAAAAGATGCCAAATTTTTTAGACAACCCAACACCTCTTTGCTGTAAGAATATCCCCACAGAACAGGGATGTTCCTATGCTCAAAATGTCAAGTCTGCCCCTTCGTGGATAGGACCAATACGTTTAAAGACGCAAAGGGACAGAGAGAATTTAAAATTAGGTAACTGATCAACTGTTCCACTGAAAAAGTCATTTATATGCTTACCTGTGAGAAGATAGGAATATATGTACCTATATCTATATCTGTATATCCCTGTATAATCGTATATGGCTATGTCTTCTTATGTAGAGTTCCCCTAGTATGAAGATGTTTTCCTACTAAAATGATTCAATGTTTCTGAATTCTTTTGGTGTTACAACTTGTTGTTGAAACTTTGTTTTTCCCTATTTTCACATGAAATGGTCAGTCAATATTTTTATATGAATTCTCGGAAAGGATTGTTTTGTTGTTATGTCCCTTCACTTATAATTGCTTGATAAACATTCCCAGCATGTAATCTATCTTTTTGTCGCTTTGTTCTCAAAACAACACTTCACTTAACGCCTTAGTAAGGTCACGATGGCCAGGTGTGAAGTTATCAAAATAATAAATAATGACATGTATACGTGTATTGTGCAAGATTGTGTAATCTGAAATTTGGGCTTGTGCCCTCCATAGACTTTCATGTTAGCCTTTTTCTATAAAAGCCTGTAACATTTTGTAATCCGTATCACTATACTTATGAAAGGAGTGATCCTCTGTACTACAGTGTATTCTGAAGTAAACATACATCTAAGACGAATGCAACTTGTCTGTCGTTGATGTCTTACGTGAAGAGACTAACTTATCAATTGGTGACCCCGAATCGTGTCTTCTTGATCGCGGCTCCTTCTCCGGCTATTGGACCGTCGCAGGAAGGACAGCTACATAGAGGCCTCAGGTGAGAAACTTTTTTCGCATATAAAAACTGTCTTTTCTGTGCGGTTCTGAGGTGCCGGGTGGGGAGTGCGCTCACAGAAGGTAACGCGTTTTTCTTTTGAAAACTTTTAAATGCATTCAGTCTATGTATGGTTACTTAGAATGAAATATGGTACCATTTAAAAATGTGCATGCTAATAGAATTAACATGTGTATGTAACTTTTCTTCTTGCCCCTGGGATTGACAATATATATATATAGACAATTTTTGTGTTACAAGGGATGAATAAATGCAGGTACCACAATTTTCTATGAGAGTATAGAAGTTGATGGATGTTGAATTTTTTTTGTATGAATGGTTTTGAACGTTTGTGGTCCTAAGGCAGATAGGTTTGCCTTCAGCGGATAGCCACAAACGGGTGATTGACCTGCTGTATGTTCTTTGGATTAGGGAGCCTAGTCAGGGACTAGCCTATTTCCACTCAGCAAGGAGACGTCCTTCTGAGCATAGAACGAGATAGACAGTATGAAGTACTGAAATAGGCTGCTGGTACACAGCCGTGGTGATAGAATTAGGAGCTCAACATCCCGGAGTTCCAAAAGATATTGTCATTTCTCGAGGGGTAAAAGGAAAATCATGGAGAATATATTTGACAAAAACGTTTTGCCTGTTATGAATAGCCTTGGGCTAACTAAAGATAGAGCCAAAAGGTTATTGAAGATAGCAAAAGCTACAGGGTTAAGTGTTGCGAAATTAACTCCGAGTGCCCCAATCATCAAAATGATGGTGAGTGGGGACCCGGATGCCCTTAAACATCATGTTAGTGGTGTAAGATTACTAAAAAGGAGTACAAAGATGATCCTGCGAAATGGTGGCCACCAGAAAGGGCTCTCTTAGTTCTCCTAATATTAACGCATTATTCAATTTGCTTTTTAAAATGTCTGACTGTGGGGGAATTGAGTGTTTGGTATACCTCCGACTGCTACACACTTTACTGTAATTGATCTGGCCTCAGCATTTTTCAGTGTACCCATCCATCCAGAAGACCTTGGTTATTGGCCTTCACGTTTGAGAGAAGGCAGCTGACTTGGACTCGGTTGCCAATGGGCTATCATGATTCCCCTAGCTGCTTTTCTCAGGCGTTGAAAAAAAAAGCTGGATGAATGGCAGCCATCCGGAGAATCAATTTTGGTCCAGTATGTAGATGACCTCTTGCTTGCTTCTCCGAACGCACAGGCTTGCACAGAGGATTCAGTTTCCCTGATGATCTTTCTGGCCAGGATTGGTCAGAAGGTGGATGCTACTAAGGTTCAATGGGTAAAGACAAAGGTCCAGTATTTGGGCCATTGTATTTCTCAAGGAATCAAACACCTTACAGATAAGCATAAGAAGGTAATTGCCAAACAACAAATGCCCAAAACCTTAAAGCGACTACGAGCCTTCCTGGGATTGGTAGGATATCGTAGGCAGTTTTTGCCCCAGTACTCTACAGTTGTGGGTCCATTACAGGAATTACTAAAAGGACACAACAAAAGTAATTACAAATTCACAATGGAAGAATTGACCCCGGCAGTTCAGGAAGCTTTCAAGCTAATAAAAAGTTCTTTGCTGACTGTACCTAGCTTAGGTTTGCCTGACTATAGCAAGGATTACTACTTGTTTTGCACCGAGGTCAACGGACATGCAAATGGTGTTTTGACACAGCATTTTTGTGCCCGCCATCGCCCGGTAGGGTACTATAGCTACCCACTGGACAGTGTAGCAAGAGGCTTGCCAGGCTGCTTGAAGTCAGTAGCAGCGGCTGCCCTGCTGGTAGAAAAAACTACTGACATTGTGTTAGGTAACACTTTGTATTTGATGTGCCCTCATGACTTGGAGGCTATGTTGAATAGTGGCTACACAAAACATTTTTCTGTACAAAGGATAACTCATTACCACTTGGTCCTGTACAGTGATTCAGCATATGCTATAGGCGTTCTGCATAGCTTTGCTCAGCTATTGCAGGAGCAGGGGTACTTGACAGCAGCGGGAACAGCAATACAGCACAAAAGTCTTATCATTCGCTTGTTAGCCGCTGTTCAACTACCCCTGCAGGTTGCGGTAATCAAGTGTAAAGCTCCATACAGGGTCTGATGACTGCATTTCCACAGGAAATGCCTTGGCTGATAAATATGCAAAAGAAACTATCTATTCTTATCAGCCGCATACTCAACTTTTACCTACTTTCCAAGTAATGGATCTCCAGGTAGACCCAGTTGTCCTTTCAACCCTACAGGAGAGTTCTCCCCACAGGGACTCCTGGTCTAAAAAAGGAGCACTTCGTGGTGACGATGGCCTGTGGAGGATGAAGGATAAGTTGGTCGCTCCTCCGACTCTTTTTTCTTCTCTATTTGCTTTGAGCCATGGGCCTTGCCATGTCTCAACAGGAGGGATGTGTCGGGCAGTGACCAAACAATGGTGGGCACCTGGATTTCATGCATATGCTGCTAAACAAATTAATGAATGTGCAATATGTCAAATAGGCATGTGCAAAAGTGAAAAATTCGTTTTGTTTCGTTTCAATTCGTCATTTAATAAATTTCGTTAAGTTAGGTTCGTTACATGTGTTGAATTCGTTTTCGGAATTCGTTCGTTTTCGACCGAATTTCGAAAAATACGGTCGAAATCGAAAATATTTCGACCGTTTTTCGAATTCGTTCGTTTTCGACCGAATTTAGAAAAAATCGGTCGAAATCGAAAATATTTCAACCAGATTAGAAAACAAATAGTCTCTTTTCTAATAGAATTTTTTTCGAATTAAATTCGAAAATATTTTTTTTTTTTTTTTTTTTTTTTCGAATTCCGATCGAATTTAGTCCGCGGGTATTCGATTCGGAATTCGAAAAAAAAATTCGATTTCGACTTTTTTTTTTTTTTTTTTTCGAAATTCGGTCGAAAATGAACGAATTCGGAAAACGGTCGAAATTTTTCGTTATTATAGCAATTCGGAAATTCGTATGCATCCGAATGTCCGAATAATGGAAAATTCGTCCGAATTTCGATTCGGAACGAAACGAAATGCACATGCCTAATGTCAAATGCATAATGTCGGGAGACCAGTTCCCACTCCAACAAAGCATATTCCGCATACTGAGGAACCGTTTCAAATTGTGCAAATAGACTTCTCAGATATGCCTCCTTGTGGTCGTTTCAAGTATTTACTGGTGTGTGTGGATCAGTTTTCGGGTTGGGTAGAAGCATACCCAACGGTGAGGAATGATGCCATAACAGTTGTAAAGTGCCTTACGAGAGAGTTGATCCCCAGATTCGGGATAGGAGCTGTATTCTCAGCAGATAGAGGTACCCACTTTGACAATAAACTTATGGCCAGGGTGGTAGATATTTTAGGGATAAAACAACTACATACCCCCTATAGGCCACAAGCTAGTGGAATGGTGGAACGCACAAATCAAACAATCAAAAGATACTTAGCCAAGATAACAGCTAATGGAGAAAGCTCATGGGTGGAAGCCTTGCCAATAGCCCTGGCAACTATTAGGACCACCCCCAAAGAGAAACATGGGTTGTCACCTTTTGACATTTTGTTTGGACGTCCACCTAAAAGACTTCCTGCCACATTGGTACATCCTGAAACAGTGACTCTAGGTAATGGTCAAGATGCCATGATTGAATATGTACGCAAATTGGCAAATGTGTTTTCTGATACCTTTTCCAGAGCCAAAGCAGGACAACCGGTGGACACAAGTGAAGCAACTCATGGACTAAACTCAGGAGATTGGGTGTATATCAAGAATCACACTCCTAGGACCACTCTGTCCCCTAAGTGGAAAGGACCTTTCCAGATCATTTTGGTATCCCTAACCGCTGTAAAGTTGAAAGATTATAAATACTGGGTGCACGGTTCCCATTGTAAGAGAACAGTAGCTCCAAAAGACAGCCAGTGTGACGCTGGCAAGAGTTATGCTGTACCTTTGCCTTCTAGGTCTCCACCACTTACTCGGGCTACCTAAACCGGATGTGAAGCTCTGGTGTGTCATCCTCTGTGGAGGAGCATTGGTGTGGATCACTGTCATGACATACGAGTGGACCCATCAGAAGGAGGCGGGTAAGATACATGATACTGTTCTATTGAATGCCACTATAATGGAGAAGTTGTTACAGCTTGGAACCATTTCTGCCCCTGACCAAAGAGCAAGAAGAGATACCTACAATGGCTATCATGACAAAATGGCTGAGCCATTCCATAACTCTTTTGTTTCTATGCACTTACAAGCTGCCAAAAGACTGAACATTACTAACTGTTGGATATGCACACATGCCCCTATTTCACATAAGACTATACCCTTACTGGGCATACCCAGCACTTTGGCTGAAATAGAAGACAGTGCACATTTTGGTAATGTAAGCAAAAACATGATTGACAGAACTGTTTCACTTTTGCTTTATACAAATGCCCCGATGAGGACACCTGCGGTTTGTATTAACTTTACCCGAGCCAACTCACCTTCAAATCAGGAACAAGGATCCCAGAGCACCACTAAATCACTTGGAAACTCCAATTGTATGGACAAAGCTGACATTAGGTATTGGTTTGATGGTAAGGATGTTGTCTGGAGCACTGACCGATACAAAGAATTACATGAACACACACACAGTCAGCACTCCCGCCACCTGGTATATAAGTGATAATGAATTTAAGACCACACAGTTGAATAAGATCCCAATACACTTCATAAAAAGGGATCTAGTTGCTCAGGCTACCCAGGAAGGGGAGGAAGGAGATAGTGTCCCTAACCAGAATGAAAATTCCGAGATAGATGAGGAAGACGACTCTAACGTAGAGCTAGCTCCCTTTCCTACCCCATTGTATCCAGGCCCAAACACGGACGATACTGATATTGAATCACACGATAGAGAGATTAAGCCATTGTTTTCAATACCGTGGGTGAATAGATGCTGCATAAAGAAAGCTTTGCTTCCAGTTTCATCATTGATTTAGCAGACCTGATTGACAATGTTACTGCTTTGTATGATCCAAACTTTATAGCTATGGCCACAGAACTAAAAATGATAAAGAAAGAGGTCTTACAACACCGGCTGGTGTTGGATTACCTCACGGCTAGTCAAGGAGGAATATGCACCATAGTTGGAACTGCTTGCTGCAACTATATCCGGAATGATACTAGGGCTGAAGATGCCATCATTTCACATATAGAGAAAGTACAGCAATTAAAGGTTAACTTTCACAAAGAGCATACGGAAACCGCTTGGATCGATGGTAGCTGGGAGAGCTGGCTTGCCCGGATCAATCCACTCAACTGGTTTTCCGGTAGTGGAGGATGGTTTTCTGGCATTCTGCATGGTATTCTTTATGTTGTCGGAATTATTGTAATTATAATCCTTCTAATCAAATGTGCACCTATGTTATGTAAATGTTGCATTAAAATGACCACCCATGTTGGTAACGCATGCTGTGAAACCTGTATTAATGCTGGTTCTTTTGAGCCCTCAAGGTCCCGTGTTAAAACAGTTCATGAGATGGTAACCCGGATCCCTGTGATTTTCGCCCGTAAACCCCGAGGCTCTGCCATCTGACCCTGAAAACCCTGCTGGAGCATAAGAAGCATGCACCAAAGAATTCTAAACACAGGAGGGACTGAGAAGATAGGAATATATGTACCTATATCTATATCTGTATATCCCTGTATAATCGTATATGGCTATGTCTTCTTATGTAGAGTTCCCCTAGTATGAAGATGTTTTCCTACTAAAATGATTCAATGTTTCTGAATTCTTTTGGTGTTACAACTTGTTGTTGAAACTTTGTTTTTCCCTATTTTCACATGAAATGATCAGTCAATATTTTTATATGAATTCTCGGAAAGGATTGTTTTGTTGTTATGTCCCTTCACTTATAATTGCTTGATAAACATTCCCAGCATGTAATCTATCTTTTTGTCGCTTTGTTCTCAAAACAACACTTCACTTAACGCCTTAGTAAGGTCACGATGGCCAGGTGTGAAGTTATCAAAATAATAAATAATTACATGTATACGTGTATTGTGCAAGATTGTGTAATCTGAAATTTGGGCTTGTGCCCTCCATAGACTTTCATGTTAGCCTTTTTCTATAAAAGCCTGTAACATTTTGTAATCCGTATCACTATACTTATGAAAGGAGTGATCCTCTGTACTACAGTGTATTCTGAAGTAAACATACATCTAAGACGAATGCAACTTGTCTGTCGTTGATGTCTTACGTGAAGAGACTAACTTATCACCTGTCCCTGTCCGAAAATGTATATCGGGAAAACAAAAAGACAACTAAGGATAAGAATAGGAGAACATCTCAGAGACATTAAAAGAGAAGAGAGAGAGGAGGGAAAAAAGGAAAAAAGACAGGCATTTGGAAAAAGATAAATACCATGAAAGCCCCGTGACAAGACACTTTCTAGAATACCATCAAGGTAGCCCTGACGACCTCAAAGTACACTCAGATTACCCACCAGACAAGATGACTTCGACAAAATTTTACAACAAAAAGAAAAGTGGTGGATATACACCCTAAAATCCCTGACACCTTTAGGCATGAACGTGGAAATGAGCATGCAACCCTTTTTAGAGTAAACAGTCACATCCTTTCCTCCATAATCTTATCACTCCATTCTGGAGACATATACAGTATTTATCGGCGTATACCGCGCACTTTTTTGCCCTGAAAATCAGGGCAAAATCGTGGGTGCACTGTATACGCCGATAGCCGCTTTCCCGCGCCGAGTTTCAAATACTGCGCCGGCATATACCGAGCGCAGTACACTCGGGTATAGTCGGGCAGACTCGGCTCCTCTCGCGCTGACGTCCTGGACGTACAGGACGTGAGCACGAGAGTAGCCGAGCCTGCCCGACTATTCACGAGTGTACTGCGCCTGCATATACCGAGTGCAGTACACTCGTGTATAGTCGGGCAGGCTCGGCTCCTTTCGCGCTCACGTCCTGTACGTCCAGGACGTCAGCGCGAGAGGAGCCGAGTCTGCCCGACTATACCCGAGTGTACTGCGCTCTGTATATGCCGGCGGAGTATTTGAAACTCGGCGCGGGAAAGCGAGGAGGATGCCGCGAGGACGCCGCGAGGACGCCGGACCCGCCGAAGAGGACACCGGACCCGACGAAGAGGACACCCGAAGCCGCCGATGGACGCCGCGCAAGACACCAAAACTGTAAGTACAAAAAACTTTTTTTCCACAGGAATGGCGGCAACTTTAGGGGTGCGCGCTATACGCGGGAGCGCGCTATACCCCGATAAATACGGTATATCATCATATCTTTTTTAGGGCTGTGCAAATTAACTTTTAATTAATCGATTAATCTTTAATTTTTTTGATCGATCAAAATCTTTTTGATCGATTAAAAATTCTTTTGATTGGTACTCACCTCTCCGCCGGCTTCTGGGCCTTCGGGGAGTTCCATCGGAGATCCGGTGACATCATGGACACCGGCAGGGCTTGCCGTGTCCATCTGAAGGGCTCCTTTGCTGTGCCTTCATATGTGCATGCCGGCGAGACCTTACTATCTGCCACACACAAGGGCTGTTACACTTTCCTCTATCACTTCCCTCTATTAACCTGGGATTCTACAGCCATCCACTGGGAGATGTGATAGTTCCCTTCATGGGACATCTACATGCCGACAGACAGATGTTAACCTCTCCTCATCTGGATTCAGCAGTGGTATCATTGTACACATTTTTATACCAGTATCATACTTGGCTACATATTTTTATGACTGTTTTTGCTACCGTTTGGTATTACTCGCACCATTTTTACAGTTTATGTAGCTACATCGGCCTGAAAGGAGATCAGCTAAAAGTAGTTGGATCTGTATGTGCATTATAATTATTTGAAATTAGTCGATTAATCGATTAAAAAAAAAACGATTAATCGAACACAAAAATGTTGATCAGTAACAGCCCTAATCTTTTTCCTTGACTCATAAAGATGTCAGGACAGTAACCCTTATTACTCACTATTTTCTCACACATATATGATAAACTTTTTTCATACCCATATATCCTATTTACTGGACTTTCTACACTGCTTAGTTAGAAGCTGCAATAACAATATTGCATCTATTCATGTACATATAATATTTAATCTCTCAACAGGCACATATAGTCTGCTAGTCTCCATCAGGTTTTGAGGCTCGTGTTGCTATCTTTACTGCATGATGGATGTTATTTGATTGCTCCCCCGATAAAATTAGATTTAAACTAATCTGCTCTGGGTCACTCAATATATGTTGCATGTCTGTCCCTGTTCTTATGTCTGTTTTTGGTTCATGTCCCTTTAAATCTTCTGTCTAATGAATATCAATCAGTTGACGGCGATATATAGAGATTAAAAATGGATAATTGGATCTTTATATAGTATTAGTTGGTTTCTAAAATTAATCCAAAATATACTAGTATATACTAGTATATGGACTAGCACGGGACTAATGTATGTTTTTGGATCGTGGTATGCCCTAGCGGGATTCAGCAACTGACACGAAGGAATACGATCCATTGTCTAACACTCCTGATCGTATTGAAAAAAGATATTACTGGGTGGAAGGGGGCGTGCATTGATGGAACATAAAGGAACATAAAGGAGCGATGCACGGCCCTCCCCCAAACGTCCAGATGAAGCTACGCGATTACTCTCGTGAAACGCGTTGACGTCACAGCCTCCGGACGTCAGACACAACCCCCTGCTCTTGGGACTAGGGTAAAGGGTGGAACAGTGCAGCACGCCTGGCTTACGAGCGGCTAATATCCAACAGTGAGTGATAACCATCCTGAGCGAGTATCCCTATCAAACATCACTTGGCGGGGACACTGATTCTACACTGATCCTACAGGACTCTGCATATCAGGTAGACTTTATCTTTTACTCGCAGGATGCAAGAGATTTAACCCTATCTTTGGAAGATGACAACGGAAAGATAGAGGTAAAAAGACATGTATAAAACTACTTCTTAAAAAGCGACTCTCTGGGCCAGATTCTGGTAGAATCTGCGGCGGCGTAGCATAAGCCATTTACACTTCGCCGCCGCAATTTCCTGGAGCAAGTGCCGTATTCTCCAAGCACTTGCTCCATAGTTTGCGGCGGCGTAGTGTAAATGGCCCGGCGAATCCCTGCGTAATTCAAAGGGGGCGGCTTGTATTTAAATTAAGCGCGCCCCCGCGTGGATTGAACTGCGCATGCTCCGGCCTGGAAAAAAGCCCAGTGCGCATGCTCCAGCTCACGGTGGAAAACGTCGTTGAAACCGGCGTTAAAAAAATGACGTGATCGTCACTTACGCAATGCCCTATTCGCGAACGACTTAGTAAAACGACGTAACCGATGGAAAAAGACGACGCTGACCCGACACCATACTTAACATGGCATACGACGGAACTTCATAAACCTACCCCTCATATAGCAGGGGTAGGTTTACTTTTACGGAAACAACGTAAATGACGACGAGGCGGCGTAAAAACGTTCGGGAATCAGTGTATTAGGCAAATGAGAAATCAACGTAAAGGCCACCTAGCGGCCAGCGAAGAAATTACATCTACGATCCGACGGTGTAAGTGTTTTACACCTGTCGAATCTTCGCTGTATCTATGAGTAAGTGATTCTAGGAATCACACGCATAGATACTCAGGGAAAAAAACAGAGATACGACGGTGTTTTCTGCGATACACCGTCGTATCTCTTTTGAGAATCTGGCCCTCTATGTCTCCATAAAGAATAAAAAGTAATAATAAAAAGCAGAATCAGAGAACCTACCTGTTTGATATAAAACAATTCAAGTCGAAATCGACGTTGAGTCCTTCAAGGGTGAGCACCTTAACCTCAAAGATCCAGAAAGACTCTCTTTGGCTGATGTGTCGGATATAATTCCCCCCTCTCCAATGTCTATCGACTCTTTCTAGGCCCCAAAATTTTAAACATTTCGGGTTCCTATCATGACATTATCTAAAATGTCTGGAGACACTATGGGAACGTAGACCCAACTTGATATTGTTAACATGTTCACCGACTCTAACAGGCTAGGGTTCGTGAAGTGCGGCCTACATACTAGAGTCTGTATTATCTGTTTTGGTGGTGGGGTGTGTTGTGGTTTGGCGATGATCTGGGCAGTAGTGGTTTCTATGGACTTTAATATTTCCCTACTGTACCAGTGAGCCGTTTTAAGTGAGCCTGTTGTAAATACCCGTTCTGATGTTATTTTTCTTTCTTTTTGAAGTTATTTTTTTGGAGGGTGGAGGTCGGTGGTATGGTGGTATTGTGTTTGTTATTTGTTTTATGTTACTTTGTCTATTTTGTCTCTTTGTTAAAAGTTTTGGTCGAAGCTTTAAATAAAAAATTTCCAGACCAAATTAGGGTGTCAGCAGCCGCAGCAGTTCCAGCTCCTCTCACTGTGCTCATTCAGCTTCCTGCTGGAGAAGAGTGAAGACCTGTCTTCCAGAGCTCCTGTGTTCCAGAGGATCCAGCCACCTAGGACCAGCCTCCAGCCCCTAGCCCCGGAAGAGGGGGGGGTGGCCTCCCTTAGCCAAGGAGAAGGAGAAGGACCAGCATCCAGCCTCCAGGGGAGCCAGCAGCACCTGCCCTCCTCCAGCCAGACCATGATCAGCAGGGATGACCGCCTCTTCCTGGGCACCCAGGAAGGACCCTCTGACTAGACCACCATACTACCAGGTGAGACTGAGGCTAGAGCCAGGAAGAGGCATGATAAGATCAAGTCCCTGCTGGTTAGGATAGCCCAGGCCTGTGTGGAAAAAATGTCAACTCTCGCAGGCCTGAGGGACAGGTGCTCTAGCAGTAAGAGGTCGGAGTTTAGGAGGGCCATCAATACCCTCAGGCTTAAGGTCAAAGAAATTTGGGACTACCTGGGGGGCTTTTTCGAGCGTGGGGCTGGAGAAGTGAGCTTTCTTGAGGGGCTCCGGAAGACCCTCCAGCAGGCCAATCAGGAAGGAAGTCAGGCGGCAAGGAGGAGCAGCCGGCGGTCGGGTCCCAAACCTCCAAGCAGCCGGGGAAGCCAGGAGAGCCTGGTTGTAGTAGGGGGGCTGGAAATTCTGGTGGTGCAGGGCCCAGTAAGGCCATAAAACCTGGGGAGGGCTCCCGGAGCCGATTCCTTGGCCAGTGAAGGGGGCTGGGGGGTTGGCTAGGCCAGGGGAGCCCAGTGATCCAGGAGGTCGCAGGGCCCAAGCGCCGCCGGAGGTACCCCCCGGCCTCTACAGGTCAGCATGCCCAGGCTCCCTCAGGATGGTCATGCTGCCACAGCTGAGGCCCGCCATGTGTCAGCCTCCATGACCCCTCAGCGTGCAGTAGAGCGGGAGGATCTGGCAGTGAATGTGCCAGGGACTGCTCCTGCAGCTGCTATGTCACCGGGAGAGGGGCAGGTGCATGGTGGAGGCGTAATAGTAAAGTCAGCTTCAGGCAAACAGCTAGTGTGTAGTGTGGCCAAGATGGCGCCGGCTGCTGGGGGAGGAGCAGCTGAGGCCACATTCCCCAGTGGGAACCAACCCCTTTTCAGGGAAGGGGGATGTGGCCAGCTCCCATCCAGCACTCGGGACCTGGAAGTGAACCCCCCCGACCGGAAGTGGCCGGCCACAATTTTGCGGCTGTTGGCACCGGCTTGGAGGACCTGGGGGATGAGATGGTAGGCAGGCTAAGGATGGTATGGACGGTAAAGAACAGGATGGTTGAATGGACGGTAAGCAGCCTACCCTCCAGGTCCCTATAGACACCACCGAAGAAAGCCCAGAGGGGCTTCCTGCAGGTGGGGTGGGAGGAATATCAGGTGGGACCCCTCCTGGAGGGCTGTGCCACCTATGATTACATCCGGCAGTTGGAGGGGTCCCAGGGGGGCATCCCCCAGTGCTGGTTGAGTCCCAAGGGGCTAGAGTGATCGCAGAGGGGTCTGGGTGGGGGAGTTTGGTGGGGAGATACCCCCCTCTGCTGCGGCCCCGGGGGGTGGGCCTGTATTCAGGCCAAAGGTGGTGGGTGGTCGGGGTGGGTGCTGCACCACCGGCGGAGATGGGGGCCCCCCCGTCCCCCCCACTTCTGGGAGTGCTAAGGGGGGTGCCCCACCTCTGGAGAACATCTTTTGGGGGTCTCCGGAGGCCAACCTGCTGTCTGCCCTAAAGGGGGGTCGCTCCTTCGCCCAGGTGGCGGGCTCTCGTGCCCCTCTGGACCACCTGTACAGCCGATCTGAAACCCAAAATTTCCGCGTCCCCCCTGCTGACCAGGAAAGGACGCAGGGGTTGGCGTGGACAAGGGGTACTGGTGGTCCAGAGAGGAGGAGTAGAAATGTTGTTCAGCTCAGGTACGAGGGTCCGGACTCCTGCCCCGCCCGAGGTGAGGTGGTGGGCCTAGTGCTCTCCTTGGGTTTTGGGGTGGGTGAACTTTTTGCTGTCATGCACCCCACCAACACACGGGAGTTTGATATTAGTTTTGTCACTCCCGTGTGTATGGAATGCTTCATCACCAACTTTGGGTTGGTGAGGGGCATTGACCCTTGTACAGACTCATCCCCATCTCCAGGCAGGAGGAGGTAAAGAACATCACCATCCTGGGGAGGAATGAGTCACTCCCTCCGGAGGACATTGCCCACTGGCTCGGGATGTACGGGCAGTTGCAAGCCCCCCTGAGCAAGAACCTTGACGAGCGCAGGGTCTGGACCAGGGCTTGGTTGACCAGGATCCAGCTCAAGAGGGAGGGTGACAGTGTTGCCCACCTCCCTGGCAGTGCCTTCCTGGGCAGAGACCCGATCCTGGTTTTCTACCCGGGCCAGCCCCGCCGATGCTTCAAGTGCGGCAGCCTGAGCTTGGACTGTACAGTGGTCAGATGTGGCCTGTGCCTCGAATTTGGCCACCAGTCCGACTCATGTGGGAAAATATGCTGTAATTTATGTGGCGAGATGAGGCACCCTTTTAGTAGGTGCCCCGAAGCTTATTAGGGTGATTCCTCAGGGGGAGACCTCCCGGGCCGGGAGCGGCCGAAGCTCCCCCGGCGACTGATGGCCGAGGGGTGGGGACCCTGGAGCCCCTAATGCTCAAAGAAGGCGGAGCGGGCGTGGGCAAGGGGCTCCCCCGGGAGACATGGGCTCAGTTGGCCAGGAGACTCCCAATCCTCCGGAAGGCAGAGCCGGTGGGGAGGAGTTGGGAGGGCCTGGAGGTCCCGGGTCTGAGGGTCCGGGGCCCTGGCCTTCCCCTCCTTTTGTTGCAGGGCCGATCCCCATTCCCTTTCCCCCTCCCCCTCCTCGCCATTGCCCCCCCTCCACCTGTTCCATCTGCCTCCCCGTGCATCCCCCCTTATCTCCCCCCGTCCCGCCCCTCGTCTTTCCTATCCCCCCTCCCCCTTCTTCTTCTCCCAAGTCTGGTCCCCTTCCTGTCCCCTCCCCTGTCCTTGGCCCCCCTCCTGCCTTTCCCATCCCCCCCTTCTGGACTCAGGATCTCCTCTGGCTCTGTGGCCATGGAGACGGAGGCAGCTCGGGCCTCATCTAAGAGGGAGATCTCGAGTAGCGGGTCTGAGGAGGGGGGTGGCGTAGTCACCTCTGAGAGATGGTAGGAGTGGAAGCAGGTGAGACGCAAAAATAAGAAGGGGAAGGCTGCTAAATTTGAGGGCGGGAAGTCCCCTGTAAAGGGTAGGGTTCCCCCAGGGGCACGAAGTGGGGTGTTCCTGGGGAACCAGTTTGGTATCCTCTCCTCCTCCTCCTCGGACTCTGAGGAGGAGGGGGTATAAATATCTTTTTGTCTTTGTAGTATGAAGGAGAACGTGACCACTTTCAATCATTCTGATGGCGGTACCCTCTCCAATGCGGCTTGCGACCATTAATGTCGCAAGTATTCGTTCTGCAGGAGCTCGTTTTATGGCCTTCGATTTTCTCAGCCGTGTTGAAGCTGACATTTTGTTTTTGCAGGAGACCTGGCTAGAATCTGTGGCAGAGATGCACTTAGCAAAGAGGGAGTGGAGGTGTGGGCCCTCCCTCTGGTCTCTTGCGGCCGAGCCCTGCAGTGGGGTTGTGGTCCTTTTTAAGACTGGTCCGGTGGATTGCCGGTGAGTGATTGAAGTGGAAATTGGTAGATGTCTGGTGGTGGATGCCTTCATGAGGGGGCAAATTCCTCAGGCTCATTAATTTTTATGGGCCTCAATCAAAGAGGGAGAGGAAGAGCCTCCTTACGGCAGTGAAGCCTTATCTTTTTACATCCCAGCAGGTGATCTTTGGTGGTGATTTCAATATGATCACTAGGCCCAAAGACCGGGCCACCAACCCTCTGGGATATGATAGTACTTTTTTGAATAGCGTAGTGAGAGAGGCCGGGTTGGTGGAAGTGCACGTTCGTCACCTCCCCAACCTCACTGGTTTCACATTTGCCCGTGGTAGTTGCTGGAGTAGATTAGATAGTTTTTTTTTCTGTTCAAATATTTTATTAGTAACAAGGAGTACAGAGTAAAATGATGTACATTTCTACATAAGATAACAGAGGAGGTACAACAATATAGTCCAAACAATGTAAATGCAGACATATCAACAATATCGGCTGTGTACATCTAGTTCGCGAACAGATACTACAAACCGAGGGAAATCAAAGCAGTGGAACCAACTAGGAACATGGTAATTATAGATACTTGGAACCAAAAAAAATAAAAATAAAAAAAATAAAGACAGTGGTTCCGAAACAGGTGTTGTATAAGGCGGAAAGTCTTACTCTGTAGGTACAAAAATAAGAAGCCATAAACTAAATAGGGGCAGTGAATTACACTGCCATACACATGAATTCAAATAAAGCATTTTAACATAGGGACAAAGGAGTCCCAAAAGGAGCAGAGGACAGAGAAAAAGGGAGGTAAGAGCAAGAAGCAGGTAGTAGAGAAGGGAGGACGGACAGTGGAGAGGGAGACAGAGAGGGTTGTCGGCGCGGCCATGGAGCCTCCCGGAGAGTCGCAATGCCATATTGTGGGAGTATCATAATGTTCACGGGGTAGGTAAGGAGACATCAAGACCAGGGGGGAGAAAGTGTTCCACCCATGGGGACCAGATTTTGTCATGTTGAGAGACTTGATCTAAAACAATTGCTTCAATCTTACTATGTATCATTGCTTGAGTCACTCTGTGAGTTACTTCGGCTATGTGGAGTCTAGAAGTCTTCCAAGCCTTGGCTATGGTTTGTTTAGCAGCCGTAGTTAATTGAAGAAGGAGACGGACTTGGGCTCTAGTATAGTCACCTTTGACATGATTCAGTAGGGCCAGTGATGGGTCAGGGGGAAGGGTATCACACAACAGAGTGGAAGCCATCTGAAATATTACTGACCAGAATTGCTGTACCAGAGGACATGACCACCATGCTTGTGAGTACCCCTCTCCCTGCAGCCCCGGAAACACAACGGGGAGTAAGAGGGTAAAAATTTAGTTATCCTAGTCGGAACCAGGTACCACCGCATGAGCACTTTATAATTAGCCTCCAGAGCTATCACATTTTGGGTGGAAGTTTTGGTGTAGGCCCATATACTCTCCCAGTCCTCTGGCTCCAACGTCACTTGTAAGTCTTTAGACCACTGTGCAGCATATAGAGGGAGTTCAGATGGTGGGGCGGTGAGGTGGTTATAAATTTGCGAGATAACACCAGGGGCATGTGGGTCCGAATGACATATCTTTTCATAAAATGACATCCTGTCAAATGGGGGGCTAGCACCCGTTACTGTTCGAGCGAAATGCGCTATTTGGAGGTAGCGGAAGTATTCAGTGGGGGGCAAGTCAGCCTGGGTCTGGAGTTCCTGAAAGGTTTTAAAGGCAGTTTTGGTCACTATATCACATATCCGACGTAGACCTGCCCAAGACCAATACCGAAAAGATTCCGGTACAGTGAAAGCAGGATAAAAAAGTGGGTGGCCAAAGAACGAAAGTAGAGGGGTATGGGTGGAAACCAATTGAAAAGGGGCTCGTAGGGAGTCCCATATCTGGAGTGAGTGCCGCGTAGTCGGGTTCGTAACAGGGGTGCGGACCGATGGAGGCAACCACAATAAATTATGAATCAGTAGAGGGTAAATATCTATTGCTTCCAGGCTAACCCATATAGGGATCTCCGTAGATGTGTGAAATAAGGTGATCTGGGCGAGCTGAGAAGCCTGGTAGTAGCAGAGAAAGTTGGGAATCCCAAGTCCACCACTAAGTCTATTACGGAGAAGAACAGATCTGGCTACTCTGGGTTTAGTGGATCCCCATATGTATTTAAACACTCGAGACTGGACAATCCGGTCAAAGTAGGACGGAACCATCACCGGTAGAACTCTATAAAGGTACAACAGCTTAGGGAGCAACGACAGTTTGACAGCAGCCACCCGACCTAGCCACGAAACACATAATGGTTTCCAAGAGTCTAATAAAGATGATAACTGGGATAACATGGGGAGATAATTGGACCGAAAGAGAGAAGCAGGGTCACCAGTAAGCTTTATACCTAGATACGGTAAAGAAGCAGAGGACCAAGAGAAGGGGAAATTTTCTTGAAGAGAGGTCACCTCGCTAGTAGGCATAGACACATTGAGGGCTCGTGACTTAGATTGATTGACTTCTAGGCCAGAGATTTTGGCAAATTTATCAAGGATTTGTATCAAAATTGGAAGGGTTAAGCGGGGGGATGTTACGAATAGGAGTGCATCATCTGCAAATAGGCAAATCTTGTGAGCAGTGGAAGCAATTTCCAGTCCCTTGACATCAGGGTTAGACCTTATTAGGGCAGCTAAAGGTTCTATCGCCAGAGCGAAGAGCAAGGGGGACAGGGGACAACCCTGTCTAGTGCCCCTACCGATCTGGAAATTATCAGAACGAAACCCAGAGTATTTGACATAAGCCTGTGGATGACTGTAGAGGGAGCTCACCCATTGCAAGAAGTGTGGGCCAAAACCCCATCGAGTTAGTATAAAATTTAGGTAGGGCCATGAGACAGTATCAAATGCTTTCCTGATATCAAGGGACAGCAGATGCATGGGGATTTTGCGACTTCTAGCAATGTGTTGCAGTAGAACAACCCGGCGAATATTATCACTAGCCTGGCGGCGGGGAATGAAACCCACCTGGTCTTTGTGTATCAAACCACCTATAATAGGATTAAGGCGCAAGGCCATAACCTTAGCCAAAATTTTAATATTTAGGTTAAGCAAAGAAATGGGTCTGAAGTTGGACCAGAGTGTATTGTCTGAATTGGGTTTGGGTATCATGGCTATAATAGCCGTCAATGTGTCCTGACCAAACGAGTGTTGCCGCAGTAAAGCATTAAAAGATTTAGATAGGAGCGGGGCTAAGGTGACAGCAAACTTCTTATAGTAATTACTTGATAGTCCATCCGGGCCTGGTCTTTTGTGAGGTTTGAGTGTTATTATAGCGGCGAGGACCTCCTCAACCGTGATGGGTTTTTCCATAAGTTCGCGATTGGAGGCAGATAGGGAGGGCAAGGTGACATCCCGAAGTAAAGTTTCTGCTGCATCAGGGGAGAAAGAGGGTTGGGCTTTATATAAATCCTCCAACTTTCGGTGGAATATATCCAAAACTTTAACAGGATTGCTGGTATAGATAGTTTTTTTTTAAAGGAGGACTCTGCCTGCTCAGCTCCGGAGCCACGGTCGGTAGAGTTCTCCGATCACTGTATGGTATCTTTGGCCCTGAATGTCGCCCACACTCCTCAGAAGGGGAGGGGTTTGTGGCACCTGAATGGATCGCTACTGGAGGATCCTGAGGTTAGGGAAGCCTATGAGGTTTTCTTCCTGGACCAGACCTCGCTCCTTGAGGGCAACTGCTCCCGCCTTGAGTGGTGGGAAGTAGTTAAAAAGAGGTCTGGCGACTTTTTCTGGGAAATCTCTATGTACAGGGCAGCTTCCAAGTACCAGGCCTACCACAGACTGCATAGGCAGCTTGACCGCCTGGTGTCCTCTGGGGGCTCTCGGGAACAGATATCCAGTCTAAAGGCGCAGATGAAGGAGTGTCAGTACGACCGTCTCGCCTCCCTGGTTTTTGAGAGGGATTACAGGAGGTTTATCCTTACAAGATCCCAACAAGAGCTGTGGTGAGGCGGCGATTTCGAAGGTCGTACATGGCCTGAAGGGTGCCTCGGGATCTCTGGTCCGGTCCAGATCGAGGATCCTGGGTGTCGTCAGAGACCACTTTTCGGACCTCCTGAAGAAGCGGCTTCTATACATGGAGAAAGTCAGGAAATTCCTTGATGAGACCCCACTGGAAGCGGGGTCCGACCTTCCTGACTCTCTGACAGAAGAGATTTTGGTAGCTGAAGTCGAGCAGGCTATCAGCTCTTTAGCTTCTAAAAAGTTGCCTGGGCCCGATGGGCTCACAGCCAAGTTCTACAAAACCTTTAAGAGCCTCTTGGCTCCTCATTTGAGGGACGTGTTTAGTGAAGGTTTGGCCTATGGCCTGCTGCCTCCCTCAATGAGAAGGTCAGCGCTGATCCTTCTGTCAAAGGGTAAAGATTCATCTGTGGTGGAAAATTGGCATCCGATCGCCCTTCTTACCACAGATAGAAAGATACTGGCAAATATACTTTTTACACGTCTGTCTGCTTTGGCGGGCAGGATGCTGTCTCCCTTTCAGCACTGCACAGTTCCTGGCCGGGGCACATTTAGTGCAGTCCTGAACGTCCAGGAAGCTGTGGAATGGTGCAGGGCTGATGGCAGTAAGCAGTATTTGCTTGCACTGGATCAGGCTAAGGCGTGTGATCGGGTGAACCACACGTATCTTTGGCTATTTCTGAGGAGATACGGTCTCCCTGATCAATTCGTTGATTGGGTACAGGTATTGTATAGGGGAGCTGAGAGCTTCCCTCTTGTCAATGGTTGGGTGGGTCAAGCCTTTGCTTTGGACTCTGGCGTCCAGATGGGGTGACCGTTGAGCCCCCTCCTGTATGTCTTTGCGGTCGACCCCTTCGTAAGTAGGGAAGACTGCGAGCGTTTGGGGGGGTTGCAGTGGGACCTGTCGGGGGTCCGGTTTCGGCGGTGAGGGTCGTGGCCTACGCGGATGATGTCTCGGTGATGATATCTAGTCATGAGGAGGTCCACTATGTGGAATCCCAGATTGGGTGCTACTCTGAGGTGTCAGGCTCGCTGGTCAATTGGGACAAGAGTGAAGTTTTCTGGATGGGGAAGGAGGGGGAGCAGTTCCCCCTTCCGGACGTGTTCCCCACGCCTGTACCAGAAATTCGAGTCCTTGGCATTCATTTCGGCCCGGGTGATTATCCCAAGCTAAATTGGGAGCGCAGGCTGGTGAGTGCCACTCGGAAGGTGAAGGCCTGGAAAGGTTGGAAACTCTCCCTGAGGGAAAGGGTAAGCTTGGTCAAGATGTACTTATTGCCTGAGTTTCTCTTTGTGAGCTACGTGTGTCTTTTGCCAGCATCTCTCTATGCTCGGGTCTATGGTCTGTTCTTCTTGCTGTTGTGGGGAAACAGACTGAACCTGATTAAGAGGGAGGTCACATACCACCAGCGAAGGCAAGGAGGGTTGGACATGGTCAACCCGGTGGTGTTCTTCATCACCATTTTTGTAAAGTACAACCTGCAGTCCATCTTTGTGGACGCGCCTTCCTGGTGGGAATGTTCATGCAAGGACTGGCTCTTGCTGTTCTTGAGGGAGTAGGGGGAGGGGGAGGCCCGGCAATCTGAGAAGATCACATGAGTATCTCCCATCCTACGTCCCCCTGGCATTGAATGTACTGAGGCAGTGGCGGATAACTGCCCTTGAGGTGGGCTCTCTAGGTCAGCGTGAGCTGTTCCTGAGGATCATGGCCTCGGACATTTTAAAGCCCCTGTCTTTATGGGACTGTCCTGAGAGGGTCCTCACGGAGGGGTTAGCCCTCTTGAATTCTTCCAGAATTCCAAACAAGTTTTGGGATCTTGCATGGAGGTTGTTCCATGGTCGACTGTACGTCTGTGCAAATCTCAAATACCGCAACCTAGGGGACAGGGACTGTCCCCGACGGGAATGTGGAGGGACATTGGAGACCATGGACCATATTCTGGTCCAATGTCCCTTCAACATGGAGGTTCTCACGGGGTAGGGGTGCCATCGGCTACTCCCGCCTTCCGGCTCTGACCTATGCTGAGCGGGTGTATGGTGACTTCAGGGTTCACAGGGGTTTTGAGTTATCGTCACTTTATTTAGTCAGCGTAGTTGTGCTTTATTACACTTGGCACGCTCAGTGTTTGGTGTCCACTAGGGACAAAATCCTGTCTGTGCATGAGGTGGTGGGCGATATCTTTCGGGAGTTGGTGAAGGTGTGGGATCTGGAAAGGGACAGGGTCGGGCCTGAGAGGTGTGCCCATTTATGGAGGGGTTTCCTCTTCCAGCCCCCTTAGGTGTCACGACTCTGCCCCTCTCCATAGGTAAGGGCAACTATTCTTTTCACCCCCTTAGATTTTGTTTACATAGTACTTTTTGAAATAAGGCTACAGACATGTCTGATTATCGTGTTCTCGCTCATACGTGGGTTGTATGTATTATTTGTTTTGGTGGTGGGGTGTGTTGTGGGTTGGGGATGATCTGGGCAGTAGTGGTTTCTATGGACTTTAATATTTCCCTACTGTACCAGTGAGCCGTTTTAAATTGGTTTTGACATTTTTCTTTGGCAATGATCTGGACAAGCTTTTCTGAGGACTATAAAGACTTTTTCTTGTACCAGTGAGCCTGTTGTAAATACCCGTTCTGATGTTATTTTTCTTTCTTTTTGCAGTTATTTTCTTGGAGGGTGGAGGTCGGTGGTATGTTGGTATTGTGTTTGTTGTTTGTTTTTATGTTATTTTGTTTATTTTGTCTATTTGTTAAACATTTTGGTCGAAGCTTTAAATAAAAAAATTCCAGACCAAATAAAAAAAAAAAAAAACGGCGTGGGTTCCCCTCCAGGTGCATACCAGGCCCTTAGGTTTGGTCCGGGACGTAAGGGGTTAAACCTACGCCAAAAAAAACAGCATGGGGTTCCCCCCAGATCCAGACCAAACCCTTATCCAAGCACGCAGTCTGGCCGGACAGGAATGGGGGTGGGGACGAGTCAGCGCCCCCCCTCCTGAGCCGTACCAGACCGCATGCCCTCAACATGGGGGAGTGTCTGCTTTGGGGCAGGGGGGCACTGCGCCCCCCACACCAAAGCACTCTTGTCCCC
The DNA here is from genome assembly GCA_029574335.1 of Rana kukunoris. NCBI lineage: Eukaryota > Metazoa > Chordata > Amphibia > Anura > Ranidae > Rana > Rana kukunoris. Next base: position 273,145,629 of record CM056059.1, on the reverse strand, counting down.
ATGTCGATAGGGACAAGGGCCTCTTCCCGACAACCCTGGCCGTTTGGTTGTCGGGGTATGCTGGCAGGGGTCTTATCAGAATCTGGGAGCCCCCTTTAATAAGCTGGCCCCCAGATTCCGGCCCCCACCCAATGTGAATTTGTACCCCTACCCATTCACCTGGGGGAAAAATGTTAAGTATAAAAAAAAACACAACACAGATTAATAAAATAATTTATTAGTCAGCTCCGGGGGTCTTCTGCCGAGGCTCCCCCCTTTCTTCTTTAAGCTCTTTTACAAGGGGGGTGTAGGCCCGGTCTTCTCTCTTCCACCGGGGCCCTGGGCTTCGCTGTTTTCTGCCGGGGACGCCACCCCCCCCGGTCTTCTCCGGTGATTTCCGCCGGGGCCCCCACCCCTTTAAACTCTTTTACATTGGGGGGCCGTGGGCTTAGTAGTCTTCTGCCGGGGGGCGCCACAACCCCGGTCTTCTCCGGTGCCTTCCGCCAGGGCCCCCCACCCCTTTAAACTCTTTTACATTGGGGGGGCGCGGGCTTCGTAGTCTTCTGCCAGGGGGCGCCACAACCACGGTCTTCTCCGGTGCTTTTCCCCGGGCCCCTGGGCTTCCTCGTTTTCTGCCGGGGGTGCGCCACCTGTCTGTTGCCTCTTCTGCCTGGCTCCTCCGCAGGGGCCAGGGCTTCTCTCCGCTGTCTTGTCTGTTGCCTCTTCTGTCTGGGTCCTCCGCAGGGGCCAGGGCTTCTCTCCGCTGGCTTGTCTGTTGCCGCTTCTGCCTGGCTCCTCCGCGGGGCCAGGGCTTCTCTCCGCTGTCTTCTTTCTTCTCTTCCATTCAAAGTTGACACGACGAGGATGTCACAAAGGTTGAGGTCGCAGGGTGGCATCAGCCGGTGACCACGCCCTATGCCTATATAAGTCGATGTGCATCGCTCAGACGGCATTACGGAGAACTCGTTGTGTCAACATCGAATGGAAGAGAAGAAGGAAGAAGACAGCAGAGAGAAACCCTGGCCCCCGCGGAGGAGCCAGCAGAAGAGGCAACGACAACACAGAGGAGAAAAGACCGGGGGTGGCGCACCCCTCGGCAGAAGACTATGAAGCCCGTGGCCCCCCAATGTAAAAGAGCTTAAAGGGGTGGGAGGGCCCCGGCGGAAGGCACCGGAGAAGACTGGGGTGTCACTTTACGCCGGACGTACACTTACGCGCGGCGCGCGTAGCCAGCGTCGGGCGCACGTACGTTGAAGAATCGCCGTATTTCCCTCATTTGCATATTTGAATGCCTAATCAATGGGTCCAGGCCATTTTTTTCCGCCCCCGCTACGCCGGCGTAAGCAATATACGTCGGGGTAGGATGGCCTGTTTTTGGACGTATGTTGGTTTGTGACTCTGGCGCACACATACGCTGGGCGCCGGCGTAAGTGCTTTGTGAATCCGGGCCTATATATATTTTTTAGCAGAGACCCTAGGGAATAAAATAAAAAATTGCAACTTGTTATGTCACACGGTATTTGCACAGTCATTTTTCAAACGTAATTTTTTGGGGGAAAAAAAGTTTCATGAATAAAAAAAATAAAAAACAACAGTAAAGTTAGCCCAATTTTTTGGTATGTGACAGATGTTACTCCAAGTAAATAAGTACCTTGTATGTCACCCTTTAAAATTGCGCACGCACATGGAATGGCGCAAACCTTTGGTACTTAAAAATCTCCATAGGTGGGGTTCTTTAAGATTTTTTTATACAGGTTACCTTGTTTAGAGTTACAGAGGAGCTATTGGGCTATAATTATTGCTCTGGCTCTAACATTCACAGTGATACCTCAGAAATGTGGTTTGAGTGTCGTTTACATGTGCGGACATGACATAAACATGTGTTTGCTTCTGTGTACAAACGCGTGGGGACGTTGGCGCTTGAATTTATTTTGTTTTTACACTTTCCCGTTAAAAAAAATTTTTTAATCACTTATTACTATTACAAGGAACGTAAACATCCTTTATAATAGGATGGGGCACGACATGTCCTCTTTATTGAGAGAGACCCCACATCTCTCCTCCAGGCTGGAAAGCCTGAGATCATAAAAAATAAACAAACAATCTCTGCCTTTCTAGTTGAGTCCTTGGCAATGTTTACAGTCCCCTCCCACCGTCTGGAAGAACAATCAGGTGGCTGAACAGCCATAATGATTGTTCTTACTGTGCAGGGAATCGTGGGCTGACCGCCCACCGCAGGCATCATTGAGATATTCCCACTGAATGCCCAGGACATCATATGATGTTCTGCGCTATGGAAGAGGTTAATTCTTTCTTATTTGACTCAGAACAAGTGCCCCCCCTCATGAATGTCAGTTAGGTACCTAGATTGTAAGCTACTTGAGGGCAGGGACTGATTTGAATGTATAATTAATATGTCAAGCGATGGGGAAATTAAAGGTGCTATATAAGTTAAGGTGACCAGATTTTTTAAATGAAATCCGGGGACATATTTTTTCTTTACTAGTAATGGCAACAATTAGCACTTTCTGACCATCGCCGCCTGCCTCACAGCCTCTCAAGTCTTACTCTTCGGGCCCCCGGCTACTACTGGATGGGGAGCGGAGGTAGATCACTCCGCCAGGGAAGGCAGGTGGCTGGCCAGGATTTGAGCCAAGGCAGAAGAATATGTGGGCGGAGCTGAATGGGCATTGGGCCGAAACTGAAGAAATATTCCCTCCGCTCTGACCAGCACATGATCATCAGAAAGGGGGCACAGATAATGGGAAAAATACAACCCCCCTATGCTAGTAGGCACAGCGGAGCGGGGGTGTGTAATTCAATTTTTTTTTAATTTTAATTCTGCACTGACTGTCTTTGAAATTGCCCCTGACCCCTATTAAATCCAATCTGGGGACAAAACCAGGGACAGACTTGGTCCGGGGACAGTGTCCTCAATCAGGGGACTGTCCCCTGAAACTGGGGATGTCTGGTCACCCTAATATAAGTATCTGTAATAATAGTAACTTACCTCTTCAGGCTGTTCACTTTATACTTGGGGTGCTTTTCAGCTTGAGATCTTTGGCAGTTAAATGTCCTCAATAATGCAGAGTAGGGCTGAATGAGGGCATTAGCACTGCTCTTTGAACATTATGTCTAAATAAAGGGCGAGATGGGAAAAACCCCTTTAGGGGGAAACCCGTGATGACCTAATAGGGCATCTGAGCCTTGTACACACGATCAGTCCAAACCGATAAAAACGGACTGAAGTTCATTTTCATCGGTTCACAGACTGATGGTCTGATGTGCGTACATACCATCAGTTCAAAAACCGATCGTGTCAGAACGAGGTGACGTAAAAAACACAACGACGTGCTGAAAAAAAATAAGTTCAATGCTTCCAAGCATGCGTCAACTTGATTCTGAGCATGCGCGGGTTTTGAACCAATGCTTTTGCATACTAACCATCGGTTTTGACCGATGGTCAGGCGTCCACAGGCCGATTTTAAAGCAAGTTTTAAAACTTTGGACTGAAGGACAAAAGACTGATGGGCCATACACAGTCTGTTTTTATCAGTTTGGACTGATCGTGTGTTCGTGGCCTAAGTTTGAATTATCTTGCTTATTCAATGAATAAGAGAACCAATGGCAGAAGAGAATGCAGAGAGCAGCAACAACAACAAAAAAAAACACTGGATTTAGGCTCTTTTGTGCATACTCTAGCCCTTGGCAATGGCTTTTTTTTTTTTTTTAATTTGCAGACCTATTTGTATAATGAAATTGAATGTACATTGTTCTGGGCAAAAACAAATGTTATTTGACCATTTGCTCTACGTCAATTGGTATGCGCATGAACCCGGGGGGGGAGGGGGAAGCTGTATTATGGGCACTAGATGGAGCTGATAATCGCAGTAAATAAGCATATATTTCCTATGGTCATCAGCTCCATCTAATAGCCCAATATACATTTTTTGGCGCCATTCGCACATAACAAATGCAGTTTCACAGGACTAATGGCTCTGCAAATTTTATGAAAATAAACCCTTCTGTGTTTGCACAGTATGTTCTTTTCTTGGCAGTAGATTAGACTTAACATGATAAGCTTGGCAGTAAACCCATTTAGAAGATGTAGAAGATGCCTACATTGCAAGGAAAAAGACATCTTAAAACCATTTTGCAATATGAAACACTTTATTTCAATGCAGAAAACTGAAAATATGACAGTGATAAACTTTAGCTAGGAAAAAGAAAAATCAATCTTGAGCCCAAATCTTCCATTCTCTGGTGCATTTTGTTGCCATGGACATTTTTGTCCTTACAGTGCATTTCCGTTTTTGAAGCCAAATTGGGGCAACACCTACGTAAGATTTGTGACATGTCCAATTACAATAACATTCATAGGTGTGCGCAGCGTATTGCATTAGAGTGTGCACCCCCACAGCTCAAGCACACACTACTGGTCACTCATGATGTTTATTCAGAAAGGGACGGGGATGGTCAATTACATATTTACCAGCCCCTTTCTCCACTTTTCCTAAAATATCCTTGCAGCAACAGCTGGCGGGAGGGGAGGGGAGCTGGTAGCACTGCAGGGGGAAGGGGGTATCCAGGGCAGTAGGAGGAATCTGTGCTGTAAAGGGTGATTAGGGTGTGCCTGGGCACACCTGGCACACCCTGTGCACACACCTATGATAACATTTAAAAAAAAAATGCTGGTTACCCTTTTAAATGCGTTTTACGTGCTTTAAATCCTTACATGATCTTCCTGCTTTGTAATGTTTAGGAGGGGGCTGTGAAGTTTAATATAATTAATACTCTCTGTACTGTTTTGAAGTTCTTCATCAGCTGTAAACTAGATTTGAACACTGTCCTAACAAAGGGTTAGAAAAATAATAATTAGAAACCACTCTCCTATATCATATGTTATTGAGGGAGAATCTGGGGGCAAAGACACTTGAGACCGTGTCTTGAGCTCTCACCCTTAGGCTGCATTCACACCTGAGCGTAGCGTTTTCCACGTTTTTGCGGCATTTTTTACTGCGTTTTGCTGTGATTTTTGCTGCGTTTTTTTACCGCGTTTTTGGACAGGTCTAGGGTCGCCAATGTTAAAAGCAGAAAAACGTCCAAATCTGCCTAAAAAAAAGTCCCAGAACTTGTTTGAGCTTCAGGCGTTTTAGAACTTCTGGCTTCAGGTGTTTTGTAGTGGAGATGTGAACCATCTCCATAGAGAATAATAGATTTTTTCCCCTCCAGCGTTTTGTAGCTTGAGGCTTCAAGCTACAAAACGCTCAGGTGTGAATGGGGTCTAAAGGAAGGAGCTTTTTGTTTCAGACCATAGGCCTGAATGACCAGTTGATGAACCCAATTGGCAATGGAAGCTTTGGAAACTACCTGCCCTTTCTTGGGTCCTTTTGGTAAAGCAGACTGTAGAAAAGAGAGAATTCTCACAATCATGTATTACCGTGGACGCCATTTTCTTTTTTTTTTCCAAACAATTTTTATTGAGATGTTTTAAGACAACAAAACAGAAATGCATACAGTGTGTACAGAAGATGGTACAAAAGAGGAATTACAGTTGGGAACAGGCGACCAGGTACGTTATGCAGAACAAAGGAACCTCAATATCACAGTAATCAGCATTACGTTAAAGACTTAATCCATAAAACATAACATCTGTGGCCCATTACGGGGAGTAGTAGGTGTATGATGGCATGCACTAAGGGTAGGTCCCTATATCCAATACCACCAGGAGAGGTGTAGACACAGAGACCTCCTGGAGTCCCTATGAATTGACCTCCTTCCCCCCCACCCCTATCGGGATCTGTCTGTGGGCGGGGGAGGAGGCCCATGAAGATTGACGACAAGGGGTTATACGCAGGGCTCCCGTATCAGGACTAACGAAACCTCTAGGGAGTGCGGGAGGTCCAACCCGTACGAGATGGAGGGACACTGAGACCTGTAACAGTACCTGAGGTCATGGTATATCAAAAAGAGGATCGCTCAACATTAACCATCGAGTGGTGGTGCATTGGCAGGGGGCACATCCTTCCCCAAAGAGTCCCTGTAGTGGATCCAGCAAGCCCATGTTTGATACAATTTGTCGTGTGTGTCATGTGCCTGGTGGATAAGTTGTTCCATTTCTTCGATCTTGCACACTCTAGCGTGCCAGTCTTCGAGTGTTGGGGGTGAAATGGTTTTCCAGCGTAATGGAATGCATTGAGTAGCCGCATTTATGAGGTGCATGGCGAGAGATTTGTGGTATTGGGATCTCGACAGGGGGGTGTGGTGCAATAAGTATTGGGCCGGGGTGAATTCCACCGCTAGTGTCGTGATATTGACTATGCGATCATGTATTTCTCTCCAAAACTGTTGCAAGCGGGAGCACTCCCACCATATGTGGAGGAGTGTGCCTGTGGCTGAGCCACATCTAGAGCACTCTGGGGGAACGGCTGGATAGATCCTGTGTAGTTTATCGGGGGTCCGATACCAACGGGTACAGAGCTTATATCTGTTCTCTTGAGCAGAAACGTTGACGGACCCTTTGTGTGCCCGTTCCCACACCCTCTCCCAGTCAGCATCCGATAATCCCTTCTCTAGGTCAGCGTCCCAGTGTCTTTGAGCATTCGTGCGGGGCTGTGCATGTGATGTCAGCATGGCGTAAATCGAGGAAACCAGGTGCTGTTGGGGGCCCTGCATGTTGCAAAGTTGTTCTAGGGGGGTAAAGGGCCTACACCAGGCCGAGGGCGTGGGGGTGGCATGAAGAAAGTGTCTGATTTGTAGAAATTTGAAGAAAGGCAATGATAGCTGCGGAAACGCGGCGACCATCTCAGAGTGGGTATATAGAGTTGCGTTTCCGGAAGAAGAGGTGTGCTCGTATCTGCGGGGGTTGTGGGTCAGTCACATTGTCAGTCGGCCGAATGCCTGCCGGAAAGTCAAGGTTGTGTAGTATCGGGGTCATGGGGCCTGGTGAGGGAGTCATCCCGTGGGATCGGTACAGTGCCCTAAAAGTCCGTAAGGTGGGGCCTATCAGGCGGTGTGCTGTGCATGCCGTAGGGGTCGCAAGGGAACTAATCCATGGGAGGTGAGCAATCGGGAAGTGTAGGAAAGCGTTTTCTATGCCAACCCACGCCTTATTGTCTGCGTGAAGGTGCCAATCTACTAGTCTCACAAGTAGACATGCTTTATGGTACATAGCCACGTCAGGAATGCCCAGGCCTCCCTTTTGTTTGGGGAGTACGAGTTTGTCCCAGCTCAATCTAGGAGACCGGCCGGCCCATAAGAAGGTCCTGCAAATCCCCTTGATGGAGGTAAAAAAGGCCAACGGAAGTCTAATAGGGATTGCTTGTAAAAGGTACAAAATACGGGGAAGCAAATTCATTTTAAGTATGGCCGCTCTGCCAAACCAGGAGAACTGACCTTGACGCCATCGAAGTAGATCCTCTTTAATCGTGTGTAAGATTGGTAAAAAGTTAGCCTTATAAAGATCATTCAGGTTGGCCGTGATTTTAATTCCTAGATATTGGATGCTGTTTGCCTCCCATCGGAAGGGGAAGTTGTTCTTGCACTGGATGACCTCTGCATCTAGGAGGGAGACATTAAGCGCGGATGATTTGTCAAAGTTAATTTTAAAATTAGAGATATTATTGAATAGGCGGAATTCCTGAAGCAGGTTCGGGATAGTGACGACAGGATTGGAAAGAAATAAGAGTATGTCGTCCGCATATGCAGCTACCTTGCATTGCTTACCGGGGACCGTAATGCCTTGGATATTGGGGTTATGTCTAAGCTTGCGGAGGAACGGTTCCAATGTGACAACGAAGACAAGAGGCGATAGCGGGCATCCCTGCCGGGTGCCGTTCGAAATAGAGAAGGCGTCTGATAGGTGGCCGTTGACTCTGATTCTCGCCGTGGGGACCGAGTACAAAGCCATGATCATCTGGATGAAGCGCGGCGGGAGTCCCAGCACGCTAAGAGCCGCGGACATATAGTCCCAGGCCACTCTATCAAACGCCTTCTCAGCGTCCAAGGAGAGAAAGAAACCTTTGTTACGAGAAGAGGTCAGCCAATGGTGTATGTTTAGGGCCTTGGTGGTGTTGTCCCTGGCTTCTCGCCCAGGGACAAAGCCAACCTGATCCGAGGAGACGATGCAGGGGAGGAGTGGCAACAATCGATTAGCTAGGATTTTGGCGTACAGCTTAACATCCACATTCAACAACGAAATTGGGCGGTAGTTGGAGACTAATGTGGCATCTTTCCCGGGTTTGGGTATCAGAGAGATGTGAGCTTCTAACAGGTCCTTCCTGTGCGGGGTGGGGGTCATGATCTCATTGTAAGTCGCTAGAAAATGAGGGACCAAGATATTTGAGTATGCCTTGTAATAGCTGGCCGGCAGGCCATCTGGACCCGGGCTTTTCCCAGGTTTGAGCTGTTTTAGGGCTGAGAGCACCTCTTGCGACGAAATGGGCATATCCAGATGGGATAAGTCCCCGAGGGGCGATTGCGGGAGACCGTAGTCACGTAGGAAGTCCTGGATGAGAGTGTTCCTATCTGGCATGGAGGGGGTCACCTCGGGCGTGGGGAGATTATAAAGGTTAGAAAAGTAACGAACGAATTGTTTCGCAATATCTCTAGAAGATGCAAGCGACGTTCCAGATGGGGTGGTAATATTATGAATAGTATGAGCCGACTTCTTTTTCTGGAGGGCCGCGGCTAGTAGTTTCCCCGACTTATTGCCGAATTCATAGGAGAGCTTGTTAGTGAGAGTGTATCTGCGTTTTAACGCCTTTTGGAGTTCTTCTAGAAGCTCTTGGCGCGCTGTCAGTAGGTCAGCATGGGTCTGCAAAGCTAACGAGCGTTTGTGGGCGCGCTCTAACGCTTTGACCCTGTTGGACAGTTCTGTTACCCGCGCCTTTCTTAGCCTATGACGTTTGGCCATCAAGGAGATGAATTCTCCCCTGACTACACATTTGTGGGCCGACCAAACCAAGGTAGGGGATGTTTCACCCCCCCCATTTTCATTGAAATAGTTAGTTAAAACTCCCGATACCGAGTTTGAGAGTTCAGCGTCAAGGAGGATGGAGTCGTCCAACCGCCAAATCATTGATTTAGCATGTTGCAACGGGAACCGTAGGGTCATGGTGATCGGATGATGGTCCGATAGAAGCATCGGTTCAATCGTAGCGTCTACTAGGGACGTGAGGTCAGACTGAGCAAGAAAGAGGTGATCTATTCTGGTGTATTTCTGGTGTAGGGAGGAGAAGTATATGAAATCTTTCACGTTCGGGTGTAATGTACGCCATGCGTCATGTAAGGTCAGCGTGGCCAACTGGGATTTTATAGCATGTAAGGCCCTGTAGGGCAGGCAGGACGAGCCGTCGGATGTGTCGAGGGATGGCGCTAGTGAGACGTTGAAATCCCCTCCCACCACCAAGGTACCCGATCGGAACGCAGTTAGCTGGTAGAGCATTGTGCGGAAGTAAGAGACCTGTTGGGAATTTGGGGCATATACATTCGCTATTGTGAGTGTCCGGCCGTGTAGTGTGCCCTTCACAAAAATGTATCGGCCCTGAGGGTCCCTTTGCACGTCCGTGACTTGAAAAGGGCAGAGTTTTGATATTAACACCGACACCCCCTTCGACTTCGCCAAGTCATTGGTGGCATGGTAGACTATTGGAAAATTCCGATCGTGCAACCTGGGAGTGTTGTCGGAACGGAAATGCGTTTCCTGAATGAGTGCTATGTGGGGTTCCTCTTTCCAGAGCAAGTGAAGGAGACGTGCACGTTTTTCAGGTGTGTTGAGGCCCCGAGCGTTTAGTGAGTACAGTTTGAAGTTAGACATGTGGGAGGCACCTCTCGGGTCGTGGGATAGAGCTGTGTCCCCGGTCGCCATCTCTTCGGGAGGGGAGGTAAGACCTCCCTGTGAGGGAAGCCGGGCAGTTGCCAGCTATTGGATAGAGGGGGTAATATGCCGAGGCCGTAGGATCTCAGAGGGCAGTACCTCAGTATGAGTACAATATTATACCGATTAAGTGGCAGGACAAGGTCCTTTCACTTATGATGTGTAACCAAGAAAATCGGAACTGTACAGGGTGTATAATACCCCTGGCCCCAATAATGGAGTCCCAGGACACTACACACCACTGTTGGGGGGTTGACCTAGCCCAGAACAGAAACAGAAACGGTAGAGCGTGCCACCGAAAACAGATCAATATGAACAGTCAAATAAGAAAACAAAAACAGGAAAAAAAAAAAAACACACAGTGTGGAACACTAACAATATCACGTGGCATTGAGCCACCCCAGAACGGTTGTGGAAATAAATTTCTATCTGTAGGAGGTAATATCGGTAGAAGCCTTACTTCAATATGTAACAGAGACCCCGGGCCTACGTGCAGACTGTGGTAGCTCTGCAGGTGGGAGAAGGGCAGAAATGAACGACATATATGTTTCCCCGGCATAGCCTAGGTTGCGAACATGCATACCTTAGGATGGAGTGCACCCCGGGCCACCCCCCACCCCCGCCCATCATGGGGCCCCACATCACATAATACTCAGTACTCATAACCGGGCGGGGTGGGGGAGGGAGAGAGAGCCCACCCCCCAAGACTCCCAACCCACCGGAGGAAGGAGACCCCAGGGCGGAGGGTGGGGGGATGCAACCCATAGCGTATTCGTATTACCAGAGAGACCTCGGTCAGTCATGACTTGCCATGCTCAGCAGGCGCGGCTACCGCCAATTCAGGCAAGTCTATCACCGTAACCAGTGAAGCCATTAGGATGGTAGGAGATCTATCCCTGGGCAGCGGTCGGTGACTCCTCTAGTGTCCAAGTGCGGCATGCAGTCCAAAGAGGCGTTCCGTACAGGAAAAGAGCCTCAGTTGCGGGAGGGGCATTGACCCCCGTGGAACCTTGAGTCTCACAGCCCCTGTTAACTGAGCAAAATATCACTTGCCTTATCCTTTGTCAGTGAAGTGAAGGCACGGGGGACGGGAGGATAAGAGCAGCACAGTCTGTCGAGGTAGCGTGAGAGGTCTGCACTAGTTGGAGACGGCCAAAACTCCGACGCTGGACTTCCGGGAGGTTAAACAGGAGCACCGCTAGGAATCTTCCGGGTCTGGCCATGGAGAGGCGCGTGTCCAATCGCGTTCCACCGGAAACATGCAGGGGAGGCGGGACCAATCCGGAGCGAGGGTCCATCAGTTTGTCACAGCCAATTGGGAGTGGCTGACGGGGTGACTCTGCAATGCGTAAGGAAGACAGGCGACATGCCGGCTTCCGTAACAGTCTGGCCGCTTGGGGCATTCTGGGAGTTGTAGTGTCTTGCTGAGCGGAGAGTGACAGGCGGCCAGAACAGAAGCGGCTTGCCGTAAACATCTGATGCACATCTCTAAAGACCCGATCAGCCAGGCAATTGTGCTGGGGTCAGATAGTCAGTAACCAGAAACATAAACCGGGGATAGCAGGGGGTTCAAAATAAAGATCGGTGCAGCATAAGTACCTGGAGCAAAACGTTTAGGTGTTCCTCCTGGCCCCGGGTGGGGTCGCAGGGTCCCGGTCAGCTCCGTTGGGTTGAGAGCCCAAGAGGTTCCTAGTCTGAGACGGAGACCTTCTCCTGCGGTGTCTAGGAGCTTGGGCCTCCATCGGCACTTCACGCGGCCTATCCCACCTGCCAACCGAGCATCGGTACGGGGCATACCAGTCAGGTACCTTAACTAGCGGTATGCCCAGGGTGTCGCAGAACCGTGGCAAATCTTCCGGGACTCTCAGGGCAGCATGACGACCTTGATGGGAGGCTGCCAGGCAGAAAGGGAACTTCCACTTATATTTAATGTCCCGCTCCCTAAGCACTTCCAGTAAGGGCCTGAGATCTCGGCGGTGTTGTAAAGTGATCCCCGAGAGGTCTTGGTAGATTTGCAATTGAGCGTCGTCATGCGAAAGTCTCTGCCCCCGGGCGCGCTGCAGGATTTCCTCCTTTAGGCCGAAAGTCTACTAGACAGCAGACCACGTCTCTGGGGGGGTCAGTGTCCTTACCCCTAGGGCGGAGGGCCCGATGAATTCTCTCCATTTCGATCCTGGACTGGGGGGGTCTGCCCAGAATGCCGTTGAAGATCGCGGTGACCTCCTGCTTTACACCCTCACCTTCGATGGTTTCTGGGAGTCCCCTCACCCTCAGGTTATGGCGGCGCCCCCTGTTGTCCAGGTCCTCCAGGTGTCTGTTCACTTCCCTCAGCTGAAGGGTGTGATCGTCAATCTTTCTAGTGGAGCGATGGAGGACCTGGTCATGTTCTTCCACCGCCCTTTCAGTCCTGACGACCCTGTCAGATAGGGCCCTGATGTCGATCCGGAGTTCCGCAACGGCCGCCGTTAGGGCTGTCGAGAGAGCGTCTTTAATGTCCGCCGCCATATCTCTGAGGTCCAGGATAGTCAGCTGGGGTAGCGGAGACGAGCTCTGTATTCCCTGCCCGGGCAACAGCGGGGGTGGAGAAGGAGCTAGCGGTGTCAGTAAGACAGCATCAGGGGGTGTTGCGTGAGGGAGCAGTACTGAGCCCTGCGAGGCAGATTGGCGGGAGGGCGCCATGTTCCCCCGTGAGGTGCGGAACATCTCGGGGATGTTGTGGCCCTGAGGTCCGGTATTTTCCCGCGGTGAACGGGAGCGGGAAGTCGAGGAGTGTCTCGACGAAGTGCCCATGGTCTCTTCAGGACAAAAACTGGTATGAAACCTCTGCATATGGAGTTAATTCGTCCTGGGGTGGCTGGAGCACCGAGCTTAAGCGTCCATCTTCCTGCACAGCCAGGCCACGCCCCAAAATCCCATTTTCTGGTTTCACACCAAGCAATATAAGTCTTACAGACCTTATGCTAGATCTTCCTAGTGACAGCTATTCTAGCATTTCACTAGGGTAGATACCACTGGCCAAAAGATGCCACGGTCCTTTAACACCCTGGCTTCAATAACCATGCCGTCAAATTTACAGACTGTAAATTGGGGTGGAATACAGAAACTTTAGACAGTACCTGTAGATTGGGGTGCCGTGGAAGCATCCATGGCCTGTCAATTGTCAGCCGCCAGCAGAGCCTTGTGCCATTTGCTAGCCCTGCAGGGTTTGAAGTGTGTTCAAAAAGCCTCCGTCCCTCCTCATCTGTGATGTGGAGGTCTGCGGCTCGGAATGGATGCTTGATTTTTCTTTGGTGAGTGTGCTCTGACTCATCGCTAGATGTTTAAAGCGGGGGTTCATCCTAAAAAAAAATTCTAACATTACATTGAGCCGACCTCTGAGACTAACAGTATGCTGTTGTTTTTTTTTTTTTGCGTACATAACATTTTAGGGCTATTTTCACCCCCGACATTCGCTTCTTTCGGCAACTCGTGACGCGCAGTATGCGCTGGTCGGAAGCCCGTCAATCACAGCCTGTGATTAGAAACGCCCACTCCCACGGGGAAGCTGGGGGTGAAAATAAGCCCTAAAATGGTATGTACTCAAAAAAAAACAACAGCATACTGTCGGTCTCATTGGTCAGCTCCATGTAATGTTTGAAAACATTTTTTGGGTGTACCCCCGCTTTAACCTACAGTCCATACACCAACTTCATGCAAGTAGTTGCAGGGTGAGCTCGGGGACACCGCTAGGGGGAGCACTTGCTATCTGGTTTTCCATTGGGATGCCCGCCCCTGCCCATTCTGATGACAGCTGCTAGTACGGGCCGCGCATTAGCCCTATCTGTGGACCAACCTACCTGGATGATCCATGTTGTATTTCAACCACTGGTATGTACGTTATTGATTGTATTGGGGACTGTGGCGGCTGGGACTGTAAGCTACTAGCTTTTTATGTGTGTTATTCCTACCTCCACAGATGGATTACTACCTACTTCCCCTTTTTTTATGCTTGCTGTGTATTTGAAAAAGACTAGTATACCTATTAGACAAGCTTGACCAGATTAGCTTCATTATTTGAAGCAGCAGATGCCAGTGTTAAGTGATACTGTTACCTCTATTCCTCTGGGTCGCTTGCTAGTAATTACATGGCCAGTTTGCTAGTTGTGTCTTGCCCCCTTGGCAATCCTATGTGGGGAATTACTATTTTTATATATTTCTCTAGATGGCAGAATGACTTCATTAAAACAGCACAGTATATAAGTATATTTGAAGGTCCCAGTTGTATACCACAATTGAATTAGCCCCTGTTTCTATTTAACCACTTAAGCCCTGGACCATTTTGCTGGTCAAAGACCAGGCCACTTTTTGCGATTTGGCACTGAGAAGCTTTAACTGTCAATTGCGCGGTTTGCGCTATAAACAAAAATAGAGCGACAATTTGGAAAAAAATTCAATATTTTTTTTACTTAAACAAATATAAAAAAATATATATAAAAAAATATGTTTTTTCCTCAGTTTTTTTTACCAAAAATATTGCAATAAGCATTTAACCACTTAAGACCCGGACCAAAATGCAGGTAAAGGACCTTGCCCCTTTTTGCGATTCGGCACTGCGTAGTTTTAACTGACAATTGCGCTGTCGTGCGACGTGGCTCCCAAACATAATTGGCGTCCTTTTTTCCCCACAAATGGAGCTTTCTTTTGGTGGTATTTGATCACCTCTGCGGTTTTTAATTTTTTGCGCTATAAACAAAAAAAGAGCGACAATTTTTAAAAAAATGCAATATTTTTTACTTTTTGCTATAATAAATATCCCCCAAAAATATATAAAAAAACATTTTTTTTCCTCAGTTTAGGCCGATACTTATTCTTCTACCTATTTTTGCTAAAAAAAATCGCAATAAGCGTTTATCGGTTGGTTTTCCTGGGGTGGCTGGAGCACCGAGCTTAAGCGTCCATCTTCCTGCACAGCCAGGCCAAGCCCCAAAATCCCATTTTCTGGTTTCACACCAAGCAATATAAGTCTTACAGACCTTATGCTAGATCTTCCTAGTGACAGCTATTCTAGCATTTCACTAGGGTAGATACCACTGGCCAAAAGATGCCACGGTCCTTTAACACCCTGGCTTCAATAACCATGCCGTCAAATTTACAGACTGTAAATTGGGGTGGAATACAGGAACTTTAGACAGTACCTGTAGATTGGGGTGCCGTGGAAGCATCCATGGCCTGTCAATTGTCAGCCGCCAGCAGAGCCTTGTGCCATTTGCTAGCCCTGCAGGGTTTGAAGTGTGTTCAAAAAGCCTCCGTCCCTCCTCATCTGTGATGTGGAGGTCTGCGGCTCGGAATGGATGCTTGATTTTTCTTTGGCGAGTGTGCTCTGACTCATCGCTAGAAGCGGGGGTTCATCCTAAAAAAAAATTCTAACATTACATTGAGCCGACCTCTGAGACTAATAGTATGCTGTTGTTTTTTTTTTTTTGCGTACATAACATTTTAGGGCTATTTTCACCCCCGACATTCGGCTTCTTTCGGCAACTCGTGACGCGCAGTATGCGCCGGTCGGAAGCCCGTCAATCACAGCCTGTGATTAGGAACGCCCACTCCCACGGGGAAGCTGGGGGTGAAAATAGCCCTAAAATGGTATGTACTCAAAAAAAAACAACAGCATACTGTCGGTCTCATTGGTCAGCTCCATGTAATGTTTGAAAACATTTTTTGGGTGAACCCCCGCTTTAACCTACAGTCCATACACCAACTTCATGCAAGTAGTTGCAGGGTGAGCTCGGGGACACCGCTAGGGGGAGCACTTGCTATCTGGTTTTCCATTGGGATGCCCGCCCCTGCCCATTCTGATGACAGCTGCTAGTACAGGCCGCGCATTAGCCCTATCTGTGGACCAACCTACCTGGATGATCCATGTTGTATTTCAACCACTGGTATGTACGTTATTGATTGTATTGGGGACTGTGGCGGCTGGGACTGTAAGCTACTAGCTTTTTATGTGTGTTATTCCTACCTCCACAGATGGATTACTACCTACTTCCCCTTTTTTTATGCTTGCTGTGTATTTGAAAAAGACTAGTATACCTATTAGACAAGCTTGACCAGATTAGCTTCATTATTTGAAGCAGCAGATGCCAGTGTTAAGTGATACTGTTACCTCTATTCCTCTGGGTCGCTTGCTAGTAATTACATGGCCAGTTTGCTAGTTGTGTCTTGCCCCCTTGGCAATCCTATGTGGGGAATTACTATTTTTATATATTTCTCTAGATGGCAGAATGACTTCATTAAAACAGCACAGTATATAAGTATATTTGAAGGTTCCAGTTGTATACCACAATTGAATTAGCCCGTTTCTATTTAACCACTTAAGCCCTGGACCATTTTGCTGGTCAAAGACCAGGCCACTTTTTGCGATTTGGCACTGAGAAGCTTTAACTGTCAATTGCGCGGTTTGCGCTATAAACAAAAATAGAGCGACAATTTGGAAAAAAATTCAATATTTCTTTTTACTTAAACAAATATAAAAAAATATATATAAAAAAAATATGTTTTTTCCTCAGTTTTTTTTACCAAAAATATTGCAATAAGCATTTAACCACTTAAGACCCGGACCAAAATGCAGGTAAAGGACCTTGCCCCTTTTTGCGATTCGGCACTGCGTAGTTTTAACTGACAATTGCGCGGTCGTGCGACGTGGCTCCCAAACATAATTGGCGTCCTTTTTTCCCCACAAATGGAGCTTTCTTTTGGTGGTATTTGATCACCTCTGCGGTTTTACATTTTTTGCGCTATAAACAAAAAAAGAGCGACAATTTTTAAAAAAATGCAATATTTTTTACTTTTTGCTATAATAAATATCCCCCAAAAATATATAAAAAAACATTTTTTTTCCTCAGTTTAGGCCGATACTTATTCTTCTACCTATTTTTGCTAAAAAAAAATCGCAATAAGCGTTTATCGGTTGGTTTTCGCAAAATTTATAGCATTTACAAAATAAGGGATAGTTTTATTGCATTTTTATTATTTTTTTATTTTTTTTACTACTAATAGCGGTGATCAGCGATTTTTTTCTTGACTGTGACATTATGGCGGACACTTCGGACAATTTTGACACATTTTTGGGACAATTGTCATTTTCACAGCAAAAAAATGCATTTAAATTGCATTGTTTACTGTGAAAATGACAGTTGCAGTTTGGGAGTTAACCACAAGGGGGCGCTGTAGGATTTGAGTGTTCCCTGTGTGTGTTTACAACTGTAGGGGGGTGTGGCTGTAGGTGTGACGTCATCGATCACGTCCCCCTATAACAGGGATGACGTGATCGATGCTGCGGCCACAGTGAAGCACGGGGAAGCCGTGTTTACACACGGCTCTCCCCGTTCTTCAGCTCCAGGGACGGATCGCCGCACTGCAGCGGCGATCGGGTCCACGAGTCCCGCGGTCCCAGTCCTGGAGCTTCGGACCGGGTCACGGGAGCATGCCGCGGGCGCGCGCCCGTGACCAACGGCTGGGTACTAAAACCAACGTATATATAGGTTGATGTGCCCAGCCGTGCCATTCTGCCGACGTATATGTGCAGTAGGCGGTCCTTAAGTGGTTAATGATCGGTTTGCGCAAAAAGTTATAGCGTCTACAAAATAGAGGATAGTTTTATGGCATTTTTATTAATATTTTTTTTTTACTAGTAATGGCAGCGATCAGCGATTTTTATCGTGACTGCAACATTATGGCAGACACATCGGACACTTTTAACACATTTTTGGGACCATTTTCATTTTTACAGCGATCAGAGCTATAAAAATGCACTGATTACTGTGAAAATGACACCGGCAGTGAAGGGGTTAACCACTAGGTGGCACTGTAGGCGTTAAGTGTTTCCTAGGGAGTGCTTCTAACTGTAGGGGGGGATGGGCTGTGTGTGACAGGACAGTGATCACCGCTTCCGATTACAGGAAGCTGCGTTCACTGTCATGTCACTAGGAAGACTGGGGAAATGCTTGTTTACATAAGCATTTCCCCCTTCTTCCTCACCGTGACACAATCGCTGGTATGCGGGACCCGCGGTCCGGGGTCACTGAGCTTGCGGCGGGCGCGTGTCCACAATGGCTTTACTTAAAAGGGGCGTACATATACGTCCTTTTGCCTACCCGTGACATTCTATCGATGTATATCTGCGTGCGGCGGTCGGCAAGTGGTTAAATAACTACTACAGATATGGTAGGTGGTTGTCTTACCTCGTATACCACCTAGTCTAACTAACAGGTGATGAGTGTTTTGCCTGCTTTTGGTGCGGCCCGGTGTCTTTGGCTAGGTGTTTTGTTTGGTGTTACCCATGCAATTTAAAATGTCCAATTTTTAGATAGATTATGCTTTATATGGTTTGTTGTGTAAAATCTAATCTTGGTCTCTCTCTCTCTCCTTAGAAATTATAATATCTCCTGAAGAAGAGATTCCTGCGAAACATGTAGAGCCAATTTTGGTACATTATAGTTAAGTCACCAACGCTCATTGTGAAGTGTGTTGATCTTGTTGACCAGATTTTAGAGTGCTTGTAGCCGCTTCTGTAGCCAATTTATATATTTTTTTATATATTGTGCATTTCTTTTTAATAAATTATGTAGCACTGACCCCCGAAGGAGCGGCTGGTTTGATTTGGGCCTGCACTCTACCAATAAACCCCACTAACTTGGCTCAATCCCCTTGGCACAGCTGTGATGCAATGCAATACAATACAATGTAAGACAGTACAAAATACCTGTATTGTCACCCCAGGATCCACTGACTGCACCTGGTGGGAGAAAACAATACGCCACAACAACTGGATACTTAACCAGAGATATATTTTACTGTAGAATATGCAAAAAAGTGATTACAGTAATTGTGCAGTCATCCCAACATAAGACAACAGCACAACGGATTTCAATATAAACAATTTGAAAAAACAGTATACTTTATATATATATATATATATATATATATATACACCTTATAAGCTATGTGTGAGATCTCACTTAAAGTACTTATTCCACATCGGACAAACTTAAGGTCAGACTTTCGTCCAATGTACCCCTGTAGATCCTAGACTCAAGCCCGTAACCTTGCACTTAGAAGGGGGGCTGGAGTGTAGTCTCCTTCGACCCCTCCTCCTCGGCGTTGACCCATGGAGGTTTGATTTGCTTTGACCCCCATAGACATAAACATGATTTTGGATCTGACTTTGCACTTGGGTTTGGATTTAACTTTGAATCTAAGCTCAGTCTCTTTTTTCTTTTAGACTCCCAGGCCTTGTACACACGATGGGATTTTTCCGATGGAAACGGTCCGACGGACCGTTTCCATCGGATATGTCCGCCAGACTGTTTGATCCGATGGCTGTACACACCATCGGATCAAATTCCCCGCCGGCGGACAGCGCGGTGACGCGACGGTGACGTTGACGCCGCCACGTCACCGCACCAGGAAGTAAACACTTCCGCGCACATGCGTCGGATCCATTCACAGGATACGACGCATGTGCGGGCAGATATGTCCGCTGGTTTGCCGTACTAACCAGCGGACATATCCGACGGGCAGCTCTCCAGCGGAAAAGTTCCAAAGCATGCTTTGAAACTTTTCCGCTAGAGAAATCCGGCCAAAACTGTCCGTTTGCCCCTACAGACGAGGGAATTTTTTGGCTGAAATGGTCCGTCGGACCATTTTCAGCGGATTTATTCCCTCGTGTGTACAAGGCCTCAGAGGTTGTATTCCCTAGGCGGGAATAGAGCACACCGTCTCCCCAACCCCCCCCCCCCACCCTTATTCTTACTATACCTCCCTCTTTCTCTCTACTGGTCTTTTTGGCCTCCTCTTGGGTCGCTCTTGACGGCCGACTAGTTACTCACAGACACTCTATTGGTTCACTGAGCCGAACACATTTTATGGAAGTGGTACCGTTCTTTGGCTGTTTGGTAGCTATCAGCACTCCTGCCCAGTTTTTCTCGCTCTTTGAGCTACTCAAACTGTCACTTCCTTAGATCCCGGGGGCAGCAGGATCCCGAAGGGGCGCCCGGATCGAGACCGAGAAGTAGTTCCTTCCTTTTTATTATTTTCTTTTTTTTTGTATGCAGGTTTGCTTTATTAATTCATCGATATATGTCCACCCACTATATCCATGATGTGAATATTTGTGCAAGTTTGTGTGTGTACTATGGAGTGTCTATGTTTTTTCTTTTTGTGGATCTGGCTGCCCTTTGTCGGGGGTCGGATCCGATATGTTTACCTTGTTTATTTTCTCTGTCTGAAAATCTTTAATAAATACTTATTGAACCTAAAGTACTTCTTTTTTCTTCCCTAGCTAAAGTGGCTCCTTGTGATTTGTAATCCACAGTTTTGGTGAGTTAAATTTAGGGTTGTCCCGATACCACTTTTTTAAGACCGAGAACAAGTACCGATACTTTTTTTCAAGTAGTCGCCGATACCGAATACCGATACTTTTTTTAAAATGTGTCCCCAAATGCAGCCATGTCCCCCACATATTGCAGCCATGTATGTCCCCCACATATTGCAGCCATGTATGTCCCCCACATATTGCAGCCATGTATGTCCCCCACATATGCAGCCATGTATGTCCCCCACATATTGCAGCCATGTATGTCCCCCACATATTTCAGCCATGTATGTCCCCCACATATTGCAGCCATGTATGTCCCCCACATATTGCAGCCATGTATGTCCCCCACATTGCAGCCATGTATGTTCCCCCACATATTGCAGCCATGTATGTCCCCCACATATGCAGCCATGTATGTCCCCCACATATTGCAGCCATGTACTCCACGCAAGGGGGAGTGTCTATACAAGGGATTTGTGCATAGACACTCCCCCTTGCTCGGGATTGAACAGATCCATCCAATCCCAAGAAGGGGAGTGTCAATACACGGCGGTATGCGGCAGCGGCGGCATCATATATACAAGTATGAGGGACAGGCCATCGCTGCAATGGGGGGGGGAGTATTCTATTTTAGTATCGGGGGTATTTGCGGGAGTACAAGTACTCCCGCAAATACTCGGCATCGGTCCAGATACCGATACTAGTATCGGTATCGGGACAACCCTAGTTAAATTGAAGTGAAAATGCTCCTGGTGTAGCTGTAACAACTATTTTAACATTGCTTGAGATATCAAGGTAGATAGGCCTCAAGCCTTCTCAGTGTCAGTTGCTCTGCTCCTTTGTGGAACTATAATTTCCAGTGAGACCTGTATATGAGTCTAACTGCATGTGATATTTAACAAACTGTGGGCCGTGACCCGCTCACCCACTGGATAGAGGCTCTGTGTGGTAACTTTTGATCCGGTGACTGAAACTTGCTTCTCCGTCAGCTGGGCCAATCGCTCCGTTCAGCTCCACTGGGTGGATCCCGTCCTCCGATGCTCGGATGAGTGTCTCTGGGTCTCTGCAATCTGGCCACCGTCTCCCCACAGGTCCTCTCAGGCAGGCCACACGATTCCAAGAGGCCTAAAATGGCTGCTCAGGCTCCTTTTATCTCCTACCCAGCATGCACTGCTCAAGAAGGTGTTCATGGGTAGGTCACCAAACCTCCTGGGTGAAAAAGGTCAGCCTCCTCCTCTCAAAACAACAGTCACTTCCTGTCTAGTCTTTTGTGCTTCTTTCAGGAAAAACATATCTGCATTACCAGTGTTTGGTCACTAGATGGCTCCAAATACTCAAACATAGCAATGTCCATAGACGTTTTATTAAAGTATGCAAACACACATCAACATGGGAGAATATCAGCGCTACACATATATATTAAATCGTGAACAAAATTACTGTTCTAGAGCCTGTAGTGAGTGATCTCTGAGCAGGAGGTCATCTGGATACCTGAGCACCAAGATCCCTTGTGCCCTTAAAAGACCCAGTACTGGTGATAGGACCTTTGTGAACACATGCGGAGCTGTAGTAAGCCTGAAGCGTAGAGCCACAAGATAAAAAAAAATAACGTTCCTCTGCTGCAAGGCGCACAAACCTCTGATAAGGCTGAAAGATAGGTACGTGTAAATACACATTCTTTTTAATCGATGAAGGCTAAAAAGTCTTCCATCTGGAACAAGGCTTAAAACTGAGAGGACAAATGCTGTCCAAAAGGACTGGATTAGTAGATACTGGTTCAGGGTTCTTAGGTCCAAAAAACGGGCCCTGTGACCCAGGTTGGTATTTAACCCGTAAAACAGGTTTGCTACTTTGGATACAGGAACCTGTACAATTACTCCTTGATGCACTAAATGATGTAGTGCCTGAAGCCTAAAATTTTTTGGAGAATCCAGGGAAACGCTGGATCTTAAAAACCTGAGGGGAAACCCTGCGCAACTCCAGCTTGTAAACGTGGAATATAATTGAGGTGACGCACTCATCCTGAATTATTGTTCTCCAAATGCATGCAAAGTGCAGCAGCCTTCCCTCCACCCAAGAGAGTGAGGGCGTCTCCTCAAAAGGAGGGCTTGGTGCTAAAATTAGAAGATTTTTAGAAGATTTTTGGACCCAGGGATTTTTCTGGCCCTGCGGCTTGCCCCTGGCTCAAAAGCCCTGTTGGCGGCTAACTGCCTTGGCGTTGAGACATTTGAGGAAGCGGTCCCTAAAGTTTTAAACAAGGGACGTCTGGTGCTTTTCTTCACAGGAAGTAGAGAACTCTTCCCTCTGGAAATGCTTTTGGATATATTCGTCCAAATGATCGCCAATAAATGTTCCCCCTGAAAAGGGAAACCTGCCAATAGCTTTTTATAAGGAAGCTCGGCTGACCAGTTTTTAAGCCACAAAAGTCTGTGCACATGTACAGACAAGAGAGACAAATTAAAACCCTGCTGTATTGAATCCTTTTTAAAGGCATCAGCAGCAAAACAACAGGAATATCTGTCTTACTTTCAGGCAGATCATCCTCCTGGTTTGGCATATCAGGCCGTCTGCCCTGATCCTTTATGGACTGGCAGATACCAATTGCTGCAACAGCTGGCTTAAAAGCTGAACTGGCCAAAGAAAATGAAGTTTTTCTTGATCATACATAATGGGACACAGACCCTTAATTACTTAAAGGGTTATGTAGTCACCACAGGTGATTGGACACTGGCAAACCCAATTAAAATTTTGTTCCTCCCCTATATAACCCCTCCCAAATGAAGAGTACCTCAGTTTTTTCGCCAGTGTTTAAGGTGGTTGGTCACGTTCAACATGTGCTAAGAAGAAAAATGCTCTTTTGATGGTCTGGCTGCAGAGACCTAGGAGCTATAACCAGATCCATACCTCGGGCCGATATCAAAAGCCTAAGGCCGCGTACACACGACCGGTTTCCTCGGCAGAATTCAGCAAGAAACTCGATGGGAGACAGATTCTGCCGAGAAAACCGGTCGTGTGTACACTTTTCGCCGAGAAAACTGTCGAGGAACTCGTCGAGCCAAAATGAGAGCATGTTCTCTATTTCCTCGGCGGGCAATGGGAAAATTTGGCTCGAGTTTTTTGACAGCCGAACAAGGAACTCAACGGGGAAAATGATGTGTTTCGCCCGTCGAGTTTCTTGGTCGTGTGTACGCGGCATTAGATGGGTGGTACCTGGGCCTTGTGTAATGAAGAAACAAGGTTTGCCTGTAATGTCTCTCTGTTGAGGTCAGGGTTCTGGGATCCAGACTTTGGTGTACTTATACAACTGTGGTATGAAAAGTTTCTGGCAGAGTCTTCTACAGATCAGTCCGCCGCACGCCAGAGCCTCAATTGGTGGTTGCTCCCCCAAAATCTGTCAGAAGGAAAATCCTTCACTCCGGAGGTTTTCTCTAATGGAACCCTTGAAACCTGAAGGTTGGCACAACTTGCCCGCCGTGATGGGTGAAAGCTGGAACTACTTTTACTAGCTTTTCCTTCAGCATGGATAAGGTAAGAAGGGGATAATTTATTTTGTATTATCTTCGGTAAATAGGCTGTCTTTACTGCTTCTCGCCACCTAGGCAACAAGCTAGAATTCAGAGAACTTCCGCCACTCCGTATTCTGAGATCAAGGGGTTCCAAAGATCCAGAAAAATTAAAGGCTTTACTGTTGGTCTTGGAACACCTGTTGTCCCAAGGGGTAATCTTGGAATTAGTCCCAGAGGATCAGGGATCATGATTCAAACCTTTTCACGGTTCCAAAACCAAACAAGGATGTCAGACCTATTCTAGATCTGAAAAACCTGAATCAGTTCCTGAACATTCACTTCTTCTGCATGGAATTTGTCCAGTCAGTTGTTTCCAGCCTTCAGGGAGGAGAATCCCTGGCATCAATAGACATCACAGATTAATATCTACATGTGCCAATATTCCCCGCTCACCAAAGATTTCTAAGGTTTGCGGTGGATCAACGCCACTTTCAGTTTGTGGCCTTTTCTTTCGGGCTGGCTGCAGCACCTCGAGTGTTCACAAAAATACTGGCCCTGGCCCTAGCAAGGCTAAGGACACGAGGCATAGCAGTAACAGCCTACCTGGACGATCTGTTGATCATAGATCAGTCCGCCACACACCAGAGCCTCAATTGGTGGTTGCTCCCCCAAAAACTGTCACAAGGAAAATCCTTCACTCTGGTTACCTGGAAAGTGGTGACCACAGACTCCAGCCTTCTTGGCTGGGGGCAGTTCTAGAAGAAGCATCTGCCACGGGGAAGTGGTCCAGGGCCGAAAAGCACCTACCCATCAACATTCTGGCCCTCAGAGTTTGGTCTTACAGACTGCAGGGTTGGTTTGTTTGGATTCAGTCCGACAAAGGTACAGCCGTGGCCTATATCAATCACCAAGGAGGCACCAGAAGTCTGGATGCTCAAAAAGAGATGACTTACATCCTGGCCTGGGCAGAAAGGCATATTCCTTGCCTATATGCGGTCTTCATTCCAGGGGTAGAACATTGGCAGGCGGATTTTTTTAAGCCGCCAGCAGCTAAGTCCAGGAGAATGGTCTCTACATGCAGACATGTTGCAAATCATATGTTAGAATTGGGGTACCCCAGATGTGGACCTGTTGGCTTCCAGGTTCAACGCAAAGCTGGACAGCTTTGTGTCAAGAACAAGAGATCCCTGTGCCCATCGGTTAGATGCCCTTATAATCTCATGGAATCATTATTCCCTGATTTATGCATTCCCTCCAGTTCCACTTCTCCCACGATTCCTGCAGAGAGTCAAGAGGAAAGGAAAGTCTGTGATTTTGGTCGCCCCGGCTTGGCCCAGGACACCCTGGTACGCAGAAATCATAAGGATGGCAGTACGAAGACCCTGGGTTCTCCCACTGCGCTCAGACCTACTGTTGCAGGGTCCAATATTCTATCCTGCCTTACAAAGTCTAAATTTGACGGTTTGGCTCTTGAGACCCACATTCTGAGGAAACGTGGGCTCTCTGGGCCAGTCCTATCCACTCTAGTGAATGCTAGGAAGCCGGCCTCCAGGTTCATCTATTACAGAATCTGGAAGGCATATGTTTCCTGGTGTGAACCCAGAAAGTGGCATCCTAGGAAGTATGCCATGAATAGGATTATTGCCTTTCTTGAGTTGGCTTTGAGCACTATCAAGGGCCAAATGTCGGCCTTGTCTGTATTTTTTCAAAAATCGGTTGCCTCTCATTTCCTAGTCCGGGCCTTTGTTTAGGGAGCACTGCGCTTGAATCCGCAGGTTAAGTCTCCCGTGTGCCCATGGTATTTAAATTTGGTATTATCTATTTTGCAGAAACTATCTTTTGAACCTTTACACCAGATTTCTCTAAGTCTGTTGCCATATCCTCAGCAAGGAGGGTATCAGAATTGATGGCTCTTTTGTGCTCTTTTGTATAAATAACCGTATTCATGACAGGGTGGTGCTGCGTCCTCACCCGACTTTCTTACCTAAGGTGGTTTCAGGATTTCATCTGAATCAAGATATAGTCCTACCGTCTTTTTTTCCAGATCCGTAGTCTGTGGAGGAAGAAATTCTACACTCTCTAGATCAGGGGTGTCAAACTGGCGGCCCTCCAGCTGTTCCGAAACTACAAGTCCCATCATGCCTCTGCCTGTGGGAGTCATGCTTGTAACTGTTAGCCTTGCAATGCCTCATGGGACTTGTAGTTTTGCAACAGCTGGAGGGCCGCCTGTTTGACACCCCTGCTCTAGATGTTGTAAGAGCGGTAAGAGTTTATCTGCAAGTTACGGCTCAGATAAGGAAGACTGATTGTCTGTTTATTCTGCCACAAGGCCCAAGGAAGGGCCATGCAGCATCAAAATCCACTAATGCAAGATGGATTATTCAGGCCTATGGTTTAGAGAAGAAGATTCCTCCTTTCCAGGTGAAAGCACACTCGACTAGAGAAGTTGGTGCTTCATGGGCAGTGCATAATCAGGCCTCTATGGCTCAGATCTGTAAGGCTGCTACTTGGTCTTCGGTCCATACATTTAATAAATTCTACCAGGTAGATGTGAGAGGGTACGAGGATGCCACCTTTGGGCATAGTGTGCTGCAGATAGCAGTATATATCCTCTGGCCCGATGGCGGTCTTATTCTGATCTGTGTCTCTTTTCCCTCAATTTTAGCATTGCTATGGGACATCCCATTAAGTAATTAAGGCTCTGTGTCCCATGATGTATGATCAAGAAAATTTGATTTTTTTAATACAGCTTACCTGTAAAATCATTTTCTTGGGAATACATCACGGGACACAGAGCTCTTACCCCTCTTTGGCGTTTAACGTGGAACACTTATTGCTTTGCTACAAAACTGAGGTACTCTCCATTTGGGAGGGGTTATATAGGGAGGAACTCAATTTTAATTAAGTTTGCCAATCACCTGTGGTGACTACATAACCCATTAAGTAATTAAGGCTCTGTGTCCCGTGATGTATTCCCAAGATAATAATTTTACAGGTAAGCAGTATTAAAAAATTATATTTTTAATAATGACCCCAATTTTTTGTCAACAGGGTCCTTCAAGCCCTGTGCATTATCACCGGATAAATTAAGTTCTTGTTTAAGGAAGAGACAGCTCCATTTCGGCTCCATGGCGGGAATGCTCCATTTCTTAACGAACCTTTGATCCATGGGATATAAAAAGGGAAAACCTCTTAAGAGGAACAAAAATAGGATTTTTGTACTCACCGTAAAATCCTTTTCTCTAAAGTTCATGGACGGACACAGTTCCAAATGTAGCGCTAACCCCGGAGGAGCCGCTGATTATAAGTGGGATCGGCGTGTTGAGTTACCTTGCAGGTGTCTAGGGGTGATACTTGTGAGTTGAGAGAGAGAGCGAATGTCCAGTCTTTAGTTGGGTTTTCTTCAATGCTTTATTCCAAGGCCCAACATGGCCAACATCAACATGGTACAGGACAGGAAAGGTTGATGAGCAGAGAGAGAGCTTGAGTATCAGGCCTTGGATATGAAGAAGAGAGAGAGCAATCCTGCTCTAAGCAATGATGAGCTCAGTTCGTCGCCACTCCAGTCAGAGTGGGTAAAGTGCCCCCGGACAGGCCTCTGCAGCCGGAACGCTACATGTAAACGCTGGGAGGGCCAGACCTCTGCCACAGGCCTGGCTCGGCCTTCTGCCACAGGCCTAGTACTTGAATGAGCGTGATTTGGAAAGAGCGTGATTTGGAATTTAGTCAGGGTCACCAGTTGACAGATGAAGTGTACCTGCCAATCTTCCGTCCCCAGATCCCTGATGGTTCGTTCAAGCCCTATTGGATCACCTGCCTCCGGGTTCTCCTCAAGCCGATCCCCCACCGTACAGATCCCAGCTTGGGATCCTTTTAGGAAAGGTTTGGGACCCAGCAGCTGCTGAGATCCCTCTCTGTCAGGGTGAAGCTCCGCATGGTGCGCAACTTCGGCCAGGTAGGCCACGGCTGCAGGGGTCCATGGATGTGCGCACCCTGAAGGTGAATGCCGCACCTGGAACTTGGACCCCGCAGAAAAGAAAGAGAAAATGGCCCCGAGGCCAAGGCGGCTGCCCCAGATATAGCCTCCCCCAGCATGCCCTAGCGAGGGAAACAACCCCTCTGATTGGCTGCTGAAAAAAACGAGTCTGTCAGAACCCCTTTAGCACCAGCTGCCGCCCAGGGGTGGGAACACACCCCTGGAGCGCAGACTGACCCACAGGACAGTTCTGAAAATGACAGCAGCCCGAAATTTGACAAATTGTGAATGGGAGCTGCGTAACTCTCCCATTCCCCACTAACTTTAGCGTAATGCCCCTACAGAAAGTAAGGGGGCGCTACATATCCCCCCCACTTAAATTGACACTGTCCCCAGTGTCCTAAAGCATTCGGGTTCGAATGCTGGCCTGATACTGCAAACAGACAGAAAAGAAGGAAAGAAGAGAGGGGAAAATAAAATTCTCATGAACATTGCAAACCTGTATAAAAATGAAAAGCATACAACTGTACAATATATTTCTTAAGGTATCAATATAATTTTCCCTAATTATGTACAACCTCCAAGGTCGGGATTAAGGCTGTACGCTCAGACCTGAACGCAAAGTCTCCCTTCCTCCCAAAGAGTCCTAAAATACAAGTGCTGCAGGAGAAATACTTTATGCAAGAAATATTAAAGTACAAATCTTGACATTGTTATCCTACAAAGTAACGGTGCAGAACACTGCCCCTAGTGGCCAGTGCACTGGTACTGCAGCAGTTCAAAATCCAAAAGTGAAGAAGTAGCAGTAAAGGGAAGTGAGTAAAAAAAAAAAGGGGGAAAATAGTTATTTTCCTTGCTGAATCCTCCAATACTGCAATCAAGGAATTGACAAATGTATAGAGTGATAGGGGTAGTGGCGCTGTCGCTAATAGGTTGTGCTGTTAGGCCAGAAAATCCCCCAAGGTGGGTGAATAGTAGGCTTTGATGGGGCAACCTTCCCCTAAAAAGTGATGATTAGAAATGAAGTGCACGGGCGTGGCCGAGAGCAGCATGTGAGAGGACGCAGATCATGGAGCTCCCGCATCTACCCTTAATTGATCCTCTTTCCAGCCGGCTAATCCTCTCGGAATCGAGACATACCTGGTCCGGGCACCCTCCTGAATAACCCTAGTGACATCGGGGGTGATCAGACAGCCATGCTGACCCGTAAACAGACGGAGAGCGGGACGCCCGATATCCAACATGGCGCCGCGGCTCCTCTCTCGCAGCGCGCACGAGGCATGGAGAAAGGCAAGGATGCGGGTAAGACACCTAAAACCCCTCGGGGGACAGGGAAGGATCCCCCAAGAGACATGCTCTATTATGCCCAGAGGCTAACGAGTGTGGTAGTACATGAGAGTGGGGAGGACATGTCAGCTACTCCTGCAGCTTTCCACACGCAGGCAGAGGGGGAGACAGGCTCTCAGGGCTCTGAGGTCTCTCGAGAGCGGGACTTATTGGAGGTGGAGGAGGAAGAGGAGGACGAGAGTGATGCTCAGCCCTCCTTGGCTGATATACTGCGTGCTGTGAATAAGTGTACATCGTCAGTAAACACCTTGCAGGAGCGTTTTGGCACCTTGAAGGAGGAATTGGGGTTCATTAGGCATGATTTGCAGAAGACAAGGGAGCGCACTACTGCTGCTGAGGGGCGCATCAGTGACCTGGAAGACAAATTGACCCCACTCATGCGAGATGCGCAAGTTACTGCTAGGATTGCCAGGGCGAATGAACTCAAGTCTGATGACATTGAAAATCGCTTAAGACGAAACAATGTCCGCATAGTGGGGCTCCCCGAAAAAACGGAGGGTAGGGACCCCACAGAATTTATTGAACAATGGCTCCTGCAAGTCTTTGGGAAGGAGGTGTTTACCCGGCTGTATTCAGTGGAGCGAGCGCACAGAGTTCCAGCTAGGCCCCTCCCACCAGGGGAACCCGCCACGCACCATAATTGCCAGGTTGCTCAATTATAAGGACAAAGAAATAGTGCTCAGACAAGCAAGGGAGCGGCGCAATATCCTGTTTAATGGAGCTCGTGTTTCATTTTATCCTGACTATTCGGCGGAAATACAGAAGCGCAGGGCGAGATTCTCCGATGTAGAGACGAAGAAGAGATTGCAACGGCTACGGGCCTCGTACGCCATGCTGTTCCCTGCGAAGCTCCGGATCATAGCTGGCGGTCAGTCCCATTTCTTTGAATCGGCAACTGATGCGTCATCCTGGCTGGATGCCAACGAGCATGCAATTCGTCAGGAGGACAGGGGGGCAGCGGCGGAAGGAGACTGATTTACCGCCTTCGCAGATTCCGGTTCGGTACAGGTTAGTCTAACCAAAGTTGGCTGGGAAGTCACAACCTACAGTTCTTTCACCAGCGTTGTGAGCAAGTGAATTCATCTAACAAGCAGTTTTGTGATTTTTCACCATTTTTTCCTTATGGACATTTTCTTCAAGTTGCATCCGAAGGGTGGGGTCATGATGTTTGGCCTGGCCTGCGGTTTTTCTCAGTTTTTTCTGATTTTTGTTTTCCTTTTTTTCTTTTCCCTTTGCAACCCCTGCCCTGTGTGCTGCGGTATGGAGGGATCTCCTTGCGGTCACTGGGGTATCTGGTTTGTCGGTTGCATGCCTGTTTTTGTTTTTTTTGCTCTGTTCTTTTGCTATCACAGCTGCAGCTCTGCACAGTGTCGATGTGCTCGCAGGAAACTCTTGAATCTGGTGGGGCCTGGAGAGCGTGTTTTTTTGTTACACGTTACGCAGTTCACAGGTACTTTGTTTTTGATACACTTGGCGCACTGGACCTATACACACCCTACAGCGCCTAGGGTACACATGTTTAGTTACTTTTTTCAGGTTTTGAGACTGTTTGAAAATGAGTACTGTCACGTTACTTTCCTGGAATGTTAGGGGTGTTCAAAGCCCCCTGAAACGCACCATGGTTACTAAGGTCCTGAGAAAATACTCCCCCGCTATATTTGTCCTGCAGGAGACTCACCTGGTGCCAGACACAGTTTCCTTCCTGGGTTTTTCCTGGGTGGGTTGGGCCTACCATTCCACTCATACTTCCTATTTAAGGGGGGTGAGTGTGTTGGTCCATAAGGCTCTGGAGTTTCATCTGTTGGACAAATTAATAGATGGTGAGGGGCGCTTTGTGGTTTTGCTGTGTAAAATTTGTCAATTGAAATGTATCCTTGCTGCTGTGTACATACCCCCTCCATTTAACTCTGAGGTATTGCGGATATTGCTAATGTACCAGTTGGACCACCCTGATGTGCCGCTTGTTATCGTGGGTGATTTCAATTGTTACATGGATCCTGTCATGGACAAACATCCGCCTCCTGTGGCTTCCCGCAACAGAGCTCGAACGGCACTGCGGAAGTTCACTGAGGAGGTGGGGTGGATTGACCCGTGGCGCAGCCGTAACCCACAGCAAAAGTTGTTCTCCTGTTTTTCTAAAACTCACCTCTCCCTGTCACGCATTGACTTATGTTTATGCTCGCCCCAAGCGGCTAACCTGTTGGAGGATCTTCGATATCTGGTGAGAGGGGTTTCGGATCATTCTCCACTTGTAATGTCCCTGATTGTTAGGCCCACTGCGGATCTCCCTAGGGCTCCCTGGAAGCTCAATGCCTTTTGGCTTAATTTATTCCCTTCCCATGAACGAGTTACGGAGGAGATTGCTGGGTTTTGGCGGCGCCATGAGGATCATTCTGACTTGGGATTAACCTGGGAGACGTTTAAAGCGTTCCTCAGGGGAATCTTAATAATGGAGGTTACGGGTATCAAGGCCAAAACAAACGGTATACGGGAACATTCCGAATTATTGGTGAGTAGATTAGAGGCTGAATTTATTGCTGACCCTTCTGACGCATCTAGGGAAGTGTGGATGGCAGCACAGGAGGCAGTGGATAGGATTACTAGGGAGGCGGCTGATAGAAAACGTTTTTTTAATAAACAGGCTTTCTTTGAGGAGGGTGAGCAGACAGGCCGTTTGCTAGCGAAAATAGTGAAGGCGTCCCAAACATCCCCGTCCATCGGTGCACTTCATGTGGAGGGGGGAAGGCTTGTGAATACCCCTAGGGAAATTATGGAAGAGCTAGTTAGGTTTTATTCCGACCTATACAGATCCCGGGTGACTTACTCAGATGTGGAGTTG
The DNA here is from genome assembly GCA_029574335.1 of Rana kukunoris. NCBI lineage: Eukaryota > Metazoa > Chordata > Amphibia > Anura > Ranidae > Rana > Rana kukunoris. The sequence continues at coordinate 273,113,751 of CM056059.1, read as the reverse complement.
CAGGACTACTTGCAGGGAATTGAGTTGCCCTGTTTGTCGGCTACCCAGCGGGTACTCCTGGACTCTCCGATAAAATTGGAAGAGCTACAGGAGGCTGTCAGTCTTTTTCCTAATTCTAAATCCCCGGGAGACGATGGTCTTCCCATGGAAATTTTCAAGCAGTATGGGGGTATAGTTTTGCCACGCCTGCTTAGGGTTCTTAATTATGCCAGGGAACAACAGTGTTTGCCGGACTCTATGACCAGAGCTTGCATTGTTCTCCTTTTAAAACCAGGTAAGGACCCACTTGACCCGGGTTCGTACAGGCCGATTTCGCTCTTACAGAGCGATATTAAAATTCTAGCGAAAGTCCTGGCTCTGAGACTTAACAAGGTTATCTCCTCCATCATTCACACTGATCGGTCAGACTTTGTGCCCCAGAAGTGTACAGCCATCAATCTGCGCAGACTTTATCTGAACACTCAGACGGTGTCGGAAAACATGGAGAATAGAGCCCTATTGTCATTAGATGCCCATAAGGCTTTTGACAGTGTAGAATGGGGCTATCTCTGGGATGTTATGGGCAAATTTGGCTTCGGTAAACAGTTCCTGTCATGGGTGAAACTGTTATATTGTTCGCCCAGGGCGGTGATTAGGGAGGCGGGGCATATCTCAAAACCTTTTACCCTGCATAGGGGTACCCGTCAGGGATGCCCGCTGTCCCCGCTTCTCTTTGCCGTCGCCATTGAGCCCATGGCAGCCTTGATCAGGGAGAACCAGAGGGTGAGGGGCCTTCGATATGGGGGGATTCAGGAGAAGATTATGTTGTACGCAGATGACACCATGCTTCTTTTGGGTGACACTGATGGTTCCCTGAAGGAGGCTATGGAAGTAATCGGCAGGTTTGGGACCTACTCCGGCCTAGTCATCAACTGGACCAAGTCCTCGCTTCTACTGTTGGATGATATCCCGGGCAGCGGGGAGCGAATGATTCACAATGTACCGGTATCCACGGGATTTAAATATCTTGGTATCCAGCTTACCTCTGAACCATGTGACTTTCGTACACTCAATTTGACACCGCTACTAAATAGAATTAGAGATAAAGTTAAAATCTGGTCTCGTCTCAGGATGTCCTTGGTTGGCAGGGTCAACCTTATTAAAATGATCTTTATGCCCCAACTTTTATACCTCTTACACAATACCCCTATGGTCATCCCTCTAAAAATTTTCAGAATTATTAACTCCCTTTTCAGGACCTTCATTTGGCAGGCTAGAACCCCTAGGGTGAAACTGGAGCAATTTCAAAAGCCTAAGACGGCGGGAGGCCTCGCCCTCCCTAATCCTTGGGTCTACTATTTGGCGGCTCAGGCGCAGCACATCGCCAGGGTTATGCCGGAGAGTCAGGTTCTTGAGGGTGGTGGGGGGCAGTCGGATCCCATTAGGGCCCTGATGTGCTATGCCACTGGCCTCGATAGTGTACCTACTGGTATGGAGGCCTTGGCGTATGCATCTTCCAACAAAAAGCTTCCCACGTATGCGCTGCTGCAAAAAATCTGGAACAAACTTAGACAATTGCAGGAGGTGGAGGGGTTCACAGGTTATAGCCCGATATGGGACAATGGGTACTATGGAGAGTTGCTCTCACTGGACTGTGGGGCGCGGTGGAGGAGGCACGGTGTTACACTTCTGAGGCATATCTTTGAGGCGGGTGAATTGATCCCCTTCCCTGTACTGAGGGAGAGGTACTGCCTTCCACAATCAATGCTCTTCCATTACATGCAGTTGAAACACGCAGTGATGGCACAGGCAGGGGGGGCCCCGTGGGTTCTTTCGAACACACATATATTTAAATTTATGGCAGAAGTATCTCAGTTTAAGGGATTTATTTCTAGCGCTTACTCCAGGATTTTGAACATATATTTGGAGGGTTTTCCCCTTGCGGTATTTACTAAGTGGGAGAGGGACGTGGGGACATTTGAGGATGAGCAATGGGAGGAGGCGCTTCAGGCAGTGCAGTTGTGCTCCCTGAATGTGGCCCAGCGGTTGTCCCAATTATACATAGTTCTCAGAGTGCATTACACGCCCGATAGGCTGTTCAAAATGGGTGTGAGATCAGATTCCAGCTGCACTAGATGTGCAAGGGACCACGGAGATCTGATTCATTTGCTGTGGCGGTGCCCCAAGCTTCATCTGTTCTGGTCAGGGGTCGTGGCTCTTCTTAACAGGGTTTACCTGTCTAACATACCTATTGACCCGAAGCCATGTCTCTTGGGAATTATGGATTATATCTCGATGGACGACAATAGCAGGCAGGCCATATTGAGAGCTTTATTCCAGGCCCGTAGATTAATTCTTCTGCGTTGGAAGGCGGTTGATCCCCCAACGTTGAAGGAATGGATTACTCAAATGGGCGCCACCATAAGAATGGAGAAATATGTCTATCAGCATAGGGGTTGTCCGGGCAAATTTGAACGTATGTGGTCCCTGTGGTTAGATTCCCCTGGCCTGTCCCCGGTTGATTTGGTCTTAGACAGATTGTTTAGTTAGAGTTAGGAGGGCACTCGGCTGTGCTGTAAAGAGGGCGGGGAGTTAGACTCATTGTACATATGGGATTCGGGTGCTATGGGGGTCTCTTGTGGGACTGGTACCCTCGGAATAATGACATAATCTATGTATTTTATGTTATGGAGAAGGTGGTTGTACTTCTTATTTGAACTGTTATATGCACTACTGGAATGTTGTGACGTTGTGAGCATGAGCTGTAAATTTGCTGTGATTCTCCCCTTTTGTTTGTTTTGTGTCAAGTTTTGCTTTTTTTTTTTTTTTCCCTTTGTGCTTTTCTTCTTTTTTCTTCAATAAACATCTTTGATTTAAAAAAGAAATGAAGTGCACTGTAATAGGAGTAGGAGCATTCAATAGGTAATTAATCCTAATCGTTGTGTTATCAGGTAAAGTGTCAACAATAGTGGTTCATAAAGTGCGTAAATATAAACATCCAACATAAACTAGATAGCTGTGCTTAATTACTACAATAGGCTTAAAGGCATAGCCCACCGCAATGTCTTAAAATTAAAGCGGTATTTCACCCTAAATATAAGATCTCCCATGCGCTTCAGCATACTGGCGTCAGCGCCAGTATGCTGGGTTTTTTTTTTTTTTATAGCACACTTACTGTTTTATCGTAGAAATCCTTTTCTGTCCCCCGTGGTGGACGGCGCCAGTACAGCGCGTCACATCTTCCTAAGATACCCGATATGGACTCGGGTATTTCCGGCGCTATGCGGCGCCTGCGCACAGACCTAGGAGCTGACTGCGCAGGCGCCGTATTTCTCCGAAATAGGACTCGGAGAAATACGGCGCCTGCGCAGTCAGCTCCTAGGTCTGTGCGCAGGCGCCGCATAGCGCCGGAAATACCCGAGTCCATATCGGGTATCTTAGGAAGATGTGACGCGCTGTACTGGCGCCGTCCAACGCGGGGACAGAAAAGGATTTCTACGATAAAACAGTAAGTGTGCTATAAAAAAAAAAAAAACCCAGCATACTGGCGCTGACGCCAGTATGCTGAAGCGCATGGGAGATCTTATATTTAGGGTGAAACTCCGCTTTAAGTAAAAACAAAACTTCCAAAAATACCAATGAGACCAAGTGTCTGCTCTATGTAGTAAGAGATTAGTGCAAAGCCTCTTATGAACAGCTTAAACAGATCAGTTGCCACTGTGATCAAAAAATAAGTAAAATAGATAATGAAATATAGATATATATGTCCATAAACATGAGTCCAAACAAAGTAGTTGCAATAGTGTGATCCAAGGTGCACCAAAGTGAATAGGTGATCATCAAGGTATATCAAAGGTGCTTGCCGCAGTGAGTCCGGTGCTCCCCCTTATGGGTCCCCACTCACCAGAAACATTCACCCCTGCTGGGGTAGAATGCGTGTCACCAAAACCACAGCCGTTCCTCTATGCTGTTCCCCCGTCCCTGGGTTCTTGGTCGTTGTCCTTGGCACAGGTGATTGGGTTCAGTCCGGTTTTACAAGTCCTCCAGGAGAAAAAAACACACTCCCATGGCGTAGCACGTTTAAAAACTTTTAATAGCACTGCCAATATGGCGTGCATAAAACAAATCAAAAATTACAAAAATACAGAGATGCAGAGAAAAAAGTGACAGCCAGCTGGATCGAGCAATAAAGATCCTTGCAGCCAGTAGGATTGTAAAACATGTATAAAAAACTAAATAAAACTAAATAAAAAAACTCCAATACCCTATCTCCAAAGGGTGAAAGGTAAAAGTCCTCCACTACACTTAATCCAATGGTCGTACCAGCATGGGAACGGCGTGCGTTCCACAGGCAGTCTGCTGGTCAACCCGGAAGTGCGTGGGGGTGTGCGTGTATCCGCTTTACGCACGTTTCGTGTTGTTTACGTCTTCTGAAGCGTAGTGGATCACCTATTCACTTTGGTGCACCTTGGATCACACTATTGCAACTACTTTGTTTGGACTCATGTTTATGGACATATATATCTATATTTCATTATCTATTTTACTTATTTTTTGATCACAGTGGCAACTGATCTGTTTAAGCTGTTCATAAGAGGCTTTGCACTAATCTCTTAGTACATAGAGCAGACACTTGGTCTCATTGGTATTTTTGAAGTTTTGTTTTTACTTCATTTTAAGACATTGCGGTGGGCTATGCCTTTGAGCCTATTGTAGTAATTAAGCACAGCTATCTAGTTTATGTTGGATGTTTATATTTACGCACTTTATGAACCACTATTGTTGACACTTTACCTGATAACACAACGATTAGGATTAATTACCTATTGAGTGCTCCTACTCCTATTACAGTGCACTTCATTTCTAATCATCACTTTTTAGGGGAAGGTTGCCCCATCAAAGCCTACTATTCACCCACCTTGGGGGATTTTCTGGCCTAACAGCACAACCTATTAGCGACAACGTCACTACCCCTATCACTCTATACATTTTTCAATATACCCCTCTAGGGGAGTTATATACAAGTGGGGCTGCAGTCGTATATAACACCTGTACCAATTTCTCCAGTATATTATCCTAAGCGCAGACTATCAACCTATAAGGAATTAACAAAGTCCCACTCCAACTGACTGAACCCACCCCTCCCAAGGGTTCTTCACACAAATGTTTATGCGGATCTGGAAGTGAAGGAAGAAAAGGGGAAACCGGGAGGAAAAAAAATTTTTCAAACAGAGTGGGGGCATACTTGTCCGTAACTTCCCTTTGGGTGAGTGCCCATGTCAGGCAACACAACATCAGGTGCCCACAGAGGACGGTATGTCTCGGGTTGGGGGAGCGGTGAGTCAAAGAAAAAGGACAAATCTTACAACACAGACTCACCAGCTCCTCAAAGTAGATCTGCAGTGCCGGGTCCACAGGACGCACTCTGACCAGGACGCTTCTTTTTCTTTTTCCGGGTTCCAGGGACCCGGAATCCCCCAAAGCCCTGTTGCTTGGGAAACCGTGGCTCGAAAAGGTGGTCGGGCAGGTCACCGCCATCCGTCTGTGACACGCTTGACCAGAACTCAGGGTCGGATGAGTCCTCTGCTCCAGCAGGGAGGTAATTTAGAGACCTGGCTGGGGAAAGTGCCCGTATCGGGCCGATGGGACTCCCTCTCCTCGTCCAAGTTGATCGACCAGGGAGGCCTCCCTTCGGTAACAACACACCAGATGGGGGCCGCGCTGACCGAGACGGCCTCACGGGTGGTCCCGGCCTGCACGCATGCTGCGCGGGCCACACAGTCTCTCTCATTCTCCATCCTGTCCAACGGGCCCACCTGCAAATGGATGAGAGCGAGGTAGCTAATTATAAAGTCCTAGTGGGCGGGATGGCGGTGTCACTGTCACTCGGGATCTCTTGTTCCACGATCCCCTCGAAGGAGGACATTTCTGGCCATGGGGCCTGTGCTTCTGCGGTGACCAACTGCGAGAGTCGATCCACATGGTACTCTTTCGGGGGTCCCACCGATGGAGCGGCCTGGAATAAAAAGGCTCGGCAGCCATGGCACCGGGCGAATGGCAGGAGGTGCACGGCCAGCATCCCGCATCAATGGCAGGTCAATCCCAACATCTCAGTTCCTCTTGAGGACAGCAGTGTAAACTGTCCTCTTGTGGACTATCGAATGCCGTGTCTCTCACGAGCACTCCAGCAGACATAGAGGATGGCCCAGGTGCGGCCATGGGGCGCCCCAACCCAGCACCAACAGAAACACTCACGGACGATGCAGATGTCTCTTAGCAGGTCCATCTCTCGCAAAGAAAATGGCGGTTCTGCTTAATTTGGTGCGCAGAGGGGCGTTTCCTCACTCATTTGGCGCGAAATCCCAGTGCACGTCTCATGCAGGGGAGGGTAGCTCCTCCTAGTTTGGACACAGGCCTAGTACTTGAATGAGCGTGATTTGGAATGAGCGAGTCCTCCCAATGAATTTAGTCAGGGTCACCAGTTGACCAGTTGACAGATGAAGTGTACCTGGCAATCTTCGGGTCACCAGATCCATGATGGTTCGTTCAAGCCCTATTGGATCATCTGCCCGAAATTTAACACATTGTGAATGGGAGCTACGTAACGCTCCCATTCCCCACTAACTTTAGCGTAATGCCCCTACAGAAAGTAAAATTGCGCTACACAAAAATTTTTGACAGTAGGGTTGTGTTCCCTCCATCAGAAGAGGACTAGACAATACAGCAAAGCTGAACAGCACCGCCCAGGGGGCGGGCCCTCTGGTCATAACCCCTCACTCTGCAGTAAGCAGCTCAGTTTGTCTAAAAGTAGTACAAACTTAAAAAGGAGGGGTGGATGCTGTGTCCGTCCATGAACTTTAGAGAAAAGGATTTTACGGTAAGTAAAAAAATCCTATTTTCTCTTTCGTCCATGGACGGACACAGCTCCAAATAATCTTGACAGTAGGGACGTCCCCAAGCAGTGTCAAAAAACGAGGGGTGGTCACAGAAAGCAAACCAACTTCCACCCAAAGAACAAACAGTGCTCCTCAACGGAGGAGTTGCAGCCTTAAACAGCCCCCTGCAAAACTTTGCGGCCGAAGCAAGCATCTGCAGATGCATGTACATCAACCTTGTAAAATTTAGTGAAGGTGTGAACGGACGACTAGGTCACCGCCTTACACACCTGTGAGACAGACGATTGATGTCGGAAGGCCCCGGAAGCACCTATCGCTCTGGTTGAATGCGACGTGACAGGAAAGGGAGGCGCCTCGCCTGAATCACGATCTGTCTGATCCACCGAGAAAGCAAGACTTTGATCCACCCCACGCAGCAAAGACAGCAGGATTCTGGAAACCGTATAAGCCTGTGAGTGCCACTCCATCTTCTCACACATGGAGATGTAGGCCTTCCACGTGCGATGATAGCTCTTCCTAGAAGAAGATTTCCGGGCCCTCAGCATGGTGGAAATTAGACAGACCCCAGTCGGGGGGCGTGGCTTGGAGTCCATGAGAGCGGCTGTGTGAAACCTCAGCTCCAGCTCTAACTATCCATCCTACAGGCATCCTGCCCTCGATTTTCTCCCAAAAGACACCGATCTGCTCCTACAGACAGCGGGCACCCTATTCAGGGATGATGGTGAATAAATACGGGCTCCCGGTCCCAGAGGCAAGATGGCGCCGATCCATCAGCAGCACACGAGGCCGCGCAGCAGCCTGCTTCTTTCACAGCCCAGGACACATATCAGGGGGTGAGTGGCTCTGTCCCTGCTCTATTCCGCACTCAGGCTGGGACATCTGGTTCCTCTGAGTCCCTGGCATGCTCAGAAGACCTTGCGTCTCAGAGCTCCCCCCAGCTGCGGAGCCTACACTAGTAGATATCTTGCTGGCCATTAAAGATGTGAAAACCTCTCTCACTGTGCAAATGGAGAGTATCCATATTGATTTCTCCCTCCTTAAACAAGATGTTCAGAACCTGAGGGATAGGACAGGAGAGGTGGAGGGCCACGTCAGTTCATTAGAAGATGTAGTGCATCCCCTGTCTGCTACTATGCGCACGGCCAATGATGAACTGGGGGCCCTGAGGGCCAAGCTGGACGATTTGGAAAATCGTTCCAGAAGGAACAACCTTCGCTTTGTGGGGTTCCCAGAACGATCGGAGGGGTCTCGCCCTGAAAGATTCCTGCGCCAATGGCTGTGTGACGCATTTGGGATGGAGGAGTTCTCCGGGACCTTTGAGATTGAGCGGGCACACCGTACCCCTCCACGTGCTCCCCAACCTGGGGCCCCCCCAAGATCTCTTATTGCAAAGTTCCTGAATTTCTGGGATAAGTTTGCTAGTCTACGCCTGGCAAGAGAAAAGGCCCCCTCAGGTTCAACGGTAACCACATCTCCATTTATCCTGATTTTTCGGCTGAAGTGCAACGCCAGCGTATATCCTTTGCAGCAGTAAAAGACCGTCTTCGTAATGAGGGCCTTCCCTATGCAATGTTATTCCCAGCTAAACTGAGAATCATACACGAAGGAAAAGCTCACTTCTGCTCTTGTCCTAAAGACGCCATGGCATGGCTGGATGCCAGATTCGGGAAACGTGCCCGGCATCGTCGGAACTGATCCTGCAAGCAACGGCTTGGGATCTTGTGATCTTACCCTTCCCTTATCCTGCACCCCCCCCTTTTTTTTTCTTCCCCCCTTTTTTTCTCTCTGTAAGATAGGGCCCTGATGAGCTGGGCCTTGGTTACCGGGGGGTCGGGGGTGGAGGGGGCTTGCCTCCTGAATGTTCTTTCTGGCTGGGGGTATGATTAATCTGGTTCTCCCCCACCCCAGGACTAGCTGAAATTCCCCTTTTGACTGACTTTTGCTTGTTGTTGGTTCTCTCCCCCCCCCCCTTTTTCTCTTTTATATCCTACAGGAGGAACCACCACTACTATGAGACTGCCAATACTGCAGTGACCCTGGTTAATAATGTAGGCTGCATTGCATGTAAGGTACTGTTATTTTGGAGCCATTTGCACTGTTCACTGTTGTGCCTTTTGAGAATCACGTTCTTTTGATCCTACCTCAGGACAGTTATACTACATCTGTGAGCCTACATGGAACTACCACTTCCCCGATACCTACGAGTGGCATGGCCACAGGTCTATCTGCTCCCTTTTAGGACTGTAACAGGAGGGGGTAATTTGTTTGGGGATCCAATGCTCACTGTGTTGGGGTTAGTAGAGCAGGGTGGGGGGTGGGATGGGACAGGAGCTCGGGTGGCTTTTCCGCAGATTTTCCGTGCCGGGAAAGACCGCCCACTGTGGTATTTGAGTGTTATGTTTGCTCTTGGGAATCCTAGTTTTTCACTGTTACTATATCATAGTCATCAACTGTACTATGAGATTCATTCAGCAGAGCATGTCTGCCCATGGTGGCAGGTGAAGGATAAGTTTGCTCCTGTTTGTTGCTACTGTTATTTTCTATTACTGATATGGCGATCATCTTGCGAGTATTGCACTATGTGGTGTGCTGTAATGACTGTTTACTACTGCTATGCTCATATATTACATGTACATACTCATGGCTGACACGGTTAAAATTATTTCTTGGAATATTAGAGGGTTGAATTCACCTCACAAGCGATCCCTGATGTTTTCCTATTTGAAAAAACACAAGCCTCATATTATCTGTCTTCAGGAGACGCATCTTATGGGCCGTATGCTGAAATATCTTAAATGTCCCTGGTTAGCTTCTCAGTATCATGCCACTTACTCCAATTACTCCAGAGGAGTCTCGGTCTTGATAGCTAAGACTCTAGGGGCTGAGACTCTGAGTGTACAAACAGATCCAGCGGGTCGTTTTGTTATACTTACTCTTCGTATAGCTTTTTCAATCTTTATGTTGGTGAATGCATATATCCCTCCACCGTTTTCACTGGGGGTTCTTTCTAAATTGTCACTAATTACCTTAGGTCTCCTGGTCCCCTACTTTTTGTGGGTGACTTTAACGCTGTGCTTGACCCATCTGTGGACCGCTTGTGGGGTGGGGGCAGACCGTACCCCTCATTTGTTGATTGGACTCAGGTTTACTCTCTTACGGAACTGTGGCGTTGGAAACATCCGGATGACAGGCAATTTTCCTGTCATTCGGACTCATTCCACACCATGTCACGCATAGATATGGCATTTGCCCCGTCGGATGTACTGTCTTTGGTACATTCGGTCACATACAGTAGTTACCCAGAGGTATATCAGACCATGCCCCCCTAAAGGTCAGTCTCCTCCTCCTGCCAAAATCAGGCCCTAGAGCCTGGAGGTTGAACTCCTATTGGCTCGAGGACGAGCTAGTACAGGCTGAGTGTCAAACAGCTATGGCTGATTACTGGACCCTTAATCAGGACTCAACTGGTATCAGCAACGCCTGGGAGGCCTCCAAGGCGGTGCTGAGAGGATCCTTCATGTCAATTACGGGTATAATGCGTAAGAACAATCAAATACACACTGATGAACTTGAACGTGAACTTGGCTGACTATAAATGTCCCAATGCTGATACATTGGCCTCATGGCTCCATAATCGTAGAAAGTATGAACTCCGGCTGCTAGACTTGACTAAAAAACGCATGCTCTATGTCACACAAAAGACGTTTGAACATGGTAACAAAGCGGGTCGCCTACTCGCCTATATTACCAGAGCGGAGAGTACCCCTATCTCTATTCCTAGGATATTAATTGCAGCAAACTGCATTAGTGATGTCCCCCGGGATATAACAGAGGCCTTTCTTTCCTTTTACCGTCACCTTTACACCTCCAGGGCTGACTACTCAGACGCGCAGCTTGATGATTACTTGACCCAGGTACCCCTTCCAAAACTGACAGACAGGGTACGGGAGGAGCTGGATAAGCCGCTATCTGTGGAAGAACTGTCGCTTGCGATTTCACAGATGCCGGCTCATAAATCTCCAGGATTGGACGGGTTCCCAGTGGAATGGCAGTTCCAGCATCTTCTTGCCCCCTTACTACTTAAGATTTATAATGCAGCATTTAAGGAGGGGGTGCTATCCCCCTCGATGAGGGAAGCTTTGATTGTTCTACTCCTTAAACACAGAAAGGACCCGTTGAAGTGTGATTCATACCGTCCCATATCCCTCATAAATGTGGATGCGAAAATTCTAGCTAAAGCCCTGGCGAATCGCCTGAACAAAGTGATTGCTCGTTTGGTGGGGAGTGATCAGGGGGGTTTTATCCCGGGCAGGTCAACCAGAATGAACATACGTAGACTGTGTCACTAACTTGACATATGTGCACGACTGCCCCCCACTCGGGTCGTGGTGTCCCTGGACACTTGCAAGGCCTTTGACAGTGTGGAATGGCCATACCTGTTCCGGGTCTTGCAGATGTATGGTTTTGGCCCTCGTATGGTTGCCTGGATTAGACTCCTCTATACCGTGCCGCTTGCTCGTATTCGTATCAACTCGCAAATTACAGAGACCTTCCAAATTACTAGGGGAACTAGGCAGGGGTGTCCGCTGTCACCCCTGCTTTTCGCCTTGGCCATGGAACCCCTCGCTATTAGGATACGCATCTCCCCATTTCTTACGGGACTGCCCATTAATGGTATAGAGGAGCGAATCTCGCTATATGCTGACGATACACTGGTGTATTTGGCAGATGCCCAGGACTCACTAGATAATGTGTTGAAAATGGTGTCTGATTTCGGGGACTTCTCGGGATTCAGAGTGAATTGGGAGAAATCCATTATCTATCCCATAGATCAATCACCTATTCCTCAAATCCACTCAGACTCTAAATTGATGGTGGCCACTTCGTTTAGATATCTGGGAGTTGTGGTCCAGTTACCTCTGTCCCTGTACTTTGCCAATAATCAGAGCCCTGTGCTACTGCAGCTGCAGACTCAGATTAAACAGTGGAAAGACTAAGGTCGCGTACACACGACCGAGTTTATCGGCAGAATCCAGCGAGAAGCTCACTGGGATCCATATTCTACCGAGAAGCTCGATCGTGTGTACACTTTCGTCGAGCGTCCCGTCGGGAAGCTCGTCAAGCCAAAATAGAGAGCATGTTCTCTATTTGCTCGACCGGCCATCGGGAATAATGTCTCGAAGCCTTTTTCGAGCCCGACGAGGTTCTCGGTCGTGTGTACTCGGCCTTACCCCTGGATCTGATGGGAAGGGCCAATGTCTTAGGCCGCGTACACATGACCGAGAACCTCGTCGGTCTAAACTCATCGTTCCGCCCGACGAGGTTCTCGGCCGGCCGCCGAGTTCGTCGACCAGGCTGTCGAAAAAGGCGTCGAGCCATTAGTCCGATGGCCCGTTGAGCAAATAGAGAACCTGCTCTCTATTTTGGCTCGACGAGCTTCCCGACGGGACGCTCGACAAAAGTGTACACACGATTGAGCTTTTTGGCAGAATATGGATCCCAGCGAGCTTCTCAGTGGATTCTGCCGAGAAACTCGGTCGTGTGTACGGGGCCTTAAAGATGATATACCTACCTAAATTACTGTATGTCCTAGCTAATGCCCCATGCAAAATCCCTAAAGCATTGTTTAAGAGCATCGACTCGATCTGTATAACATTCCTGTGGAACGGTAAGGCCCCTAGAGTAGCACTGGAAACACTTAGACTACCCTCCCATTTGGCAGGATTGGCTTTCCCTGACTTCTACCTTCATTACCAAGCTTCCCAACTGGTAAATGTTCATGACTGGTTACACCCTGACTCCAATAATGCGTGTACTACCACTGAAGGGGCTATGGTCACATCGTTCGAGACATTACACAACATTGTCTACCTCGGGTGTACCCCCCAGGACCGGGACTGACTGTGTTGCAAATATTACTGTCCCTGTCTAAAACAGTGACTCTCAAACATGCCCCGGGTTCCTGGGTGACCTCTCCAAATAATCCGCTATAGTTCAATATATCACTCCCAGAATTTAATTCTTTACCTGACCCTCAGAGATGGATATCCAAGGGAATTAAGTACCTGTGCCACTTATATACCCCAGAAGGCTTTAAGTCCTTTCCCCAGTTGAGAGACGACTTTAACCTTCCCCCCAATTATTTATTCTTTTATTACCAGTTAAGACATGCTGCGCGAGCCCAGTTTGGCTCCTTGAACAATCCACTTGCGATTCCTGACCGGATTGGACAAAACTCATCTCTAACTATTACTTAGCCCTAACGATGAACTCTAATCCTAGATTTAGGGCAGCACATAGGAAGTGGGAATCCTTAGATATTACCATGACAGAAGATGACTGGACTGAGTTCTGTGATACTTTTAAGACCTCTGTTATAGCCTCCAGAGACAGAGTAATTCAATTAAAAAAATTTCACCAATCACACTTGACCCTGGCCAGGATGCACAGAATGGGCATACGGGCCTCGGGGGATTGTTTCCGTGGATGTGGGCAGGTGGCTGATTTTATCCACTGCTTTTGGGAATGCCCAGTTGTGCAAGACTTTTGGAGAGATATAGGATCCTTCCTCTCTTCTGCCTTGGGACTCCCCAATATACTGGACCCTAAAAACTGTCTGTTGGGGGTCTTTGGTGACCTTGCGGTTCCCTCCCGGGTCAAAAAATTGCTTTGAATCCTATATTTCTATGCTAAGAAATCTATCCTGTTGACCTGGAAGGGAGCGGCGACCCCGACTAGGGGCCTATGGTTGAAACTAGTCAATGACGCCCTCGCGCTCTACAAGCTCACTTTTGAAATTAGGAAAATAAATAAGTCCTTTGATAAGATCTGGGGCAGGTGGCTGGCTAGTCCCCTGACCCTATCTCCTATACAGCCGTAGAAAGGGGTGTTAGTGGAGCAGTCTCCCTTTGCTAGAAGTGACCTTACCATGCAGTTCCACAAAGTGGTAACATTATCTTTATACTTTGTTGTATGTACTTTGCTACTCTGATTTATGTCTTCTTTATAAGTATGCTGTTGATAATTGTATAGAGCGATTAAGGAGCAAACTGTTGCCGATGTATGTTCTGTGTTGTTAAGTTTTGTTTCTGTATGTGTTGTACTGTTGTTTTTTGCAAAAAATTTCACTAAAAATATCTTAATAAAAAAAAAAAAAAAGACAGACCCCAGTCCCTCAGTTCCTGACCTTCAACAGCGATGCTGTTAAAGCCAGCGACTGTAAAGCAGAATGAAGAATAGGACCTTGCGACAGAAGGTCCTCCCGCATTGGCAGTCACCAACGGACATCCGCCACTAGGCGTACAAGGTCGGCGTACCAAGGATGCCAAGGCCAATCTTAGAATCACCAGGATCCCCTCGGTCTCCACCCTGTGAAGCAGACAAGGAAGAAGCTTCAGCAGGGGGGAAGGCATATATCAGCCGATACTGACCCCACGGAGCTACCAACATATCCGTTGCATCCGCCCAGGAATCTTTTGACCTGACCACAAACCTCAATACATTCCGATTGAGTCGAGAGGCCAGGAGATCCACGTCTGGCGTTCCTCATCTCCGGCAAAATAGATGAAACACATCCGGGTGTAGTGACCATTCTCCTTGGTCCAACATCTGGTGACTTGCCAGTTTTCTACGTCCTGAATGTATACGTCCAACACACTCCGTTATGCCCACCGAAGCATGTGAGTGACCTCCAATGCTGCAGCCGAGCTTCTTGTTCCCCCTTCATGGTTGACATATGTCGCCGCCATGGTGTTGTCCAACTGGATTCTGACTGGATGTCCCTGAATCCTCAGAGACCAAGTGGAGAGGCACAGTCTGATCGCCCGAAGTTGATCATCAGTTGACTCATTGATCGGTAGACGGGATTCCTCCTGCGTCCATCGAACCTGTGTTGACCGAACACCCCAGACACCCCCCAGCCGATCAGGCTGGCGTCCGTCGTGAAGAGTCTGACTGGCGATCACCACATCCTCCTCGAAGTTTGAGCCCGAAGCAGCTCTGAGCAGGTCATCATCCAAGTAGCCCACGATAGCGATTCCTCGCTGTCTCTGCAAGGCAAGAATCGGAGCAAGCACCTTGGTGAAAACCCTTGGTGCTGATGCCAGACCGAAAGGGAGAGCCACGAATTGGTAGTGGCTGTCCCCTACTACAAATCGCAGACATTTATAGTGCTTGGAATATATGAGAACATGCAAGCATGTATCCTTGATGTCCAAGGATGCCAGAAAATCCCCCGGATAAAGTGCAGCGACCACTTAGTGAATTGATTCCATCCTGAATTTTCGTACCCTCAAAAAGGCTTTGAGGGCCTTGAGATCCAGGATTGGATGGACCCTGTCCTTTTTTGGGACTACAAACAGATTGGAGTAAAACCCCTGAAACCTTTCCGGCAGCGGCACAGGTACAATTACCCTGCTCCTCAGCAGGTCCTGCACTGCCCCCAATAGGACGTTCCGACGAGCCGGAAGAAGATGAAGGTTTGAGGGAAGAAATCTGTTTGGTGGGCAAGAAAGAAACTCTATCTTGTAACCTGATGAAAACATTTCACAAACCCACTGGTCGGAAAGTAGGGAGATCCATCGAGCTACAAACTCAAGAAGGTTAAAAATGTAAAAATTTAAAATTATAATATGCACTAGATATTAACTAATGTGACGCAAAACCATAAACCCCAATGATAAATGATAATAATCAGTAGGAAGTTCCAACAAACGGAAAAAAACTTCTTAGTGCAATCCTCCACCACACACACAGTTCTGATGTAATTATCTTGAATGATGACAAGTGGACTCAGCCTCACAGGTTACTAGTAGCTGTTTCACTGACACAGTGTATAGCCATCCACAGTAATTTTAAACATGAAAGACAAAGATGAAAAAATACCTCATAGCGCAATCATAAAGAAAAAAAAGGATTAACACAATAAGCCTCAAGCTGAAGGCGCACTCACGAATCCTCTGGGCATGTTAGACCTTTAAAAAACAGACATCCTGTTCGCCGCTCAGACTTAGATGTTTTTTCTCCTCATGCGGATCCAGCATCCGTCGTTGGTGTGCGTAGCTCCTCCCCCACGCGTTACGTCACTAGGCACGTGACTTAGTCACAAGCAGTTACCCATGACTAAGTCACATGCCTAGTGACGTAACACGTGGTGGAGGAGCTACGCACACCAACGACGGACGCTGAATCCGCATGAGGTGAGTCACACGCACTTTGGGTGACTTAGTCATGGGTAACTGCTCGTGACTAAGTCACGTGCCTAGTGACGTAACGCGTGGGGGAGGAGAGTCGGGCGGGGCCAAACCTTCATGCCTTTGCAGATTTTCTATCATGCTTGTTCTGCTTGCAAATCCAGGGAAACTTTCCGCGGACCAGCATTTTAGCCAAATTAGGCGACGTAGTACCACAGCAGATACTGAGGCTCTGGAGAGCAAAGGAGCTGTATCCAAAGCTGCATCGCAGACATACGTAAGACTATGCACCAATTGGTCAGCCAACCCCACACAGACCGGGAAGCCTGTTGCTTCTCCAGCTCGCGGTGAAACTATTTTGCCCACTCTGTGAGGCCGCGTACAGACGAGGAGACATGTCCGCTCAAACATGTCCGACGCGGACCGCCATACTAATGTTAGTTACTGTGTCAGTCGCTGATTCTCTAATATGCTTTAATTCTGTACTGCTACCTTGAGACCCCTGCGTGGATCCTTGCTGTGTTTTAAGCCAGATGATGGCTGGGCTGTTGTACGTTTTGTATGTTATGTGTTGTTCCATATAGAATAAAACAGAATTAAAAAAAAAAAAAAAACATGTCTGACGGACCGTTTCCAGGGGACATGTCTCCTCGGATTTTGGTCCGATGGCGTGTACACACCATCGGACGAAAATCCCCTCTGACTGAGGACGCGGTGACGTGGCGGTGACGTGGCGGTGACGTTGACGCCGCCACATCACCATTCCAGGAAGTAAAATACTTCCACGCATGTGTCGAATCCATTCGAAGCATGCGGAAGATTTATGTCTGCTGGTTAGGCGTACTAACCAGCGGACATATCCGACGGAAAGGTTTCCAGCGGACAAATTTCAAAGCATGCTGGAAAAACCTGTCTGCTAGCCCTTACACACAATCGAATCTGTCCGCTGAAACTGGTCTGCGGACCAGTTTCAGCAGATATATTCGATCGTGTGTACGCGGCCTGACAATCTGTGACACCAGGGCAGAGGCCAATACAGGTCGCAATGCAGAACGAACCCAGCATGGTGAACATGTACCGGGCCACCGTTTCGGACCTCCTGTCAGGAGGGTCCTTAAATGCAGGGGTCCCTTCCACCGGAATTGTGGTGAACTTGTTCAACCGAGACACCGGGGGATCCACAACCAGGGGGAATGCCCATTTTTTCAAAAGGGTAATGGACCGCCATGCATTTTGGGACCGCAAAAGGTACTCTGTGCCCATTCCCATTCTTTGTCTATAAATTTGTCAAAATAAGACAGATAAGGAATATGCTTAGTAGTGCGGGTCGTCTTGCGGGACACAGAACGGACCCGCACCAGGCGCATCCTCCAATTTGAAGGTTCCCCACACCGTTCCCCACAAGTGCCCTCACAAGCGCCTTCTCCTGCACTGCCCCAGACAAAGAGTAGTCCTCATTATCCGAAAGGTCACGGTCTGCATACTCTGACACATCAGAACAGGGGCCCTGTGCCACGGCCAGGCCCGAGTCTGAATCATAGCCTTCCACAGACGATGGTGGGGGAGGGGGCGCATTTTACCCCCCTTACGCCCGCACACCGCTTCCACCCTGGCAACCAATGATTCCAGGACCGCTGACAAGGCGTCCACCTGTCTTGCAGGTGCTGGGGGACCAGTTGTTATCACTGATATTTCTGGGGAAGCAGCGCCAGTCTCTGTACCATACCGCTCACCTGACAGCCACACAGGGATTAAGTCAAGGTATTTAAAACGAACATCCCAACCTACTTGCTGCCAGAGAGTCGTGGTTAATGATTCTTACTCTGAATGGTCGAAGGTTATCAGGGGTGTACCCCAAGGTTCAGTGCTGGGACCCTTACTTTTTAATATCTTTATAAATGATATTGGGTCTGAGATCAAAATGAACATTTCTGTCTTTGCAGATGACACCAAGCTTTGCAGTGGAATAATGTCCTTACGGGATGTCGCCAATTTACAAGCCAACCTCAATGCTCTGTCTAATTGGGCGACTAAGTGGCAGATTAAGTTTAATGTTGATCAATGTAAAGTTATGCACTTGGGGGCTAAGAATATGCATGCATCTTACATACTAGGGGCCAGATTCTCAGAGGCGTTACGACGGAGTATCTCAGATACCCCGTCGTATCGCCTTTTTTTTTGACTCGTATCTATGCGAGTGATGATGAGCATCACTTTTGCATAGATACGCTTCTACATCCGACAAGTGTAATACAATTACACTTTCGGATCGTAGATGTAATGACAACTCCGGCCACTAGGTGGCCTTTACGTTGTTTTTTCATTTGCATATGCAAATGAAGTAGTACGCCGATTCTCGATCGCTTTTACGCCGCCCCGTCGTCGCGTACGTCGTTTACGAACTCGTAAGGTTACCCCAGCTTCTATGTGGAGTAACCTTACGAGGTCCCGTCGGATGCCGTCGTGTCCCGTCGGACGCCATGTTAAGTATGGCGTCGGGTCAGCGTCGGCTTTTTCCGTCGCTTACGTCGTTTTACTAACTCGTTCGCGAATAGGGACTTGCGTAAATGACGCTCACGTCGTTTTGACGTCGGTTTCAACGACGCTTTCCGACGTGAGCTGGAGAATGCGCACTGGGCTTTTTCCCCGGCCGGCGCATGCGCAGTTCGTTCGACGCGGGGGCGCGCTTAATTTAAATACAAGCCGCCCCATTTGAATTGCGCGGGTTTACGCTGCGCGATTTACGCGACGCAGGCGAAACCTACGGAGCAAGTGCTTAGAGAATAAAGCACTTGCTCCAGTACGCAGCGGCGGCGTAGTGTAACTGGCTTACGCTACGCCGCCGAAAATATTTGAGAATCTGGCCCTAGGAGTACAACTGGGGGGATCCATAGTGGAGAAGGATCTGGGGCTTTTAGTTGATCATAAGCTCAATAATGGCATGCAATGGCATGCAATGGCATGCAATGCCAAGCTGCGGTTTCCAAAGCGAGCAAAGTCCTTTCTTGTATTAAGAGAGGTATGGACTCCAGAGAGAGAGATATCATTTTGCCCCTGTACAAATCATTAGTAAGACCTCATCTGGAATATGCAGTCCAGTTTTGGGCACCAGTTCTCAAAAAGGATATCGGGAACTGGAGAAAGTGCAGAGAAGGGCAACCAAACTGATAAGAGGCATGAAGGAGCTCAGCTATGAGGAAATATTAGGAGAACTAAATGTATTCACTCTTGAAAAGAGGAGAATGGGGGGGGGAGATATGATCCACATGTACAAATATATAATGGATCCATATAGTGAACTTGGTGTTGAATTATTCACTTTATGGTCAACACTGAGGACAAGGGGGCACTCTTTACGTCTAGAGGAAAAGAGATTTCATCTCCAAATACGGAAAGGTTTCTTCACACTAAGAGCTGTGAAAATGTGGAACAGACTCCCTCCAGAGGTGGTTCTGGCCAGCTCAGTAGATTGCTTTAAAAAAGGTCTGGATACTTTCCTAAATGTACATAATACATGAGTATGAGTACTAAGATTTGTAGGTAAAGTAGATCCAGGGTAAATCCGATTGCCTCTCGGGGGATCAGGAAGGAATTTTTTCCCCTGCTGTAGCAAATTGGATCATGCTCTGCTGGGTTTTTTTTTGCCTTCCTCTGGATCAACTGTGAGTATGGAGTTGGGTGTATGGGATTGTACTGTGTTTTAATTTTGTTTGTTTAATAAATAAAGTTGTAGAATAAGGAAGAATAGCAGATTCAGGCATGATAAGGAAACAGTCCTGCTCCCAAGCGTAACACTTCTCTGCGCCACTCCCGCCGGAGTGAGTTTAGTGTATCCGGACAGGCCTCTCTCACTGACCTGGCAGCCAGAGTATCACTCGGACAATTGTAGGAGGAAAGTCTCTGCCACAGACTCTCCTTGGTGAACTTGAGGAAATAGTCTCAGCCACAGACCTCTCTCAGTGAACCTCAGAAAGACACCTCTGCCACAGGCCCTCTCTGGATTGAATCCTTGTAGATATCCCTCCTTGGATAGGTTACGCCTGGATCTCCTTTAACTTGTCGCTCAGGTGCCGACTGACTGATCAATCCCTCAGTGTTCGGCTACCTTGGTGGTAGTCGCACACTGATTGGTTAGGACATCGTCCCCATGTTGAGGACATGTGGCCTGGTGCGGTCCAGGAGAGGGGGGGGGCGCACTCTGTCCCCCCTGTTTTCTGCGGCCGGCCACGTTAACGTGCTCGGATAAGGGTCTGGTGTGGATTTTTGGGGGAACTCCACATCATTTTTTTTTAAATTTGGGGTGGAGTTCCCCTTAAAATCCACACCAGACCTGAATTGCCAGAGCCGACAATTTATTATAGCCGCAATGTCGGTTTTAAATGCCTTTTTTTTCTTTCAGAAATGACACTTTGTGCAGGGACAGTCCTATGTACGGGTAACATGCACCTTTTCACATGCTGACTTTACACCCCCCCCCCCCCTTCACTGCTCCTGAAAAAACGGCCATTTATAAAAAAAAAATTTGCATTGATACATGTCCCCTGGGACAGACAAACACAGGACAATAACTTGCATATTAGCCTTTAAAATTAGCACTTTAGATTTCAAATGTTTGAGTCCCATAGACTTTAACAGGGTTCTAAAGTTCACACGAACATTTGGTGTGTTCACAAGTTCTGGTGCGAACCGAACAGGGGGGTGTTCGACTCATCCCTGGTGATGTGGTCACCCTAAAGGTGGGTGCCACACTGGACGAAGAAGACACAGAACCAATGATGTCTGCCTCATAAATACCCCTCCCCAACATGCACAGCGAGGACAAACCCTCCAGATTGGCTGCTGGGAAAGAGCACCCAAACCTTGACTCCACTTCCGCCACCTGCAGCACCGGGGCTGGAAGAGCACCCCAGCGCAACAGCATAGCCCACAGCACAGCCAAGCTGAGACAGAGACCCTGTTTTGCTCTTAACAAATCTTGATCAGAGTTTAACTACACTCTGATCTACCCTTAAATTTAAATAGCACCGGTACCATAAAGTACACAGGCGCTACACACTCCCGCTACCTGAATAGACACTGTCCTCAGTGTCTCAACAAAAGGTATTTACTCCTGAATACCTGACCTGAATCTGCATAACAACAGAAAAGGATAGTAAAAAAAGGGAAGAAAAATAAAAGATTTTACAAACGTTTTAAAACATTATCATGCATGCATTTATGTACAGTGATACATAAAAAAATGTTACAATCCTGACTTTCTATTCAGCCCCATTCTCCGACAGTTGTTGATAGCTGGTCAAACCACCTGCAGAATAAATTTGGAAGAAACCAAAAAAAAAACATATACATTTATACATAAACTATTTCAATTTTTTTTGTCCCCAAGGGGTGATCTGGAGCTGCACCTCCGTCACCTAAGGTGAAACTCCGTTTCCTCCCAGAGAGACACATCATATATAACCACTAAGTTTGGAATTGAAACTGCACCCTCTCGTCAGAGAGTGAAATTTCCTTTCCTCCCAAAGAGACATTAATAAGTGCTGAGATAAACAAACTGACAATAATCATATTTATATACTTTTTTTCTTTGCTGCAAGGCTAAAGAAGAAAACATGGTTATGTACAATAGTTCTCTGCGCTGGTAGAAGTTGCAGAACACTGCCCCTAGTGGTCAGCATGCTGGTACTACAAGGATAAGGCAGTCCATTGTTCACTTAGAACAGTCAGCAGAAAAAGAGAGATATAAAAATCTGTTTCTTCTCTTTCTTTCTCTTTCCTGGTGCTGTGAAGGAGCCGGCAAAATCCTATCCTTATTAACTTATCAAACCCCCCGAAGTTCTGCACAAACAAAAAAGTGTGGATTCGGTGGAATGAAAACAAAAATTGGAAAGGGGCAACAGTTCTTGTCCGTAACTTATTTAAAGAGAAAAATAAAGGTGACAATGCAGGCATGAGGCCTACTTATAAAACCTTGGATCCGGCAGAGTGATAATGTCCCCTCGGTGGTTTGTAGTGCTAACAGAGAAAACTTGATCCACTTTCCCGGGACATTTAAGAACCACTCTATCACTGAAAATGTACCGGCCAGGGCTCCAATCTCTCAAGCAATCTTCGAACCGATGACCAACACAGATGAATGCATACTCTGTATTGCAGTCAGCCTTTGGTACATTTGAGGCCGGATTCACACCTATGCGAATTGGTTGCGGCTTAAACCGCATCTAATACGCAGAACATTTCTAAATATATTGTTTTCAATGAGGCTGGTTCACATATGTGCGATGCATTCGAAGCGCATTGCAGTAAAAACGTGTGCGGATTTTATGTCTTGCGGTGCGGCTCAGGTGCGAATTCAGTCCCATTATCTTCTATGGGTACGCAGCTGATTCGCAGATGTGTTTAGTTCTCTTCAGGAATTTCACTTATTCAGCTCAATACACTTCTCCCCCACTCTTCTCTCACCTGGAACTTCTCCCAGGTCTCCAAATTTGCAGCTAAAACGCAATTCGCACCGCACAAGTGTGATTCTGGCCTAAACGTTCCCAGACAGCATCCTTGTACCAGTCCTCTCTCTTTTGCTCAATCACGGACATGAGGGCTGGTGGCACATAAGGATATTCCAACCTGTAATCAGTGGCCACCTTTCTCATAAAAATGTGCTGTAGGCGGGCCAGTTTTAGCAAGGTATGGGGGTCTCCACGGCCTTGTAGTACGATAGCGTCAGGAGCTCTCTTCAATACAGGTAGAAGAGCAGGCATAGGGTTAGAGACACTGGTGCTTGGCACTCCAACTTCCCATGTTAACTGGGGAAGCCCTGCAAGTGGTGCGGCATAGCCGGAGCGCTTCTTGCGTCTACGGGACCTGTTGGCTCGGGAGCTTTTAACCCAATGCGACTCGGGAAACTCTGGTTCAAACCATTTATCATCCCTATCGTCAGACAAAGAGTCCAAGTCAGATGTATCACATTCCTTTGCGGACCAGCATGTACGCCTTCCAGCAAAAACATTGGCTGCATCACTCTTGCTCACAGGCAGCAATGACCACAGCGGTGGGACCCTGAGCGGGGCCCATCTTAGCGATAGCGTGCCACACAGAGACCATATTGGTTGGTGTTGCCTCCGGTATTGCATTCGGGTAAGCGTGGATGAGACGGTCACCACCTCCGGATCAGCGACTACTGTAGTTGGGGAGGGTTCCGGTCATGGGGACTCCTCCTCCTCCGCAATCAAAGTCCCAGTGATCCAGTCCACCTTGTACTCTCGGGAAGACTCAGTCAGTGGTTCCACTTGAAATAGGTAACTCCGGCATCTCTTGCATCTGGCAAAAGGCAATAGGCAAACTGCCAGCTCCAAACATCGGGGGCATGACAGACTGAGGGCCTCCACGCTACTTCTGCTGCGTTGACTCCTGGCATAGACATCGGGGATCGCAGCTTCCCAAAGGGTGTTGATGGCACAGCCATGTTAGCACGACCTTCTCTCATGGGCGGACACCAGAGGCATAGCGGAGGCGGGTCCGACAGACGAGCAAGCAGACTGGAGACTCATATACCGAGTGGGCATGCCACCTACACCGCACTGCATCCCACTGGGTCAATGGATGCCAAGCAGAATCTAGAAAAGAGGTGCTGCAGGTGTTCCTGCTGGAGCACTTCTTTGACAAACTGTCCCTGGAAGTCAGAGAGTGGGTTCGGGAACGAAAACCTTTCTCTTTGCCTGAAGCAGCTCGCCTGGCAGACGAATACACAGACGCCCGCAAACTGGATAACCCTGTGGTCAAGACAACAGCTCGGATGGATTACCGATCGGCGGCACCCCCTCCGGCTATCACCTACCAACCCATCGTACCGCCCTACAGCACCACCTCCAGCGGCCACTTATTCTCAGCAGCCCAGGTATAACTCCCAGGACTACTCATAACCCATCAGGTGTTTTGGGTGTAAACCGCTAGGGCACAAAAAGCTAGACTGTCCCTTGAATACAGCCAGGCAGTCACAGTCATGGAGACAGCCAGCAAGGGGGAATCCCCGCACATCCGTGCCTGCGGCCCACTGCGTTGAAGAGGAAGAACATTGGGGCATCCTGCACGAGGCAGATCCAATACAAGCAGCTAACCAGGACAACAGACAGCAACACAGGCAGACTGTCTGGGTCAATGGAAAGGTAGCCAATGGGCTACGTGATACTGGCACCACCATGACCCTACTACAGAAGGACCTCATCTCAGAGAGCCAACACACAGTTGCCGTAAGAGTAGCGGGAGGCACCGTCTTCCGGCTACTCGTTGCCCGTGTTCACATGGGTTGGTTCAGGACACGTGAATGTGGGGGTGATGAAGGATTTGCCAGCGGATGTACTACTGGGGAATGATTTGCCCCCCCTCCTTTCTGCTTACGCCCCGATGAAGCCAACCCAGTGACTACCTGTGCACAGACCCGTGCTGCTGGAACCAACCCGCTTGCTGCTGAGACCTGGGTAAGACTATCTTCCCCAACATGTACTGTACCTTAGATCAGGCACAATATCACAGTCTAAAATTGGAATGTGACAAGTTGGCCAGTGAGAAATCGGAGATGCAACGACACTACATCATGTATTATGAGATGTCCTGTGGCTTGAACATTGAAATGGACAAACAGGCTGAAATTGTCAAAAGGTTAAATGGGATTTGCATCCAGGTTGTGCCTTATCTCTCCCAAGAGCATCAGCAACATGTTTTGGGAGCCATTGAGAGAGCAAAGCAAGCGACTGTTCCACAATTGAATTCCATTATTCACCCTGCAACCTTACAACTTCACCATCAGCTACCGACCCGGTAAGTAAAATGGCAATGCTAATGGGTTGTCCAGGCATTAGAGAAATGGAACTATGGATTAACTTCGGAGTCAACCCGTCTGGGGTCTCCTCCTGTGTTGGTCTCCTGCCGAAAGGGGAGACATGTAACAGGAGTCACTTTTGGGCACAGATTGAGCCAGAAAATAATGGACATGCGGAATATGTCTTGGACTGGGGGCGTGGCCGGCCAGCAAGCGAGATGGATGCCTAGTTCATGAGCTCGTCTGCCAGGGAGAGGACCAGAACGTTAGCAGCTCGTTTTGCGACCGGACTCTATACCAGTCATCCTCCTAAGACCCTCTGGACCCCTGCTGAGGATGTCTGGGAAACGGAAAACGGACCAGCACCCGCAGAAGCTGACGGCCTTCTTCCAGTATACAGGCCAGGTCAGTCAATCTCAAAATGGCGCCGCCGGCGTGGCGACGATGGGGGCGAGATCCGACTTAACAAGCCCTACACAGGGACTACAGGACCCCCCTTGCCCTGCCTCACCTCCTATGTCCAAAACGGGGGATAACCCCATAACGGGGAGTCCGGCGAAAGCGCGGCTCCGCACCGATCGCGGCCCGCCGCGGATACATCCGCAAATCGAGGCCCCGGCTTGCGGCCTACTGCAGGCGAATCAGGCCCTGCACTCCTCCATGGCACAATTCCCCACCACAGGCCAACCAGTGGTAGATACCACGCTGAAGGACATGTTACTGTCCCTCCAGTCCTCCCTGATGACAGATCTCTCCTCAGTTTTCTCAAAACTCACTACAGAAATGCACGGGCTGGACAGCAGAGTCTCATACCTAGAGAACAGTATGGGAGACTGCACGACCACAGTGAACAATCTTGTTGACTCCTATGAGGACATGCAAACTGAACAGAAGTGGGTGAGGGCCAAGTTGGCAGATTTAGAGGACAGGTCCAGGAGGAACAATTTGAAACTGCGGGGGGTCCCTGAATCCATATTGCCAGCAGACCTTCCCAAATATGCCAGGGAACTCCTTCATGCCATATTGCCTGACGCCTCTCCCAGGGATCTTATAATTGACAGGATCCATCGCATAGCCAAACCCTCGCACCTAGCTGCTACGGTACCGAGGGACGTCCTGATGAGAATTCATTTCTTTCACATCAAGGAACGGCTACTGGCAAACGCCAGGGGAGGCCCACCGCTGCAAGCCCCGTTCGAAGGGGTCCTGCTCTTCCCGGACCTATCAAAATATACTCTACAACTCAGAAGCCAGCTCAACCCAGTCACAAAGGGTCTCCACAACAACAAAGTGCAGTACAAATGGCGCTACCCAGCTACCCTGCTTGTAACGAAAAATGGCTCCACACATGTGATCCAGGACCTGCAGAAAGGTCTACAGATGCTTCATTCATGGGGTATCCTCCCTGAACCACCGCAAGACCCGTCTGCTCTGAAAGCTCAAAGAGGACCCAGACCTGCACGTCGTGCCCCCGTGACCCAAGAGGATGATACGGAGCAGATGAACTGATTCTTCCGAGCTTGCTTTTCCATATCTACTTAACAGATGCTCTCCCTGGCATCCAGCCGTATACTGTTTTCTCTTTTTTTTTTTCTTCTTGTTTGTTTCACTTGTTTCAGCCCTGGGCCTTTTACCCCCCAAACCGGCGGTTTAGTTGACCATTTGGTCCCTGCACTCCGCTTCCTGACTGTATTGGTGGCTCAGCCACTCCGTATCGCTCTCAGCAATACCACCAGTTGTTTCTTGACTGTTCAGTTATTTAACTCTTGATTCTCAGCTGCAGCACCCCCGCTACCTCCACAGAGACTCGCACGGTGCAGACCTTTGACCAACGACTTCCTGCCAGACGGTTCTGCGTTCTACACACGGATAAGCTCACCCTGCTCTCCAAACTGTAAGTGACCTTGGTTATCCTACATATTCCCTGGCCATTATTCTCCAATGGCGACTAAGATCCTGTCCCTTAATGTAAATGGGTTGAACCACCCTGCAAAACGGCACTCCTTATGGAAAACTGCGCTGGACCTAAACTGCGATATACTGTGTATCCAAGAAACCCACCTTCTGTCCCATGGGACACCTCTGTGCTCCAACAGACGCTTTCCCCATGTTTTTGCAGCCCCTTTCACTTCCAAAAAAAGGGGAGTGCTCATCGCAATTAGAGATACGGTCAAATTCCTCCTGCACTCTGTGGTAACCGACCCGGATGGGCGTTATGTCATTCTTTTATGTAATGTCAATGGTACAGATTATACCTTGGTTAACATTTACGCTCCCAACGTCAAACAGATCGGCTTCCTTCGAAAACTAAAGAAAATTGTTCACCCCATCAAAAGGGGCCACCTGATTATATGTGGAGATTTTAATTTAGTACCCGATATAACTATGGACTCTACCTCCACCTCGAAACGTAGAGAATCCCCTCTTAAGCAATTCATAAAATCAATCGACCTGTTTGACGTTTGGAGGTGCCATCACGGATCAGAACGTGATTACACTTTCCTTTCCCCCCTCCACAAAACGTACTCACGTATTGACATGTTTCTTACTGACAAATGGCTGTTGCAATCTATCAGCGCATCTGTGATTAACACTACGACCTGGTCGGACCATGCCCCTATCACCATCACCATTTCGGACTCTCCTAGCACAAGGCCCACGTATGTGTGGCGGGCCAACAACTATATTTTACAACATCCTTCCTACTCTCCAACTATCTCTGACCACCTGTCAGAATATTTTGACCTAAATACGGGAACTGTGTCCGATCCAGGCGTGGTGTGGAACGCGCACAAAGCGTTTGTAAGAGGGATTTTGATTAAACTCAGCGCATCACACAAGAGACGCAGAGCTGCAAAATTAGACACTCTGGTCTCCCAGAAAGACTCCTGCGAACAACTAAACAAAACCAATCCAGACCCAACTAGGACGGCCCTTATCCTCTCCCTGCGCCAGGAGCTGAGACTCCTTCTCCTCCACTCCTTTGAACACTGTCAAAGGAAGTGGAAAGCGAATACCTACTCCACGTCCAACAAAGCAGGCAAAGCTCTAGCACAACGCATTAAAAGGCGTCAAGCTAAAAGCAAAATCGACTCACAAACCCTCAAGAAATAGCCGACGCGTTCAGCGCATACTATGGGGACCTATACAACCTACGCAACAACCGTGACACTCACCAACCTTCCTTGACTGAAATAGACAATTTCCTCAATCACGTTAGTCTGCCACCCCTCACAACGGACCAATTGGCCCGACTAAATGAGCCCTTCACTGCTCCTGAAATCCTAGCAACCATAAAATCCCTGCCAATGGGCAAATCCCCTGGTCCGGATGGTCTCTCGGGGGAATATTTCAAACAATTTGCCCAACAGCTGGCACCTACTTTAACCGCACTGTTTAACACCGCGATCACCTCTTCCAAATTCCCTGCGGAATCTCTACAAGCACTAGTGGTTACATTGCCCAAACCGGGCAAGGACCCGACTTCCCCCCAAAATTTTCGTCCAATATCGCTCCTCAACGTAGACCTAAAAATCTATGCTAAAACGATTGCTATGAGACTTCTCAACATCATGCCCACATTGGTTCATAGGGACCAGTCCGGGTTCACGATAGGCAGACAAGCGTCGGATGCTACAAGACGGGTGATAGACATTCTCCATCATGCAGAGTCTAGCGGAACGCCTTCTCTGCTCCTAGCGTTGGATGCAGAGAAGGCGTTCGACAGAATCCACTGGGGATACCTGCGACGCGTACTTGAAAAATGTGGATTCCAGGGTCATATACTCACAGCTCTACTGGCTTTGTACACAACCCCTTCGGCGAGAGTGTTCTCAGCCGATATGATTTCCCAACCATTCAACATATCCAATGGCACCAGACAAGGCTGCCCGCTATCCCCACTGATTTTCAACCTACTCATAGAACCACTGGCGGAACACATTAGACAAAATCCACGGATCTCTGGGTTTAGGTTGGGCCCCACCACTCATAAGATCAGTTTGTTCGCGGACGACGTTGTGCTCATGCTCACCGACCCGACAACGTCCCTAGTCGAAGCCAATAAAACCCTCCATTGGTTCAGTGAAGTGTCATATTATAAGGTTAACGCTAATAAATCCTTCATACTAGACTTGGGTCTTGACGCCACTTCTAAAAACCTGCTACAAGCACAATTTCCCTTTACGTGGGCGGATCGGGAGATCTCTTATTTGGGCATCCAACTGACCCGCTCCACCAAACATCTATTTAAATGCAACTTCATACCCTTCCTCGACAAACTCCAGAAGGACATTCAGGGTTTGGCCAAACATGAGCTCTCCTGGTCTGGGAGGCTCGCAGCATTTAAAATGATGCACCTACCGCAGATCCTCTACCTATTCCGGACAATTCCCATTCCTATTCCAGGATCCTACTTCCATTCCCTACAAACTACCCTGAACACACTACTATGGCAAGGCAAGAGGCCCCGCTGTGCGGCACAACTGCTCTCCAGGCATAAACATGCCGGGGGGGCAGGATCCATTGACTTTAAGGAATACTACTGGGCCACGATCCTTACACAACTCTCAGACTGGTTCCAGCCGGCCCCTCTTACAAGGTGGGGACAGCTGGAATCCACTTTGGTTAACCCTAACAATCTCCGTGAATGGATTCTGGGAGTACCGCACGGAGCACTGGTGTCTAATTCACTCCCTCCTACAATGCGAGCATCAGCCTTAGCTTGGAAGTTTTTAGTTCACCAAGGTGAACTCCACCCTCTGCCGTTCTACCCTCCCATACCACTGCAGTGCCTCCGGCACTGTACTATTGATCTAGATCTGAAACGCTGGACATCCAGCGGTATATCTCTCCTTCAAGACATTATACATGGAGAAACGTTGCTTACATTTCCCCAAATACAAACCAAATTCCACCTGGCCCATTCGGAAGTCTTTACCTACCTTAGAATCAGACACTGCCTATCTCGGATACCCAAGCCGTGCTACCCCATCCCCCCTCTACGTGGTCTTTCCTGACTTCTGCCCCATCCAAAAAGAAAGGAATTTCCCTTTTCTACAATACTTTCCGCCAAAAAACGGTCTTAGCGAAATCCAAACCACACTTCCAATGGGACGCAGACATGGGACAAACTCTGTCTGCAGACCAATGGCATTCTGCACTTCGGTCCATTTATGCAGCTACATGTAATGCGGCACTATGGGAACTTACTATGAAATTGTCATTACGCTGGTACCTCACCCCGGCTAGGTTAGCTAAATTTGGCAACAATAGCCCCGACACCTGCTGGAGATGTGGCAGTGCC
This sequence comes from Rana kukunoris, assembly GCA_029574335.1. Classification (NCBI taxonomy): domain Eukaryota; kingdom Metazoa; phylum Chordata; class Amphibia; order Anura; family Ranidae; genus Rana; species Rana kukunoris. The sequence goes on along the minus strand of CM056059.1, from coordinate 273,083,565 downwards.
AAGGGTGATTTACTACACATATTCTGGTCCTGTCCGTCCATTACCAGGTATTGGACTACCATCTTCCGAATACTCTCGGACCTAGCAGGCCACCCTATACTCCCATCAGCACCTTTGGCATTACTGAACATAGACATTGACCAAATATCAAGGGACTCACAACTAGTAGTCACTAACATCCTGCTGGCAGCTCGGCTGAGCATTGCCAGACTCTGGAAATCGACCGAGTCTCCGAAGATAGAAAATGTTCTTGACCTAGTGAACCTCCACCACAAATTTGAGCTGACGCTGGCCTCCAGCAAGGGTCGTCTGGCGGAAGTTCAAAAGAGGTGGCACGCATGGGCACATTGGCCCAACGCAGCACTGTTTTTGTGATTCCGGAGGTCGGTTTAGACCGTCCGGACTACCAGGGTTCTAGCTTTAAGATACCTCCTTATACCGTATATGTTTGAGAACTGTTCTGTGAAACCTAAAACTGTTGCTTTGTCTGGCTTATGCTACCAAATTGTAATGTTTGACTATATGCTGTTTGCTGTTTCTGATTCTGTGTAACCATTCTTGACGAAAAACTGGAATGTACTCATTTTGTTCTACTTGTAAAACGAAATACTCAATAAAAAAAAAATATTGAAGAATATGTCTTGGACTGCAGCCCATCTGTCTGTCTGTTGTGATGTAAATTAATCTAGGATGGCTTCTAAGTATCTTTCATTGTGGCTTGTGCTAATTGACCCTATATTGTGTGAAGGAGTCCTGTGATAAATGTGTATTGTGTGAAGGTCTATTGATGGTACTGTGTATTGCAAGTTAACAGACAGCCTAAAGGTCAGGTGTATGAGTCATCAGCTGTAGTTAATTGGCTCATGTAAATTAGGTCAGGAGCCTGAGTCAGAATGTCTGTTAAAAGTATTGAGAAGGATGTGTATTGGTGGCTCGTTAGGTAAACAGTGTGTGATGTTGTGGATGGAGTTGGGTCATTGTTCATTTGGATACTGCAGTATTCTTTTGGTGCGGACATGACACAGGAGGGGGACAGAGGCTGTGGACATGACACAGGAGGGGGACAGAGGCTGTGAACATGACACAGGAGGGGGACAGAGGCTGCGGTCATGACACAGGAGAGGGACAGAGGCTGTCGACATGACACATGAGGGGGACAGAGGCTGTGGACATGACACAGGGGGGGGGGGGAAGAGGCTGCGGACATGACACAGGGGGACAGAGGCTGCGGACATGACACATGAGGGGGACAGAGGCTGGGGACATGACACAGGAGGGGGACAGAGGCTGCGGACATGACACAGGAGAGGGACAGAGGCTGCAGACATGACACGGAGGGGGGGGGGGGCAGAGGCTGCGGACATGACACGGGGAAGAGGCTGCAGACATGACACGGGGGGGACAGAGGCTGCAGTAATGACACGGGGGGGACAGAGGCTGCGGACATGACACAGGGGGAACAGAGGCTGCAGACATGACACGGGGGGACAGAGGCTGCGGACATGACACAGGAGGGGGACAGAGGCTGCGGACATAACACATGAGGGGGACAGAGGCTGCGAATATGATAGTGTCCTCCTCCTCCCACCATCATATAACTTTTCCTTCACATCATCAGTATGATGTGTCCTCCTCCTGTGCCCCTTTCACCTCTCCTCAGTTCAGAGCAGCTCGGACCTGTGGAGAGGTGAAAGGGGCACAGGAGGAGGACAGCAAACTGTTGATGTGGAGTAGAAGTTATATGATGGTGGACAGAGCACATCAGTCTCTGTCCCTCCCCTGCATGCCATGGCCGCTTCAGTGCAGTCCTCCTCTCACTTCATACCCCCCCCCCCTAGTTTTACTTCCTCCTCCTCCCTACTTGGCCGAGTCCTACTATGGCGAGTGCACTACACGAGCCACTGTAGCGTCCGCACCCCGCCCTAATCAGCTATTTAAAAATGGCGCTGGGTGGCGCCATTACATTACTGCGCATGCGCCGCCCGGCCGAACGGGGCATGTGCAGTTGCATGGTCGGCTCGTGGCCATCTTTTTTACCCATAATAGACTTTCACGAACACCAAGGAGGGTTGGCAAGGCTGCAATTTGCCTTAGTGGGGCTGGCGGGCGGTTGACAATTTGCTGCCCCCCTGAAAGTGGGGTACCATCTGGTCCCACGGTAGGGCCAGCCCTGCCAATTATCCACTAAAAGTTATTTCACACCAAGTAATCGAAATGGCTATATCCCAATAGGAAGTTGCCATCACCCAAATTGGCTAAAGGCAATACCCAAAGGACAATTTCTGAGAATGCGCAGAAATTGTTCATCAATAGAGGACTATCATGTGCAGGCAAATGTCCTTAGTGAGCGCTTTAAAGAGAAAGGGTACAGCCCAACAGTGCTAAAAAAAAAATACTGACTGACATCTCCCTTCTAGATAGGGACTTACTAATGCCAAAAGTGAAAAATACCACAGTAAACAATACATTTTAATTGTCCTTTTTTTACTACTTTTTCTTCTCAATATTGGTGGGTTACCAAGGTTTTCAAAAAACATTGGAATGTTTTAAAAAATGACAGGATATGTCGGTGGGAGTCCTGTTGTGGGCGATAGCCGCTGGACTGACTCCTTACCCCACTGCACTTTTGACTGTTTTTGGATGGTATCTTCTCCTGTTGTTTGTTCCATTTGCTAAAATGCAAATAAACATATTTTCAACTCTAAAAAATGACAGGATCTTAGGAACAAAAGAACCAGGTAAATCGAATATCATTTATAGAAAGAATCAAACTTTGAAAGACATTCTGGCTCCAAGCATGGTAAACCCTCCCAAAAAACTGAGCATGTTATCAAATGTAAACGTTTTTTTCTGTGTAAAAGGTGCAGTTTCTGTAAAACATCAAAAACTATTAAAACATGCACCCATTTCATCACAAGTTACATCTAAAGAATATAAAATTAAAGAGTTCATAACTTGCAGTACAGTAGGAGTAATTTACCTGCTCAGGTGTCCCTGTAATTTACAATACATTGGGAGGACCACCAGAGCACTTAATGTTAGAATTGGCGAGCATTTGTCAAATATCAGAAGAGGGTTCTTGGAACATAGCATCTCAAGACATTTTTGTTTGCATCATCAAAGGTACCCTTCCCTATTGGAGGTTATAGCTATAGAAAGATGCACTCCACATTGGAGGGGAAGTGACCTTAACCACTTACTAGCCCATAGTCATTTGACGTGCACAGATGGGATCTCCCATCCTGGGTGGATGTCATATGACGTCCTAGGCTTTGTGCAGTGATATCTGAATGATGCCTGCAGCTAGAGGCATTATTCGGATATTATTCATTAGTGCTGGCGATTCTGTGCACGATAAGAATGATCATAGTGGCGGTTCCACCGCTTGATCGTTCTTATAGGCGGCGGGAGGGGACCCCCCCCCTCCAGCCGCCATTTGGTGCTTCTCTGGGCTCTCCCGTGCCATCAGAGGCCCGGAGAAAGAATCGTCCGGTGCAGGCAGGAAGCATAGAGATGACTGGTGACCACATGGCCCCCAGTCATCTCTATGACCGTCGGAGGCCCGGGCGCGATGTGATGACATCACGCCCAGGTACCTGTAAGTAAACAAAGCCGCGATTGCGGCTATTAAGCAATACCAAGCATGTGATCGGTGATTTTTTTTTCACAATCTCATGATTTCCAGCCTGGAGGAGAGAAATGCGGGGTCTTATTGACCCCGCATCTCTCCATAAAGAGGACCTGTCACACACATTTCCTATTACAAGTGATGTTTACATTCCTTGTAATAGGAATAAAAGTAATATTTTTTTTATTTTTTTAAGTGTAAAAAAAATAGTAAAAAAAAACAAAAAAACGCCCCTGTCCCCGGTAGCTCGCGCGCAGAAGCGAATGCACACGTAAGTCCCGCCCACATATGTAAACGCCGTTTAAACCACATATGTGAGGTATCGGCGCGTGCGTTAGAGTGCTAGCAACAATTCTCGCACTAGATCTCCTCTGTAAATCTAAACTGGTAACCTGTAAAAATGTTCAAAGTGTTGCCTATGGAGATTTTTAAGTACCGAAGTTTGGCGCCATTCCATGAGTGTGCGCAATTTTAAAGCGTGACATGTTAGGCATCTATTTACTTGGTGTAACATAATCTTTCATATTTTACAAAAAAATTGGGCTAACTTTACCGTTTTGTAATTTTTTTTAATTCATGAAACCATTCCCCCCCCCCAAAAAAAAGGCGTTTGAAAAATTATTGCGCAAATACCCTGCAAGATAAAACGTTGCAATGACCGTCGTTTTATTCCCTAGGGTGTCTGCTAAAACAACATATATAATGTTTGGGGGTTTTGTGTAATTTTATAGCAAAAGAATGATGATTTGTACATGTAGGAGAGAAGTGCCAGAATAGGCCCGGTATTGAGGTGGGTATAAAAGCCTGGTATTGAAGTGGTTAAGAGGCAAATATCACGTAGAGAAACAAAATTGATATTTGAAATGCAATGTTATAGCCCATGGGGACTGAACATTGATTGGGACATCAATTGCAACATTGACAATCGATAAGCGCTTCTTGTGTCCCACCATTTGTCATTTTTCTGTTAGTGTTAAGGGTAATGATACATGTATGTGTGTGTGTATATATATATATATATATATATATATATATATATATATATATACACACACATACATGTGTATATATGTATATGTTTTGGTATTTATTTAATTGGATTTTGGTCCGATGGGGTTTATATTATCAGTGATATACAGTTATTAATTTTCCCTTGTTTGGCTATTGGATATTAGTATTATTAATTGCCCGCGTCAACTTAAACAGTGGTGTACTGTAGTACATCTAGTAATGGATAATGTCTGGTTTACATTATTTTTCTCAGCATAATGGAACACACAAGTATTTTATATGCTGGTGTCAGTAGGATATGATGTTTGTCTTCCTTGGAAAATAGTATCAGATCCCTTCTTTACTCTGTTCCTTTTTTCAAGGAACACACCAATTCGCATACCTAAGCTGAATTTGTTTTATTATTTTTTAAGATGTCATATCTGTCAGTTTTGATGAGGGTTTAACATTTGTACATTTGCTCTTACCTAATACTTATGCAGCGATATCATAAGGTTTTATATATTAAGATACATGGTGTTATAGATCCATTTTTATTTTCATTTTTATTCCCTCTTTTTATATAAAAGTGTGATATTTACATATATATATAGTTAATGATTGTAACTGTTTTGCATTCAACATTAGATCTCAATGCCGATATATAATCAATATTATTGTTTGTTTTCATCAATGATATGTATGTTGTGTAGCAGCAGTGGTGACACCGATAGATTGGGTTGGATAACTTACTTCCGGTGTCCCATCAGCTGGAGAGGTATTTAAATGTGGTGATAGATGTCGGGACTTCAGCCTCCGTTCCCAGGCGAATCCTAATACGGGGGAAACGTGTAGGGTGGAGATACAAGACCTGGTGCGAACCACGGCTGGGTTTGAAAATGTGTCTGTTGCTATAGATGTCAGTATGTGTTGAAGTTTGTGCAATAAATGCATTTTTTTAAGACATACTGCACCATGAGGATGTTTTTCTTCTTCCTTCCTTCCATTAATCACTGACCCCGGGATACCACCTCTGCATTGATATTGGGTGGAATACGAGACAACACTTTTTTTTCATTTCACTGCTTGTGAAGGATCAATAGAGTTGACAGCGTCAGAGATTGGGTATTGCCTGTTGGAGTATAGAATCAATCCATGAGTGGGGAGCACCGCAGATAGATTGACCATAGGCAGATCGGCCTGGTTTAGAGCGTAATATCTTCTGGATCTGGTAAGCAGCCATGGACTTACTAATAGCTCGCTGGATTTATTTTACATACCTCTATTTACATACATCTATTTAACATACCTTAGAAACTAAGGGCCCAATCTTCACGGTGGGTTCCTGTCACTTAAACCTTCAAGGACTGGGTACCCTTTCATGTTTAGGGTCCACTACCTTGGACCTGTACAGCACCCTGCAGGAAATGCCTTAGCGCTGTAGTGTCCATGATTTGCACTCCGCAGGGTCCATCGCTTGAAGGTCGCAGGCAAAACCTTGCAGGATCTCGATTTTTCTTTGCGAGGCTTGGGTACCGTTTATTTATAAGTGAACTCTCAGCCATGGAATAGAATAATAAAAAAAAGGCTGCCATCAGCAGGGCTGGATGTTGCATCTGTATCCTCTGCCCGCACCTAAATGCCAGAGCCTCGTGCACCAGGGCTAAACATTAGGTGTGTATGAGGCCTTACATCTGTGTTCCTGTCAGAAATCGCCCCACACATTTGTGTCCTCATCAAAGCAGAGCCTCCTTCCTTACCCATTTGAGTCCCCAGCAGAATCTACCCATACAATTGTGTCCCCATTAACACCCACCTTGCAAATTTGTGTCATCACAGGCCAGCACCTTTGCACATTTGTCCCCATCAGAACCCCTGCCACATGTTTTTGTCCCCTCAGAGACACCTCACACCCATTAAAACATCTCCTGCTTATTTGTGTCCTCATCATAATCCTCCACCCACATTTGTGTACCCATCAGAGGGCCCCCCTCTGCACATGTGACCCCATCAGCCCCCCACATGTGTGTGTCTCCATAAGAGGCCCCCTGCACACTTGTGTCCCCATCAGAGCCCCCTCTGCACATGTGACCCCATCAGAGTCCCCCTCCCACATTTGTGTTCCCCATCAGAGGCACACTTGTGTCCCATCAAACCCCCCCCTGCATGAAATGTTACCATCATTGCCTCCCCTGTACATTTCTGCCCTCCATCAGAGCCCCTCCAATACACACACTTTTGGCCCTCAGAGTCCTGTTCCCCCTGCCCCCCATCAGTCTCCCCACACCGCCAGCTATCTTCCCTGTAGATCAGTGTCCAATACCACTGCTCCTCTGAAGGGCTGGCGTTAGAGCAGACCTACTGCACTTCAAGTCCCGCCCCACTGTATGTGAAGTTACAGCGATAAAAGACACTGAATTTAATTAGGGGGTGGGAGCCTGGAGGTGCAGGTCTGCACTGAAATAGTTTGGACTTTGTTAGGTTACTCTAGTTGTGGGACTTGCGCCACATAGCCCCTTAATGCCTGAGAATGTAGAGCAAGTCCTGCAACCCAAGCAGAGTCTGTCCCTGCAGGGAGTCTGATGACTACCTGCGGGCCAGAAAAAAAACATCCTAGCAGGCCATACTTTGGAGACCCCTGTCTTAACCATCTAAAAGGCAAGAAATGCACTATATTACCAAAAGTATTGGGATGCCTGCCTTTACACACACATTAATGTTAAAGGATAAGTTCACCTTTTTCTAAATCCCAGCTCCCCTATGTACCAATATAGTTTTCATGTACTTTTTTTTTTTGGCAAAAATATCAAAGCTTTCCATGAAATCTACAGTCACTTACTTCACTTGTCCTCATCCATGTTTCCAAACATATCCATTGCTTCTGCCTTACTTCCTGGTCAGACTATATTGGTCATGCCACAGGAAGGTGTTGACTAGCTGACCTCATTAGCACACACCCTGCATCATCCACTCTCTCACACATTCCCAGCCGCATTTTTTTTTTTTAAATGAAATGCAATCAGTGATCACCCTTCTCACTAAATACACAATATAGAATCATATTGCATGGCCAAATTTAGACAAGTATATAGGAGGGAGTGAACAGAAACAATCAGCGGTCAAGCACCGTTCACAACTCTGCATAGCGGGACCATGCAGGGGGCATTTTGGAGCATTTTCACTCATCGCACCTGAATGGGCTACCCTACACACAGCAATCGCTCCAAAGAAGCTTCAGAACTAATTTTAGAATGGGACTTAATGCAATTTTTACGACAATTTTTGGTGCAGAGCATTTCTGAAATTAAAGGAAACACACAGATTTGAATGGAGCCCCATTTTCCTTGGTTATCTGGATGTCTCCGCAAGTGTTTGCAATTATCAAACATAGTAAGCCCTGTCTATTTAAACTATTTATATTTAATTAATTCTATGCAATCTTGAAACATAGCACTCATTAGGCTCTTTGTTTCTCACAACGGGGTCTCTTTTCTCCCCCTACAGCTGAGCTTTGCCCTTACACAGATCTGGAATTCTGGATTAGGGCTCTGCACCTATTGTGTAGTCGTATGTTGATTCCTTACATTTTTGGCAGGATCAAGGTAGTTCCTATCCAGGGGGACAGGTCAGCACTTGTCCTTATCTATATGGCAAAACTATATTATATGTTTATATATGTGTATATTTGGTTTACATTTTGTTTTTTATTTTTGTTAGAGTTGGCTGTCTAATTTCTGGTCATAGTGTAACCCCTGATGAAGCCATTTTTGGCAAAATATATTGGGAAATGACATCTTACATGACCGTCAGCATATTCCAAGTTGGGATTTCCAGCGACCCAGAAAAAACAATATGTTTGTAACAATATACATGTTTTTAAACAATCATTTTGTCATGTGATTTATATATTTCATATTTTAATAAATAATTAAAATACTGTTATGTTGATATCTCAATAAATTAGCACCGTTATAATCCCACTACTCTCTCCTCCTACCCATTATCCTTGTGTTACCACAACAATTTCACTTTCAGGCCTCATTCACATCGAGCATAGTGGGAGCGAACATTTTGTGTCCCATTTTTTCCTTGACACACATAGGGCAGCCTGTCGATTTTCAATTGGCTGCACTACATGTGGCTAATGGGATATTTTGGTGTTTTGTGTTTTTTATTGCGAGTTTTGCAGCATTTTCCCCTTGTTTTTTCACATGGCAAAATGTTTGGTGTGCCGTTAACAAATAATGGCACTGAAAGCGCAACTAGTCATTTTTGGTGTATAAAGGTAGCAATACATTATAAAATCTCCTTTAGATCTCCCATCAATTATGTAGTGCAAAGGCTTGCCTGATTGGATACAGTGTGATTGGCTAGATAGCTACCATAAAGTAAAAAATAACTCAGTTATTGAGAAATTGAGAATTACCATGTACCTGTCTGCTGTTGTGCAAACGCTCTGGCTCCCAGAATGACCCTGTGGCAAAAGCTGGGACTGCAATCCAGCTATCCCCGTCTGTAACAACTGCAAGCACTCTAAGGCAGGGGTGGCAAACACAAGGCCCGCGGGCCGAATCCGGCCCGCCAGGCCCTGTCATGTGGCCCGCGCAGCCGCCCCCATCAGCAGGGGGATCTCTGTCCTGTCAGTAATCAGCAAGGGGCCGAGGTGCGGACAGATAGGCCTGAGAGCCCGGAAGTCAGGAAAATAGTTTGTCCCCGGCCGCCTCCTCCTTGACCTCTCCCCCCTGACCCCGCCCCCCCAAGAGGCGAGAATCTGCGCGCGCGGCATCTCCTGTGCCCACCACCCGTCCGTGTGAGAGGCCCACCTGCCGCAGACTGAGCCACAGACTGTGCTATGTGTGTCGGGAGAAGAGAGGCCCTGACTGGCCGGCGGAGGAGGGCCCTGTGCGGGGGTATGCGGGCTGACAGCTGCTGCTGAGTCATATGACACAAGAAGCACCGGGCTGGCGGAGAGAGGGGGATGTGCCATTCTGGAGACACTGCTGGTGGAGATCCAGGATAGCCTGGCCGAGGTGGCGCTCGAGTTATCTGAAGGTAAGAGCGATCAGCCAATCAGATCACTGCAATACCCAGTCTGCCATGGCACACTGACAGCTAGGCATGCTGAGACTTGTAGCTCTATTCCATCAAGGCTGATCATAAAACCCATTGTGGGGGGCTTAGAGGAAGATGTCTTTATAATCATGAACATGGGGCTGTTCATTTAAAGATGGGGCACCCAATTCTGATCTTGTGTCCCCAGTGACACCAGGCACCCAATTCAGATCCCACATCCCAGTGACACCGGGCACCCAATTCTGATAACCTGTCCCCAGGGGTGGTAGCAGTGGTACTTGAGGGGGGGTGGTAGTGGTGGTACTTGAGGGGGACGGCAAGTACCAGCGCTGCCACCCCCTCAAGTATCACCGCTGCCACGCCTCAAGTATCACCGCTGCCACCCCTTCAAGTATCACCGCTGCCACCCCTTCAAGTACCACCGCTGCCACCCCACATGTATCACCGCTGCCACCCCTCCAAGTACCACCGCCACCCCCCCCCCCAGTACCACTGCTGCTATCCCCCAAATAGGTAAGTCTGCGAGTCGGGGGGGAGGAAATTACCCCGGGCGCTGACAACCCACGCTACGCCACTGGTTTAAGCGCAGATACAACCGGCCCTTTGAGGGCTACCAAACTGCGGATGCGGCCCCCGATGAATTTGAGTTTGCCACCCCTGCTTTAAGGCCTTATACACACGAGAAAATTAATCTGTTCAAATCGGTCGGACCGACCGATTTGAACTGATTTTTCTGCTGGCTGTTTTGGTTTGATCGCTGTACACATGATCAAACCAAAATCCCCGCCAGCAGACAGCGCGGTGACGTGGCGATGACGCCGCCACGTCACCGCACCAGGAAGTAAATCACTTCCGCGCATGCGTCAAATCCATTCGACGCATGTGCGGGCAGATATGTCTGCTGGTTAGCGTACTAACCAGCAGACATATCGGTCCGACGGGTTCCCAGCAGACAGATTTTAAAGCAGGCTTTAAAATCTGTCTGCTGGGAAAATCCGTCGGCTCGCCCGTACACACGATCAAATCTGTCTGCTGGGACGGTCTGTGTGTACGCGGCCTAATAGCATTAATGCCATTTTCAGGTACCTAATGGTAACTTAGCCACCTTTTTTTGCCTTTGTTTCCTTTAAAGTCAGTGATGGATATATATTTCTGTCATGATGTATCCTTTTGCCTAAGGCCACGTACACACGATCAGACCGGTCCGATGAAACTGGTCCAACGGACCGTTTTCATCGGACCACGCTGAAGTGGTCTGATGTGCGTACACACCATCGGGCCAAAAATCAGATCAGACCAGATTGCGGTGACTAGAACATGACGGCGTGCTGAAAAACGAAGTTCAATGCTTACAAGCATGCGTCGACTTGATTCTGAGCATGCGCAGGTTTTTGGTCCGATGCTTTTGTGTACTAACCATCGTTTTTGTCCGACGAACAGGTGTCTGTCGGACAGATTTTAAAGCAAGTTTTAAAACTTTGGTCCGACGGACAACGGTCCGATGGGCCGTACACACCATCGAATTGGTCCGATGAAACTGGTCTTAAGACCAGTTTCATCGGACCGGTCTGATCATGTGTACGTGGCCTTAGACTCAAGTATTCTGACTTGGCCCTGCATGGTTTAGCTGTCTGTTGTGGGTTCTGAAGGCTCCCAGATTAAAATAATAATAATAAAAAAACATCTGTCATGCCACCATGTAAGCCTATAATTAAAAAAAATTAAAAGTTACCTAGTTGGAGTATTTTGATACCGGTCATACTTGACCACTAAAACCACATATTTTTCTTTATCTAGGCCAAACCAACACCCAAGATTAAACCCTATATAACCCCATTTGGTTTGACGCCCCATTTCTCAATTTCAACTTTTATTCTACTGTGTCTGCCATTCATTCCATCAGGGATTTATGGGCAAATACTTATTTTTGGGTTTCCAATGAATAGCAAGGTACTGGTTTTTAAAGCTTTAAGTGATTCAGATATTTGCCATTAAAAATGTTATATTTTTTGGCGTTAAAGCTATGTACTCACAAACTGTTTATATTTTAGATAACAAAAGTCTTTACGTGTTTCTGAAAAAGCCTAATTAGGTGAAACATGTAGAACAGCAAGTTTGTGACTTTCACCAAAAGAGTGCAGCACTGCGTTGTATCTTTTTTCGTACATCTTTCAATAACATGTGTATACATGGATAAAAATTTTAATGAAATACTCATTTATTTAATTTATCTTGTTACGTTAATGTAGCACCCTTAAAATCCCATGCACTTCCCCTAATGGGACTTTTTTTTTACATATTTCTTCTGGGGATGTAGGTTCCAGAGTCTTTCAAACAATATCAGTGTTTGCTCTATGTAACATTTAACAGAAAATCTGACTTTGTGGTCAGATCAGACAAAAAATTTTAAGCCTGCACATCGTTTTTGTCCAACAAAAATTCATAATCAGCTGTCAAAAGCAGCATACTAACAATCAGAAAATCATAAGAACGTTCATCCGACAAAGTATATCTTCAGATTTTCTGACTGGGCCTTTAGTCCGCAGAGTTCAATATTGAGTTGGCCCACCCTTTGCAGCTATAACTCTTCTGGGAAGGCTGTCTACAAGGTTTAGGAGTGTGTCTATGGGAATGTTTGACCATCCTGACAGAAGTGCATTTGTGAGGTCAGGCACTTATATGGACAAGAACGCCTGGCTTGCAGTCTCTGTTCCAATCCATCCCTCTGCCTGAATTATCCACACCTCATGGCTAAATCCTCCACTCTTTATAGACTGGTCACATACGGTACAGCTATAGAAATCCTGTTTGATGTCTCTACTACTTCTGAGATACCACCACCTCTGGGTTCTCCCCTGGTGGGGCCATCTGGAACTCCCCTCATGCCATATGCCTCCACAACTCCTGAAAAAGACTGCCCTTAGGGGAGTCTCCAGCTCTCACACTCTGCACTGTCGCATGGTTACTACAATGACATTGCTGCTCCTGATGAGTGAATATAAACACTTCACAAAACACGTGGAGCCTTTGTATACGCAATGTTTACACCGACTGTGCCATCAACTTGATTCATGTATACAGTTTGTGATGACCACGAGTTTGAATTCATTTTTGCAACAGGACGTTCTCAGTTTGTGTAGGGTTGCCCCCTTTCCACTGTCATGTATTACCATGTTCCTTTTTTGTATATAGATAAATTTTTACTGTGACATTATATATTGAACTGTATGAACCTGTATGGTATGCAATAAATGCACTATGTCTTGACCCTTCACTGATAACTGCTTGCTTCATTTAAAGTCCCGCTCCTCCACTTTGTTGCTGTTCCAATCCATCCCAAAGGTATTCTATCTGGTTGAAGTCAGGTTGTGCAAGTCAGTCAAGTTACTTCACGCAAACTCACTCATCCATGTCTTTATAGACCCTGCTTTATGCACTGGTGTGCAGTCATGTTGGAACTAGGCATGTGCATTTCGTTTCGTTCCGAATCGAAATTCGGACGAATTTTCCATTATTCGGACATTCGGATGCATACGAATTTCCGAATTGCTATATTAGCGAAAAATTTCGACCGTTTTCGGAATTCGTTCATTTTCGACCGAATTTCGAAAAAAAAAAAAAAAAATGGTCGAAATCGATTTTTTTTTTTTCGAATTCCGAATCGAATACCCGCGGACTAAATTCGATCGGAATTCGAAAAAAAAAAAAAAAAAAAAAAAAAAAAAAAAAAAAAATATTTTCGAATTTAATTCGAAAAAAATTCTATTCGAAAAGAGACTATTTGTTTTCTAATCTGGTTGAAATATTTTCGATTTCGACCGTTTTTTTCGAAATTCGGTCGAAAACGAACGAATTCGAAAAAAGGTCGAAATATTTTCGATTTCGACCGTATTTTTCGAAATTCGGTCGAAAACGAACGAATTCCGAAAACGAATTCAACACATGTAACGAACCTAACTTAACGAAATTTATTAAATGACGAATTGAAACGAAACGAAACGAAACAAATTTTTCACTTTTGCACATGCCTAGTTGGAACAGGAAGGGGCCATCCCAAAATTGCTCCCACAAAGTTGAGAGCATGAAATTGTCCAAAATATCTTGGTATGCTGACACTTTAAGAGTTCCCTTCACTCAAACTAAGGGGCCAGGCCCAACTCCTAAAAAAACCCCACACCATACGATTTAAAACAGTGCACAAAAGCATGGCTGAGATGCCATTAAAGTTCATGTAATAGCAGGCCTCAATACTTTTGGTAATACAGTGTATATCTTACAGATATATGGTATGGGAAGGGTTTTTTTTTACAAAATTTTACTTTCAAAAGTAGTAAATATTAGTGGTGCTTAAAGCGGATCTCCACCCTAAAGTGAAGATCCGCTGATCGGAACCCTCCCCCCCTCCGGTGTCACAATTGACACCTTTCAGGGGGGAGGGGGGGGTGCAGATACCTGTCTAAAGACAGGTATCTGCAACCACTTCCAGCCCGCAGTCTCGGGCAAAAGTCGGGTTTTTTGGCGACATCCCGTCACCCCCCCGTTGTGTGCTGGGAACTCTCGGCTCCCAGCACACAGCGGGAGCCAATCGGCGGGCGCAGCGCGACTCGTGCATGTGCCGTAGGGAACCGGGCAGTGAAGCCGCAGCGCTTCACTTCCTGGTTCCCTCACCGTGGATGGAGGGGGGAGCAGCAGGGTGACGAGCGATCGCTCGTCCTCTGCTGCGGACGCCGCTGGACTCCAGGACAGGTAAGTGTCCTAATATTAAAAGTCAGCAGCTGCAGTATTTGTTGCTGCTGGCTTTTAATATTTTTTTCTGCTGAACCATCCTCTTTAAGGGTGCACTTGGTCGGAAACCAAAATAGAAAAAAAATATATATTGTATTGCAGTGCCTTGAAATTTTATTTGTAGATTTGCAGATGTGCCATACTCTCCCATTTTCAGATGATTGATTGAACAGTGCTCCATGAGTTGTTCAAAGTTTGGGATACTTTTTTTTTTATATTACTTATTAAACACCTTGGTGTTCCTTGGCCTTCATGATGCCGTTCGTTCACCAATGATCTCTAGCACACCTTTGGGGGCTTCACAGAACAGCCGTATTCATACAGAGATTAGATGAAATTACACACAGGTAAACTCTATTTACACAACTCCTGAAGGCAATTGGTTCCACTAGATTTTAGTTAGGGGTATCAGAGTAAAGGGGACTGAATACAACTACATCACACTTTTCAGATTTGTTTAAAAAAAAAAAAACACTTGTCATTTTCTTTCCACTTCATAATTATGTGCCACTTTGTGTTGGTCTATCACAAAAAATGAAAATCCCAATAAAACATTTACATTTTTGGTTGCAACATGACAAATTTCAAGGAAGTATGAATATCTTTTTAAAGGGGCTATGCATTGTGGGACAGAGATATGGACACCATAGACTCTTGTGGGGGAGGCTACTTAAGAAGAGGGAGGTGCGCTTTTTTTCTCTCGGGACCAACTTTTCTTCTCTGCGGAGCTGCTGACGGGGACAGCCGTGCTGCTAAGCCCAGAAGCCTGGGCCTAAATTTCCTGAGAGGCCAGCCATTACAGAAGGAAGCAAGACTCCTGCATCCAGCCTGTGTATCCGGAGATCGGAGAGGGAGCCCAGCTGACAATTGAAACAGTGGAATACCCTTGTCCGGGATCTTCGTACCGTGGAGCAGTGATTCACTAACGCGCTAAGAGGAGATCAGGCGAATCAGCCTGTCGGGTGAGAGGGCACATGCTCAGCTCTTAGATCTCACTTTACACAGACACTTTAGTACCTTCTCACAGGCCTCCTGCCCCTGCTTGGTTTCCACCTTGAACTTATACCTTTCTCACTGGCTATAGTGGTTATCCAGAAGTGACTGATGCTGGCTAGCGGTCAGCTCATCAACATTTAGGTTGACCACACTTTGTTGGATTAACTTTCCCTTACCTTCATTGTTTGCGGATTACAAATATAACGTGCACGATTCGGCCGCAACGGGAACTTCAGCTGTTTGCAGGATCGCCTGATAGAGGGAGCTCATGAGCACAGACTGTTCCCCAGTTAGCCGAATGGTACCATTCTTTAGTATAGATTTGTTTCATTTATAAATGCCAGTTGTGGATTTCTGCAAGGGCCCTTGTGAAATCACACCGTGTTATTGCCTACAGGTGTTAATTTGATAGTGTAAATTTGTGTTTTCCTTGAGTGTTTATTAAGTAAACTCACTCTCTTTGATTTAAATATACCACTGTGTGAGTGTACTCTTCTAGTTTAGAGGGGCCATCCATTATTCAGGTAATACTATCATTATACTGTCATTGACTATTGTATGCCTGTCATTGTGCCTCCACCCAGCAGGGATCACAATACATCCCCCAGACTTCTGGTATGTCAAGGGAGGGTTCGAGCAAGTTAATAAGGGTGTGTTAAATCAAGAGAGTAGATCCCAAAACAATCCAGCGGCTTCTTCGGGGGGTAGCGCTACACTTTTATGGTATTTGATCACCACTGCAATTTAAATTTTTTGCGCTGTAAACAAAAATAAAGCGACAATTTTGAAAAAATAAATAAAAATGTATATTTACTTTTTGCTGTAATAAATATCCCCAAAAATATATAAGTTTAGACTAATACGTATTCTACATTTTTTTTTTTACGAAAAATATCGCAAAAAAGCGTTTGATTGGTTTGTGCAAAAGTTATAGCATCTACAAAATAGGACATAGTTTTGCCTCTTTTTTTTTTTACTAGTAATGGCGGCGATGAGTGATTTTTATCGGTACTGCAACCTTATGGTGGACACTTCCGACACATTTTTGGACCATTGGCATTTTTATAGTGATCAGTGCTATAAAAATGCCACTGGCAGGGAAGGGGTTAACACTAGGGGGCGTGGAAGGGGGTTAAGTATGTTCCAACTGAAGGGGGGGGGGGGGGACACTGACTTGGGGAACTGACAGAGCGCTGTTCATACATTGTAATTTCTCCCCCTGACAGGACCAGGAGCTGTGTGTTTACACACAGCTCCCAGTTCTCGCTCTGTAACGAGCAATTGCAGGTGCCACTATTGGCTGCCTAGCGAGATGACGTATAACTACATAATCTGGTTGGCAAGTAGTTAAAAAGAAAAATGCATCCCATTATATGCATGGCCTCACACTAGTCTGTTATGGTGTAATGCACCTCTGAAGTGTAAAAACAGCGCAAAAAAAAAAAAGTACCCATGTCTAGTAACGACCTATGACAATTGCTGCAAAAAAAAAAAAAAAAATTTTCGATGGCCATGATTGGCAAGATTTTTTTTATTCCCCCCCATCAGCAAAATGCTGAAGACCCCACTTTCAGTGGTTGGTAGAGTGGTGCATCCCTAGTAAGTAAGCCTTAAATGTCTTGCTGCCTCCTATTTGTATTACCAATAAGGATTTCACCTTTTATTTATGCGATTTAATTTGAAACCTTCCATTAGTTTAGTTTGTATGTTAACGTGGTATTAAACCCAAAACCAACATATAATACATTGCAACTTACTGTATAAGTTGCTGCATTCATTTCCAGCTCACCCCCACCTCTGTTCTCAGCTGATGATCTGGGCAGTAACACCTTCTGTATTCGAGTACATCCACTCTGGATGAATGAGACCAGGACAGCAGCAGTGTCAGTCTGGGCAGAGTTTAGGTGGTTTGTGTTAGGTGTACTGGACAAATTAAAGCCACACCACCGTTTTTTTTTGGGCTAGAGATTTCACATGAACAAATAAAAGTTGATCATTGTACATAGTTTGTGTCTACACCAACTGCTACAGGACAGCTTGGGGGGGGGGGGGGGGGTTGTGGTGTGTTTAGATAGACACACACAATAAAACAAAAGGGTATATATGTTTATTAGCTCACTAACATTATATACCCAATGTGGGCAGTGTCTCTGGACACATACACATTGGCTCACAAGGTGAAAAATCCTAAGAATAGAAAAATGAATGCAGTAATCTGCAATTTAATAGGTTTGCTTTTGGGTTTAATACCACTAGAATTTTATAAAATTTTATAACCATGAGGTAAAAAGAACCAGGAGACAGATGTTGGACTTTATTTTTAGGCCGATTCCATCTGTACATTTCCCTGCATAATTGATCCAGATGAAAAAGGAGAAATTAGATTTACCATTTGGTCACAGCTTAATATACTCACCATCCCACAGGTAGGAGACCAACTCCACTGCCATCTTCATTCTCATTATATACAAAGGAGGAGCCGGTGTAGGAGGCGGGACCCTGATACATCGCCGCTAAAGAATTCAGATGCAAGCTCCGTGACACAGCAGATGATACCCGCTGTATGAACCAGGCACTGATCCTGGACTTACTGCTGCTGAATTGCGTGGATTGGTTCCGGGGAGACCAAGACTTCCCTATGCTTCATGAGACTGATGCAAAGCAGTCTCTCCTTGTGGTAAGCAGGCAGTCTTCTCACGGGTGAATTTGTGGAAATCCTTTCTCCTTTAACAGCATATTGGATCGCACCTGATCACCTTTAGAATTTTTCAGCACAAGAATTATTGTTGGATTTTTTGCACTGGACTTTATCACTTAATAGTTTATGGAGATCTATCCTCACATTTATCAATTAGCTCTTTTCAGCCCATTTTTCAATGAGCTTTATTATCACTTGATCGATGTATTTAATTGTTAACTATTTCTAGCGCTGCACTTTTGTTTTTTTGCTTTGTTGAATTGTTGTACACAATTTTTAGTGCCAGCAGCTCATTGTTCTTCCATTCACAGGTTAAATTTTTCCAATTTTTAATTAGCGCAGCATCAGCCTTTAGCTTTTTTTGTTTACACAGCTTAATATGCTTTAAACTAGAAAACATCCAGGAATACTTAAAGGGTCACTAAAGGAAATTCTTTTTTAGCTAAATAGCTTCCTTTACCCTACTGCAGTCCTATTTTCATATCCTCATTGTTCGTTTTTGCTTTGATGTTGCTGTAATTCTGCTCTGTTCTGGACACTTCCTGGTTGTCTATTTCCTTATAACCACAGTGCTGGGAGCTTTCTCACTGTGGTCACCAATAAAGGAGGTGTGAATACTGTGTGTAAAACGAAACTAGATTGGTGCTGAGGGGTCTTAGACAAACCATCATGCCCTATTTTGGCTCTCTGGCTCTGTACATCAGAGAGACAGGAAACCGCAGCAAAAACAAAACTAGAACTGTAGGTTGATTATATGATTGATTTTTATCTATTTTAAAAGGAATCAGTTAACTATTATGTCTCTATACCCTGTAAACAGTCATTTCAGCCCAAAAATGTTTTCCTTTACAACTCCAAAAAAAACAACAAATTTAAATACTTTATTTGGACCAGCTGGCCCAAACAACTGATGCAACAGCTGTCAGTGATACAGAACAGTATGCAGCATTAGCTAAATACAGTGCCGTTTCAGCAGTACAGGAGGCTCTGTGAAATCACCAACAGAACTGGTGTACATGACAACAACGTAAGGCAAGTTAACACCATCTTGGATCATCTCCTGGATTAGATAGCTGCCCAGAAATTAATGTGTTTTTTTTGGCTATTTATACTCTAAACATAATGGTCCCCAAAACAAAATTTGTAAAAATATAAAAAAAAAGTCAAAGAACGCCAATATGATACAGCAATGAAAACTTTTATTTTTTTTTCCTTTACCAAAAATACAAAAAAGGCATGTTTTTATGGTCATGAACACATGCAGAAAAAAATAAAAATAAACATGCATCATGAAAACTGGGGGGGGAACTGTTAAACTAATATTGATACTATTATTTTTAATCATGTGCATTACAATATGTAGCACACGATACAGAAGAGACACCATCAGCTTCCGCCTAGTTAGATATACTTATTGCAACTCCACTTAGCATTTAAACCCAAAAGAAAAAAAATCATTTACTAAAAATATTGCCATTTAAAATAGCAGTTATAAATGTTTTACAACAGTGCTGCAAGCCTCTGGTCCTACCCAAAGTCCATTCGCATATGGACAAATCAAATACTGGTACACAGAGCTTGCAAACATCGAGCAGAAAAGTAATTACACAAAATGCAATCTGCATTTTTAGCAAGAAAAAAAAATGAAGCAGGTGTTTACAGGAAAAAAAAAAAAATCTGGCTAGCCATTTACACCAGACAAATCGCGCAATAATAATAATAAAAAAAAAAGCTAGCATAGTCTGCATTTATGGTCTGCCATCTTCCAATTTGTCAAATCTATTAGGGCCCTTTCACACAGACCTTATCCGTGTACTGGCACCGCTTTACTCAGCAGGGATCGCTCCGTCAATCCCCATAAGCAGGCAGATGACAGGTCAGTCTCTGCACACTGTGCAGGGACTGACCTGTCAGAGCACTGCTCCCCCCTATGGGGAGGGGTGGGGGAGAGAAATGGGATGCCTTAGCTTAGACCAGTTGTCATCAACCCTGTTCTCAGGGCCCACTAACAGGCCAGGTTTGCTAGATGACTGAAATACATCACAGGTGATAAAATTTGCTGCTCAGGGATTGCAGTATTCTAGTCTGCATCTCCACAAGGCAATACATAAAACCTGGCCTGAGGACAGGGTTGATAATCACTGCCTTAGACGTTCCAAACACATCTAAAAATGGCCATGAAGCACAGATATGCAAATGAATGTTGAACCCAAAAGACTTGTTAAAAACACAAGCTTACCACATACTGTATACAGTAAAGTTTTGCCTAACTAAAAAAAAAAATAGGTATCCAAGTGAGGTTCAATAAATACTTAAATGTCAATTTCTGTGCAATCTAGGCCAATGTCTGTTCCAATCGCATCCCTTTTAAGACTGTAAAGAAATCTGTGCTGGCCTGTGCATAACTTACTATGAAATCTCTTTACCAGCACAGCTTTGGGGGCAAATCGGCAAGGCGATCTCAAGACGACTTGCAAAATTACTTCTGTATTGAAGGAAAGGTCGTACAAGAACCTTTATCCAAGTCGGAGCGACTTGCGTCGCTCCTATTAGAACGGTTCTATTGAATAGAGAGGAGCGTGACTTGTCTCCCCTGTGTGAACCGGCTCCAAGACTGTGGCAATAGATGACATTACCCATTTGTGGAGATTTAATTTGTCGGCATATCAAGCAGTTGCAGATTTCAACTATAACAACCCACAAAGGGTTAAAATGCTCAGGAACATGTTTAGAACCTTGATTGTACTAGATCCCCTAAGGCCCCTTTCACAGGGCCTTGTCCGTGTACAGACTCCGCTTTTGCTCAGCAGGAATAGATCCGCTGATTCACACTGAGCAGGTGGATGACATGCCCGTCTGCGATCACTGTGCAGAGACAGACTTGGTAGAGCCCCGCTGCCCTCTATGGAGATTGGATGAAAACTGACCATCTGTCCGTTTTCATCCGATACGATTCTCCAGACAGATGGAAAATAGGGTTTCCATCTGTCTGGACTTCAGACAGAATCGGATACCAGCAGACATTTCACTGAAGACATCCTCCGCTTCATAGAGGATCCTAAGAGATCCGCCAAAAAAAAAAAAAAAAAAAAAAAAAAAAAAAACACACCCCAACAGGCGGACTTGATCAGAAACCCTGTGTGAAAGGGGCCTAAGGCATTACAAAAGACAGATGTTTAATGTCTAGAAGTATTGTGACGCTTCTATTAGTAGATATGTACTCCGCCTGCCCATTTGTAGAAACGCCCTCCTTACTGCTTGGCCGGTGCTATATATTCAACACTTACAGGCTACACTGCCGCATGTTATGGGGGAAACCTTTGAATCCATCCGAGTAGCTGGGGCTAGCGAGCAGCAAAGTAGAAACATTTCAACAAGCCACCAAAAAGGTAAGCATTATTGCCTTTTAGCAGATATATAAAATTCTATACAAGTGACCCTGTGTGGTCATGTGAATACTGTAATCTAAACATGTGTAAAAATGTGAAATCTGCCTTATACGATTTATCCATATATACCATTGACCAATTAGATTTTAATGCCTATTAAAACAGTTCTACAGATCAAAAAAAAAAAAAAAAAATTTTTAATTGGAAATCCAAAATTTTCTGTATCACCACATAGAAAGAGACCTCAATCTACACACAATTTCAACCACGCTTTAAAGCTTTTACAAACGGCGTGGATAGGCAGACAACGATGGCCCCCCTCTCATGAAATCACTGTAAGGGTATGAAGAGTAATCGGACTGCGATTCAGTCATGCGACGGAAGTCCAGCTGGGATTTAGGTGGTGAGCGGCGGAAAGGATCCTGCGATTCCTGTGTTAAACGGCGATAGTCAGCTAACTCTGAATAACGGCGGTCAGAAGCAAGCCTGCTGTCAAAACACAAAAGGAAGTTTTAATGAGGAAAAAACCTTCAGCAAAAAAATAAATAAATCTGTTAAACATCAAGGTTGTACATTAGGAAAGTTAAAGACTTTTTATACAAAAATGTAAGTGATGACGACATTGAATCCCTCTACTGGGTAGTAAGAGGATGAAGAAACCACACTACAACCAAGCTACTAGTGCCTTTAGAAAATATTTATACCTACCAGCAGGTGAAGTTCTGAAACATCTAAGCATTTAAGATTTTATAAACAAAACTATTAGGTCCCTTAGGCCCCTTTCAGACATCCGCCTCCGTTCGTCCGTTTTTACAAGTCCGTAAACGGTCCGTATTCATCCGATTCCCCATAGGGGAGAGCGAAGGAGAGACATGGCGGTCCCTGCACCGTGTGCGGGGACCGCCCTGTCTGCCAACAGCTGAGTGGGGATCCCCGCTGAGCCGACGAACACACACGGAGCGGACCGAAAAACAGTCCGCTCCGTGTGAAAGGACCCTTAGTTCTACACTTCTATATGCAACGTCATCGTTTTTAATCTGCCTGTGCCCTGCTGGGGAGATCCTCTCAGGTCCTATCTTAACACAAGAAATAAAGGATAAACCCTTAAGTGATTGTAAAGGATCATAAAACACAAAACATGTCATACTAACCTCCACTGTGCAGCTTGTTTTGCACAGAGTGGCCCGATCCACCTGTTCAGGGATCCCTCTGCCTGCGGCTCCTCCCCACATCAGATAACCCCCTAGGAAAAGCACTCTCTGAAGGGGATTACCTACCTTGCAGGCGTGCTCCCGAGTCCAGCATTTGCGTCCACAGACACGAATGCCAGACCTCGCCCCCCCCCCCCCCCCGAATTTGATTGATAGCAGCAGGAGGCAATGGCTGCGCTGCTATCGATCTGGGAGAGGAGGGGGAAAGGGAGAGGAGGGGGAAAGGGAGAGGAGGGGGAAAGGGAGAGGAGGGGGAAAGGGAGAGGAGGGGGAAAGGGAGAGGAGGGGGAAAGGGAGAGGAGGGGGAAAGGGAGAGGAGGGGGAAAGGGAGAGGAGGGGGAAAGGGAGAGAAAAAGGAGAAAGAAAAAAGAGAAAGAGAAACCCCAGAGGAGATGAACAGGCTCAGGTAAGCATGGGGGGGCTGGTGAATGCCAGGTGTTTTTTCACCTTAATGCATTTAAGGTGTAAAAACATGCATAACCACCTCAATAAACAATTCTGACACTTTTCACATACATGTAAAAAAATCTACTTTTTTGCTAGAAAATTACTTAGAATCCCCTCGGGAAACGCCAGATGTTTTGGAACGGTTTCCCATGATGCTCAAAGCGGATCTCCCACGCCAAATCAAATTTTTGTTTAGGAGTTATTTCAATAGTTAATAGCGCTGCATTGCTACACTCACTTTTCTGATCTCCCGCGGCCGCTCCGCTGTCATTTGTTCCAAAATGTGTAGTTATATTCTGCTTCTCTTTTGCGTTTCCATCTTAGCTTTGGGCATGAAACCCCCCGTGAGCAGGAACTTCCTGTTTGCAGTGGATGCTGTCCCAGCATCCACCGCTCGATCTCGCACGTGCGCACTGGCAAGGGTGAGCAGCGTCGATAGCTGCCTTTGTCCTCGCTGTAATGGAGAATTTTGTAATGCCCGCCCTCCTTGCTTTGTTTATGTCACGCGTCACTTCCTGCTAAGGAAATAGCGCGATATTTCCTAACACGGCTGCGCAGTGAACTCGGGGAGCTATGGAGAGAAGCTCCCAGAGGGCACTGCATTTAGCAGGAAGTGATGCAATGCCCGGATAATTCCCGCAGTCTTACAAACCGGAAGCCACAGGACTGTAAAGGTACTGTACCTAATCTGAGAAAACAAATGCCCGTTTTTACTATATTGCATAGTGGGAAGGTTATTAGGAGGATGTTGTAAATAGGGTGGAGATCCGCTTCAACTACACTGCAGAGTGCAAGAGGGTCATGGGACATGCAGTTCCAAAACATCTGGGGTGCCAAGGTTAGCAATCACTGCTCTAGAGAATAAAATTGTGGGTGTTGCATTTTTAATGTCACATGACATTTGCGCAGCGGCTATTCAAACGCAAATTTTGGGTAAAAATACACATTAATGAATTTATGAAAAATAGAATACCACTTTTGGGTAAAATATAAATATTACAACACGCAAGAGATGCCAAACCGGTCTAAATTAAACTTGTGCACACTTATGAAATGGCGACAGACTACGGTACTTTAAAATTATCCATAGGTGACGCTTTAAAAGCATTTGCAGGTTACCGGTTTAGGTACACACGAAGTCCGGTGCTTGAATTACTGTTCGCTCTGATGACCGCGGTGATACCTAGTGTAGTGCGTGATCACCATTTACATATACATGTGGGACTGACGTGTGCATTCGCCACAGGGTGACTTGGGAGCACGGGTGGCGAAAAAATTTGTTGCTTTCCAATACTGACGTCACACAGTGAGAGGAACAGCTTCAGTTCCCCTCAGGATTGGATGCCGCATCGTTACTGGATGTCCCAATCGCTTGTGAGAGCATGGTAAACTTGACGATTGGAGGGGAGGGGTGGTGCGACCCCTTTCTGCCATCTGTTAAAGTATTCCAGTGGCTGACCAGTACTTTTACATAGAACATGCTTTTTTTTTTTTTGTACCAAACACTGGGATCCTGGTTGTAGCCTCAACTACGATCCCGGTATAACCGATTCCCTATCGCAACTGTGGCCGGTAGGGAAGCGGTTACAGTATGAACATGTCCTTAACGTGCACTTTAATCAGCAGGCAAGCACAGAGACGCCATTCAGTTCATGTTGCAAAGCAAAAAAAAGGCGAATATAGAAAAGGCAAATAGGTCCATGGGTCATGTACTAAGAACTAAAAGCAGCAAGGCAAAGACGACACTAAAGACTTGTTGGAGTCTTACGTACCAGGACAGTACAAAAAATGGCAGTTTGCTCTAGCGTCACTAGAGGGGATTATGCATAAGAGCATTCCTGTATATTCAGCTTGTCACAATTTTAGTATTCTCTATTTGCCTGTGACAAACTAGTGATACAGGATTGCCTAGGGGTCACACCTGGTAACACGCTGCATGGAACACCAAAAGATATATGGCAAGAGGAGAGTAAGAGGGCAGAAATATTGCTGGGCCAGAAGCTAAAAGATCAGTGGGTGGAGGAAACGCAATTCACAGCAAATGCCTTAAATGAAATGCATGGCTTACGAGGCCAAAAAAAAATTCCAACAGAAGACAGCACTTACTGTATCTACCTATACATACCAATACTATGTAAAGTCACCAAAATAAATGTGTTTTTAAAACATTTTTTGTTGCTTTTTACAAAGATTGTTAAAACATTTTTAGAAGTGCATTACAGGCGTTTTACAGCTTCAGGCATTTTTGTTTAGCCAATATAAAGCGCTGGGGAGGGAGAGGAAATTAGGTGTGGAGAGCTGCTGTTGGAGCAGAAAACAAGTAATGAAAAAAAAAAAAAAAATAAATGTATAAAAGCGCTCAAGTCAGGCATTTCTATTGAAGTCTATGGAGCCAAAAATAAGCTTGTGTACTTTGAGCTTCAGGCAACAGAACAGAACACTCAAATGTGAACATGAGCCATTGTATTAGGATTTTAGAGCTACAAGCTGAAAATCGCTCAGGTGTGAACAGGGCCTTAGGCTCCATTACCTAGGCGTTTTTCTGCTCCAAGGTGTCCTTTTATGAAAGTGCGGTAAAATACCGCTATTCAGTTCTCAGGCATTCTCAGGGGAGATCGCTCTCCTCTGAGTGCCTGTTTATGAAACTTTGTAGATCGGTTCTCATGTTGAGATGAGGAGTGATCTACAAATGTCTGGAAACTCCTGAGAACGGCTTCTCTCACTATAATCTCGTGTGATTTAGCGGGATTACAGTATGAGGAAGTGAAAAATACAACAGTTGCACACGAATCAGCACACATACACCACTTACTAATAAAATAATAAAGTTATTAATATTTAAAGCTCATACATGTGCCTATTTAAATGTGGATGGTGTATAGCAGGGCTTGACAAATTTGCTTGGAATCTAGGAGCCAGCTAAAAAAGTTAGGAGTTCGAAAACGCGTTCCGTCTAGCTTGCGCGCAGAAGCGAACCCATACGTGAGTAGCGGCCGCATATGTAAACGGTATTCAAATCGCATGTAAGGTATTGCCGCGATCGTTAGAGCATAATTCTAGCTCTAGGCCTCCTCTAAAAAAATCTACATGTTGCATGTTTTGAGTTAAACGTCACCTATGGAGATTTTAAAGGGTAAAACTTTGACGCCATTCCACGAGCGGACGCAATTTTGAAGCGTGACATGTTGGGTATCAATTTACTCACCGTAACATTATCTTTCACAATATAAAAAAAAAAAAAGGGATAATTTTACCTTTTTATTTTTTACCCAAAAAAAGTACGCTTGTAAGACCGCTGCGCAAATACGGCGTGACACAAAGTATTGCAACGATCGCCATTTTATTCTCTAGGGTGTTAGAATAAAAAATATATATAATGTTTGGGGGTTGTAATTAAATGGAAAGGGATGGCAGTGAAAATAGTGAAAAAATTAAAATTGCTGTTTAATTTGTAATACCAAACGGCCACCACCAGATGGCGCCAGCTCACATAAGGGAGAGCTTGGGACTTCACAATTACTGGCCACCGCGATCGCGAGGCGGGGGAGCCTGTGCCTCCGTGCTCCCCCACCTCGCGAACGCAGCAGGCGCCAGGTCACAATTTCTGGTCGCAATCGCGACCTGGCGCCCAGACATTGTCGACCCCTGGTGTATAGTATATATTAATGGAATCCCACATATGTAATGCAGGTATACACCATTCATATAAATTAAAAAAAAAATTCTAATCATTAAAAAAAATTTTTTTTAGTAAAGTAAATATAAACCCTGTATAACTAATACACCAGAATGGGTAAAACCATATTTTAGGGCTTATATTTTTTTACCAATAAAAAAATTATATAAAAATTAGTTTAACCACTTCCCGCCCGGCCAATAGCCGATTTACGGCAGGGAAGTGGTTATGAAATCGTGACTAGACGTTCTCAAACGTCTAGCACGATTTCATGCCGCACGCGCCCGTGCGGGCGCGCAGCGCGGCGATCGGTGATGCGGGGTGTCAGTCAGACACCCTGCACCTCCGATCTCGGTAACGAGTCTCCGGCGGAGCCTCGTTACCACGTGATCAGCCGTGTCCAATCACGGCTGATCACGATGTAAACAGGAAGAGCCGCCGACGGCTCTTCCTCACTCGCGTCTGACAGACGCATGTAGAGGAGAGCCGATCAGCGGCTCTCCTGACAGGGGGGGTTCGCGCTGATTGTTTATCAGCGCAGCCCCCCCTCGGATCGCCACACTAGACCACCAGGGTAATAAAAAAAAAGACAAAAAAAAAATACAAATAAAATGACAAAAAAAAAAAAAAAAAAAAAGACAAAAAAATAAAATGACAAAAAAAAAGGGGGGCAGTAAAAAAAAATGATGCCAATCAGTGCCCACACATGGGCACTGATTGGCAACAGTGATCATCAGTGCCACCCCTCAGTGATCATCAGTGCCACCCCAGTGTCTGTCAGTGCCACCCCACAGTGCCAATCCATGCCCAGTGCCCACCTGTGCCGCCTATCAGTGCCCACCTGTGCCGCCTATCAGTGCCCACCTGTGCCGCCTATCAGTGCCCACCTGTGCCGCCTATCAGTGCCCACCTGTGCCGCCTATCAGTGCACACCTGTGCCGCCTATCAGTGCCCACCTGTGCCGCCTATCAGTGCCCACCTGTGCCGCCTATCAGTGCCCACCTGTGCCGCCTATCAGTGCCCACCTGTGCCGCCTATCAGTGCCCACCTGTGCCGCCTATCAGTGCACACCTGTGCCGCCTATCAGTGCACACCTGTGCCGCCTATGAGTGCCCAGTGCTGCCCATGAGTGCCCATCAGTGCCGCCCATGAGTGCCCATCAGTGCCGCCCATGAGTGCCCATCAGTGCCCAATACCAGCGCCGCCTATCAGTGCCCATCAGTGCTACCTAATCGGTGCCCATCAGAACTACCTCATCGGTGCCCATCAGAACTACCTCATCGGTGCAAATCAGTGCCACCATATCAGTGCCCATAATTGAAAGAGAAAACATACTCATTTACAAAAAAATTAACAGAAAAAAATAAAAACTTTATTTTTTTTTCAAAATCTTCGCTCTATTTTTAGTTGTTGCACAAAAAAAAAAAAACGCAGAGGTGATCAAATACCACCAAAAGAAAGCTCTATTTGTGGGGAAAAAAGGACGCCAATTTTGTTTGGGTGCAGTGTAGCATGACCGCGCAATTGTCATTCAAATTGCGACAGTGCTGAAAGCTGAAAATTGGCTTGGGCGGGAAGGTGCGTAAGTGCCTGGTATGGAAGTGGTTAATAGTCTCTTGATCGAAGATGTGTTCTGACTGTATGGCTGCTTGTGTGTGAAGCATGGAAGTCAAAAGACTTCCTTCTTCCTCCACAATACTCAGCCAGCTTTGCGCTCCTCTCTCCAATTCTCCACCTCTGAGATGGTGAATCAAAAAGTGAGAATTCTGTCACAGATCACCAGTGAGATGCTGAGATCGCACCTTCATAAACTGGCCGTTTCTGCGACAGTCAGTTACAGATTCTCACTGCTCTCATGTTGTCAGCTGATTACCTCAGCTTCATAAACTGTGTATGACCTGAGTTCAGCGGTGAGAGTCGGGATCGCCGCTGATCTCACTTTCATAAAAGGACACCTAAGCTTCAGCTCTAAAAATGCCCAACAAGTCAAATGTTAGTTTTAAATGGCCCCTGTTCACATCTGAGAAGCAAAACGCCCGTCGCTAAAAAAAAACAAAAAAAACACATGAGCTTCTTTTTGACAGGTTACAAGTGTTTTAATTATTTTACATTGGTGACCTTTTGAACTTCAAAACACCTGTACAAAAACACTGCAAAATCGCCAGAATAAACACCGGTAAAAAAGCAAAGCCTAGATGTTAACAGAGCCTTATACATGAATCCAAGAGGTGCATAAAAAAGGCTTGCATAATAAATCCAAATAAAATAAAATTTCTGAGTATTTCCAGACGCACACAGAGCACCCTTTCCAGCGCTTTTGATTTTCCACTTTCTATGAACTTTTGGGGATTTGTTCATTCGAGTGAACCTTTATAAATTGTGGCATTAATTATTTGAGCCGTTTTATGCACCCTATCATACTGGATTCATTTGGTACATGTTATTACACAGTGCAACATTTTGGTGAATCTCTGCAGGTTTTGCAAACCAACATTTAACCTCAAACTTTTTAAACCGTTACAGATAATCTATGGCCAAGCATAGATTGAAAGATGGACAGCACAGTGAAGCACAAGTTGCATGAAGGTTAAAAGAAACCTTCAGGGTGCAGCTCCCCCGCTTTTACTTATCCAAGCCCGATCCAGCAATGTACGCGAGAGCAGCTCTCCGCCTCTTTATTGGCCAAGACACAGCAGCAGGAACAACTGGCTCCCGCTGCTGTCAATCACAGCCAGTAAGGAGAGAGAGTGGGGAGGGGACGAGCTGCGCTCTTGTGCACTCAGACACAAAGGCGCATCGGGAAAAACAAGCACAAGTGCCCTGAAAGTAGGCAGTTTGCCAAGCAAGCACTCAGCAGGGGGGATGGGCCAGAAGCACCCTTAAGAGGTTTAGGGCTGCTGTGGGGAAAAAAAATACATTTCACAAAGCAGGTATGACATGGGGGGGACTGAACCTTTGCAAACACCTTAAAGCAGAGGTGCAGCCATTTTTTTTTTTTAAAGCCAGCAGCTACAAAAAATTTGGACACTTACCTGTTCAGCGCGCCCGTAGACAAGGCTGAGCAAATCGCTTGGTCCTCAAATGCTGCTGCCGCCATGCGTTTTCCCTGCCCGGTTCCCTACTGCAAATACGCGAGTAGCGTGGCACGCAGTCACTGGTCACCGCTCTCTCCTGGGAACAGTGTGTTTACGGGGAGGGGTTGGAGTAGACTCCCATGGGAGTCTATACCCGGAAGAGGGTGCAAATACCTGTCTTAGACAGGTATATGCACCCCCCCTCCACCCTGAAAGGTGCCAAATATGTCACAGGCAGGGGGGGTCCCAAAAAGCGGAAGTTCAATTTTTGGGTGGAACTCCACTTTAAAAAGACACTCGCCTTATTTTTACAATTTCACCTTTTAAATATTGGGAGAGGGAAGGAGGAGTGAAAGGCTTTGGTCTTGTGCACATATCTAGATCAGGTTTAAGTAGTATTTAGGGGGGACCTGGGGCTGAGCAGCTTGCAGAAAGTTTTTCACTTAATGCAAAGAATGTTTTGCCTATAGTTCTACTTTATTGGGGGGTGGGGGGACAACCTTCATCTACTCACCCCCACCCTTAAACACTTACCTGACTGAAAAATTGGGACTTTGGACTTTTTAAGCACAGTGATAGAGAAAATATATATATACATCTACAAGGAGACTTGGAAGGTACAATGACATCATTCATTAGTAGATGAATCCGAGAGAATGGTTAGAACAGCAAAAAACGGTATGATGTTGAAAAATGTATTTGAATTTATTTGAATAAGCTCGACATATTAGCTATCAAAAGACTGGAGAGGAATAAAAAAAAAAAAATATTGAATACAATACAAAAAAAAAAAAATTATATATATACACACACACACACACACACGAGCTGCAGAGACCATTCCCACCACCGAGGTCCAGATGGTCATGATAAAGGCCAGAGAACGATTGAAGTCTCTCCTTGCTGACCAATGCTAGTCACTCCCTGTGCCCTTCCTCCACTTACCGAGCACCGTCCTATCGATTGCGCAGCCGCGAATTGGCCAGGACACATGCGCAGTGGCTGGTCGGCCGGTCCGAATGACTTCACATCGGCAGCGCAGATTTGCTGACTGCAGACGGGACGTGCACCGCATACTAGCTCATTATGAAATACTTACCTCTGAACGAGGAAAGTAGAACTTACCTGGTCCACACAGAGCGAGATGTCATCTTGACTCGGCGTGTCTTCCGGGTATTGCCGCTCCAGCGCTGTGATTGGCTGGATCGGCAATGTTATCACTCCCGCACGTGCGCACAGATTTCAAATCGGCAAGGTCCGGCGGATGCCGGTCCTGTCGCCGTGGATTGCCCCCTGCACATGCTGCAATCAGCGGCGCATTGCAAGGGGAATATCTCCTAAACCGTACAGGTTTAGGAGATATTCTTTATAACTACAGGTAAGCCTTATAGGCCTACCTAGAGGTTAAAAAGTGGGGTTTACAACCACTTTAAGGGTGTCTCTTGGGCTGATACCCCTATTTTTACATGTCTTTTAGGCTTCTTACAGAGACACCAATTGCCGACTCATTGCTGATCTAAATGTTATCTATTTTATTGTTCTCTGTCCTTTATCACGACCATCTGGTCCTAGTCAGTGGTGGTCACAGTCTCGGCAGATAATTTTGGTATATATTCTGTTGTATTATATTAAAAATATAAAAAAAATTTCCTCTCCACTCTTTTGATAGCCAATATGTAATGCTCCTGAAGGCGATTGCACGTGCAACATGTCGAGCTTATTCGATTAATTTTTTAATCATACCGTTTTGCTGTTATCTAACCATTCTCTCGGCTTCATGTAGATGGAATAACGTCATTGTACATTCAAAGTCTCCTTCTAGATATATGGTTTTGTACAGTAGCTATATCAAATGTGTGTATAATATATATAATTTAAAAAAAAATCCCTGGGTCACTGCAGATTAAAGTCCAAAGTCCCGATTTTTCCATTTTCAATTCAAAGTTTTAGGACGCGAAACCTTTCTACCTTGCATCGACAGTACCACTCTGTAGCATGATACAAATGTTTCATTCTACTTACTTGACTGAATCACTGATCCAACACTCTCGTCTGTCTCACAGGAGGCAGTGCACACAGCAAAAGACCATAGGCTCCTGCTGTTAGTTAAACTTGTGTGGGGAGAGAGCAGGGGGGCGCAGCTTACCGGCAGTGTGTTGTTGACACAGTCCGGCTTGGCAGCACATGGGTACCCCCTTAGCACCCTGCTTGTTGGAGGGGTCATCAGAAGAAAAGGGGTGGTAAGGGACTGCTCAGTGCAATGTTGCACAAAACAGGTGGTAATAAAAATATTTTTAGTTTATTAAAAACCACACCTTTTACTATCACCTTCAAACAACCCTAAAACAAGATTATGCATTTCTACAACAGATAATTATGATTTAGCCAGAAGAGCATGTATCTGTTCTGCTGCGCGTCAGCATAGTAGTGGAGTTACATACCTTTTATAACTGTCAATCGTCTTCTTGTAGTTGTCGGTAGCCGAGCTTAGCGGCGGTGAGAGGCGGGTGCGCTCGTACATCGGCGCATCCACTGAAGACGACAGAGACGAGTAAGCAGATTGCATTCCAAGGCCACCCATCTGAGCAGTATCATAGGCGGAACTCTGCTGTGGACGATAAGCACTAGCCAGTGCAGCGGACGACGCATATGAGGAACTGGTAGAATGTGACGGATAAAGACTGGACGAGGTCTGAGAGTTGTAAGAGGATGCCACTGCAGGTAGATGGGACCCATAACTGGCAGACAGAGACGATCCTTGAGTGCCATAGGCTGTAGAACTTTGTGAGCCATATGAAGGCTGTGTTTCTGTCCCAAAAGCCGAGGACTTGCTGTCATATCCACCTTGATTGCCGTAAGCAGATGCAAGTGCACTGGCACGGGTTCCATATGCAGCAGATAAAGACGACGATTGACTACCATATGCAGCAGACAATGATGAAGTTGGTTGATCCCCATAGGCAGATGGTAAGGAACCATAGCCTGATGCTGAAGCACGGAGTTTTGATGCAAGTGAAGCAGCGGGCTGTGCAAGACCAAAGGGCGACCTCGTAGGTGATCTTCTTAGGGGACTGCGATCTCGAGAATAATAAAGAGGAGAAGGTGGGCGCATTCTACTGTCAAAAGCATAACGTGCATTATCACCGGAATAATGCTCATATGGCGATTTTAGAGCAAAGGATGCATAGGCTGCTTCAGCTGCCCTCCTACGATTATATGCCTCAGAACGGTTCTGTGGATTTTCTCGAATATCATGAGGCCTACGTGCGCGATTATTATGAGCATTACCATTAGCATTCATAGGCCTTGAAACTTTATTTGACATTTCCACGTTAATCCGTTTTCCTTTTATCTCCTTTCCGTTCAGATTCTCGATAGCTGCCCTAGCGTCACTTTCTTTCTCCATATGAACGAACGCATAGTCTAAGGTAGTACACAATGGGAGGGGGGAAAAAAAAAAATTATGTTATAGACATTGAAATATGCCAAATATCATTAAATGTACAAGTCTGATTAGGTTACCCAAAGTTTTAAAAGAATCTTGTTTTGATGCAGAAACCACATTTGTAAAACCAAACACTGAAGTTAAGTGGAAAAAGATTAGATGTGAAGATTCTTTTCAAATTTCAGGTAAACGCCAAACTATTCTTTATTCAAATGCTTTAGAAGGCAAGGTAAAACGGAACACCAGTCAAAATCGTCAAACAGTTCAGGTACATATGTGAACTGTTTAGCTTCCAAAATATTTGTAATCATTTTAAACCATGCCTGCCACGTCATTTTTATTTATCTGTGCCACCTGACTGCCAAACAGGCAAAAAAAATAAGAAACTTCAGTAACCTTTATCAAAGCGGAGCTCCGCCGTTTAAAAAATATTAGAAGCCAGCAGCTACAAATACTGCAGACTTTTAATGAGGACACTTACCTGTCCTGGAGTCTAGCAACGTCTGTAGCAAAAGACGAGCAATCGCTCAT
Source organism: Rana kukunoris (assembly GCA_029574335.1). Taxonomy (NCBI): domain Eukaryota; kingdom Metazoa; phylum Chordata; class Amphibia; order Anura; family Ranidae; genus Rana; species Rana kukunoris. The sequence goes on along the minus strand of CM056059.1, from coordinate 273,049,622 downwards.
CTGCTGCCCCCACCGTCCTCCTCTGTGAGGGAATCAGGAAGTGAAGCACTCCGGCTTCAGTGCCCCATTCCCTACGGCGCATGCTGGTCCCCGCTGTGTTCGGTGAGCAGAGCTTTTCCCAGAACACAACGGGCGGGAAGTGACACTACCCGCAGTGAGGACTCCCGGAAGTGGATGCAAATACCTGTCTGACAGGTATCTGCACCCCCCTCCCCCCTGAAAAAAAAGTATCAAATGTGACACCGGAGGGGGGAGGGTTCTGATGAGCAGAGGGTGGAGATCTGCTTTAAGTAGTCATAAAGGTGGTGAATAGTTACACACGTTCTTTCCCAGCACTAAGGCTCCATGCACACTGGCTTAAAAATGTTGCTTCTACAAGAGTTGTGTTCTGCCTGTAGAAGCAGCTCAATGTTATCCTATGCACATTAGGACGTTAAGAGGCATATATTTCATTTAACGTCTATAACCGCTGGCTGTATCACAGGATCGTGCCCACAAGCCAACTCCCTTGGGAGATAGCTTCTCATGAAGGGGGTTAGCTCTTGCAGGGAGGAGCCGAGACAGTCACCGAGGGACCCCAGAACACAAGTATCAGGGCCACTGTGCAAAACAGTATAACTGTTAAAAAAAAAATGTACAACCCCTTTAAGCTCAGACATGAGCTTCTTTGGGGCAGATTACAGGCGTTTTTCTGCTTTTTACATTGGTGACCTGTACGAAATCACTGTAAAAACTGGTAAAAATAAACACTTGAAACGCTCTTGTGAATTAGGGTCCCGAAACCACTTTTTTCAAGACAGAGTACAAGTACCGATTCAACCGATTTTTTTTAGCACTTAACAGACCTCTGACATCTCCCCTTTGAGACATAGAAAGGGACTAAGGACACAGATTCCCCAGTCCCTTTCTCTGCAGCCTCAACTTCACTGAAAATGAATGAACAGAAGACAGAGGCTCCTCTCCATTCATAAACGGAAGCATCATAAACACAGGTTACTATATTTCAGTTGTATGAATGGACAGAGTCAGTGATCACTGACTGTTCATTCGGAAAAGGTAGGAGCAAGAATAGTGCAATCTGATTTGCATCACATGGTGGAGGAAAAAAAAAGTGTGGAAATCCGTTTGTAAAAATGCTGCATGTGCAGGTAATTGCACTGGGCTGTTCAAAAAGCTTTTCTACTGGCACTACAGCTGCTGATAAACGGATGTTTAGAAGCAGTTGACAATTTCTTTCAGCTGGACTCTCCTCTATGTTATCTTATCAGTACATGTACACAGGGTAATTTATAGTAGTTTCTGGGTAGTTGGGTTAGGTTAGAGGCATTTTTTGGAATGGGTTCAAGCGGATGTTGAGGCATTTGAAACATAAAATGGGGTCAATTCACAAAGAGAAACGTTATTGGTTTCCTTCAGTTGTTAAATTACCGCCCCTTATTTAACTAGCAAACATGGTATTCACGAAAGCTATAATCATTATTCAACATAGTCGTTACGGTTTTCAACCGACTCGTTATCCAATCGTTATGCCAACGTTTGAAACGTAATTTTATTTAGACGAATAATATTTTAACTACTCAAGAGTTATTTTAACGTTCCAAAGCGTAATAATAACGTCTAAGATCGTTAAATAACGCTGGAGAGATGCATTCTGGGAGCAGAACAGTTCTTAAGTACGTGTTTCAAATATATTTTGGAGCAATTTGTCGCAGTGCTTGCAGGACCTCCACCAAGCAGCGGGAAAAGCTTGACTGTGAGATTCCAACAATCTCCCCACTAACATGTTGGTATGAGGCCTTTCCTAAAAAATGGAGAACTGACCAAAAACGCACAAGACCTGGTACTGCATAACTTCTCTGTCTGCATTTTTCTAAAGCCATGTGTATTTCCTCATACAGAGAATAAATCATGGGAGATGATAATCGGAATTTAGCCATCACCTGGGTTTCAGAAAAGTCATCCAAAATAGTACGTGAACGGAATACACGTTTATAAATCTGACACGTTTATAAATCTGAACATTCTGACGTGTTTTTCTTCGCCTCTGGATAATTTTAAGTTCAAATAGAGCACATCCATATGGCTACATCTTGCCCAAAACTACTAAAAACGTCACTACAAAACTGAATCGCCAAAAGCTTCCTCTATCAATGAAATACCGCCAGGGAAATGTCATAACGACACCCTAAGGGAGGTGCTTATGTAACGATTGCTTAACGATCGATAACTGTCAAAAAGAAAAATCTTTGTGAATTGCACTTCTGTACATATTTAACGATTTGACTCGTTAAAACAACGATCGAAACGTTTAATAATGATCCACACCTTAAAATATCGGTTCCGTGTAGTGAAACGTTATTTGATGATTTTTCAAAGCGTTAAATCGTTTAGTGAATTGAACTAGCTTCAATAATGTGCAAAATCGTTAAAATGACGACCGGAATCTGGAAATAAATCTTTGTGAATTGTCTCCTATACCTGCAACAGCTTGTAAACCCTACTAAATGCAGGAGCTCGCGTTTACAGACACTGTCTGCCTCTAAACTCCCCAGCCTATAAATATAGTATGCATGGACATAGAAAACAGAGGCAGAGAAAAGCTCAAACACCTGTAAAAGCGGCATTTTTGGACTTAATTGTGCATTAATTGAGGCCATACAGAAGTACAGGACTGAACAGCCTGCTATTATTGGCTGTATGCCCCATCTGAGATAACCGGGATGCAGGGAAAAAGCTGGGAATTACTTTCTGGATAATTTATGCCTGCAAATGTCTGTGTTCATGATGGGGCCATAATTCAGCCAATTTCCAGGAATAATATTCAGATTAAGGGCCCTTTCACACGGTGCGGACCGTTTTTCGGTCCGCTCCGTGTGTGTCCGTCGGCTCAGCGGGGGGTCCCGCTCAGCTGTCGGCGGACAGGGCGGTCCCCGCACACTGTGCAGGGACCGCCCTGTCCCTCCTCCGCTCTCCCCTATGGGGAATCGGATGGAAACGGACCGTCTGTCCGTTTGCATCCGATCCACCGGACGGAAGAAAAACAGGGTTTTCTTCCGTCCGCAAAACGGATCCAGGCGGACGCGGATAGTAGGCGGACGTCAGCGGATGCATCATCCGCTAACGGATCCGCTCCCATAGGGCCCCATTCTAAGTCCGTTTACGGACTTAGAAAAAGCGGACCGTTCGTCCGCACGTGTGAAAGGGCCCCCAGTGTTAAAGTAGCAAGAACCAGCAGATATCTGCAGCTGGAATCACAGCTGCAGCCAAGAAAAAAATAAAATAAAACACATCAATGACAGGCTCACAGCATCCACCGCTGTTCACATATAGCTGCAAACCACAGGCTTACCTGCCGTTAGGGAGATACGTTTGAGCCTGGCAAAGTCAGCTACGTCCAGGCACCGACATCTGTCCCCAACGACAGGCAACTGCCTTGTGTGTAGTGGCCACCATCAGCCTGTCTTTAGTTTATACAGGCTGAGCAGCGGCAGGTATTCGCACCCCCCTTGAATTCCAGGCACAAGAGCCCACCGATTCTTGCCACTTGAATCTAGTGGATACAGCTAAATGGACAAAGGCAATCCCGTGAATCAGGGGATGGGACTAAGCTATGAGATTTAAAAAAAAAGTCCATATACCATTAGTCATATCATTTCAATTACCTTTGTTTTAGGAACTACCCATTGATTTTACATGCAGGTTTCACAGAATTTCCCAGGTTTGAGAAAGATTTCATTAAGCTGCTTGCCAACCAGTCACTGTCGTATGGCGACAGGTTTGCTCCCCTGTGCAAATCACCATAGCTGTACAGCGGCCGCAGATGTCGTTTCATCCTGCGTTTTTATAATATAAATCCTGTCACTTACTATTTTACAATCCGCTGCCGCTCCGCATTATTTTATAAATCTTTTTTGAATAACTGTCTACACGGTTGTCATTTTGCTTGTGGGCATTGTGAAGCCTACAAGCACTTACTTCCTGGAAGTCTTGGATGGGGAGTGATAATTGGGTAGCGCACTGCATCCTGGGAAATGACGACACACATTTCCCAGGAGCATTAGAGGGAGATGTCAGAATCTTAGGTGATTCCAAGGGCAGATTTTGTGGGACCGCATAGCAACAGGCATTTTCCAGATGAGTAAAAAAAAAAAGTTTTTTTATTTTTTAGGTCTAATGAGCACAATAATGAAAACTAAAAATTGGGATGGAAACTCGACTTTAAGGTGCCCGCGGCACGATGCCATTGCGTGTGCCAGAATAGGGGTCAATGATCCCATGACACATCCTTGTTCTGTCATGGAAGTAGAGAGATCTACTGTTCCTAGGGATCAGGAAGTATTGCTGATAACCACCATTACTATTAAAAAAAAAAAAAAAAAAAAAAAAAAAAAGTAATGTATGCCTCATTTTGTAGACGCTATAAAAAACTTTTGTGCAAACCAATCAATATACCGCTTACTGCAATTTTTTTTAACAATATGTAGAATACATATCGACCTACTGATGAAGACATTTTTATAATTGAATGGGAGAGGCATACGTCAATTTAGTTTGGGTACAGTATCGCTGCCTCGCAAAAAATGGCCTGGTCGGGAAGTGGGTAAATCCTTTCAGGGCTGAAGTGGTTAAGCCATTTTCTTAACAGTAAGTGCAAGTCCTCTCCTGCAACACTAAGTTGGTCATCTGCAAAAGAAATAAAGTATTTACCAAATATGCTGCATAAGTCTCCCTATACCAAGCCTGGTTGCAACCATTTTAACGGTGGGCAGCTGAAGCTGCTGCCTGTTCACTTCCTGGATTTACAGAGCACCCCAGCTTTGCAGCTCTCATTGGCCCTCATGACTCAGCCCCCACCCCTGGCAAACTCATGAGAGTGAGGGAGAGAGCTGTGTATGCAATCAAAAGCCTAGGCTTTTTACCAGACAAGAAAGAGGAAGTGGTCTGTATAATGTATTTACTTGCAGAAAAAAATAATATGTTTTACTACCCCAATTTAAAACAAGTGCAGAAGATTTAATAGACGGGATTTATTTTTTACTGAAGGTCCGCTTTGAGCCCTCTAGAACAGTGGTCATCAACCCTGTCCTCAGGGCCCACTAACTGGCAAGGTTTTATGCATTACCAGAATAGAATACTGCAATCACTGAGCAGCAAATGATATCACCTGTGATGCATTTCAGTTATCTTGCAAACCCGGTCTGTTAGTGGGCCCGGAGGACAGAAACATAAAAAAAAAAAGTTATTTTTAATTATCTGATCAACCACATTAACCATTTATAGCAGGGGTGTCAAACTCAATTTCATCGTGGGCCGCATCAGCATTATGATTGCCCTCAAAAGGGCCGGTTGTATCTATAAGATTATATGTCCAGCGCGGATCTTATGCGCAGATTCCCCGTTTTGACAAGAGAACACGGATCTGAGGTTTCCAGTAATCAGGAACAGAGATCTGTGTTGCCAGTAAGCTCAGCCCTCACACAAAACACTCCTAGGGCAGTGTTTTTCAACTCCAGTCCTCAAGGCACACCAACAGGTCATGTTTTCAGGCTTTCCATTATTTTGCACAGGTGATTTGATCAGTTTCACTGCCTAAGGGCCCTTTCACACTAGCAGACGAACGGTCCACTCATTACAAGTCCGTTTACGGACTTGTAATGAGCACCTATGGGAGCAGATCCGTTAGCGGATGATGCATCCGCTAGCGGATGATGCATCCGCTAGCGGATGATGCATCCGCTAACGTCCGCTAGATCCGCATCCGTTTTTGCGGACGGAAGAAAGTCCTATTTTTCTTCCGTCCGGCCAAACGGATCGGATGCAAACGGACAGACGGTCCGTTTCCATCCGACTCCCCATAGGGGAGAGCGGAGGAGAGACAGGGCGGTCCCTGCACAGTGTGCGGGGACCGCCCCGTCCGCCGACAGCTGAGCGGAGACCCCCCCGCTGAGCTGACGGGCACACAGAGCGGACCGAAAAACGGTCCGCTCCGTGTGAAAGGACCCTCAGTAATCACCACAGCTGATTCATCTGAGGGAAATCCTGAAAACTTGACCTGTTGGTGTGCCTTGAGGACTGGAGTTGAAAAACACTGTCCTAGGGAACAGTTAACTCTCTGATCGCTCTCTAGTGTTAACCCCTTCCCTTACAGTGTCATTTATACATTGATTTTTTTTTAGCCCCGATCACTGTATTGTGTCACTGAGCTCCAAAAAGTGTCACTTAGGGTTAGGATTTGTCAACCGCAATGTTGCAGTCCCACAAAGATAAAGTCGCAGATCGCCATTACCAGAAAAAATTAAATAGTCCCTAAATCCATCTCGTATTTTGTAGATGCTATAACTTTTGCTCAAACCAATATACGCTTTTTTTTTTTTTGGGTGTATATTATAGCAGAATGTATAATTTATTCCCCCAAATTGTCACTCTTCATTTATAGCACAAAATATTTGGACTCATCGTAAAATCCTTTTCTTGAAGTTCATGGACGGACATGGCTCCTTTATTGCTGACAGTAGGCTTATATGCCATCTATCAGGAGAGGACTAGGCAAACATGATAAACACATGCAAAGCAGCTCAGTTTGTCAAAAAGCAGCACAAACGTAAAAAAGAGGGATGGGTGCTGTGTCCATCCATGAACTTCAGAGAAAGGGATTTTACATACAAAAACCCTATTTTCTCTTTCGTTCATGGACGGACACAGCTCCGTCCATAGTAGGAGCAGCCCCAAGCAGTGTAAAAAAAAAACGAGGGGTGGGCACAGCAAGCAAACCAACTTCCCCCCAAAACATACAGAGCTCCTCAACTGAGAAGTTGCAACCTCAAAAGGCCACCTGCAAAACTTTGTGTCCGAAGCAAGCATCCACAGATGCATGCACATCAACCTTGTAAAACTTAGTGAAAGTGTGAGTGGACAACCAGGTCGCCGCCTTACACACCTGCGAGACAGACGCTTTATGTTGGAAGGCCCAGGAGGCACTTATTGCCCTGGTTGAATGCGCTGTGACAGGAAAGGGAGGCGCCCGCCCTATTAGGGCATAAGCTTGAATCACAATCTTTCTGACCCACCGAGAAGATGTGGCCAACGAGACCGCCAGGCCCTTCTTTGGACCAGCCACCGACACAAACAGTGAGTCCGACCTCCGAAACCGATTTTTAGCAGATACACCCGCAGAGCTCGGATCACATCCAAGGAATGCAAAGCAACCTTTTCGGGGTGCAATGGGCGAGGAAATAAGGATGGAAGCACAATGTCCTCATTTAAAGGGGCTGTAAAAGGTAAAAAAAAAAATCCTAAATACCTTCCTTTACCTTAGTGCAGTCCTTCACTTACCTCATCCTTTGATTTTGCTTTTAAAATGTCCCAATTGTTCTGAGAAATCCTAACTTCCTGTTCTGTCTAACTCCACACAGTAATTGAGGATTTCTCCACCGTGTGGACTGTCTCAAGGGAGGGGGCGAGCAGGATGCCCACTAACACACAGGTCCTTTATCTGCAACCTAGAGAGCGTCCTGACTCTCCTGTGGTCCAAGGGAGGGGGCAAGCATGACACTCCACACCAGGGAGAAAACCTTGCATTACTGTGTGGAGTTACAGACAGAAGAACAAGAAGTGAGGATTTCTCGGAAGAAATAATGACATTTAAAAGCTAAATCGAAGGATGGGGTAAGCGAAGGAGGACTGCACTAAAAAGGTAAAGAGCTATTTACGAAAAAAATAAAATTGTATCTTTAACAACCCCTTTACAGGGGTTGTAAAGGTTTGTTTTTTATTTTCTAAATAGGTTACTTTAAGCTAGTGCATTGTTGGTTCACTTACCTTTTTCTTCAATATCCCTTCTAAATGTTTTTTTTCCCCCTTTGTTTTCTTTGTCTGAATTTCTCACTTCCCGTTCCTCCTCAGTAAGGTACCTGTTCATTAAGCTGTTCTAAATGACTTTCCACTGCTCGAGTGATGGTGGAAAGCTTACTGAGGAGAAGCAGGAAGTGAGAAAATCAAACAAAGAAAACAACATTTAGAAGAGAAATCAAAAAGGAAAAGGTAAGCGGCGAACCAACAATGCACTAGCTTAAAAGGAACCAATTTAGAAAATAAGAGACAAACCTTTACAACCCCTTTAAGTGAAAAGCCGAAACAACTTTCGGAAGAAATGAAGGCCTTATCCTTGTGGAGGAACAAGTATGGGGACTTACAAGACAAGGCCGCCAACTCAGAAACCCTCCTGATAGATGCAATAGCCACTAGAAAGGCAACTTTCTAAAAAGTGTCAAAAGGGGAATCTCTCTGGTGGTCAAAATTGGAGATTTCTGAAGTGCCGAGAGCACCAGATTCAAATCCCATGGAGGTAATGGTGGTCGAACCGGAGGGGCCACATGTCTGACCCCTTGCACAAATGTACTTACCAGTGAATGAGTCGGTAAGACAGCCAAAGCCCATATCTGCCCCTTAATGGTGCTTAAGTCAAGTTTTTGATCCACTCCGCGCTGTAAAAACAGCAGGATCCTGGAAAACGAATATGCGTACCATGGACGCGGAGGCCAATCTGGGGCAATTAGAATCACCAGAATTCACTTGGTCTTCACTCTGTGGAGCAGACGAGGAAAGAGCCCACGCGTCTGTCGCGTCCGCCCAGGGATCGTTGGACCTGGCCACAAATCTCAATACCTTCCGATTGAGTCAAAAAGCCAGGAGATCCATGTCTAGAATGTACATGGCCGACAGAGCTGGCACGCTCCGCCCACCACAGAATGTGAGCGACCACCAATGCTGCAGCCGAGTTTCTTGTTCCTCCTAGGTTGACATACGCCACGGCGTTGTCCGACTCGGTCCTGACCGGACGTCCCTGAAGCCTCGGTGACAATGTGGAGAGGCACAGCCCAATCGCCCGAAGTTCAAGCACACTGATCAGCTGGCAGGATTCTTCCTGCGTCCAGCGACCCTGTGTCGACTGTACACCCCAAACACCCCCCCCCCCCATCCGGTCAGACTGGCGTCCATCGTGATCACGCCCATCGAAAGGGAAGGAAAAACTTCCGGGACTAAAGGGCCGGAGATCTCAGCCACCAGACCAGGGGGAACCCCGACTAGCTACTCACCCAGATTGGACAATCCGGGGACAATCCGGGGACAACGGAGACTTGTACCATTTTGACAGGATCTCCCTTTTCAAGACTCGCGTGGAAATGAGCATACGGTACCGCCTTGAAGGTGGCCACAATGACACCCAGGACTCGCATGCAGAAGCGCAGAATGCCAACAGCTTCAAGACAATCGAAGAGTCTGCAACCTTTCCAAAGGGAGAAAAACTCTCGCCTCCGAGTCCAGAATTGAGCCCAGGTATTCCAGGCGCTAAGTCGCACCAACACCGACTTCTGGAGGTTCAGTACCCAACCAAATTCTTGAAGGGTCCGACTGGCAATTGGCACATTCTCCTCTAATTCTGAGTCTGAAGCGGCTCTGAGAAGGTGGTTGTCCAGATAGCCCACGATATCGATTCCTCGCTGTCTCAGAGCCAGAATCAGGGAGAGCACCTTGGTGCGGACGCCAGGCCAAAGGGGAGAGACAAATTGGTAATGGTCGTCCCCGACTGCAAAGCGCAGAAATCTGATGCCTGACATATATGGGGACATGCAAACATGCGTCCTTGATATCCAAGGACACCAGAAAATCCCCCGGATGGAGAGCAGCGACCACGGAGTGAACTGACAGCATCCTGAACCTTTGTGCGTTTACAAAGGTGTTGAGGGCCTTGACATCTAGGATCAGACTGTAGTTTCAAAGAATGACAGGGTCAAACAGATTTAAGTAGAATCCCTGAAAAACCTTTCCAGCAGCGGCACAGGTACTATCGCCCCGCGCCTCAGCAGGTCCTGCACTTCCCCAAATAGGGTGTTTCAACAAGTCGGAAGAAAATTAATGTTTGGAGGACACTTTGCAAACCCACCAGTCAGAAAGCAGGGAGGTCCAGCGAGCTTCAAACTCTCGAAGGCGACCCCCCACAAGAGTCGTGCGGGGAAAAACCGTCATGCTCTCGCAGATTTGCACGCAGGCTTGTTTTGCTTGCGAACACAGGGACGCTTACTCCTGGACCCAAACTGATGAAAAAAAACGCTTCTGAGCGGAAAAGGAAAGCCCTGGTCTTACCCTTTCTGGATCGTGGGAGCAGCGTGCTCTTACCCCCAGTAACAGTCTTAATGTCGCCCAGCGAAGCTCCAAATAGCCTCCGTTCCTGGAAGGCAAATCCGCCAGAGCATTCTTGGAAGTCTGGTCCGCGGACCAGCATTTTAGAAAAAAATCAGGCGACGTAGCACCACAGCAGATACTGAGGCTCTGGAAAGCAAGGCAGCTGTATCCAAGGCTGCATCGCGGACATACTTAAGGCCATGCACCAACAGGTCCCACGCTTACCTGACAGCCACTTAGGGACTAAAGTCACGGTACACAAAAGGCCCACCCTCCTAGCTGCTACAGACCAAGTGGTACCCCAGAGGACTCACCGCCCTGACCCAGGTACTGCTTAGCGCTGTAGTTCACACTCTCTCTCTCCTACACAGACTGTGCCTGAGGTGTTCAGAAAGACATTACCAGCGCTAGAGGCCAAAACCAAGCTAGAGCTACAAGAAGATGGCCGCCTCGGGAAAAGAAAAAAGCGCGAGCTACAAGAAAATACCCGCCAGCTGCATTAGAACCAGAGGGGCTATAAGAAAATGGTGCCGGCTTATCCAAAATGGCAGCCAAAAAGTTTGAGGTAAAAGAAAAGGGTGCGAACACGCTGGGCCTCCGATTGGAGGCCCCCCACATGGCAGACCGGACACACCGCGCAGCCCCCAGGAGGACCTCTGGTCAGGTAAACAGCAGGCCCATCCCAGATACATGGGGAGGAGGGAAGGGACAGGGAGAGTAGAACCCCCTTAATCGTCCACCACAGGCATGACCAGCTGTTCCATCCTGCCGAAACAGGAGGAACCCTACTTACCTGTCCTGTGGGGACTGCAGACCCATCACAGAGCAGTGCGGAGTGGCTGTCGGCCACAGCACACTGTGACTCGGACAGCAGTAGCCCAGACATGTGTGCCCCAAAGCATAGCTCACCGGCCATCCCTGGGGAGACTACAAGGATCTATATTATCCAGCCTGTCACCCAGCCGGCAGTTGATAGAAGATCTCAGGATCAGAAAAGTAGAAAGAAAAAAATTTTTTTTTTTTAAATCTCTAGGACCAAATGGTCCCATATGGAGCCAGGTCCTTCTATGCTAGGCAGATGTAGAGTAAGGGGTTATAGCCAAAGGGACCGCCCCCTGGGCAGTACTGTTCAGCTTTGCTGTTGCATGTTTTTAACTGTCTAACATGTCTGCCTAGTCCTCTCCTGATAGACGGCATATAAACCCATTGTCAAAAACAAAGGCGCCATCTGTCCATGAACGAAAGAGAGAATAAATAAATCTATTTTTTGGGGGTACATCACACTAATGTCAGTTAAAGTGATGCAGTGTCGTTTCGCAAAAATGGCCTGGTCATTAAGGGGGTTAATCCTCCCAGGGCTGAAGTGATTACTCTATCAGCCTCTCAACCTTTACAACATAGCTTTAAAAATTATTTTCAGGTCTCAGAGAACCCCAGCTAGTAACTACTTACAATTCATAGTTCAATAGTGTGATGGTCAGTGAGAAGACAGGGGGGTACTTACTTGCAAGTAGACAAATTCGATTTTGGATGTGAGGGACAACATTAAGGTGCAGGGCTGCATCACTTGGGTTTGACCATGAACATGTAAACATGATTTCTTTGGGGCTACTTGGAGCTGAGCCAACTACAGGGTTAAAAGGAAAATGACTAACACTGGAACAGTTGTGCATGGCAACCAGCTTTAATTTTCAAAGATTGAACTGAACATAAAAGCCAAAAGGGAGAACTATTAAGGGTTTTACCACCCCCACATTTGCAAGTGTAAATTGGGTCTTAGGCTGCATTCACACCTGAGTGTTGCGATTTGCCGCGATTTTTACCACGTTTTGCGGCGTTTTTTTGTCCCATAACTTGTTGCCCTCTACCAACTGCCAGTTTGCAGCGGGGAAGAACCTTCAGGATATTGCACAATGAGGCAAGTCCCAAACAGCACAGCTTGGTACTCTGCTAAACTCCTAACTGGGCTCATTTTACCTAAACCTGTAGATGTGTTTTTCAGACTCACGGGGTTACTTTACCTTTACAAAAAACAGCCATATGCAGATAAGGGGCATCTCTGGATCATATTAAAAAAAAAAAAAAAAAAAAAGAAGAAGCACACACCACTGTGCAGCTCCAACACAATACTCCATTTACATACTGTATTTGCCGGCGTATAAGACGACCCCCCTAATTTTCCAGCTAAAATGTTGGTTTTGGGATATACTCGCCGTATAAGAAGACCCCCTTCACAGTGCCATTGGCTCGCCTCAATTCGCCGATTTCTTCATTATGTCTGGCAGAGCGAGTCAGACAGCGCGTCCATTTTTTAAAAGCCGTGCCTTCTCCTCGTGCTGTTCCACTATAGGCAGAACACACAGTTTCCCAGAAGTGTTCAGCTTATCACGGACATCCTCTCGTCCGTGATAGGTGGAACACTAAACACAGGCTCTTCTGGGAAACCGTGTTCTGCCTATCTAGGAACACAACGACGAGGAGGCACGGCTTTTAAAAAAAATGGAAGCCCGCAGTCTGCATCCGGCGTACAAGACAGCCCCCCCTTTTTGAGCCATATTTTTAAGTGTAAAAGGTCGTCTTAAATGCCGGCAAATATGGTACCTCATGAAGCCTGACGGGAATACTTCCAGGACATTGCTAAATGAGGCCTGGTTGTTACTGCTCGCCTCCATCACAGGAGCTTTTTCTCAGTTTCAAGCCCCCCTCACTTGCCAACAGTTTACGTAGCGCTTTACAACATAAGGCCTCACACTGCAGCTTGAAAAATCACAGCTTTTTTTTTTACTGGGCTAAAATAGAATATATTAAAGTGGAGGTTAAAAAAATGTTTTTTTTTAGGTGAACACTGCATTTAGGCTAGTTATTTTAATGAGAATCGGTAGTTTTTTTTTTTTTTTTAAATACTTGCGGTACATACCGTTTTCCATACGCATGTTCACCGCGACTTCCGGGTATGGTCGTCGGGACTGGGCGTTCCTAATTGATTCACAGCATCCTGACCGACGCATACAGCGCGTCACGAGTAACCGAACGTCGGTGCGCAGGCGCCGTATAGAGCCGCACCGACGTTCGGCTTCTTTCGGCTACTCGTAACGCGCTGTATGCGTCGGTCAGGATGCTGTCAATTAGGAACGCCCAGTCCATACGACCATACCCAGAAGCCGCGGTGAACATACGTATGGAAAACGGTATGTACAGCAAGTATAAGAAAAACTGCAGATTCTCATTAAAATAACTAGCCTAAATGCAATGTTAAAAAAATTGTTTTAGGTGAACCTCCACTTTAATTGTATTATGCACACAGGTGCATAAACAAGAGCTGTGCGAAAATGTGTATATATATATATATATATATATATATATATATATATATATATATATATATACACACACACACACACACACACACACACACATACACACACATCTGCATTTTCAGTCACCAATGCATGCAAATGTATACAAAAGACTCCTGCTGCAAACGCCTGGTGATCTGTCCGAATAGATAACGAAGTGGCAAGTGAAAAAGGTAATAGTGTCTGTGCTGTGTGACAAGGGAATGTGGAACGTGAAATGAAAGGGAAAAGAAATCTATAAAGTATGTGAACATATAACCTTAAATAGCTATTGAATAATCCAAATACCAATGGATAAGTGACAGACAAAAAATAAATATAAATCATATAACACAATAAATCATGTGAATGAATATATAAGCTTAAACACGATAAGATGCAGTATGGTATGCCAGGCACATACACATCTACAAAGAGTGCAAATAATGGCGAAATAGGTGAAAAAACAAAACAGAAGAAAAAAGTCTCTGAAATGTGATGCCAAAGCCGAATGTTGGGAGATGGAAAAGCTTCACGGTGATGGGACACCTCTTGTGGCTCTTATCTGCTCACCTCACAGCTGTTGTACTTAGAGGTCGACCGATATTTGGTGTTTTTTTAATCAATCGGCATCGGCCGATTTTGCTGGAAAAGAAAGCCGATATTTCCGTGTGATTAAACCTCAGCGCGGCTTGCTAAAAAGCTTCTGTAATAGAAGTCAATGCAAGTTGCCTGAGATGTTTACTTCTCCCTCCTGGGCAGCCTGCCAAGTTTTGAGAAAAGATATACAATGTTGCTACTTCTCAATTAACTGAAGTTCTCAGTTTAACCATTTAAAGACTAAATCTTTTTTGACACTTGTTGCTTACAAGTAAAAATCCTGTATTTTCTGCTAGAAAATCACTTAGAACCCCAAACATTATATATTTTTTTTTAGCAGAGACCCTAGGAAATAAAATAGCGACTGTTGCAATATTTTATGTCACACGGTATTCGCACAGCGGTCTTTCAAACGCATTTTTTTGGCAAAAAATACACTTTAATGAATTGAAAAAAAAAAACCGTAAAGTTAGCCCATCACTTCCTGATTCCCTTACCGAAGATGGCGGCAGCAGTACCCGAGGGAGAGATTGACTTCGGGTGCCGAAATCGCATGCGCCCAGGACAGGCAAGTGTCCATATATTAAAAGCCAACAGCTACAGTATTTTTTTCAGCGGAACTCCGCTGCTTTCACACTGGACTGTCATTCTAGTGGCGCTATTTGGCTGCTAGCGGGGCACTTGGGCTGCATTCACACCTATGCGTCAGCGATTTTGGGCGACAAAGTTTAGGCGTTTTGCGGCGATAAACGCATTGTTTAAAAATCCCGCTTTTTGTATAGCCATTGTCGGCTATGCAGAACGCCAAAGCCGCCCGATACGCGTGTCGGAAAAGGGTCCGGGACTTTTTTCAAAATCGGCGTTCGACGTTCTATCGGCGTTAGGAGATGTGAACGATCTCCATAGACAATAATGCAAATTCGACGGTACGGCGTATTGTAGCATCGCGCTTCAGGCGACAAAACGCCTAGGTGTGAATGCAGCCTTATATCCCAGCTAGCGGGCCGATGAAGGGGTTAAATGCTCTTGTGTAGCGCCACTACAGATGCGCTTTGCAGGCTCTTCAGCAGCGGTGCCATTCATTTCAATGGGCAGGAGTGGTGGAGGAGTGGTATACATCGCTCCAAAGATGCCGCTTGCAGGACTTTTTTTTTTAACATCCTGCCAGCGCACCGCCTCAGTGTGAAAGCACTTGGGCTTTCACACTGAGACTGCAGGGGAGCCATTTTTGCAGGCACTTTATAGGCGCTATTTTTAGCCCAAAAGCGCCTGAAAAACTCCCAGTGTGAAAGGGGTCTAACTGTTAGATTTTTCTAAATATCGGCATCGGCCAGAGAAAAACCCATATCGGTCGACCTCTAGTTGTACCAACAACCTAGTACTCCTCAGTTATCAGATAGCACAATGTTTTTTAACTCCAGTCCTCAAGGCACACCAACAGGTCATGTTTTCAGGCTTTCCATTATTTTGCACAGGTGATTTGATCAGTTTCACTGCCTTAGTAATCACCACAGCCATTTCATCTGAGGGAAATCCTGAAAACTTGACATGTTGGTGTGCCTTGAGGACTGGAGTTGAAAAACACTGAGATAGCACACTCGATTTAAATGTACACTTGGAGAACCCAGTTCCAGGTGGACACATGAAAGAAACGGGGGATATATAGCGCAATACTTTAACGCTTCTAGTGGCTCAGGTAGGAATACAATATCAATGCACTCACTCCGAGTAGAAGGAGCTCCACGAGCGCCGCGCTCGTACCAAATCCTGCTTGTCTTTAACCTGTTCCTCCTTATAACATGGGCTCACACTGGCAGCAAACCGTAGCTCAGAGAATGATAATGAGGTGGAGGGGAAAGAGGAGGCACATAGCATAATCCCGTTGCAAACAGATTTACTAAAAAAAGGGGTATAAACAAACTCACATTTATGCAGATATACTGGAATCAAACATCCACGAGCATTGGGCTCATCTGCCCAACATCAGGATGTGCAGTGTCCAGTGCTCCAGTCCAGACGCGTATAGTCACGTGACTTCATCAGGGGGATCACATTTCAGAGACTTTTTCTTCTGTTTTGTTTTTTCACCCATTTCACCATTATTTGCACTCTTTGTAGATGTGTATGTTCCTGGCATACCATACTACATCTTATCGTGTTAAAGCTTATATATTCATTCACATGATTTGTGTTATATAACGCATGCAAATGTCAACTTAAATATTGTACAGCACAAAACGCAAGACTATGAGCGCAAAAATACATACCCGCCCCCCCCCCCCCCCCAAAAAAAAGGCTGAACAGGAGTATTGTGTGCAAGAGGCCTAAATGTGGCGAGTAGTAATGACTAGTCCTCACTTTGCAGTATTCCCAGGATATTGCTATCAGGCTTTGGGAGGTACATAAATGGCCTAAACCTAGAGCAAGGGCTTTATTCAACAATAACCACTTAAGGACCACCCACCGCATATATATATATATATATATATATATATATATATATATATATATATATATATATATATATATAAATATACACACACACAAACATACACACTGCAGCAGGGAAGCCCTACTGCGCAAAACGACATACCTGTATGTTTCATGCACAAGTCACTGTAGGCAAGCGCAACCGCTGGACAGCAGTGGAAGCCTATACGCGGGTCTGGCGGCAGCAATGTCCACCGACCACCCACGATTGCTCCTTAGAGGCAGAACAGGGATCTGCCAATGTAAACAAAGCAAATCCCCATTCTGTCAGGGGAGTACAGTGTGATGTCTGTTCCTAGTGATCAGGAATAATCGGGAACAGCGAACTCTCTGTACTTAGTCCACTCCCCTAAGACACTTAACCCCTTCATCAACCCCTAGTGTTAACCCCTTCCAATGTCATTTAAAGAGGACATAAACCCCCTTTTTTTTTAAAACACCTTGCAAGGCAAAGGCATAATCAGCTTATGAAGTACTTACCTGAGATCGAAGCCATCGCAGTGGTGCTCGGTCACCTCCTCCATCTCTACACGATTCATTTCCGCATATCCCAGCTCCGGCGCTGTGACCGGCCAGACCCGCTACTAACGGCATGATGGACGTTGGTAACAGCACGCTCAGTGCATCTGCGCGCCGTTGTCTACGGCGCACGCGTCTTTTGAAAATATCTCCTAAACTGTGTAGGTTTAAGAGATTTTTTGTTGCACCTGCAGGTAAACCTTAATCACTTTACTTCCATACCGGGCGTATTTGGGCACTCCTCTCCTACATGCAAAAATCATAATTTTTTTTGCAAGAAAATTACTCAGAACCCCCAAACACGATATGCAAAATATTATATATATATATATACACAAATACACTTTTTTTTTTTAGCAGACACCCTAGGGAATAAAATGTTGGCCATTGCAGCTTTTCATCTCACGCAGTATTTGCGCAATAATTTTTCACTTTTTTTGGGGGGGGGGGGGGGGGGGACGGACGGTTTCATGATTTAAAAAATATCAAAACAGTAAAGTTAGCCCAATTTTTGTGTAAATTGTGAAAGATGGAGTTACGCCGAGTAAATAGATACCCAACATGTCACGCTTCAAAATTGTGCACAAAAACTCCATAGGCATGCTTAATTTTTTTTTACAGGTTACCAGTTTAGAGTTAGAGGAGGTCTAGTGCTAGAATTGTTTCTGGCACTCTAACGCACGCGGCGATACCTCACACGTGTGGTTTGAATGCTGTTAACATATGTGGGTGGGACTTACTATCCCCACTGAAAGCCCAGGACGTCATATGACGTCCTTGTGCAGGAAGTGGTTAATAAGGTCACTGGTCCCAAAAAGTGTCAGATCTGTCCACTGTGATGTCGCAGTTCCGGGAGGGGAGAAGCTGATCACCGCCATTACTAGTAAAAAAAATTAAAAAGCCATAAATCTATTTTGTAGATGCTGTAACATATGCTTGTGGCGATTTTTTACCAAAAATCTGTAGAATACATATTCACCTCCTAGACTGACAAAGTAGTTTCACTTTTTTGGGGAATCTATTGTCGCAATTTTCCTACTTATAGCGCAAGAAAAATTAAACCACTGAGGTAATCAAAATAGCAACAAAAGAAAGCTATTTGGGGGGGCAGCAATGTTTGGGCACAACTTCACATTACTGCACAATTGTCAGTTAAAGTGGTTGTAAACCCTCTCTTTGAAGTTACACCTACAGGTAAGCCTAGATTAAGGCTTACCTGTAGGTGTTTGCTATATCTCTTAAACCTATATGGTTTAGGAGATATTTGCCAAAAGGAATGCACCGTTGTCTACAGCACACGCATCGCAGGTGCACTGGCAATGCCGGGTTTGTGAATGGCTAATGCCGACTCCCGCGTAAAGTGACATCATCGCCGCTCCGGACAATCAGAGCGCCGGAGCAGCTATACCCAGATTTAAAGGGGTTGTAAAGGTTAAAAAAATTCCCTAAATAGCATCCTTTACCTTAGTGCAGTCCTCCCTCATCTTTCCATTTTGCTTTTAGATGTCTATTTCTTCTGAGAAATCCTCACGTCCTGTTCTGTCTAACTACACACAGTAATGTGAGGCTTTCTACCTGGTGTGGAAAAAGCCTCTTGAGGGGGCGAGCAGGAGTGTCAGGACGCCCACTAATACACAACTCCTTTATCTGCAAAGTAGAGTGTCCTGACTTGCCCCCTCCCACCTCAAGAGGCCTTCTGCACACCAGTGAGAAAGTCTCGCATTACTGTGTGTAGACAGAAAAACAGGAAGTGAGGATTTCTCAAAAGAAATAAGGATATTTAAAAGCAAAAATGGAAGAATAAGGTACTATGGTAAAGGAAGCTATTAAGGGGGGAATGTACCTTTACAACCCCTTTAACCTTCCAGGGAGATGTCTGCGGCCGGAGGGGAAGATGAGGATGGCAGCTTTGATCTTCAAGCTCATTATGGCTGTTTCTTGCAGGTTTTTCTTATTATGGGTTTACAACCACTTTAAGGCTCCATATACAAGAGATGTTTTGCAACTGCTCCTAAACGATTTAACTTGACAGACAGTAACCCATGTTTAAAATGTCAGTTTTTCTGCGTTTACATGCCAGGTTTAGGTTTAAAAAAAAAAAACGGCCAAAAACACCTATAAACAAAACGCTGCTAACCGCGTTTAGCATCTGAAATGTGGAAATATTTGGCATCTGAATCCATGTTTTGCTTTCAAAGAAACGCTGTTAAACGCAACTGCCTAAAAACGGTAATAAACGAGACAGTGTCCATGGTCACTTAGATAACATTGAAAGCGACAGTGCCGTATATAAAAAAAAATGGCCTGATCATTGAGGTAAATCCTTTCCGGTTCCTTAATGGTTAAAAGCTTTACGTTTTGTAAGTTTTAGGTAAAGGTGCACTAAATAGTATTTTTTGCTTTAGCCAGTGGGAAGCTAAATTGAGAGGCAACACGCTCCAAAAATAAAACCCTACACAGCGTGCGTTTTCAGACACCCAAGTCTATTGTCCGACTCCACCCCAAGCAAGCTCACGTACTTTTTTTTGAACGACACAACGCTCAACGTGTGACCGGCACCACAAGGGAATCCTTATAAGCGCTTCAAGTCACCGCGATGGTCTACAGTTTACATGAAAACGCAGTCCACTGGATGGTACGGGTGTATTCTCGGGTTTACACAAACTACATTGTAGTCAGTATTTACCACCAAAACAACGCAAACCTCGTGTGAAGGCCTACACGTAAAAACAAATGGCGTCTATAAAAATGCGAACGAATCACCATTTTCCCCGAATCACCATTTTCCCCCCGAACGCTAACATATCGAACAACGCGATGAGGTATACAATACACGATGCCGCCATCTTCCCTCCCTCCCCCTCAAGCCGCCATTACCTTTCACCACATCACACTCCACCACCCTGCCGTAGGCCTCGAACATGGTGCGGAGTTCAGAGGCATCGCAGGCAGTGCTAACATTGCCCACAAAGATCTTCCAGGTATTCTGAGGTCGTGGCTTGGACAGCTCCACCACCATCCTCTTCCCGTGCAGCTCCCGCCCGTTCAGCTCATCGATGGCTTTCTTGGTCCGTTCGGCGCCCCTCATATGGACGAAGGCGTACTGCTTCATGACGGCGCAACTTACTACCGGGCCGAACTTCTGGAATAGGTCAGTTATCTCTTCCTCCGTGGTGCGGTCGTCCACGTTACCGATAAAAATCTTCAAGGTCTCTTTCATAGCGGGGAACTCAGAAAGAGGCGACGCTGCAAGCGCGAGCTTCACTCACACTGCCAGGCGCACAAAATGGCGCCGCGCTCACTTCCGGGCTGTAATGACGCGACGAATCCTCCCACCGGCCAGATATTGTATAACAAAAGCGGATTATTAGGGTTCTGCGTGCACACCCTGGACTGTACTGCGAGCTCACGTCTCACTACACACGTAGAACAAAGATATTACACTAGGCATAACATATAAGCCTCTGGAAAAGGCGGGTAGAAACAGGAAATAATGTAACCAATCAGGTGACGGAGAAAGGCCATGTGACCCCGTCCTCCTATGTAAGGAGGAAGATAATAGGGGTAGCTAAAATGGCTGAAACCGTATTGGTGATGTAGGATTTGTGAGTCATACGGTAGATAACAACTGTTGTTCATTCGGAGGGACTGCCTCGTGTATTGTTTATAAGAAAAATAACACATTTTACAGAAAACAATATAAGGGAATTTGAACACAGTACTGATGTACTAACATCAGATATTCCTGTCAGGAAAAAAACAAAAAATGGTCTATACAGCACTTGTGCGTATTTACGCATTCACACCTGTAAAGACTAATCTAGCATTTTTTTTTAAATCTAGGGAAATTGTCATATGCATGTACAGTATTTGCACGTAAACACGTATACATTTTTTTTTCCTAATATATAATTTTTATTAATGCCCAACATGGGCTAAGACAAGGCAGTACAAACATATACAAGGTAGGGTGACCACGTGTCCCGGATTACCCGGGACAGTCCCGCATTTTTCAGGTCTGTCCCAGGCACATTCATTGCAGGACAATACAGTTTCCCGGAATGAAACTGACACAGCCACCCCCAGGTCAATCTGATGCCCCCAAAAAAGGCCACCACATCACTGCTTTACTCACTGACAGTACTTGTCCTGGCCGGGAAATGCCTGGAGGAGCACAGTCCCCACCCCCTGCAGGAAGGGAGGGTGTCCCTGAATGGTAGTTTGGAAATGCGGTCACCGTAATACAAGGCGACACTCAAAAAAACAATAACAGAGAGAATAGAGGGGGGGGGGGGGGGGATATCATCAACGATATCACAAAGAGGGAGGAGCAAGGCAAGGGTCCTGCACAGTCACAAAAACGTATTGTATATCAATATAATAAGTACCCCTTTAAATAACACGTAGAACCCCGCTAATAGTTAGGCCTCCATGCAGTAGCAACAAAGAAGGTCAGAAGCTCAAAGCAAAAGTGTCCTCACATGGCCATGTCCAGGCCACGCCCCCCAAACACATGTAAAATTACTGAATATCAACAGATATTTGCGGGTGATTTTTATTACCGATCTATACACAGTAGTATAGGCACCTGTGATAAAAAAAACAAGGGAAGAGGCGCCTCTAAGTGCAGATGTTGTTAAAGCGGAGTTCCACCCTTAAAACCACTTTGTTTCATCCCATCCAGCATACTGGCATCAGCGCCAGTATGCGTTTTTTTTATTTTTTAATCCATGTACTTACTTTATAATAGATCATTTCATTTTGGGCGCACCGCGGTATGTCGCCGCTATAAGGCGTCACGCCTTCCGGAAACAGCCGATTAGCGTTCAGCTCTTCTCGGCGCCTGCGCACAGACCCAGGAGCTGACTGCGCAGGCGCCGTAAATAGCCGGTCCTAGTTTAGCTTTTTTCGGAGGGCGTGACGCGGCTATATACGGCGCCTGCGCAGTCAGCTTCTGGGTCTGTGCGCAGGCGCCGAGAAGAGCCGAACGCTAATCGGCTGTTTCCGGAAGGCGTAACGCCTTATAGCGGCGACATACCGCGGTGCGCACAACATTTAATGATCTATTATAAAGTAAGTACATGGATTAAAAAAATAAAAAAAACAGCATACTGGCGCTGACGCCAGTATGCTGGATGGGATAAAACAAAGTGGTTTTAAGGGTGGAACTCCGCTTTAAACCATTTAATAATTAAAAGAGTACAGGCCACTCACATTTTAGAAGTTAAAAATTGGCATTGTACATGTTCTTTAAGTGGTCATCACTTGTGATCCTTCGACTGCTGGGCACTGCGCTGTAGAGCTGTCCTTCACCGCTCTGAGGTGATGAAGCTGGCGGCGGTGGCGAAGATAGCTAGTGAGCCAGGCAGATGAAGTAAGGATGTTTCAGCAGCAGGATGGCACTGGTGACGTTGCTGTATTATGCGACACGTTTCTTGAGTGTTCGAGCTGCGGTGGTGTGGCAGTCGCGCTCCTTTTTCAAGCTGGTTTAGTGGAAAGTGGAGGCTAGATTTATAGAGGGAGGGGGCGGTGGTAATGGGTGTGTAAAGACGCAGGAAGCCTCCACTTTCCACTAAACTAGCTTGAAAAAGGAGCGCGACTGCCACACCACCGCAGCTCGAACGCTCAAGAAACGCGTCGCATAATACAGCAACGTCACCACAAGTGATGACCACTTAAAGAACATGTACAATGCCAATTTTTAACTTCTAAAATGTGAGTGGCCTGTACTCTTTTAATTATTAAATGGTTTAACAACATCTGTACTTAGAGGCGCCTCTTCCCTTGTTTTTTATCACAGTCTCGGAACACGGTTTCTGTTCTACAACGATGGCAGCCCTGAGGATATAGGTGTGACCCCCACATAAACTTTTACCCACCCATCCCTGGGACCTTCTTTACCTCGCCCCCCTCCCCCCCTTCCTTTTTTTGGACATTGGACCCGCCATGTGATTTAAAAATTTTAACAATTTTTTTGCAGTTTATGTATCATTTTAATTGATACCCAATATATATTTTTAATAATTAAGATATATGTATGTATTTATTTAATCAATTATAACCACCACCACACTCATGTTTGCTTAGCTAATAGTATCAAGGAATTACTGTATTTAGATCTTGCGCATTTCTCTCCTTGTGCACTGTATAGGCACCTGTGTGTATAGTCCTGCATTTAGATCAGTAAAGAAAAATGCCTGGGAAAGAAAAAGTCGCGCCAAAACTCATAAAAAATATGTGCATATATGAGCCAGTGACGACAAATAATATGGTATACCAAAATGAACAGTCCTCTCATGCTAGTGGGAAAAAAAAACACTTAATTGTTTTCAAACAAAAAGAGTCCTTAAGGCCTCTTTCACACGGAGCGGTCCGTTTTTCGGTCCGCTCCGTGTGTGTCCATCGGCTCAGCGGGGGGTCCCGCTCAGCTGTCGGCGGACAGGGCGGTCCCCGCACACTGTGCAGGGACCGCCCTGTCTCTCCTCCGCTATCCCCTATGGGGAATCGGATGGAAACGGACCGTCTGTCCGTTTGCATCTGATCCGATCCACCGGTCAGAAGAAAAATAGGGTTTTCTTCCGTCCGCAAAACGGATCCAGACGGACGCGGATCGTAGGCGGACGTTAGCGGATGCATCATCCGCTAATGGATCCGCTCCCATAGGGACACATTACAAGTCCGTAAACGGACTTGTAATTAGCAGGACGTTCGTCCGCTCATGTGAAAGGGGCCTTAATCAAGTGATAAATGGTGAAAAATCGCATCTGTGACCAATCAAGACCTCATGTGTTAATAAAAACCTGATTGCTTTCAACAAACAAAGTCCATTAGACCCCTTTCACATTGAGTTTTTCAGTGGGTACATCGCTAAAAATAGCGCTGCTATACCGCCTGATAAACTCCTTCACTGCATCTTTAATGTGAAAGCCTGAGGGCTTTCACACTGAGGCGATGCGCTGGCGGGAGATAAAAAAATCTCCTGTCAGCAGCATCTTTGGAGCGGCATGTATACCGCTCCTTACCATTGAAAGGAATGGGAAACTGTGGCAATACCGCCCACAATGCGCCTCTATAGAGGCGCATTGCGGGGGCTATTAACCCTTTAATGGCCGCTAGCGGGGGGTTAATACCGCACCGCTAGCGGCCGTAACTCGCAGCAATTCCGGTGGTATAGCGCCGCTATACCGCCAGTGCGGCTCCCGCCGCAATGTGAAGGGGGCCCAAGTCTAGTGATCAAATGCTGTAAAATCACATCTGTGACCAAAAAGAAAAATCAAAATTTCTTCCACCCATGTGAAAAAATCCAAAGATGGTGTGATCATGTACAGTATAGGTGATAGGTGACAATCCATCCACTGAAAGCCTCCACCGATAGAGCACACAGATCTGCTTACCAGATCCTGATGGTCCCTTAATTCCTTATAAGAGTCGGTGCACACTGGGGCGACTCGTTAGGCGGCTTAGCCACCTGACGAGTCGTCTCCCATTGAATGCAATGGGAGCGTTCTTATAGGAGCGACGCAAGTCGACTTTGGGGGCGGCTCAGGGCGACCTCCATTGACTTCTATACAAAAGTCGTTTGGCAGGTGGCCTCTGAAGTCGTCCTCAGGACGACTTGCAGAGCCGCCCCCAAAGTCGAATCGCCTGTGTGTGAACGACTCTAATTGTACTCAAATTGCTGGGCTTAACAGGATGCAAACCGTCTGATGTGGGTCATTTCCTCATTTCAATCTTCCAAAATAGTGGTGACCACATTTGCATGAAAGAAAACAAAGGATACCTCGATTGTGTAAAACCTTTTAAAATTTAATAAATAAGTAACGTACAAACTAAACACTCACAATTTTGCGGTAGAAAAAAAGCCTCAAGTCTGCGGTACCGGCCCGAAACATGCAGACAGACCCGTCCGTATGGGAAATCTTGAGCAGTCCAGGGGGGTGTTGCCAATGCGCCGCTCGTTCCGCCATACTAGTTTCGTGAAAGTTCACTTCTTCAAGGGGCACAGGCAGCACACCTCATCACCCCCGTAAATACACCACAGTGTCAGCTCCAAGCCTCGTTTTTAGTGCGTGCGCACATGCGCAACATCGCCACGAGGAAACAAAGCTTTGCTTCCAGGACGCGCGATGACGTACAACTTCACTACGAGGAAACCAAGCCTTGTTCTGGAAAAACGGCCAGCCGCTCATGGGCACGTGCACAACAAACGCAAAGGGACCAAGCCTCAGTCCGGACCTCCAATTACACCCCGGATAAGCTAGAGTGGGAGTGTCAGGTCACATGACGCAAAGCCCCGAGACATAAAAAACCAATGGGATTCACGTCCAGGGGACCAATGAGAATGTCAAAACAAAGGCCGTCTTGTCTTGCTGAATTAACAAGCAGCACAAATGTAAGTGCCATTCGCACAATTATGCAAAAAAAGGCAAGCAGAATGGGACCAACGCAAAATTAACACAGAACAGTTTTATTAACCCAAACTTCACCTGCTAAAATAATATACTAAATTGAAGTAAAACAAAATATTGATTCATTTTTAATATACAAATCAACATAAAAGTATAATTTAATGTATGCTAATGCAAACATGTTGCAATACTCAGGCATCTAAAATGCCACCTTATATTGCAAATATACACCGAAATCGAACGTGTTTTAAAAATGTAATTAAAATAAATGTACACATACAAATAATAAAAACAAAACCCAATAACAAATTTGATGCCTATTTGGATATGTAAAAAAAAAAAAAAAATAGGAAAAAGAAAAGAGGAATGTAAATGAATCACAATATCCATTTCCACCATCCCATAAAGATGGACCCAGGGGGTACCCCGCCATTCCTATCAAGAGGGGTTGGATGACTGATCTAAAATTTAATAAAAATAATGAAAACCTCCATGTTTAGTGTTTTAAAACAGACATGCGTGAACTCCAATCAACGCATTCCGATCAGATGTCACATGTTCATGTGACCGGCCGGTCTTGGTGGATTGGAAAGAACATATTTTCCTGTCTTGGCATCTGTTGAAAATAGTCAGTGAGGTTTTGTAAAAAGGATCTGGTTTTCCTTGGGGGGTCTTGAACGCTAGGAGCTATCTGACTAGCAAGCGTAGAAGCTCCTTTGAATACAATACTTGGTCTTGCTGGTAAAATAGTAGCCAAAACATGATCCGTAGTTAAAATGTGCCAATGATTTGAATTCATTTTTTTATTTTATGGTGCTGGACAGAAAAAGTTGTGACAAAATGTATAGAGAACTTGTCACCCCGATCCACTTTAATCCGGTCTCTCAAGAGATGCTCCCTCTCCACAGTTTTTGTTTTATTAATCAACTGGGACAGAGAGGCATAATCATATCCTTTCTCAGTGAATCGCTTGGAAAGCATCAAAGCCTGGCTCTCAAAGGATTCCAACTCTGTACAGTTGCGTCTTAAATGCATGAACTGCCCTTGTGGGACCGCTTTTAGCCAGGCCGGTAGATGGCAGCTGTCTAATGGGATATAGGAGTTTCTGTCAGTAGATTTAAAAAATGTGGTGTTCACAAATATGTCATCTTTGATAGAGATTTTTAAATCTAGAAAATTAATTTCTTCTCTACTGGCCTCAAAACTGAACGCAATCCCTGTAGTATTGATATTTAACCCCGACATAAACTCCTTAAGGTCGGACTCACTGCCATCCCATAGGAGGACGACGTCGTCAATGTACCTAGACCAGAGCACTCGGGTCTTCGGCAAACATCGACGACGTCCTCCTCCCACTTGGCCATGAAAAGATTGGCCAAGCTGGGGGCATACTTGGCCCCCATTGCAACTCCCCTATCTTGCCTATAGAATTGGTTATTAAAAAATAATTATGGCTGGCTGCATATTGCAACAGCTCCATAATATAATCAATCTGTGTTTGAACCAACCCTGAATTCCTCACCAGGTAAAGCAAGACTGCTTCTAAACCAAGCTGGTGTGGGATTATGGTGTAAAAAGAGGTCACGTCAGCCGTGACTATCCATAATCCTTGCTTGGGAATAATGTTGGCCAACATATTAATGACCTGTTTTGTGTCCTTTATATAAAGAAGGGATCATCTGGACCAATGGCTGTTAAAAGAAATCAACATACTTGCCCACCCGGGACGTGATGGAGTCAATACCACTGACTATGGGATGTCCCGGGGGGCAAGTCTGATTTTTATGTATCTTAGGTAAATGGTAAATTACCGGAGCGCGGGAGCACTCGGTATCCGAAAAAATCCTTCCTTACTATTTAAAATACCACTATTCACACCACGATCAACAATGGCCTTAAGCTCCTTCTTGTATCTGACCACAAGATCCCTGTTAAGGGGTGTGTAGGTGGCCTCGTCATCCACGATGCAATGCATCTCTTTTAGATAGTTGCATCGATCCAGGATGACGATGCCATCCCTCTAATGACTAGAGACTTGTTGGAGCACAACGACTCCAAACCCTTCTTCTAAGTCATGGTGCATATTGTTTTTCTTTACTTTAATGTGGTCCAAATCATTAAGGACAACATCCTGGAAGACCCTAATGCTAGGAGACAACGACCCTGGTGGGTTAGACAATAAAGCGTTAGCCAAACTAGAATGTTTGTATTCAGTGTTAGGTATTTGGTTGTCCATGACAGGGTTAGATAAAATATATCTCTTAATGTTAAGTCTCCTTGTATACTTATGGATGTCCATATAGGTCTGGAATTTGCTCAGACTGCGAGGTGGGGGAAACTTCAGACCCTTGTCTTGTTTTTTCTGAATCTGTCAACACCGGTTGGCTTAAATTGTAGATGCCAGTCCCTAGGTTCACTTTCTTTTTGGCCGACTGCGCCCGCCTCCTCCCTCTGATCCCTCTCTTTGTTCTATGGGGCCTCCCGACTCTGATGGTCCCTGGGAAAACCCCAATTCTGATTGGATTGGTTCCTGGGGGGACCCCTAGGATAATTAAATCTACATTGATTGTAGTGTTGGTCTTGATTACCTGGGTGATAGGGCGGGGGGTTAATGATATGATTCTCATACCCATACCCTCTCCCTTCTGGAATAAAACCCCCAGGGGTCTCAAAATCGGACAGGGGAAAAAAAAGATTTGCGCATCCTGGAAGCGAGGCTTGGTTTCCTTGAGGCGATGTTGCGCATGCATTAGGAACTAGGCTTGGACCTGACGCTGTGGTGTATTTAGGGGGGTGATGCGGTGTGCCGCCGGTGCTCCTTAACCACTTAAGACCCGGACCAAAATGCAGGTAAAAGGACCTTGCCCCTTTTTGCGATTCGGCACTGCGTCGTTTTAACTGACAATTGCGCGGTCGTGCAACGTGGCTCCCAAACAAAATTGGCGTCCTTTTTCCCCCATAAATAGAGCTTTCTTTTGGTGGTATTTGATCACCTCTGCGGTTTTTATTTTTTGCGCTATAAACAAAAATAGAGCGACAATTTAAAAAAAATGCAATATTTTTTACTTTTTGCTATAATAAATATCCCCCAAAAATATATAAAAAAACTTTTTTTTCCTCAGTTTAGGCCGATACGTATTCTTCTACCTATTTTTGGTAAAAAAAAAATCGCAATAAGCGTTTATCGGTTAGTTTTTCGCTAAATTTATAGCGTTTACAAAATAAGGGATAGTTTTATTGCATTTTTATGATTTTTTTTTTTACTACTAATAGCGCGATCAGCGATTTTTTTCATGACTGCGACATTATGGCGGACACTTCGGACAATTTTGACACATTTTTGGGACAATTGTCATTTTCACAGCAAAAAATACATTGTTTACTGTGAAAATGACAGTTGCAGTTTGGGAGTTAACCACAAGGGGGCGCTGTGACTTTGAGTGTTCCCTGTGTGTGTTTACAACTGTAGGGGGGTGTGGCTGTAGGTGTGACGTCATCGATCACGTCCCCCTATAACAGGGATGACGTGATCGATGCTGTGGCCACAGTGAAGCATGGGGAAGCCGTGTTTACACACGGCTCTCCCCGTTCTTCAGCTCCAGGGAAGGATCGCTGCACTGCAGCGGCGATCGGGTCCGCGAGTCCCGCGGTCCCGGAGCTTTGGACCGGGTCACGGGAGTGCGCCTGTGACCCACGGCTGGGTACTAAAACCAACGTATATATACGTTGATGTGCCCAGCCGTGCCATTCTGCCGACGTATATGTGCAGTAGGCATTCCCTAAGTGGTTAAAGAAGTGAACTTAATGAAACTAGAAGGGCGGAATGAGCGGCGCATTGGCATCACCCTCCTGGACTGTTCAAGATTCCCCATACGGACGGTTCTGTCTGCATGTATCCGGTACAGCAGACTTAAGTCTTTTTTTGTACCGCAAAATTGTGAGTGTTTAGTTTGTACGTTACTTATTTATTAAACTTTAAAAGGTTTTACACGATCAACGTTTCCTTTGTTTTTTTTTTCATGCAAATGTGGTCACCACTATTTTGGAGGATTAAAAAGAGGAAATGACCCACATCAGGCTGTTTGCATCCTGTTAAGCCCAGCAGTTTGTGTACAATTACATGCGACCTGGGGGTCCCCTGTGATTAAGGGACCATCAGGATCTGGTAAGCAGATCTGTGTGCTCTATCGGTGGAGGCTTTCCGTAGACGGATTGTCACCTATTATCTATACTGTACATGATCACACCATCTTAGGATTTTTTCACATGAGTGGAGGAGGATTTGATTTTTCATTTTGGTCACAGATGTGATTTTCCAGCATTTGATTACTTGACTTGTGGACTCTGTTGAAAGCAATCAGGTTTTTATTAACACATGAGGACTTGATTGGTCACAGATGCGATTTTTCACCATTTATCACTTGATTTAAGCACTCTTTGTGTTTGAAAACAATTAAGTGTTTTTTTCCCACTAGCATAAGAGGACTGTTCATTTTGATATACCATATTATTTGTCTTCACTGGCTCATATATGCACATATTTTTTATGAGTTTTAGCGCGACTTTTTCTTTCCCATTTTTGTTTAGTGTTTAATGTTACACAGCGAGTCGCAGCTTTACATTTGCATCAATAGCAACATCTATATATCCCTATTTATATGGTCTTGTTCACATTAGCGCAGTTTATACCATCTTTTTTTCAAAGAAAAATGCCTGCCTGACAAAAGTTTCATTGGGTGCTTTGATGTCTTTGATCAACACAGGGGAAAGAGGGGTACTTGTATTTCACACGTTGGGTAAAATCTGATGTATTACAGTTGGGAGATACAATATGTAGTCTTCAAGAATTTAGACAAAGATTGTTTTTTTTTGCCATTAAATAAAGGAGATATGCACAAATGCAGCACTTTGTAACTTCACTTCCACTGCCATTTTGTGATTTGGATAATTTGTTACCAATAAAGAAGTGTTCAGAAATAGAGCCCATGGCGACACTTATAAGGTCCAGTGGGGAAGTTAGGGACCGACGATTGGGGGTCTAGAGGAAAAAGTGTCCTTACATGCGGACGATATGCTGGTATATCTGGGGGACCCCCAGTCGTCACTCCAAGCCCTGCTGGAGATTATCCGACGGTTTGGCCACTTTTCGGGTCAATTGGGACAAGTCCCTTCTGTTTCAGATTGACCAGGAGGCACCAATTACACTACCCCCCGAGTGCCCACTACAAATAGTTCAAACCTTTCTATATATCAGAGTCTTGATAAAACACCCAATCTCCTTTTATACCAAAATTAATTTGGACCCCATTATCAGCAGAATAAAAAATACCCTAAAAACATGGAACAAATAAATATTTTTAAAATGATCTATATCCCACGATTCCTGTACATCCTGAGCAATTTACCAATATATTTAACCAAAGCAAAATTTCAAGAGATAGACTCCATAATTACTACCTGGAGGGGCGGTGTGGTGAGAATCGCTAAGCAAACTTTACAGCTACCAACCTTGGAGGGGGGCCTGGCACTCCCCTGTCTCCAAACTTACTATATTGCTTCACAAATGGCGCATGCCCATTGGTGGTTTCATCCTGAGGCCAACAATGTGGCTGCTGCTCTAGAGGCAGCCATTCTCACCTCATATGAATCTCTCTAGAACCTCATACACCGTCTGTCACTTAGAGGGAGGGAAGGGGTAAATGGCCAAAAGGCCATAACCTTGCAGATCTTTAAAATCTCTAAACTATTACCACCCAGCACCCCAGCTAAATATTCTCCCAATGCCCCGCTATTGGAAACCCATGCCTACCAGAATTATATCAGAGAACCGATGGGGGGTACTGGTTTAAAAAAGGGGAAAAAACGATATCACACCTATTTACAGACAATACGTTCCGTTCCTTTGAGGAATTCCAGAGAAATTTTGGACTCCCACACACGGTCTACTTCCAATATTAACAGATACGACATATCGCTGCGGCACAATTCGGGCTGCCAAATATAGAGATGTGTACGT
This sequence comes from Rana kukunoris, assembly GCA_029574335.1. Taxonomy (NCBI): domain Eukaryota; kingdom Metazoa; phylum Chordata; class Amphibia; order Anura; family Ranidae; genus Rana; species Rana kukunoris. The sequence goes on along the minus strand of CM056059.1, from coordinate 273,018,072 downwards.
CTCCACTTGAAAACTTACTGACAGATCCCTCCCACACCAAACTAGTATCCTTTTACTATAAGACTCAACTACACTCCACGAACGCTAGGCTTCCGTTGAACAGAGATGGCGCACAGACATACCTGAGCTGACAGAGGAGATCTGGGGTAAAATCCTTCCGCTCCTGGTGCCCTCTGTCATCTCCCCAAGGGATAAGGTGATCCAGACCAAACTGCTGTATAGATCGTATTTTACACCATATTTATTATATAGACTGAAGAGATTATCCACTCCTGTGTGCCCTCGATGTGGCCAATGGCACGTTCTTTCATCTGATGTGAGAATGTGCTCCAATCAGGAAATTTTGAGATACCAAACATTTGTAATCCTCTTAGATGTCTGCTGAGATATGTTGATGATGAAGCATTGTCCAAAAATGTGCAAACTTTTATACGCATAGTGAAGTTTTACACTAAAAAAAACGAGTTCTGGCTTACCATTATCAACCAAGCAATACCACTATATAAATTAACATATAAAGCTAGAGGATGTCCAAAGAAGTTCTCCAAAATATGGGTTACCGCAGATAGTACCATACCACCTGCCCCCTAGGGCACAACTCGTAATAGGGATATTATGATCCGATTACTGACAGTGCCTACGCCCTGACTAGAATAATCTGTGCTGTGTGCTGATGTTTTCTGTGTACCGTTTCACACTATTCACCTGTATACCTGATTAACAAATTGCACTACAGGGAGTGCAGAATTATTAGACAAGTTGTATTTTTGAGGATTAATTTTATTATTGAACAACAACCATGTTCTCAATGAACCCAAAAAACTCATTAATATCAAAGCTGAATATTTTTGGAAGCAGTTTTTAGTTTGTTTTTAGTTTTAGCTATTTTAGGGGGATATCTGTGTGTGCAGGTGACTATTACTGTGCATAATTATTAGGCAACTTAACAAAAAACAAATATATACCCATTTCAATTATTTATTTTTACCAGTGAAACCAATATAACATCTCAACCTTCACAAATATACATTTCTGACATTCAAAAAAACAAAAAAAACAAATCAGTGACCAATATAGCCACCTTTCTTTGCAAGGACACTCAAAAGCCTGCCATCCATGGATTCTGTCAGTGTTTTGATCTGTTCACCATCAACATTGCGTGCAGCAGCAACCACAGCCTCCCAGACACTGTTCAGAGAGGTGTACTGTTTTCCCTCCTTGTAAATCTCACATTTGATGATGGACCACATGTTCTCAATGGGGTTCAGATCAGGTGAACAAGGAGGCCATGTCATTAGTTTTTCTTCTTTTATACCCTTTCTTGCCAGCCACGCTGTGGAGTACTTGGACGCGTGTGATGGAGCATTGTCCTGCATGAAAATCATGTTTTTCTTGAAGGATGCAGACTTCTTCCTGTACCACTGCTTGAAGAAGGTGTCTTCCAGAAACTGGCAGTAGGACTGGGAGTTGAGCTTGATTCCACCCTCAACCCGAAAAGGCCCCACAAGCTCATCTTTGATGATACCAGCCCAAACCAGTACTCCACCTCCACCTTGCTGGCGTCTGAGTCGGAGTGGAGCCCTCTGCCCTTTACTAATCCAGCCACGGGCCCATCCATCTGGCCCATCAAGACTCACTCTCATTTCATCAGTCCATAAAACCTTAGAAAAATCAGTCTTGAGATATTTCTTGGCCCAGTCTTGACGTTTCAGCTTGTGTGTCTTGTTCAGTGGTGGTCGTCTTTCAGCCTTTCTTACCTTGGCCATGTCTCCGAGTATTGCACACCTTGTGCTTTTGGGCACTCCAGTGATGTTGCAGCTCTGAAATATGGCCAAACTGGTGGCAAGTGGCATCTTGGCAGCTGCACGCTTGACTTTTCTCAGTTCATGGGCAGTTATTTTGCACCTTGGTTTTTCCACACGCTTCTTGCGACCCTGTTGACTATTTTGAATGAAACGCTTGATTGTTTGATGATCACGCTTCAGAAGCTTTGCAATTTTAAGAGTGCTGCATCCCTCTGCAAGATATCTCACTATTTTTGACTTTTGTCAAGTCCTTCTTTTGACCCATTTTGCCAAAGGAAAGGAAGTTGCCTAATAATTATGCACACCTGATATAGGGTGTTGATGTCATTAGACCACACCCCTTCTCATTACAGAGATGCATATCACCTAATATGCTTAATTGGTAGTAGGCTTTCGAGGCTATACAGCTTGGAGTAAGACAACATGCATAAAGAGGATGATGTGGTCAAAATACTAATTTGCCTAATAATTCTGCACTCCCTGTATGTTTGCAACGATGTTCGCTATGACTATACGTCTGTGTTACCATTACGTTTTACGTTTAAAAAAAAATAAAAAAAGTTAACTTTAAAAAAAAAAAAGTTAACCTTTAAAAAAAATAAGTGTTCCACACCAATTTGCCAGAAAGTTCCCTTTCATCTTCTAACTTTCCTTAGCCTTCTGTATACCCTTCAACATGCTCATACTAATCTTCTTTAACCACTTAAGGACCGCCTCCTGCACATATACGTCGGCAGAATGGCACGGCTGGGCACAAGCACGTACAGGTACGTCCTTTTAAGTGCCCAGCCGTGGGTCGCGGGCGCAGGACCCGGTCCGAAGCTCCGTGACCCAATCACCGCGATTGGTCCCCGAAGCTGAAGAACCGGGAGAGCTGTGTGTAAACACAGCTTCCCCATGCTTCACTGTGGCGCTGTCATTGATCGTGTGTTCCCTAATATTAGTAAAAAAAAAATATAAAAATAATAAAAATGCAATAAAACTATCCCCTATTTTGTAAACGCTATAATTTTGCGCAAACCAATCGATAAACGCTTATTGCATTTTTTTTACCAAAAATAGGTAGAAGAATACGTATTGGCCTAAACTGAGGAAAAAAATAATTTTTTATATGTTTTTGGCGGATATTTATTATAGCAAAAAATATTGTTGTTTTTTTTTCAAAATTGTTGCTCTATTTTTGTTTATAGCGCAAACAATAAAGACCGCAGAGGTGATCAAAAGAAAGCTCTATTTGTGGGAAAAAATCCACATAATCTCCCCCCACTGTCATAGCCACATCATCTCCCCCCATTGTTATAGCCACATCATCTCCCCCCATTGTAATAGCCACATCATCTCCCCCCCCCCCCCCACTGTTATATCCACATCTCCCAGTCAGCGCGCCACTCTGGGGAGCTCACCTAGGCCGCCGTGTGTACCAAGATGACCTATCCTATGGCCGCAATCTGCGTATCACATGGTGTGCCGATCTGACCACGGCGACCTGTTCGGATCGCGGATCAATGATGATCCGCTGCACCCCTAATATCTGCTATCTTAATCTTTATATACTGTTTAGAAAGTGCACGTCATGTTAGATTGTTCACTATTGTAATTTGAGCAACAAATGTTGGTATCAGCGCATCACCAATAATTTTTCTATTCACTGTTAGATTGTTCACTTCCTCATTCATCTGTAGTAGTGGTTTATTATTGCTATACACTGTGAGACAGCTAATTGGAGGAAAGGCACACACCTCCTCCCCACACATGCAGAGCGTGCCTGTGAAAAGTTTAGCAGTTTTCTAATTTATAGCAACCTTCCGACACACACTTCTATTTAGTCTCAGAGACCTTGTCAAAAGTTATCAGAAGGGAGCAGGACAAAGCTAAGGGACTTTGAAAAGAGATAAAAAAAAAAAAAACCCACTACAGATATGTGCCTAGCTCAAATTTCATGGATCAAGTTTACATCCAATTAAATGAAAGCTGCATATATCAATAACAAGTGTGTAAAATGTCAAATGTTCCACTCCGTGTCCACCAGTGCTCAAGGAATGAAAAAGGTGCTCTGTCCACAAGAAAAGGGCTGGCCTCCTACCAGACACAATGGATCCCTATTACAGAGATAAAGGTAGCTTGTGAAGGGAAAATCACAGGTGTGGAAGTCTCAAATGGTATGTCTTTATATGTTTGCAGCGATAAACTCCATATATCACATACAGTGCGGAAAATAAGTATTTGAACACCCTGCTATTTTGCAAGTTCTCCCACTTGGAAATCATGGAGGGGTCTGAAATTGTCATCGTAGGTGCATGTCCACTGTGAGAGACATAATCCCCCAAAAAAATTCTAGAAATCACAATTTATGAATTTTTAACTATTTATTTGTATGATACAGCTGCAAAGAAGTATTTGAACACCTGTCTATCAGCTAGAATTCTGACCCTCAAAGACCTGTTAGTCTGCCTTTAAAATGTCCACCTCCACTCCATTTATTATCCTAAATTAGATGCACCTGTTTGAGGTCATTAGCTGCATAAAGACACCTGTCCACCCCATACAATCAGTAAGAATCCAACTACTAACATGGCCAAGACCAAAGAGCTGTCCAAAGACACTAGAGACAAAATTGTACACCTCCACAAGGCTGGAAAGGGCTATGGGGAAATTGCCAAGCAGCTTGGTGAAAAAAGGTCCACTGTTGGAGCAATCATTAGAAAATGGAAGAAGCTAAACATCACTGTCAATCTCCCTCGGACTGGGGCTCCATGCAAAATCTCACCTCGTGGGGTCTCAATGATCCTAAGAAAGGTGAGAAATCAGCCCAGGACTACACGGGAGGAGCTGGTCAATGACCTGAAAAGAGCTGGGACCACCGTTTCCAAGGTTACTGTTGGTAATACACTAAGACGTCATGGTTTGAAATCCATGCATGGCACGGAAGGTTCCCCTGCTTAAACCAGCCCATGTCAAGGCCCGTCTTAAGTTTGCCAATGACCATTTGGATGATCCAGAGGAGTCATGGGAGAAAGTCCTGTGGTCAGATGAGACGAAAATAGAACTTTTTGGTCATAATTCCACTAACCGTGTTTGGAGGAAGAAGAATGATGAGTACCATCCCAAGAACACCATCCCTACTGTGAAGCATGGGGGTGGTAGCATCATGCTTTGGGGGTGTTTTTCTGCACAAGGGACAGGGCGACTGCACTGTATTAAGGAGAGGATGACCGGGGCCATGTATTGTGAGATTTTGGGCAACAACCTCCTTCCCTCAGTTAGAGCTTTGAAGATGGGTCGAGGCTGGGTCTTCCAACATGACAATGACCCGAAGCACACAGCCAGGATAACCAAGGAGTGGCTCTGTAAGAAGCATATCAAGGTTCTGGTGTGGCCTAGCCAGTCTCCAGACCTAAACCCAATAGAGAATCTTTGGAGGGAGCTCAAACTCCGTGTTTCTCAGCGACAGCCCAGAAACCTGACTGATCTAGAGAAGATCTGTGTGGAGCAGTGGGCCAAAATCCCTCCTTCGGTGTGTGCAAACCTGGTGAAAAACTACAAGAAACGTTTGACCTCTGTAATTGCAAACAAAGGCTACTGTACCAAATATTAACACTGATTTTCTCAGGTGTTCAAATACTTATTTGCAGCTGTATCATACAAATAAATAGTTAAAAGAATCATACATTGTGATTTCTGGAATTTTTTTTTTGGATTATGTTTCTCACAGTGGACATGCACCTACGATCACAATTTCAGACCCCTCCATGATTTCCAAGTGGGAGAACTTGCAAAGTAGCAGGGTGTTCAAATACTTATTTTCCGCACTGTATATAAAAGAGAGAAACCTTGGTGTGAATCAGCCAATTTTTTTTATTTAAAAGGCTAAATGTTACACTCATATTAAAGGATCACTAAAGGATTTTTTTTTTTAGCTAAATAGCTTCCTTTACCTTAATGCAGTGCTGTTTTCATGTTCTCATTGTTCGCTTTGAAGTAGCTGTAATACTTCTCTGATCTCCACACTTCCTGCTTGTCTGGCTCCTTACGAAAAAACTCATGGCAGATTTTCACTGCGGTCTAAGCTGTGTGTCTAAAACTCCTCAAAATCAGACTCATTTTAAAAACAAAACACTGCCCTGGATTTGTTTGTTTTTGTTCTGTGTGTCTTCTCTACTTCACAGAAACATGAAACCATTTTAAAAACGAAAGTGAAACTAGAAGCACGATACGATTGATTTTTATCTATTTTTAATCATTTTTAAAAGGAATCGGTTAACTTTTATGTCTCTATACCCTGTAAACAGTCATTTCAGCAAAAAAATGTTTTTCCTTTAGTGACCCTTTAAGGTTTCAAAATTTGAGCATGAACGTTATCGCTAGAGATGGTATCACCTTTCTAGCTACTGTAGTTCAGATGACTTTTAACGTTCTGTTTGTGCGCATTTCCACACAACTGTCTATTTCCAGTAGCTGCACCAGATTTTTCACACTCCAGTTTTGGTAAATGAACCCGATAGAGCAGAGTTGCCCTACCTTTTGAAGAGCGATGGCCACATAAGCGACTTAGTAACCAGTCCCGGACCACAATGAGCAGATGACAGCCCACTCTACTCTATGGGCCCTCTCATCTGATCAAATGGAAGGAAACAGATCCACTTCTGTTTTTTTAGCAGATCGGATTGGAAGTAGGTAGGTGTATATGGACATGAGGTGAATGGTGGGTCAGACAGATCATGTTAAAGGGGCCCAAAGCTACTGAATCACCTCTGGGCGCTTGTTATCCATTTCTCCTTTAAACTCAAAAGAGATGGGTTTTGATCTTTCTCCTAAAGGCCAAGTGACTCTCCTGACTCGCATGGCGTGTAGTCAACCTGCAATCTGGGCTTGCCAACTCGTCGTCACCCCAGAGAAGGAGGCCCCCAGGCCACTGGTTGGGCACCCCTGCCATAGAGTATATCCTCACTTCAAATGAAAGTCAAATGCTTAAACTACAGAGTACAAAGTCAAGGTCAAGCAAACATTTGTTGTGTGAATCACACACAATCATGTCTAAATAGATCTCTAAGAATAAAACCTAGATCATACTTAAAAGATTTTATTCATATGCATATACATGTGTTCAGAATCAACCAGCTTGTGAAATTAAAGCCTAACTCCAGAAGAGAAAACAAAATAAGGGCTCTGTTCAGCCATTCACAAGTCTTTCTTTGATTGACTGAGGTGGAGAGGCAGGTGGATTACTTACAATATCCACCTCAGCCAATCAAAGAAAGCCTTGTACTCAATGATAAAAAAAACAACGCTTTATGTGAATGGCTGAGCAGGGATCAGCCCAACTATAGCTCATGCTATATATGTTAATACAGCACTCACAGCAGACACATCTGTTAAGTAAAACTTAGTAGCAGTTGGTCCAACTGCTCCAAAAATCGTCCATGCATTTTTACATTAAAGGTTAATGAGTGGGAAGGGCGTCAACAGGGTCATCCATGGCTCATATTTTGGCCGATTCATCAGGTACTAGATAACATTTGTTCCATGTATGGCCAACATTAGAGCCTGGTTACATTAGCAGCAGAAATGTATATCAGCTAAACATCTCTCTGCTTGCTTTCTTTGGTCCTTTTTAGCTGATGGTGACACTTTTTTTTAACATGGACACAGTTTAAACATAAAAAAGATATAAGTCACAGCATTCTCCAGCATGTTGCAGGTAATTTTACACAGTTCCCTCAAAAGACAAAAGTAATGGAAAAATTGTACATATCAACCATTCCTTTGTAGATATACATTTATTGTGGATGATATAATGCAAGCTACCAATTTAAGGCGATGCTTTCACAGATGAGCATGAGTGTCTTTTTTTCGTCCTGGTCCAGCAACTGGATAGTCTCTTTCTTCCCAGATAGTAACTCCATCACATGAACACATTTTCTTTGTATTCTCAAAAAGACCAGCAGATCGGGCAATAATTCCACAGGCCAAGCTATTAAAAATGAAACTGTAGTTACCAAGAGGGAACATAATTTTGGCTTATCTAGTTTACAAAAAAAAAAAATCATTACAGGCGTTAGGGTTATGGACACAGATTAAAGAAAAAAATGTGACTTTGGCCAATTTAGGTTTCTAAAATAACCATCTGACCATCAAGGAAATGTGTTTTCATTCAAAACTGCCCACTAGATAAGCCTCTGTTAGGTAATTCAAAAGGCAATTTACCCAAAAGTCCTGGGCCCGATGGTTTCACTAGGGCGTACTACCTAAAATTCTTTGACAAACTGCAGGCCCCTTTTTGTGCTCCCCTTAATTCCTTGGCGACTGCTGGGCATCTCCCTGGGGAGACCTCACTGGCCCACATCACAGTACTCCCAAAAGAGGGCAAGGACCCTACCCAACCCCAGAGCTACCATCCGATTTCTCTTTTAAACACGGACCTCAAGATCTTTTCTAAGATTTTGGCTAACCGTTTAAAAAATCTTCTCCCTGACCTAATTCACGCCGACCAGACAGGCTTCATAATGGGGCGGGAAGCTAGAGACAACTCAAATAGGGCTATACAGCTTATTCACTGGGCGCACACACGCGATCGGATGCCTCCATACCTGATATTGTCTACTGACGCAGAGAAGGCATTCGATCGCGTGGACTGGCAGTTCCTTAACGCGGTTCTCGAGAAGTCGGGTCTGGGCCCGCATATGCTGCGCTGGATCTCCACGCTCTATGTATCCCCCTCAGCCCAGGTAAAGGTGAATGGTAGCCTCTCCACGAGGTTCCCTATTCGGAATGGCACGAGGCAGGGGTGTCCGCTCTCACCCCTCTTGTTCGCATTGGTTTTGCAAAGGGTCAGATCAAATCAAAACATCAGAGGAGTACATGTCGGCTCCCTAGAACATAAGCTTTCTGCTTATGCGGACAACATGTTTCATGTGGTGAACCCCCTTGTCTCGTTGCCAAACTTGATGGGCGAGCTGAAGGAGTATGGAGAGGTGTCCAATTTCCGGATAAATTATGCAAAATCTGAAATATTGGCTGTCACTGTTCCTCCCAATCTGACGTCCTCCCTTAAAGATTACTTCCCCTTTAAGTGGTCCGCCTCCTCCATGAAATATTTAGGGATTCAGCTCACGAACCGATTAGATTCCCTGTACTCTCTGAATTATGTCCCCCTTTTAAAGGTGATCTCCCAGGACCTGCAGACTTGGGATAGAGCACTGTTCACTTGGGTGGGCCGGACGAATATTTTGAAAATGACGGTTCTGCCCCGTATCCTATTTCTACTGCAAATGATCCCTATGCGCCTTCCGAAGCATTTTTTTGTGGATTTGCGCAGCCTTTTTATTAAAATTGTGTGGGGGGGGGGGGGGTAAGAGACCTAGACTAGCAATGTCAATCCTACAAAGATCCAAACTGAGGGGAGGCCTGGGGATACCAAACATTCACCGGTACTATCAGGCAATTGCCCTACAGCGCATTCTGAACTGGAAATTCCATGCGTCCCTTAAGTTGTGGGTCCCCCTAGAGAAGACGATGGCGGGACGAGACTTATCCTATGCACCATGGGTTCCAGCGGGGGACAGAGGGCTCTCTGATTGGGCCTCTCCACTGACGGCCCACTCCTTGTCTATCTGGGATAAGGTGAATGACAGCCTGGCACTGGCCCCGAAGACTTCTCCTCTGGCGCCTGCTTGTGACTATCCATGGTTTCCCCCTGGGGAACTGAAAGCCTCCCTTGGAACGTGGGCTGGGGACGGAGTAGTTAGCATCTCAAGGTTTCTGGAAGGTGGAGCCCTGCTGTCGTTGGACACCTTACGCGCCCGATATGGTAGTTTTCCATTTGACTTTTGGAGACATCGTCAGTTAGCAACTTTTATCACCAAATGTACCAGACTAGCGCAGATTAGAACGGACCTGACGGAATTTGAACGTCTATGGGTGTCGACTGCTCCATTGTCCCATATGATCTCTGTACTATATGGGATGTTGGAGGACGCATCGACTAATTCACAACCTCACTTTATTAGAGAGTGGGAAAGGGACCTGCAATCCGACTTCACTGATGAACACCTTCACCACCTTTACCGCTTGACCCACAAGAGCTCTGTAGACGCTAAAACCCAAGAAAACAACTATAAACTGCTGACACGGTGGTATAGGGTACCCGCTACCCTCGCTAGAATCTTCCCTGCCATCTCCGACAGATGCTGGAGGGGATGTGGGCAGAAGGGCACATTCCTCCACATTTGGTGGGAATGCCAAGTACTCCATCCGTTTTGGGACATGGTCAATAAACATATTTCTGTGGGCCTGGGTATTGATATTCCAGCACTGCCTAAGCATTTCCTACTCCATGTCCCCCCCATTCCTTTGTCCCCGGTACAGACGCAGTGCTCTCCCCCACCTCCTCAATGCCGCAAATGGCTCATACCAATCCACTGGAAGATTTTGCAAATTCCTAGTGAACAGGATTGGCTGAGGAAGGTGGGGGAGATCATGGAAGCAGAGAATTGGCTAGCAAATTGCAGAGACACCATCGAGGGATTGGACCTTGCCTGGGCAGAGTGGAAGACCCACGTACATGACACAGCCATGCCCTCCTCAAGTTTGGATGAGGCACTGCTTGCCTTAGCAGATCCCTCCTTTGGGAGACTCGTTCAGGTGCACCGTTCATCAGAAACCCTTGACCCCACATAGATGTGGGTTCCTCCCTTCGGTGAGGCTGGTGAGTGCCGATCTAAATGCCTTCTTGACTCTTGCTTTATCCACTTTTTTCCCCTCCTTTCTTAGCTTTCGATCTAATTTCCCATTCTTTCTCCTTTTTTCCCCTTTTCTCTTCTCTCTTTTTCTCTCGCTCTCTCCCCTTAATTGTTTACTGTGTTGTTATGTCTCCAAGGGACTCATGGGTGTTTTACCCCCTTTTAATTTGGGCTACAGAGACAGTTTCCAGTTTGTTTGAATACCTTTGTCTCATCAAGTCTATTTCATATGATATGTAATGAGGGGAGTTATTGTTGTATCTACCCGTGAGTGGGGACGGGTAGCTTTCCTACTCCCCACTAATGTGGGGGGAGATCTGCCCATGAGGACCGAATGTCCAGGGCTGGCGGACTGTCCCTCTGTCCCTATACTGTCGTTTGCGGTTACTCCTAGTTGAACTGGTTGTACAAACTCAGACTGGGCACGCCCCTTGATGTCCCTCACCCTTCCCGTCCCTCCTCCCTTCCCCTTGTCCTTTGTCCATTCCTCCCTACTCCATTCCCCCCCTGGTTATTGTACTTCCTTCTGTTCTTTTTTCCCATTTGGCTATGTTGTATTGTGCAACTGTCGATGTTTTTTTTTAAATTGAAAATAAGGATTTTGCAAAAAAAAAAAAGGCAATTTACCCACAATTAAGATTCCATAATTAAAATGTATAGAAAATTTACAATTTTTTTTTCACATTTCTTAAGAAAAAGGGATTTTTAAATACAGCTTACCTGTAAAATCCTTTTCTTGGAGTACATCACGGGACACAGAGCGGCATATTCATTACTATATGGGTTATATGGAGTACCTTCAGGTGTGGACACTGGCAATCTCAAACAGGAAGTCCCCTCCCTATATAACCCCCTCCCCTAGAGGGAGTCCCTCAGTTTTGTAGCAAGCAGTATGCCTCCCAAAATGTTTCCCCAAAAGAGGGGTGGGAGCTCTGTGTCCCGTGATGTACTCCAAGAAAAGGATTTTACAGGTAAGCTGTATTTAAAAATCCCTTTTTCTTTCTCGTACATCACGGGACACAGAGCGGCATATTCATTACTATATGGGATGTCCGAAAGCAATGCTTTAATGAGGGGAGGGAGACATCTTCCAAAGAAGGATTCAATTTAGAGGTATACTCAAATAATAATAATAATTCCAACTTAGTCAAGAAAAAACTTTTTTTTTTTTTTTTTTTCTTTTTTACAACCAAGGGTGCTTCTGATCCCGAGGATCTTAAACTGCAGCCTGTAGTACTGCCTGTCCAAAGGCAGAATCCGCATTCCTTCTCACGTCTAGTTGATAAAACTTTGTAAACGTGTGGACTGATGACCACGTCGCCGCCTTGCATATCTGAGCCATAGAGATCTGATGGTGTGCTGCCCAAGAGGCGCCCATGGCCCTGGTAGAATGGGCCTTTACCGACAAAGGAGGAGGCAACCTCTTCAAACCGTAGGCTTGAATGATTAATTGTCTAATCCATCTCGAGATGGTGGATTTTGCAGCTGCCTGCCCCTTCTTGGGGCCATCTGGTAGAACGAATAACACATCTGTCTTCCGGATCTTTTCTGTAGCTTTAAGATAGGCCTTCATGGCCCGGACAATATCCAAGGTATGCAGCAACCCCTCCTTTCTAGATGTGGGTTTTGGAAAGAAGGATGGAAGTATCAAATCCTGGTTCAAGTGAAATTTGGATATAACCTTTGGTAGAAAGGAAGGATGGGGCCGGAGAACTGCCCTGTCCTTATGCAGAACGAGATATGGTTCCTTACACGATAAGGCTGCTAATTCTGACACTCTCCTGGCCGAAACTATGGCGACCAAGAAAACCAACTTTCTTGTCAGTAAGACTAAAGGAATCTCAGCCAACGGCTCAAAGGGTTGTTTCTGTAGAGTGGACAGGACAAGATTTAAGTCCCATGGACAAATTGGTGACTTGACAGGAGGATTAATACGCAAGACCCCCTGTAAGAAGGTCTTTACCAGCGAGTGGGTGGCCAGCGGCCTCTGAAACCACACTGACAGAGCTGAGATCTGTCCCTTGATTGTGCTTAGTGCCAGGCCTTTATCCACTCCTAGCTGGAGAAAACTTAACACCCTATCAATAGTATATTTGCGGGAATTCCATCTTTTGGATTCACACCAGCCTACGTAGTTCCTCCACACCCTGTAATAAATCACCCTGGAGACCGGCTTTCTAGCCCTAATCAGGGTAGGAATTACCTGCCTAGACAGACCTCTACCCCTGAGAATCAGGGATTCAGCCTCCAGGCCGTCAAATTTAGACGCTGTAATGTAGGGTGGAGGATCGGGCCTTGTGAGAGTAGGTCTGGTTGTAGAGGAAGAGTCCAAGGGTCTCCCACTGCCATCTTCAGGACTAGTGAGTACCAAGTCCTCCGGGGCCAAGCCGGAGCTACTAGAATGACTGGCTTGTGCTCCACTCTGATCCTGCGCAACAGGCGAGGGAGTAACTGTAGCGGAGGGAATGCATATAGAAGTTTGAATTGATGCCAAGGGCAAACCAACGCATCGGTTCCGCAGGCCATAGGATCCCTCGCTCGAGACACGAACCTGTCTAGTTTCTTGTTGAACCTGGATGCCATTATATCTACGTCCGGCATTCCCCACCTCTGGCAGATTGTCTGAAAGACCTGGGGATGCAGAGACCACTCCCCTGGCAACAGACTCTGGCGACTTAAGAAGTCTGCCTGCAGGTTGTCCACTCCGGGAATGAATATCGCCGAAATGCAGGGTACATGAACCTCTGCCCACTGAAAAATCAAGCTCACCTCCCTCTGAGCGGCCTGACTCCTGGTTCCCCCTTGGTGGTTTATGTATGCCACCGCCGTGGCATTGTCTGACTGGATTCTCACCGGGAACCCCTGTAATCTGGAGGTCCATGCCAGAAGGGCTAGGCGAGCAGCTCTGATCTCCAAGATATTGATGGGGAGCTGCCTCTCTGCTTTCACCCAAGTTCCCTGGCGAGAAAACCCCTCGAAGACCGCCCCCCAGCCTGCCAGGCTGGCGTCTGTGGTAACTACCTTCCAGACAACAGGGCTGAAGGATTTTCCCTTTAGAAGATTCTGAGGGTTCAACCACCAGGCCAGGCTTTGTCGGACCCTTGATGATAGCGTCAAAGGGGACTCTAAGGCATGTGCCCTCTTGCCCCAGGCTGCTAGAATGGCTGCCTGTAGGACGCGAGTGTGGATCTGAGCGTATGGTACTGCCTCGAACGTGGCCACTAGCTTGCCTAGTACTCGCATACACAGGCGAATAGTTGGTTTTTTCTTGTTTAGAACCAACTGAACCAACCCCTTGATAGCCTCGATCTTTACAAGGGGCAGGAACACCCTTTGCTGTTCTGTGTCTAACCTCATGCCGAGGTATTCCAACTGCTTTGTAGGCTGGAACGCTGACTTTCCCCGGTTTAGGACCCAGCCGAATCCTTCGAGGTACCGAACCGTGAGGTTTACTGCCTGTTGCAGACCCGGCCGTGAGTGATCTATGATTAAAAGGTCGTCCAAGTATGCTAGGACTGTGACCCCTTGGATCCTTAAATTGGCCAGAACTGGGGCTAGGATCTTCGTGAATACCCGGGGGGCCGTGGCCAGCCCGAAGGGGAGCGCCCTGAATTGGAAGTGTCGCTGCCCCACCGCGAAGCGTAAAAATCTTTGATGCGACTGAAAGATTGGTACATGAAGGTAAGCATCCTTTATGTCTATGGAGGCCAGAAAATCGTCCCTCTGAAGCGCGGCGGCTGCTGACCGGATGGATTCCATCCGGAAGGAACGAACCCTTAGGTAACCGTTTAACCTTTTTAGGTCCAAGATTGGCCTGACATCGCCGTTGGGCTTTGGTATGACAAAGAGATTGGAATAGAAACCTAGCCCTTGCTCTTGGGCTGGCACCTCTATTATTACGTTCTGGCAAAGCAGGTGATCCAAAGCTGCCAGCAATGAGGCCTTCCTTGCTGGATCCTTTGGTAGCCTTGATTCTTGAAAATGAGGCGGAGGACACCTTAGAAACTCCAGTCTGTAGCCTGTGGTTACAGATGCCCGGACCCATTTGTCGGGGATCTTGGCTTCCCAAACTTCTGAGAAGAAACGAAGCCTTCCCCCCCACCCGCGAGAGTGGGGGCGCCCCTTCATAAGGCAGACTTAGGGGCTGTCTTTGTCGGCTTGCGATACCATGGCCTCTTACCCCCAGGGGCCTGTCCCTGCGATCTACTGTTAACGTTGGATCGTGCAGGCGGCCGTCGATACTGCCTGGAATTTGAGGGCCCCGAGACAGGAAAGAGCTGCCTTTTAAATGTAGGACCCCGGAATGTCTTTTTGACCGGTAAAAGGGTACTCTTGCCACTTGAAATAGTCTGAATATATTTATCCAGATCCTCTCCCAAGAGTCGTCCTCCATGGAAGGGAAACCCTGCCAGAAGCTTTTTGCATGGGGGCTCCGCCGCCCAGTTCTTCAACCATAAGAGCCTTCTCATGTGCACCAAAAATAGTGATAAACGAGAGGCCTGCTGGATGGAATCTTTTATAGCATCTACAGCAAAACACAGAGCTCTGGGAATGTCAGAAAACTCTTCTGCTTGTTGGGTAGGCATGTCCTTTAACATTTCTTTTGTCTGGTCTTTTAACGCCTGACAAACTCCAATTGCAGCCACAGCTGGCTGTACCACTGCTCCTGCCGTAGCAAAGGATGCTTTTAAAAGTGTCTCTAACCGTTTATCAACCGGATCTTTAAACATATGTATGTTTTCCACCGGGCAAGTTAGTGATTTATTCACACATGAGATGGCTGCATCCACTACTGGGAGCCTCCACCTCTTGGAGAATTTTTCCTCCATGGGGTAAATGACCGCAAATCTTTTCGGTGGCAGAAAAATCCTGTCCGGCCGTACCCAATCCCGAAAGATCAATTCCTCCAAGAGAGGATGGACCGGAAAAACTGCGTTGCTTAACGGAGCTTTCAAAGAGCCCAGAGAGGATACCGGAGGAACCTGAGGCTCTGGCAATGGTAAACTAAATGCCGAGCGGACCATGTCCGTCAAAGACTGTACCCACAGTCTTTCTGTCTGGGAGTCTGAAAATGGTTCCTCAGAGGCAGATCCCTCAATCCCTGAACCCTCTTGGTTCAGGTCTAGTTGATCCTCCTGTGATTCCAATTCCTCCGGAGAGAGAATCTCAGCATCTGAGGATACACCTCTTGGTGATGGGGATCTAACCCGTTTCTTACCAGGAATAGCTCTAGCGATCAATGCTGCTATTCTCTCTTCTAGCCCCCCTAGGGATACGGCTAGCATCTCCTCTGTGATAAACACAGGGCTGGGCTGATCTGGGCCAGCCTCCGCACCAGATCCCCCTAATGGCTCATCCAAGGCGCCCTTTATGTTAATAAGTTGCGGGGAAACTATCGGCATATCATCAGAATCAGAGGGGGAACCCCTTTGTTTTTTGGTCTTTTTTGTACCCTTTGACCCCGAACCTTTGGAAGCCATAATACAAAATCGAGGGACTCCGCCAACAACAACAGACTGTAGTGGCCAGGAGTACAAAACCAGAGCTTAGGGGACAATAGATCACTAATGCCCAAAAACTGATGGGGCCCCGTATGTTTTTTTTTTTTTTTTTTTTATAAATTATATATATTTTTTTTTTTTTTTTAAAACATACAGTGACCCCAAACTTAGTTTGCCAGCCTCCAACCTGCTGCAAAAAGGGGAATTTCTTGGCTTAACAAAAAAGGCATTGGAACAAAGTCCAGCATGTACTACCCCTCTTCCGCCACCGGGAGTCACTGTTCTGCCGCTCTGCGTCCTCTCCTTCTGAAATCAGCCTCAGACTGAGCACTGACAATGCCTGCTGATCTATAACAGCACAAGGCGCGCCCCTGTATGACGCCGCAGGCACGCCCCCCCGCCCTCCTCTCTGAACGGCGCGAAAAAACGTCTATAAGACGTGCGCGCGCACGCGCGCGCGCGTATGCCGGAACATGGAGGAGCCGCGCTGCTGGAGACCCAGGACTGCAGTATCAGGCGGCAGATTCAAACCCCCGGCCAGGTAGGACTCTCCAAAAGGCCCCATAGGGATCCTTACCAGTCCTAGGAAGAAAGCAGCAGGTTAGCTAGCAACACATTCTTAGACAGGGGAACCTAGTGATGGGGGAAAAAAGGGGTCACCCTGTCTTTCTCAGACATAGTGAGCAAGGTTGCCAATGCAGAGCATACTTAGGCTATCCCCCCTTTTAGGTTACCCCGGAGAGCCTGCTGTCGAACCAAGTCCCGCAGGCTCCCCCTTACCTGCTCCATGCTGCAGGATGTTTGTCCAGCAAAACGATCCAATCTTCTCCCATCTCCGTGGGTAGCGTAGTAGACCTTCAGGCCCTGGGGTCCTATGAAGGTACCCACTGTCCTGGACCTATATAGCACCCTGGCAAACAGGAACTTATGGTTTTTACAAACTCCAAGTCCTGGGCCCAGGGTCCAGCCCTCCAAAGAGGAGCATTATAGGCAAAACCCCACGGTTTGGGGCCCGGGTACTGTCCACTTTGGCACTGAGGCTCCTTGGACAGATCCGGTTAGCCCGCCCTTAATCCCAAGGATGTGGAGCAAAGCTATTCCGTGACCAACACCTAAGACACTGACGAAAAAACTGAGGGACTCCCTCTAGGGGAGGGGGTTATATAGGGAGGGGACTTCCTGTTTGAGATTGCCAGTGTCCACACCTGAAGGTACTCCATATAACCCATATAGTAATGAATATGCCGCTCTGTGTCCCGTGATGTACGAGAAAGAAAACTGTTTTTTTTCATCTCAGAGACATTTTTACATGGCATACCATATTAAGTCTGAACAGTTGAAGTCAAATGAAACACAGTACCACCAAAAGATTGAGCGGTGATTCTTCAAAATATAAATTATTCTTGCGAGACTGTACAGTCAACACGTGATGTTACTAGAAATATTGGAAAAAGTTTAGTCCAGGAAGATTAAATTCCTCTTGTTAATGGTGATGCAGAACTAGAAAGTTATGATATAAGGAGTATAGCATAATGGCATCTCGAGTCTGACAATACTCAAACCCCTGCAATTTAAGAAGTTCACAGAGGTATAAATTGTTCCATGTTGCAGCATATTGAAAGGTTTCATGGAATATGATATCAATAATGTAACTGAGTAGGCAAAATCTTTATTGAAGAAGAGACATGCAATGTCTCTTCTGCAATAAAATAAACCTACCTTCCTGTTGTCTTCTTTGGAATGTACACTGAGCTACTCAAATGATTAAGTGGTAAATATGGTCTGTACTTTGCTGAATCATCCTGCGATCTGTCACAGGAGCTGAGAAACGGAGAGAGCCGTTCCTCAGCTCCTGTGACAGATCGCAGGACTCCGGCGGCAATCGGATCCCGTGGCAACGGTCACGGAGCTTCGGACCGGGTCACGGGTGCGCGCCCGCGACCCACGGCTGGGAACTTAAAGAGGACGTACAGGTACGTGCTTGTGCCCAGCCGTGCCATTCTGCTGATGTATATCGGCGTTAGGCGGTCCTTAAGTGGTTAAAACCTGTCCACATGGTGACAACGTATTTAGAGGACAGGATGATTCAGCAAAGTACAGACCATATTTACCACTTAATCACTTGAGTAGCTCAGTGTACATTCCAAAGAAGACAACAGGAAGGTAGGTTTATTTTATTTATAAAATATATCAGGGTACAGACGATCAATGACAGTGCCACTGTGAAGAACGGGGAAGGTGTGCTTAACAGGCATTTGCCCAGAAACATCACTGAAGCATTAAAAAGCATCAAAAAGCATGTTGAAGTGGGAGACGCTTTATTGTTAAATATCTTACCCTTTGCCTGAGTTGCCTGTAATTTTAGAAGAAGGATGATTTCCACATCCAAGATCATCTTCACCTTCATCTACCAATAAAGAACGTCCAATAACATCCCAAACCTATGAAATAAAGGTAAAGAGAACATTTATGCAAAGGATTTCTATTTCTCATAAAAGTAAAAAATAGGATTTCTTTATCGTACATCAGGAGGCACAGAGCACCATAGTAATTACTATATGGGTTATACGCCCACCTTCAGGTGATGGACACTGGCATAATAAAGACAGGAAGTCCCCCCTCCTATATAACCCCTCCCATACAGGGAGTACCTCCGTTTTTTCCGCCAGTGTCTAAAGGTGTTGATCACGGTTAACATGTTATGCTCCCTGGATGGCCTGGAAAGGTCAGGGGGCTACGATATCGGATCCATTCAAAAAGTCTAAAAAACAAAGACAAAAGTGGATGGTACCCAAGCCGCAGTATGGAAGAACAAGGTTTTTCCTGTAACGCTTCTCTCAGGTGAGCTGGGCCCTGGGATCCAGCACCTTGGTCACATTGCTATACCACAGGTTTGCTCTGGCAGGGCGCTATACAGGTCCAAAGCAGTGGAACCTACGTACAGAGGGGACCCTGTCCTTGAAGGTCTGGTATGGCACCAACCTGCCGTGATGGGTGAAGATTTGGTCACTACGATATTCCAGCAGTACCCAGCGGCGGGAATGGCAAGTTAAGAAAATCCTGGGTTTCATGCCTGGGTGTTAACAGCCACATCTTACCTATGGGTATCAGCAGCTCTTGTTGAAGTTCTGTTTCCCCTGTTGTCAGCTACTTGAAAATGTGGGGGGGGGGGGGCGCTGGGCGATCAAGAATGTATGGGGATTGCTATGCAGCCTTCTTTCCCCCTCCCCCACACCGCGTCTCCTGTAGTGGACTGCCGCATGCACGAGCAAGAGCCTGTCTCCTTTCTTTAGTGAAGAAGATGTCACAAGCGGGGGGCGGGACTCTGCTCCACCGGCGTGCATGCATCCTACAGTGCGGACCGGCAGGCTTGTTATTTAAAAGCTCAGCTGTCACAGTAAAGCGTTGGCTGATGCTGGAACACACTTTTACAAGGGCATGTAAGCCATGTGCTGGCAACAGGCATTCTCAAGACTCGTCTATTTAGCATCTGGCTGTAGATATTAAAAGTGGCATATTAACCATTGCCAAGACTGAGCTCAGCAATGTGTGTAGGGGTTGGGGTGTGTGGGAAATACCAAGAGGCTCCTACCACCCTGAAGAAAATGTGACTACGTGTCAAGAAAAAGGGTTGAGCGGGGTGGGACTTTGTAAATACAGTAAATATAGTAAAATCACAGATATTAAATAAACAACTTTTATTTAACTGCCAAATGGCAGTGATATCAAAAGGATTCAAAATATAAAATAAAATCAAGTTACAGTTTTGAGCATTTAAAGTTCAGGATGTGCGATTCCCAAGCATTTATGAAAAATATGGCCTACGCGTTTTCCGCTTCGTCAGGGCCTTTGGAAGTGGCACAATGACATATTGTATATACTCTAGAAACAGAAAAAATGTTGATAGAGAAATATAAATACCATATTTAATTCATTCAATAAATAGAGAGGGAAAAGAGAGAAAACAACAGAAAATGGAGGTAGGGGAATAGGCATATACAAGAAAAAAATAATATATATATATATATACACACACACACACACACACTTGTAAAAAAGTTTATAATTCATTAAATACATATTTAAAGTCAAATACAATTATTACAGACTAAATATTGCATTCCATTAACCCCTTCAATACAGGGCTTTTAAACACACCTCCATACTGGGCCTATTCTGGCACTTCTCTCCTACATGTACAAATCATAATTTTTTTGCTACAAAATTATGCAGTACCCCCAAATATTATATATTTTTTAGCAGACACCCTAGGGAATAAAACGACGGTCATTGCAATGTTGTATCTTGCACGGTATTTGCGCAATAATTTTTCAAACGCCTTTTTTGGGGAAAAAATTGTTTCATGAATAAAAAAAATAACAAAACAGTAAAGTTAGCCCAATTTTTTGTAAAATATGAAAGATTATGTTACACCGAGTAAATAGATACCTAACATGTCACGCTTCAAAATTGCTCACTCATGGAATGGCGCCAAACTTCGGTACTTAAAAATCTCCATAGGCAACGCTTTGATTTTTTTTTACAGGTTACCAGTTTAGATTTACGGAGGAGATCTAGTGCTAGAATTGTAGCTGGCACTCTAACACACATGGCGATACCTCACATATGTGGTTTAAACAGCGTTTACATATGTCGGCGGGACTTGCGTGTGCGTTCGCTTCCGGGCACAGGGGCGTTGTAATTTTTTTTTTTTTTTTTACATATTTTTTTTACACTTTTTTTTGTTATCACTTTTATTCCTATTACAAGGAATGTAAACATTCCTTGTAAAAGGAATGTGTGTGACAGGTTCTCTTTATGGAGAGATGCGGGATCAATAAGACCCCACATCTCTCCTCCAGGCTGGAAACCATGAGATCGGTGAAAAAAATTCACCAATCTCATGATCAGTGTTGCTTAGTAGCGGCTTTGTTTACTTACGGGACCCGGGCGTGACGTCATTACATCGTGCCCGGGTCCTCCGACGGTCATGGAGATGACTGGTGACCATCTGGTCACCAGTCATCACTATGGTTCCAGCTAGCGCTGGACGATTTATTCTCCGGGCCCCCGATGGCACAGGATAGCCTGGAGAAGCACCGGATGGCAGCGGGAGGGGGGTTGTCCCCTCCCACCGCCTATAAGAACGATCAATCGGCGGAACCACCGCTATGATCTTAGGTTGTGCAGAATCGCCGGCAGAAGGGATGGATATCTGGATGATGCCTCTCGCTGCAGGCATCATTCAGATATCCCCCCCCCCCAAAGTTCAGGACGTCATATGACGTCCACCCGGGATGGGAGATCCCCTTTGTGGACGTCATATGACAATGGCCCAGTATTGAAGTGGTTAAAATAATATTTAGTCTGTAAATAATTGTATTTATGACTTTAAATATGTATTTAATGAATTATAAACTCTTTTACAAATACCGTATTTCTAGGCGTATAACACACACTTTTTCACCTTGAAAATAATGTGGAAATCACATGTGTGTGTTATACGCCGATATGTATAAAAAAAAAAGCATGGTACATACTGTAAAACTATCGCATGGCGAGTTTACAGCATCGGAGACACCATCAGAGACAGCCTAGGGGATGTGGGGGTCTCGGGCCACTCGATTCAGATTTGCAGATCTCCGGCAGCCATCCCCTACTGCAGTGCACAGAGGAAGCCAGTCCCTCATGGCCCTAAGTCCCCTTTCACACTCATACGACTTGTCCCCCGATTTTGGACTGCAAAATCGTATGACAAGTCATTCTCCATTATTTTCAATGACTACCATTCATACTGGCACGACTTTAAGTTGTGCCTACTTCAAAGTAGTCCTTGCACTACTTTGGTCCAATTTTGATGCCACTTACACAGGCATTCATTTAAATCGCGGCAAAATCGCGCGACTTTGGAGTCGTACAAGTGTGAAAGGGACCTAACTCCCGCGGCCATCAGAGTGTAACCATGGTAACCCTCTGCACGGCTCACGGGAGTTATGCCGACTGGAATCTGACAGGAATCTGCCATTAGTCGTGACAGGTGCAAATCCCTTCAAATGGCACGGTTGATTGGGGGGGGGGGGGGGTTAAGCAATGATACAACCTGTCTGACACCCATTGTCCAAGCCCTGAATAAATCCCCAAAATAATTCCAATAAATAAAAATTTTTAAAAATAAGGATTGTTAGTTGCCAATAATGGGGGGAAATATGAAATTGTCATTAACCACTTAAAGCGGTGGTTCACCCTAAATCTACTCTGTCCCATCCGATCCAGCATACTGGCGTCAGCGCCAGTATGCTGTTTTTTTTTTTTTTTAAAAAGCTCTACTTTCTGTTTAATGAATAATTTTCGTTTGTCTCCACAGCGGGTGAATGGCGCTGCTATAGCGCGTCACGCTTTCCGAAAATAGCCGATTTAGGACTCGGCTATTCCCGGCGCCTGCGCACAGACCTAGGAGCTGACTGCGCAGGCGCCGTATATATCCGAGTCCTATGTCCTATGGCACGTCACGCCCCCCGAAAAAAGCCGAAATAGGACTCGGACATATACGGCGCCTGCGCAGTCAGCTCCTAGGTCTGTGCGCAGGCTCCGTATCGCGCCGGGAATAGCCGAGTCCTAAATCGGCTATTTTCGGAAGGCATGATGCGCTATAGCAGCGCCATTCACCTGCGGTGGAGACAAACGAAAATTATTCATTAAACAGTAAGTAGAGCTATTTAAAAAAAAAAAACAGCATACTGGCGATGACGCCAGTATGCTGGATCGGATGGAACAGAGTAGATTTAGGGTGAACCACCGCTTTAAGACCCGAACCTTTAGGCAGCTAAAGGACCTGGCCAGTTTTCGCGATTCGGCACTGCATTGCTTTAACTGACAATTGCGCGGTCGTGCGACGTGGCTCCCAAACAAAATTGGTGGTATTTGATCACCTCTACGGTTTTTATTTTTTGCGCTATAAACAAAAATAGAGCGACAATTTTGCTGTAATAAATATCCCCCAAAAATATATTAATGTATCGCTACCCCCTCAGGAGCCGCTGGTTAGATTTGGGATCTACCGTCTTTACTTGACACATCAGAGATCCAGTAAATGTATTGTGATCTCTGCTTGGCTGGGACCACAATAGCAGCCATACACACACATATATATATATATATATATATATATATATATATATATATATATATATATATATATATATATATATATATATATATATATGTATAGCATATAGTGGTAATGCAACAACAATATTACCTGCTCCTGTGGGCGGTTCCTCAAGCAAAAAAATAATACACTTCACACAGTTAATATATTCAAACCAAAAAAGAATGACTTTACTTTAGGTAGAAAGCAAATATGGGTTTTAATTGTAAGTCAATAACAATTATACAGTGGCACACAATGACTCCGCAAGGGCCCTTGCAGGAACCAGCAAATGATTAACAAGAAAAGACCTAAGATATGGAAAAGTCTCGAGACCAAAGTCCACGTTGCGACCGTTGGTGCACTTTAGATTTGTCATCCAAAAGGGATAAACGATGAAATAAAGTTAGTCAAAAACAGGATGGTATGAATAGCAATGGCGGTGGACTGATTATTTTTCTAAAGGGGAGAGCTGAAAGTTGAGCAGGTGCTCTCTCACCCGAACAGGTTCTTCTCTAAAGCGTGTTGGTCAGTCACCGTCCCGTAGCACAAGGCCTCCGGTATCAGGCCCTCCACTGTTTCAGTTGTCAGCTGGGTGGCTTCACCGGTCTCCTGGAACACGAGCTAGGTACAGTGGTCTTGCTTCCCTCTAGGGGGTTGGCCTCCTGGCGACTCCAGGCCTAGGCTTCAGGCCTAACAGCACGGCGGTGCTGCTCTCCATAGCTCCGCAGAGGAGAAGATGCAGATTCCGAGAGAGCGAAAACAGCCCCTCCCTCTCCTTAACCACTTAAGGACCCCCGCACGCACATATACGGCCACAGAATGGCACGTACAGGCACAAGGGCGTAAATTTACGTCCCCGCCTAAGTGCGGTTCGGGGGTCCCATCGGGACGCCCTCCGTGGTGTGCGGGGGTCCCCCTGGCTCCGGGAGCGATCCGGGACGAGCAGGCGGATGTCGGCGTTTACCCGCCCCCCCCGGGATCGCTCCCAGCCAATGCACGCGCTCCCAGCTCCTGTCACTTCCTCCTCCTGTGTTTACACAGGAAGGAGGAAATGATGTAATCTCTCATCGCAGCGGTGTTTCCCACCGCTGCTGATGAGAGAAGACATCACAAGTAAGTGTGCACCAACACAACACTGACACACACTCACATAGGCACATTAACCCCTTGTGATCGCCCCCCCCACCCCCCTTTTACAGTGTCACTGAATGCAGTGATCTAATCACTGCATTTAGTGTCAGTGTGAAAACAGTTAGTGTTAGGTTCAGGATAGCCCCCCCACCCCCCCGAATAAAGTTTTAACCCCCTGATTACCGCCCTAGTTAACCCTTTTACTCCCTATTGCCAGCGTCACTAAGCGATCATTTTTCTGATCGCTGTATTAGTGTCGCTGTTCCCGCTAGGTAGCTATTTTTTTTTTTGCGATTTTTTTTTTTACTAAAGACATGTGGCTAAATAAATTTTGGCCTAAATGTTTGACTAAAATTTAGTTTATTTGATTTTTTTTTTTAACAAAAAGTAAAAAATGGTGTTTTTTTTTCAAAAATGTCGCTCTATTTTTGTATATAGTAAAAAAAATAAAAATCGCAGAGGTGATCAAATACCACCAAAAGAAAGCTCTATTTGTGGGAAAAAAAGGACGCAAATTTTGTTTGGGAGCCACGTCGCACGACCGCGCAATTGTCTGTTAAAGCGACGCAGTGCCGAATCGCAAAAACACCTTGGGTCATTTACCAGCGTATTGGTCCGGGTCTTAAGTGATTAAGTAACCTCCCACATAAGTCTGTGCGGAGGTGTCACATGTTCCAATAATGCAGGGCCTTGTGGGAAGCATAGTCTGTTTCTACGAAAAGTCAATGGAGACCATATCTCCCGGCTTTGCCGTCCCACAATGCATGACTTCTTAAAGGTTTTGTAACATATTTACAGGCGTAGCTAAAGTTCCAGTGGGATTCTGACCTATCGATAGTCTCAGATAGGATGACCCCACTACACACTCCCCTCACTCAAAATCTTTGGTCCCCAAAGAGGGAGACAGTATGTATCCTGATACATGCTTTTCAAAATACAAGCGGAGAAAGGTTTGTTAGAGTATGTAAGGCAACAAACACTGAGCATTATTTTTAACATTGTTTAGAGCTAAACAACTCATAGTTTGACATAGAGTAGACAGGGGATTCTCCCACCAGTAATTGGGTATGGGCAGGCTACTCTGTCCACTGTTTACTAACACTAAGGCATTAGATTCAGATGTGGGTTGTCCTCCACCAAATTTTCAGCGGGAGAGTAACACAGAACATTGGATCTTTTGGAGGTGAGGATAGTTTCTTCAGAACACTCTCCCAATTGACTATAGGTCAGTCTTTTAGAGGATGAATAGCTCTTCTTTCCCTTGATTCTTTAGGCATTAGAGGGTCAAGAGGAATAGGGTCTGCTTCAGTATTCTGGATAGCAGCATCGTCCTCTGTATCTGACTCAATGGGTTCCATAACTTCCGAGTATAAATTAACATCATCCTTCAATTTTTCTTCAAGCACATGCTGAGGTATAAATTCAGGGGCCTCTGGCCGAAGTGTCCCACTACTTGTCACTTCAGATGATGGCAGGAACTAAATACTAGGCTCTGGTTGTTGAGATGACCATAACCAATCTGACCCTATCCAATCATCTGTGGACTCTTCATCTTCCGAATCTGGAGGTAGTATTTGAGAAGTAACTGGCCCAGAGGGCCTGGAAGTAGATGGTAGGTCAAAAGGATCAGAGGCCAAGGGTATTCGAACAGCTTCCGTGAGGGGCAGTAAATGATTCCTGTGCTAAGTCTTTAAGGGACCCACACTTCCTTCCGGCCTGATCTGGTACACGGGAAGGCCAGGTAGCTGTTTACATATGATATATGTCTGTGACTTCCAGCGGTCAGCCAGTTTGTGTTTTCCTGGAATACCTAGGTTCCTTAGCAAGACTCAGTCCCCTGGCTGTAGATCTTGAACCCGGACTTTCAAATCAAAGTTTCTTTTGTTTCTATGTTCCCGTTTTTCAGAGTTAGCATGAGCCTTCTCATAAGCGGTCTTCAGGCTCTCTCTCAAGCAGTCCACATAACCTTTGCGGGAGGCTGCGGAAGTATGATCCAAGGATATTCCGAAATCTAGGTCAACTGGTTATCGAGCCTCTCGCCCAAACATTAAGCGGTATGGTGAGTACCCGGTTGCGTCATTCATGGTGCAATTATATGCATGCACAATGGCTGCCACATGCTTGCTCCAATGTTGTTGTTTTTTCTGAACTCAATGTCCCCAGCATATTCAAAAGGGTCCTGTTAAACCGTTCAGGCTGTGCATCCCCCTGGGGATGGTAGGGAGTGGTTCTGGTTTTGTCTATGTTCAACAAATCCAACAGCTTTTGTATTAGCTTGCTTTCAAAGTCTCTCCCTTGGTCAGAATGGATTTGTTGTGGTAACCCATAATGCACGTAGAACTTCTCCACCAAGACTTTGGCTACTGTTGAGGCCTTCTGATCCTTGGTTGAATATGCTTAACCTCCCTGGCGGTATTCCCGAGCGTGACTCGGGGTGTTTTTTTTTTGCAGAGATCGGTATCCCCGAGTCACGCTCGGGGTAGCCATGCAGAGCCTGCAGCGCGCGCTGTCTTACCTTCTTCCTGGATCCAGCGATGCATCCACGCTGTGTGAGCGAGCGGGTGCTCGCTCGATTCACACAGCGTCCCCGTGTGCCGCCGATCTCCGTTCCCTGCGACGTTACGACGCACGGGAGCGGAGAACGGCGCCAAATTCAAAAAAGTAAACAAACACTTTACATACAGTACAATGTAATCTTATAGATTACAGTACTGTATGTAAAAAATACACACACCCCTTGTCCCTAGTGGTCTGTCCTGTGCCCTACATGTCCTTTTATATAATAAAAACTGTTCTTTCTGCCTGGAAACTGTAGATTGCCCATAGCAACCAAAAGTGTCACTTTATGTCAAAAATGGTTTTAGATCAGCTAGAAAACAGCGATAATAAATTATAATCACTTGCAGAATTGAGCGATAGCGATTTGTGGGGAAATTCGTCATAAAAAAATAAATAATGACAGCGACAATTCTGCAACTGAGCAAATTTCAGTGTTTTTGAGTTGATTACACTATTGAATATTTTTTATTAGAATTACATTAGAATTTGTTATAATTATTTATAGTTTTTTATTATATAAAAAATTATGATTTTGTTTTTCAAACTTTATCATACCCGGGATGTCTTGTATGGACAGATTTAAGCAAGTTATTCCTAAGAATTGCAGGCCTACAGTATAAAACGCCAAATTTCCATGCAAATAATTGTACCGCTTTTGGTACGTAATTCCAGACAGAATCATACCGCCAGGGAGGCTAAGCATACCTTGTGAAGTGGTCGGTCACCACCAGAACATTTCCTATTCCACTCAGATCAGGCTCCAAGCAAAGAAAGTCTATTCACACTAGTTCTAATGGACCCTGACTTTGAAGATGACCCATTGGGACAGCTTGATGAGGTAAAGTTTTCCTTTGTATACACCGGATACAAGAATGGCAATATCCTTCAACTTCAGCCCTCATGCCAAGCCAGTAAAACCTGTCTCTGACTAACTGGACGGTCCTCTTGGGGCCCAGATGGCAATGCTGGTCATGAAGCACAGCTAGTACAGTCTCTGTGTTTGCTGGGTAGGAACATCTGCCATTTATCTTCGAGACCATCAGAGGGGCCCCTTTGGTAGACCACCCCTTGATGGAGCTGTAGCCCGTCCCACTCTTAATGCACCTGCCGTGCTTCTTTTGAAGGACTGGTAAGAAGCACACTTGGGTCCTGGTCTTCCAAAGCCTCTAAAATCAATTTGCAAAGGGGAACTCCTTCTTGATCTTGCCTTAATTCTTTCCTCGATAGTTTAGGCAAGTCTCCACTTCCCACTTGGGTTACATTGCAATAGAACCTGGGCACTCCCACTGCTAGAACTCCCAGTTCTTCAGCTCGGGGCCCTCCTTTCATCTGAAGCTCAGTTCCTTTGCCCAGTGCCCGTACCCCCTCAGAGGTTATGTGGGTCCACTCCGTCTCTGGTGCAACTGGTCCATGGGGCCTCCTGGAGAGGGCATCAGCATTTTTGTTTCCCACTCCTGGACGGTACTTTAGGCTGAAATTGAAACCCGAGAGGGCTGCTAACCATCGATGTCCTGTTGCATCTAGCTTGGCGGTGGTTAACAGGTAAGTGAGTGGGTTGTTGTCGGTTCTCACCACAAATTTGGCTCCGTATAAGTAATCTTTCATCTTATCTACGACAGCCCGCTTCAATGCCAGGAATTCGGGTTTATGAGTGGGATAATTCTTCTCAGATGAAGTTAAACTCCTGCTCACATAGGCCACTGGGCGTAGACAACCACTGTGCTCCTGGTACAACACTCCTCCCAGCCCCTCTCTACTGGCATCCACATGCAACTCATAGGGTTTTGAAGTATCTGCGTACGCCAGAACTGGGGCAGTGGTCAAATTCTTCTTAAGCTGAACAAACGCCTCCTCACTTTCAGGATTCCATTGATCACAGATGGATTCTTTGGAGCTTCACCGGTTTCGCAGATTCAGAGGCGTCATCTTCATCCTCTGCCTTTAGCAGTTCGTTTAAGGGTCTGGCTATTTTTGCGAATCCCTCCACGAATCTCCTGAAGTAGGAGCAGAACCCAAGGAATGACCGCAACTCTGTCACATTGGTGGGCCTAGGCCAGGAGGTAACTACCTCCAATTTTTCTGGATCTGTTGATATCCCTTCAGCAGAGACTGTGTGTCCCGGGTAGTGAACAGACGGCTAGTAAAACTGACATCTTTCTGGACCGCTTCAGGCCTTCGTCATGCAGCCGTTTCAACACCTTTTCTAACCTCTGTTCGTGTTCTTCCAGAGTCTTCCCTGACACAATAATGTCATCCAAGTACACCAATACTTCGATCAAGTTCATATCACCTATGGTCTTCTCCATTAATCTTTGGAAAGTGGCTGGAGCCCCCAATAACCCTTGAGGCATGCGATTAAATTAAAAGAAACCCACTGGGGTGATGAAAGCCGTCTTCTCTCTGTCCTCCGGGTGCATGTGAATCTGGTAATAACCACTCTTCAGGTCCATTACACTGAACCATTTAGCTCCTGACAGGCTCTGCAGTGCATCCTCAATTCGAGAGGTAATGTACTGATCGGGTATAGTTCGCTTGAGAGTTCTGTAGTCGATGCACAACCTTAAAGAGCCATTCTTCTTCCTCACCATCACTATGGGTAAAGCATAAGGATTCCTGGATTCTCGGATAGTTCCAGTCTTTAACTCTGCAAGTTGCTCCCTGAGATCTAAGAAGTCCATCAGGGGAACTCTTCAGACCCGCTCTCTGAAAGGTTTGTCCTCCTTCAGTCGGATCCTGTGGGTGGCGCTTTTTGCACATCCGACATCAAACTCAGTCTTCGAGAATATCTTCTGCCACCTCCCAAGTTGAGCCTCCATCCTTTCCTTCCATCCTGGTGGGAGTTCAACACCATCAGGTTGATGGCTCTTCTTTAAATCCTCTATCTTCCTGCCTTCCTCTAGATCGGAGGGGCCAACAGGGGTGGCCTGATGCACCCGGCCCAGTAGCACTTGGGCTGGCACCTTCACAGGATTTGTAGTGGTATTCCTAATTGTGATGGATACCCTTCCACGATTTTTCTCCAAAACCTGCAATGGGATCACTTCATGTACATCAGGAGAGAGAGACACACACACACACACACACACACACACACACACACACCACACCAGGTGAGAGAGACACACACACACACACACATCAGGAGAGAGAGACACACACACACACACACATCAGGAGAGAGAGAGAGACACACACACACACACACACATCAGGAGAGAGAGACACACACACATCAGGAGAGAGAGAGAGAGACACACACACACACACACACACACACACACACATCAGAAGAGAGAGAGACACACACACACACACACATCAGGAGAGAGAGAGACACACACACACACACACACATCAGGAGACACACACACACACACACACATCAGGAGAGGGAGAGACACACACACATCAGGAGAGAGAGAGACACACACACATCAGGAGAGAGAGAGAGAGACACACACACACATCAGGAGAGAGACACACACACACACACACACACACATCAGGAGAGAGACACACACACACATCAGGAGAGAGAGAGAGAGAGACACACACACACACACACACACACATCAGGAGAGAGAGAGACACACACACATCAGGAGAGAGAGAGAGAGAGACACACACACATCAGGAGAGAGAGAGAGACACACACACACACATCAGGAGAGAGAGAGACACACACACACACATCAGGAGAGAGAGAGAGACACACACACACACATCAGGAGAGAGAGAGAGAGACACACACACATCAGGAGAGAGAGAGAGAGACACACACACATCAGGAGAGAGAGAGAGAGAGACACACACACACATCAGGAGAGAGAGAGAGAGACACACACACATCAGGAGAGAGAGAGACACACATCAGGAGAGAGAGAGAGAGAGACACACACACATCAGGAGAGAGAGAGAGAGAGACACACACACATCAGGAGAGAGAGAGAGAGACACACACACATCAGGAGAGAGAGAGAGACACACACACACATCAGGAGAGAGAGAGAGAGACACACACACATCAGGAGAGAGAGAGACACACACATCAGGAGAGAGAGAGACACACACATCAGGAGAGAGAGAGACACACACATCAGGAGAGAGAGACACACACATCAGGAGAGAGAGACACACACATCAGGAGAGAGAGACACACACATCAGGAGAGAGAGACACACACATCAGGAGAGAGAGACACACACATCAGGAGAGAGAGACACACACATCAGGAGAGAGAGACACACACACACACACACACACACACATCAGGAGAGACACACATAAGAGACTGATTGGGAGAGCACTAGAGAGAGGCTCCATAGTTAACCACTTGACCACTGGGCACTTAAACACCCTTAATAACCAGACCAATTTTCAGCTTTCGGTGCTCTCACATTTTGAATGACAATAACTCAGTCATACAACACTGTAACCAAATGAAATTTCTTTTGGTGGTATTTGATCACCTCTGCGTTTTTTTATTTTTTTTCGTTACAAATGAAAAAAGAACGAAAATTTTGAAAAAAAAAATTTTTTTCTTCATTTCTATTATAACATTTTGCAAAAAAGTAATTTTTCTTCATAAGTTTGGCCTAAAATGTATACTGCTACATATTTTTGGTAACAAAACAAAAACAATTGGGGATATTATTTAGTCTGGGTGAAAGTTATAAGGTCTACCATAGACCTTATAACTTTCACCCAGACTAAATAATATCCCCAATTGTTTTTGTTTTGTTACCAAAAATATGTAGCAGTATATATAGAATAGAAATGAAGAAACATTTTTTTTTTTACAAAATTTTCGTTCTTTTTTCATTACTGAAAATTGATCAATTTGATTATACTTGATGTACTGACAGCCTCTCTCATTTCTTGAGACCCTAACATGCCAGAAAAGTACAAAACACAAAACAAATGACGCCTTTTTGGAAAGAAGACATTCCAAGGTATTTAGAAAGAGGCATTGTGAGTTTTTTGAAGTTGTCATTTTTTCTCACAATTCTTTGCAAAATCAAGATTTTTTTTTTTTTCCCCACAAAGGTTTCATATCAGCGGGTTATTTCTCAAACACACCATATGCATACCACAAATTACACCCCAAAACTAGGGATAAGCTTCGCGTTCGATACGAACGTTTGTTCGACTCGAACATTGTCTGTTCGTACGTTCGACGAAATTCGAACAAAAGCGGTCGTTCGCGCCAAATTCGAGTGATGCAAAACGGCATTGCGCGCTGATGATTGGCCAAGCATGCTGTATGTCCTGCTTTCCTAGCCAATCACAGCACGCAAAAAACAAAGCCTGGGTGGCTTTGGCCAATTATGGCTCAGGGCTTTAGCACATGCCCCACACTATATAAGGCCGCCTGCTGGGCGGCCTCGTGTAGTGTGTTCCGGCTTGTTAATGAGAGCAGTCAGAGAGACAGAGAGATTGTCTTTTTATATAGCTAGATAGAGCAGGCAGGCATGCTAGTCAGTTTAGCTTAATTTACAGTGTGTGGAGAATATATATACATCCCTAGGAGTTGTACATATATACACTGTATAGCTTAGATAGATCAGTTCTTCCTAATTTACTGGCAGGCAGGTGATTGTGCTATTTAACCACTTCAATACCGGGCTTTCATACCACCTCCATACCGGGCCTATTCTGACACTTCTCTCCTACATGTAGTAATCATCATTCTTTTGCTAGAAAATTACGCAGTATCCCCAAACATTATATATGTTTTTTTTAGCAGACACCCTAGGGAATAAAACGACGGTCATTGCAACGTTTTATCTCGCACGGTATTTACGCAATCATTTTTCAAACGCCATTTTTTTGTAAAAAAAATTGTTTCATGAATTAAAAAAAAAATAACAAAACAGTAAAGTTAGCCCAATTTTTTTGTATTATGTGAAAGATTATGTTACACCGAGTAAATAGATACCCAACATGTCACGCTTTAATTATGCGCACACTCATGGAATGGCGCCAAACTTCGGTACTTAAAAATCTCCATAGGCAACGCTTTATTTTTTACAGGTTACCAGTTTAGATTTACAGAGGAGATCTAGTGCTAGATTCGTTGCTGGCACTCTAACGCACGTGGCGATACCTCACTTATGTGGTTTAAATGGCATTTACATATGTTGGCGGGACTTATGTGTGCGTTCGCTTCTGCATGCGAGCTATCGGGGACAGGGGCGTTTTAATTTTTTTTTTTTATCTTTTATTTATTTTTTTGACTTAATTTTTATTTATTTTTACACTTTTTTGCAATTTTTATTTTTTTTCCACTTTTATTCCTATTACAAGGAATGTAAACATCCCTTGTAATAGGAAATGTGTGTGACAGGTCCTCTTTAAGGAGAGATGCGGGGTCAATAAGACCTCACATCTCTCCTCCAGGCTGGAAACCATGAGATCGGTGAAAAAAAATTCACCGATCTCATAAATGGTTGCTTACTGCCACAATCACGGCTTTGTTTACTTACGGGGACCCGGGCGTGACGTCATCACATCGCGCCCGGGTCCTCTGACAGTCATAGAGATGACTGGTCACCAGTCATCTCTATGCTTCCTGCCGACGCCGGACGATTCGTTCTCCGGGCCCCCGAAGGCACGGGAGAGCCCGGAGAAGCACCGGATGGCGGCGGGAGGGGGGGGGGGGATGTCCCCTCCCGCGGCCTGTAAGAACCGCCGCTATGATCGTTCTTATGTCGTGCAGAATCGCCGGCTGAAGAAGAGGATATCTGGATGATGCCTCTGGCTGCAGGCATCATTCAGATATCCACCCGCAAAGCCCAGGCCGTCAATTGACGGCCACTTAGGATGGTAGATCCCATCTCTGGCCGTCAATTGTCAATGGCCGGGTATTGAAGTGGTTAAAGACGTTATCACACGTATAGACACCCAGAAGGTACAATATTTAAAGGAATTTTATTTTAATTTTTTTAATTTAAGCATCATTAAAATCACTGCTCCTGGAGCAGTGATTTTAAAAATGTTTAAATAACAAAAAAAATGAAATATTCCTTTAAATATTGTACCTGCTGGGTGTCTATAGTTTGCCTGTGAAAACGTCTTTGAGAACCCGGGTCTTGCCCGAGGGAACATGTATCAATGCAAAAAAGTTCTGCTCCTGAAAAAACAACCGTTTTTTAAACTTTTTTCCATTGATACATGTTCCCTGGGGCAAGACCCGGGTTCTCAAAGACGTTTTCCAACAATAACTTGAATATTGGGCTTTAAAATTAGCGTTTTTGAATTCGAACGTTCGAGTCCCCTAGACTTTAATGGGGTTCTAAATGTTCGCGCAAACGGTCGGTCTGTTAGACGGTTCTGGTGCGAACCGAATGCGGGTATGTTCGGCTCATACCTACCCAAAACACATTCTGATATTCCTCCCGAGTATGGCGAGTATGGCGATACCACATGTGTGAGACTTTTACACAGCGTGGCCACATACAGAGGCCCAACATGCAGGGAGCACCATCAGGCGTTCTGGAACACCCAGACCAATTCTGACATTTCGCTCCTACATGGAAAAATCATCATTTATTTGCTAGAAAATTACATAGAACCTCAAAACATTATATATGCTTTTTTAGCAAAGACCCTAGAGAATACAATGGCGGTCGTTGCAACTTTTTATCGCGCATGGTATTTGCACAGCAATTTTTCGAACGCATTTTTTGGGAAATAAAACAGTTTTGTGCTTTTAAAAAAAAACATTAAAGTTAGCCCAATGTTTTTGCATAATATGAAAGATGAAGTTACGCCGAGTAAATAGATACCCAACATGTCACCCTTCAATATTGCACACGCTTGTGGAATGGCGCCAAACTTTGCTACTTAAAAATCCCCATAGGCGGCGCTTTAAATGTTTTTACTGGTTAAATCTTTTTAGTTGGAGAGAAGGTCTAGGGCCAAAATTATTGCTCTCGCTCTAACGTTCGCAGCAATACCTCACATGTGTGGTTTGAACACCGTTTTCATATGTGGGCAGGACTTACGTGCACGTTCGCTTCTGTATACGAGCACGCGGGAACAGGGGCGCTTTAAAAAATAAAAATAAAATGTATTGTTCATTTTACTTTATTTATTTTAGTTGACACGTTTTTCCCCAAAAATAAATGTTTTGATTACTTTTATTCCTATTACAAGGAATGTAAACATCCCTTGTAATAGGAATATAGCATGACAGGTCCTCTTTACAGTGAGATATGGGGTCAATAAGACCCCACATCTCACCTCTAGGCTGGGAAGCATGGAAAAAAAACCGATCCTGGCTTCGATCGTAGCGGTGAGTCAGAAGCACCGGAGGGCGAAGGGAGTGGGGACGTCTCCTTTTGCCTCCCGTAAGAACGATCAAGAGGTGGAACAGCCGCCATGATCATTCTTATGGTGTAGAGAATCGCCGGCTGAAAAAAATGATATCTGAATGATGCCTGTAGCTGCAGGCATCATTTAGATATCCCTGCACAAAGTCAAGGACGTCATATGACGTGGACGGGAAGTGGTTAAAACGCATTTTTCCCCCAAGAGCATTTTCTGGGTATTGCAGAGTATTGGCCGGGGTATTGCAAAGTATTGCACGGGGGGTATTGCAGAGTATTGTGCGGGGGGTATTGCAGAGTATTGTGTGGGGGTATTGCAGAGTACTGGCAGAGTATTGTGCGGGGGTATTGCAGAGTATTGTGCGGGGGTATTGCAGAGTATTGTGCGGGGGTATTGCAGAGTATTGTGCGGGGGTATTGCAGAGTATTGCGCGGGGGTATTGCAGAGTATTGCGCGGGGGTACTGCAGAGTATTGCGCGGAGGTACTGCAGAGTATTGCGCGGAGGTACTGCAGAGTATTGCGCGGAGGTACTGCAGAGTATTGCGCGGAGGTACTGCAGAGTATTGCGCGGAGGTACTGCAGAGTATTGCGCGGAGGTACTGCAGAGTATTGCGCGGAGGTACTGCAGAGTATTGCGCAGGGGGTACTGCAGAGTATTGCGCAGGGGGTACTGCAGAGTATTGCGCAGGGGGTACTGCAGAGTATTGCGCAGGGGGTACTGCAGAGTATTGCGCAGGGGGTACTGCAGAGTATTGCGCAGGGGGTACTGCAGAGTATTGCGCAGGGGGTACTGCAGAGTATTGCGCAGGGGGTACTGCAGAGTATTGCGCAGGGGGTACTGCAGAGTATTGCGCAGGGGGTATTGCAGAGTATTGCGCAGGGGGTATTTCAGAGTATTGCGCAGGGGGTATTTCAGAGTATTGCGCAGGGGGTATTTCAGAGTATTGCGTAGGGGGTATTGCAGAGTATTGCGTAGGGGGTATTGCAGAGTATTGCGCAGGGAAGGAAGAGTATTGCAGGGGTTAATGCAGGGATGGCTGAGCAGGGATAGCTGGATCTGTGACTGCAATAGTCACAGATCCAGCCACAGCGCTGCCGACACCCGCACTCCTCCTCTCACACTGTACCGCTCATCAAATGACACCGGTTTGTTTACACGTGATCGCTCCATCATTGGACGGAGCGATCACATGGTAAACGGCCGCTATCAGCGGCAATTTACCGCGATCCGCCGGGTCGGACATTCCCATGTGCGCGCCCCCAAGGGGGCGCGCGGGAGAGTGACTCTGGGAGGAGTCACTCTCCCAGAGTTAAGGAACCACCCAGAGTTAAGGAACCACCTTGCCGCGGTTATTTGGCGGAGGCTGGTGGTTAAGTGGTTAAAGAACACTGCTCTCTCTTCTCACAGAATGCCTGAAATAGTTAATAATTTACACGTTTTCCCTGCATTGTAGACATTTGGGAGGGTCTCCTGAGGTTATTTTTAAAATAGCTTCTAACCTCAACTGCTGCTAAACTCTAAGGCTCCATTCACACCTAAGCGTTTTGTCACCTGAAGCGCGACGCCTCAATACGCTGGAGGGGAGAAATAACGCCGAACGCCTGAAGCTCAAACAAGTCCCGGACCCTTTTTTGTCGCGGCGTTTCGGGCGGCTTCGGCGTTCGGCATAGCTGACAATGACCTGTAAAAAAAACGGGGTTAAAAACGCTGCATTTTGATGGGGAAAATCGCAGGGAAAAAACGCTGCAATTTGTCGCCGCATTTGGCGGGACAAAACGCCGCAAATCGCCTACGCTAAGGTGTGAATGCAGCCTAAGGCCCCATGCACACGAGACGTAAATGCAAACACATCTAAACACACGTTTTCAAAGGCAAAAAAAGGCATTTAAAACGCCCATTTTTTCCGCAAATTTTGCGGCGTTTTACCGCGTTTGCGTTTATAAGCGTTTAGTTAAGAGACATCATAAGACCCTGCCTAAGCTCAAAAAACAATATTATTTAACCATTTCAGCCATTTTGTGAGACCAAAGTGAGTAGCAGCTGAAAGAGCAGCAGTATACTTGTATTTAGCATGTCACTTGCCACATCACCTGCCACAAGCTGTGGATTGTCCACTTGCCATGTCACCTGCCACAAGTTGTGGATTGTCCACTTGCCACGTCACCTGGCCATGCCACCTGCCACAAGTTGTGGATTGTCCACTGGCCACGTCACCTGCCACAAGTTGTGGATTGTCCACTGGCCACGTCACCTGTCACGTCAACTGGCCACTTCACCTGCCACAAGTTGTGGATTGTCCACTTGCCACGTCACCTGGCCACAAGTTGTGGATTGTCCACTTGCTACGTCACCTGGCCACGTCAGCTGCCACAAGGTTGTGGATTGTCCACGTCAGCTGCCATGTCACCTGCCACATCACCTGTTCACATCACCTGGCCACAAGTTGTGGATTGTCCACTGGCCACGTCACCTGCCTTGTCCCTAAGCTCAAAAAACAATATTATTTAACCATTTCAGCCATTTTGTGAGACCAGAGTGAGTAGCAGCTGTAAGAGCAGCAGTATACTTGTATTTAGCGTGTCACTTGCCATGTCACCTGCCACAAGCTGCGGATTGTCCACTTGCCATGTCACTTGCCACAAGTTGTGAATTGTCCACTTGCCACGTCATCTGCCACAAATTGTGGATTGTCTACTGGCCACGTCACCTGCCACAAGTTGTGGATTGTCCACTGGCCACGTCACCTGACCACGTCACCTGGCCACAAGTTGTGGATTGTCCACTGGCCACGTCACCTGTCACGTCAACTGGCCACTTCACCTGCCACAAGGTTGTGGATTGTTCACTTGCCACGTCACCTGACCACGTCAACTGGTCACTTCACCTGCCACAAGTTGTGGATTGTCCACTGGCCACATCACCTGCAATGTCAACTGGCCAAGTCACCTGCCACAAGTTGTGAATTGTCCACTTGCCACGTCACCTGGCCACAAGTTGTTGATTGTCCACTGGCCATGTCACCTGTCACTTCAACTGGCCACTTCACCTCCCACAAGTTGTGGATTGTCCACTTGCCACGTCACCCGACAACGTCACCTGCCACAAGTTGTGGATTGTCCACTTGCCACGTCACCTGGCCACGTCACCTGGCCACAAGTTGTGGATTGTCCACTTGCCACAAGTTGTGGAATTGTCCACTTGCCATGTCACCAGGCCACGTCAACCGGCCACTTCACCTGCCACAAGTTGTGGATTGTCCATTGGCCACGTCACCTGCCACAAGTTGTGGATTGTTCACTTGCCACATCACCTGGCCACGTTACTTGCCACGTCACCTGCCACAAGTTGTGGATTGTCCACTTGCCACGTCACCAGGCCATGTCACCTGCCACAAGTTGTGGATTGTCCACTGGCCACGTCACCTGCCGCAAGTTGTGGATTGTCCACTTGCCACATCACCTGGCCATGTCACCTGCCACAATTGTGGATTGTCCACTGGCCACGTCACCTGCCACACATTGTGGATTGTCCACAATGCAATGCAAGCAATTACAGTTGTTTGTTTTTTTAATGGTTTTTCATCATTTGCCATCATTTTTGAGATTTCTAATGTAAAAAAATAGGTCACCTTTAAAAACGCCTATAAACGAAATCGTGGCAAAACGCCGGTACCGCGTTTTGCGGCGTTTTGCATCTGAAACGCAAAAACTTTTGCGTCTGAACCCATTTGTTTGCTTCTGGAAAAACAAGGGTAAACTCAACTGCCTAAAAAACGGCAATAAACGAGATTGTGTGCATGGACACATAGGATAACATTGAATGTGTTCAGGGGCAGTTGAAAAAAATGTCCAAATGCCTCTGAACTCGAGTTTACCAGCGTCTCGTGTGCATGGGGCCTAAAAGCTATTAAACAGAGATTTTTCACGTTGTTTATTATCTATCAGTTTCCAGTTGGGCCACCATGCGGCCATGGATTATGCTCCCTCAGTTTTGGGGGATGGTATTGTCATGGTGCCTTCAGCTGTCAACACTGCCTTTTGTTAATTGAATTTACCTGTAGCCAAGAATGGTTGGGAATTGTTTGTTCCCCCTTTTCCTTACATCCCCCTATGTCCCAACCATTAGAATACCTTGCATTTATTCCTATTGTTCATTATAGAGATACATCCACTTTTAATTGCTCCGCATGATTGGGAATACACATGAAACACGAAAAGCTACTGTTACAGATTCATTTGTCTATTATGTCAATGGGCAACTAAGGAATATCTTTATTATTATTTACAATTCTAATTTATGCTGGAATATATGTATATATATGAAATATCAAGTTGTCATTTATTGTCATTGATATTTAATGTATTACTATTACATCATTGTTTACCAGGAATCAATAAACCAGATTGCATTTTAGGCTTTAGTAGTGTTCTTCATTCAAAGTCCCAAAATTCCCCCCTTTGTCTTAACATACTCAGTGGAGCAGGTGATAAATTGCTTTATATCATATAGATTACCAGCCCTATCAGAAAAAATAGGATTTTTGTACTCACCATAAAATCAATTTCTCTGAGTTAATGGACGGACACAGCAGCATTGACCTTAGAGTTATATCACCTTCCTTCCAGGAGAGACTAGGCAGAAAAACAGCACTTCAATGTTAAAAACACTTCTGCAGTACAGCTCCTCCCAGTGGGGGAGATCCCCAGGTATATAACCCCCACTTTGACTGGGGATTCCCAGGTATATAACCCCCACTCTGACTGAACAGCTCCAGTTCGTAACAAGCAGTACAAACAAAAAAGGAGGGGTAGGTGCTGTGTCCATCCATGAACTCAGAGAAATGGATTTTACGGTGAGTACAAAAAAACTATTTTCTCTTACGTTCATGGATGGACACATTAGCATTGACCTTAGAGACGTCCCCAAGCAGTGTCAAAATTTCAAGGGGTGGGGAAAACACACAGCAAACCAGGGTTCACCCCAAACAAAAAACCCAGAGTTTCTCAACAGAGGAACTTCAACCTTAAACTGCCGCCTGTAAAACCTTGCGGCCGAAGGAGGCATCCGAAGATGCACTCACATCCACCTTGTAAAACTTAGAGAAGGTGTGGATGGACGACCAGGTTGCCGCCCTACAGACATGTAAAACAGAGGCTTGATGACGGAAAGCCCAGGAGGCCCCAATCGCCCTGGTCCAATGCGCCGTTATCTGAAAGAGAGGCGTCCGCCCCTTTAGGGCATAGGCCTGAAGGACGACCTGTCTGATCCACCTAGAAATGGTGGCCGATGAGACCGCCAGACCCTTTTTAGGACCAGTCACAAACTGTGAGTCCGGTCTCCAGCAGACAAGTACACCCGTATGGCCCGAACCACATCCAAGGAATGCAAGGCAGTCTCCTTCTGGTTCTTTGGCTGAGGATATAAGGATGGTAACACTATGTCCTCATTAATGTGAAAAGCCAACACAACCTTTTGGAAGAAATGACGGCTGTGGGCGCAGCACCACCTTATTCTTGTGGATGACCAAGTAAGCGGCCTTGCAGGACAAGGCTGCCAGTTCAGACACCCGTCTGACCGAGGTAATTGCTACCAGAAAAAACACCTTCTGAGGCAAGGTCAAAAGAGGAATCTTTTGAATGTCCTCAAACCGAGCATCTTGAAGCGGCGGGAGGACCAAATTCAAGTCCCATGGAGGCAGTGGAGGGCGCAAAGGAGGGGCCACATGCCAGACCCACTGTACAAACGTACGGACTAGAGAGTGCGCCGCCAAGGGTCGCTGAAAGTAAATAGCTAGAGCAGAGATCTGACTCTTAACCGTACTTAAGGCGAGAGCCTGA
Organism: Rana kukunoris; assembly: GCA_029574335.1. Lineage (NCBI taxonomy): Eukaryota > Metazoa > Chordata > Amphibia > Anura > Ranidae > Rana > Rana kukunoris. Next base: position 272,977,018 of record CM056059.1, on the reverse strand, counting down.
TCCACTCCCTGCTGTAAGAACAGCAGAATCCGGGACAGCACGTATGTACGGGGGTGCCACTTCATCTCCTCACACAGAGATGTAGGCCTTCCACATACAATGGTAGATCTTACGTGAAGTAGTCTTCCGTCCTCGTAGCATGGTAGAGATCACCGGGCCTGATAAACCACGGTCCCTCAGAACCTGGCTTTCGCCGTTAAAGCCAGCGACTGTAAAGCAGAGTGAAAGATCAGTCCCTGTGACATGAGATGTTCTCTCAGGGGTAGATGCCAAGGGACGCCTGCCACCAGGCGCACCAGGTCATCGTACCAGGGGCGGCACGGCCAAACTGGGGTGATCAGGATTGTAGGAATCCCTTCGGCTTCCACTCTGTGTAGCAGACGAGGAAGAAGTTTCAGAGAAGGGAAGGCGTATATTAGTCGATAGTGACCCCATGGTGCCACTAGCGCATCTGACACGTCCACCCACGGGTCTCTTGTCCTTTTTTTAAAAACCGTGACATCTTCCGATTGAGACGGGACACCAGAAAGTCCACGTCTGGAGTGCCCCATTTTTGGCACAGACGCTGAAATACCACCGGGTGTAGTGACCATTCTCTTTGTTTTAGTGTTTGGCGACTCAGGTAGTCGGCTTGCCAATGCTGTACCCCCGGAATGTACGTGGCCGACAGAGCCGGAACGAAACGTTCAACCCACTGAAGGATGTACGCAACCTCCTTCGTTGCAGCCGAGCTCCGTGTGCCTCCCTGATGATTGACGTATGCCACGGCCCACTTGTGAGGCACAACTTGATTGCACGGAGCTCCAGTACATTGATTGGAAGGCGCTTCTCCTCCTGAGTCCAGCGCCCCTGGGCTGACTGGGTACCCCAGACACCCCCCCAGCCGGAGAGCCTGGCATCCGTCGTGACCACAGTCCAATGGCATGGCAGAAACAACTTCCCGTTCCGAAGCACCGGAGACGTCAGCCACCACACCAGGGAGGACTTGACTAGTCGACTCACCCGAATCTGGTAATCCAGTGATGAGGGAAACTTGTCCCAACGTGACAGAATCTCCTTCTGTAGCACCCTGGTGTGGAATTGGGCATACAGGACTGCCTCGAAAGAGGCCACCATCAGACCCAGAACCCTCATGCAGAACCGGAGTGACGACCACTTCTGGGTCAACAACCGCTGCACCGAAGACTGCAGTGTCTGAAATTCCTCCATTGCTGAGACGGTAGCAACATAGACTTCCGGATGTTCAGAAGCCAGCCGAATTCCTGTAGGGTTTGGCAGGTGATGGACACGTCCTCTTCTAAATCTGAGCTTGAGGAAGCTCTCAGGAGAAGGTCGTCCAGGTAGCCCACGATAGCGATCCCGCGCTGCCTCAGCAGGACTAGGATCGGGGCTAGCACCTTGGTGAAGACCTTTGGTGCCGAGGCCAGTCGGAACGGGAGGGCCACAAATTGAAAGTGGTCCTCTCCGACCGCAAAGCGCAGATATCTCTGATGCTTTGCACATATGGGGACATGTAGGTACGCATCCATGATGTCCAGAGAGGCCATGAAATCCCCCTGATGGAGCGCTGTCACCACCGAGCGAATCGACTCCATTTTGAAGATTTGCACTTTGACAAAACAATTGAGGGCCTTGAGGTCCAGGATTGGATGAACCCCTTCCTTTTTGGGGACTACAAACAGATTGGAGTAAAACCCCTGAAATCGTTCCCCTGAAGACACTGGTAGAATCACTCCCAGTAGATCCTGGACAGCCCCTGGCAGAGCCTTCCGGCGAACCATGTACCAGGTGCGTTTTTTTCCTGTAGCGGGCGCTTTTGCACCTTGAGAATTTTTTCCTGCCGCACTTGACGGGCGAAAAAAACGCTTGGGGGCAGCAAAGGAGGGTCCTTGCTTACGGCAAGGCTCCTTACCCTTCCCAGATTGTGGGAGCAGTGTGCTTTTTCCACCTGTGGCATCCTTTATGATGTCATCCAGGGACGCCCCAAAAAGCTGTTCAACCTTAAAGGATAAATCCACCAAAGCCTTTTTTGAAGATTGGTCCGCAGACCAACACTTCAGCCACAGCAGGCGTCACATTACCACCGTGTAGGCGGAGGCCCTGGAAAGCAAGGGGAGCGTATCCAGGGCCGACTCACAGACAAAATTTTAGGCTCTGTACCAACTGGTCGGCCAGGTCCACACAGGTCTCAGAAACATTCTGTGTCTCAAGCTCTTGCAGCAAGACCTTTGCCCGTTCGGTGAGTGTCTGCGACACCAGTGCCACCGGCCGAAACCGGTTTCACAGCCGAGCCCACTACTGTGAACATGGAGCGGGCCATAGCCTCAGCTCTCCTATCTGCGGGGTCCGTAAATGCAGGAGCCCCCTCCACAGGTAACCGGAGGGTCCACTGAGGGAGGAGAGACCCAATTTTTTAAAAAGTCCTCCTCAAAAGGATAACGGACCGCAAAGCATTTTGGAACAGCAAAAGCTTTCTGCGGTGTATCCCATTCCTTGTACAGCAGTTTGTCCAGATATTGAACACAAGGAAACACTTGGAACGTTTAATAAAAGACCACATGGATGAGTTTTTGCTGGAAACAAACTATTTAAGCAGCAGACAGCATGGATTCATGAAAGACAGAAGTTGTCAGACAAACCTGATTTCTTTTTATGAAGAGGTAAGTAAAACCCTGGACAGAGGCGTAGCAGTGGACGTGGTATACTTGGATTTTGCAAAAGCGCTCAATACAGTTCCCCACACACGGCTCATGTGTAAGGTAAGGTCTACAGGATTAGATATATCAGTTTGTAAATGGATAGAAAACTGGCTGAAAGACAGAATTCAGAGAGTTGTGGTTAATGATTCTTACTCTGAATGGTCCAAGGTTATCAGCGGTGTACCCCAAAGTTCAGTGTTGGGTCCCTTACTTTTCAATATATTTATAAATGATATTGGGTCTGAGATCCAAAGTAACATTTCTGTTTTTGCAGATGACACCAAGCTATGCAGCGGAATAACGTCCTTACAGGATGCTCTGTCTAAGTGGGCGACTAAGTGGCAGATGAGGTTTAATGTTGATAAATGTAAAGTTATGCACTTGGGGGCTAAGAATATGCATGCATCATACATGCTAGGGGGAGTTCAACTGGGGGGATCTGTAGTGGAGAAGGATCTGGGGGTTTTAGTTGATCATAAGCTCAATAATGGCATGCAATGCCAAGCTGCGGTTTCCAAAGCAAGCAAAGTCCTTTCTTGTATTAAGAGAGGTATGGACTCCAGAGAGAGAGATATAATTTTGCCCCTGTACAAATCATTAGTAAGACCTCATCTGGAATATGCAGTCCAGTTTTGGGCACCAGTTCTCAAAAAGGATATCGGAGAACTGGAGAAAGTGCAGAGAAGGGCAACTAAACTGATAAGAGGCATGGAGGAGCTCAGCTATGAGGAAAGATTAGAAAAACTTAATTTATTCACTCTTGAGAAGAGGAGAATAAGGGGGGATATGATCAACATGTACAAATATATAAGAGGTCCATATAGTGAACTTGGTGTTGAGTTATTCACTTTAAGGACAACGCTGAGGACAAGGGGGCACTCTTTACGTCTGGAGGAAAAGAGATTTCACCTACAAATACGGAAAGGTTTCTTCACAGTAAGAGCTGTGAAAATGTGGAACAGACTCCCTCCAGAGGTGGTTCTGGCCAGCTCAGTAGATTGCTTTAGGAAGGGCCTGGATTCTTTCCTAAATACACATAATATAACCGAGTACTAAGTTCTGTAGGTAAAGTTGATCCGGGGTAAATCAGATTGCCTCTTGGGGGATCAGGAAGGAATTTTTTTTTCCCTCCGGTAGCAAATTGGATCATCGCTCTGCTGGTTGTTTTTTTTTTGCCTTCCTCTGGATCAACTGTGGGTATGGAGTTGGGTGTATGGGATGTACTGTGTTTTATTTTGTTTGTTTATTTATTTTTATTTTTTTTATGGTTGAACTGGATGGACTTGTGTCTTTTTTCAACCTGACTAACTATGTAACTTTCGCGGCGCGGGGACCGGCATATCTGATGCCTCCGCCAATTCCTCAAGTTTTTGAGTATCCCGCACCGCAGTGATAAAGGCTCCAACAAACGCTTTATCATGCGTCGGCTCTGAAACAGAGTCATCCTCACTGTCCGCGTGGGCCAAGCGCCTCAAGGACTGCCGTCATAGCCTCTACAAAGGCGGCAGGGGCACTAAGGGTTAACTCAGGCATGGTTGGGGTGGAAGCCTCTGGTTCAGACTCCATGTTAACCCACACTTATGCCACCCTAGCACTGCAAGGCAGACACCCACCGGTTGCCCTCCTGGCTGTAAATACAGAGCAGGGGACTCCCCAGGGAACTCACCATCCGACCCAGTTGTAGCTGTGGCAGAAGCGCCGATAAGTGCTGAGAAGGCTGGCTGTGCTGCGCTGTCCCTCAGGAAGCGATTTGCGGTCTTTTGCTGCAGGATGTCAGGCACAAGAGGCCAAGACTAATTCCAAAATGGCCGCCGTATGCCAGAAACAGCATGCGGGCTACAGGAAAATGGCTCCTCACAGAACACGGACCCCGGTAGTGACAGAACCCCAGGAGAGCCCCCCTCTAACAGCCACCACCCAGTATGGGGAAGAAGGGAGAGGAAGGGAGAGAGGAAAGCAGGGCGTACCCTCAGTCGACCTCCCAAGAAAGCCCCAGCCATACCACCTTGCCGAGTCAAGGGGCCTACTCACCCGACCTATGCCCACCGGCTGGAAGCATTCCTGACTGAACCAAGGTCCGCGAACGGCATGGCAGTCGGCCAGACACACTGTGAAAAGGTCAAAGAGACTGGTCATATGTGTTCCCTAGAACATATAGTTCCCCGGCCACCCCTGGAGCAACGGGGCATGTCGTGGACGACCCAGAGCTGAGGGCTGGCACATGCTCGATGGCCGAACATGGGGGGACTACAAGGATCGAGAATCCAGCCTGTCACCCAGTCGGCAGTTGATAGTAGAATCCAGGAACCAAAATTATAAAAGCGAAAAACATCGCAAAAAAATCCAGAGTACATGGACTCCAGAGAGGCCAGTCTACTCCTGATGCTAGGCAGAAAAAAACTGGAGCGGTTCAGTCAGAGTGGGGGTTATATACCTGAGAAGCCACGCCCCTGGGAGAAGCTGTACTGCAGAAGTGATTTTGACACTTGAAGTGCTGTTTTTCTGCCTAGTCTCTCCTGGAAGGAAGGTGATATAACCCTAAGGTCAATGCTGCTGCGTCCGTCCATGAACGGAAGAGAAATAGGATTGACCATGTTGGATGACCTGTCAGGTAAAACACCCTCTTTACTTGACTCTCTCCCTTCAAGTTTTTTTTAAGGGGGGCCTCACTTGCCGCTACTTTACAACTGATGCGTGCCTATAAGTGAGCTGATCCTCTTAGTATGTACATGGGAGCCATGTTCCTACAACTATTTATCTACACCTGGTTATGTCTTACTTAGTATTGTATAAGACCCTGACTTTCAAGACACAACTTATAACCAAATTGACATAATGTATACAGTTTGACCAATGACGAAGAATGTTATTTCCAATTACATCTGGTCACTGCTGACATTCTTTGTCAGGACTGTGCTATCATGTCATGCTGCTGTGTTCTGTTGCATACCCTTAAATAAAGAACAAAAAAAAAGGAGTACATGTTCTTTCAAATGTAACCCGTGGAGCTGAGGGTAGAATAGGTCCTAGTTTCAGATCCATATGCAGAATGTGCCAGTGTTTTTTGACAATACTCTGAATGGATCTTTATTCGCTGTTGTATTCAGTGACAAACCTGATGTTATTAGCATCTGGCTTTTCACAAATCTTAGGAGGTGGTACAGTTTCCAAAAACTTATGAGCAGTTTGTATTTTATTCTGCTGGGTATGCCTTTTGCAAAAAACGTGTTTTTTTTTTTTTTAGGGACACGCTCTGATTCATATTCTCCACAATTAGTACAGTTCCTTCTTAGCCTTTGAAACTGTCCACTTGGGATATTTTTTATCCAAGAAAGATGGTGGCAACTAGTATGTTGCAAGTATAAGTTGCCACTGGTGGGTTTGCAATAGTTTTTAGTGAAAATGGACCCCATTCATGAAAATAATACCAAGTCCAGAAATACTAGGGTCTTTAACTGACAATGAGAGGTTCTCCCTATTGTACAAACGAGAATCATTCTGGATCTATAAACTGGCCTCCTCATCTCTCCCAATGGGTTGAACGGAGGGTCTAGAGATTCATAGTATTATTTAGATCCCTCTTCATGGTTTCCTTTTCGCTGTATTATGATCACTATTCTTATGCTTGGGTACATGCAACATCTTTTTTCAGCCTGTATAGTTTTAATGTGCATCTACAGGGCTACATATAGAAGTTTTTATAGTATAACATAACACATGGTTTTAGGCACTGGGCACCATGTGTTTATTCTTGGATGGCCTTTTTGTTTTTTTTGATGCACAAGATGTTAATTTCTTTGCTCCCCCACCCCCTTTTTTGTTTTCGATAATATACATATGGTTTGGTATCAATGATTTTATCACTGCCATAAAGATTGGAAATTATTTACATGTCTACTATGGTATATTGATATGTGTATATAGGTCTATATACCCATATTGTAGAAAAAAATAACCTTTATATCATCAAATACATACACACACACATATATACTGTACAGCCCAAAAGTTTGGACACACCTTCTCATTCCAAGAGTTTTCTTTATTTTCATGACTGTGAAGATTGTAGAGTCATACTGAAGGCATCACAACTATGAATTAACACATGTGGAATTATATATTGTAATATTGGGGTTGTTTAGCTCTCGTGGTATGGGCGTTTTTCAGTGATTAACTCCAGCCAGGAAGTATGTTTAAGGGCATGGTAGCCCATTTTTATTAAAAAGGCAAAATAAAAGTCCAAACAAAGGTTTCCCACGCAGGGGGTTCTTCTCCATCAAACATACAACAGAAAATGCTAGCCCACCTGGCTCTCTGTAGCAGTACTTCTGCAGCAATACTTGGCACGTTTTCCTGGTCGCCTAGACCAGCGGAATCCTCAACATAGATGCTTCACGTCAGCATCTACAACTCTGCCTCTTGCAGTCACTGTTCTGGCTGTCTCCTACAGCCTCAGACTTCTGGAGACCAGCCCTCTCCAACTGGGAGCCGTCTCCAACTGGGAGCCATGAGATCTTCCTTACACACTGATTATAAAGGGCTGTGCTCACCTGAGCACAGACCCTGCTGGTCATCCACAAGATCTGGAGACAGGATTGGAGATTCCGTCCCACCCAAGACACTATGGAATCTCCATACTACAGAGCCCCATGACAAAGTACCAAAACCTGGAGAAAGTTGCAAAAGCAATATTCTCCAGTCCACATCTACGCTCTGTAGTCTTGCACCTCTAAAGTGTGCAAACCCTGTGTCCAGTTTACAGTGACAGTAGCTCCTACTGTTACAATACATAACAAAAAAGTGTGAAACAACTGAAAATATATGTCATATTCTAGGTTCTTCAAAGTAGCCATCTTTTGCAGCAGACATCTCTAGAAAAACTGTTAAGAGGAGACTGTGTAAATCAGGCCTTCATGGTAGAATATCTGCTAGGAAACCACTGCTAAAGAAAGGCAACAAGCAGAAGAGACTTGTTTGGGCTAAAGAACACAAGGAATGGACATTAGACCAGTGGAAATCTGTGCTTTGGTCTGATGAGTCTAAATTTGACATCTTTGGTTCCAACCACTGTGTCTTTGTGCGACGCAGAAAAGGTGAAGGGATGGACTCTACATGCCTGGTTCCCACCGTGAAGCATGGAGGAGGAGGTGTGATGGTGCGGGGGTGCTTTGCTGGTGACACTGTTGTGAATTTATTCAAAATTGAAGGCATACTGAACCAGCATGGCTACCACAGCATCTTGCAGCAGCATGCTATTCCATCCGGTTTGCATTTAGTTGGACCATCATTTATTTTTCAACAGGACAATGACCCTAAACACACCTCCAGGCTGTGTAAGGGCTATTTGACCAAGAAGGAGAGTGATGGGCTGCTGCGCCAGATGACCTGGCCTCCACAGTCACCAGACCTGAACCCAATCGAGATGGGTTGGGGTGAGCTGGACCGCAGAGTGAAGGCAAAAAGGCCAACAAGTGCTAAGCATCTCTGGGAACTCCTTCAAGACTGTTAGAAGATCATTTCAGGTGTCTACCTCTTGAAGCTCATCAAGAGAATGCCAAGAGTGTGCAAAGCAGTAATCAAAGCAAAAGGTGGCTACTTTGAAAAACCTAGAATATGACATATTTTCAGTTGTTTCACACTTTTTTGTTATGTATATAATTCCACATGTGTTAATTCATAGTTTTGATGCCTTCAGTGTGAATCTACAATTTTCATAGTCATGAAAATAAAGAAAACTCTTGGAAATTTTGGTCTGTACTGTGTGTGTTTATTTGTATATAATATAAATAAATATAAAATAGTATGTGCATTAACTCTTAATATTATTTCTTTTTTTTTTATTTCTCAATTTTCTTTTTAAACTTAATTTTTTTTTTAATTGCCTTCATTGTTCACCGTTTTTGTTTTAGTGTTTTTCAGTGTATGTATATCGAGTTACATATATCAGGTTGTTTTACCAATGAAAGTCTTGCTGAGGTGGATAAACCAGTCATGGTGCCTTTAAATATGCGATTCCTCCCACGGTCCGCTCCTATTTAAACCTCATTGGCTTTCACATGACTTGAATAATGGCCACGCGTTGTAAAGACAACAGCCATACTCTCTCCACTCTCCTTGGCTTGCTCTCCATTTTCAAGTCTCGGTCTGGACCTTAGCTCCCCCGAGCGTACGATGTCTAGCTTGGGTGTTTGTTTGCTGTATCCTGTTGGCGGTTGTTCCGGCTGCCTCTCAGTCCCTCCCCGTTCCATGGCTGTCTCACCATCTTGCCAGGGCTTTGATTGAGGCTTCACACTTTCTATTCGGCTCTGCACATGCTGGTTTCCTCCTTCCTAGTAAACCCCTCAGGAATGCATGAAGGTTTTTGCCATAGCAGCATTGCTTAACAAGCCAACCCAACTCAGACCATTTTCACAAGGTATTGTTACAGCGGGGAGGTTTTCAATTGTTTCATCTATGCAAGGAGATTTGAATCATTCATGTATCCATTACATGTTACTAATAATTTGACACATGATTTTATCATATTGATTTCTTCTGAGAATTTGTCCATACAAGACTGTCCCGATCAGCACTTCTAATTGGGGTTGTTTGATACTGAGATGATGCCTGCACCCACTGAAATATAAGCAGTTATAAAATACACAAATTAATGCAGATTTGTATTGTATTGTTTCAAATGTAAGCACAGTAAGTACCTGGAATTAACCTCTTGCAGTCCCTTTGTAGCAAAACTATGGTGTGAAAAAAAAGTAGCAAGACAAAGTATAATGACAGAGAGAGGGGATCATTAGACCTCTTTCACATTGAGGTGGTTTTCAGGCAAATTATTTTAGAGCTAGAAATAGCCTCTAAATAGCGCCTCAAAACTGCCTCTCATTCATTTCAGTATGAATTTTTACACTGGAGCTTTTGCACCAACAAGGCTGTGGCACCAGTAACGGACTGGGGAGGTTTCGGGATGACCTGAGCTCACAAAAAGGGAGTTGAATGATGCTTACCATTAGACTGAGGGCATCTGGCAAAAGAAAAAAAAAAAAATACTGCGGTGGAAATCTCTGGATTAAAGTCAGGTACCCCATGGTGTTTGCTTTCAGGTAAGGTTATTAAACTTTTTAATGAAAAATTATTGTTAAATATACTGCCTAGACAGCTTGGTAATTAATATACAATAACCATTTGTTCTCAAGAGTACCAAAAGCCTGCATGATATACACAGAATATATTGTCCTTCCTATTAACAACTGTATTCCAAAAAACTGCAACATTTCTGAAATCTATTAATGTACATTTTTCAAAAGCAAAACTGCAGCTTAGAATTTTGTGATGCTGTAAAGACCTATAAGCGGATGAAAGAGACAACTATACATGCCTGCATTAATACCTTTACACACTGCTAAAGCACAGGACTGGCATACCACAAAGACTGACTGACAAAGTAAAGACAAGTAAGTGGCTGCTATAACTATTGCAGACCAGCCGCCGAAGTTATACGGCGGCAGGTCGGCTCCCCTGCGCGAGGTAACGTAGATCTACATCACCTTGCGAATCAGCCACTAGGGGTGCCCCCTGCTCGCCCTTGATCCCGACGCGCGTGCCCGTCCTGTGCGATCAAGCCGGGCACCCGTGATCGCTCGTTACAGAGCGAAAACCGGGACACAGCTCCCGGTCCTGTCAGGCGGGGAAATTACCTATCGTCTGTTCATACAATGTATGAACAGCGATTTGTCATTTCCCTATGTCAGTCCCACCCCCCTTCAGTTAGAACACACCCAGGGAACCTGATTAACTCCTTCCTCGCCCCTTAGTGTTAACCCCTTCACTGCCAGTGGCATTTTTATAGTAATCAATGCATTTTTATAGCACTGATCGCTATAAAAATGCCAATGGTCCCAAAAATGTGTCAAAAGTGTCCACCATAATGTCGCAGTACCGATAAAAATCGCCGCCAATACTAGTAAAAAAAAATAATATATAAATAAAAATGCCATAAACTGTCCCCTATTTTGTAAACGCTATAACTTTTGCGCAAACCAATCAAACGCTTATTGCGATTTTTTTTTTTACGCAAAAATATGTAGAAGAATACGTATCGGCCTAAACTGAGGGAAAATATTTTTTTTTATATATTTTTGGGGGATTTTTATTATTATAGCAAAAAAGTTAAAAATATTCATTTATTTTAAAATTTCGGCTTTATTTTTGTTTATAGCGCAAAAACTAAAAACTGCCACCAAAAGAAAGCTCTATTTGTGGGAAAAAAAGGATGCCAATATTGTTTGGGAGGCATGTCGCGCAATTGTCAGTTAAAGCGATGCAGTGCCAAATCTCAAGAAGTGGCCCGGTCATTGACCAGAAATATGGTTTAGGGCTGAAGTGGATAAACAGGTCTTTAAATACTTTATACAAGATTAATATATGGATAAACATCCAAGATTCTTACCTTCACCCGTTCATTCTCAATTCTAAATGATGCTCTCCCATCATCACTAGCCAAGATATTTCCCAAATCTCCAACATGCTGAAAAGTAAAAGACAACATTTATAACTAACTGGAAGCTGCAACCAGAAGACCCCCCTACCCCTTTATATATAGGTTACAATAAGGGTTGTCCCGATATCACTTTTTTAGGACCGAGTACAAGTACTGATACTTTTTTTCATGTACTCGCCGATACCGAATACCGATACTTTTTTTTAAATGTGTCCCCAAATGCAGCCATGTCCCCCCACATATTGCAGCCATGTCCCCCCACATATAACCAGCCATGTCCTCCCACATATATCCAACCATGTCCTCCCACATATATCCAACCATGTCCTCCCACATATATCCAGCCATGTCCCCCACATATATACAGCCATGTTCCCCCATATATTGCAGCCATGTCCCCCCACATATATCCAGCCATGTCCCCCCACATATTGCAGCCATGTCCCCCCACATATATCCAGCCACGTCCCCCCACATATATCCAGCCACGTCCCCCCACATATATCCAGCCACGTCCCCCCACATATATTGCAGCCATGTCCCCCCACATATTGCAGCCATGTCCCCCCACATATATTGCAGCCATTCCCCCCACATATATTGCAGCCATGTCCCCCCACATATATTGCAGCCATGTCCCCCCACATATTGCAGCCATGTCCCCCATACCTAGTAGATGATGATGCCGCCGCGTTAATCAGCGTGCGGGAAACATTACAGGCAACTTTTGTTTGAATAGCTGTCTATTCTTGGCCATGCCGTGTAGACACTCCCCCTTGCTCGGGATTGGACGGATCTGTCCAATCCCGAGCAAGGGGGAGTGTCTATACACGGCGCAGCGGGGAATACAGCTATTCAAACGAAAGCTGCCTGTAATGTTCCCCGCGCGCTGATTAACGCAGGAGCGGCGGCTTTGCGGTATGCGGTGGCAGGGGGGGGGGTCACATTTGGCACCTTTTTGGGAGAGGAGGGAGCAGTTAGCTGTCTAATTGTCATATAAAAGTTGTATATTGTTGTCATGGACCATGAAATACTGAAGTGTTTCTACATGAAATCCTAATTCATGTATTGCAGAAGATGAGACATTGTGGAGTACATATTGCAAGAGATACTGGAAGTGGCTTAATTTGTCCTGACTAGGTCACTAGGACAAAATGACCCTTCAATGGCTCCGACTAGTGAAATAAGTGGAGCCGGGCTTGTGAGATACATTTTATTGTCCAGTGTGTAGAGGTGTTAATTGTTGTTCTGATTGCTTCATTGTAGTAATTACCCCCTGGGGGCTTCTGTCTCAACACACATATTCAGGCTATTCAAGCTTTGGGACCAATCTCTGCTGAGACATTTTGAAGTCCTAATTTGCATGGGAGAGGACCTGAGTGAAACCACAAATGTACTTTACAATTGACCAATAGAAAAGCGGTTGTTGGGGGCGGGATGTTCCAAATCCTGTATAAAAGTGTGCTGTGTACAATAAAGTGTGTCCTGTTTACATTCAGCATTAAGCCTTGGCTCATGTATGGATTATTCGGCGATTTCAGGGATATTCCTACTCATGGAATATTGGGTGATTTCTTTTATGGGAGAAGAAGGGAATGCTTGACGGGGATATGTTCTACTACCGACACAATTGTGTTCACAGAAGTAAAAGAGAATATGCCTTTTAAGATCTGTTGTGTGACTGTAATATAAGCTCAAGACCCAGCAGAATTGAAACCAGAAAGCATAGAGTTAAGCTTTTGTTATTCAGCAGGAGTCTTGGTCAATCACAGCCAATATCACATTGAGCAGGAGTCTTGCCCAATCACAGCCAGCCTTACACTCATTCTGTCTGGAAAATTCCCAGCACACTGCTAGAATTCATTACACCAGAGAGAGAAGATCTGAACAGACACACACCAGTCAGAGTTCTGTTTTAGGGAAGAAAGTGGCCAAAATAGGTATTTAATACAGTTATATATGTTCATATTGTTAATAGTGTGATTAGAACTGTATACCAATTAGTTATGTGCTCACGTATAGTTCCACCAAACATCACAGTAAACTTCAATTCCAAACATCACAACAAATGGTCAAACAACCAAAAGTTCACCAGAATGTACAAGTGGAAATCTTACATTAAAAGATGTCTGTAAAAAGCTAAAGCAAGAAAGTATAAAAGGAAACTTGAGTGATATATTATAAAGGCGGTAGAAGAATCTGAATCAGAGCTTATGGCAGCATATGTCAACCTGCGGTCATCTACGAGACCTCCCCAGGATATTGTAAGGAACATGGACACATGTACTGCAGTTACTAACGATTTAGTAAAGCCCATGAGAGAACTATCATCTGAAGCCAACTATGGTGAAGTTAAGGCAAGAAAGAGAATGAACAAGCTTTTTATGAGCGACTATGCTAGGCCTTTAGGCGAAACCACAATCACAAGTAGAAATTCTTCCGCTAGCAGAAGTGCCAGTAACATATCAGAGTCCTTAGGTACTTTAATAGCCAAAAGAAAGGAACTTGTCAAACAACTTGCTGTCAAGAGAGCAGAAATTGAGATGGAATCTGCCATCGAGGCGCAGCATCTACGAGTAGCAGAAATGGAAAGGCTGAAGGAAGTTAAGATTATAGAAGCCAGACTAAGAGTACACGAAGAGGACATGAATAGTAATCATAAGTCCAAATCTGTACCAAGTAAAGATGCAGACTAATGGTAGAGGCTATTAAATGGACAGCCGCACTGAAAAAAAACCTTGAAGGTTGTCTTTATTGTAAAACAAATGAAAAATGCACTACAAAGCACAGCAAAAATAATCACTGATTAAGCACTGGTCGATAGTGTGAAACGCGTAAGCTGCCATCCCTATTTTTGCTGTGCTTTGTAGTGCATTGTTTATTTGTTTTACAATAAAGACAACCTTCAAGGTTTTTTGGAGTGTGGTTGTCCATTTAATAGCCTCTACCATTTGCCTTGTGCATTGCCACCACCCTCGATCTCCTGATGATCTCTATTGATTGCTCAGCATACACACCTGGAGCGGTAACTCCCTTCTCCCTAAAGATGCAGACTCCTACTTCCTTTCATATGCCCAGGAGAATGGAAAGAAATCATCATTATGTAAGGAAGAAAAAAGTCATTGCCCTTCCATCCTCGCTCAGAAAGACGGAGAGAGACTCACCCAATTCAGAACTAAGTGAAAAAATAAAAACAGGATAATTCTGTTCCTAGATGTCACTGCAATGATCAGGAGAATGTTGCGACTATTGTCCCAGCAAGACTTCCCGTTCCAGAACCTACTGTATTTTCAGGAGACATACTAAAGTTCATAGAGTGGAAGGCAAGTTTTGAAATGATCATTGAGCATCATTGCTCCAGGCCAGTTGACAAGTTATTCTACCTTCAGAAATATGTTGGTGGAGAAGCAAAGAAAGCTCTTGAAGGTAACGAAGAAGCCTACAAGCAAGCTTGGGAAAAGTTAAATGCAAAGATCCTTCCTTAGTACAAAAAGCCTTTAGAAAGAAATTGAATAACTGGCCTAAAATAGGTCCTAAAGAACACTTCAAACTCCAAGACTATGGTGACTTCCTGCAAGCATGCAGCAATGCCATCCCGCATGTATGAGGACTAGAAGTACTGAACGACTATCTAGAAAACCACAGGATGCTAGCTAAGCTACCTGAAGTGGCTTCTAGATGGAATTGCTATGTGACTGAACAGTTAGATCGAAGCAAGAACTTCCCAAGTTTTGAAAACGTCTCTGAGTTCGTTAATAAGGAAGCACGAATAGCATGTAATCCAGTAACAGCATCTTATGCCTTAAAATCCTTAGAAGAAAGGCCTCCAAGAGATACAAGACGTGCAAGAGCAACTAGTTGTGCAACCGACACAACAGCTAAAGGTCTAGATACCTACAAGAGCAAGTTCAAAGTCACTATTGGAATTAGTAGAGAGACAGAACCAACAAATCCTTAGACTACTTTTAAGTGTATGTTCTGTGGCGAGAACCACTCTACACACAAGTGCGAACAATTGAAAGTGAAACCCTCAAATGAAAAAGTTTGTATTTGTTAACCAACTGTGTTTTGGGTGCCTAAGAAAAGGCCAAGAAGTGTAAAAAAAGGGCCACATGCAGCATTTGCAAAGGACGCCGTCCTACACCACTACACGAAGAACATCCAAAGAAGGATAAATCCTCAATACCTAAAGATGCTGAGGAAGAAAAGAAAGCATCGGTATTCTCTTGCAAAATGAGGGAAAGCAACGGCACATCAATGGTTTTACCAATGTGCATTTCAAATCCGAAAAGAAAGAAGAATTAGGTATATGCCTATGCACTACTGGATGCCCAAAGCCATGTCACCTTCATTGATCAAGAAATCTGCAAGAAATTAGAAGTGGCTACAGAACCAGTGAAGCTCAAACTCACCACAATGACGGGAAGAGACACATTAGTGAACAGTCAAAGGGTCAAAGGATTGAGAGTTAGAGGACTTCATTTAAACCTCACATTGGATCTACCTCCAGCTTATACGAAAGACGATAAACCTCTAGATCGAGATCGCATACCTACCTGTGAAACAGCCAATAAATGGGAGCACCCATCTGTCATATCATAAAAATGTACCAGCTGAAGGAGTTTGGTGTTGGACTGTTGATAAGTTATGATTGTCCCAAAGCTTTGGTACCACGATGGGTAATCACAGGAGGAAAGGGTGAACCCTATGCTGTTCAAACTGATCTAGGATGGGGCGTTGTTGGAGGAAAACAGCAGATTGCAAACTCAAGACAGTTGACAGGATTGTTTTATCGAAAATCTGTCCAAGAGTTACCAAATGTAAGTTCAGCAGCAGTAATCAAGATCCTTGAATCTGACTTTGCAGACATAAGTTCTAAAGAATAGAATGTATCCCAAAAAGACATAGAATTGTCTATGGGCGATTCAGAAGTAAAAGTTGTACAAACATTGAGCACTGCCATGTGTCAAAATGACATACTTGAAAAACTAGCCAGATGTTCAAAATGGAATACAGTCATAAACTTAGTAGCTCGAATTCAACATTTGGCAAAGGGAATCAGAAAGAAGGAATCATTGAATGTAGAGGAAAGAATGAAAGCAGAAGAAACAGTCATAAGACTCATTCAACTGAGACTCTATAGTGAAGAGTTGGAGACTAATGCCGCGTACACACGATCACTTTTTGTGATGGAAAAAAAACGACGTTTTCAAAAACGTAATTTAAAATGATCGTGTGTGGGCAAAACGTCATTTTATGTCCTCAAAAAAAAAACAACCAAAAAAAAATTTGAACATCCTAGAATTTTTTGTGTCGTTTTTCAAAATGTCATTTTTTGTGTCATAAAAAGTGATCGTGTGTGGGCAAAACGACGTTGCAAATGACTTTTTTAAACCCGCGCATGCTCAGAAGCAAGTTATGAGACGGAGCTTTAATAGAACAGAGTGCCGTCGAACGTCGTGTACGTCACCACGCTTTGCTAGAGCATTTTGGAAAAACGATTGTGTGTATGCAACGTTGTTTTGGAAAATTAAGTTTGAAAAACGTTGTTTTGTTTCGTCACATAAAACGTCGTTTTTTTTATCACAAAAAGTGATCATGTATACACAGCATTAGTCAAGAACCCAAAAGGCTTCCCAACAACCACCCATTGTACAAGCTTAATCTTGTTCTACAGGATGGTATACTGAAGGTGGGAGGGAGACTGGAAAATGCATTGTTACCCAGCAGAGTGAAGCATCCAGCAATTCTACCCAAAAATTCTACCTTCACAAGATTATCGATCACTACCACAACAAATCCTTGCATCAAGGAAGAAGTTTTACCCAGAACTGTTTGAGAGAAGGTGGTTACTGGATAGTAAAAGGAAGCAACATATATAAGTAAATATGTAACCTGTAGAAAGGCACGTAGACCTACCGAAAAACAAAGAATTTGGCAGATTTACTGGTAGACCCATCACCACCATTTCTTTATAGTTGAATGGATTGTTTTGGCCCATTCATCACCAAGCAAAACTGCAAGGAGTACAAGAGATATATATGGACTAATATTTACACGTCTAAGTTCCAGAGCAATTCATCTGGAAATGTTAGAAAATATGTCAACTGACGCATACGTTAATGCCTTGAGAGGTTTCATAGCCATTAGAGGCACTGTTAGAGAGCTTAGATCTGACCAAGGATCTAATTTTGTCGGAGCAAAGAATGAATTGAAGAACGCTCTAAAGAGATTGATAAAGAAAAAGTAACTGAGTATTTGTTAAAGAATCAATGTGTTTTTCACATAAATGCTCCAAATACAAGCCACACAGGAGGAGTTTGGGAAAGACAAATCAAAACTGTAAGAAATGTGTTAAGTTCAGTGTTGAGATAGAGCTCCGGAAGAATAGATGATGCTTCACTTAGGACCCTATGTTATAAAGTAATGTCTATTGTTAACAGTTGTCCACTTACAGCTGACAACATCAATGATCCAACAAGTTTGGAACCTTTAACTCCCAACCATCTACTTCACCTCAAGTCTGATTACATACAGCTACCACCTGGCAAGGTTTACCAAAGAGGATTTATATGCCAAATCAGAACAGTATTGGAATAGATGGAGGAAAGAGTACTTTGCCATTTACTTCTTAACGTAAGATTGGCTAACAGACCAGAAGAAATGTACATTGGTGACATAGTATTAGTGAAAGAAGAAGATTTACCAAGAAGTCAATGGAAATTGGCCAAAGTTCTAGAATTTCAAAAGGATAAAAACAGACTAGTAAGAAGAGCATTGTTACAAATAAAAGACTTAAAACTTGACAAAAGTTGAAGACGTCTCACTACTCCACTCTGGTTGGAACGTCCTATACAGAAGTTAGTAGTTCTACTTGAGAGTGATAAAAGACACTTGGAAGTTGAGAACCTGATGGAAAATTCTCCAAATTCATGTTCAAATCCTACTTTAAAGAACATAGAATTCTAGGTAATTTTGGTGGAAATGTAGCTGGCCAGCTAAGACCTGTCCTAGGTTGCTAATGTGACTTGCATGCATATACAGCTAGACCTGCTAATATCCTTAATATAGTTCATATGCTCATATGTAATAGATAAAAGTAGTTATTTACTGTGACTTTATATATGGATGTCATATAACAGTTGTATATTGTGTTTACAGAAGCAAAAAGAGAGAATATGCCTTTGAAGATGTGTTGTGCGACTGTAATGAAAGCTCAAGACCCAGCAGAATTGAAACCAGAAAGCATAGAGGTAAGCTTTTGTTATTCAGGAGTCTTGGCCAATCACAGCCAGCCTTAGTTGTTCTGAATGGAACCTACTCTCTTGATGAGGTTTAGAATTTTCTCCTCTAGAAGAAATGTTTTCTGCTCTGTGGAACCAAGTAGATACCCCAGGAACCGAATGTTCTGGGTGGGACAAAGGTTTGACTTCTCCAAGTTTAGGATCCATCCAAGCGACTTCAACCATAGTTGAGCTTCGTTGAGGTTCCTTATCAGCTGCGCTTCTGATGGTGCTGCAAACAGTAGGTCATCTAGATAAGGAATTACTGTCATCTTCTTCAACTTTAGAGGGGCAAGAACCTCTGCCAACACCTTGGTAAATATCCTTGGTGATGAGGACAACCCGAACGGAAGAGCTCGGCTCTGAAAGTGGTATTCCTTCCCGTCTATTTCCACTGCTAACCTTGGGTATCTCTGGGATTCTTCTCTGATGGGAATGTAAAGAAATGCGTCCCTGATATCCATGGTTGCCATGAATGTTCCTGGCTGCAGAATGTTCTTGACTGAGAAAATGGATTCCATGCAGAATTTTTTGTATTGAATCGTTTGATTTAAGGGCTTGAGATTCAGTATTAGACGAAACTTCCCGGGGGTTTCTTGATGACGAACGCGTGAGAGTAAAAACCCTTTCTTTTTCCTTCTCTGGAATTGGGATAAAGAATTTTTTGATCCACCATCTCCCCTAGCAACAGAGGCAGAGATTTTGCTTTTTGTGGATCTCTGGGAAGTTTCGTCAATAGGAATCTCTCTGGAGGGTGGCCGTTGAATTCCAGCAAATAGCCCTTTGCGATTATCTCTAGGATAAACTGATTGGCTGTTGCCTTTTGCCAGTGTGGTAGGAAGGCAGCCAATCTTCCCCCTTCTGGCACTTGGTTGTCACTGTTTGGTGGCCTGGTTAGCAGTGCCAAAAAGTGGATTACTCTTTTGCTTTCCCTTGTGACCCGTCTAGGTTTTCTTTGGGAACTCTTTCTTTCCCTCTTGGGTTTGATTTCTTCTGGAAATTTGCGTTTCTCAGCAGGAAAGATCTTTTTATCTGCTGTTCTCTCCAAGGCCTTGTCCAGGCCTGACCCAAAAAGCAAATCTCCCGTGAATGGTAAATTGCATAATCTTGTTTTGAATGCAGCGTCACCTGTCCAGACTTTTCATCCAAATTTCACCCAAAGCAAGCCCGCCTGACCTTGCTGCCAATTTAACAGATTCTGCAGGTTCATCGGCAATGTAACCGACAGCCTTGGAAAGTACTGTTAGAGTCCTCAAAATCTCTTCTCTGGGTGTCCCATTTTTTATATGCTCCTGTAACTGGGTTAACCAGAACTCCAGGTTACTTGCCACACAGGTGGTAGCTAGCGCTGGTTTTAGGCTAGCGACACTTGTCTCCAAGGCTCTTTTCAGGATGATTATCACCCTTCTTGTCCATGGCGTCTTTTAAGTGCCCCATGTCTTCAAATGCTAATGAAGATTTTTTAGAGACTTTGGAAAGTGGTGCATCCAATTTTGGATTTTTGTTCCAGACCTCATTTGGATCATCACTAAAAGGAAAGCGCTTTCTGTCACTAGCCGCAAAGAACGTTTTTTTCTCTGGGTCTGTCCACTTGTTTTTCACGGTGTTGGACATCACCTGATGAACTGGGAACACCTTGGAATTCTTCTTCCTCAGACCTTGGTACATCAGGTCATGTTTGGAAGGTTCTTCCTTTTCATGTTCAATTTCCAAAGTTTCGTAAATGGCCCCAAGCAAATCATCCACATCCTCTAGTGACAATTTGTAAGTGGGTCCCTTTCTTTTTTCTTCTCTCCCCTCTTCCTGCTCTGAGTCTGAGTCCTCGCTGGCCATAACGCTGGCTGCACTGCTGCCTGTTCGCCCCCTTACTGACGCAACACTGATGCGACTTCCGATCTGGGTGAGGCCATGGAAGAGGAGCGTCCCGAAGGAAATGCAGGAGCCTTAACCTCAGTAATGAACTGTTTGAGATCCTTAAAGGTGTTGGCCATATCGTCCCTCACCGATCCAAAAATCTTCACATAAACTGCGTCCGACTGTTTTTGTACCACCTTGTCAATGCAATTCTGGCACAGCGGTTCAGTGTATTCCAAAGGCATCTTGGCATTACACTTTACACACCGCTTCTTAGGAATGGCTCTTTAAGTGTTTTTACCTGTTCAAAAGACACAAAATACAGGGGCCCCATGGCGGTGAGACTACTTACTCCACCATACCAATACAGTGCACACCCGGTGACACTACCCCTGTAGCCCCCTCAGCTAAGCTAGTGACCACCACCAT
The DNA here is from genome assembly GCA_029574335.1 of Rana kukunoris. Taxonomy (NCBI): domain Eukaryota; kingdom Metazoa; phylum Chordata; class Amphibia; order Anura; family Ranidae; genus Rana; species Rana kukunoris. Next base: position 272,956,262 of record CM056059.1, on the reverse strand, counting down.
CTAGCTGCTGCTCCCTTAAAATTGGATACAAAAGGTCACCCACTGGTGCCTCCCTGTAGCCTGCTGGTGCTATCGCCTCCTGGAGCCTGGGCCGCCGGGATCCCATCCTCATCCATCATTCTCAGATGCACAGCAGTGCTTTCTGATACACAGTGGTGTGTTGTGCCAATGCATGTAACCGCTCCACGTGTGTTTGCACCAGTGACCGTTTCGAAATTCCTGCGCCTTTTAGGGGATTGGACCAGCTTCCCTGTCGCACGCCGATGTCACTCCGCCCTGGAAATGATGCGCCGCATCTTCCGGGTCAAGCGGCGTTCAGCTACGGGTACACGCCCCTCCGCTGAAGCCAAGTGAATGCAGGAGCAGCGCCTCTCCACGCCTGGGCACAGAGGAAATTTCTGAAACCAGGACACCTCCTGCCACTGCCTTCAGAGGGTTGCCTGTGGTCGCGAACCCCGACCTCCTCCATCACATCCGACGGCACTGGTGAGTCCCCTGACCCCCTGCTGCTCTACACCTGAAAACTTATTTCCCCACCAGACCCCTGCCCTGGTCAGCCTTTGAGAGATGGAGCCGGACCTGAGGGACCGCCTCTTGAAGGGGAAAAAATTTGTGGCAATGCGTTTCCTGATTGTGGGGAGGAGCTCCATCTCTCAAGGGCTGATTTGGAAGATGACTGGGGAAAGAAATATATCTACCATTTCATGCAGAATGACAAGATTGAACAGTTGAACCGCTATTTGTTATACTTTATTCAACACGTGTTTGTACATGGACTGCCTGCTGCGAAATTGTCAGTGTTATATATGAAGAAAAGCTGAAGTTAATAAAGAAGTTATCTTAAGAGTTTGGTGTGCTCTTTAAACCTACTGCTTCCATAGAACGGCGCTAGTGGAATTCTAGAGTGTGACGGTTACCACCGCTTACAACCTTCCATCCATCCACAACAAGCTTATCCGACACACCAACAACCAGGCAGACATGATCCATTCCATTTCCCAGAATAAACGAGACAGCGCTCTGTTCTCTAGTTTCCAAAATGTATGAATATCTTTATTGGTTCTTAGCTTGCTTATATCCAGTACAACATAATGCAGTTAATCACAGGACAATGTAATCTCCACCCCCCTATTCACTCACTGAGGATAATTCTTTAATTGGTAGCTAGACATGACGGCACCGTATTATCAATAGGGTTCAATTAACCTTGAATAGTAACACAGACATCTAGTTGAATAAGTTCTCTATACAGCTTTGTCACACAATGGCAGTGAGAGTGGGTGTCTTTACATTGAATAGCCAACACCTTAGGATATTTCAATAGCCTATTATACAAAAGGTATGACTCACTGGCTGACCTGGTCATGTCATCATGACTCCTTGTGATATCTCAGTCCTGCAATATGAAGCATTATTAATGTCCCATCTCATGTAATATGAATTATGATTCACTATTAGCCACCCTATACCCAAAAGGGCACAGGGTGGATTTCGACCCAAGAGTTTTTGGTGCTGCTGGCACAAGAGTATCTCTCATCCTTCCAACGTCTCTGGGTGTCACGGGCCATTCTGTTACATCTCTCCTCTTTCGGTGGGAGACGGACACAGGAGGGAACCCCAAACGGGTTGACTCTGAAGTCCGTCAGTAGTTCCCGTCCTCCAATGCGGGTATCCATACTGTACCCCAAATAAATGGCTCCAAACTGAGCATTACTCCCCCCGCCAACCTCTGCCTCTCTCAGAGAACACGCCTGCCGCTGGGGAGAAGGCAGGGTAGCTGGGCTCAGTCCATCATGCTGTTGGGGGTCTGGGCCAACTGCCCCCCCTTCCTGGGGTATACCAGTGGAGACTGAAGTCCCATCCACTGGTGCTTGGTGAAAACCCCCCGGTGCTTGCAAAGCAAAGCCGACATCCTCCTGTCCCAGTCCTGTACCATTTTCTGGGGTTGTGCCAGTGGAGACTGAAGTCCCATCCACTACCCCAGGAACCCCCTCTTCTGTTAGTGAGGAGCAGAGGCCTATGACACTCTGCTCTGTTGCCAGCTCTTCCGCTGTGTTGCTGTGAGTGGAGACCACAGTCCCATCCACTACCACAGGGTCCCCCTCTAGTAAATCCGGGAGGGGCAAATTTTCTGAGTCGTCCGCAGCAGGGGCGCATACGGCAGCGACATCCTCCTGCCGTTCCTGATACTCCTTCAGCATGTTCACATGAAAGGTCCGCTGGATTCTTTCATCTGCACAGCTGGCAATGACATAGGTGGTATCACATACCTGGGCTACTACCTTATATGTGCCTTGCCAGGATGCCTGCATCTTGTCGGTCTTCACCGGCTTGAGCACTAAGACCTTCTGCCCAACCCGGAAGATACGCTGTCAGGCCCCCCGATCATACCATCTCTTCTGTCTCCCCTGGGCCGCCTGGAGATTCTCCCTTACCATCAGAGACAGTTGCTCCATGCGGTCCCTTTTCTTACAGTCTTGTTTGGACTAAAAGATCAGAAAAATAACAATTCTCCCGATGCCACAGCGCATAAAGGCACATCATAGTGCTGCGCCTGCCACAATCCCCACCCCCTGCTGTCTTCTGGGAGACCCACAGGTCCCAGAAGACAGTAGAGACCAGTCAGAATGCGCAGTAGGGAACCAGACTGTAAAGCCGCAAGGCGCCTGCACCCGGAGCTGAGGGACGGGCCGGCTTTGGTTGAGGACATTGCATGTGCCCTGGACAGGCAAGTGTCCTTATTTTAAAAAGGATAGCAGTAATGTACACACGATCGGTTCATCCGAAGTAAACGGTCTGATGGATTTTTTCATCAGATATTTGATGAAGCGGACTTTCATCAGTCTTGCCTACACACCATCAGTTAAAAAACTGATTGTGTCAGAACGCGGTGACGTGAAAACACAATGACATGCTGAGAAAAAAGAAAGTTCAATGCTTCCGAGCATGCATGGATTTTTAACCGATGGACGTGCCCACAGACGATCGTTTGTTTCCATCGGTTTTTTAACCATCAGATAATTTTAAAACAAGTTCCTAGTTTTTTCACCGATGGATAAAAAAACGATGGGGCTCAAACACGTAGTCTGATGAAAATGGTCCATCAGACGAACCGATCATGTGTACGCGGCATTACAGTATTTGTCTACTGACAGAAAGGGGGCCTCGAGATAACGGTCTAGGTTCTCAGGGTGTTCCCTTTATTACTTCGTATTCCTTGCAACATAGGAGTATTAAGAATTTAATTGACAAGCATTGGCACATTGCTACGAATGATGCAATTCTTAAGGATATTATACCTGATAGACCGATAGTGATTTTTCGAGGGGTACCATCCTTACCTGATCGGGTAGCCCCCAATGTTCTTAACCCACCTGTTACCTCAAGGAGTTTTTTTGATCGGTTAACCAGATATTATGCAGGAGGTGTAGAGTGTGCTCCCTGAATTCTTGCAGGGACAGACGGATTACGACCTTTACATCCACTGTTACACAGAGGCAATTTACCATCAAGCCCTGCATTACGTGTGCTACCACGGGGGTGGTTTACATGTTGCAGTGCCAGTGCGGCCTGCAATATGTAGGACGGACCAAACGCCCCTTGCAAGTCCACCTTAATGAACATATTACCAACATCATAACAGGATTTAAAAATCTCTCAGTATCTAAACATTACCTTTTAACCACTTAAGGAAGGAAAGAAAACCATGAATATCAGTGGAGACCCTAACTAGACCTAGTTGTGAGGGGGGACTATCATTCCCAGATTTTAAGAGATATTACAGTTCAGCGGTACTAAAGAGAATAACTGAACGGTCACAGGAAGATCCCCAAAAGAAAAAATAGGTAGAAGTTGAGGAAAGTTTAAGTAGAAAAGATCTGGGGAAGAGAATATGGATACCAAAACAATATAGAAACCTACCTCAGGAGACCCCATCAATGACAAAAGAAACGTATAGAATTCGGGACGCAATATGTAAAGAAGGAAAATGGCCCTACAGCAGTTCGTTGATGCCCCTCACAGGTACAGACTACTTCCCTTACCGGTAAGGGAGGGGGGATGTACCTGCGATGGACAACCTCGGATACATTAAGATTAAAGGATTTGATGAAAGGTAACTTATTATGCTCTTTAGACGAATTACGAGAAACTTATGGACCTACCCCTGGAGATGAATGGAGGTATAGGCAGGTTCAACATTTTGTAGGTAACCCCCTTCAGAGACCCATGCGAGATATGGAGGAATTAAACCCCTGGGAAAAACTCATAGTGCATGGAGGAAGAAAAGGGCAGGGGATATCAAATATCTATAAAATATTGACTTCTATTGGAGAACCTGGTACACTAAAAGCATTAGAAGGCTGGGAACAAGAATTGAATCAAAATATCTCAGATGATAAGAAAAGACAGGTACTAGATCTCGTCCATTCTACATCAACAGACTCAAAAATAAAATAAATGAATTATAAACTCCTTACCAAATAGTACTATGTTCCAACCAAACTTAATAGAATTAATAGTGAAACACCACCTCTCTGTTGGAGAGGATGTGGAATGGAGGGCACACATGCCCATATCTGGCGGCAGTGCCCTCCGATACAGGAGCACTGGGTCGAGATCCTAAAAATGATTAAAAAGATTAGTGGCCAGGAAGTGAAACTGGACCCTTGGTATTGCCTGTTCCATGGAACGGGAGTAGTTAGGAAAAAGTATAGAAGTATAGAATGCTATTAAAGCATTAATACCTAAGAGGTGGAGGGAAAAGAAAGCTCCATCAATAGGAGAATGGATAAAAGAATTGGATAGGATCAGTAGGATGGAGGAATTAGGCTTGAACCATAATGAGTGCAGGTCAGAATATGATGAGATTTGGAGTAAATGGAGAGACTTTATAGGAACAGGAAGCTTAGAAACGGGGAATACTTGGAAACAGAGCTCTGTTGGTTCTGGATATAGAGACAGAGAGAGAGAGAGGGAATATGTGGGACTTTCTCCTTTTCCTCCCCCCTTTTTGAAATAGTTTTTTTTTTCCCCCCACTTTGGATTATACGCCCTAATTTATAGGGGACCATGCACCCCCTTCGTACATTGAACACATTATCAACTTTTTTTTACGCCCTAATTTATAGGGGACTTTCCATCCCCTTCGTACATTAAACACATTATTATTATTTTTTTCTCCCACTTTGGATTCTACGCCCTAATTTATAGGGGACTTTCCGTCCCCTTCGTACATTGAAGACGATATCACTTTTTTTTTAGGTAGGGGGGAAAGCCCCTCTACTCAACATTCACATAGGCTGTTTTTGTGTCCTCTATAGGTATAGATACAGGAGGACTCTTAAATGGTAGAGGTTTTCCTCTCCTTTGAACACAATTCTTTTTTTTTTTTTTTTCCCACCCCCATTCCCCTCTCTATCTCTCTTTCATCTTTTAGGATTACCCCATTAAAAGCCGTTCCATTACTCCAAAGAATCCTGCCTACTTCGACCAATATCGCGGGGATAGAGGGGCGGTAGAAGGAAGTTACAGTATATAGAAGTAAACATCTGAGATAGGGGGAAATGGAATGCAATCTGTAGGTAGTATAGATAGTAGTATGATGGTGCAAATATGAGTATATTCTGAGACAATGTTTGTATGTATGTTTGTATAATGTGTATTTGTCGTACAGTTTGAAAAATCATGTTTAATAAATAAATTTCTTTAAAAAAAAAAAAAACACTTAAGCCCCGGACCAAAATGCAGGTAAAGGACCAGGCCCCTTTTTGCGATTTGGCACTGCGTCACTTTAACTGACAATTGCGCGGTCGTGCGACGTGGCTCCCAAACAAAATTGGCGTCCTTTTTTCCCCACAAATAGAACTTTCTTTTGGTGGCACCTTCAAGAAAGAGATGGTATTGCAGCTGGGGATGTCAGATATTTCTAAACAGTTGGCAGGACTTGTTCGTTTCACCAGCAGCCAGACAGAAAATAAATTTCTGTGCTGCAGTCAGCCCCATTTAAGAGGCTCCACCCATTGAGCCTCTGTTGGAAGACAAAAAAGAGTCAGCATTGTTTGCTGATGGTTCCACCATAGTTACCTCATCTGGGCGCCAATGGACAGCAGCATCCTACAACCCAAGTACAGACACAGTCCAGCAGGAGACCAGAATTGGAGGGTCCAGTCAGTATACAGAGTTGAAAGGTGTAGTGATGACTCTTTAGGAGGATCCTTCTTCCCATGTCATTGTCTACATATGAATAGGCACAGCAGAGAGGAGTGCCTAAATCCATGGACGTGATAAAGACTGTAATGGGGAACGGTACAGCTCTGGAGTGACAAAGAACAAATTTAAACATGTACAATGTTTAACTTTGTTCTTTGTCACTCAAGAGCTATACTTGAATTGGTCGCGTCATAATCCCCTGATGAAGCCAATGGTTTGGCGAAACTAGTCAGGAAAACTTGACATCTGAGATGGATCATCTACACTGTTCTGCATATGAATTTTAAACAATTTTTTGCTGTAATTGATAAATATTTTGTATGATTACAAAATCCCACTTCTCCTACCTCTTTCATAAATAAATTCAGGGATGAGGTGCTGTATGTATTTCTTAGGACATTCGACCACCCTCTGCCAAATATTCTACGGTATTTGTACATTGAAATCATATCCCCTCTCAAGCGTCTCATCTCCAGACTAATGTCCTCCAGACTTTTATTAGTTTTGTTGCCCTTCTCTGGACTCTCTCCAGTTCCAGCACATCCTTCCTAAGGACTGGTGCCCAGAACTGGATGGCATACTCCAGGCACGGCCAGACCAGAGTCTTATAGAGTGGAAGGATTATTGTTTTATCTCTGGCATTAATCCCTTTTAACCACTTCAGCCCCAGACCATATTGCTGGTCAATGACCGGGCCCCTTTTTGCGATTCGGCACTGTGTAGCTTTAACTGACAATTGCACGGTCGTGAGGCGTGGCTCGCAAACAAAATTGGCGTCCTTTTTTTTCCCCACAAATAGAGATTTTTTTTGGTGGTATTTGATCACCTCTGCAGTTTTTATTTTTTGCGCTATAAACAAAAATAGAGCGACAATTTAAAAAAAAAAAGAAATATTTTTTACCTTTTGCTGTGATAAACATCCCCAAAAGTATAAAAAAAAAATTAGTTTAGGCCGATACGTATTCTTCTACATATTTTTCATAAAAAGAAAAAAAAACGCAATAAGCGTTTATTAATTGGTTTGTGCAAAAGTTATAGCGTCTACAAAATAGAGGATAGTTTTATGGCATTTTTATTAATAGTTTTTTTTTTACTAGTAATGGTGGCAATCAGCGATTTTTATCAGTACTGCGACCTAATGGCGGACATATCGGACACTTGACACATTTTTGGGACCATTGGCATTTTTATAGCGATCAGTGCTATAAAAATGCATTGATTACTATAAAAATGCCACTGGCAGGGAAGGGGTTAATACTAAGGGGCAAGGAAGGGGTTAATTATGTTCCTTGTGTGTGTTCTAACGGAAGGGTGGTGGGACTGACTAGGGGAAATGACTGATCGCCGTTTATACATTGTATAAACAGACGATCCGTCATTTCTCCCCCTGACAGGACCAAGAGCTGTGTGTTTACGAACGTGCTTCGGCACCGGGGGGCGCGCGCGCCCCTATTGTCTGAAATTCGAGATCACGTAATATTACGTGATCTCGCGCAGCCAAGCGGAACCTGCCGCCTGTTGACCATAATGAGAAGAAATGGAAATCAGGAAATACCTCTGACTGATATATATATCCATATCTACATGTATGTGTATGTGTATATATATATATATATATATATATATATACAGTGCAGAAAATAAGTATTTGAACACCCTGCTATTTTGCAAGTTCTCCCACTTGGAAATCATGGAGGGGTCTGAAATTGTTATCGTAGGTGCATGTCCACTGTGAGAGACATAATCCAAAAAAAAAAATTCCAGAAATCACAATTTATGAATTTTTAACTATTTATTTGTATGATACAGCTGCAAAGAAGTATTTGAACACCTGTCTGTCAGCTATAATTCTGACCCTCAAAGACCTGTTAGTCTGCCTTTAAAATGTCCACCTCCACTCCATTTATTATTTTAAATTAGATGCACCTGTTTGAGGTCATTAGCTGCATAAAGACACCTGTCCACCCCATACAATCAGTAAGAATCCAACTACTAACATGGCCAAGACCAAAGAGCTGTCCAAAGACACTAGAGACACAATTGTACACCTCCACAAGGCTGGAAAGGCCTACTGGGAAATTGCCAAGCAGCTTGGTGAAAAAAGGTCCACTGTTGGAGCAATCATTAGAAAATGGAAGAAGCTAAACATGACTGTCAATCTCCCTCGGACTGGGGCTCCATGCAAAATCTCACCTCGTGGGGTCTCAATGATCCTAAGAAAGGTGAGAAATCAGCCCAGGACTACACGGGAGGAGCTGGTCAATGACCTGAAAAGAGCTGGGACCACCGTTTCCAAGGTTACTGTTGGTAATACACTAAGACGTCATGGTTTGAAATCATGCATGGCACGGAAGGTTCCCCTGCTTAAACCAGCACATGTCAAGGCCCGTCTTAAGTTTGCCAATGACCATTTGGATGATCCAGAGGAGTCATGGGAGAAAGTCATGTGGTCAGATGAGACCAAAATAGAACTTTTTGGTCATAATTCCACTAACCGTGTTTGGAGGAAGAAGAATGATGAGTACCATCCCAAGAACACCATCCCTTCTGTGAAGCATGGTGGTGGGAGCATCATGCTTTGGGGGTGTTTTTCTGCACATGGGACAGGGCGACTGCACTGTATTAAGGAGAGGATGACCGGGGCCATGTATTGCGAGATTTTGGGCAACAACCTCCTTCCCTCAGTTAGAGCTTTGAAGATGGGTCGAGGCTGGGTCTTCCAACATGACAATGACCCGAAGCACACAGCCAGGATAACCAAGGAGTGGCTCTGTAAGAAGCATATCAAGGTTCTGGTGTGGCCTAGTCAGTCTCCAGACCTAAACCCAATAGAGAATCTTTGGAGGGAGCTCAAACTCCGTGTTTCTCAGGGACAGCCCAGAAACCTGACTGATCTAGAGAAGATCTGTGTGGAGGAGTGGGCCAAAATCCCTCCTCCAGTGTGTGCAAACCTGGTGAAAAACTACAAGAAACGTTTGACCTCTGTAATTGCAAACAAAGGCTACTGTACCAAATATTAACATTGATTTTCTCAGGTGTTCAAAAACTTATTTGCAGCTGTATCATACAAATAAATAGTTAAAAAAATCATACATTGTGATTTCTGGAATTTTTTTTTTGATTATGTCTCTCACAGTGGACATGCACCTACGATGACAATTTCAGACCCCTCCATGATTTCCAAGTGGGAGAACTTGCAAAATAGCAGGGTGTTCAAATACTTATTTTCTGCACTGTATATATATATATATATTACCCAACACATCACTACATATACTACAACACAGTTGTAGAACTGTGGCGGCTGGTCGGCTAGTGGTTAAATGCATGCCAATATTCTGTTTGCTTTGCTTGCAGCAGTTTGGCATTTGATGCCATTGCTGAGCCTGTCATCTACTAGGACCCCCAGGTCCTTTTCCATCCTAGATTCCCCCAGAAGGTTCTCCCCCCAGTGAACAGAATGCATTTATATTTTTGCCACCCAAATGCATAATTTTAAATGTATCTACATTAAACCTTATTTGCCATGTAGTTGCCCATCCCATTAATTTGTTTAGATCTTCTTTCAAGGTTTCCACATCTTGCAGAGAAGTTATAGTCCTGCTTAGCTTAATATTGAAGAAAAAAGAAGAAAAAAGAAAAAAGAAAAAGGTTGCGCTCAGAGGCACAATATGACGTTGTGAAAAATTTATAATAAACATAACAGTGTAAGTGAATAAACAAAATTAGGTCAAAAATATGAGTAAAACATCTAATTAATACAACCAAATCGTAATTAGTCCATTAGAACTGGTATCACAAGGTGTAATTAGATGGTAAATTAATGATTGTCCAAATTTCCCAAAGGCAATGATGATCATAGATTGCAGTATCAGGAGGAGCTCCCTATCGATCTCGCAGGATTCTGCAGACACATCAGAGGGAATATAGATAAAGGTGTACTCTTACCAGATCCTGGTGTAATTCAGACATATCGATCCACTGGCATCAAAAGGGGGGAGAGAGATCTCATCATCCGCTTACGATACTTCCTCATAGGACTGATAGATTTCGCTGGATCCAGTACTTCCCACAGACTCCTCGTTTCCAATACTCCCACAAGTGTAAAAACCCCTCGTCCAGTACGGAGAACCGAGGGGGGGAAAAAAATGAGGGCTCGCAATGGTGAAATACTTCCAGGAAGTTTATTAAAATGTATGCGGCAAATTATACATTTGAATTCGCGGCTAAAAAGTTAAAAACAAAACAGCAACAGAAATTAGTTACGTACACCCGCGCATCCGGGGTCACGTAAAACGTGGTGACGTTAGTGCGTGGCTCCGCCCTGACCGGTTTCGTCACAAAATGACGTTGTCAAAGGGCCTAATATTGGCCCTGATTCACCTACCTGGGCGCATCTTTATTCTGGCGTAGCGTATCTTGTTTATGCTACGCTGCCGCAACATTGAGAGGCAAGCCTGGTATTCACAAAGAAAATATGCGCAACGTTGCGGCGGCGTAGCATATAGTTGTCGGCGTTAGCCAACGTAAGTCAAAGTAGGTGGAAGTGGGTGTGATATATTATAATGAAGCGTGACCCCCATGCAAATGATGGGCAGAACTTCAAAAAATGAACTGCGCATGCATCGTATCTTGGATACATCGAAACACTGCCTATGACGTGAACGTAACCTACGCACAGTCCTATTCACGTACTACGTAAACGGCATACACAACGTAAAATTCGACGGCATCCGTTCCCTGGCCCATACCTGCGCCTCCTATATGAGGGGTAACTTCACGCTGGACGTAACCCTTATGCAAATCACTTAAAAACATGCGTGAGTCGCAAGTATGTTCGTGAATCGGTGTATCTTACTCATTTGCATATTTAACATGGGTACACCAAATGCGTCCAGCGTAACTATGCGGCCACGATACGTCGGCAAGTTACGTCGGGCGGCTGAAGCCATGTTTTACGGCGTATCTAGCTTCGCGAATTGGCTTAACAATACGATGGCGCACCCTTGTACTTACGACGGCGTATCTCTAGATACGCCGCCGTAAAACCTGCGTGAATCCGGGCCATTGTCTGCAAATACAGAGATTGAGATTAAATGAGAAAGAGAGCGCTATGGTCTAACAAGGAACCAATGGTAGGCACACAATGGTGTACCTAAGGATATGATTCACCTGTGATGGTGAATCCAATAGTGTGTAAAAAGAGCCAACAATACAAATGATAAATTAAATACAATATAAATGATTCCCACCACAGATTGATGGTTAAGGAAAAAATTTATAATAGTATATAAATGAAAAAGTCCAACAGTCTAGCCGTGACGCAATAGCACATAAAAGTGAATTCATAAAGCAAAAAAGTTCATATGGAGAAATTCTTCTATAGGTTGTCATGCAGTATAATTCCCAGGTGATAAAACAGCCTTCACCATCTAATCAACTTCACCCGAAGTGTTCTGGATAATTAATGCGCTTGCCACAATGTGTAAACCACTTTACTGAAAAAGTAGGTCATGTATGCTTAACAGGGTAAGTGCCTGCACACTCTCCGGCAATAGCTGGAACAAGGACTCCAATGGCAATATGCAATGTGTTCAAACCAAAAGAAAACAGAAGGGATACCATAGCATATTATCGTTTTTATTTAAAAGACATTTAAAAAACAGTGGATTGGCCTCTTACTTGAATAAATGCCTGCCCGGCACTGGGACTGCGTGTGTATCAAACCCTCAGTGTGGGACCTCGCTCTACTACCATGGAGGCTTGAGGCTGGATGTCCTGTGCCGTGTCTGATTTGCCAAGTCCCGGGTCAGCTGGTTACGGGGTGACCAGATCTAATGCCGCCGACCTATGTTTCGTGCGTTGCACGTCATCGGGGGGGGGGGGGAGATTGAGATGTTTATCTCATCCTCTAGGTTGTTTATGAATAAATTAAATAATAGGCTTACATATAGGCAGAAGTAAATAAATAAATAGGGAGTATACAACCACTTTAACCATTTATTTATTTACTTAAACCGCCTTCCTAACCAGACCACTTTTCAGTTTCCGGTGCTCTCGCATTTTGAATGACAATTACTCAGTCATACAATTCTGTACCCATATGAAATTTTTGTCCTTTTTTCACATAAATAGAGCTTTCTTTTGGTGGTATTTAAGCGCTGTTTTTTTTTTTTTTTTGCGCTATAAAGACTAAGGCCCGGATTCACATACATTGGCGCATCTTTATGCCGGCAGAGCGTATCTTCTTTACGCTACGCCGGCGCAACGCAGAGAGGCGAGCATGGAATTCACAAAGCAAATGCTCCCAACGTTGCGCCGGCATAGCGTATAGTCATCGGCGTAAGTCAAAGTAGATGAAGTGGGCGCGATACATTTCAATAAAGCGTGACCCCATGCAAATGATGGCCTGAGCTTCAGACAATTACTTAAAATGAACTGCGCATGCGTCGTACCTTGGACACATCCCAGTGCGCATGCTCACAATCACGTCGAAACAACTGCCTAAGATACGTCGAATCACTGCCTATGACATGAACGTAACCTATGCACAGCCCTATTCACGTACAATGTAAACTACATAAAATTAGACGGCGTTCGTTCTCTGGTCCATACCTTTGCATGAGTTGCGCCTCCTATATGGGGAATAATTTTACGCCTGACGTAACCCTTACGCAAATCGCTTAAAACCTGCGTCGGGCGCAAGTACGTTCGTGAATCGGCCCATCTCATTGCTTGAGACCCTAACATGCCAGAAAAGTACAAAAATACCCCCCCCCCCCCCCCCCAAATGACCCCATTTTGGAAAGAAGGCATTCCAAGTTATTTAGAAAGAGGCATGGTGAGTTTTTTTAAGTTTTCATTTTTTCACACAATTCTTTAAAAAATCAATATTTTTTCACAAAAATTTTCATATTAGCAGTTTATTTCTCACACACAGCATATGCATACCATAAATTACACCCCAAAACACATTCTGCCATTACTCCTGAGTATGGCGATACCACATGTGTGAGACACTTACACAGTGTGGCCACATACAGAGGCCCAACATGCAGGGAGCACCTTCAGGCGTTCTGGAGCACCCAGGCCAATTCTGACATTTCTCTCCTACATGTAAAAATCATCATTTGCTAGAAAATTACATAGAACCCCAAAACATTTTTTTTTTTAGCAAAGACCCCAGAGAATACAATGGCGGTCGTTGCAACTTTTTATCTTGCGCGGTATTTGCACGTTTTTTGGGGGGGGGGGATAAACAGTTTTGTGCTTTAAAAAAAAAAAAAACAGTAAAGTTAGCCCAAGGTTTTTGCACAATGTGAAAGATGAAGATACGCCGAGTAAATAGATACCCAACATGTCACCCTATAAAATTGCACACGCTCGTGGAATGCCACCAAACTTTGCTACTTAAAAATCCCCATAGGCGACACTTTAAAAATTTCTACTTTTTGTTGTTCATTTGACTTTATTTTAGTTTGACACTTTTTTCCCCTCAAAATTTTTTTTTATCACTTTTATTCCGATTACAAGGAATGTAAAAAAAAAAGAAAAAAAAAAAGACTTTACAAACATTATACTTACCTGCTCTCTGTAGTGATGTTGCACAGAGCAGCCCTGGTCCTCTTCTTCTCAGATCACTCTTCGGTGCTCCTGGCCCCTCCCTCCTGTTGAGTGCCCTCCACAGCAAGCAGCCTGCTATGGGGGTACCTGAGCCAAAGCCACAGCTCCCTGTGCTCATTCAGACACGGAGCTGAGACCAGGCCCCGGCCCTTTCTCTCCTCATTGGTCGACTGACTTCGATTGACAGCAGCAGGAGCCAATGGCACTACGCTGCTGTCTCAGCCATTGAGGAGGGGAGTTCCAGTCAGTCAGGACACTGCTGCCACATCGCTGGGTCTAGATGGGGCTCAGATAAGTATTAGGGGGGCTGAGGGAGGCTGCTGCACACAGAAGGTTTTTTATCTTAATGCATAGAATGCATGACATTACAACCACTTTAAAGCGGAGGTTCACCCAAAAATCAACTTTGTGACATTAGATCCAGCATACTGCTAACATCTGCAGTATGCTGTTTTAAAAAAAAAAAAAATTGTACTCATCGTTTTATAAACCGTTGTTATCCGGCTCCGAGCGGGGAATCCTGCGGGGAATGGGTGTTTCTAAGCCAAGAGGAGTTGATTAATGGGCTCCTAAGGCGTGCCACGAATTCCGAAAATACCTGAAGTGACACTCGGGTATTTTCGGAAGGCGTGACTTTAAAATGGTTGTAAACCCACTGTTACAACTTGCACCTACAGGTAAGTCTAGATTAAGGCTTACCTCTAGGTGCAAGAAATATGGTTAAGGAGATATTTTCACGAAAACAAGCGGCGCAGTTTTTGTGGATGGCATTAACGGGGTTAATGCCGTGTTTACACGCATGTGCAGGGATCTGCCGGTCCCGCGCGCATGCGTGGGAGTGACATCATCGCTGCTCCGGCCAATCACAGAGCCAGAGCAGGGCAAACAGGAAGAAGATCCAGGGGACATGGCGGCGGCGGTGGATGAGGCGGACTTCGGGAGATTCGATCTCAGGTAGGTGACACATAATGAGCTATTATGCTGTGCAACGTCATGACATCACTTCCAGGTTACTCGGCTGCCAATGACGCCGGATTTAAAAAAATACAATGTATTCAGAATCGCACTTTTCGGCGATCTGAATACTTTGACGTACAAAGGAGGGATCGGGGGTCTTTACTTTTGAATGTTTTTAAAATTCATGAAAGTAAATTTTTCCAAAAAAGTTGCGTTTAAAAACACTGCTGCACAAATACCTTGTGACACAAAATAATGCAACAATTGACATTTTATTCTCTAGAACCTTTTGCCAAAAAAAATAAAAAAAAGGATTTTGTAATTTATCCACTTGACCACGAGCCCATTGAAAAAAGACATCCTCTTTTAAAGATGGATATCTCGGTAACGGCAGCAGCTGCTGCCACAACCGAGATATCCATCTCTTCAGTGGGCTGTTCTGTCAATAACGGCCGTCTCCACGGCGGATTCGCCGCGAGATCGCCGTTATCGGTGGCGGGAGAGGGCCCCCCCCGTCACTCTCCTGCGCCCTCTGCCGCTTACCAGAGCCATCGGTAGCGGCGGAGGCGATCGGGTCCTCTTGCTGGCTGTGTGGGGATGTGAGTGAGGGGAACATCGCCCCCACCCGTCCCCATAGCTCTGCTGGGCGGAGTAACGTCAAAATGTCAGTCCCGCCCAGCGTCTTAAAGAAACATTTTTTTTTTGTCATTTGAAAAAAATGACAGTTCCAATTTTTTTTTTTTGCATTTAAGTCTAAATATGAGATCTGAGGTCTTTTTGACCCCAGATCTCATATTTAAGAGGACCTGTCATGCTTTTTTCTATTACAAGGGATGTTTACATTCCTTGTAATAGGAATAAAAGTGATCAATTTTTTTTTTATTTCAGTGTAAAAAATTATAAACTAAATAAAAATAAATAAGAAAACAAATACATTTTTTAAAGCACCCAGTCCCGACGAGCTCGCGCACAGAAGCGAACACATACGCAAGTAGCGCCCGCATATGAAAACTGTGTTCAAACCACACAAGTGAGGTATCGCCGTGATCGTTAGAGTGAGAGCAATAATTCTAGCCCTAGACCTCCTCTGTAACTTAAAAAATGAAACCTGTAGAATTTTTTAAACGTTGCCTATCGAGATTTTTAAGGGTAAAAGTTTGACGCCATGCCACGAGCGGGCGCAATTTTCAAGCGTGACATGTTGGGTATCATTTTACTCGGCGTAACATTATCTTTCACAATATATAAAAAAATTGGGCAAAATTTATTGTGGTCTTATTTAATTAAAAAAAGTGATTTTTTTCCAAAAAAAGTGCGTTTGTAAGATGTCGCTCCATTTTTGTTTATAGCACAAAAAATTAAAAAACGGAGAGGTGATCAAATATCCCCAAAAGAAAGCTCTATTTCTGGGAAAAAAAGGACGCCAATTTTGTTTGGGAGCCACGTCGCACGACCGCGCAATTGTCAGTTAAAGCGACGCAGTGCCAATTTGCAAAAAGGGGCCTGGTCCTTTAGCTGCATTTTGGTCCGGGGCTTAAGTGGTTAAGGCAAGTTCCTGATCCACTCCACGCTGTAAAAACAGCAGGACCCTGGACACGAGTGCGTCCCTAGATGCCACCCCATCTCTTCGCACAAAGAGATGTAGGCCTTCCTGGTGCGATGGTAGATCTTCCTGGAAGAAAACTTCCGTGCCCTCAGCAAGGTTGAGATGACCGAGTCGGAAAGACCCCGGTAACTTAATATCTGTCTTTCAATAGCCATGACGTTAAAGCCAGCGACTGTAAGGCAGGATGCAGTATGGGACCTTAAGACAGAAGGTCCTCCTGCATTAGCAGCCGCCAGGGTACATCCGCCACCAGGCGCACGAGATCGCCGTACCAAGGATACCAAGGCCAATCTGGAGCGATTAGAATCAACGGGATCCAATGGGGGAAATGCTTAAAGTAGCCGATACTGATCCCGCGGGGCCCCCAACGCGTCTGATGCATCTGCCCAGGGATCTCTATACCTGGCCACGAACCCTCGAAACCTTGCGGTTGAGACTAGAGGCCAGAAAATCCACGTCCGGTGTGCCCCACCTCCTGCAAAGGAGTTGAAACACCTCCGGATGTAATGACCATTCCCCCTGGTCCAGCATCTGCAGACTCAGGTAGTCTGCCTGCCAGTTTTCTATGCCCAGAATGTAGATGGCTGACCGAGCCAGCACATTTCTTTCCACCCACCTTAGGACGTGAGTGAACTCGGATGCTGCAGCCAAGCTCCTCGTTCCCCCCTGATGGTTGACATAAGCCACCGCCGTGGCGTTGTCCAACTGAATCCTGATTGGGTGACCTTGCAACCTCCTCCACCACGAGGAGAGGGAAAGCCTGATCGCCCGAAGTTCCAGGACATTGATCGGCAGACAGGACCCTGGGCCGACTGGACCCCCCAGACGCCTCCCCAACCCGTGAGGCTGGCGTCCGTCATAATCACTGTCCACTGGAAGGGAAGAAATTACTTCCAGGACCAAAGAACCGGGGATCTCAGCCACCAATTCAGAGAGACCGACTAGGTGGCTTACCTGAATCTGACGATCCAGAGACAATGGAGATTTGTTCCACTTGGACAAGATCTCCCTCTGCTATACCCTAGTGTGGAACTGGGCAAATGGTACCGCCTTGAAGGAGGCTATCATCAGGCCCAGGACTCGCATGAAAAAATGAATTGGCAACCATTTGCGGGATGCCAACACCTTACATTTTTCCAAGGGAAGAAAGACTTTTGCTTCTGAGGAGTCCAGAATCAACCCTAGGTACTCCAAACGCTGAGTCGGTACCAGGACTGACTTCTGAATGTTGAACACCCACCCAAATTCTTGGAGGGTCTGGCTGGCTATAGACACATCCTCCTTTAATTCTGAACCAGAAGCTGCTCTCAGAAGAAGATAGTCTAAGTAGCCCACAATGGCAATGCCTCGTTGTCTCAGCAAAGCTAGAATCGGTCCGAGCACCTTGATGAAAACTCTTGGTGCTGACGCTAGGTCAAAGGGAAGGGCCACAAACAGATAGTGGTCCTCCCCGATTACAAAGTGCAGAAAACTCTGGTGACTTGCGCAAATAGGGACATGCAAATAAGCGTCCTTGATGTCCAAGGATGCCAGAAATTCCCTGGATGGATTGGAGCTACCACCGAGTGAATGGATTGCATACAGAACTTCCCCACTCTCACAAAAGCATTTAGGGCTTTGAGATCCAAGATTGGACAGACCCCATCCTTTTTCGGGACCACAAACAGATTTGAATAAAATCCCTGAAACCTTTCGTCCTGCAGAACGGGCAAAACTACCCCGCAACATAGCAAGTTCTGCACTGCCCCTAGCAGGGCAGACCGACGAGCCGGAAGGAGAGGGAGACTTGAGGGAAAGAATCTGTTCGGTGGATAGAAAAGAAACTCTACCCCAAACAGACCACCTCGCAGAACCACAGGTCGGAGAGCAGGGAGGTCCACTGAGCTGTGAACCTGCAAGCTGTCCCCCAACCCATGAGTCAGGCGGGGGCAAGGCTTCATGCATAAATTCGGGAGAGAGTTGGTACTCACCCACAGTCTGGTGCAACCCCTTTGCCCATTCTGTGAGTTTCTGAGTCACCAGGGTTGCGGCCACAATAGGCCGCAATGCAGACCCCAACATGGCAAACATGGAGCGAGTCAGTGCCTCGGACCTCCGATGAGTATGGTCCTTGAAGGCAGGGGTTCCTTCTATAGGGAGAGTGGTCACCCTGTTAAATCGGGCAACCGGGGGTCCACTACCAGAGAAGAAGCCCATTTTTTCAAGAGGCTGTCCTCAAAGGGGTACCGAACCGCCAGGCGTTGAGGAACTACAAAGGGCTTCTGCGGCTTCTCCCATTTCTTATCAATGAACTTGTCAAAGAAGGACACATAAGGAAAAAAAACTTCACAGAACGGTCTGATTTGTGGGACCCAAAAAAGACAGAGCCCTCAGAGGATGCCTCAGCTGCACTATCCAGCTTAAGGGAGTCTCTCACAGCACTGATAAGTGCCCTGTCATGTACTGACCAAAGTGAGGAGTCATCCTCACAAGAGAGGTGCTGGTCCACATATTCAGATAACACAGAGCCTGGGACCTGAGCAGCAGCGAGGCCCTGGTCTGAGTCAGAGCAGGGGATGGCGGGGGGAGGGGGCGCTTTTTACCCCCCTTGCGCCCGCCACTTCCACCCTGGCAACAAATGTTTCCAGGACTGCCGACAAAGTGTCTATGGGCACCGTAGGTGCAGGAGCACCAGCTGCCACCTCTGGCATGTTTGGGGAAGAAGAACCAGATACTGACTCCATCCAGACAGCTCTCACGAACCTATTCAGACCTGAATAAAAAGCCCACCCTCCTGCTGCGCTGACCGGGGGGTTACCCAGAGGACTCACCAATCACAGGAGAAGACTGTTCATCGCTGCTGCCCGCCCTCAGTACACAGTGTGTGTGTGCGAGAGGAAAAAGCGATGAGGTTAACCGTGAGGAGACCTGTGCTGCGCGCCGTAGAAGCCAGCACTAGAGGCCAAAACCACATCCAAGATGGACGCGAGATGCCTCAGAGAGAACAGGACACGGCCACAGTAAAATGGCTAGCAAACTGCGCCATAGCGCGGCCACAACAAAATGGGCATCAATGGGATTTCCGAATGTAAACCAGAAGACCACAAAAAAATGGCGCCGGTGCCGCCAAAATGGTGGCGAAACGCCACAACCAGGATGAGGCGGCCTAATGGGGCCTTACAGTGGCAAAAACACCCCCGCAGAAACAAAATGCAGTCCAAGACACCCCACAGTCCCCTGGTAAGGAGCCCCCCCACAGGTCCACCCCGGCAGCAATAGCATGGCAGTAGAGGGAAACATGACAGAGAGCAGGGAAGGGAGGATAGAAGGACCCCCGAACCCCAGGAATGCTCAGCCGTATCGACCCAGCTGAACTGGGAAGGACTGTACATACCCGTCCATGCAAGGACCCACTGACGCATTCCTGACAGGCATACAACCACGTTGGATTAGCTGTCGGCCGGTCCACTGTGATAGAGGCAATACCACAGCTCAGTCATATGGGGACCCTGAAGCAAAAGCTCACTGGCCACCCCAGGAGTCATGGGGTATGTCGTGGCAGACCTAGCCTCTTAGCAATGCTGTGCTCATGCTCGCTGGTCGGACTGAGGTGACTACAAGGATCTATATATCCAGCCTGTCTCTCAGCTGACAGTTGATAGAAGATTCTCAAAGAATAAAAGAAAATAAAAATGTCCTCAGGGCGCTGGGCCCAAAGGGAGCCATACGTCCTGCTGCAGGGAGGAGGGTTTTGTCCAGGGGAACCACCCCCTGGGTAGGGCTGTTCAACTCTGTTAAAGTAACATGTATTTAATTATTTAACATGTTTCTGCCTAGTCCTCTCCTGTGAACAGGAACATAACCCACTTGTCAAGATTTAAGAAGCTGTGTCCGTCCATGGACGATAAGAGAAATACTGATTTTAACTTGTAAACACCAAATGTCAGAAATAGGCTTAGTCATTAAAGAGTTAAAAATCATACAAGAGCACACTTAATCCATTGTGCCCCTATAAGTAAATAAAATAACTACTTACACTGTCTGTCTCTCCAGGAGCTCCATGATTATTGCCAAAAGGATTATAATGCCCACCACAGCTATAGAAAAGAAATAAAAGCAATGTTATGCATACATATATGGCTGGCTTCAAAAATTAGTTGCAACAGCAAGAGCCTCAGTTACTCATTTAGCAGACATTTTAGTTCTGAAACAAAGTTCTATAATAGAGTAAAACTAAAAGTAACATTTTTTTCCTTCATTTCGGAATAGAGTAAAAAGAGGGTTTTTGTATGCGTCATTGAGGAGGTTTTCATTAGTGGTGCACCGAATGGACATTTTGGTGCTGAAATCGAAAATGCAGGATGCGCTTTGCCCAAAACCAAAAAAATTACAGTTTAAAAAAATATTTTTAAACATAATTGTATTATATTTGACTTTTTAAATAATATAATTTTAAAACTTATTGTTGACCTTTTTTTGCACTAAAGGTGCCAATAATGGCCAAGAAAAATGCAGTCTGCAGCCTCTAACCATCTCTTGTATCATGTCTGTAATCTCTTACTTAAAAACACACTGCTAATAGAATTAGCAAAATTTCCATTTGGCTCACCTCTAGCAGACATTATACAGGAGATGATCAGAGACTGCAGCCTAAACAGTGTCCATCAAATGCAGCCTCACCAGTAATATGCAGCCCTGCCAGTGCCAGTCAGATGCAGCCTTGCCATTGCCAGTCAGATGCAGCCTTGCCAGTGCCATTCAGATGCAGCCTTGCCAGTGCCAGTCAGATGCAGCCTTGCCAGTGCCAGTCAGATGCAGCCTTGCCAGTGCCAGTCAGATGCAGACTTGCCAGTGCCAGTCAGATGCAGACTTGCCAGTGCCAGTCAGATGCAGACTTGCCAGTGCCAGTCAGATGCAGACTTGCCAGTGCCAGTCAGATGCAGACTTGCCAGTGCCAGTCAGATGCAGACTTGCCAGTGCCAGTCAGATGCAGACTTGCCAGTGCCAGTCAGATGCAGACTTTCCAGTGCCAGTCAGATGCAGACTTGCCAGTGCCAGTCAGATGCAGACTTGCCAGTGCCAGTCAGATGCAGACTTGCCAGTCAGATGCAGCCTTGCCAGTGCCAGTCAGATGCAGCCTTGCCAGTGCCAGTCAGATGCAGCCTTGCCCGCTACCCTCAGATACAGCCTCCCAGCACAACAGATATTTTGAAACTACATTGCCCATTATGCTCAACTACATTGCAGAGTGCTTGAGCATCATGGGAAATATAGTTTCAAAACATCTGGGGTGCCAAGGTTCACCATAACTGGCCTAGGCTATAAGAAGTTTGCCAAAACTAGGGTTGTCCCGATACCTATTTTTTAGGACCGAGTACAAGTACCGATACTTTTTTTCAAGTAGTCGCCGATACCGAATACCGATACTTTTTTTTGAATGTCCCCCCACATATTGCAGCCATGTCCCCCCACATATTGCAGCCATGTCCCCCCATAGATGCAGCCATGTCCACCCACAGATGAAGCCATGTCCACCCACAGATGCAGCCATGTCCCCCCACAGATGCAGCCATGCATGTCCCCCACATATTGCAGCCATGCATGTCCCCCACATATTGCAGCCATGCATGTCCCCCACATATTGCAGCCATGCATGTCCCCCACATATTGCAGCCATGCATGTCCCCCACATATTGCAGCCATGCATGTCCCCCACATATTGCAGCCATGCATGTCCCCCACATATTGCAGCCATGTATAAACCCCCTGCATTACAGTTTTTGTTTGAATACTTGTAATGCCTGCTGCGCCATGTATAGACACTCCCCTTCTCGGGATTGGACGGATCTGTCCAATCCCGAGAGGGGGAGTGTCTATACACGGATCCGTGCATAGACACTCCCCCTTGCTCGGGATTGGACAGATCCGTCCAATCCAGAGAAGGGGAGTGTCTATACATGGCGCGGTGGGCATTACAAGTATTCAAACAAAAGCTTGTAATGCGCGCTGTAATGCAGGGGAATTAACGCGGCGGCGGGGTATTTTACTCCCGCAAATACTCGATACTGGTATCGGTATCGGGACAACCCTAGCCAAGACCCTGAAACTGAGCTGCAGCATGGTGGCCAAGACCATACAGCGGTTTAACAGGACAGGTTCCACTTAGAACAGGCCTCGCCAATGGTCAACTAAGGAAGTGTAGTGCACGTGCTCAGTGTCGTATCTAAAGGTTGACTTTGGGAAATAGACATACGAGTGCTGCAAGCATTGCTGCAGTGGTTAAAGTGGTGGGTCAGCCAGTCAGTGCTCAGACCCTACACCGCACACTTCATCAAATTGGTTTACATGGCCATCGTCCCAGAAGGAAGCCTCTTCAAAAGATGATTCACAAGAAAGCCTCCAAACAGTTTGCTGAAGACAAGACTAAGGCCCCTTTCACACTGAGGAGTTTTTCAGGCGTTACAGTGCTAAAAATAGCGCTGCTATACAGCCTAAAAAACTCCTGCCCCAGCCTTCTCAATGTGAAAGCCTGAGGGCTTCCACACTGAGGCGATGCGCTGGCAGGAGAGAAAAAAATCTCCTGCAAGAAGCATCTTTGGAGCGGTTTGTATACCGCTCCTTCCCATTTAAAACAATGGAAAACCGCGGTAATACTGCCCTCAATGCGCCTCTGCAGAGGCGCATTGTGGGCGGTATTAACGCTTTATCAGCCGCTAGCGGGGGTTGGTACTGCACTGCTAGCGGCCGAATCCCACGGCAATTCCGACGGTATTGTGCCGCTATTTTTAGCGGCGCTATACCGCCACTGCGCCCTTTCCGCCCCAGTGTCAAAGGGGCCTAAGGACATGGATTACTGGAACCATGTCCTGTGGTCTGATGAGTCCAAGATAAACTTATTAGGTTCAGATGGTGTCAAGCATGTGTGGCAGCAACCAGGTGAGGAATACAAAGACAAGTGTGTTTTGCCTACAGTCAAGCATGGTGGTGGGAGTGTCATGGTCTGGGGCTGCATGAGTGCTGCCGGCACTAGGGAGCTGCAGTACATTGAGAGAACCATGAATGCCAACATGTACTGAGATACTGAAGCAAAGCATGATCCCCCTCCCCTCGAAGACTGGGCCGCAGGGCAGTATTCCAACATGTTAACGACCCCAAACACACCTTCAAGACGACCACTGCCTTTCTAAAGAAGCTGAAGGTAAAGGTGTTGGACTGGCCAAGCATGTCCCCAGACCTAAACCCTATTGAGCATCCTCAAACGGAAGGAATCCAACATCCACCAACTCCATGATGTCATCATGGAGGTGTGGAAGAGAACTCCAGTGGAAACCTGTGAAGCTCTGGTGAACTCCATGCCCAAAAGGGTTAAGGCAGTGCTGGAAAAAAATGGTTTCCCAATTTGGAAATTTGTACATGTTTCCAGTGGTTTAAATATTAATGGCTGTTATTTTGGAGGGGACAGCTAATTTACACTGTTATACAAGGTGTACACTCACTACTTTGCATTGTAGCAAACTAATTTCTTCAGTGTTGTCACTTGAAAAGATAGAATAAAATATTTACAAAAATGTGAGGGGTGTACCCACTTTTCTGAGATAATGTATCTGCATGTTTTCTTATTTCTCTTCCAAGCACTAAGTCCTGTGGCTTTCTCCTGCTCCGTTCTTCTATTATCAGCATAACTTCTGACAAGTTTTTGGACACCGGACATAATTTTGTCAGGGTGGGTACTATAAATAGAATAGCAGAAAGCTGCTTTACTCACAGTACAGCTCTGAAAGTCTCTCTCTTGAGGGGAATGTGTGACATTCCTCCAAACAGATGTGTCCCAGGGTAATCCAAAACTTTTCTCACAATGCAGAATGAGGAAGTGAAAACTCTAACACGATGTGCACTTTCTAAACAGTATATAATGTTGAAGACCAGGGGTCAGCAACCTTTTTTCCACTTAAGGACCAGAATCAATGTACGTGAATGCATGGAAAGCCGCATTTACCTGCTAATAAATGAAGATGGGGTACATAGGGTGGGAAAACAGAGGTGGCTGTAGTCAGGGAGGGATACATAGGTGGCTGTGGACTGGGGGGGGGGGGGAGAATACAGAGGTGGTTGTAGACAGGGAGGGATACATAGGTGGCTGTGGACTGGGGGGGGGGGGGGAGAATACAGAGGTGGTTGTGGACAGGGAGGGTTACAAAGGTGGCTGGGACGGGGGGGGGGGATACAGAGGTGGCTGTGAGCGGGGGGGATACAAAGGTGGCTGTGGAGGGGGATACAGAGGTGGCTGTGGATGGGGGGGGGGATACAGAGGTGGCTGTGGATGGGGGGGGGGGTACAGAGGTGGCTGTGGATGGGGGGGGGGGTACAGAGGTGGCTGTGGATGGGGGGGGATACAGAGGTGGCTGTGGATGGGGGGTGGGGATATTCAGGAGGTCGCTGTGGATAGGGGGGTACAGCGATGGCTATTGATGGGAGGGGGGGGAATACAGAGATGGCTCTGGATGGAGGATACAAGAAAATAATGTCATCTGCAAAAGTGCCTGTGTTATAGAATAAAAATGCAGCTATATACACCTCATTAAGAGCGCCACTCAGGGCACACGTGACTCGGCACCTCTCTCTTCACCTCGTCTGACAACTGCAGCGGGCGGGCCGAAAATGGCGTCAGTAGGGGGGGTGAGGAGAGAGGTGGCGAGTCATATGAGTCCTGAGCAGCGCTGGTATATAGCTGCATTTTTATTATAGAACACAGAAACTTTTGCAGGTAACATAATTAAACAGAGACTCGCTGAAGATTTCAGGCAACACAGCTGATACCAGCACAAGGGACACTTTTCAGTCCCTGGTGCCAATTTTTTTTTAAGGGGAAGGCGTACAGGATTGTAAAGTCTCATGGGTTTTTCACCTTAATGCATAGAAGTCCTGCTCTCTGTGTCATGGCTCCCGTACGGCTGCCCCCAGGGAAAGCGGGTTTCTGTGGGGGCACCCAATGAAGAAGAGTACCACTGGGGCACCCCAGAAGAGGAGGATCGCAGTCGTTCTGTGCAAAACCCCACAGAGCAGGCGAGTAAGCACATGCTATTTAACCACCTCAATACAGGACACTTACATTCCCAGGCCATTTTTCAGCTTTCACCGATGGCCGCTCATGAGGCACGAATATGCCACACTTATGGGCACTGAGAGGTGGCACTGACGAGCAGAGATAGGTGGGACTGGTGGGCAGGACTGGTGGGCACCCATAGGCGGCACTGGTGGGCATTGATGGGCAGTAGTGATGGGCATCCGTGACAGCCAGCACTGACTGGCATCACTAATGGGCACAGATTGGTACCGATTGCTGGCACTTAATTGTAATCAGGGCACTGAGGACATACCTAGCTGTCCCCCTGTGAGGAGATGCCGTTGATCGTCTCTCCTCTCCTCATACTCTGTCAGTGTGAGGCAAGGAGCGCCGATTACCGGCATCTCCGTGTTCACATGTGACCGGCTGTGATTGGACACAGCCGATCACATGATTAAAGAGCCGTGTGACCCCCTTATCACCCCTCCCCCCCCCCAAAAAAAATACCTTTCGCAGCCTGCAGAATTATCCCCATATTCATGAATATGAAGTCCATGGAGGCCGGGATTCAGGCCATCCACTGTCCCATCAATAACACAGGTGTCCTCAGATACTTGGAGGAAACGAACCACTCCTTGTAAAGATCCTTCTCCTGACATCATTGCCACAGCTGCCCCTAGGGTCTCTGCTAAAACATAAATTATATTGTCAGAAATATTGGGGTTTAAAAGGATTAATTTAGAAGGCCAAAATTATATTATTTTACATATGTTTTTGTGGACATGAGAAGAGTCATTTAGATTCTATATATATTAGGGCTGTGGAAATTAACTATTAATTCATCGATTAATCTTGAATTTTTTTGATCGATCAAAGTTATTTTGATTGGAACTCACCTTTCCGCTGCCTTCAGGGAGTTCCATCGGAGATCCGGTGATGTCACGGACACCGGCGGGGCTTGCCGTATCCATCTGAAGGGCTCCTTTGCTGTGCCTTCATATCTACATGCCGGCGGGACCTTACTATCTGCCACACGCAAGGGCTGTTACACTTCCCTCTATCAACCTGGAATTCTACAACCATCAACTGGGAGTTGTGATAGCTCCCTTCACGGGACATCTACATGCCAACGGACTGATGTTAACCTCTCTTCATCTGGATTCAGTGGTATCGTTGTACACATTTTTATACCAGTATCATACTTAGCTACATGTTTTTATGACTGCTTTTGGTACCGTTTGGCATTACTCGCACCATTTTTACAGTTTATGTAGCTACATCGATTTTATCTCCAGTGCAATATTTATTTGGTTACCTACTTGAAGACTATAAAAGTTTTAATGCTATTCCCATCGAGCGCTGCTTTGTGTGTTTTTTGTATCCTGCCATTTTTCCAGTGGTTGGGAGCTGCACTGGGAATCAGCCTGCAAGGAGATCAGCTAAAAGTAGTTGGATCTGTATGTGCGTTATAATTAATCGAAGTTAGTCAATTAGAAAAAAAAACGATTAATCAAACACAAACATTTTGATCAGTAACAGCCCTAAAATATATATATATATATATATATATATATATATATATATTTATTGTTTAAGAGGTTGAATTGAGTTCATACTAGTGGACACAGATTTTTCTTCAGAGACATTATCCCAGATCGTAACTTAACCTCCCTGGCGGTATCCCCGAGCGTGACTCTGGGTGGGTTTTTTCTGCTAAGAACGGTATCCCCGAGTCGCGCTCGGGGTAGCCATGCAGAGCCTGCAGCGCGCGCTGGCTTACCTTCTTCCTGGATCCAGCGATGCATCCCCGCTGTGTGAGCGAGCGGGTGCTCGCTCGATTCACACAGCGTCCCCGTGTGCCGCCGATCTCCGTTTCCTGCGACGTTACGACGCACGGAAGCGGAGAACGGCGCCAAATTCAAAAAAGTAAACAAACACTTTACATACAGTACAATGTAATCTTATAGATTACAGTACTGTATGTAAAAAATACACACCCCCCTTGTCCTTAGTGGTCTGTCCTGTGCCCTACATGTTCTTTTATAAAATAAAAAGTGTTCTTTCTGCCTGGAAACTGTAGATTGCCCATAGCAACCAAAAGTGTCCCTTTATGTCAAAAATGGTTTTAGATCAGCTAGAAAACAGCGATAATAAAGTTTAATCACTTGCAGAATTGAGCGATAGCGATTTGTGGGGAAATTCGTCATAAAAAAAATAAATAAGGACAGCGACAATTCTGCAACTGAGCAAATTTCAGTGTTTTTGAGTTGATTACATTATTGAATATTTTTTATTATAATTACATTATAATTTGTTATAATTATTTATAGTTTTTTATTATATAAAAAATTATGATTTTGTTTTTCAAACTTTATCATACCCGGGATGTCTTGTTTGGACAGATTTAAGCAAGTTATTCCTAAGAATTGCAGGCCTACAGTATAAAATGCCAAATTTCCATGCAAATAATTGTACCGCTTTTGGTACGTAATTCCAGACAGAATCATACCGCCAGGGAGGTTAAGAGCCTCAGACACTTAAAGATAAGAGCCATGGGCCAATTTGTTTTATAATAATAGATTTTTTTCATCATACTTACCTGTAAAATCTGTTTCTAGGAGTACATCACGGGACACAGAGCAACCATAATAATTACTATATGGTTATGCGTCACCTACTGGTGGATGGACACTGGCAGATAGTCAAATAGGAAGTCTACCCCTCAGTTTTGTAGCAAAGCAATGAATATACCAAAAAAATATGAGAGGAACCTCTTTGTCCCATGATGTACTCCAAGAAAAGTATTTTACAGGCAAGTCTGACTATTTTTTTTTAAATCTTCTTTATCATACATCACGGGACACACAGCAACTATAATAACTATATGGGATGTCCTAAAGCAATGCACTTGACGGGATGGCGACACAATCACAGAAACTGCCATCTGAGAAGGACAACTCCTGCCACCCAAAACATACTGTGGCCAAAGCAGTATCCTCTGTGGCTTTGATATCCATCTGGTAAAATTCTGTGAATGTATAAATAAAAGACCAGGTAAAGGCCTAAAGCCGCCGACACCTGATGGCCCAAGATGCCCCCCACACACCTGGTAGCGAGTGCTTTTACCAAAAAAATAAGTGGGGGACCTTGCCCATTCAGGCCAAAGGCTCAAAAAATTAACCGGAACTACAAATGAAAAATAGTAACTTGGATGCCTCTGCTGGCAGCACAAACCAGAATTGCTGACCTATACTGACAAATCAAGCAATTCTGACCACCAAAACTACCTCCAGGAGTATGCAGTGATCTGAAAGGAAGGCAAGACATTGTCTTGATTCAAGTGAAAACTAGACACCACTCTAGGCAAAAAAAAAATGGATGAGGATGTAACATCACCTTAACATGATGCGTGACCAAAAATGGCTACTTGCATGAAAGAGCTCTTTCATGCAAGTAGCCATTTTTGGACACTCCACGTAGTGAAGTGATAGCAACCAAAGAAGCCACCTTCCGAGATAAGGAACAGAATCTCCAAAGGACTGCAAGGACAGGCAAGATCAAATTCAAGGAAATACATTTTCCTGTGCACGAGAGGATAATCCAAGAGTCAATTGCCCATAAAGATATCAACAACGGTGCCACTGGCCTTGCTGCCCTTCATGAATGGGGATATCCTAGTGGCAAAGAGAAAATAAAACAAAGGTGCACCAGCCTAGTGTATTACCGTTAAATGATTTTAATAAAATAAAAAATATATACAGGGCCTACTCACAAATGTAGTGGAAATTTTTTTGCAGTAAAGCTTAGTCGACATAAGCTACAAAGAAATTACCTCAAACCATATGGCCCCCCTACAGTTGGAAACACAGATGAGGTCACACTTAACCACTAGGGGGCACTGAAGGGCTTAACTCCCAAACTGCAATTGTCATTTTCACAGTAAACAATGCATTTTTTATGCATTTTTTGCTGTGAAAATTACAATGGTCCCAAAAATGTGTCAAAATTGTCCGATGTGTCTGCCAAAATGTCGCAGTCACAAAACAAACAATTGCTGATCGCCGCCATTAGTAGTAAAAAAATTAAAATAAAAATGCAATAAAACTATCCCCTATTTTGCCAACGCTAAAAAAAATTGCGCAAACTAGGGTTGTCCCAATACCACTTTTTTGGGACGGAGTACAAGTACCGATACTTTTTTTCAAGTAGTCGCCGATACCGAATACCGATACTTTTTTTAAATGCGTCCCCAAATGCAGACATGTCCCCCACATATGCAGCCATGTCTCCCCACATATGCAGCCATGTCCCCCCTACATATGCAGCCATGTCCCCCACAAATGCAGCCATGTCCCTCCAGCCATGTCCCCCACATATGCAGCCATGTCCCCCACATATGCAGCTATGTCCCTCCAGCTATGTCCCCCACATATGCAGCCATGTCCCCCACATATGCAGCCATGTCCCTCCAGCCATGTCCCCCACATATGCAGCCATGTCCCTCCAGCCATGTCCCCCACATATGCAGCCATGTCCCTCCAGCCATGTCCCCCACATATGCAGCCATGTCCCTCCAGCCATGTCCCCCACATTTGCAGCCATGTCCCTCCAGCCATGTCCCTTCAGCCTTGTCCCTCTAGCCATGTCCCTTCAGCCATGTCCCTCTAGCCATGTCCCTTCAGTCATGTCCCTTCAGCCTTGTCCCTTCAGTCATGTCCCTTCAGCCTTGTCCCTCCAGCCATGTCCCTTCAGTCATGTCCCTTCAGCCATGTCCCTCTAGCCATGTCCCTCTAGCCATGTCCCTCTAGCCATGTCCCTCTAGCCATGTCCCTCTAGCCATGTCCCTCCAGCCATGTCCCCCATACCTAGCCGCCAAAAGCCGCCGCCGCTCGGAGATCATCACAGCATTCATTTGAATAGCTGTTTTGCCCGCACGTATAGACACTCCCTCTTGCTCGGGATTGGACAGATCATGATCACCCATCCAATCCCGAGCAAGGGGGAGTGTCTATACGTGCAGGAACACTACAGCTATTCAAATGAAAGCTGTGATGTTCCCGCACGTTCCTGTTTAACCCATGCGGCGCGGCTTTCGATGCGGCGGCTTTGGCGGCTGTGACGGCGGCGGGGGGGTGGGGGATATTCTATTTAGGCATCGGGGGTATATACTCCCGCAAATACTCGGTATCGGTACCGATACTGGTATCGGTATCGGGACAACCCTAGCGCAAACCAATCGATAAACGCTTATTACGATTGTTTTTACCAAAAATAGGTAGAAGAATACGTATTGGCCTAAACTGAGGAATATACAGTGCGGAAAATAAGTATTTGAACACCCTGCTATTTTGCAAGTTCTCCCACTTGGAAATCATGGAGGGGTCTGAGATTTTCATCGTAGGTGCATGTCCACTGTGAGAGACCTAATCAAAAAAAAAATTCCAGAAATCACAATGTATGATTTTTTTAACTATTTATTTGTATGATACAGCTGCAAAGAAGTATTTGAACACCTGAGAAAATCAATGTTAATATTTGGTACAGTAGCCTTTGTTTGCAATTACAGAGGTCAAACGTTTCTTGTAGTTTTTCACCAGGTTTGCACACACTGGAGGAGGGATTTTGGCCCACTCCTCCACACAGATCTTCTCTAGATCAGTCAGGTTTCTGGGCTGTCGCTGAGAAACACAGAGTTTGAGCTCCCTCCAAAGATTCTCTATTGAGATTAGGTCTGGAGACTGGCTAGGCATGCCAGAACCTTGATATGCTTCTTACAGAGCCACTCCTTGGTTATCCTGGCTGTGTGCTTCGGGTCATTGTCATGTTGGAAGACCCAGCCTCGACCCATCTTCAAAGCTCTAACTGAGGGAAGGAGGTTGTTGCCCAAAATCCCGCAATACATGGCCCCGGTCATCCTCTCCTTACTACAGTGCAGTCGCCCTGTCCCATGTGCAGAAAAACACCCCCAAAGCATGATGCTACCACCCCCATGCTTCACAGTAGGGATGGTGTTCTTGGGATGGTACTCATCCTTCTTCCTCCAAACACGGTTAGTGGAATTATGACCAAAAAGTTCTATTTTGGTCTCATCTGACCACATGACTTTCTCCCATGACTCCTCTGGATCATCCAAATGGTCATTGGCAAACTTAAGACGGGCCTTGACATGTGCTGGTTTAAGCAGGGGAACCTTCCGTGCCATGCATGATTTCAAACCATGACGTCTTAGTGTATTACCAACAGTAACCTTGGAAACGGTGGTCCCAGCTCTTTTTAGGTCATTGACCAGCTCCTCCCGTGTAGTCCTGGGCTGATTTATCACTTTTCTTAGGATCATTGAGACCCCACGAGGTGAGATTTTGCATGGAGCCCCAGTCCGAGGGAGATTGACAGTCATGTTTAGCTTCTTCCATTTTCTAATGATTGCTCCAACAGTGGACCTTTTTTCACCAAGCTGCTTGGCAATTTCCCCGTAGCCCTTTCCAGCCTTGTGGAGGTGTACAATTTTGTCTCTAGTGTCTTTGGACAGCTCTTTTGTCTTGGCCATGTTAGTAGTTGGATTCTTACTGATTGTATGGGGTGGACAGGTGTCTTTATGCAGCTAATGACCTCAAACAGGTGCATCTAGTTTAGGATAATAAATTGAGTGGAGGTGGACATTTTAAAGGCAGACTAACAGGTCTTTGAGGGCCAGAATTCTAGCTGATAGACAGGTGTTCAAATACTTCTTTGCAGCTGTATCATACAAATAAGTAGTTAAAAATTCATAAATTGTGATTTCTGGATTTTTTTTTTTTGATTATGTCTCTCACAGTGGACATGCACCTACGATGACAATTTCAGACCCCTCCATGATTTCCAAGTGGGAGAACTTGCAAAATAGCAGGGTGTTCAAATACTTATTTTCCGCACTGTATATATATATATATATATATATATATATATAATTTTTTTTTTTTTTTTGGGGGGGGGGGAATATTTATTATAACAAAAAGTAAAAAATATTGAATTTTTTTCAAAATTGTCGCTCTATTTTGGTTTATAGCGCAAAGGTGGTCTACCAAAAGAAAGCTCTATTTGTGGAAAAAAAAGGACGCCAATTTTGTTTGGGAGCCACGACGTACGACAGCACAATTGTCAGTTAACGCGACGCAGTGCCGAATCGCAAAAAAATGGCCAGGTCCTTTACCTGCCTAAATGTCCAGGTCTTAAGTGGTTAATGGGGCTGGAAACAACCCGGCACATGAAGCTGTGTGTTTGACGATTATGGGCCCCTCAATCTACCGCATTTGCCAGTGTATAAGACGACTGGGCATATAAGACGACCCCCTAATTCTCCAGCTAAAATGTTGGTTTTTGGATATACTCGGCGTATAAGACGACCCCCTTCCTACTAGTCTGTCTGGAAGCTAAGGGGTAGCCAGAACAACCGCTGACAGAAACTTTTCAGCTTTTTTTCAAATCTCACTGTGCCATTACATTACATGCCTCACTGTGCCATTACACATGCCTCACTGTGCCATTGCCTGCCTCGACGATCTCCCTACCTTCTCCTGTTTGTACAGTTTGTCAGGCTGGGGGCGTCCATTATTCAAAAGCCGCGCCTCCTCCTCAGGCTGTTCCGTGATAGGCGTTACACTAATTTTCCAGGAAGAGCCTCTGTTCAGTGTTCCGCCTATCATGGATGTCCTCTCGTCCGAGGCCGAGGAAGAGAAGGCATCCGTGATAGGTGGAACACTGAAGCAGAGGCTCTGCTGAGAAAATTAGTGTAACGCCTATCACGGAACAGCCTGAGGAGGAGGCGCAGCTTTTGAATAATGGATGCCCTCAGCCTGAACAGACAGGTACCGGCGTATAAGGTGACCCCCAAGTTTTGAGGCTTTTTTTTTTACATACAAAAGGTCGTCTTATATGCCGGAAAATACGGTACCTCTTGCAGAGAGGTCATCACTAAATATACGGAGCCTATCTGAAACAGAAGGATGCTCTCAAAACATAGCAACCTCAGATGCCTCCCTCACTTAGGAGGAACAACCTGGGCAGTCTCCCATCCAAGAACTAACCAGGCTTGATCCGAGACCAGGTGCCACAGTGGCTCAGATCACCCTGATACCATTGGTCCAACAGGAGACGTAAACATTGCCAGACCACTGAACCTGAGGGCAGTGTACCTGCCTCAAGCTTTTAAGTCATTTAGCTAGTCTAACAGATAAATAATAAAGTGACTGTATTAGACAAACTAATACGCAGTTGCAGAAGGATGCATGCCTAGACAATGTTGGTCTACCGCTATAAAACCCCATAGGTATTCAAGTACCCAGGTATGCAAACATGCATACATACAAGAATTCTTGCCATTTATGCATCCTTGTATGCAGCTCAAGGCAATCAGCACACATTGTATACAATATATATATATATATATATATATATATATATGTGTGTATATGTATATATCCCCCAAGGCAAATAAGCACATATGTATTGTGATGTGGGGGTGTTTAACTCAAGTGGTAAATGCGTTTTTCAGCGAGTCCACAGCAGTCTAGTTGTCAGGTTTAAACGCATGGCAGCCCATTTTTATTAAATGGAAACAAATTAACAGTTGACGAATAGGATTTCCGATGCAGGGGTTCTTCTCCAGTAAAGTTCACTTAACCAAAAAATGCCAAGCCTCCAGGCCCCTTGGACTTTCTAGTCACCCACCAGCCTCCCAGTCCGTCAGGCATGAAATCCACCCACACCAGAGATGTAGTCTTCCAGGGCAGACAGATTTCCACACACAGTGTCTTGAAGCATTCCCCAGATGAAGACACGTGATCCTGTGTCGTAACGCGTAGGGAAGGGAAAGACGTGCAGTGAGTGACGTGCTGCAAGCGCTGCGATCATTGTTTTACATGCAAATTTTTATTCATCTATCTGTAAGTGTGATTCTTTATTAAATACATTTTTACCAAGGATAACACACTATTGGAGGCTCTATGTCCTTCCCCCTCCCCTGTTTTCTACTGTCACCCGAGATCGCAGGTACAGTACTTATCTTCCCACTGATCCGTGGGGGCTAACAAAAACACCGAGGGAGGTTGTCCACACAGAGGATCATCTTATATGCCTGATTTTGACCAGCTGAAGGTGAGAGTTCTGGGAGACCAGACGAACTGTGTGGTGGTGTTCCTTTCCTCATTCTCTGGACCAGTGGACATCCTTTTACGCTTTTTCACCAATATGCACTATTAGTGCACTGATTTATGATTTAGCACTTCCTTTGGACTTACTTTCTGTCCTTGACAGACCTATTAAGTTTGGCACTTTGATACTTTTTTTGCACACCATATATATCACCCAGTTTTTATGTCATGTTATGTTTACAATTTGCGCTATCACCCACATTGATTTTACGTTATTAGGTGCTGTGTATGCATTTTTTGTGTTTGCTGCATATTGTCACTGATTTCTTGATAGACAAATTAGTAGCGCAGAAGTCCCACTTGATTTTTTTGAAACATCAGCCAGCTGCACACACTCCACCTTCCTCCACTCTC
Source organism: Rana kukunoris (assembly GCA_029574335.1). Taxonomy (NCBI): domain Eukaryota; kingdom Metazoa; phylum Chordata; class Amphibia; order Anura; family Ranidae; genus Rana; species Rana kukunoris. The sequence continues at coordinate 272,921,281 of CM056059.1, read as the reverse complement.
TGTTCTCACCAGTCTCTCATGATATGGGCTGTGTGCACCTGGGAACACAACCTGCTGTCTGTAAGATCTGGACACAGTGTTGGAGATCCCATCCCACCCAAGTCTCTGCAGGATCTCCAAACTACACAGCCCCATTTGAACTTGGCAAAACACGGAGAAAGCTGCCAAAACAGTTTTCTCCGTTTCAAAGCTATGCTGTGTAGTTCTGCAGTCCGCTGACATGCAGACTCTGGCCCGGATTCACAAAGCACTTACGCCGACGTAGTGCAAACGTGCGCCCGGCATATGTGTGCACCAGACCCACAAAACTAACATATCTAAAAACAGGCCATCCTACCCCGACGTATCTTGCTTACGCCGGCGTAGCGTGGTTGCAAATATGGTTTAAACGCATGTTGCTTCTACCATTGATTAGGAATTTAAATATGCAAATGAGGGAAATGAGGGGAAATGAGGGAAATACAGCGATTTACAAACGTACAAACGTACGCATGCTATACGATGTTTGAGTAAATTTGACGTCTGGCGTAAAGTTATTCCCCATAGATGAGACGCAACCCAGCAATAGACATGCAAAGGTCTGCCCCAGAGAACACAGGCCGGCGTATTGGGTGTACGTTACGTTCACAACGTACGTAGTGATCCTGCGTAGCTTAGGCAGTTGTGCCGGCGTTGTTGTGAGCATGCTCATAAGGGTGACGTTTCATGCGTCCACATCACGGCTACATCAAGGTGCATGCGCAGTTCATGATACGCCGGGCGTAAAACACTGCACCATGCTCGACTATCATTTGCATGGGGTCACGCCCACTTCCACTTACGCTGGCCTGCGCCTTCGAAAATACGCTACACTGGCGTATCTTGGTGAGCAATAGCTTGCTGAATACAGTGCATGCCTCGCTGTGCCGGCGTAGCGTACTGTGTGTGCGCTACGCCGGCGTAAATGTGCGCCCACTCTCTGTGAATCTGGGCCTCTGTGTCCATTTTTGCTCCCTTTCCATAGGGACAGTGACTCTCACTATTACAGTATGTAACCCTAGACAAACACATATGTATATTAGTCCTAGGTAAATAAGCACATATGTATATTGTCCTGGGGAAAAAAATAGGATTTTTATAACAGCTTACCTGTAAAATCCTTTTCTTGGAGTACATCACGGGACACAGAGTCTTAGGCCCAGATTCAGGTACATCTGCGCATTATTGGACCGGCGTAGCGCACCGCCTTTATGTTAGACTTGCGCAATTTTGCCGCGTAAACACCCTATTCTCGTAGCTTTTGCGTAAGGCGGAGTAATACAAATTGGGAAGGACGTGGGCGTGTTACATTGAAATGAGCCGTGACCCAATGCAAATGAAGGGCCGGCTGGCTCGCGCATGCACGCTTGAAGGAGACCATGGTCAGCTCCGCTGTGCGCATGCTCACAACTCGGGAGCGGCGCAATCAGTGAAATTGGAAATGGACTAGGGCAACGTTGTGAACTACGCAAACAGCATAAAATAGACACACACAAACGCACTTGCATTGCAAAAATACATCCCTTTGTCCCTTCCCATTTAGCCAAGTGCTTTTGTCCTGTTCGTTGCGGTGTGTTTTGTAGTTGTCAGATTAGTGTTCGTTAGTAGATCTTTGAAAGTGTTTTTTGATAAGTGTTTGAGAGACTGTTTGTTTGATTGATATATTTCTGTTCGTTTGTTTTCCTGCTGTTTTTTTGCTGTTTGTTTTTGTGACTGTTTCTTGCTGAGTAGTTTTCTCTTTGTGTGTGTTCTTGCTTGATTGGTTGTGCTTGTTTTTGTTAATGATTTTTGTTGACTGGGAGTGAGTTTTTTTGGAAGTATGACAGAGAGAAAGCGAAAGCTCAATTTTTCTTTGGGGGGAAAAAAGAATTCTTGCCCGGGCCATTAGCGAATATGGGCGTTTCCTCCACGGCCCGGACAGTGCCAACACCACCCCGGCCAGGAGGAGGGAGATTTTGGATATGATCACAGAGCAGGTCAATTCAGCGGGGGAGGGGGAGACACGGACCCGGTCTGGGATTGACAAAAAAATCAATGACCTCCGGCGTTTGGTCAAACAGAAGCTGGCCAGAATGCATGCCCATGCCAGGGGCACAGGAGGGGGCCCACCATGCCGTATTAGGCTGACAGCAGTGGAGGAGCGTGCGGTGGCCCTGACCTTTCATCGGCATGAAGTTGAGGGCCTGCCCGGCTTTGACTCAAGTCCGGAGCCTGTGGTGCCAGGTAAGTATTTTTTTTAATATCAGGTGTGCAGCATGTGTGGGGGAGGGGGTGAAAGGGAATATGTGGCAAGTGTGTGGATCCTCCAACCTGTGAATGTTTTGTGTCATCCACAGATGTGCAGGAGGGTGCAGGGCCATCTGGCCTGACCGCACCAACCCCAGGACAGCAGCCTAATGAGGCCCCCCCAACAAGGCCGGAGTCCTCGGAGGAGGTTCAAGAGGAGGAGGAGAATCATGAGGAGGAGGAGAATCATGAGGAGGAGGAGAATCATGAGGAGGAGTCCATGTCAGGCACTGGACGTTTGGTTTTTGAGGACTCTTCCCCTCTGGCTGGCAGCAGACAGCCCTCCCTAAGGGGGAGCCCCCCCCCTCCTCCCCCAACATGGCTCCCCTCCCAAGGGCCTCCCCTTCTCCCCGGATACAAGCATCAGCTGGAGGCAGGATTTCATCCAGAACACCAGGGGGTTGGCCGATCTCCTGCCCGCCACTCTGAGAAGGGACCAGGCCCTTCAGACCCGCCATCTGGGGCAGGTCAGCCAGACATTGGTGCGGATGGAGGAGAGCCTGTCCTTCATCAAGGATACGCTGGGTAACCTGGACTCCCACTCCCGGGCTTTCACAACCTGCCTAAACGAACTGCAGACGACATCAGCAGGCGTTGGGCAGGATGTGAGGGCCCTTACCCAGGCTATCCAGGCCAACACGGCAACACTTGGTGCTGCCCTGGACAGAATAGCCGTGGCCTTGGAGGGCAGGCCGCCAGGTGGGCAGAGATCAGGGGCTGCTCCTCCTTCCCTGGTTTTACCCCTCCCCCATGAGTCTCCCCTGAGAAGCCGGGGCCGTGGCCGGGGGCGCCCCAGGCGTGGCTCACGTAAAGGGCAATAATTATTTTTTTCCCCTTTTTTTTTTGCTGGAAAATTTTTGCTTTTGCAGGTAATTTTTTATTTTTTTGGGGTTGTGAATGCTGTTTGAATGTGGGGGTGACATTCCTGCCGGAAAAGGGGTGTCACCCTCAATTTTGGTGGAGAAGGGTTCCCCAGGACCAGGGAGAAGTGATCCCCAGGTCCGTGTGAATGGTGTATGAATGTACAGTGACATAATTGGAGCCTTGGCGTGGTGGACTGGTGCCAATCCAATTTGATGTGGATGTGGGGTGTGTGTGCTAGGGACCACAGTGGTGTGCATGCATGCATTCTCATTGTGCCATGATTAATGTGTGTGTGTTTAACGTGCAAAGATGCCCAATGTGAGTTGTCTCCTGGCTGCTCTTCCCTCAGAAGACGGGGTAGCCTCGGTTAGGGGGGGATTGTCTGGTTCAGGTCATCACGTAGGCCAATCTGCAGGCCCTTTCTTTCTGCGAAGTTGTGCAGCATGCAACATGCACCGATGATCTGGCACACGAAGTTTGCGGAATACAAGAGGGTACCCCCAGACTTATCCAGGCATCGGAAACGTGACTTTAGGAGGCCAAAGGTGCGCTCCACAACTGCTCGTGTTTGGGCATGTGCTTGATTGTATCTTTCCTCTCCTGGGGTTTGGGGGTTCCGGATAGGAGTCATGAGATGGGGTTCCAGTGGATATGCAGAGTCACCTGTAAGGGAAAAGACAGGAGGATGTTAGTCATGCATGTGCCCTTTGTGATGTGTGCATCATGGGAGGGGATAGTCATGCCTGACTCCCATGTCACTCACCAACCAGCCAGGTGTCCCCATACACGTTCTGATCGAATTCCATTCGGATGTGGCATTGATTGTATATGTAGCCGTCATGGCTGGACCCTGAGTGTTTGGCACGGACGTGCCATATGAGGCCATGGGCATCGACTATCACCTGTACGTTGATGGAATGCCAATGCTTCCGATTGCGGTACATGTGCTCTGTCTCCTGGGGGGGCTGGAGTGCCACATGTGTGCAATCAATGGCCCCCACGGTGCGTGGGAATCTGGCAATTCTGTCGAAATCTGTCATTGCCTTCAGCCGCAGCTCCTCAGTGGTGGGTTTGATGATTTGGTTGGCCATGCATCTGAGGATTGCAGGGACAACCTGGTGCACACATCTGCTCATGGAGGATTGTGACATCCCAGCCACCACTCCACTTGTACGCTGAAAAGAGCCACTGGCAAGGACATGGAGTGTTGCCAGTACCTTCACCAGTGGCTGCACTGCATGTGAGCGTTGTGTTGGGCTGGTGATGTCCTCCTGCAGGGTTGTGGTTAATTCCAGGATGACATGAGGGGTGAATCTGAAGATGCGAAACACCTCAGAATCACTCATGCCAAACAGGTCTATGCGGGTGCGGTATATCCTCTCCCGTGCCATCCTCCGTGCCCTCATCCTTCTTTGTTCATCTAAAGTCAGTAGTATAGCTATGTGCGACGATGCCCCTGGCATGTTGGCATACAGATTGTTGTGCAACACGTGTGACAGCTGAGCTCCTCACTAACAGTGTTGCTTTATCTAACAAGTAGACTTTTTTTCTCTTTTTAGACCAGCTTTTATATGCTCTAATTTTAGACAGGACATTTTGCTGTTGCGCACACTGCGTAGCCTGCGCTGCCCCAACGTTTTTTTGTGGATCCCCGTAAGTCCCTCATTAACATATTTGACTAGCAAATCAATGGTCTGTCTAGCGCACTTTTGCGCGGACGGATGCGCCAGTCTAACGAAATTACGCGGGACAAAAAAAAGTTGATTTTTTGCGTATCTCGTTCTGGGAATGCCGTGCATCGAAACGCACGCGCACATTTAGACTTACGCACGCGCATCTCCTGTTGCGCAGGCGTAATCGCTCTGTGAATCTGGGCCTTAGTCTTTACTAAGTGGGTTATATGTTCCACCTTCAGGTGCTGGACACTGGTGGAATCAATTACACAGGAAGTTCCCTCCCTATATAACCCCTCCCATACTGGGAGCGCCTCAGTTTTTGAAACAAAGCAATAAGTGTCCCAAAATCCCCAAACAAGAGGGGCGGGAACTCTGTGTCCCGTGATTTTACAGGTAAGCCGTTATAAAAAATCCTATTTTCTTTATCGTACATCATGGGACACAGAGTCTAAGGCCGCGTACACACGATCAAATCTATCTGCTGGAAACGGTCGGCCCGACCGTCCCAGCAGATAGATTCGATCGTGTGTATGGGCGAGCCGACGGATTTGGCCAGCCGACAGATTTGAAAGCATGCTTTCAAATCTGTCGGCTGGGAACCCGTCGGCCCGATATGTCTGCTGGTTAGTACGCTAACCAGCAGACATATCTTCTCGCACATGCGTCGAATGGATTCGACGCATACGCGGAAGTAATTCACTTCCTGGTGCGGTGACTTGGCGGCAGCAACGTCACCGACACGTCAGCGCGCCGTCTGCCGGCGGGGATTTTGGTTTGATCGTGTGTACACGATCAAACCAATACATCCCAGCAGACAGATTTGTTCAAATCGGTCTGTCCGACCGATTTGAACAAATCTGTCTGCTCGTGTGTACGGGGCCTGAGTCATTACTAAGTGGGATGTCCCAAAGCAATGCTTACTGAGGGGAGGGAGACACAAACAACGCAGACCGCCATCAGACGTGAGGACCTATAATGCTGTACAGCTAATGCTAGCTGTGGGGGGGAATGGTTGGTGCTACGCTGTGGATATGGGGTGGGTGGGCCGATGCTGCGTTGTGGGGGGGGATGGGCCGATGGGTGCTGCTGTTGTGGGGGGGGGGTGGTGCTGCGTTGTGGGGGGGATGGGTGGTGCTGCTGTTGTGGGGGGGGATGGGTGGTGCTGCGTTGTTGGGGAGGGGGGTGGGTGGTTCTGCGTTGTGGGGAGGGGGGATGGGTGGTGCTGCGTTGTGGGGAGGTGGGTGGGTGTTGCTGCGTTGTGGGGAGGGGGATGGGTGGTGCTGCGTTGTGGGGGGTGGGTGGGTGTTGCTGCGTTGTGGGGAGGGATGGGTGGGTGCTGCGTTGTGGGGAGGGGGGATGGGTGGTGCTGCGTTGTGGGGAGGGGGATGGGTGGTGCTGCGTTGTGGGGAGGGGGATGGGTGATGCTGCGTTGTGGGGAGGGGGATGGGTGATGCTGCGTTGTGGGGAGGGGGATGGGTGGTGCTGCGTTGTGGGAGGGGGATGGGTGGTGCTGCGTTGTGGAGGGGATGGGTGGTGCTGCGTTGTGGGGGGGGATGGGTGGTGCGTTGTGGCAATGAAGATGATTGATTTGCAATGCACTGTGAAAATGAATGAGGATGAGAGTTACATTGTAACTGATATGCACCCAGAGTCATCCTCATCCATTTTCTCAATGCCAGCCTCAGACAGATTTCACTTTAAAAAGACATACAATTAAGTCTGCAGGGGGGGGGGCACAGTACAGTAGTACCGCCCCGTCCCCGCTCCGCCCCCTCCCTCGGCGTGCTGTATTGGATAAACGATCATTGGCCATTTACAAGCATCTGCCACCTGACTTGCAGTACTGACCAGTGCTCTTGAAGCAATGTATTCTTGAATCCTCCTCCCGCACGGCCACTATAGAGAAGCTAAGGAGAGATTTCACTGGCATTCATCGTAAAGCCTGCCTCCTTTCTCAGCGTGCTGTATTAGATACTTGTAAAGGGCCAATGATTGTTTTTCCAATACAGCACACAGAGGGAGGGGGCGGGGCGGTACGATGAATGCCAGTGAAATCTCTCCTTAGCTTCTCTATAGTGGCCGTGCGGGAGGAGGATTCAAGAATACATCATTGCTTCAAGAGCACTGGTCAGTACTGCAAGTCAGGTGGCAGATGCTTGTAAATGGCCAATGATCGTTTATCCAATACAGCACGCCGAGGGAGGGGGCGGAGCGGGGACGGGTGGCGGTACTATGCAATGCCAGTAAAATCTTTCCTTGCTATTGGAGGTGGCCGTGCAGGTGGAGGATTCAGGAACATACGCTGCTGCAGGGCAGGCGGCCATGCCAGTCGTTTATTGTAATAGCCGCGATTGCCGCGAATCTTTACAGTGCATGGTGTGGAGGAGCATATAAAACAACAAATGAATACATCTATTTAAGAGTTGCGCTAGAGAATTAGCTAAGGGGGACCTTATGAGTAATCACTCCTCCTATATGGGGTTACTACCGTAGAAAAAACATATATGCAAAACCAAAGTGCTATCCCACAGGTAAGTTCCAAAGAAAGAAAAAAAACTGAGGATAAAAAGAAGCTACTATAGGTAGTAATGGACAATACTCATGTAATTAGAAAATATATACATTTATTGAATAATCTAAATGTACTCTATTCCCATAAAATCACAACTGAGGCTACAAATAGCCAATCACTGAAACTGGTCTCTAAATAACAGGCAATGTTACACCAATGAACTATGAAGTTCACTGTATATGTGTAAACAAACAACACACAAACGAACATAAAACAAGTACAAAAAACTGTCCGGATGTCTTAATAGCCGCACTTATTGGGGTCCCCAGCGGTAAAACCCTGCATAAAGTGATTCAGTTAACAATAACGTTACTATAGGGAACAAAACCAAATTAGTGCGTCCCCGCGGGGGGGTAGTGGTGAAATAGCGGTAGATGATAATAGTCTTATTGGGGGGCTAAACCACTAATGGCCATGTAACTATTGTAAATTGCATAATGCGATTGTAATAAAGCCCTTGTAAATAAACACTCTGTCTCTTTAAGTATGGCACATTCCAGGGAGCTTTAGTAGCTACAAGACTAATTGTCATAGAAAGTTAGCAATACTCCTGTGCATCATTAAATAGTACAACTCGAAACAGTCCGCTGTGTGTTGATATGCTGTTAAATTGTTGTTACAATCAGCAATAGTCCGATTGATTATTCCGGCATATCTTCTAGGGCATAGATGTCTTTAGGCAGCACCTCTTAGCAATATCCAGTGCAGTCTTAGACCAAACTAAACGTAAGATCTTCAAGGACTACAGATGCATTCTACATTACCATATCCGTCATTATGGAGGCATGTTGGATTGGCTTATCCTCTACTCACGGAATGGCACGTCTCTCATGTACTAAATTGTTTGTGGACTAAATGCCTTTCTGTTGGGTACAGAGTGTACGGGTATGCTGATCTGCGGGTGTTGTCATAGGGCAAATGCATGCATGCAATATCCCCACAGCATCTGATCGATATACTACTCTGTATAACATCCACTGGCTCCCGCTAGTCCGGGAATCGGAAGCGACGTCCGGAAGCTGTGATGTCAGCGCGTTTCGCAAACGTAATCGCGTAGCTTCATCTGGACGGTGAGAAGGGGGTGTGCATCGCTGCCATATATTCCATCGGTGCACGCCTACCTCTCAAATTGTAAGATCTTATTGGTTCTCGAGAAGTAATGACAATGGATTTCTTGCCCGTATGTTGATTGAGTTATCTCTTGTGAATGACCAGTTGGATGAGGACACCCCACGCACAGTCACTTTAGATAAAAAGGGGCCGAGAAACGGTGGCACCCACGCCCCCTCTCAGGAGTACCTACATTCCCTGCGAACGCAACTGGACTTAAGAAAAAGGGGGAAATCCCAAAGATCAGGGAAGGGAAGTTACCATACTCGGAGCCAGGCACGGTGATTGACCCACCTGAGAGAGAAGTCCTCACCCCGGATAATAAAGTCATTAATCTATCCTCTTTCCCTACTGAGATAAGACATATCCATTTATTACAACGTGGAATGTCCTTTTCTCTTGTCAGTGATATGGAGGAATTCACAGTCTATAAGGATGTTGTCTTATTTCTCAGGAAGGTGTTTTTCAGATCTCTGTACCAACAGGGTGATGCAGAGATTCCGCAGGGACGTCAACTTGATACTGATGACCAACAGGCTCTAGCGATGTAAGATGCCTTGTTGGAAGAAAATGAACAGCATGATACGGACAATTCCATACTCGGAAGACAGGTAAAACTGAATATTAAATCCCAGAAGATGCCCTCACTTAACAAAAATAGATGGCTTAACATCTTCCTTGAATTAGTACAGAAGGACCTGGAAGAGATACCCTGGAAGATTAAGAACCAGGACAACCTCTCTCAAAGTGAGCGACAGGCCCTCAAAGAACTTATGGAAGCGAATCACCTTATCATAAAGAGAAGTGACAAGGGAGGAAATGTCGTACTCATGGACGACACCGACTATGAGGAGGAAGTCAGACGTCTCCTAGGTGATCACAACACATATCGCAAGCTGGATAAGGACCCCTTTCCAAATGTGGTGGGGGAACTAAACAGCAGACTGGACGATGCAATAGAGGCGGAATTTACGAAATGTGACTCAGAATACTTAATGGTAAAAGACTATAATATCCCTTACCTTCTGCTGCATCCCCAAAGTTCATAAGTGTCTCACCAAACCACCAGGGAGACCCATTGGGCCAGATTCTCGTAGATGCGCGCCTAATTATGCAGGCGTAGCGCATCTCAGATGCACTACGTCAATGTAACGCGGAGCGGCAAGTACCGTATTCCCTAAGCAAATGCGCTCCAAGATGCGCCTGCGTAGCGGAAATTCATCGGCGTAATCCGGCGCAACTCCAAAGTAGGAGGGAAGTGGGCATGTTGCATTCTAATAATAATAATAATGCAAGTCTTATATAGCGCTGTCTTACCCTAACTTGCCAGGCAAGCTATGAAGCCAGGCGAGCTTCTTGCCAGGCAAGCTTCTGAAGCCACAGCCGAAGCTGTAGCTCACCGGGTCTCGAGGCGCTTATATAGTAACATAGTCACTATTACCCAAATCAATGGTACTCATTTTACCGACCTCGGAAGGATTGAAGGCTGAGTGGACCCCGCCGGGATCGAACCTGTGACCCTGAGGGCTCAGGTGATCACAGATTGCTGCAACAGAGCATTAGCCTGCTGAGCCATCTTACCAGCTTAATGAAGCGTGACCCCATGCAAATAAAGGCCGGGACGAACGGAGCATGCGCCGTGACGTGGATGACCCGCGCCGTGACGTGGTTGACCCGCGCCGTGACGTGGATGCCTTCTGCGCATGCGCAAAGCCTCCCTACGATTCGCCGGCGCTGGGTATTATAATGCGCCCACACATGCGCCCATGCAGCGCAAAAGTCTCCCATTTTTTGGATTGTCACAGGAAAACTTTGTGCTGTACCATGGCTTCTGTTGGGAAGGAGAGGAGGAAGAAAAATGTCTCCCCAGAGGAGAGGGCCATTGTAATATCAGCCATGGAAAAGTACGATTCCAGGCTCCATGGTGCTGACAGTGCCCGGACCAGCAAGTCCCGGAGGGATCAAATCCTGATGAAGGTGGCTTGCCAAGTGAATGCCCTCTCACATGAGATCCGGACCCCGCAGGATATTCAAAAAAAGATGAATGACCTGCGGCGTCTGGTCAAGGGCAAGCTGGCTGGAATAAGTCAGCATGCCAGGGGCACTGGAGGGGGCCCACCCTGTACCATCCGCCTGACTGAGGAGAAGGTGGTCGCCCGCTGCCTGCAGAGGGAGCAGGTTGAGGGAGTTGGGGGCTATGAGTCTGTTGTGCCAGCCCTGAGGACAGGTAAGTGTGTTTCATATACTCTGTGTTGTGTAGCATGTGTGGGGGTGGAAGGGAACATGTGCCAAGTGTGTGGGTCCACCAACATGGGCATCTTTTGTGTCATCCACAGATGTGCAGGAGGGAGCGGGGCCATCTGTGGCTGCCAGGGCCCGTCCGGAGACATCCCCCGAACATCCAGTCCCTCTGGCTGCCCCCCTGGAAGAGGACTTGTTGGAGGGAAGTGGGCACACCTTTACGGAGGAGGCGCTTGAGGAGGAGCTCGCCGACCAGGACCAGGAGCTCTACCTGATTTTGGAGGAGGACCATGGGTTGCCCGGACCAGCCCCATCTTTTTCAAGCCCCTCAGTGTCCACCCCCAACCTCTCCAGTCCCTCTCTTTCCACCCCCCTCATCTCCGGCCCCTCAACATCCTCCCCTTATGCCAGGTCCCCTGCCACTCCCCGGAAGGCGACTTGCAAGACCAGGGGTGTTCCCAAGGTCCTGCCGGAGCAGCTGGCCAGGCAGCAGGACCAGCAGAATCGCCACCTTTCTGAGGTTGTGGGGGAGATGAGGCGCCTGGCCGACAGCCTGGCCTCCTCGGATGCCATTACTGATGCCATCCTGGATGTCGCTGGCAACAGTGCAGCGACAGTCACCAGCCTGGGGGAGCTGCAGGCGACCACCTCCGACCTTGTGGGGGAGGTCAAAGGTCTGCGTGTCGCTGTCCAGGACCAGAATGCTCTGCTCACACGCATTGCGGTCGCCTTGGAGGGCATACAGGCAGCCAGGGAGGGACGTGGGGATGCTTCTCCTCCACCTGCTACCCCACCCCCCCACCTGTGGCTGCCCCCAGGCAAGTGAGGGGCAGGAGCCGTGGCACCAGGCGGAAACCACGCCAGGCCCATTAATTATTTGATTTTTTTATTTTGCTCTGGTGAAGAGCTTTTTATTTTTTGCTTTTTGCTCTGGTGAAGAGCTTTTTATTTTTTGCTTTTTGCTCTGATGAAGAGCTTTTTATTTTTTGCTTTTTGCTCTGGTGAAGAGATTTTTATTTATTTTCTTTATACTGCACACGGTGCAGTGTGAATGGTGTGTGAATATGGGGGTTGCACTCCTGCCAGTAAGGGGTGTCACCCTCGGCCGTTGGGGAGAAGTTATCCCCACGGCTGTGTGAATGGTGTATGAATGGACAGCAACATCATTGGGGCCTTGACGCGGCGTTGCTGCTCCCAAGTCCTACATGCTGGACTTGGGCTAATCCAATGTGATGTGGATGTGGGCTGTGTGATCTAGGGACCACAGTGGTGTACACGCGTGCATTGTCGGTGTGCCATGATGAATGTGTGTGTGTTTAACGGTCAAAGATTCGTAACACGAGGCAACTCCTGACTGCTCTTCCATCAGCAGACGGGGTCTCCTCTGGCAGGGGGGGGCTGTCTGGTTGGGGGGTCAGGTCATCACGTAGGGCAATCTGCAGGCCTTTTCTCATGGCAAAGTTGTGCAGAATGCAACATGCACCGATGATCTGACCCACAAAGTTTGGTGAATACAACAAGGCCCCCCCAGACTTATCCAGGCATCGGAAACGGGACTTCAGGATTCCAAATGTGCGCTCAACCACTGCATGGGTTTTGATGTGTGCTTCATTGTATCTTCTCTCTCCTCTGGTTTGGGGATTCCGGAAAGGAGTCATGAGATGGGGTCCAAGTACATATGCAGTAAGGGAAAAGACAGGAGGATGTTAGCCGTGCATGTGCCCCTCGTGATGTGTGCATCATGGGGGGGACAGTCATGCCTGCCACCCATGTCACTCACCAACCAGCCAGCTGTCCCCATACATGTTCTGCTCAAAATCTTCTGGGATGGTGCTTTGACGGTATATGTAGCTGTCATGGCTGGACCCGGGGTCTTTGGCACGGACGTCCCATATGAGGTATTTGGCATCAGCTATCACCTGTACGTTGATGGAATGCCAATGCTTCCGATTGCGGTAAATGTGCTCTGTAGCACTGGGGGGCTGTAGTGCCACAGTGTCATTGCCTTCTGCCGCAGTTGCTCAGTGGTGGGTCTGATGATGTGGTGGGACATGCGTCTGAGGATTGCGGGGATAACCTGGTGCAGACATCTGCTTATGCTGGTTTGTGACATCCCAGCCACAACGCCACTTGTACGCTGGAATGATCCACCGGCCAGGAAATGGAGTGTTGCCAGGACCTTCACCAGTGGCTGCAGTGCATGTGAGCGGTGTGTCTTGCTGGTGAAGTCATCCTGCAGGGCTGTGGTTAGTTCCAGGATGGCAGCAGGGCTGAATCTGAAGATGCGATACACCTCCTCATCACCCATGCCAAAGAGGCTCATGCGCCCTCGGTAGATCCTCTCACGTGCCCCCCTCCCTCCTCCTATGCTCCTCTTCCTCTGCATACATTAGTAGTGCGCAGACCATGGCTGCCCCTGGCATGTTGGCATACGAATGTGTTGTCCAGTAAGTGTGATTGCTCAGCTCGTCCGTTATGGTGCTGCTGTAGTTGCTCTCCAGCTGACTTGCACACGGTCTTGAGCAAAGTTACCCGTGCTTTTATGAGGGGTATGTTTACTCAAGGCTTTCGTGTTACGCACACCACGCGTAGCCTACGCCAAACGCACGTAGTTTCGGGAATCCGTGCATCTCCCTCATTTGCATATTTGCATACTAATTCAATGGGAGCTGAATATGTGCGATGCGTAACTACGCGCCTACGCCCAGTGAGGCTAATCACCACATATGGCTCCCAAGGGGGTAATGTGAGAAAGACACTAGAGAAACACTGGGCGATCCTGACCAGCAATAAAACCCAAAAATGCTAGCTTAAAGCATTTTCGCCGCTCAGGCGAAAAAGATTTTCTGCGTATGTGGTTCTGTGTTTACGGCGCATCGATACGCCGGCGCACATTTACAATTACGCCGCGCATATACATTTACGCAGGCATAGCGCCTCTGAGAATCTGGCCCAGTGTCTCCGCAATTCGTGGTCCTTTGGATAGAGTGGGCAGCTACCTAGACTTACTTCTCAAAGAAATGGTCTATGATTTAAAATCATATGTAAAAGATACCCGCCATGTCCTGTCTAAGATAGCAGACATAGAGATAGAGGATAACTTGGTTGATTGGAATAGATGTGGAAACTCTTTACACATCTATTTCACATACCTGTGGGATAAGGGCGGTCAAAATATTTTTAGATAAACATTACCCTCAGCTAGGTCATCAGAATGAATTTCTGACAGAACTGCTCCAGTTTGCCCTCTCTCATAATTTTTTTTACATTTTCATCCCATTATTATCAACAAATTAAAGGCACCTCGATGGGAGCAGCATGGGCCCCAGCGTATGCCTGTTTACATTTAGGCCTTTGGGAGGAGGAGAAGGTCTTCAACCTCCCACAGTACCTCAGCCATGTCCATACATGGCTGAGGTACATAGATGATGTATTTGTTGTCTGGATGGGTGACATCGATGCCCTTCATGGCTTCATCGATCAACTTAATATCAACTATTGCAATATACGGTTAACGTATACTTACGATAAGGAACAAATCTCCTTCTTGGACCTCAAAATAGGCCTGAAAAATGGGGAAATTACAACATCTACATTCAGAAAAGAAACGGCAGCCAATACCCTATTACAGGCGGACAGCCATCATCCACCATGGCAAAAAAATGGGATTCCCACAGGCCGATTTATGAGGATTAAACATAACAGTTCAGAACCCTCTATGTTCTATGCAGAGGGTAAAGAACTATACGGAAGATTCCGTGAGAGGGATTACTCCCACAAACAGATCAAACATGCAAAGTTCAAAACCACACAGCAAAGTAGAAGCAGCCTACTTCTTATGGGAACAAAAGAGAATGACGAAAAGAAGGAATTTGGCCCAGTGAGGCTAATCACCACATATGGCTCCCAAGGGGGTAATGTGAGAAAGACACTAGAGAAACACTGGGCGATCCTGACCAGCAATAAAACCCAAAAATAGTTGCTCGGAGAGCCAAGAATTTAGGGGATATCCTCATTCAATCCGAATTTATTAGGCAACAAAATACATCTTGGCTGTCTGAATACCCTAGGAGTGTGGGGATGTTCCCATGTTCCAAATGCCAAATTTGTCCGTTTGTGGACAGGACTAAGACATTCAAGGATGCATTGGGACAGAAGGAATACGAAATCAGGGACCCGATTAACTGCTCCACGGATAGGGTAATCTACATGCTAACCTGTCCTTGCCATAAAATATAGATCGGAAAGACGAAGAGGCAATTAAGGGTCAGGATAGGTGAACATCTTAGAGATATAAAGAAAGAGAAGGAAAGGGACCCTGAAAAAACACACAAGAGCCCGGTCGCAAAACATTTTGCTGAATATCACCGGGGGAAACCGGATGGTTTAAGAGTAAAGGGCATTTATGCTCTTAAATTACCAGCCAGGAGAGGCGATTTTAACAAAATTCTTCTGCAAAAAGAAAAGTGGTGTATTTTCACTCAAGTCGCTGGCGCCTATAGGAATGAATGTAGAGCTGAATCTACAATCATTTCTATAATAAGTAATTTGCACTGGTTGGCCTTACCCTACCGATATACACCTCACGACTGACACCCCAAGACATGACTATGTACATAGGATAACCATATGGGATATACTTATATACTATATATTTTAATATACTAGTTAACAACGCTTGTTTCCATCGAGCATATGTTATTACACACCATCATACTTCTTAACATATGGTTTCCGGTACATGATTAGACAGCACCATATAATATCTATGTACTGTAGTTCGACACATTGTTCCCCTCCTAAACACACTCTTGTGAGAATTCAAGGTGATACTCGAGAATAAATAGGTGTCTTTTTGGGAGGTTGGGAACTTCTTAGTCGACAATTGTAATGGGTTTTCCATTGTGCGTAGCCATATGAATAGGGATGTTTCTATACAAGTGGAGTCATTTAGCTGTAAGGTTTAGGTTTATTTTTACTTTTATGTTTATTTTTATATATGAAATTCTAGTTACTTTTTTCAATTTTTCTCCTTTTTGATGTTTACTTTCAGTATTTTTTTGTTTGTCCTATCTACTCGAAATAGCAGATAGATGGCCACAAGCTTGGGGGGTATATATTTATATATGGTCTTACCTCCAGCTATGCTAGCAATACGTGAGAAATAGGCACGAAGTTGAAAATCAAGAGATGCCCTGGATTGTTCATTCACAAGAGATAACTCAATCAACACATGGGAAAGAAATCCATTGTCATTACTCCTCGAGAACCAATAAGATCTTACACTTTGAGAGACTTATATCGATCGGACGCTGTGGGGATATTGCATGCAGGAATTTGCCCTATGACAACACCCGCCGATCAGCATACCCATACACTCTGTACCCAACAGACAGGCATGAAGTCCACAAACAGTTTGGTACATGAGAGACATGCCATTCCGTGAGTAGAGGATAAGCCAATACCTCCGTAACGACGGATATGGTAAGGTGGAATGCATCTGTAGTCCTTGAAGATCTTACATTTAGTTTGGTCTAAGACTGCACTGGGTATTGCTAAGAGCTGTTGCCTAAAGACATCTATGCCCTAGAAGATATGCCGGAATAATCAATCGGACTATTGCTGATTGTAACAACAATTTAACAGCATATCAACACACAGCGGACTGTTTCGAGTTGTACCATTTAATGATGCACTGGAGTATTGCTAACTTTCTATGACAATTAGTCTTGTAGCTACTAAAGCTCCCTGGAATGTGCCATACGTAAAGAGACAGAGGGCCAGATTCACGTAGATCGGCGTATTTTTCTTCTGGCATAGCGTATCCCATTTACACTACGCCTCCGCAGCTTTTACAGGCAAGTGCTGTATTCTCAAAGCACTTGCTCCGTAACTTGCGGCGGCATAGCGTAAATGGGCCGGCGTAAACCTGTGTAATTCAAAGTAGGAAGGAGGTGGGCGTCTTGTATTTAAATTAAGCGCGCCCCCGCGCCGAACGAACTGCGCATGCACAGTCCGTGGACGTTTTTCACTGCGCATGCTCCAAATTACACCGCAAATACATTGGTTTCGACGTGAACGTAACTTACGCAAAGCCCTATTCGAGAACGAGTTACGCAAACGACGTAAACGACAGAAAAACACGACGCTGTCCCGACATCCATACTTAACATGGCTTACGTCAAACCTACGCAAGGTTACCCCTCATATAGCAGGGGTAACCTTACGATGTAAACTACGACGACGGGGCGCAAATACGCTCGGGAATACGCGTATCTAGCTCATTTCCATATTCGACACAGAAATTGACGGAAACGCCACCTAGCAGCCAGCGTAAAATTGCAACTTAGATATGACGGTGTAAGTGACTTACGCCAGTCGGATCTACGCCAAATCTATGCGTAACTGATTCCAAGAATCAGTCGCATAGATACACCACCTCAGAAACAGAGATATTTCCAGATACGCCGTCGTATTTCTTCTGAGAATCTGGCCCATAGTGCTTTTTTACAAGGGCTTTATTACAATCGCATTATGCAATTTACAATAGTTACATGGCCATTAGTGGTTTAGCCCCCCAATAACACTATTATCATCTACCGCTATTTCACCACTACCCCTCGCGGGGACGCACTAATTCGTTTTGTTCCCTATAGTAACGTTATTGTTAACTGAATCACTTTATGCAGTGTTTTACTGCTGGGGACCCCAATAAGTGCGGCTATCAAGACGTCCGGACAGTTATTTGTACTTGTTTTATGTTCGTTTATGTCCTTTGTGTGTTGTTTGTTTACACATATACAGTGAACTTCATAGTTCATTGGTGTAACATTGCCTGTTATTTAGAGACCAGTTTCAGTGATTGGCTATTTGTAGCCTCAGTTGTGATTTTATGGGAATAGGGTACTTTTAGATTATTCAATAAATGTATATATTTTCTAATTACATGAGTATTGTCCATTACTACCTATAGTAGCTTCTTTTTATCCTCAGTATTTTTTCGTTCTTTGGAACTTTCCTGTGGGATAGCACTTTGGCTTTGCATGGTGTGGAGGAGGCTTGTAATTGCTGGAGTCTGAGGCGCCTATGATGGACGTCACACGTCCCGCGATCCTGGGATTGGATCTGTGGGACGTCCATCATAGGAGCTGCAGGCTCCAGAAGGCGGGACTTCGCCGACACTCAGGATGTCAATTAGATGCAGCCTTCCTGACACTCGGGGCTTTTTAGATACCCATTCGGAGCTCCAGCCCCCCTAGCCACGCACTCCCGACGCCCCTGCATGACTCAAAAACCGGACAAGGTGGCAACAGACGGCCCGTTGGGCGGGCCACATGGCAAGGTCTGGCGGGCCGGATTCGGCCCGTGGGCCTTGTTTTTGCCACCCCTGATCTAGACGCTGCCTGCCCTTTCCTGGGGCCTCCTGGTAGCGCAACCACATTAGTTTTCCGTATCCGAGCAGCCGCTTCAGAGAGGCCTGGACGTTTCTTACTCCAACGAGAGAGTGTAACCACTTTAATAGCAGATCTAAACACTGCTTGCCCACATCTAGGGTCTTCTGGCAGCACAACAAAACGTCAGATTTCTATATCTGAAACCTTCAGAAAAAAAAAATCTAACTGCTCTCACCTCTATTGAGACAAAAGCAATAACCTTTCCGTCCGTGGAACAAGGTTTTGAAAAAAGGAAGGCAAGAACGTCTTAATTCAAAATGAACACTAGATCCTTCCAGTAAATAAGGCTGGCTCTATACAAAGAAAGTTGCCAATACTGAAACTCTCTTGCCGGGGCTACCGCAACCAAGAACACCAATTCCCTTGTTAGAAGGATGAAGGGAAATATGGTGCATCGGCCCAAGGTGCTGACCCTGTAAGCCGACAAAACTAGACCCAATCCTCCGAGCACAAGTGCAAACAAGCTGGCGGACTTATACACGTTTACCATTGCATAATGGCCTGGATCAAAGCGTGTGAAGCCAGCGACCCTTGAAAATAATGACAAGGCCGAGATTGGATCCTTGATGGAACTTAAGGCTAGCTCCATCTCCTTTTCAAATGTAGGAAGGCAAGAATTTTGCCTATGACATACTTCCAAGGATGCCACCCCTTGGTTTCACACCAGGAACATGGGTCTTCCAGATCCTAGGATACCTGGTCCTGGAGGCCAGCTCTCCTGTATGAATCAAGGTAATTGCCAGATCATTAATTCACCTGTTTGCAAGATAGGATTTAATACCCCCTGCTTAGTAGGCCTGGACAAGATGTAAGGGACCTTGGGTCCTCTACTACCACCCTTACTGTTCCTGCACAATAAGGTCTTCTGGGTTATGCCAGATGAATCAGGCCGGCTTCCGTTCTCCTCTGATGTTGCCTAGAAGACACAAAAGACGCGGAACTGGGGGGAGAGACACATAAACCAGTGACAACTGGTCCCCCAGGATCACCAACACATCTGTCCCGCATGCGGTTGGATCCTTTGTCCTTATCACAAAGCCGTTCAATTTCTTGTTGAACCTGGACGCCAATACATTTTATGTACAGGGTAACCTTTCTGTGGCATTTGGTCAGAAAAAAGTCAGGGTGTAGGGGTCATTCTTCCGGAAAAAATTGTTGACGGCTCCAGCGAATCGCCTGCCAATTCTGCATTCCATGAAATGACGATTGTCAATAGGCAAGGCACAAGCTTCTCCTTGGTAAAATAAGTAAATCACTAGTATGGCATTGTCCGATTGTACTCGGACAACAATCCTGCCACCTAAATGTTCAGGCCTTTAAGCCAGATGCTCCATCGGTAGCTCTAGAATGCTGACGGATAAGGCTCACTCGGAGCTTAATTACTTCCCCTGGGCCGTGGTCTCTTCCAGGCCTGGCAATCTTTTAGTTAAGAACCCTCAACTGAAATTCCAGCTTATCTCTGGGACCAGACTCTTTGGATAATGCTAGGTTAGGATCCACTCTTTCTAGGCCGACAGAATAATATTTATATCAGCCTAGAATAAAACTTAACATAGGGAACTGTCTTGAATGAAGCCAGCATCTTCCCTAGAACCCTAAGCAAAAGGCAAAAGGGAACTGTTTCTTGCTGTGACCACATAGACCAGCTTTCTTACAGCGATAATCTTATCTGAGGCAAAAAACACAAATTTTGGGCTGTGTCCCAAACATTCCAAGCTTCTTGTCAAATAAAAGAATGTAGCTTTAGACTGGGATCCTAACCCAGGAGTTCCAGATACTTGTCCATGCTGGACACCCGTCCAGCCATGCTACTGAATGATCGTGTTCATTTAAGCAAAACATACATATAGCATGTGTACTATGGAACAAGCATCTTGCAAGCAATCGCTATGAACGTGTTATGTAACATTGTGCAACATGTATCCATACAAACACGTATTCCTATGCAAGCACAAGGAATCCTGTATAATTAAGGAAACCTACATTATCAAGCCTCATTAACCACTTAAGACCCGGACCAATACGCTGGTAAATGACCCAAGGTGTTTTTGCGATTCGGCACTGCGTCGCTTTAACAGACAATGTCGTGCAACGTGGCTCCCAAACAAAATTTGCGTCCTTTTCTTCACAAAATAGAGCTTTCTTTTGGTGGTATTTGATCACCTCTGCGATTTATATTTTGTGCGCTATATACAAAAAATAGAGCGACATTTTTGAAAAAAAAAACACTATTTTTTACTTTTTGTTAAAAAAAAAATCAAATAACTAAATTTTAGTCAAACATTTAGGCCAAAATTTATTTAGCCACATGTCTTTAGTAAAAAAAAAAAAAAAAAATTGCAATAAAAAAAAAAAAAATTGCAATAAAAAAAAAAAAAAAATAGCTACCTAGCGGGAACAGCGACACTAATACAGCGATCAGAAAAATGATCGCTTAGTGACGCTGGCAATAGGGAGTGAAAGGGTTAACTAGGGCGGTGATCAGGGGGTTAAAACTTTATTAGGGGGGGTGGGGGGGGCTATCCTGAACCTAACACTAACTGACTTTTACACTGCCTGTCACACTGACACTAAATGCAGTGATTAGATCACTGGAGACCGTAAGGCCAAAAATAGCCAAACAGAAAATATATCAGGAGGTAAAAAATAGCTCCACCAACAGAAAAAAAGGGGGCGTGAACCGGGCCAGAGGATTCTATACTGCTGCCCGTAGGACCGCCTGCCCAAATGCTGCGTCCGTAGCCTTTGCGACGTCCAACTTATAAAATTTAGTAAACGTATGTACGGAAGACCAGGTTGCCGCTTTGCAAACCTGTGCCATAGAGATCTGATGGTGTGCCGCCCAAGAGGCACTCATGGCCCTCGTAGAATGGGCCTTAATTGATAAGGGAGGTGGAACGCGCTTCAGACCATAGGCCTGAAAAATCAACTGCTTAATCCACCTAGCCAAGGAAGACTTGGCAGCCGGCTGACCCTTCTTGGGGCCATCCGGGAGAACGAAAAGCACATCTGTTTTCCGAATCTTTTCTGTAGCCTTGAGATAAACCCTCATGGCTCGGACCACGTCCAAAGTATGAAGCAGTCTTTCCTCTCTGGACTGGGGAGTAGGAAAGAAGGATGGTAGGACTAGGTCCTGATTCAAGTGAAAACTGGATATGACCTTAGGAAGGAAAGAAGGCTGAGGCCGCAGAACCACTCTGTCCTTATGCAGAATCAGGTACGGTTCCCTGCAAGACAAGGCTGCCAGCTCGGAGACCCTTCTGGCCGAAGCCATAGCCACCAAAAAAAACAACTTTCGGGTTAGCAGCACAAGAGGGATTTCTGTCAGAGGTTCAAACGGCTGCCTTTGTAAAGCTGACAAGACCAGATTTAAATTCCAGGGGCAGAGGGGAGTTCTAATAGGGGGATTCACATGCAAGACCCCCTGCAAGAAGGTTTTCACAAGCGAATGCGTGGCCAAAGGCCTTTGAAACCATATCGATAAGGCAGACACCTGCCCCTTTAGAGTACTAAGAGCCAACCCCTTGTCAACGCCAACCTGGAGGAATCGCAAGATCCTGTCAATAAAAAACTTGCGAGGATGCCCTCCTTGAGACTCGCACCACTCCACATAGGTCCTCCAGACTCTGTAATAGATATTTCTAGAGACTGGCTTTCTAGCCTGAATTAACGTAGATATGACCTGGGCTGAGAGGCCTCTGCCCTTAAGAATTAGGGATTCAGCCGCCAAGCCATCAAATTTAGCTGCTGTGAAGCAGGGTGGTAGATCGGGCCCTGAGACAGCAGATCTGGGTGCAGGGGGAGTGGCCACGGTGCCCCTACTGACATCCTCACGATGAGTGCGTACCAAGCCCTTCTGGGCCAGGCTGGGGCCACCAGCCTGCGTTCCACCCTGATCCTTCGTAGAAGGCGGGGAATCATCTGTAGTGGAGGGAACGCATACAGGAGAGAAAACTGGTGCCAGGGGCAAACCAACGCATCGGTCCCGTAGGCCGAGGGGTCCCTGGCTCGGGATACGAATTTGTCCAATTTCTTGTTGAATCTTGTTGCCATGATGTCCACATCTGGAACTCCGAATCTTTGGCAAATCTCTTGGAATACCTGGGGTGAAGAGACCACTCTCCCGGGAGTAACTGTTGACGACTCAAAAAATCTGCTTGAGAATTGTCTATCCCTGGGATGAACACTGCTGAGATGCAGGGTACATGGGCTTCGGCCCATGAAAAAATCAGGTTTACTTCCCTTTGAGCCGCTAGGCTCCTTGTGCCCCCCTGGTGGTTTATGTATGCCACCGCCGTGGCATTGTCGGACTGTATCCTTACTGGCAGACCCTGCAGGGGGAGAGTCCAGGCGACCAGGGCCAACCGAGCAGCTCTGATCTCTAGGACATTGATGGGAAGCAGACTTTCTGCCTCTGACCACTGTCCCTGCTGGGTCCGTTTTCCTAAGATTGCCCCCCAACCTGTTAGGCTGGCATCTGTGGTTACTATTTTCCACGTGATGGGGCAAAAGGTTTTCCCTTTTGACAATTTTTGAGGGATCAGCCACCAGTACAGGCTGCGCTTGACCCCTGGGGAAAGAACTAATGGACGGTCTAATGCCTGTATGGACTTGTTCCAAGCAGAGAGAATAGCTGCCTGAAGAACTCTGGTATGGATCTGGGCATAGGGCGCTGCTTCGAAGGCGGCCACCATCTTTCCCAGCAGTCGCATGCATAGGCGAATAGTCGGCTTCTTTCTGCCTAAGACTATTTGAATCGTATGAATCAACGACCTGATCTTCCCTTGAGGTAAAAATACCCTCTGGCATTCTGTATCTAACCGAAAGCCTAGATATTCCAACTGTCTTGTGGGTTGTAACCTTGATTTTTCTTGGTTCACAATCCACCCGAATTCTTCTAGATGCCGCACTGTGCGGACTACTGCATGATTGAGGTTGGAAGCTGATCTGTCGATAACCAGGAGATCGTCCAGGTATGCCAGGACCAAGATGCCTTCTGTCCTTAGGACGGCTAGCACCGGGGCTAACACCTTTGTGAATACCCGCGGAGCTGTTGCCAACCCGAAAGGGAGGGCTACGAACTGGAAATGCCTTTGATTTATCGTAAAACGAAGAAACTTGTGGTGTGCTGGGTAAATCGGCACATGCAGATATGCATCCTTTATGTCTATAGATGCTAGAAAGTCGCCCGATGCAGGCTGGCTGTCACTGAACGTATGGAGTCCATACGAAAGGTCTGAATCTTTAGAAAGCGATTTAGGCGTTTGAGGTCTAATATAGGCCTGACGTCGCCATTGGGTTTTGGTATAACAAACAGGTTGGAGTAGAATCCCCGACCCCATTCTTGGGTTGGTACTTCTACAATTACTCCTTGGAGCAATAGGCGATCCAACGCCTTTACGAGAGAGGCCCTTTTTAATGGGTCGCTTGGAAGACTTGACCCCTGAAAATGAGGAGGGGGGATTTCTCGAAACTCTAGTTTGTATCCCGTGGCTACCACGGACCGAACCCAAGAGTCGGGAATTCTGGCCTTCCAGACTTCGGAGAAAAACCGAAGTCTTCCCCCCACCCGAGAGAGTGGGGGCGCCCCTTCATGAATCTGATTTGATGACTGGTTTAGCCGGTTTGCGAGACCAGGGTCTCTTGTTTGTCGCGGCTTGACCCTGTGGGCGGCTATTAACCGCTGGACGCCCGGGAGGCCGTCGATACTGACGAGAAGTCGAAGGGGCCGAGCCTACAATGGCCTGTCGTTTAAACGTGGGCCCACGCGGTCTTTTCTTGACCGGTAAGGAAGTACTTTTTCCACTTGATATGGTGTGGATATATTTATCTAGGTCTTCCCCGAATAGTCTTCCCCCATGAAAGGGAAACCCTGCTAAAAGCTTTTTGCAGGGTGCCTCTGCTGACCAGTTCTTTAGCCACAAAAGACGACGCATGTGAACCATCAGTAGAGATGAACGGGATGCCTGTTGGATGGAGTCCTTAATAGCATCTACTGCAAAGCATAGAGCCCTAGGGAATTCTGCTAATTCATGAGTATGCTGAGCCGGCATTTCCTTTAATATATGTTTTGCCTGATCCTTCAAGGCCTGACAAACACCAATGGCTGCTACTGCTGGCTGAACCATGGCACCTACTGAGGTGAAAGCGGCTTTCAGTAGGGTCTCGAATTTCTTGTCGACCGGATCCTTGAACATCTGGACATTTTCAACCGGACAGGTCAGGGATTTATTCACGCAGGAAATGGCCGCGTCCACTGTGGGGAGTGCCCATTTCTTTAAATATTCCTCTTCCATAGGATAGAGAATAGAGAATTTTTTAGGAGGGACAAAGATTCTATCAGGTCGAGCCCAATCCTGGTAAATCACGTTCCGCAGAAGGGGGTGCATTGGAAAAGACGCACAAGTTAATGGAGCCTTTAAAGAACCCAATGAGGAAACCTCCGGGGCTACTAGTTCTGGCACTGGAAGTTTAAAGGCAGTGCGAACCATATCTGTCAAAGACTGGATCCACAGGCTCTCCGCTTGAGAGGCCGAGAAATATTCATCTATAGTGGAATCTTCCCTGTCTGAACCATCGGGACTTGGGTCTGCCTGATCCCCTTGTGGGTCCCGTTCCTCTGAAGAGGAGACCTCCGCATCTGAAAACCCCACACTGGGTGAGGGGGATCTAGCCCGCTTGCTACTTGGCCAAGGACGGGCAAACAACGCAGTTAATCTTTTCTCTAGCCCACTCATGGTGGCTGCTAGCATTTCTTCCGTCACGTAAACGGGAATGGGTGGATCGGGGGCCGCCTCTGCCCCCAGCACCCCCAATGGCTCTTGTACTATGCCACTCGGTGTTCTAACTGGCGGGTGGGGCCGTTGAAGCCTGGCCCAAATCCTCTGACCCCGATGGAGACCCCTTTTGCTTCTTGGCACCTTTAGCAGCCTTGGCTGGTCCAGATCCCTTTGGAGCCATTGTACAACCTTGAGTCACCCCTATAGCCAACACCTGACTGGTGCAGCTAGGAGTAACCAATATGAGGACAGGTATGAGGAAAATGAAAAAAACTAATTTCTTTTTTTTTTTTCCAAAAAAAATTTTTTTTTTTTTTTTTTTTTTACCCGCCTGGGAGGTGGCAATACTGAGGAAACCTGTGAGTATTGACACACCAATGCCCGTTAGCCGGAGTCCAAGGTAGACTCAGATACTGCTGGATCTAAGGCTGAGTCCCTTTAAGCAAAAAAACTTCCTTTTTTTTTTTTTTTTTTTCCTGGTCAATAGTGGACCTAAGTCCTAGACCTGAAAATCCACAAAACCGCCACTAGGTGTCCCTGTGTGGCCAAAAGACCCAGCTGCACGCTCTGTATCCTTTCTTCCTCTGCCTCCAGGAGGGAAAGACCAGCCAGAGAAAAAGTTTTTCCTTTAAACAGACCCTGACGCTGCTGGCCCGCCCCCCCGACGCACGCCGACGCTATAAAAGGCGGCGTGCACGCGCGCACGCGCGCGCACCCCCCCACGCTGAAAACCACATGGAGGAAGCAAAGCAGAGGAAACAACATGGACCAGCGCCAGGCAGCACCAACAGACACCAGGTAAGCACTAATCTTATTGTAGTGCACACACAGAGAGGAAGCTGTCCCCATGGGCTTCCTAAGAAACAGGAGTTTTCACCAGCAATTTCCTCTTTAAAACATGTGGGGTTGCAGTATCAATGCTAACAGGCAGACCTGGGGTGAGTAGCAAATATATATCTTACACAAGTATACATATATCTACATGTTATCTGGGTAAACATTAGTATCCCATCCTGCCCACACAGACATAGTGGAGATAGTGGCTGATGCACAAGCATACTGTTAGCCAACCCAGAACCCCCAGGGGGATACCTACTGTCGAACCAAGTCCCGCAGGTTCCCTCTTACCTGCTCCACGCCGCAGGGTATTGCAAACTGCAAGAGGCCCAATCTTCCCCCATCTCCGTGGGTATTGTCTCGGACCTTCAGGGACCGGGGTCCTGTGTTTAAGGAACCCACACCCCTGGACCTATATAGCATCCTGGCATCAGTAGCGTTTAGTCCTGGAAGAGACCAAGGCACTGGAGCCCAGAATCCAGCCCTCCAAGGAGAGGCATTATAGGCAACACCCCACGCAGGCAGGGCCCGTGTACCGTACACCTTGGCTTTGAAGCACTTCGGACGGATCCGGCTAGCTATCCTGGGTCCCGAGACCTCCGAGGGACAGCTAGACGTGACCAACACCTAAGACACTGGCGAAAAAAACTAAAGCACTCTCAGTGGGAGGGGGTTATATAGGGAGGAACTTCCTGTGAAGTTGATTACACCAGTGTCCACACCTGAAGGTACCCATATAACCCATATGTAATGGCTATGCGCTCTGTGTCCCGTGATGTACGATAAAGAAAATTGTTGACGGCTCCAGCGAATCGCCTGCCAATTCTGCATTCCATGAAATGACGATTGTCAATAGGCAAGGCACAAGCTTCTCCTTGGTAAAATAGGTAAATCACTAGTATGGCATTGTCCGATTGTACTCGGACAACAATCCTGCCACCTAAATGTTCAGGCCTTTAAGCCAGATGCTCCATCGGTAGCTCTAGAATGCTGACGGATAAGGCTCACTCGGAGCTTGATTACTTCCCCTGGGCCGTGGTCTCTTCCAGGCCTGGCAATCTTTTAGTTAAGAACCCTC
The DNA here is from genome assembly GCA_029574335.1 of Rana kukunoris. Classification (NCBI taxonomy): domain Eukaryota; kingdom Metazoa; phylum Chordata; class Amphibia; order Anura; family Ranidae; genus Rana; species Rana kukunoris. The sequence goes on along the minus strand of CM056059.1, from coordinate 272,894,366 downwards.
AACTGAAATTCCAGCTTATCTCTGGGACCAGACTCTTTGGATAATGCTAGGTTAGGATCCACTCTTTCTAGGCCGACAGAATAATATTTATATCAGCCTAGAATAAAACTTAACATAGGGAACTGTCTTGAATGAAGCCAGCATCTTCCCTAGCACCCTAAGCAAAAGGCAAAAAGGAACTGTTTCTTGCTGTGACCACATAGACCAGCTTTCTTACAGCGATAATCTTATCTGAGGCAAAAAACACAAATTTTGGGCTGTGTCCCAAACATTCCAAGTTTCTTGTCAAATAAAAGAATGTAGCTTTAGACTGGGATCCTAACCCAGGAGTTCCAGATACTTGTCCATGCTGGACACCCGTCCAGCCATGCTACTGAATGATCGTGTTCATTTAAGCAAAACATACATATAGCATGTGTACTATGGAACAAGCATCTTGCAAGCAATCGCTATGAACGTGTTATGTAACATTGTGCAACATGTATCCATACAAACACGTATTCCTATGCAAGCACAAGGAATCCTGTATAATTAAGGAAACCTACATTATCAAGCCTCATTAACCACTTAAGACCCGGACCAATACGCTGGTAAATGACCCAAGGTGTTTTTGCGATTCGGCACTGCGTCGCTTTAACAGACAATTGTGCGGTCGTGCAACGTGGCTCCCAAACAAAATTTGCGTCCTTTTCTTCCCACAAATAGAGCTTTCTTTTGGTGGTATTTGATCACCTCTGCGATTTATATTTTGTGCGCTATATACAAAAATAGAGCGACATTTTTTTAAAAAAAAAACACTATTTTTTACTTTTTGTTAAAAAAAAAATCAAATAAACTAAATTTTAGTCAAACATTTAGGCCAAAATTTATTTAGCCACATGTCTTTAGTAAAAAAAAAAAAAAAAAATTGCAATAAAAAAAAAAAAAAATTGCAATAAAAAAAAAAAAAAAATAGCTACCTAGCGGGAACAGCGACACTAATACAGCGATCAGAAAAATGATCGCTTAGTGACGCTGGCAATAGGGAGTGAAAGGGTTAACTAGGGCGGTGATCAGGGGGTTAAAACTTTATTAGGGGGGGTGGGGGGGGCTATCCTGAACCTAACACTAACTGACTTTTACACTGCCTGTCACACTGACACTAAATGCAGTGATTAGATCACTGCATTCAGTGACACTGTGACAGGGGGGGTGAGGGGGCAGATCGCAAGGGGTTAGGTGTGCCTATGTGTGTGTATGTCAGTGTAGTGTTCGTGCACACTTACTGTGAGGTGTTTCTCTCGTCGCAGCGGTTGGAAATACCGCTGCGATGAGAGATTACATCACTTCCCCCTTCCTGTGTAAACACAGGAGGAGGAAGTGACAGGGCGGGGGAGCGCAGCGATTGGCTGGGAGCAATCGCGGGGGGGCGGGCAAAGACGGACAATCCGCCCGCTCGTCCCGGATCGCTCCCGGAGACACGGGGACCGCCGCACGCTGCGGAGGGGGTCCCGATCGGACCCGCTACTGGGCGAGGACGTAAATTTACTCCCTTGTGCCCAGCCGTGCCCTTCTGTGGACGTAAATGTGCGTGCGGCGGTCCTTAAGTGGTTAAGCAACCATGCAAAATCTAGACCAACATGCAAAAGCAATTATGCATCCTTATGCGATTCAGCATTTTTCATGCGATCAAACATCTTATGCATTTTAAGCACTATTGTGCGGACAAGTACCCTTGTGTGACCAAGGACTCTTGTGTGATCAAGAACCCCTGTGCGATCCAGCATCTTTATGCAATCAAGCATTTTAATGCGATCTTAGGCATTTCTGTAAAAACAAGCCTCTCTATGTGATCAAGTATGCTTGGGTAATCAAGGACTCGGTTGATCAGGCAACCATGTGTGATCCAGCATATTTTTTGCATTCAAGCATCTTTATGCGATTTTAGACATTTCTGTGGAAACAAGCCTCTCTGTGTGACCAACATCCTTGGGTAATCAAGGACTTGGGTGATCAGGTAACTATGTGTGATCCAGCATTTTTATGCACTCAAGCATTTTTATGCGATTTCAGGCACCTTAATGTGACCAAGCATCCTTATGTGACTGTGTAAAAAAATAGGATTTTTTATGACAGCTTACCTGTAAAATCCTTTTCTTGGAGTACATAATAGGACACAGAGCGGCAATCCATTACTATGTAGGTTATAGAGTACCTTTAGGTGTGGACACTGGTGTAATTAACTACACAGGAAGTTCCCTCCCTATATAACCCCTCCCATACTGGGAGCTCCTCAGTTTTTGTAGCAAAGCAATAAGTGTCCCAATATCCTCAAACAAGAGGGGCGGGAGCTCCAAGAAAAGGATTTTACAGGTAAGCTGTCATAAAAAATCCTATTTTCTTATCGTACATCACGGGACACAGAGCGGCAATCCATTACTATGTGGGATTTCCGAAAGCAATGCTTACTGAGGGGAGGCCGCCATCAGACGTGAGGATTTATAATGCTGCTTGCCGCATACTGCGCCAAAAAGCTGCATCCCTTTTGCCCTCCTATGTACATCTGAAAAGAATCAGTGAACCTAAGCACAGATGCCAAGTTGCGGCCCTGAAAACCTGCGTCATAAAGGCTTGGTAAAGCATCGCGCATAAAGCTCTTACTATACTGGTACGGAGCACCCCCTCCCCCCCCCCCCCCCCCCAAGACACAGGGGGAGTCCCACTCTCTGAACCACAAGCCTGAATAATACCCTGATGAATCAACCTTGAAAATAGTTGATTTTAGGCGCTGCCTGCCCCTTCCTGGGGCCTCCTGGTAGCGCAACAACAACATAAGCTTTCCGTATCCAAGCAGCCGCTTCAGATAGGCCTTGACCCTTCTACTCCAAGGAGAGAGAGTGTAACCATTTTAATAGCTGAACTGAACACTGCCTGCCCACATCTATGGTCTTCTGGCAGCACAATAAAAAACTTCAGCTTTCTATATCTGAACCTTCAGATAGATATCTTAACTGCTCTCATCTCTACGGAGAGAAAGCAACCTTTCCTTCCGAAAATAAGGCTTTGAAAAAAGGGGAAGGCAAGAATATCTAGATTTAAATGAACACTAGATCCCTCTAGTAAATAAGGCTGGGTAAGGATTAACATCACCCTACTTGTTGCATCGGCCCACGGAGCTGACCCTGTAAGCTGACAAAACCAGAGCCAATCCTCCGAGCACAAGGGCGACTAAACTGGTGGACTTATGTACGTCACCCCTTGTATAATGGCTCGGAACACAGAGTGTGAAGCAAGCGACCTTTGGAAGCAAGGCCGAGATCGGATCCTTGATGTAATTTAAGGTTAGCTCCGTCTCCTTTCCAAATGCAGGAAGGCAGGAATTTTATCTTTGACAAATTTCCAAGGATGCCACCATCTGGTTTCACACCAGGAACATGGGCCTTCCAGATCCTAGGATATCTGGTCCTGGAGGCCAGCTTTCCTGTATGAATCAAGGAAGCGCCGCCGATTCTAGAAGCCCCGATCCTGAAGAATGTGGGCTAAAATAGCCAGACCATTAATTCACCTGTTGCAAGACAGGATGTAATACCCCCTTCGAAGTAGGCTTGGACAAGATGTAAGGGACCGTGGGTCCTCTACTACCACCCCTACTGTCCCTGCACAGAAAAGGTCGTCAGGGCCATGCCGGAGTAATCAGGCCAGCTTCTGTCCTCCTCTAATGTTGCATAGAAGCCACAAACGCCGCGGCACTGGGGGGAGAGACACAACCAGTGACCACTGGTCCCACCAGATTACTAATACATCTGCCCCGCATGCGGGTGGATCCCTTGTCCTTGACCCCAAGCTGTTCAATTTCTTGTTGAGCCTGGACGCCAATACCTCTTATGTACAGGGTACTACTTCTGTGGCCCTTGGTCAGGAAAACAGTCGGGGTGTTAGAGGTCATACTCCCGGAGGCACTTGTTGACGGCTCCAGCGAATCGCCTGTCAATTCTGCATCTCATGAAATGAAGAATGTCAATAGGCAAGGCACAAGCTCCTCCTTGGTAAATTAAGTAAATCACTTAATATGGTATAGTCTGATTGAACTCTGACTGAACCAACCAGCCACCTCAACTTCCAGGCCCCTAAGCCAGATGCTCCCTCGGTAGCTCTAGCTGACAGATACGGCTCCCTTGGAGCTTGACCACTTCCCCTGGGCCATGGTCTCTTCCTGAACTGGCAAACCTTTTAGTTAAGAACCACCAAGAGGAATTAAAGGAATATCTCTGGGACCGGGTTCTTTGGATAATGCTAGGTCAAGATCCACTCTTTCTAGGCCGACACAATACTGTTTATAACAGCCCTGAATAAAAGTTAGTATAGGGAACTGTCTTGAATGAAGCCAGCATCTTCCTAGTGCCTTAAGCAGAAGGCCAAAAGTAAGGAACTTTTCCTTGCCGTAACCACATAGACCAGCTTTCTCATAGCGATGGTCTTGTCCGAGGCCAAAAGGACTCTCCTTGTGCAAAACACACCCAGTCTCTTGTCAAATGAAGAATGTATCTTTAGACTGGAATCGAATCCTAACCTAGGAGATCCAGATACTTGACCATGCTGGACACTCTTAGGTCCAGCCATGCTGCTGACTGGTCCATCAGCAGGAGTCTGCTTCGGTATGCCATTACTGCTATACCCTGGGCCTACAGACCTGCTAGAGGCAGGCCCTAGCACCCTGACAACCCAGGCACGGAGGCTAACCCAAAAGGGCAAGACCACCAACTGGAGATAGTGCTATTCCCCTGCGAATTGCAGGCAACCTCTACAGCCCCAAGTAAATAAACACATATGCAACTGGCTCCCCATATGTGTATGTGGCAAGTGTTAAAGCCATATGCCTCAATGGAGGCGTGTGTACATGGTAGCGTGTGTTTATGGAAACATGAAATCATATAAATATGTCTCACACCCAACATGCATATAGCATGTGTGTTCTGGAACGAGCATCTTTGCAAGCAAGCATGCACTATAAACGTGTCATGCAACAATGTGCAACATTAAACCCATGCAGACACGTATCTCTATGCAAACACAAGGCATCCTGTATTGCATAACTAAGCCGCCATGTGCAACTTTAAAGTAACCATGCATGCGATTCAGCATCTTCCATGCGATCAACATCTTATGCATTTTAAGCACTACTGTGCGGACCAGAACCCTTGTGAGACCAAGGACTCATGTGTGACCAGGCACCCCTGTGCGTTACAGCCTTCTTATGCACCCAAGCATCTTAATGCGACTTTAGGCATTTCTGTGAAACAAGCCTCTCTATGTGACCAAGTATCCCTGGGTAATCCAGGACTCTGTTGATCCAACACCCATGTGGGATCCAGCTTCTTTTTGCATTCAAGCATCTTTAAGCAATCATTTTAGGCCTTGAGTAATCCAGGACTTGGGTGATCAGGTAATCATGTATGATTCAGCATTTTTATGCCCTCAGGCCCCTTTATGCTATTGTAGGCATTTTTGTGGGAACAAGCCTCCTCGCGTGACCAAATATCCTTGGGGAATTAAGGACTTGGGAGATCAGGTAATCCTGTGTGATTCAACATTTTTATGCATACAAGCATCCTTTATGTGATTCAGCATTTTTATGCCTACAAGCAACTTTATGCGACTATAGGTACTTTTGTGGAAACAAGCCTATTTATGTGACCAAACATCCTTGGGTAATCCAGGACGCTGAAGATCAGGTAATCATGTGTGATCCAGCATCTTTTTTGCATACAAGCAACTTTTATGCGATTTTAGGCATTTCTGTGGAAGCAAACCTCTTGTGTAACCAAACATCCTTGGGGAAACAAGGACTTGGGTGATCAGGTAATCAGGTGTGATTCAGCATTTTTATGCCTACAAACGTCTTTATGCGATTCAGCATTTTTATGCATACAAGCATCTTTTATGCGACCTTAGGCATTTTTGTTGAGACAAGCCCTTCTGTGTGACCAAATATCCTTGGGTAATCCAGGATTTGGGTGATCAGGTAACCACGTGTGATACAGTATTTTTATACATACAAACATGCAGCACCATACAGACAGAAACATGTATGCTTATGCGATCCACAACAGAATCTACTCTGTTACTTGTTTTTATCCCACATGCATTCCATTATGCAACCTGCGGACTGGTAAAGAGGAAATCATCCTCTGCAGATGTGCGTTTCCTCAATTAAGAGACGTTAGCAATGTGAGCCCGCAATTATGCATCCCTCCGATGCATTTGGTTAGCCTGAAGCCGACACCAGGCTAAGGACCATATGGAGGTCTTACTAGCCACCTAGGAATAACCGCTTTTTACATTCAAAGGAGAAGATAGAGGCTTAGGCCGACTAGACCGAGGGAAGATATATGCAGCATGAATCTCTGAAAATACTGCAAGTGCAATCAGAACCTGTAGGCCTTTTGATAGCTTCTCCTTGCTAGGCTGCAGCTCCTGTCTCCTGTCCTCTGACAGTGAAGCTTTATCCCCAGGTTTATAATCCCTTTATCTCAGGATTAAAGCAGGAAAAAGGGGCACGCCTTTTTTTTTTTTTGCCAGGATGCTGCGAACCTAGCAGTTAACCTCTTGCAGAACAACAAATGTGATGCAAAAAACAAACACATGCAGAGTTGCTGCAACGTTGGGGGGATGCTGCATTGCCTGACAGGTCTGCTGCCTCAATCTATGAGCTGTTTAAGTCTCTACAGAGGAAAATAAGGGTCCACCAGGTTCAGGTGGCGATCCGTCCTTATATTCCTACCCCTGACCTTATTCAATGGGGAGACCAAGTCCTTAGCTAAAAGCAGAGGCACTTAACCCAGGTGCATCAACAGCTGAACTTAGTCTGACAACAATGCCTGCTAATCTGCACAGCTAGATGCGAGTAGGCGTCTTAGATTAATCTGTATCCAACTCACACAAGGTGCTTACGCTTGTGTCCCCCTAGCTTTACAGAGCTCTGACGTCCGGGCCCTTTGAAGAGCCTTCTCTGCGACTGCACTGAGCCGGTGAGCATGTGCAAAATGGTAGAGCATGAAGCAGTGGAAGTGGGACACACAATAGATCAGCTAACACTTAAGCTTCCGTTTTTGGAAAGCGTGGTAAGCAAAAACATCAGGCATGTCTTCTACTGCCCATAGTAGTGGAAACACAGATAAGACTTGCAGCTACTCATGGAAGACAATCCTTTGTATAGGATTAGGGCATTTTTTTTTTTTTTTTTATGTACCGGCCCCTTCAAGGGGAGATATATAGGGGTACTGCAGCCATCCTGTCCAACAGACATGGTGGGCCAGGCTGCATGCCGGCTAGGGGAGGTATATGGGCGCCCTGAGCCATCCTGCCTCAGAAGACATAGTGGTTTACATTGCCCATGCATAGAAACATAATATAGGCAAGACCCACAGTCCCCCACGGAGGGCCTACTGTCGAACCAAGTCCCGTAGGCCCTCCTCTTACCTTCTCCACACTGCAGGGTATTGCAAAGCAAGAGGCCCAGTCTTTCCCCTTCATTATTGTCTTAGACCTTCAGGGACCGGGGTCCATGGCAGGAACACCAACTCCCCTGGACCTATATAGCATCCTGGCAGCAGAAAAACATTTGGTCCTTGGAAGGCACAAAGTTCTGGAACCCAGGATCCAGCCCTCCGCAGAGAGGCATTATAGGCTAAACCTTGTTTCTTTGTACCGAGGCCCGGGTACCGTCCACTTTGGCTATGAAGCACCTTGGACGGATCCGGATTTATGGAGGTTTTACATCCAGCATGGATCCCCCCAGTGGAGCTTCTAAGAGCACATGTTCATTCGTGACCAACACCTTAGACACTGATAAAAAAAACTGAGGAGCTCCCAGTATGGGAGGGGTTATATAGGGAGGGAACTTCCTGTGTAGTTAATTACACCAGTGTCCACACCTAAAGGTACTCTATAACCCACATAGTAATGGATTGCCTCTCTGTGTCCCGTGATGTACGATAAGAAACATGTAAAACCATATGGACAAAAACATGTATCTTTATGTGATCAACAATAAAACATGTTCTGTTACTTGTTTTTACCCCACATGCATTTTGAACATTCCAAACTCATGTATTTTATGCAAACATGCGGACTGGTAAAGAGGAAGTTATCCTCTGCAGCTGTGCGTTTCCGCAATCATGAGACTTTAGCAATGTGCACCAGCAACTGTGCATCCCCCAGTTGTGCATTTGGTTAGCCTGAAGCCAACACCAGGATGAGGACCCTATGGAGGTCTTTCTAGCAACCTATAGGAAAACCTTTTAAACTCCAAGGAGGAGACAGAGGCTCTGGCCGTCTAGGCTGAGGGAAGTTATATGCAGCATGAATCTCTGAAAAAGACTTCAGGTGCAACCAGAACTTGTGGGGCTTCTGATAGCTTCTCCTCGTTAGGCTGCAGCTGTTCCTTGTCCTCTGACAATGAACCTTAATCCTCAAGGTCTTTTAATCCCTTTGTTTAAGGATTTAGAGCAGGGAAAGGGGCACACCCTGTTTTTTCTGCTTCTTGTGAGGATGCTGCAAATATAGCAGTTAACCTCTTATAGACCCACAAATGCAATGCAAAAAAACATATGCAGAGTGGCTGCAATGTTGGGGGAGGCTGCAATGCCTGACAGGGCTGATGGCTCAATAACCCATAATACCCAAGGGAAGACCTACTGTCAAACCAAGTTCCGTAGGTACCGCCTCTTACCTTTCCACACCGCAGGGTATTGCCAAGCAAGAGGGCCAATCTTCACCCTTCACTGTGGGTATTGTCCTAGACCTTCAGGGATTGGGGTCCATGGCAGGAACACCACTCCCCTGGACCTAAACAGCACCCTGGCAGCAGAAAAAAACATTTGGTCCTTGAAGTTACAAAGTTCTGGAACCCAGGGTCCAGCCCTCCGGAGAGAGGCATTATAGGCAAAACCTCGTTCTTCGTACCGAGGCCTGGGTACCGTCCACTTTGGCTATGAAGCACCTTGGACGGATCCGGATTCATGGAGGGCTTTTTACAACCAGCATGGATCCCTCCAGTGGAGCTCCTTAGAGCACATGTTCACTCGTGACCAACACCACAGACACTGGCGAAAAAACTGAGGTGCTCCCAGTATGGGAGGGGTTATATAGAGAGGGAACTTCCCGTCTAATTGATTACACCAGTGTCCAGCACCTGAAGGTGGAACATATAACCCACTTAGTAATGACTAAGACTCTGTGTCCCGTGATGTACGAGAAATAAACAAATGTATGTAATCCTAGGCAACCCAAGCACATATGTATACAGTTCAAAGTATATACATATGCAATACAAATGAAAACATGCCAAGCATGCATTTAACCAATATGCATTTATGGAGGCATGAGTTTATGGAAGCATAAATGTGCTTAAGTCGCATCCCATGATTTCCAATGAGTACTCTTCACATCCGTGCATCTTAAAGGTCGCAACAACCACAAAACAGCCCCTGCACCACTCCGGTCTGACCATGGTGCGACTTGAGGTCCATAGACCCCAAGCTTACACAGTCACCAATTCACATCGCTGCAAAATCGCATCAAAGTTGCGGTCAAAATGTGCGACTTTCGAGTCGCACAAGTGTGAAAAGGGAGCCCAAAACTAAGCTCTTGCAGACCCAATGCATGCTTTTCTGGAGACACAATTCCTTCAAGTGCACAGATGCCCATGTTCTTCCAAATCAAGTGCTTATGCCATGTATGTTTGTAGGTATGTATGCATGCATGCATGAGAGCTGCACATTTCTGGCCAAAAAGAGAATCACATTTTTTTAGCTTAGAATAAAGATCACTATTCTCGCAGTGTAACATCTTCTTTCACATTATACACAAAAAACTTTTTTTTTTTTTTTTAAGTAGAATTTTTAAAACGGCTAACCTGTAAAATGCTTTTCTTGGAGTACACCACGGGACACAGAGCCATTCATTACATAATGGGTTAAGGGTCATCAGTGGTGATTGGACACTGGCACAACCAATTGAAGACCGTTCCCCTCCATATAACCGTTCCCATCAGGGAAGTATTTTCAGTTTTGTAGCAAGCAATAAGGTTCCCATAAGAAGGGGGGGGGGACCTCTGTGTCCTGTGGTGTACTCCAAGAAAAAGATTTTACAGGTAAGACAGGTAAGCGGTTTTAAAAATCCTGTTTTTTTTATCGCACACCACGGGACACAGAGCCATTCATTACATAATAGGATGACCCAGAACAATTCTCCATGTGAAGGGTGTAAGACACAGATCAAGCAGGCCGCTACGAACAAGAAGCCCTATACTGCTGCCTGCAGCACACTTCGCCCCAAAGGCAGCATTCTCATATCTATTTCATAGAATTTGGAAAATGTGCGGACTGAAGACTAAGGGCCAGATTCAGGTAGAGTTAGGCTGGAGTATCAGTGATACTCCAGCCTAACTGTCACTTTAAGCCAGCGTTTTTGTTTTCTGTAACCAGAAAACAAGAAACGCCGGGTTGGAGTTCCGATGCGAGCGGCGTAATAGAATTTCGCCATTGCATCGCAACTTTAATTTAAAAATGGCGCCGGGGGCGTTCCCGCTGATTAACGCCGAAAAAATATGTTAATCAGCGGGAATCGGCAATTCACGATCGTATTCGGGCGCGACGCAGTGACTTTCCGACGTTTCCGTAAGCGATACGCGGCGTAAAGATAAAGCAGCCCCCTAGTGGAGTATCCTATGTTAAGTATAGACGTCGTCATCGCGTCGAAATAAAATAAATTGCGTCGCTTGCGTAAAACGTCCATGAATGGGGATTTGACGTCATTGACGTTAACTGACAGAATTTGGAGCATGCGCACTGGGATGCATTGACAGTCGACGCATGCGCAGTACCTTCGCTGCGGGATCGCGCTTAGTTTAAATAATACACGCCCCGTACCCGCCCAATTTGAATTCCGCCGACTCATTTGCGAAAAGGAGGAGTTCTGTGTTTTAAACCACTGGCTTGAATAAATTGTTTGTCTAATCCACCTGGAGATAGTGAATTTTAATGCCGCTTGTCCCTTCTTGGGACCATCTGGCAAAATAAACAAAACATCTGTTTTGCGTATCTGAGCGGTTACCTGCAGATACACCTTTACTGTTCTCACTAGATCCAAGAACTGGTCCCTCGTTTCTTCAGAATGTGCGTCTCCGTAGCCAAACCGTCAAATTTAGCTTTTTTAAGGAAGGATGGAACACTGGACCTTGCGAAAGCAGGTCATGACAAAAGCATAAGCCTCCAAGGTTTCTCTACTGCCATCTTCATGATTTTGGCGTACCAGGGCTATCTGGGCCAATTTGGGGCCATTCGGATTACTGGAATTCCTTCCTTCTTGATCCTGCAAAGTAGCCTTTGTAAGAGAGCGATCAGAGGAAACGCAAAGATCAGTGAGAACTGATTCCAAGGAATTATTAGAGCATCCGCTCCGTAGGCTAGAGGATCTCTCATTCTGGATACAAAGTTGTCCAACTTCCTGTTGAACCTGGAAGCTAGCAGGTCTACATCCGGGGTCCTCCATCTCCATCCAGGCATATGGCCTGAAATATCTCGGGGTGGAGAGACCACTCTCCTGGTAATAGCTGCTGGCGAATCAGATAGTCCGGTTTTCTACCCCCGGAATGAAGATGGCAGAGAGACAGGGCGTGGCCGGCAGCCGGAGCGGATGGCTGCGTGAGGAGGGAGCTCCGTGATGAGAACCCACGTTTAGTGACTATCAGCGGCACATTCGGCTTAAATCTTTCCCCACTCAGTAGCAGAGGTCCCGGAGCTGTGACAGGGACGATGGGAAACAAAAAGCCGCGGAAACTTACCGATTTCTATCCCACGGCAAGTACTCCTAGGCCGCAAGATGGCGACGAGGCGGCGGACCTGCAGCGTAGCTCGGACGGAGGAGGAGGCCAGCGTGGTCAAACGCAGATTGGCAGGCGGATCGCCCTCCCTTAGATCTGGGGGAGGAAGCGGTGGTTCTACCCCTGCCCCATCTCCTGTCAGCAGTCCGCAGAAGTCTGCCCAGAAGCGGTCGGAAGGACACAGATTATGCAGGTGAGCTGGAGGATGCCTGTGAATCCCAGAACAGCACAAGGGATTTTGTTGAGCAGATACACGATTTCCCTACTTCAGGGGTCCCATTGATACGATAATGAAAGACATGTTAGTGACCCTGAGGGGGTCAATGCATAAGGACATGATGTTGTGCGTCTCCCAGATAAACAGAGATGTGTCAGCTATTGGAGACAGGGTCAGCCATCTGGAGGACAAGATGGGGGATTTTACGGTTGCCCACAATGAGCTGGTGGATGCTCACTTGGATACAGAGGGGGACATCCAAGCCATGCAAGAAAAAAAAAAGCAGACTTAGAAGACAGATCACGTAGAAATAATGTTAAATTACGGGGGGTGGAGGAGACGGTACCCCCCTCTGAGCTATGGCGATATGTCCAGGAATTTATAGCGGCCATCTTGCCTGATGCGCCTAGCACTGAGATCATTGTGGACAGGGCTCATCGCCTACCCAAACCCTGACAAAATCCCCAGGGGTGTCATAGCTCGGGATGTCATAGCTCGTGTGCATTTTTTCCATATAAAAGATGATTTGATGCGTTTTTCAAGGAAGAATGTACCTTTGCCCCCTCCTTATTCAGGCATATCGGTGTACTCAGACCTATCGCAACACACCATGCTGGCACGCAAAAATTTGTTGTCTATAACTAAGCTGTTGCAGAATCATAAAATTACATACTCCTGGGGATTTCCTACCAAGTTACTAATCACTAGGTATAATCGTACACATGTCATCAGAAATGTGAAGGAGGGCCTGGCTTTGGCCAGACGTTGGAACCTTTTGCCGGAAGATGTACATGTCCATGCATCCAAATCCCCGCCTGCTCATCTTCCCACCGTATGGAGCACCATTTGATCTATGAGAGATGGCGATTTTGATCACCTCAATTTGTGGCCCTTCTTGAAACTGTTATATTTTTTTCCTTTTATCCTTTGCTACTGTTAGATTGTACTTTAGTGGGTTCTCGTGGAGTTCAAACCCTCCCCCCCCCCCCTTGGAAATTGCGAGGACTGCTCGCACTTGGTGAACGTTTTCACATTTTTATGTGTCACATGAACATTGTGACCTTGTTTTCTATTTTTTTTCCTTCCTATTCTTGTTTTTCCCTCTTTCTACATGTTACCTGAGAAGATCGATTCGGAACCTGTCTACATTGCCAGCTATCCATGTCTGTTGTATCTTCCCTGCAGTGCTGGACTGACCTGGATGTGTATTTCTGACACAACAGCACCATCTACAGGTAAAATTATGAAGAGGTCACCTGATTGACTCTTTGAATGTTGTTCACTACGCAGCAAATCTTACCACTTCCAAATGTCCTTGTCAATAGTTTCTATGAATGTACATGGGTTAAACAGCCCGTTTAAAAGAAATGCCATGTGGAGAGACTCTATTAAGCTTAAAGGAGAAGTTTTGTGTGCACAAGAAACCCATTTCATGACAGCAAAAGACCCTAAATGTACCCACGGAGCCTTTCCTCATGTTTTTCTTGCCACTGCTCCAGTAAAGAAAAGAGGGGTTTTGATAGCGATTAAGCACTCGGTTACCTTTAAGTTACATGAAGTGCTATGTGATCCGAATGGAAGGTATATCATCCTAATCTGTGACCTAAACGCTGCCACATATACGTTAGTGAACGTATATGCTCCCAACAGGAGACCCATTTCCTACTTGAGGTCCCTTCTCAAAAAAATTAATAAGATCAAATGTGGCTCCCTACTGCTGTGTGGAGATTTTAATAGCATTGTGAACATTTGGATAGCTCGGGCCCGAAACCACCCACCAGATCGGAACTACAGCCTTTACTTACAGAACATGACCTCTACGACCCACGGAGGTGCTTTCATTCATCGGAAAGGGACTATACATATTTTTCTTCCCCCCCATCGGGTTTACTCTAGGATTGACCTTTTTCTTACGGATTTGACTCTTCTCAAGAGAACTGATTCGGCAGAAACCCACTCCATTACCTGGTCGGACCACGCCGCGATTTCTTTAGTCCTTAAAGGATCTTATTCCTCCCCTCCAACATATCTATGGAGGAACAATCTTGATGTCTTGTATAACCCAGCTACAACATTGTCTATTGGTCACCAATTATCTGAATTTTTTTAAATCAATAATGTTGATGATGTTAATATCTCCACACTGTGGTGTTCTCACAAAGCATTTAGTAGAGGCCTATTAATCCAGGCTGCAGAACGAGCAAAGAGACGAAGAGGGGAGCTATTGCAAGGCCTCCTTGGTGAATTGCGATCCAAGGCATGGATGAAACTTCATGTCACTTCATCTCCTAAGACACTTTCGACTCACACCTTATCTAATCTTCGGATATTCGAATTCCTGATACCCAATCCCGCTACACATCATTGGTAAAGGGATAATATAGTTACCTATACTGATCTTATTACTAAGAATCCGATTTCGCACCAGTTTTTGAAGTTGCAAATACAACATCTTTTAACCACACACCCGGGTATTTCGTACGCTTTATACGATGAAGCATGGAAATACTTGATGACTAGCTACGATAAGCCGAAGGGCTTATCTTGGTTTTACAACACCCTGCAAAATTATACAGTCTTCACTAAAACCGCCAGTATGGCTAGTTGGGAAAAAAGACTTGGGATCTGTCCATTCCTCAGAGGAATGGAAATTCGCTATTAATAATTGCTATAAATAATCTTCATGCTCCAACCACTGGGATCTGATGATGAGGACTCTACATAGGACATACCTGACTCCTGTTAGGATGTCCTTAATTTTTCCAATGGAATCAAGTGAGTGTTGGAGACAGTGCGGGGAGAGGGGACATATCTATCATATTCTCTGGGAATGCAAAAGTATCCAAAGTTTTTGGCGTGAAATATTTAAATTGATATCTTCGATAACTGGCTTTTTTATCAAACCTTCACCACATTTAGCTCTTCTTTTTCTCACCATTGAGAATATCCCTCGTCAATTTAGAAGTATTATTAGTAGGGCCGTTACTGATCAAAATTTTTGTGTTCGATTAATCGTTTTTTTTTTTTAAATCGATTAATCAACTAATTTCGATTAATTATAACGCACATACAGATCCAACTACTTTTAGCTGATCTCCTTGCAGGCTGATTTCCAGTGCAGCTCCAACCACTGGAAAAATGGATAGCAGGATACCAAAAACACACAAAGGCAGCGCTCGATGGGAAGAGCATTAAAACTTTTATAGTCTTCAAGTAGGTAACCAAATAAATATTGCACTGGAGATAAAAATCGATGTAGCTACATTAACTGTATAAATGGTGCGAGTAATACCAAACGGTACCAAAAGCAGTCATAAAAAAAAGTAGCTAAGTATGATACTGGTATAAAAATGTGTACAATACCACTGCTGAATCCAGATGAGGAGGGGTTAACATCAGCCGTCGGCATGTAGATGTCCCATGAAGGGAATTATCACAACTCCCAGTGGATGGTTGTAAAATCCCAGGTAGATAGAGGGAAGTGTAACAGCCCTTGCATGTGGCAGATACTAAGGTCCCGCCGCCGCCGGCATGCATATATGAAGGCACAGCAAAGGAGCCCTTCAGATGGACATGGCAAGCCCCGCCAGTGTCTGTGACATCACCGGATCTCCGACGGAACTCCCTGAAGGCCCAGAAGCTGGCTGAGAGGTGAGTACCAATCAAAAGATTTTGATCGATCAAAAAAATGTAAGATTAATTGATTAATTAACAGTTAATTTGCACAGCCCTAATTATTAGCCATATTCTTATCGCTGCCAGTCTTACGATCACATCCAAATGGAGAACCAATTTGGTCCCCAACACCTTAGAAGTTATACAAAGGGTTAAGGCACAGTACTCCTATGAAAAATTCTTTGCAAGCCAAACCAACTCGGTGGCTAATTTCCGCACTCAGTGGACTCCTTGGACATCTAGGTATCTTGATTAGGTCTTAGACCTTAGTTCGTACACAATTTGTTGGATATAAATATGAGCAGTAGATAGGCTTTTCAACCACCATTGATACAACTACGCAACTCAGGTTCTCTCTCCTTTCTCTTCCTTAACCCCCTTCTTCTCTTGTCTCATTTCTTTCTCCCCATTTTATCCTTTGTTTTGATTTATCTAATACCCCTTACCCTTTATTTGTGTTTTGGTTCAACTTTTGACAATATTTTAGAATGGCATTGGGCACCGATTTAGAGTAATCTATAATATTGCCTATGCTTTTATTATGTTTTACGGATATCTATAGAAGTGGATAGATTTTTTTTCTCCCACGTTTTTTTTTTTTTGTGTTCAAACAGGGGTTGTGACGTCCACAAGTAGGATGTGCAGCCCCTCCTGCTGATAAGTGTATGATGGGAGTCTAAGTTTTGCCATATAACTGTCTTTGCATGTATATGCTGAGTACCCACTTCTGTTTTCCATTTAATGTATTATTGGTATTGCATTACCAACTGTGAAAATTTATGGTGAATGTTGCATCGTAACTACTATTTTCTTTTTTGAAACCAATAAAAACGAATTGAAAAGAAGATGGCAGAGAGACAAGGAAAATGTTCTTCTGCACATGTCAAAATCCGATTCACCTCCTGAGCCCCCCCCCCCCCCCCCCCCCCCCCCCGACTGCAGTAGCATTGTTAGATTGAATCTGAACTGGGTGGCCCTGTAACCTGTGTGTCCAGGTTCTGAGGGCCATGTATACTGCCTGTATTTCCAGTATGTTGATGGGCAGGCTCCTTTTGGTTTTGGCCCAGGTTCCCTGGGCTGAAGCCTCTTCTAACAGACCACTGAATGAATAATTTCCATTCAGAAATGGCGAATGTTTAGAAATAGATTTAGAGATCTTAGATCCAGAATGGGTCTGACGTCTGTTTGGTTTTGGGATCACAAAGAGGTTTGAATAAAAACCTGAACCTTGTTTTTTTAGGGGTACATCTGTGATCACACCTTGAGACAGCAAGTGATCCAATCCTTTGAAGAAGGATGCTCTTTTTAGCGGATCCTTGGAGAGCCTTGAGCTTCGGAACTGAAGATGGGATCTCTCAAAATTCCAGCTTGTACCCTAGGGATACTATCCATTTGTCCTGGATTTCTGTCTGCCATGCTGCTGAAAACTGACGGAGCCATCCCCCAACTCGGCCAAGCGGGGGCGCCTCTTCATAAAGAGACTTTGGGGTTTTGCTTGTTAGATTTTGAACCTTACGGCTTCTCGTTTTTCTGGGCCTGGTCTTCTATAGCCTTTGTGGCTGGCTGAAAATGCCGTCGCCACTAACTGGAAGCAGATTTACCAGGAGCTGGGGAGAGAGAACGTTTAAAACAAGGTCGCTTGTTTTTCTTTTTCTCTGGTAATAGAGTGGTCTTCCTCCTCTTCCAAATCTTCCCCAAAGAGGTGTTCGCGATGAAAGGGAAAACTGGCCAAAAGTTTTTTGCATGGGGCCTCTGCTGACCAATGCTTTAGCCAAAGAATTCTGCGCATGTGCACCAGCTGGAATGTGAGACGAGATGCTTGCTGAATCTAATCTCTTGTAGCATCTATTGTAAAACATAAGTCTTTAGGCAAATTCTCCCACAATTTGACTTGTTCTGGAGGCAGCTCCTTCAGCCCCCGTTTTACCTGGTCCTTAATGACCTGACACATGCCTACTGCTGCTACAGCAGGTTGGGCAACTGAACCGGGCAGAAGGAAGGAAGGAAGGAAGATTTTAGTAAAGATTTCAACTTTTCCGAAAGATCTTTAAACACCTGTATGTTATCCACCGGACAAGTCAGGTTCTTATTTATACAAGAAATGGCTGCATCTACCGAAGGCAGACTCCGCTTCATGGAAAACCCTTCCTCCATAGGATGAAGAATGTCAAACTTCTTAGGCGGTGAGAAAGGCTTATCTGGATGTAGACAGTCTGTGTAGATTAACTTTTTTATTAACAGATGAACCAGTAAAGAGCATGCACCCTGCAGGGATTTTAATGAACCCAGGGAGGAGACAGGCGATTCAGTTAACCTCAAAGAGGGCATCCTGAATGCAGTACGCACTGTTTCAGCATAACATTTTACCTGTGACCTTAGCATCTGGGAAGCAGAGAAGAGTTTCTCTGATATCCCTGATCCATCAGACTCCTCATCCCTGTCCTCTGTAGGTGTTTACTCATCCTTCTCCGCCTCGGATTTTTCTGAAAGGGGATCTAAAACCACCGAAGGAGATCGGCTTCACTTTACGTCCTTTTGCGAGGACTTTGCGATTAGTGCATCGATCTTCCCTTCTAATTTTTCCAGGGCTGTGGTAAAAAAGTGTCCTAATTGACATATGCAGGCCCAGGTGCCATCAGAGAAATTATTACCCCCCCCCCCCCCGATAGTGGCAACGGCTCCTCCTGTATGTCAAAATTTACAGGGGAGGAAGGTACCGAGCAGGCACGTCTAGAGCCCCTTGTCTCAGGTGGCCGGTGCTTTCTGGGTCTTTCTTAGTCTCGGAATTCTTTCTAAGGGAAGATATATTACTAAGCAGCAGGCCGAGGTACCAAAATGCATATACTACTGTGCTCAGTTTAGCAATCTATATAAAGTATACAACTTAAATACACAGTTTCATGCAATGGAGTAGGTGTCTCTCTTGGGAGTGCCCCACCACATAGAGCTTACGTGCCCCCTGAATGCTGCCGTGTCCCAAAAGGAAGAGCTGCCGGCCTCCGAGTCTCCTTTATGGCTTCTGTATTGAGCGCCATGCTTTAAAATATCGTGCACGGCCCGTGCATGTTAACGATCCTGCTCCTCCTCCACCCCGCCACTGATTAAGCGCGCCCGCGCGACTTAGGGCAAATGGCGGCTGTCCTGGGGCGAGGGGGAGTCTCCTCATGCTTAATGCTGACTGTGCTGTGGCGTTCTTGCCCACCATATGGAGAAGAGAAGCGATGGCCGTTCTATTCAGAGCTGTGCAGCGGAGGAAGTGTGCTTGTCCTGTTGGATCTGACACTGTATAGAGAGTGGTGAGTAAAACTCAGCCCTTTACTCCCTCTTTACTTAAACTCCCTCTAAGTTTGGTCTTTAAAATGGTTAAACTTCCTTCATCTACACAGAGTTATTTATTTTGATAAAAGTATGAAGAAATTCTTTGTTTTCACTTATTCGTGTGTTGTATTAAAACTTGGCAGGATGCCTGGACTTTTTTTTTCCAGCTGTGAGAACTCTCTGCACTTGTTAGAAACATCGTGACATGCCGTTTTGAAGATCCGGAAGTGAAAAATATTGCGATTTCAATTCTTCACGATTAAATCATGCAGCTCTAGTATGCATGCAACACGTGTTTATTTAAGCATGTGTTTAGGCAACAAGCTTGCAAGCATGTATACTATGATGCACCTGTTCCACACTAGTTTTTACTAATTAAGCATATATGCATGCCATACAACCTTTTTCTGCTTCAGCCTAAAAGTAAGCTCCTGCAGAGCAAATTCACATTATTCTGAAGATTGCAAGACTTCGCCTGTTCAACTGCATCAGTCCCCATACTATTTTTGTGCCAAATGCACAGTATTCTGGAAACTCAACACATTAAAGTGCACTGCTAGGGATGTATCGACTTTCAGCTGTACAGGCCCCCCGCATTAAGCAGTATATAATCATGACTTGAAAGAGAGGGAGGAAATGTAGGTATGGTGCTGTTCTAATGAGAGAGTCCGGGAAATCCAAATGGGTTCAGAGTGGGTATAAAAATTTAAATTACCCCCAGCTGGGTATTTTACTGTGAAATAATGAGGTGTAAAACGTGAAAGATATATAACACACAATAAAAATTAGAAAACGGAGTGTGTGTGTTGGACCCTCGGCCGGGTGTTTGCTGATGTACCCTCGGTCAGCTGTTGGTGGGTTATAAGCTAGTACTACTTGTGAATGCGACAACAAAACATCCTATAGCAAAAAAAATATATATATAAAAAAAAAAAAGATAAATGAATATGTATACCCCCTGCCAGGTGTGTGACCCTCTGCCGGGTATTAGATTTAAAAATTAATTAAATGAGTGCTACTTGTGAATATGACAACAGAACATCCTATACCATCAACGTGAAACAATTGATAAGATTATACATTATATATATTATATACACACACACACACACACACACCCCCTACCGGGTGTTTAACCATCGGCCGAGTATTGAAATTAGGTAAAAAAACATGAAAAAAAAAATTGCAAACCAAGGAAATGGAGTCGAGAAAATTTAAATCACGGTAACAGAACAGTGGACGCTTACTCAACTGACTTCAGTACTCCTTTTCCCTTCATCTCAGTGACGTCACAGAAGGCGCATAGGCACGCAGAGAATATCAATCCTGCTCGGCTTGGTCGAAATTTCTCCCCTCCATTTACTTGGGTGGCAATTGATGTTCAAACCATCTCCAGGCAAGCCTCCCGGATGGCTTTTCCCCCCTTATCCACTCTGAGGTAACTGGTATCATTCACTACCATTTATTTTACATTTTGACTGTTCAACCATTTTTTTACTTTATGGAATAGCAATTTTTATGCATACAGTACTACTTTGAAATGTATTTCATTATTCTTTTAGAGCGCTGCATTTTGTGTTTTTTCTTCGTCATAAAAGACCTTCAGGGACTAGGTCTCTCTTAATGTGGGGTCCACTCCCGTGGACCTGTATAGCACCCTGCAGAAGAGCACCTTGATCAGAACAAACATTGCACAGGGCTCCATTACACAGGGTCCAGCACCACAAGGCTGCCTTACAGGCCAAACCTCAAGGAATCTTCTCTCCTTCCAATGTGGCTCAGGTACCATCCATTTTGGCTGATAGCTTTTTCCAATAGATCCGAAGTCCAATAGATCCGAAGTCCATGATTCTAAATAGAACAGTCCAGACCTCCAAGAGCACATGTATCACATCAGTGACCATTCCACCCTACAGACACTGGTGAAAAAACTGAGGTCCTCCCTGTGTAGGAGGGGTTATATAGGGGGTGGACTTCCTGTTTGACTATCTGCCAGTGTCCATCCACCAGTAGGTGGCGTATAACCATATAGTCATTATTATGGTTGCTCTGTGTCTCGTAACGTACGATAAATAAAAGGCTAATGTTTGTGTTAAAGAGGAATGGGAATCTAAGGTTTCAGAACATTTGACAAAAACACATTTTTCCCCCCTCTCTTGTCATGATTGAGAAAAGAAAAAAAGAGATGCGTTTACAAAGTGTGTTGTGAAATTATTTACTGCAAATATAGAAATTGGCAAAAATTCATTATCTTATTATTACATTATATTGGAAAGATTATATGCCAATTGAATGAATAATTTTACATTATCTTTGGTTTAGATATTTTAATAATATTTATTTTTAATTAATCATAATATATTATTGTTTGGATATATTTATAAATATGTATTGCTACAACTATATTAAAATAAGGATTGCATGATTGTAACCTTATAAATATTTTTAAAAGGATGGGAATTCTGGGTGTGAAACTGTGTATATA
Organism: Rana kukunoris; assembly: GCA_029574335.1. Lineage (NCBI taxonomy): Eukaryota > Metazoa > Chordata > Amphibia > Anura > Ranidae > Rana > Rana kukunoris. Next base: position 272,872,808 of record CM056059.1, on the reverse strand, counting down.
ATGGTTATTGTAGGTCCAGCCACAAACATCTCATTCTTAACTCAAAAGTTTATTTGGGAATTAAATTTGGTATGTTAAGCCATACAACATCGCCCCTATTGGCCACTGTGGGTAAAGATTTTATAATGCCCCTATAGTTTATGGACCGGATATTACATGTATTTGGCATCATTTATGACGTGTAAGGCAAATACACACCCACATTCTAGTGGGAATATAGAGGGTTTAAACTTTTGGTAGTTGAAGTTGTTTGAGCATATGCTTAACTAACCTAATCAATGTTCTAAGTTTCAGCTTTGGAGTGAAATTAATTCTAACTGCAGTATGAATTTGTTTCCCTTTTAATCAAAGAGATGCATATTATTATTATAATACAGGATTTATATAGCGCCAGCAGTTTACTCGGCGCTATATCTCAACAAAACAGACTTCAAAAGTCTTATAATTGGATTAGTTATAAGTAGGTGTTGAAACAGATTTTAAATAAAGATACATTTAGAATAAAGTTCTGGTTAAATTCCTAAGTTTGTATCTGGTTAACAAAATTGTCCATATACCGTAAAAGAGCTTTAAACTTGTAAATATGTTTGAGAAGAAATCGCAACTTGTTAAAATCAACACCTAGTTTGTTTTCAAAGGCCCAGATTCACAGTGTTGGGCGCACATTACGCCGCCGTAACGCAAATGTCGTACGACACGCCGACACAGGGTGGAGAGGATCGGCCTTTGCGTAGATTTCGAAGGTCGCAGGCCCGCGTAGGTGGAAGTGGGCGTGACCCCATGCTAATGATGGGGTGAGCATCGGACAGGTAAGCCGACGTGGACGCATGCCCCGCACCCCTCTGCACATGCTCACAACTATGCCAGCGCAACCCCCTAAGATACGCCAAGAACATAAGTACGCCCAGCCATACGCCCGTCCAGCGCAAAAGTACGCCAGCTTGTCTTCCCTAGTGCAGAGGTACTTTTGTGGTCTGAGCCATGTCAGATAGTGAGGTGGACAGGGAGAGGAGAAAGAAGAATTTGTCTGCGGATTAGTGGGCGATCCTGACCTCAGCCATCTCAAAGTATGATGCCTACCTCCATGGCGCACAGAGCGCCAGGGCCAGCAAGGCCAGGAATCAGGAGATCCTCCAGAAGGTGACCCTGGAGATAAATGACCTTGGGCATGAAACCAGGACCTGGAGGGAGATCCAAAAAAAGATTGACATGCGTCGGTGGGTGAGGGAGAAGCTGGCCAAGATCAAAAGGCACATCAGGGGCACGGGAGGCGGACCAGCTACTTCTGTCAAGTTGACAGCTGAGGAGGAGGTGATCGCCAGCGGTCTGGACCAGCAGCAGGTGGAGGGCCTGGAGGGTTTTGACTCCAGTGAACAGGACTTGAGGAGAGTTAAGTGTGTTTTATCCCCCATCTGGTGTGGAGCATGTGAGGGGGTGCAAGGGAACATGTGACAAGTGTGTGGGTCCACCAACATGTGAATGCTTTGCGTCATCCACAGATGTGCTGGAAGGAGCTGGGCCATCTTCTGCCTGTTTCCGACCCATGCCATCATTGGAACATCTACCTCAATCTGCTCCCTCAACATCTGGGGACCAGGCATCGGACGTGCAGACGAGCCTGGATCGGAACACCATGGCTATGGTGGAGCTGCAGGCCACAGCAGCAGGCATTGTGGTGGAGGTTAAGAGCCTGGGCGTGGTCGTGCAGGCCAACACTGCCGCTATCCAGGCGGAGGGTCGCCAGAACAGGCGCCTCCAGCGCCAGCACAACGCCCGGCAGAGGCAAATAGCGTGCTGACACGCATTGCAATTGCCTTGGAGGGGATGCAGGCAACATCTGCCACAAGCTCCAGGAGCATCAGCCCAGGTGATGCACCACCCCCCCCCCACCCGAGTCGTCACAACGACAGCTGTGGAGCCGAACCCTGGGCCCAAGGCCTGGCCCGTGAGAGGGCAAATGACTGGCCTGAGGACAAGTGCAGCTCAGAGTTTGAGCTTTTACTTTTATTTTTTCGTGACGTGCACAGATGTGTCCGTCCAAGAACAAAAGAGAAAGACCGATTTGACACTTCTTTCATAATCTCCTGGAATGACTTCATTCTACCTGCCCTATATAATTGTGCCAGATAGTGAATAACACATCATTCCCATTCCTCAATCTTCCCCATCACTTTAAAGTTTTTATTATCCCATAAAGGGAGAAAATTCAGAGAATCCACTATACCCCAACATAGCCTTGACGGTTTCCCAGCACTTCATCATTAATTGTACTGTGGGGCATCTAGAGCCAAAAAGAGTCTGCCTCTACTAATGTATCATGGCTGATGTTATTCAACACCAAACCCCTTGCGAGCTCCCTCTCTACTGTAGATTACTTCCTCTCATATGTTGCATTTGTACGTTTGTGCATTTGTGCAGCTAAAAAATAGTATCTCGGATTTGAAAGTGCCAGTCCTCCCTCTTCTCTCGGCAGCTGCAATATTCGCAAGCGAATTCTCGCTACTCCATTTTTCCAAATCAACTCACTAAACAGACTATTCAGTTTTTAAACCAATGTTTTGGAACCCACACTGGGGAGTTGTGTAGTACATACAACATTTGTGGCATCCAAACCATTTTAACTAGATTCACTGCCCAGCTACTGAGAGAGGAAGTCGATTCCATAACTGGCACTTCTGTGTCAATTTAGCTTACTACCCTTACTTGCCAAGGGCTGTTGTGGTAGGGGGGTCTAGATTACCAACCCAGAGAATTGGCCAAAATCCCTAATTATACCCATTGCTGCCCCCAATGGAGGACTGTGTGTCACCTAAAAATAATAGTACATCATCTGCGAACATAGCGACCTTCTCTTCCCCTATCATTCTCTTGAAACCCTGCACTTTTAGGGATGCCCTCAATGCAATAGCCAGGGGTTTCATTGTGACGGCGAAGAGCAGGGGTGACAAAGGGCACCCCTGCCTCGTCCCTCTCGCCAACTGGAAACAATCAGCGAACTCCTTATTTATTCTTACTTTGGCCCTAGGTCCCTCATACAATATTCTTATCCGAAGGACAAAGTTAGGGCCAAACTGAAATTCTGCCAATACCTTCCACAGATAGCACCACTCAAGGCTTTCAAACGCCGCGTCCAGTGACAAGACAGCTCTTGACCCCCCTTTTTCTGTTGGCAACTGGATTTTTAAATATGTTCTCCTTATACTCACGCTTGCGGTTTGTTCCGGGTGTATCAATTTGGAAATTATTTTATTTAACATTGCTGCTAATACTTTTGCTAGGCAAACAAGACTTTTGCTGCTTCAAAATTGTTTTTTCCCCTCTTTTGGTAGTAAAATTGTTGTTTCTTCTGTGATGGATGGGGGTAATTCCCCCCCCCCACCCCCGGTGGCCCAATTAAATACCTCCAGGAGTTTTGGGAGTAGCACATTACTACCATCTCTCTTATATATTTCTATTGGCAGGCTATCTGGTCCCAGGGCCTTCCGATTCGCCATATCTGCTATTGCCCTTTGCAGCTCTTATAGTGTCCATGGTGCCTTGAATCCCTCTTCGTCTTCCCTTGACAGTGAGGGAATGTTCAGCCTTTAAAAAAAACAACAATCTCCAGGACCTCGACTCCGAGGTTTCTCAGTGGCCGATACCCTCAGTTCTACCTCTCTTCAGCTACAGAAAAGAAACGAGGAGTAGCTATCTGCTTCTCACGTAAGGTCCCCTTTACTCCCATCACGGTAGTTAAAGATAAAGAGGGTAGATACCTGATGACAGTAGGACGAATTAATGACCAACTGACCTCCATAATTTCCGAATACACTCCCAACTCGGGACAGCTAGAATTTTTTCGCGATATGCTGGCGATACTTCTCCCAAAGGCACAGGGTCAAGTGATTATGGGTGGGGATAGCAATTTGCCTCTAGACCAAACGCTAGATAAATCATCTCCCAACAAGTCCCTATTCAAGCATACACCTAAAAATAGTAGTAAATTTGCTCGACTGTTACATAGCAATGACCTAATTGATGCCTGGCATGAGGATAATCCCTCTGTGCGCGATTACACCCACTATTCACACGTACACAAAACCTATTCCCGCATTGATCATGTTTTTATAACTTCCTCTCTGATCCCTTATGTGACCTCGGCTAAAATTTTGGCAACTCCATGGTCGGACCATGCTCCGATACGGTTGTCCCTTTTGGATCTTTGGAAGAAACCATGTCCGTCCCCGTGGCGACTTAATGTGTCTTTGTTAAATGACTCAACCATTTTGACAGAGATAGAGAAGGAGCTGCGCACGTTTTTTCGCGAAAATTCACCATCGGCCACATCCCCTGTTATCAACTGGGCAGCGCATAAGGCCACCATCCGTGGTAAAGTCATACAGGTAGCTGCTACTTTGAAGCGAAACCGCGAACACATAATCACACAATTGGAGACTGATTTGGCTACCCTCCTAGCGGAGCAAAGGGCATCGCCGCAGATTGACATTAGACACAAAATTGATACGGCCAGGTTGTCATTGAATTTAAGCCTCACCACACAAGCTGAAAAACGACTACGATGGTCACGTCATAGGTATTATACGTTGGGGGACAAGCCTACCACTCTTTTAGCAAGAAAATTAACCCCTCGTCCCAGCACATCTGCCCTACCTAAACTTAGATTAAATAATGGGCGTTCGACCCAAAACCCGGAATCCATTGTTAGCGAGTTCACTAAATTTTACTCAAGATTATACGAGAGCCCTGAGCAGAGTAGCAAGACTAAAATGGACGGCTTCTTTAGCGACATACCCCTGCCCACGCTGACTAAGGACCATTCGGACCTCATGGACATGGAATTTACAGAGGCGGAGGTTGGACAGGCCGTAAAAGGTTTGAATCCCTCTAAAGCTCCAGGCCCGGATGGGTTCCCTGGACAATATTACCATAAATACCGAGAGATCTTGACCCCACACCTCTGCGCGTTTTTTAATGCAATTCGGAGGGGCATTTGTCTCCCGGCTCAGGAGAACAGGGCCTATATCCATGTTATCCCGAAACCAGGGAAAGATCACGGGCTTTGTGCAAATTGTCGTCCCATATCATTGATAAACACCGACCTCAAAATCATGACCAAAATTTTGGCAGCCAGACTTAATTCGTTTCTCGCGCAAAATATTCACCCAGATCAGGCAGGGTTTGTCTCCGGACGACAAGCTTCGGATCAGACTAGGAGAGTCATAGACGCTATTTCAGCTATACATTCAGACTGGGATAATGGAGGACCTAGGAGGGGGATGTTGCTGTCCTTGGACATGCACAAGGCTTTTGACTCCCTGTCGTGGGAATACCTCTTTTATGTCCTGACTAAGCTAGGTTTTGGGTCAAGATTTCTGTCCATACTACGTGTTCTCTATGAGTCCCCTACTGCTTCACTAATGGTAAAGGGATACTCATCTGGCCCTTTCCCTATTCGTAGAGGGACTCGCCAGGGGTGCCCCCTGTCCCCATTACTTTTTGTTTTGGCTCTAGAACCGCTCGCCATAAAAATACGTAATTCTACTGACATACGTGGCATTACCTGCGGCAACCACGAACACAAATGTATCCTCTTTGCGGACGATATCTTGATGATGATCTCGACGCCGATCACCACCCTCCCTAACCTATATGCTATACTTAAACTATTTACGGCGATTTCGGGTCTTAGCATAAACCACGATAAGTCCCAAGCTATGAACATCTCGCTATCAGATAGTACTCTCTTGACGCTTAAACGCTCCTTTAATTTTGTTTGGCACACAGAGTCTCTCCCTTATTTAGGAATAAATCTCACCCCGACATGTTATACCTGAAGGGTTCCACATGTACTGGCACTTTAAGGCTGGCTCCACCCAGCAGTGATGACAAGGGTCAAGGGGTACGGTGGCCATCTTGGAGTGTGCTCATGTAGGAAGCAGATAAGATGTACTGTCCTGAGATGCATGTTGCAGTGTACAGCCTGTACTGAATAAACATCCATTGCTCCAGACCAGAGTCTTGTGTCTCTCACAACACACAGGACATCACAGTGGCGACGAGAATGGAATTTACAAAGTGTCTATCAGTCTGAGAGATAGAGAGAGACAAAGACATTGTGGATTGTCACCTGGATAAAAGCAATCACAGATCCCAGCAGGAAAATGTCATTAATCGGGACATTAAGTGAATTTGATGGAGAACAGACATCCTGGAGTTCCTGGGTTGAGAGGCTGGAACAGTATTTTAATGCAAATGACATCACAGACAACAGGCAAGTGGCAGTTTTTCTTACATTGGTCGGATCCAAAACGTATGACACTATTAGAGATCTGCTTTCCCCTGTAAAACCTTCAGCTAAGACATTGGCAGAGCTGCTGACACTGCTAGAGGATCACTTCCAGCCCAAACCACTAGAAATAGCAGAAAGATTTCGCTTCTATCAGAGGCAGCAGCAGACAGGTGAAGAGATTAAAGCTTATGTGCTTGCACTTCGCAGACTAGCCTCTACCTGTTCTTTTGGGCACTACCTACCTACTGCACTGAGAGATAAGTTTGTTATGGGACTGAATTGTGAGTCAATACAAAAGAGACTGTTAACAGAGAAAGACCTTACCCTTACAAAGGCAATTGAGATAGCTTCAGTGATGGAAATGGCTGTGAAAGATACAGAGCAATTGAACCCCCAGAGCAGAAGGGAAGAGGTGAAGCAGGAAGTTTCCAGAACAGCAGTCAAGCCAACTGCCGCAAACTGGAAATACCGACCCCCACCAACCCGGGAGTCAGCTTGTTACCGTTGTGGGAATACAGACCATGACCACAAAGTCTGCCGGTTTAAGGATCAGACCTGTCATAATTGCGGTAGGACCGGCCATCTGAAACGAGTTTGCCGTAGCAAGAAGGTGCGAGATAAACAACCTCTGAACCCCAAGACAAAGACATATATGGTGGGAAGATATACATCATCATCTGAGTCAGAGGATGAAGAAGTGCTCCACAGATTAGACATACATCATATGCATGCAGCACCCTCCGCAATGACTGTAGATGTAACCATTGAGGGAAAGAAACTCAAGATTGATGTAGACACAGGAGCAGCAGTTTCAGTTATCACCCAGAAACAATGGAGACAACTTCAGACCCGAAGAACTGTCCGCCCAACACCAATCAAACTGCAGACATACTCAAAGCAGATACTCCACCCACTGGGTTACGCAAAAGTAAAGGTATTGTACAAGGGTCAGACAAAGAAACTGCCATTATATATCCTGAAAAATGGGGGACCCCCTCTCTTTGGGAGAGACTGGATTGCTCACTTTGGTATGCCAGACATCGCCATAAGTCCCTGTAATGCCGTCACCATTCCATTAGGAGATGATGAAGGATGGGTGGTGTCCTTGAAGCAGCGTTTCCCAAAGGTTTTTGATGACCAGTTGGGAAAAATAAAACATAACTGTGAGAGACTCAAGCTGAAACCCAACGCTCAGCCTAAGTTCTTCAAAGCTCGGACAGTACCTTTCGCACTCCGAGCAGGTGTGGAAGCAGAACTAAGTCGGCTGGAGGAACAAGGTGTCATCTCAAAGGTAGAGCACAGCGAGTGGGCATCACCAGTTGTACCGGTAAAGAAAGCGAATGGGGACTTGCGCATTTGTGCCGATTTCCGCATGGCACTGAACTCTCAACTGGAAATAGACCAGTATCCCCTACCCAGAGTAGATGACATTTTTGCCTCTCTTGCAGGGGGTGAAAAGTTCACCAAGCTTGATCTCAAACGAGCATATTTACAGTTTGAGGTCCATCCTTTTTCCCGCAAATTTCTGACCATCAACACCCACAAGGGACTGTATGAATACAATCGGATGGTGTTTGGGGTAGCCTCTGCCCCAGCCATTTGGCAATGAAAAATGGACGAGATTTTGGCGGACATTCCTTTTACGCAGTGCCTGCTAGATGACATGCTCATCACGGGACGGACTGACCAGGAACACAAGCAGAATGTGGAGCTTGTGTTAGCGAGACTCCAAGAACAGGGTCTGAAAGTGAACTTAGCAAAATGCCAATTCATGGTGCCTAAATTGGAGTTTTGTGGCCACCTTGTGGATGCAGAAGGTATTCACACCACGGAAGCCAAAGTTGATGCTTTAGTCAACGCTCCAGCCCCAACCAACGTCCAGCAGCTGCGATCATACCTGGGCTTGCTGAACTATTACCACAAATTCCTGCCAGATCTGGCACACACCTTGTTTCCATTGAACAAGCTTTTGGAGAAACACTCCAGATGGGACTGGTCGGCTGCATGCCAGCGTGCTTTTGAAGTTTCTAAGCGGAAGCTGTTGGCGTCACGCATGCTCGTGCACTATGACCTCCAGAAGCCTCTCACCTTGGCTTGTGATGCCTCACCCTATGGTCTGGGGGCGGTACTATCCCACATTTTACCAGATGGGTCAGAAAAACCAGTGGCATTTGCCTCCAGGTCTTTGACAAAAGCAGAAAGCAATTACTCACACATTGACAAAGAGGCTCTTGCACTGATATGGGCAATTAAGAAGTTTCATCTTTACCTGTATGGTAGGGAATTCACCATACTGACGGACCATAAACCACTCCTTCAGATCTTTAGCCCTGACAAAGTCATCTCCCAGACTACTTCGGCCCGCCTCCAACGCCATGCCCTATTCTTGGGGGCATACAGCTACAAAATTCAGTATCGTGGTCATGATGCCAATGCTAATGCGGACGCAATGTCCCGACTGACAAGAGAGGTCCATGGACTCTTCTCCACCGGTCAAGAGTTGTCGTTACACCAGCCTGTCCTTCTTGTCTTCTGGAGAGATAGCAGCCCATACAACCAAGGATACCTTTCTGAAAACAATACTCTCCTGGGTACGGTCCGGTTGGCCTGCAACTGTCACACAGGAGTATGAACCTTATTTCCGTAGGCGTATGGAATTAACTGTGGCTGGCAACTGTGTTTTATGGGGAGACAGAGTGATCATTCCACAGACCCTCCGGAGACACATTCTGGACTTGCTACATACTGGTCATCCCGGGGGCACTCCTATGAAACAAAAGGCCAGAGGCTATGTGTGGTGGCCAAATCTAGACTCAGATATCGCAACATATGTGAATGCTTGTGCTGGATGTGCACAAACGGCAAGAGACCCTCCTCGAGGGTGCGTCCAGCCCTGGACTTGGCCCACGGTTCCTTGGTTTCGCCTACACTTGGACTTTGCAGGCCCGATCAGAGGACACACCTTCTTGATCATAGTGGACGCCCATTCAAAGTGGCCTGAGGTCATTCCTGTTACTCAGCCAACGACTAAGGCAACGGTTTCCATACTGTTACATCTCGCTGCTACGTTTGGATACCCCAGAGAAATCGTCACGGACAACGGTGCACAATTCACCAGTCAGGAGTTTCAGCTTTTCCTGACTGCCCACAACATCAAGCACAAGTTGACCGCACCTTACCACCCAGCTACAAATGGTCAAGCAGAGAGGTTTGTGCAGACTTTCAAACGCTATTTCAAAGCTACAGTGACTGCAAGTAAACAACAGTCTCTGTCACCCCAGCAGCTGGACTCCTTCCTTTCTGCTTACAGAAACACACCACATGCAACCACTGGTAAAACTCCAGCAGAACTCCTTCTGGGTCAGCAGCCATGGACTGTTTTGGATATGCTCCGCCCTCAAACAGTCCAGGAACATGTATTGCAGTCCCAAGACAAGATGGTCAAACACCATGAGCTTCCCGGATTCACAGCCCAACAAAAGGTATGGGCCCGATCTTATGGGTCTTCCAACACCCGTTGGCTTCCTGCTGTCATTGCAGAGACTTTGGGACCCAAGATGTACAAGGTCCGCCTGGAAGATGGTTCCATTTGCAGACGTCATGCGGACCAACTGCGTCCTCGTTCTCAACTGCCCGAATCCCTCATGCCGGCTGAACCACCAGTGTCTCAAGGTTCTGCTCCCAGCAGATCAGGATGCACAGAGACTGATAATTGTGGGGACTCTGAACCTTTGAACCCAGCTCCAACAGAGCCCTCCAGCTCTGGTCCGGAGGTCTGTTTACCCTCTGAGTTGGGGGATCCCTTCTTGGCCCCGCCGGTACCCATTCCGGCCAGCCCTGTTTCCTCCGGTCCCGAATCGCTGGATGCCCGGCCTCAACAACACTGTCGCCCTCCTGACCGGTTGCAGTTGCAAGAGCGGTTACGAGACTTTCGACGGGGCCGACGGAAGTGATTCAATGACATATTAACCGCAACTGTCCCTGGAAGCTTGAAGTCCTGTAATTTTCCTGTGTTTGGAGGACTGTTACTGGACAGTTATCAGTTAATGTTTTGTTTCTGTTATGGTTTTACTGTGTTTTTTTTTTGTTTTTGTTTTTTGAGGGATGGATGGAAGGTGTTATACCTGAAGGGTTCCACATGTACTGGCACTTTAAGGCTGGCTCCACCCAGCAGTGATGACAAGGGTCAAGGGGTACGGTGGCCATCTTGGAGTGTGCTCATGTAGGAAGCAGATAAGATGTACTGTCCTGAGATGCATGTTGCAGTGTACAGCCTGTACTGAATAAACATCCATTGCTCCAGACCAGAGTCTTGTGTCTCTCACAACACACAGGACATCACACGACATTACGCACTCTGTACTCCAGAAATTACCCAACATTATTTCAACGTTTGACGGCTGACTTGGCCAGATGGATGCATCGTCCCCCCTCGTGGTTTGGCAGACTACACTCCGTTAAGATGACTGTTCTTCCGAGGGTTTTGTATTTGTTTCGAACGTTACCAATCTCGATTGTCCGTTCGGACTTGTTGGCCTTCCAGAATAAACTTTCGTCTTTTATCTGGGGGGATAAGAGGCCCAGGGTGAATAAGCGCACACTATTTACTCCTAAGAGAAGAGGTGGTCTAGGTGCCCCAGATCTGCAAAAATATTATTACGCGGCACAACTGGCTCAGTTAGTCAGATTTCATTCTGCCAAGCCCCATCCTATATGGATGCGGATGGAGGAATTTGCATGCACAGGTAGGCCGATATCACACCTTTTATGGTTATCGCCTAGGGACCGGCCCCCAATTCTGTGCCCGGCATTGTCCTCGTCCCTGGGTATTTGGGATAGGTTGCGGAAAACACACAAGTTTACTTCCCAACATACTCCATTAGTTCCGATTCTTGGAAATTCGGATTTCACCCCGGGCCTCACCCCCAGGACGTTTGTTTGGTGGACCAACAAAGGGCTACTACGGATAGCTGATCTGTGTAACCATAAGGGTATATTGACAAGACAGGTTTTAATTGAGAAATATCAAATGCCGCCCTCTGAGTTTTTCCGAGGTGCTCAGATCCTACACTTCTTGGGGACTTTGTCGCGAGATTCTGACATGGCTACTAGGTCCTCGATGGAGTACCTGTGTCAGAGCTTCCATAAAATCCGAGGGCATATCTCTGAAATGTATACTATCTTGACTAACTCTGCCGTCAAATTGGCTTATATGGTAAAATGGGAGGCAGACCTTCGGGAGACAATTGAATTGGATGAATGACATGCTATAGCACAAGGGGCCTCAAAGTCCATAATCAATACATCAATTATTGAAGCTAATTATAAAGTGCTACTGCGGTGGTATATGGTTCCAGCCAGGCTGGCATCATATGTACCGGCAGCATCCCCTTTGTGTTTCCGCGGATGCGGACAGCAAGGAACCATGTACCATGTGTGGTGGCAGTGCCCCACAGTACGACGTTATTGGATCAGAGTATACAATTTCATCTACTCTCTTACCCAGGTCAATCTAGTGAAATCCCCGAGACAGGCTCTGCTGGGTAGTGTGATAGAGACGGCATCAAAAGCTCAGAGGCGTCTTATATCATTCATATTTATTTCAGCCAAGATTATTATTGCAAAATCCTGGAAGAGGGCAGCTTTACCATTTGCGCATCTTAAGAACAAGCTATCCTGGATTATGCTCAACGAACGTATGTCTGCACAATTGCAAGATAAAATGCAAATGTTTGATAAAGTTTGGGACCCTTGGGTGAAATACCTGATGGGGGATCCAAGATACTTGCCGGAGTAGAACTGTCTTGTGATGGTGGGTGTTGGAGCACGGGGCCACTTTCTTTTTCCTCTATCCCCTTTCTTTCTCTTATCTCCCCCCCCTTTTTTTTTTTTACTATGTTTTCTCTTTTCCCTTTCCCTCTTTCTGTCTTTTCCTTGTTATTATAATGATGTGGGAGTCATCTAATTTTTGCTCCCTAACCTCTACATAGTGAGTATTCCTATTTCTGATCTCAGGGAGTGGTGGGGAAATCTTACTACACAGCCACTCACCTCGACTTGCTTATATGTACAACAGTCAGTTGATGCGTCTAAAATATATGTTTGTCTGGGATGCAGACGTCTTACTTACTGCGCTTCCTAATGACTCTAGTTTGCAACTTGGCTGTTATGGAAGTTTCCATTCACTGTTAAGATGACTCAGGTCTTTACCTACATTTTGTATTTTTGTTTCTCTTTTTGGACTCAAGATTGTATTTTACTCATTTTCTTTGTAAAAAAAAAACTTCAATAAAAACATTGAAACATAAAAAAAAAAAAAAACAAAAAAAAAAAAACACACACCTCCCCTTCTACATCTCTCTTTCTTTTCCTCTTCTGGTGTCTTTTATTTATTTTTTCCTACATACCTGGATTATAATTTTTATCTTTTGTATCTAATGTTTTTTTGTATTTCATGGTGTGTTTTAATCATGTATATGTGTATGGATGCATGCACGAGTGTGTGCACACATGTACGTATTATCACTACAAGGTGTGTGAACGATAGTGGCATACACATGGATCACCCAATATGCATTGCAGCAGATTTCCGTTTTTGGATAATTGCCTGCGAGCAATTTAGACAATTAATGGGTGGAGCAAGTGATCTTTAGAGCTACTATTTATTTCAAAGTTTGTAATGTAGGTTATGACTGAGGCCTTCTAGGCTGAAACGCATCAACCATTGATATTTGCGTTTTTCCACTGTGGCTTGTTAATAAACTACTATTTTAAAGCGCAACGACCGGAGTGCATTTTCTTCATTACCAATCTGTCCTGAATCTCTTCCTGTCAAGCCTTTGAGAAATGCAGAAGCCTTCCCCCCACTCGATCGAACCCACCCCAGGGTGGGTTTCTTCTGTCCCTGAGCTTGGCTTTGGGAAAAACCTCTTGAACCTGGCTGAGGTGGCCGTTGCCACTGCCTAGAGGCTGTTGTCCCCAGGACTTGGGAAAGCGAACATTTAAAAGAAGGATGTTTATTCTTTCTTTTAACTGGTAAAAGGGTAGTTTTTAACACTTCCATCTCCAAATAGATGTTGGCCATGAAAAGGGAAACCAGCCAGAAGCTTCTTGCATGGTGCTTCAGCTGACCATTGGTTCAGCCACAAAATCCTGCACATATGAACTAGCAGGAGGAGAGCAAGGCAAGATGCTTGCTAAATATATTCTTTGATAGCATCCACCGCAAAACATAAGGCATTGGGTAGGCCTGCTAAAACTTTGGCCTGTTGAGCAGGAACAACTTTGATGACCTGCTTCATTTGATCCTTTAGGTACTGACACATGCCAATCGCTGCTACTGCAGGCTGAGCTACAGCGCCGGCCATAGGAAAATAAGTTTTAAGTAAGGATTCCAGCTTTTTCTCCGCTGGTCCCCTAAAAAAAAAAAAACTTGAACATTGTCTACTGGACATGTTAGACTCATTCACACAAGAGATAGCAGAGTCTACCACTGGTACACTCAATCTTTTTTTTTTTTTCCTTTTTTTTTTTTTCTCTTTCCCTTCCCCTTCTAGTTTAATTTGTTTTTATTGATTTTAACATGTTTATACAGAGCCCAACAGTCGTAAATAGAGTCAGTTTGCATAAAAAGTACATAGATGCAAGCATAATAGTACAAGTCCCTACTCCCATTTAGGGTAGTTAACACCTGTGGTAGAAGGCTCTAGATCCCTAGATACTGTTGGCTGTGTTATAGACTGTGTGTGTAACCCCCCCGCCCCCCCTAATCTCCCCACCCCTTCCCTTCCCTTGAGAGCATACAATCGGGGTAGAAAATGAATCTAGTTGAACCATCTTACTGCGGGTCCCGTTGTTTTGTTTCTCCCTCAGAGAGAAAAAAAAATAAAAAAATAAAAAGAAGAGCACAAAGGAGGAGGGGCCAATTCGATAGTTGCCAATTGTTAGCGTCAAGGACAGCTAGCTAGGCCTCACGGCTGCCTGCTGCCATGGCCCCCATATTTTAACAAATTTGCCATAATTCCCCTGGATGGTGTAGCACACCTTTTCATTTGAGATTGTTTGTTTCATTGCTATTAACCAATTGTCTATAGTCGGAGGGGCCTGTGCTTGCCATTTTTGGGCAATTATCTTATGCGCCTGAAATAGGCATCTCACGATAGCTTCAAGGGTGCCGTGTGGTACCCTAGTACACTCAATCTTAGGGTGAAATTCTATTCCATGGGATAAAGCAAGGAAAACTTATTTGGAGAAAAAAAAGTTTATCTGGCTCCTCCCAATCAGCATAAAATAAGTTTTTCCAGCAATGGGTGGACTGGGAAAGTATACAAAGCCTGCAGGGACCTTAAAGACCCCAAAGAGGAGGTATGAGTTTCAACCATCTCGGTTGCAAATGGCTTCTGTAAAAAGGACTAAACCCGTGGGACCTGCCGGTGGCGAAGGACCCCCCCCCCCCTTTTCCTAAACTGTGGCAGAGCCTGAAGCAAAGAAGCGAGCTGATCCATAGACCTGCTGACACTGAGCGACTACATGGAAAGCATGGTAAGAAACACTAGGTATGTTCTTTGATGCCCTCTAGCGGCAGAAGACAGGCAAGACATGCAACTACATGCAAAAATCCTGAAAGGGGTTGTAAAGGTGTAACGGGAGGGCCTGTGGGACCTAGATGCTCTTGCAGGGTGTGGCGTACTCCTGTTTCAGCTTCACTAATGACTCTTGTGTCTAAAGTCATCCTATGTCCACTAGGGACATAGGATGACTGAGAAATGATATCTTGGATTACAGGAGATGGGACAGTAATGATAATTCACAATGTATTCCAGGATGTCTTGAAATATTACAGGTTATTGATTCTGAACCCAACAGGTCAATAGAAGAGTGACTCATTCATGTTGGAACACAGACTGTTAAGGGGGTAATTAAGTCTGCTACGGTCATGTAAACTAACCTTAGTCTGGCTTCTAAAAGACTTTCCATTGTTTTATGCCAATTGACACTGTATTGTGTGAATTTCGATTGATGATAGATGTGATGTGTATTGTATAGCAGGTGAGAGAAGCCGGAGTCATGATGTCTGACTTGTCAGCTGTAGCCAATTAGCTCATGTGGATTGTGTCAGACCTGGTGCCAGAAAGTCTGACTAAAAGTGGGCTTGTTGTATAATGTTTTGGGTGGAGTTCAGGCATTGTTTCTTGGGGTTTCTAACTGTATAAAAGCCTGAGTTTTCCCATTAAAAGATTATATTCGTTTGAACCTCAAACAGAGCTGTGTCTCGTTATTGGGGCTTAAACGAGCTAAGTGAAAACGTATAATCTATATGGTAATGTTATGCCTCTTTTCCCTTTAGACTCCTGGGAATACGGAGATAGAGCTAGGACAATGAAAAGATTAGCTTGTGACTCTAAGGACTGAAAATTATAAAATATATTATTAGTTCTAAAACCCATGGGAATTATTAAAGAAAGGAGAGAGTTTTTTTTTTTTTTCCTCTCACTCTCTGTGCTTTGGTCTGATGAGTCCAAATTTTAGATCTTTGGTTCCAACCACCGTGTCTTTGTGCGACACAGAAAAGGTGAACGGATGGACTCTACATGCCTGGTTCCCACCGTGAAGCATGGAGGAGGAGGTGTGATGGTGTGGGGGTGCTTTGCTGGTGACACTGTTGATGATTTATTCAAAATTGAAGGCATACTGAACCAGCATGGCTACCACAGCATCTTGCAGCGGCATGCTATTCCATCCGGTTTGCGTTTAGTTGGACCATCATTTATTTTTCAACAGGACAATGACCACAAACACACCTCCAGGCTGTGTAAGGACTATTTGACCAAAAAGGAGAGTGATGGGGTGCTGCGCCAGATGACCTGGCCTCCACAGTCACCGGACCTGAACCCAATCGAGATGGTTTGGGGTGAGCTGGATCGCAGAGTGCAGGCAAAAGGGCCAACATGTGCTAAGCATCTCTGGGAACTCCTTCAAGACTGTTGGAAGACCATTTCAGGTGACTACCTCTTGAAGCTCATCAAGAGAATGCAAAGCAGTAATCAAAGCAAAAGGTGGCTACTTTGAACAACCTAGAATATGACATATTTTCAGTTGTTTCACACTTTGTTATGTATATAATTTCACATGTGTTAATTCATAGTTTTGATGCCTTCAGTGTGAATCTACAGTTCTTTCCCTTGAGACTTTTTTGTGTAGGATACGTCTGAACCCAGACATTACCGGAGTTAGTGTGGGAGAGGAGCAACATAAAAAATCAGCTTTTGCTGATGATATGCTCTTCTCCTTCACCAACCCCATGGTTTTGCTGCCGAATCTTACCCGCGAATTTGAGACTTAGGGCCCTTTCACACGTCCGTTCAGTTCGTCCGTTTTTTGGACGTCCATTAACGGACCTCAATGCTTCCCTATGGGTTAGCGTCCGTTAGCGGATGAGCATTCGCTAACGTCCGTTAACATCCGTCTGCGGTAAGCTCCGTTTTTTTGGACGGAAGAAAACCCTATTTTTCTTCCATCAAAAAAACGGAACGGACGAAAAACGGACGTTAGCGGATGATCCGTTTACCATCCGATCCGCTAACGTCAGTTTTTCATCAAAAAAAATGTAAATATGTAAAAAAAAAAAAGTTCTAAAAAAAAAAAAAAAAACGGATGAAAAAACGGATGAAAAAAACTGATGAAAAACGGAACGGAAACGGATGTAAACGGACGGAAAACTGACGAAAAACTGATGAAAAAACGGATCAACTGAAGGGGGAAAAAACTGATCCAAAAAACTGAACGGACGTGTGAAAGAGCCCTTATGGTCATCTATCTAATTTACAGATTCATTTGAATAAATCAGAGGCAATGGGGGAAGGCGTACCTATCGAGAAGCTACAGACCTTACAGACAAATTTCAGGCTCAAGTGGACACATACAGCCTTGAAATATTTGGGAACATATATCCCTCTAATCTATTATGAATCTTCAAACTCAAACTCAACTCCCCCCCCCCCTTATTGATTAGAACACGTATTTTGTTAGAGACATGGAATCGGGGACTGCATTCGTGGTTTGCTAGATGCAATCTCTTAGAGATGAGTATTCTACCCAAGTATCTATATTTATTTCAAACTCTGCCGATCAAGAGATACCATCTCAATACTTTAAACAGATTCATTCCCCGTTTATTAAATTTATAAGGGCACATAAGAGACCACGCACTCCCAGACTCCAATTATCTTGACCTAAACATAGTGGCGGGATTGCATTCCCAGAAGTACTTAAATATTACCAGGCAGTATATATGGGGAGACTCATAGACTGGAGCCGACACTCAATAGACAAACTCTGGGTTCGGATTGAACAAGAGCAAACTGATGTTTGAGAGAGCATCACTTCTCCAATCTTCAACAATCCTCGGGACGATTCCCTCCATTTGAGAGAGCATCACTTCTCCAATCTTCAACAAACGCTTTCAAACATCGCAATTCCTAACATCAGACGGTTGGCCATCCATAACTGCCCTAATGGAACCGGCGGGCCCCTTCTGTTTACCTTTTTGGAACGCTCTGCAGCTCCACCACTTCCTTTATACACTTAAGTCACCAGAGAGGTTTAGACGACAATTTACCATATTCGAAGAATACTGCACGAAGGAGGGGACTTTGACACAAACACTTTCAAAAATGTACACTTTATCGATTTCCCCTCTGGAACAACTAAATGTATCTTGGATAGAGAAATGGGAGAGAGAGATGGACTGTAAGTTTACAACTAGCCAAAAGATAAAATATGATCGATCTCTCGCTGAAATCATCTATATGTACTAAGATTCAGGAGATTAATTATAAAATACTAACAAGATGGTACTATACCCCACAGAGACTACACAAATGTTATCCGGAAATATCAGACCGATGCTGGAGATGTATGGAGGAAAGAGGTACGATGTTAAATATTTTTTGGTCGTGCCCAAAAAATAGGATTTTTATAACAGCTTACCTGTACAATTCTTTTCTTGGAGTACATCACGGGACACAGAGAAGCATAGTAATTAATATGTGGGTTATAGAGCCTACCTTTAGGTGATGGACACTGGCACGCCCTTAAGGCAGGAAGTTCCCTCCCCTATATAACCCCTCCCATACCGGGAGTACCGCAGTTTTGTAGCAAGCAATAAGTGTCCCAATTCCCCCATAAAGATGGGCAGGAGCTCTGTGTCCCGTGATGTACTCCAAGAAAAGGATTTTACAGGTAAGCTGTTATAAAAATCCTATTTTCTTTATCATACATCACCGGACACAGATAAGCACAGTAATTACTATGAGGGACGTCCCAAAGCAATGCCAATGAGGGGAGGGAGACACCAAAGCCTGCCGGGCGCCATCAGACGTGAGGAATCAAACTGCAGCCTGCAGCACACTGCGCCCGAAGGCGATATCCACTTGGTAAAATTTGGACTGACGACAGGTCGCAGCCTTGCAGACCTGAGTCATGGAGGCATGATGATGCACTGCCCAGGAAGTGACAACCGCTCTAGTGGAGTGCGCTTTAATCTTAAGCGGAGGAATCTTTCCTTTCACGCCACAGGCTTGAATAATGACCTGTCGAATCCAATAAGAAATAGTGGACTTAGACGCTGCCTGTCCGCTTCTAGGACATCTGGCAGAACGAATAGGATGTCTGATTTCCGAATCTTAGCAGTAGCTCTAAGATAGATCTTTACTGCTCTCAGTACCTCCAGAGTATGCAACAATCTATCTGTTGCAGAACTAGGTTCCGGAAGAAAAGAAGGAAGAAACAGATCTTGGTTCAGATGGAAGTTTGAAACTACCTTAGGGAGGAGGCCGGATGAGGCCGTAGGACCACCCTGTCCTTGAAGAATTAGGTGAGGCTCTTTACATAAAAGGGCCGCCAACTCCAATACCCTCCTAGCAGAGGCTATGGCCACCAAGAACACCTTGGAACACCTGGTCAAGAGGACGAAGGGAATGTGAGCCAGAGGCTCAAAAGGTTGCTTCTGTAGGGCAGAGAGAACCAGATTTAGGTCCCATGGACACAAGGGGGTTTTAATGGGAGGATTAACACAAATCACCCCCTGTAAGAAGGTTAACCAGAGAATGTGTAGCTGGTGGCCCTTGAAAAAATATTGATAAGGCCGACTTGCCACTTGATGGTACTCAAGGCCAATCTCATGTTTGCCCCCCAACTGCAGAAACTCCAGTATTCTGTCAATGAAATACCTGCGAGGATGCCACCTTTGTGCTTCGCACCAGGCCACATATGCCTTCCAAACTCTGTAATACATAAGCCTAGAAGCTGGCTTTCTGGCATTAATTAGTGTGAACACTAAAGAATTAGAGAGACCCCTCCTCTTTAGGATATGGGTTTCAATAGCCAGATCGTAAATTTTGAGACCGTAAGGAAGGGTGGAATATTGGCCCCTGTGAGAGCAGGTCTGGATGGAGTGGAAGGATCCATGGATGTTCTATAGACATCCTTACAATCTCTGCGTACCAAGCCCTTCTGGGTCAAGCAGAACCACTGGTTTCCTTATGAGTTTATCCTGGGAAGGAGGCGGGGGGTAACATTTGCAGCAGAGGAAACTGATAGATTAGAGAGAACTGATCCCACGGAAACACCAGCGCATCCATTCCGCAAGCGAGGGGATCTCTTGTTCGGGACAGAAAATTGTCCACCTTCTCATTGAACCTTGATGCAAAGAGATCCCCATCTGGTGTCCCCAACCTCTGACAAATGACCCGGAAGATGTCTGGGCGAAGAGCCCACTCTCCTGGGAGCATCTGCTGGCGACATAAGAAGCCCGCCTGCCAACTGTCTATTCCTGGAATGAAAATCTCTGATATGCACAGGACATGCTTTTCTGCCGAAATCAGGATCTGATGCACCTCTTTTTGGGCTGCACGACCCCTCGTGCCACCCTGGTGATTTATATATATGCGACAGCTGTGGCATTGTTGGATTGAATCCTGATTGGAAACCCCTGTAATCTGTCTGTCCATGCTGATAGAGATTCGGGCATCTCGTCTAGTCCTAACAGGTTGATGGGTAGAGATTTCTCGGAGACTGACCACTCTCCCTGGAGAGATCCTCCAGGACTGCACCCCAGCAGTGCGGCTGGTGAAGTTTTTGGATGGGGGGGCGCAAAACCCCACCCCTCCACATTTGGCCCCTCTCACTTCTCATAAGCCACACCCCTTATAGAATCCACCCACTCCGTCCCCTGTATTCCACTCATAGTGTCAGGATCACAGGACAGAGTATATAGCCCCAGCATCACAAATCATGGTATATAGCGCAGCCTTACAGATCAGTGCAAACAAACTAAAAAATTACACTGTTAGTAATGAAGGACTGTAAATGGGCACAAGATTAACAGATACTGCGGACATACTGCACAAGATTACCAGAGACTGTGGACATACTGCACTAGATGACCAGAGACTACGGACATACTGCACGAGATGACCAAAGACTGCAGACATACTGCACGAGATGACCAAAGACTGCAGACATACTGCATTAGATTACCAGATACTGCGGAGATACTGCACAAGATTACCAGATACCTCTAGTATTTAAACTAGACTTGAGGGGGGAGGGTGAACTAGAATTACATCGGGCACACAGGTCAGTTAGGGGTCAGACATTAATGGAGAGTGGAATGGGGATAGATGGAGGTGGGGTTATGGCAGGTGATAAGAAAGTTCCCATGTTGCAAACAGCCATTGGAAATTAAAGTGCCATTTGCACTACTAAAAATTATATGAAACATATGAAAAACACCAGCGAAAAATGTAACAATACATTTAAGTGTTTGTTCACCAATGCCAGAAGCCTTCCAAGCAAAACAGGTGAGTTGGAAGCTCTGGTGCATGAGGAGAGCTATGATGTAATCGGTATTGCTGAAACTTGGCTTCAATCCTCACATGAATGGGCTATTAATATTCCTGGCTATGCTCTCTTTCGGAAAGACAGGGTAAAAAGGAAAGGTGGAGGGGTCTGTTTCTATGCGAGAAGTAACCTCAAAGCAAGCGTGAAAGAGGACCTGGTTGATGGAGAGTGTGATGAAGTTGAAGCATTATGGGTGGAACTGCATACAGATGTGCGTAGTTCAAAGTTAATCATTGGAGTTTGTTATAGACCACCCAATGTTAATGAGGAGGAGGAGACTCGGCTCCTTGCACAGATGGAAAGGGCTGCAAGGGCAGGGACGGTGATAATATGGGGGATTTTAACTACCCAGAAATTGACTGGAATAATGAAATTTCTGGGACAGTTAAAGGACAAAAATTGTAAAACCTATTGCAGGACAATTTTATGGTCCAGTTTATTGAGGCCCCAACTAGGAATGATGTTCTGTTGGACCTGGTAATCTTAAACCATGCAGAGCTTATTACTAATGTTCAGATAAAGGAACACCTGGGTAGCAGTGATCATAACATGATTTTGTTTAATGTAAACTCTAAGAAAGAAATACATACAGGAAAGATAAAAACACTTAATTTCAAGATAGCAAATTTTCAAAGCATGAGGACTGCTCTCCAGGGCTTGGACTGGGAGGGAATATTGGCACCGATGAACACAGAACAGCAATGGGAATTCTTCAAAAAGACTCTTTGGAACCTCACTGCAAAGTATATTCCCATGGGCAAGAAGTTTAAAAGGCTAAAGATAAAACCTATGTGGCTCACGGTCAAAGTTAAAAAGCTATAAACAATAAGAAAATAGCTTTTAAAAAATATAAAAATGAAGGAACACTAGTGTCATTTAAATGTTACAAAGAATATAATATAATATGTAAAAAGGAAATCAAGGATGCAAAAATTCAAAATGAACGACAGATTGCAAAAGATAGTAGGACAAACCCCAAAAAATTATTTAAATATATTAATAGTAAAAAGGTCAAGTCTGAGCATGTAGGCCCTTTACAAAATAATCTAGAGTGGGTGACTGAGGACATAGAGAAGGCAAATGTATTAAATGCTTTCTTCAGCTCTGTGTATACAATGGAGAATGGGGGAGCTCATGTCCATAATGGGGGTGGGAGTGACACAGCCCCAAATTCTCAATGGCTCAAAAGTGATATGGTCCAGAAATATTTAGACAGAATAAAGGTGGATAAAGCACCTGGACCAGATGGCATCCACCCACGGATCCTAAAAGAATTGAGCTCTGAAATTTCAAAGCCACTGTATCTAATATTTAGGGACTCATTAATGACAGGAATAGTACCACTGGATTGGCGTAGAGCCAATGTGGTGCCCATATTTAAAAAGGGAACAAAGTCTTTACCAAGTAACTATAGACCTGTTAGTTTAACTTCTATAGTTGGAAGATACTGGAACGTTTAATAAAAGACCACATGGATGAGTTCTTGCTGGAAACAAACAACTATTTAAGCAGCAGACAGCATGGATTCATGAAAGACAGAAGTTGTCAGACAAACCTGATTTCCTTTTATGAAGAGGTAAGTAAAACCCTGGACAGAGGCGTGGCAGTGGACGTGGTATACTTGGATTTTGCAAAAGCGTTCGATACAGTTCCCCACACACGGCTCATGTGTAAGGTAAGGTCTACAGGATTGGATATATCAGTTTGTAAATGGATAGAAAACTGGCTGAAAGACAGAAAGACAGAATCAGAGAGTTGTGGTTAATGATTCATACTCTGAATGGTCCAAGGTTATCAGCGGTGTACCCCAAGGTTCGGTGTTGGGTCCCTTACTTTTCAGTATATTTATAAATGATATTGGGTCTGAGATCCAAAGTAACATTTCTGTCTTTGCAGATGACACCAAGCTATGCAGTGGAATAACGTCCTTGCAGGATGTCTCCAATTTACAAGCCGACCTCGATGCGGTCTAATTGGGCGACTATGTGGCAGATGAGGTTTAATGTTGATAAATGTAAAGTTATGCACTTGGGGGCTAAGAATATGCATGCATCATACATGCTAGGGGGAGTTCAACTGGGGGGATCTGTAGTGGAGAAGGATCTGGGGGTTTTAGTTGATCATAAGCTCAATAATGGCATGCAATGCCAAGCTGCGGTTTCCAAACCGAGCAAAGTCCTTTCTTGTATTGAGAGGTATGGACTCCAGAGATAGTGATATAATGTTTCCCCTGTACAAATCATTAGTAAGACCTTATCTGGAATATGCAGTCCAGTTTTGGGCACCAGTTCTCAAAAAGGATATCGGAGAACTGGAGAAAGTGCAGAGAAGGGCAACTAAACTGATAAGAGGCATGGAGGAGCTCAGCTATGAGGAAAGGTTAGAGGAACTGAATTTATTTACTCTTGAGAAGAGGAGAATAAGGGGGGATATGATCAACATGTACAAATATATAAGAGGTCCATATAGTGAACTTGGTGTTGAGTTATTCACTTTAAGGTCAACACTGAGGACAGAGGGGCACTCTTTACGTCTGGAGGAAAAGAGATTTCACCTCCAAATACGGAAAGGTTTCTTCACAGTAAGAGCTGTGAAAATGTGGAACAGACTCCCTCCAGAGGTGGTTCTGGCCAGCTTAGTAGATTGCTTTAAGAAGGGCCTGGATTCTTTCCTAAATGCACATAATATAACGGAGTACTAAGTTTTGTAGGTAAAGTTGATCCGGGGTAAATCCGATTGCCTCTCGGAGGATCAGGAAGGAATTTTTTCCCCTCCGGTAGCAAATTGGATCATGCTCTGCTGGGGTGATTGCACAGATGTGGCGCTACCCATACTGCACTGTGCCCGGCGCCGGGACACAGTGCACATAAGGATCATTTTTTTTTTTTTTTTCCCCTTAAAGGGACAAGTTAAAGGGACCCGCATTAAACCGTCCAGGAGGCTGTCAGAACTGCCTGGTAGTGGAAGTACTAGGAACAGGGGAGGAAGATTTTTTAAAGGAGGGAGGACCACTAAACCTTTTCTTCACTGGCAACAGTGTGCTTTTGCCACTGAAAATTTTCTGAATGTAAGTATCCAGATGTTCCCCAAATAAACGCTCCTCATGGAAAGGAAACCCTGCCGGTAGTTTTTTTTACACAGGGTTTCAGCCAACCAGTTCTTTAACCAGAGTAAGAAAAGAAAAAAAAAAACGCGCTATACCTTGTGAACAATAACATGAATGTCACATTTGAAAAATAAACATTCACATTTCTTGTAAATTAAAAATAAACATTCAAAACTAGGGTTGTCCCGATACCGATACCAGTATTGGTACCGGGACCGATACCGAGTATTTGCGGCAGTACTTGTACTCCCGCAAATACCCCCAATACCTGAATAGAATACTCCCCCCCCCCCCCCCCCCCACCACCGCATACTGCAAAGCCGCCGCGTTAATCCCCGTGCATTACAGCGCCGCATTACAGGCACCTTTCGTTTGTACTTGTAATCCCCACCATGTATAGACAGATCCGTCCAATCCCGAGAAGAGGAGTGTCTATGCGCGGAGCCGTATATAGACACTCCCCCTTGCTCGGGATTGGACGGATCAGTCCAATCCCGAGAAGAGGAGTGTCTATACATGGCGCGGCGGAGATTACAAGTATTCAAACGAAAAATGCCTGTAATGCGGCGCTGTAATGCACAGGGATTAAGGCGGCAGCGGCGGTGGCATCATCATCTACTACTAGGTATGGGGGACATGGCTTCATCTGTGGGGGACTTGGCTGCATCTATGGGGGACAGGACATGGCTGCATCTATGGGGGACATGGCTGCATCTATGTGGGGGACAGGACATGGCTGCATCTATGTGGGGGACAGGACATGGCTGCATCTATGTGGGGGACAGGACATGGCTGCATCTATGTGGGGGACAGGACATGGCTGCATCTATGTGGGGGACAGGACATGGCTGCATCTATGTGGGGACAGACAGGCTGCACATGGGGGGACAGGACATGCTGCATCTATGTGGGGGACAGGACATGGCTGCATCTATGTGGGGGACAGGACATGGCTGCATCTATGTGGGGACAGACAGGCTGCACATGGGGGGACAGGACATGCTGCATCTATGTGGGGGACAGGACATGGCTGCATCTATGTGGGGGACAGGACATGGCTGCATCTATGTGGGGGACAGGACATGGCTGCATCTATGTGGGGGACAGGACATGGCTGCATCTATGTGGGGGACAGGACATGGCTGCATCTGTGGGGGGACATGGCTGCATCTGTGGGGGACATGGCTGCATCTGTGGGGGGACATGGCTGCATCTGTGGGGGGACATGGCTGCATCTGTGGGGGGGGACATGGCTGGATATATGTGGGGGGACATGGCTGCATCTGTGGGGGGACATGGCTGGATATATGTGGGGGGACATGGCTGGATATATGTGGGGGGACATGGCTGGATATATGTGGGGGGACATGGCTGGATATATGTGGGGGGACATGGCTGGGATATATGTGGGGGGACATGGCTGGATATATGTGGGGGGACATGGCTGGATATATGTGGGGGGACATGGCTGGATATATGTGGGGGGACATGGCTGGATATATGTGGGGGGACATGGCTGGATATATGTGGGGGGACATGGCTGGATATATGTGGGGGGACATGGCTGGATATATGTGGGGGGACATGGCTGGATATATGTGGGGGGACATGGCTGCAATATGTGGGGGGACATGGCTGCAATATGTGGGGGTACATGGGGGGACATGGCTGCAATATGTGGGGGGACATGGCTGCAATATGTGGGGGGACATGGCTGCAATATGTGGGGGGACATGGCTGCAATATGTGGGGGGACATGGCTGCAATATGTGGGGGGACATGGCTGCAATATGTGGGGGGACATGGCTGCAATATGTGGGGGGACATGGATGCAATATGTGGGGGGACATGGATGCAATATGTGGGGGGACATGGATGCAATATGTGGGGGGACATGGCTGCAATATGTGGGGGGACATGGCTGCAATATGTGGGGGACATGGCTGCAATATGTGGGGGGACATGGCTGCAATATGTGGGGGGACATGGCTGCAATATGTGGGGGGACATGGCTGCATTTGGGGACACATTTAAAAAAAGTATCGGTATTCGGTATCGGCGAGTACATGAAAAAAAAGTATCGGTACTTGTACTCAGTCCTAAAAAAGTGGTATCGGTACAACCCCAATTCAAACCCAAAGACATATAATTGACTATATGTCTCATATTTTGGTAAATAAAGAACAAAGTGAAAGTGTCTGTGCTGTGAAGGGAACTAACACAGTGAAAGGGAGAGTGAAATGGAAATGCACAAAGAATACATAAAATACGGCCCAGGGAGGGCAACAAGGTGATAAGAGTCGGTTCACACTGGGGCGACACGACTTCCAGCACGACTTTCAGAAGCAACTTCAACAAGATTTGAGCATGAACCATGACACACAGGGCGATCTGGGGCGATTTACAACACGACTTGAAGTCCTTTTCAGGTCAAGAGACATTCCAGTGGCCAATAAAAGAACAATAAGCTCTGGAGAGGGAGGGGGAGGGAGGGGGTTTGCCTGAGAAATGTATGTTGTCTTGCTGGAAAGTAGCTTCAATTAAAACAGTGATCAGACTTGGAAGCGACTTCCATTGAAATCAATGGGTACAAATCGCCTAGAAGTCTGATTGAAGTAGTACAGGAACCTCTTCTGAAGTCGGAGCGACATGAGTAGTGTGTATTAACACCGCTCCCATTCACTTACATTGCTTTTCTGGACAGCACGACTTGGGACGACTTGAGACGACTTCAAGTCTGATCCCAAGTCGCCCCAGTGTGAACCGACTCTAAGGGTGTGGACTTACAAGGTAAATAAAATAAACTAAAAAGGATAGCAATGGATATCACTGCAAACATCAATGGGACATTGACAGTATCAAGATATAAACACCCTTACCAAAATATGTGACATATGGTCAATTATACAGTACCTGCCGCCGAGAATGTGTTGTTAGCGTGACAGCATCGCGCCGATTCTCGGCGACAGGGTGCCGACATCTCGCACTCGCTGAAGTAGTAAAAGCACATTCCAGCGCGCGCAGCGCGTCATAGAAGCGACGGGGATCCGACTTGGATTCCCGCCAATTCTACATGCGGCATTTGGTATGAATCCTGCCGGATTTAAAAAAAAAAATCCGGCATGGGTTCCCCCCCAGGAGCATACCAGGCCCTTAGGTCTGGTATGGGTTGTAAGGAGACCCCCCCCCCAATGCCGAAAAAACGGCGTGGGGGTCCCCCCACAATCCATACCAGACCCGTATCCAAAGCACGCCGCCCGGCCGGTCAGGAAAGGGGTGGGGACGAGCGAGCGCCCCCCCCCCTCCTGAGCCGTACCAGGCTGCATGCCCTCAACATGGTGGGGGGGTCAGGTGCTCTGGGGCAGGGGAGCGCACTGCGGCCCCCCCCCACCCCAGAGCACCCTGTCCCCATGTTGATAAGGACAGGGCCTCTTCCCAACAACCCTGGCCGTTGGTTGTCGGGGTATGCGGGCAGGAGGCTTATCGAAAGCCCCCAGATACCGGCCCCCCACCCTACGTGAATGAGTATGGGGTAAACACAAATAAACAACACCGGGTATTAAATATTTTATTAGTCTTCTCCGGGGCCCCCCCTCTCTTCTTTAGATCTTTCATGAGGGGGGGGGGCTTGCTTGTTCTTTGACGTTTTCGGGTGGGGGCCGCTCTTCTTCCCGCCATCTGGTTCTCTTCCGCAGCCGGGGGGGGCCCCCTTGCGGGCTTCCTTCCACGTCTTCGGCGGGGGGTGGGTACCTCTCTTCTTTGCCTCCGTCTGGTTCTCTTCCACAGGCGGGGGGGGTCGCTTCTATAAAAGCTCCCCCTCCCTGCGGGCTTCCTCCGACGTCTTCGGCGGGGGGTGGTTTGCCCAGGCTTCTGTCTTCTTCGGCTTCCCCTCTTCTTCTGTCGCCTTCTGCCTTCTCCTCCTTCTGCTGTCTTTGCTTCTTCTTTCCTTTAGATGTTGACATGTCGCTTCCTTTCGCTGCAATGCCAGGTGTGCGGGTCGCACCGATTTATATATGCCACCTACAACGTCACAGTCCCATCATGCTCCGGTACCTACCCACGTGATACCTACCCACGTGGGTAGGTACCAGGGCATGATGGGACTGTGACGTCGTAGGCGGCCTATATAAATCGGTCAGAGCCGCGCACACGGCATTGCAGTGAAAGGAAGCAACGTGTCAACCCCATCCCCATCCCTTTCCTGACCGGCCGGGCAGCGTGCTTTGGATACGGGTCTGGTATGGATTGTGGGGGGACCCCAACGCTGTTTTTTCGGCGTAGGGGGGGGGGGGGTCTCCTTACAACCCATATCAGACCTAAGGGCCTGGTATGCTCCTGGGGGAGGGGGAACCCATGCCGGATTATTTATTTTTTTAAATCCGGCAGGGAGTTCCCCCTCAGGATTCATACCAAACGCCGCATGTAGAATTGGCGGGAATCCAAGTCGGATCCCCGTCGCTTCTATGACGGCATTGTCCCCATGGCGGCAAGCAGGCTCGGCGCTGGCTCCCGCGATGGGGCTCGTAGGTGGTCAATCTCGCTGAGAAAGGGAGCGAGATTGACACAATATCACCTACTGTATGTCTTTGGGTTTTAATGTGCTTTTTTCAATTTACAACAAATGCGGATGTTTGTCAAATGTGACATTCATGTTATTGTTCACAAGGTATAGCGCGATTTTTATTTTCTTCTTTTGTCCACCGTTTATATAATGCAGCAAATCGCAGCTTTACAAGTTTTTACAATTTTTGCATCACAGCAACGTGTATATTTTTTGTATTCACAGTTAATCTATTAGCGCAGTTTACACCGCCATTTTTTCCATTCTTTAACCAGAGTAATCTGCGCATATGAACTAAAGAGAGAGAGATGGGAGGACTGTTGTATGGAGTCCTAGATAGCATCTATGGCAAACCATAATGCCTTAGGAAAGTCAGCCAAATCCCGAGCCTGTTGAGCCGGGATATCCTTCAAGACCCCCTTTAACTGGTCTTTTAAGGCTTGGCAAATACCAATAGCCGCTACCGCAGGCTGGGCTACCCCTCTAGCTGTAGCAAACAAGGTTTTTAACAGTCTCTAATCTCTTGTCTGTTGGGTCTTTGAACACTTGAGCGTTGTCCACCTGACAGGTCAAGGACTTGTTTACGCAGGATAGGGGACACCGTGGGGACAGGATAGGGGACACCGTGGGGACACCCCAATTCTTAGTGAACTTCTCCTCCATGGGGAATAAACCCAAGGAGGAGGAAAAAAAAGATCTATCCGGATGTTCCCAATCCTTGTAGATAAGACCTTCCAGTAGGGAACTGGGAAGGAATAGTTAGCTTGAGGAGCTTTTTAAAGAGCCTAAAGGAAGAGACTGAACTCAATGCTGGCTCTGAAGGGGGTAACTGAAGGCCGAACAAACCATCTCCGTGAGGGACTGCACCAACAGTTTTTTCGGACTGAGACGCCGAAAATGGTTCCCCCAGGGTGGAATCCTCAGAGTCCAAGACCTCTGAATGACCCTCTGCCTGATCCCCTGAGGGTAAATCAACCTCTTCTGAGGATAGTTGTTCCGCCATGAGGAACTCTGCAGAGGGAGAGGGGGACCTTGTGCGGTTTTCTCTTGAGAGAGAGAGAGAATGCAATCAAGGTCACTAATCTCTTGCTCTAGTCCACCCATAGCTGAGGCCAGAGCCTACTGTGTTACAACACTGGAGCAGGTGGGACAAGGGCAAATGAGGCACCTGGCAGCCCTGATGGTTCACCCTGGGCCTCCTCCAATTTATTAGGAGAGAAAATAGCCACAGGAGCATGCCCGAGATCCTCCGAGCCTGATAGCGATCCCTTAGATTTCTTTGTACTTCTAGTCCCTGAGCCTTTAGCCAAAATAAAGCCGAGGTGCTCAAAACAGTTGCAACCACTTGCGGACCTATAGACCACCACTGACACTGCTATTTGATGGTCGGCAAGGTGCAGAGCGCACTATGCGCCTTAAGCAAGTGTCACTGTCCAACATCCAGTAGTAATACTGAAAAACTTGTGCATAAGTACTCTCTGTGTCCACCGTCAGCAAGGCTGGGTGATGTGGACTGAGCTTCTATGGACTAGGTGCAAGTCACCTGACCTGCTCTGTCCTGCAATCTCTAGCCTCATAGAGAACAGCTAAGATGGACCTCTTGCGTGCATGCGCACGCGCCGATGCTGTGCGTGCATCACGAGGCTGCGCGCGCTCACACATAGCCGCACGCACATGTTACCGCGTGCACCATGCAGCCCCATGCATGCCACGCACATGCGTGCGCATCAAATGCAGCGCATAAGTTTCACAATTGCGTGCACGCGTGCACCTATGACGCCGATGCGCCCGTGCAACGAGGTTGAAGCTACCGCAGCTACCATGTGAGGACCAGGTAAGAATTTGTAGCCAAAACTTTTGGACAACCTTTCCCTGCTATTACCTGCACAGGAGGGGATAAATGACTGAGCATAGACACCCCTCCTCCCCACAGCATTCAGGACAAATGATAGGAGGCACACAGACACACAGCTTTAGGCTAAGCATACTGGCTCAAAAAGAAGGAAACTTTCAGGACCAAGTTCTGAAGCACCTTCACTTACATGATCCAACGCCGCAGGACTCTGCATACACAGACAGCCCAATCTTCGCCCATCACGGAGAGCAAAGTCTGCAGACCTTCAGGGACGGGGTCCATGGACAGGAACACCACACCCCTGGACCCATATCGCACCCTGTCAGTAAACTTTTGGTATTGGAAA
Source organism: Rana kukunoris (assembly GCA_029574335.1). NCBI lineage: Eukaryota > Metazoa > Chordata > Amphibia > Anura > Ranidae > Rana > Rana kukunoris. The sequence continues at coordinate 272,841,750 of CM056059.1, read as the reverse complement.
ATTGACCAAAGTACTGAATAACAAGGATCCAGCCCTCAAAAGAGGAGCATTACAGGCCAAACCCCGTTCTTCTCAACCGGGGCTTGGGTACCGTCCACTTTGGCTCAGAAGCACTTTGGACGGATCTGGATTTTATGGAGGCTTTTTACATCCAGCGTGGATCCCTCCAGTGGAGCTCCTAGGAGCACTTGTTCACTCGTGACCAACACCTTAGACACTGATGAAAAAAACTGAGGTACTCCCAGAATGGGTGGAGGTTATATAGGGGAGGGAACTTCCTGCCTTAGGTGCGTGCCAGTGTCTATCACCTGAAGGTAGGCTCTATAACACACATAGCAATTACTATGCTTCTCTGTGTCCCGTGATGTACGATAAAGAAATAACATCTTACTGGAAGAAGGTAAGGAACATTAGTCAAAAATGTACAGATTACAAGATACCGGAGGACCCAGACTTTTTTTTTTTTTTTTACTACATGTTATGAATATAACTGTTAAAAAATATAAGCAATCTATCTTACGACATTTAGTAAATGCGGCCAAAGCATGTATTCCACTTAGGTGGAAAAATACGCTACCTCCAACGGTTGGAGGTTGGCTTCATAAAGTGGAAGAGATAAATAAGATGGAAGAGCTCACACTTTCAGCACAAAACCAACAAGAAAAGTATTCAGAGGTATGGAGACAGTGGAATAGGTTTATTGCTTCTGAAGAAGGCTTGATCCTGCTTATTCATGAAGGTCAGATATAGGTAGTACAATTTAAAAAATTGTTAATAACTAGTTACCCATCACCTACCCAGCGTATCCCCTTCCCTTATTCCCCCCCCTTTTTTTTTTTCCTGTCCCCCCACCCCCTTTTTAAGATGTTTTTTTTTTGCCTTCCTTGTGTTTATACTGAGAAAATGGAAAATGGATAGGGCGATCCCAGACACAGTGATTGGAGATGGTCCACCTATTTGCTGCAAAATCGTCAGGATGTCCTCCCTAGGGGTGTAGGATGTTATGAAGGATATGATAATTAATCTTTGATTTAGTATTTTGATATATCTGTTATGTAACTGTTTATATATGATTGTTATGAGAATCTGGACACGCCCTTGGTGGTAGAAATAAAATATAAAAAATAAATAAAACATAAACCTTTACAACCCCTTTAAGAGCCCCAAAAGATGTTTCTTAGGATTGTCTTCACTTACCTTATCCCACCGCAGGATACTGCTGAAGACCAGACAGACCCAATCTTCACCCATCACAGCAGGCCGTCTCGTGCCAGACCTTCCGGGACTTGGGTTCCCATTAAAGGGGACCTTTAACCTGGACCTGTATGGTACCCTGCCAGAAAAATCTTTTGGGCATTTAGGTATGTGCCCAAAGTGCTGGATCCCAGGGTCCAGTCCTCAGAAGAGAGACGTTACAGGCAAAACCTTGTTCTTCCACAAGGCCCGAGTACCATCCATTTTGGCCTTTTTTTGGCACTTTGGATGGATCCGGTTACATGGCTCCTTGATCCCGCAGGGATCCCTCAGCAGAGCTTCTTCTTAGCACATCTTTAACTGTGGCCAACACCTTAGACACTGGTGAATAAACTGGGGTACTCCTATGGGAGGGATTATATAGAGGGCAAATTCCTGTCTTGGGTGTGCCAGTGTCCAATCACCTGAAGGTGGAATATAACCCATGTAGTTATTATTAAAAGATCACTAAAGGAAAACATTTTTTTTTTGCTGAAATTACTGTTTACAGGGTATAGAGACATAATAGTTAACTGATTCCTTTTAAAAATGATTAAAAATAGATAAAAATCAATCATATAATGTGCCTGCAGTTTAGTTTTGTTTTTAAACTGGTTTCATGTTTCTGTGAAGTAAAGAGACACACAGAACAAAGACAAACAAATACAGGGCAGTGTTTGTTTTTAAAATGAATCTGAGGAGTTTTAGACACACAGTAATGACAACTTGGACCACAGTGAAAAGCTGCCATTAGTTTTTTCATAAGGAGACAGACAAGCAGAAGTGTGGAGATCACAGCAGAATTACAGCAACTTCAAAAGCAAAAACGAACAACGAGGACATGAAACCAGGACTGCAGTATGGTAAAGGAAGCTATTTAGCTAAAAAAAAAAAAAAAAAATTCCTTTAGTGATCCTTTAAGGCTCTGTGTTCCTTAATGTACGAAAAAGCAATTAACTTTGTATTCTTTTCAAATATGGGAAAAATAAACATTGGTACTGTACCTGATTTAACGCTGCCCATTCCTTTCAGCACTGCCCTTCTTCCTGAACTCTCAATCAGGGTCTGCACTTTCAGTGCTGGTAATATTGTATCCACTAGAACAGATTCAGACTCCAAGCTGACAGTGACGTTTTGTACACCTGGGTATATAAATAAATGAAAACCAAAAGAAATTGAAACAAGATAAAGTCCAACTTGCATATAATGTATATAAATGTAAATTAGAAATTAAATAATTAAACTTTGGGGGAATATAGTAAAACTCGGCCAGCCAGAATTTGGAGCAGCAGTATATGTCAATCAATCAGTTTCTCTTTCTTCAGCTTGTTCAGTTGAAGCATTATTAAACCCAAATTCCATATATTTTGCGTGTTTGTTCTGCAAAAACAGTTGCAAAATTTACAACAGTTTTCTTTATTTTTTAAATGTTCCTCAAAGCCAGAAGGTTGGAAAGTTAAATGAAAAGTTTTGAGGCAGGTCTGTGATTCATTTTTTTCCTACACAAATAAGCTATTGAATAACCATTTTCCAAGAGTGGTGATTCCATACCTTTTGCCAGGGGATGTAGTGCAGGAATCCTTTTCCAAGTTAGAGAGACTTGAGTTGCAACTTTGTTGCCTGACAAGTTGCAGCAGTGTGAACCAGGAGCTTAAAGCCAATAACTCTACACCAAGTTCACAATATAGGCCCCTCCCGCCACTCTCCGGAGCCGTTGGCAGCGTCAGAGGCGATCGGGTCTGCTCCCTTGCTGTGTATGGAGAAGAGTGAGTGGAATATGGCCCCCACCTGTCTCCATATCACTGCAGGGCGGTCACTTATGCCAAATGCTCTTAACCACTTAAGGACCGCTGCCAGTATATATACGTTGCAGAATGGCATGTACAGGCACATCCTCGTACCTGTACGTGTCTGCCTTTCCACGGGTGGGGGGTCCGATCAGCGGCGGTCCATTCGGCTGTGGGAGCAATCCAGGATGAGGGGGCGGCCATTGGTTTCTGGCCACCCCCTCGCGATCGCTCCCAGCGAATCATTTGCTTCTTCTGCATGTGTAATGTAAACACAGGCAGGAGGAAGAGATGTCACACTCCACAAGGCCGTCTTTTTGACCGGAGCTCATGGAAAATACATTACCCCCCAGTCACCCACCCCAGATCACCCCCCCCCCCCCCCCCCCCCCCCAGTCACAGTGTCACTGATTGCAGTGATCATTTAATTACTGATCACTGAATTTAGTGTCATTTGTGACTGTAAAAAGTGTCAGGGCAGTTAGTCTTAGGCCCCTTTAGGTCTAGGGTAGCCCCCTACCCCCCCCCCCCAATAATGGTTTAACCCCTTGATCACCCCCCCTCCCAGTTAACCCTTTCACCCCATATCGCCAGTGTCACTAAGCGATTGTTTTTCTGAACGCTGTATTAGTGTTGCTGGTGCCGCTAGGTAGCCAGTTATTTTTTTAGCGTCAGGTACCCCCATATATTTTCTAATAAAGGTTTTAACCCCCTGATTGCCCCTAGTTAACGCTTTCACCAGTGATCACGTACAAGTGTTACGGGTGATGCTGGTTACTTTGCCGTTTATAGCATCAGGGCACCCGCCGTATATAACCCAATAAAGATTGAACCCCCCCCCCCCCAATCGCCCGGTGGGTGATATCAATAAAATTTTAGCATCAGTCAGGGTCTGCGTCACCCCAGGCAGTGTTAGGTTAGTGTCAGTAACGCTTACACCCACGCGCAAAGCATACACCTCCCTTAGTGGTATAGTATCTGAACAGATCAATATCTGATCAGATCTATACTAGCGTACCCAAAAATGCATTGTTAGCGGGATCAACCCAGATACCCGCTAGCACCTGCGTTTTGCCCCTCCGCCCAGCCCAGCCCAGTATCGATTGATCATGGTCACTTACAAAACACACCACACTTAACTGCAGTGTTCGCAGAGACAAGCCTGATCCCTGCAATCGCTAACAATTGTTTTTGGAAGCGTTTTCTACATTTGCTGACAGATCAGGTGCTTTTTTACCTGTGAATCCTCACTAGTGTACCACTAAATTTAGGGCCCAAAATGGCAAAGCGAATGTACACTAGTAAAGAGGCCTACGAGTTTCTGAGCCTGACAGATAGTGAAGAGGAAGTCACGCATCTGTCAGATTCTGACTCAGAATACATACCCGTAGAAGACAGTGGCTCCATGTCAGATAGCTCTGTCGACTAAGTTGTGGTCCCTGCTAAGGGCAGGCGCACCCGACCCCATTCTGCTGTTGTTGAGGTGCAAGAACCGCAGGACCCTCACATGGAGCAGAGAGCCAGTACTAGCTCCGCTATTCCTTTTGATGAACTGGCAAGCACCAGCAGACTAGTACACCCTGGTCGTTCATGCAGCACTGCAGTATCACGTGGTGACGTGGAAAGTCCCATTGATGCAGTTCAAGCTGGCGAGGTGGCAAGCACAAGTAGTGTCTCGCTGCCACCAAGAAGAAGACAAAGACAGGCTCGTAGTGCCCATAGTGTCCTTCCTGCAGAATTTGCCTATCCCGATTGGGTCCCCACCACTTCTGCAGAACCCGTACTTTCCCAATTCACTGGCCAACCTGGTATTTAGGTGGAAACAGCTGATTTTACACCACTTGATTTTTATTCGCTGTTGTTCATGGAAGATCTCTATAGATCTATTGTGGACCAGAGTAATTTATATGCTGGTAATTTCATCGCTGCTAATCCCCAGTCCGTCCTTGTCAGAGAATGGAAACCACTTACGGTTTCCGAATTTAAGACCTTTCTGGGCCTTTGTCTCAACATGGGCATACATCAATTTCCAAAGTTGCGGATGTATTGGTCCACATGACCATATGCCCGTCTTATCTGCTTCTCTGCAGCCAGAGTTCCCCCCCACCACCACATTGCAGCCAGAGTTCCCCCCCACCACCACATTGCAGCCAGTGTCCCCCCCACCACCCAAAAATGTAGCCTGCCCATGTCTACCAATACAGCAAAATACATTGCAGCCAGATTACCATATGCCCGTCTTATCTGCTTCTCTGCAGCCAGATTTCCCCCCCACCACCACATTGCAGCCAGATTAGTCCCCCCACAATTGTAGCCAGAGTCCCCCCCACCACATTCAGCCAGAGTTCTCCCCCCCACATAGCAGCCAGAGTTCCCCCCCACCACCACATTGCAGCCAGAGTTCCCCCCACCACATTGCAGCCAGAGTTCCCCCCCCCCACCACCACATTGCAGCCAGAGTACCCCCCCCCACCACCACCACATTGCAGCCAGAGTTCCCCCCCACCACCACCACCACATTGCAGCCAGAGTTCCCCCCCACCACCACCACATTGCAGCCAGAGTTCCCCCCCACCACCACATTGCAGCCAGAGTCCCCCCCCCACCACCACCACATTGCAGACAGAGTTCCCCACCACCCACCACATTGCAGACAGAGTTCCCACCACCACCACCACATTGCAGCCAGAGTTCCCCCACCACCACCACATTGCAGCCAGAGTACCCCCCCCCTCCACCACCACATTGCAGCCAGAGTTCCCCCCCCCCACCACCACATTGCAGCCAGAGTTCCCCCCACCACCACATTGCAGCCAGAGTTCCCCACCACCACATTGCAGCCAGAGTTCCCCCCCACCACCACCACATTGCAGCCAGAGTCCCCCCCCCACCACCACATTGCAGCCAGAGTTCCCCCCCACCACCACATTGCAGCCAGAGTTCCCCCCCACCACCACATTGCAGCCAGAGTTCCCCCCCCACCACCACATTGCACCAGAGTTCCCCCCCCCCCCCACCACACACATTGCAGCCAGAGTTCCCCCCCACCACCTACATTGCAGCCAGAGTTCCCCCCCACCACCACATTGCAGCCAGAGTCCCCCCCCACCACCACATTGCAGCCAGAGTCCCCCCCCCACCACCACATTGCAGCCAGAGTCCCCCCCCCACCACATTGCACAGAGTTCCCCACCACCACATTGCAGCCAGAGTCCCCCCCCCCCACCACCACCACATTGCACCAGAGTTCCCCCCCACACCACATTGCAGCCAGAGTCCCCCCCCACCACCACATCCCAGAGTCCCCCCCCCACCACCACATCACCAGAGTCCCCCCCCACACCACATTGCAGCCAGAGTCCCCCCCACCACCACATTGCAGCCAGAGTCCCCCCCACCACCACATTGCAGCCAGAGTTCTTCCCCCATGCATCCTACCTGTGCTGGGTAGGAGAGGAGCCGCCGCCCAATGGTTCAAACTGCGGGGAACATTACAGCTTTCAATTCAATAGTTGTGTTCCCCGCTGCGCACATCATATACAGCCCCTCCCCTCTTGTCCGGGAAACTTTGATAGACAGATCACCCATCCAATCCTGGGATGGGTGAGCCGTCTATCAAAGTGCCCAGAAAAGGGGGAGGGGCTGTATAAGACGCGCGCTGCGGGGAACACAGCTATTGAATTGAAAGCTGTAATGTTCCCTGCGGTTTAAACGCCGCGGCGGCGGCTCTGCTCTCCTCTCCTTGCTCGCCCCCCTGCTCCTAAGCAGCCCACACTCAAAATTTACTTGCATAATGCGAGCAGGCGAGTGTAAATTTTGAGGGCTGCTCTAGACTGCTTTTACAAGCAGTGGGAGGGAATGTGCCCCCCCCCCCCACCCCGTATATAAACAGCGCCATTGGGAAATTGGGAAAGCATTTTATCACACCGATCTTGTGGTGGTCAGATGCTTTGAGGGCAATTTTTTCAAAAAAAGAGTACCTGTCACTAACTATTGCTATCATAGCAGATATTTACATTCCCTGAGATAATAAAAATGGTAAAAAATAAATAAAAAAATGGAAGGAACAGTTTACAAAACAAAAAAAGCTAAAAACAAATTTAAAAAAAAGCATATGTAAACAGCAATTGCACCATGCATGCATCACCGTGAAGGTCAGATCAAGGGCAGTAGACCTTCTCTGTAAATTTAATGTGGTAACCTGTAAAGGCTTTTAAAAATGTATGTAGTTTATGGGCAATATAGTGGGTTTTAGTGCATTCAAATAAAAAGTGTATTTAAAAAAAAAAAAAAATGCTTTTGAAAAAAAAAAAAAAAACGCTGCGCAAATACTGTGTGGAAAAAAAATGCAACACCCACCATTTAAATCTGTAGGGCCTTTGCTTTAGTAAAAATATATAATGTTTGGAGGTTCAACCAAATTTTCTTGCAAATATATATATATATATATATATATATATATATATATATTTTTTTTTTTTCTTCATGTAAACAAAAAGTGTCAGAAAGGGCTTTGTCTTCAAGTGGTTAGAAGAGTGGGTTGATGTGTGACATAACCTTCTAAATGTTGTGCGTAAAATGTCAGGACAGTTCAAAACCCCCCAAATGACTCAATTTTGGAAAGTAGACACCCCAAGGTATTTGCTGAGAGGCATGTCGAGTCCATGGAATATTTTATATTTTGACAGAAGTTGCGGGAAAAATAAAACATTTATTTTTTGTTACTAAATGATATATTGCTCAAACATGCCATGGGCATATGTGGCATTATACCCCAAAATACATTCTGTTGCTTCTCCCGAGTACGGGGATACCACATGTGAGAGACTTTTTGGGAGCCTAGCCACATACGGGACCTGGGCTGTCTTAATGAGAGGGCACTGCCCAGGGGCCCCAGCTGCATGGGGGGCCCCCTGCACTTTTCCCAAAGCAGTTGGTCCTTGAGCCCGCACTGCCCTAAAATTGGGGGCCCCATGATGTCACTGAGAGTGATAGATACGCAGGGGAGGCAGTCTGCCTCCTACCTACCTATGTCTATTTACCTGCACTGTCATCGTTGTAGGGGCCCCAGAGCATTACATTGCTCAGGGGTCCATGATCCTATTAAGACGGCCCTGTACGGGACCCCAAAAACCAATCACCGCCTTCACCAAAACCAATAAATATACGCTTATTGAATTTTTTTACTGAAGACATGTGGCTGAATAAATGTTGGCCTAAATGTATGACTATAATGGAGTTAGTTGGATCTTTCTTATAACAAAAAGTAGAATATTTTTTTTTTTTTTAATTTTCGGTATTTTTTCATTTATAATCGCCAATCAAATACCGTCAAAAGAAAGCTCTAGTTGTGGGAAGAAAAAGACCCAAATTTTGTTTGGGTACAACATTGCATGACAGCGCAATTACCAGTTAAAGCAGCGTAGTGCCAAATTGTAAAAACACCTCGGGTCCTTCACCTGCATATTGATCCGGGTCTTAAGTGGTTAAAAGGGAAATTTTTTATTTTTTTAGAATGACATACATTTTTATTGCATTTTATTCTATATGTGAGATCAGAATTCTTTTTGAGCCCAGATCTTATATTTAAGAAGACCTGTCATGCTTTTTTCTATTACAAGGGATGTTTATATTCCTTGTATTGCGAATAAATTGACCCAAATTTTTTTTATTTATTTTATTTATTTTTTGAAACAGTGTAACAGGAGCACTCTGTCCCGACAAGGTCACGCGAAGAAGCGAACGCATACGTGAGCAACGCCCGCATATGAAAATGGTGATCAAACCACACATGTGAGGAATTAGAGCGAGAGCAATCGTTTCAGCACTAGACCTTTTCTGTAACTCAAAATATGCAACCCGTAGAATGTTTTAAACGTTGCCTATGGAGATTTAGAGTAAAAGTTTGTCGCCATTCCAAGAGCGGGCGCAACTTTAAAGCATGAAATCTTGGGTATCAATTTACTTGTGTGCTTTTAACACTGCTGCACAAATACAATGTGACAAAAAGTATTGCAACGACCACCATTTTATTCTCCAAGGTGTTAGAAAAAAATATATATAATGTTTGGGGGTTCTAAGTAATTTCTAGCAAAAAAAAAAAAGTTTAACTTGTAAAACATCAAATCTCAGAAAGAGGCTCGGTTCCACCCAAAAATAGAACTTCCACTTTTTGGCATCCCCCCCCCTCTGGTGTCACATTTGGCACCTTTCAGGTAGGAGGGGTGAGCAGATACCTGTGTAATACAGGTTTTTCCTCCCACTTCCTGGCATAGATCACTGCGGTGACCTACATCATGCCCCGCGCCTACACCGTCCTCCCACACTGTCTTCTGGGAAACACACAGGTCCCAGAAGACAGCAGGGACCAGTGAGGATGTGCAGCACTACTCATGCATGCGCAGTAGGGAACCGGGAAGTGAAGCCGCAAGACTTCACTTCCTGATTCCCTCACCGAGGATGGTGGCGGGGGCAGCCGAAGAGCCGAGCGATTGATCGGCTTCGGCTGCCAACATCGCGGGCACCCTGGACAGATAAGTGTCCATTTATTAAAAGTCAGCAGCTGCAGTATTTGTAGCTGCTGGCTTTTAATATTATTTTTTGGGCGGAACTCTGCTTTAGGTCTGCTTGGAAACACCACAAGTAAGATCTATGCCAAGATCTCTGCTGTTTACTGTACAAATTTTAGTTTCATTCATCCTGACTATTAAACACAGTGAAGGATCCTGTCGTTCACCCATTCTCTCCCCTCGTCCATTCACAAAAGGCATTGTATCCTTTTCACACAATACAAGGTGTTTTGTGGTTAATCAAAAGGAGACTGTAGGATGGACAGGGGGAGAGGAAGGAAAGGAAAGCTATTTGTGATTGAACAAGAAAGAAAAGTAGGTGGGCAAATGACAGAATCCGTCACTTTAAAAGATGTAACTCGGTGGGTTTTTCCTGGACCCTGTATTTAGATTTTGTCACACTTGTTATGCTTCTTTTGTTGCCCTCTTTGCATACCCTTAGGCTGCATTCACACCTGAGCGTTTTGTCGCCTGAAGCATGAAGCTCCAAAACGCTAGAGGGGAAAAAATCCATTATTCTCAATGGAGATGGTTCACATCTCTGCTCCAAAACGCCTGACGCCGAACGCCTGAAGCTCAAACAAGTTCTGGACCCTTTTGTGTCGCTGGAATTGAGCGTATTTGGGCGTTTTTCTGTTTTTTAACATTGGTGACCTGTCGAAATTCGCTCCAAAACACGGTAAAAAACGCCGCAAAAATCACGGCAAATAGCGGAAAAAAAAGTTGCAAATATTGCGACAAAACGCAGTGAAAAACGCTGCAAAATTGCGATAAAACGCTACGCTGAGGTGTGAATGCAGCCTTAAGGTGTGCAATTGTACATTGTATATCACCCTGTGACGGATCTCAGCTACCCCATATGGGAACCTCCACCAAACCTGTGTCTCCAGTCCTCCAAACTCGCCATAACCAGCTCTTAACACCTCAATCACGAGACAAGCCACAGAGGTTTTGAGGGTTAAACATGCAGAACATGAACTCTTTATTAACCACTTGACCACTGGGCACTTAAACCCCCTTAATAACCAGACCAATTTTCAGCTTTCAGTGCTCTCACAGTTTGAATGACAATAACTCAGTCATACAACACTGTAACCAAATTAAATTTTTGTCCTTTTTTTCCCACAAATAGAGCTTTCTTTTGGTGGTATTTGATCACCTCTGCGGTTTTTATTTTTTTCGCTATAAATGAAAAAAGAACGAAAATTTTGTAAAAAAATGAATTTTTCTTCATTTCTAATATAAAATTTTGCAAAAAAGTAATTTTTATTCATAAATTTGGCCTAAAATGTATACTGCTACATATCTTTGGTAACCAAACAAAAAAAATGGGATATTATTTAGTCTGGGTAAAAGTTATAGGGTCTACAAGCTATGGTACCAATTACTGAAAATGTATAAATTTGATCACACCTGATTTACTGACAGCCTCTCTCATTTCTTGAGACCCTAACATTCCAGAAAAGTACAAATACCCCCCAAATGACCCCTTTTGGGAAAGAAGACATTCCAAAGTATTTAGAAAGAGGCATTGTGAGTTTTTTGAAGTTGTAATTTTTTTCCCACAATTCTTTGCAAAATCAAGATGTTTTTATTTGAATTTTTTTTCCACAAAATTTCATATTAGCGGGTTATTTCTCACACAAAGCATATGCATACCACAAATTACACCCCAAAACACATTCTGCTATTCCTCCCGAGTATGGCGATACCCCATGTGTGAGACTTTTACACAGCGTGGCCACATACAGAGGCGCAACATGCAGGGAGCACCATCAGGCGTTCTGGAACACCCAGACCAATTCTGACATTTCTCTCCTACATGGAAAAATCATCATTTATTTGCTAGAAAATTACATAGAACCCCAAAACATTTTATATGCTTTTTTTAGCAAAGACCCTAGAGAATACAATGGCGGTCGCTGCAACTTTTTATCGCGCATGGTATTTGCACAGCAATTTTTCGAACGCGTTTTTTTTTTAAATAAAACAGTTTTGTGCTTTAAAAAAAAAAAAAAAAAAAAAACAGTAAAGTTAGCCCAATGTTTTTGCATAATATAAAAGATGAAGTTACGCTGAGTAAATAGATACCCAACATGTCACCCTTCAATATTGCACACGCTTGTGGAATGGCGCCAAACTTCGCTACTTAAAAATCCCCATAGGCGACGCTTTAAATGTTTTTACTGGTTACATCTTTTTAGTTGGAGAAGAGGTCTAGGGCCAAAATGATTGCTCTCGCTCTAACGTTCGCAGCGATACCTCACATGTGTGGTTTGAACACCGTTTTCATATGTGGGCGGGACTTGCGTGTGCGGTCGCGTCTGTATACGAGCACACGGGTACAGGGGCGCTCTAATTTTTGTATTTCTTTTTTTATTGTTCATTTTACTTTATTTTAGTTTGACACATTTTTCCTCAAAAATAAATGTTTTGATTACTTTTATTCCTATTACAAGGAATGTAAACATCCCTTGTAATAGGAATATAGCATGACAGGTCCTCTTTACAATGAGATATGGGGTCAATAAGACCCCACATCTCACCTCTAGGCTGGGAAGCCTGAAAAAAAAAAAAACGATCGCAGAGTATTGCACGGCGAGTATTGCAGAGTATTGCGCAGGGAGTATTGCGCGGGGAGTATTGCAGAGTATTGTTCAGAGTATTGTGCGGGGGTATTGCAGAGTAATGTTCAGAGTATTGCGCAGGGGGTACTGCAGAGTATTGTTCAGTGTACAGCGTGGGGGTACTGCAGAGTACTGCGCGGGGGGTAGAGTACTGCGGGGGGGTTGCGCAGTACTGTACTGGGGGGGGTTGCAGAGTACTGCGGGGGGTTGCGGGGGGGGTTGCAGAGTACTGCGCGGGGGGGGTTGCAGAGTACTGCGCGGGGGGGTTGCAGAGTACTGCGCGGGGGGGTTGCAGAGTACTGCGCGGGGGGGTTGCAGGGATGGCTGAGCAGGGATGGATGGATCTGTAACTGCAATAGTCACAGATCCATCCCACACTGCTGCTGCCATCCGCGCTCTCCTCTCACACAGTACCGATCGGTACAGAGAGAGGAGGGAGGAAACGACATCATCAAATGACGCCGGTTTGTTTACATGTGATCGCGCCGTCATTGGACGGTGCGATCACTTGGTAAGGAGCCGCTTCCATTGGCTCCTTACCGCGATCCTTGTTGCTGCGGGTCCCGTTGACCCGGCGAGCGCCGGTGATCGCGTGTGCGCGCCCGCGCAGGCGCACGCATCTGACTCTATGGGAGGACGCCCATGGACGTCCGGTTAGAGTTAGGTAACCGCCTTATGGACGTATTTCGTCTATAGGGCGATTACTAAGTGGTTAAGTACCAAACAATAGCGTTCTGTAATACAGCTTACCTGTAAAATCCTTTTCTTGGGAATACATCACAGGACACAGAGCCTTAAAAACTTAATGGGTTATGTAGTCACCACAGGTGATTAGGAACTGGCAAACCCAATTAAAATTGAGGGGGAGGGAGACAGAGGTCAGAATAAGACTGCCATCGAGCCAGAGGATCTATACTGCTGCCTGCAGAACACTACGCCCGAAGGCGGCATCCTCGTAACCTCCCACATCTACCTGGTAGAATTTAGTAAATGTATGGACCGAAGACCAAGTAGCAGCCTTACAGGTCTGAGCCATGGAGGCCTGGTGATGCACTGCCCATGAAGCACCAACTGCTCTAGTCAATGTGCTTTCACCTGAAAAGGAGGGATCTTCTTTTCTAAATCATAGGCCTGAATAATGACTTGTCGAATCCATCTTGCAATAGTGGATTTTGACGCTGCCTGGCCCTTTCTTGGGCCTTGTGGCAGAATAAACAAACAATCGGTATTCCTTATCTGAGCCCCATTTCTGACATATGATTTGAAACATGTCGGGGCGTAGAGACCATTCTCCTGGACTGCTTAAAAAATCTGCCTGAAAATTTCTACCCCTGGAATGAAGACCGCAGATAGGCAAGAATAATGATTCACATTGCAGCAGCCTTCCCCCCCACTCGGCCAAGCGGGGGCATCCCGTCATAGGGAAGTTTTGGGGGTCTGCTTAGACTTTGAACCCCAAGTCCCTTTCTGCCCTTGGGCTTGGCCCTGGGATTTTCCCCTAGTGTTAGACTGGGGAGGCCGTCGCCACTGCCTGGATAATGGAGGTTCCAAGGGCTGGAGAAAGAGTAAATTTAAATGAGGGACGATTACTCTTCTTCTTAACCGGCAATAGCGTAGACTTGCCTCTGGTAATCTTTTGGATGTATTTATCCAGGTCATCCCCAAACAGGCATTCTCCCCCAAAGGGGAACGCTGCCAAGTATTTCTTGCAATGTTTTAACCAAAGGGACCTGCGCATGTGTACCTGCAGGAGATTCAAGCGGGATGCTTGCTGAACAGAGTCCATAATCACATCAATCGCAAAACACAATGCCTTAGAAAGGTCCTCATAAACCTCAATCTCCTCTGTAGGGAGGAGGTTAATCATCTGCTTCATTTGAAAGAGGGGGCTTCTGCGCTAAAATTCAAGGTCGCCCTAAACACACAGAAAAAACAATGCAGCAAAAACAAAAAGTGCAAACACAACACCTATAAATAAACAACTGTAAGGAAAAAGTAATTGCGCAAAGTGAATAAGACCAACAAATGTTAGATATTAATTTGCAGAGTGATGCAGGTGACATATAAATCAAAAGTGCCAAATACTATAGTGCCAGATACTATAAAGTGCAGACAGAGTCCATGATGTTATAGAAGGTTTTCCAGGATACCCGCTGGTTCCGTGAAAAGATGTGCACTTCACCACACACACATTCTGGTCTCCCAGAACTCTCACCTCTAAACAGCTAGAAAGAGACCTCAATGTGCAGATCCACTGCTAGTTATCTCCCTGATGTTCCTGGTGTCCGCAATATGGATAGGAATGACCTGGATCTCAGAGGTGGGGTATAAACAGGAAAAAGGACCTCCAATAGTGCATTACCGTTGATATAAAGGAGTTTTAATGAATAAAATTGCACTTACAAATATAGAAGTAAAACGAGCATATAACACAGCGGCACCGCGCTGGTGTCACGGCAATCCCGTTGTACGTCTCCCTTCACCCTACGCGTTACGACTTACGAGTCTTCAACTGGGGTTTGTGTTTGGACAGCACGGGATTCCCTTTCTAGCTACGCAGACCGGAAGTTCGGCTCCGCCATTTTCTTGTAGTCCGCCAGGTTAACCTGGTACCTATGCAGACCGGAAGTTGCGACTCCGCCATTTTCTCGTAGTCTGTTAACAGACGGCTGATCTGTGATATCCAGCTTTATAGAGTGGGCTCATATTTAAAATTATACAAAACATTAAAATAATTAAATTCAATATACAGGTATTCCATGTTATACTGGGACCAAAAACCTATCCTAAAGTGTAGCTTGCTTCCTACACCTCTATGGATAATGATGGCGAAAATGACAGTGCAGTCACTTCATCGCCATCTAGTGGTTACAAATAGGCATTAATAAACAATAAACATTAAAATAAGCTGTTGTCTATCTAGAACAAATAGACACACCAACTTGTTACACCTCAACATTTTATCGAATCTGTGGGATATCGACATGGACATAATTCCCTAACCTCCATGTACATGATTAGCGAGATAATCGTACATCGGGCTTGTCGTGTCACATACCACATTAAAAAGTTATACATCCATGGTACATTACTTAGGTGGAATAAAGGGGAAAAAAAAAAGAGAAAGAAGGAGGGGAAAAAAAAGGGGGGGTACGTGGGGCCAGCCCACATACATCACCCTATTATATAGAATATTAAAAATTGCTTAAAAAACAGTTTAGGTCGAACTCAATATTCATACCTCCAGGTGTTAGAGTCCTCATTTTGTGAATCCATTGAGATTCTTTTTGGCTTATAGTTCTTATTTTGTGACTGCCTCTCCAACTTTTTACATACTTATCTATTCCCCAAAATTGCAAATGAGAGGAGTCTTTGTTGTGCACCAGATCAAAATGTCTGGAAACACTATGCTTCGTGGATCCCTTGATAATATTTTTAACATGTACCTTAATGCAAACTTTTAAGGCTCTTTTTGTCCTACCAACGTACTGTAAATTACAGCTACATTGGATGACATAAATCACTCCTTCGGTATGACATCCTATGAACTCCTTAATTTCAAACGATTCTCCTGTATTGGTTGCCATAAATGGAGTTACTTTCTTAAGCGGTTTTTGGGACCTCATACAGGAAAAACAACTTTTGCATGGAAAAAAACCTTTGCCCGCAAAAAAGGAAAAAGGAGTTTTGGGTGGGGGTTCTAGTACGGATTTAACGATAAGATCCTTGAATGTAGGCGCTCTTTTGTATATAATTCGTGGTTTGTCCGGCAATATAGTACACAGATCTTTATCGTTTTGCAAGATATGCCAATGTTTGTTGAGAATCTTAGCAACATCTTTATGTTGTCTGTTATAGTTCAGGATAGGAGAGGGAGCCTGTTCTCTTTGTACATTGGTCTTTGTTTGTAACATACTGGATCTTTTCTAATAGTGCAACCTCTCTAATTTGCTTATGGATGGAGCTTTCCTCATATCAATTACTAATGAATCGTGATCAAATCAATTGGGCCTGTCTATTATAATCCTCATCCTTCGTGCAATTCCGTTTCATTCTGACCAATTGGCCCCTAGGAATGTTATACAGCCAAGGTGCAACGTGGCAGCTCTAGAAATATGGCTGTTAGTGTCTACGTTCTTAAAGAAAGTCTTCGTGACTATCTTGTTACCTTCTAGACTCACGTTCAGGTCTAAAAAGTCAATAGATTGATGATCGATCTTCCATACTAAATTTATGTTTTTCTCATTATCATTTAGTTTCTTTAGGAAGTTCTCCAACGTTTCCCTGCTTCCATTCCAAATGATAATCAGATCATCAATATACCTCTTATATAAGGAAAGTTCTGCTGGCATATCTTCGTATACAGCTGATTCCTCCCATTGGGCCATAAATGCGTTAGCCACGCTCGGGGCAAATTTGGCTCCCATTGCTATCCCAATGGTTTGCTTATAGTATGACTGGTCATACCAAAAACATATTCTACAATTGCTAGACTCTGTTCCTGTACTAGAGGGCAGAATGTTGCTTGCCACTGCAGATGTTTCATCGTTATATACGATAGTGAAACACCATGATGCATGCCATGCGACCAAATGGCTACTGAGAAATGATAGCAATTTGATATGTGCCCAAAGGAAGTACCTCATAAAAAGTCTTGACACATGCCTCAAATATAACTATTTTGTGTCTTTAAGAAAGGCTTTTGTTTTCTGGACAGCTGGTTGCATAAAATGGTCTATATATTGTCCAAGTCTTGAAGTTAGAGAGTCAATCCCGTTGACAATCGGTCTACCCGGGGGATTCTCTTTTGACTTATGGATCTTTGGAATGGTATATATCACCGGTACTCTACACGATTCGGGGATCAAATACTTAGCTTCCCTCTTATTTAAAATATCTTTTTTCACACCCAAATTGATAAGCAATTTAAGTTCTTTCTTGTACTTCACTATTGGGTTACCCAAGAGTTTGGAATAGGTGGCTCCATCTTGCAATTGCCTGTTTAATTCATCTTTATATTGCTGTTTCGATTGAACCACTACCGCACCCCCTTTATCCGCAGGGCGGATAACGATATCTTTCCGTTGAGTAAGGAGTTTGATACCCTTCTTGATGTGTCCAGGATCTGATTTTGGTTTTATTTCCAAAGATTCCAGATCTTTTAAGACTAATTTTTTAAAAACATCAATGTGCAATTTTGATTGCTCGTGACCTGAGGATTAAACACAGAATGATTTCTCAAATTACTGTGTATGGGCATTGCATCATTATTGGTTGTAGGGTATCTTACTTTCAAGGGATTGTTCAAGAAGTACTTCTTAATATTTAACTTCCTTACATATTTTTGTATACCGATGTAGGTTTCAAATTTATTGAGGTTTTTCATGGGTGCATATTTAAGTCCTTTATCCAAAACTGCTAGTTCCTCAGCAGAAATCGGTAGTCCGCTGATGTTGACTACATTCTCTCCAACTTCTCTCTTTTTCTTTTGACATCTCTTTCCAGCTCTAGTGCCTCTCTTAGTTCTGCGCTGGGTTTGTTCTCTTGTGGTCGAGCTCTTGGGGATCGGTAGGGTTCCTGTACCCGTTGAGGGGAATGGTCCCTCCGTTCCCTGTCTAAAAAAGAGCGTTGGGAGTTGTAGTCATAATGTTGTTGGTATTGGCGGTATTCAGAAGGGTAATGTTCCGACTGATATCTGATTGGATCAAACCTATTATATGTAGGAATTGGTGATCTCAACAGTCTTCCATACTGGTCATAATGAGGGGACCCTTTATATTCTCTCTGATTTCGATCGTTATTATGTCCATTCTGAGTTTTTTTTAAACGTTTTTTTTAAAAGGTTTCTTCCCAGTATTTTTGGGGGTACGTGACCCATAATGGTTAGTAGGCGGTGGCTCATAGTAAGGTCTACTGGGCCCAGGGTATTGGTCTCACCCATCATGCCTTGGTTCTTGCCTAGACATTTCTGGACGAAGGTCCCTTCCCTCTAATCTCGATTCCTGTCTTACAGGTTCCTGTATTCTTACTTCCCTTTCAGGGGTTGAATAAGTAGAGATTGGCGGGACCTGTTCAGTTTTTTGTTGCCATTTGAAAACCTGTTGTGTTTTGCAATCAGCCGTGTCTCGCTGATACTTCTTCATTTTTCGCAACTGAACTTCCAGATCTTTGGCAATCAGATCTTTGTTCAGTTGAGTGCTACATTTAATAAAATCTCCAGTTTCCTTATGTGGTTCAATATTTTTCTTAAGATCATCTATCTGTTTTTCTATAGTCCTAACTTTCCGCTGTTTACGTTTTAATAAGAACTTTAGTCCTGCTACACTTCTATTGTTATAGAATTCATACCATTCATCAATAGATTCTTTGTCAGTGAGACCATCATTAGGGGGCACATCCCACTGCAGTCTCCGAGGTACTATGTTTTCCCTAATGTACCTATCGAATGTATTGATGTCCCACCATAGGCATACTTTTTTCTCCATAAGGTGGCCTAACTTGCGGATCAGGCTCTGTATATCAAAATGGTGTGTCTTTTTCTGTGGGTTAAACACCTCATCTAGATTGACCTGTCTGCTCTCAACAAAAGTGAAAACATCCATAATAGCAGCAAAAGAAATGTGTAACTCAGTGATATATAAATGAAATAGGGGGCTTCTGCGCTAAAATTCAAGGTTGCCCTAAACACACAGAAAAAACAATGCAGCAAAAACAAAAAGTGCAAACACAACACCTATAAAAAAAACAACTGTAAATGAAAAAGTAATTGCGCAAAGTGAATAAGACAAACAAATGTTAGATATTAATTTGCAGAGTGATGCAGGTGACATATAAATCAATAGTGCCAAATACTATAGTGCCAGATACTATAAAGTGCATACAGAGTCCATGATGTTATATAAGGTGTTCCAAGATACCCGCTGGTTCCGTGAAAAGATGTGCACTACCACACACACATTCTGGTCTCCCAGAACTCTCACCTCTAAACAGCTAAAAAGAGACCTCAATGTGCAGATCCACTGCTGGTTATCTCCCTGATGTTCCTCTAAATGGCTAAAAAGGGACCTCAATGTGCAGATCCACTGCTGGTTATCTCCCTGATGTTCCTGGTGTCCGCAATATGGATAGGAATGACCTGGATCTCAGAGGCATCTGCTTCATTTGTTCCTTGAGAAACTGACATACACCAATGGCTGCAACTGCAGGTTGTACTACAGCCCCAGCCATGAAAGAGGGGACTTTTAATAGGAAATCCAGCTTTGTTCAGTTGGATCCTTAAAACCCTGCACATTGTCTATAGGACAGGTCAGTTTTTTGTTTGCAGAAGAAATCGCTGAACCAATAGCAGGTACTCTCCCATTTCTTGGTGAAACCTCCCTCCATAGGATAAAGGAGGCAATACTGCTTAGGAGGAGAAAACAGTTTATCTGGGTGAACCCAGTCATCAGTTTATCTAGCAAGGGATGAACTGGAAAGGCGCATGCAACCTGTAGGGATTTCCGATATCCCAAAGAGGTAACAGAGGGCCTAGAAGCTTCAACAGGATGCAATTTGTAAGTGGCATGCACCATCTCTGCATAATATTGCACCTGCATCTTTAGCGACTGAGAAGTAGCAGGAATCCTCTCATCCTCAGACTGCACATGATCCTCATCTCCAGAGAGAGATTTTTCACCCTCAGAAGGCTCATCTGAAGAGAGAACAAGAGCAGATGAAGGGGATCTACCCCATTTTCTGCTACCCTTCAAAGAAGTTGCAATAATAGTAGCAATCCTTCCTTCTAAGCCATCTAAAGAAACCTTAAGTGTCCTCAGTGACGTATACAGAAGCTGCCATAGGAAAAGCTGCAAAACCAGCAGCCTCACAGGAGGAGCCCCTGTCTATCAGGCTAACAGAAGGGAATGGTAAACTGCAGGGATTTTCTGGTGCCCCTTTTACTAGCCCTTGATCCTCGTCTCTTCTTGCAAAGCAAAGGTACTATCCACAAATACAAATGCAATCAATCATTGTTGTGCTATAGTCTTACAATACATTCCTTATCGTTTTAGCAGGGTTTCTTCTCCGGCACCCGAGCGGGGATTCCTGCGGGGAATAGGCTAGGGTTGTCCCGATGCCACTTTTTTTAGGACCGAGTACAAGTACCGATACTTTTTTTCAAGTAGTCGCCGATACCGAATACCGATACTTTTTTTAAATGTGTCCCCCACATATGCAGCCATGTCCCCCACATATGCAGCCATGTCCCCCACAAATGCAGCCATGTCCCCCACAAATGCAGCCATGTCCCCCACAAATGCAGCCATGTCCCCCACAAATGCAGCCATGTCCCCCCAGCCATTTCCCTAATACCTAGCAGCCGTCCGGGGAACATCACAGCTTTCATTTGAATAGCTGTAGTGTTCCCGCGCGTATAGACACTCCCCCTTGCTCGGGATTGGACAGATCACAATCACCCATCCAATCCCGAGCAAGGGGGAATGTCTATACGCGCGGGAACACTACAGCTATTCAAATGAAAGCTGTGATGTTCCCGCACGCTTTAACCATGCGGCGTGTGCGGCGGCTTTCATTGCGGCGTGACAAGTATTCTATTTAGGTATCGGGGGTATTTGCGGGAGTACAAGTACTCCCGCAAATACTCGGTATCGGTCCCGATACCGATACTGGTATCGGTACAACCCTGGAATAGGCGTTCCTAAAACAAGCGTAGTTGATTGACGGGCTTTGATAGCGCGTCACGCCTTCCGAAAATAGCCAAAGTGACACTCGGCTGTTTACGTCGCTATACGGCGCCTGTGCCTGACGTGTAGAGCTGACTGCGCAGGCGGCGAAAATTGCAGAGTGTCACTATTCAAGCCCGTCAATCAACTACGCTTGTTTTAGGAAAGCCTATACCCGGAAGGAATCCCCGCTCGGTGCTGGAGAAGAAACCCTGCTAAAACGTTAAGTACAAAAAAAAAAATCCAGCATACTGCAGATTTCAGCAGTATGCTAGAGCTCATGGCAGAAAGTTGATTTGTTGGTGAACCTCCGCTTTAAGCACTTCAAGACCAGGGCTTGGATAGCCTTTACATGCACTTCACCTTGGTCCCCTGCTGCAAAGGTACACCACTTTAATGTCACTTTTCTGTCAGATTGAGGCTTAGACAAGGAAGATCCTCCCTTATGGCCTTCATGCCACACTAATGACCACCTCCTTTCAAATGGAATGAGAGGAAAATGGGGCATTAGCACCAGAGAGATCTGGGAGTCAATCTTTCAGACAGGTTAAGGACCCGAGACCTAATCTGCATTTGCACGGCTAAGGGAGACAACTGACCCAATGGCCAACTGGTCAGGAAAATAAACGAATGTGACAACGCTTCCTAGAAGGTAGGAAACACAATCTAAACTGCAGGATGAGGGGGATGGGAGGGTTTCTTAATTGTCTGTATTGCTTTTTCTGTAGAGGGAGAAGCAATCACTTCTCTTCAGTTGCTGTCATGGAAAATTATTGGAAAAAAATATATCCAGAAGATTCAAAAATTATTGAATTACTAAATAAGGGCCAAAATGTGAAAAAAAAAAAAAAGTTAAACAAATTAAAATATATAAAGTCGTCAATTAGTTATTTTTGCATAAACTGGTGTATAGCAAAACCTTAACACTTGGTCTGGTCACAATAGTTTTGCTTATCCCTAGACACAAAATGGAGAATTGGCTCACCGAGAAACGTCATCATACTAATGGGGGAGATTTACTAAAACTGGTGCACACAGGAACTGGTCCAGCTGTGCATTGTAACCAATGAGCTTCTAGATTTTATTTTAAAGCTTAAAGTATAACTAAAGGCAAAAGTTTTTTTTCTTTTTTTTAGTTTTGGATGGAGTGGAGAGGGATTAGAACACTTGTCAGTTTGTATTGCTGTCTGTATCCCCATTAAGGAGATGTGTCCTCTCTCTTTTGTCCTGTTTAGCATTATCATTGAAAAAAAATGTAAAATAAAATTACCCAAATTTGGGGTTTTCCTCAAAAAAGTAATAAATGGTAAATTTAAAATTACCCTAATCTGCAGGGATTTCCTCTCACTTCCTTTTTGCTTTTGGGACATGAAGTGAAGGGAAATCTCTGCAACGGGACACAGATGGGGAAAAAAAAAATCAAACAGGGGTTATAACACTCCCTTACTCTATCCAAAAATAAAAAAAATGGCTTTAGCTCTACTTTAATTGAACAATATAAAGTTGAAAGCTGATTGGTTACTATACACAACTGCATTAGATTCTGTGTACCCCAGGTTATCAAATCTCCCCCTCAATCTCTGGATGTACTAATCACACCTGGATGTTATGGAATGTAACCTTTGTTTATGCATTATCTCATCACATGCTCAGATTGCATTGCCCAGGTTTGTCACAGGCTTACGTTTATTATTATTATTATTATTTTTTTTTAATTTTTTTTTTAGGTACTTACCGGTATATAGTGCCGTCAATTTACGCAGCGCTTTAGACATACAATGTACATTGAAATCAGTCCCTACCCTCAAGGAGCTTACAATCTAAGGTCCCTAACTCGCATTCATATACTAGGGCCAAATTAGGCAGAAGCCAATTAACCTACCAGCATGTCTTTGGAGTGTGGAAGGAAACCGGAGTACCTGGAGGAAACCCACGCAGGCACAGGGAGAACATGCAAACTCCAGGCAGGTAGTGTCATGGTCGGGATCTTTTAGCACCAACGTCAACATACTTTTAGCACAGCTATAAGGAAGGTAGGCTTGCTGCAACTTACCTTTCACATTTTGTAAGGAGCTCTTCACTGCATCAACGCACTTTCCACAAGTAATCTGAACTGCAAATTCCAGCTGCCACAAAGTAAACAACACAAAAGAGTTAAAGTGATTGTTTTATTTATTTAAACCAAACCTTTACAAACAAACAAACATGTCATACTTACCTCCGCTGTTCAGTTGGTTCCTCTTCTGGGGTCCCTCCTTGGCGATCCTGGCTCCTCCTCTTCTAGAGTGCCTAGTTGGAGAATCGCTCTCCTTCATGGACACCCGTGTGGGCATGCCCCCGTGTCCTGCTGCTGTGTCCGTAGACATAGACAGCAGGGTTCGGCTTCGCCCCCCAGCTCCTGCATCATTAGATTTAATTGACAGCAGCGGGAGCCAATGGCTGTGCTGCTATCAATCAGGACAAGACACACTGGCAGGAGCTGGTGTGCTCAGGTAAGTCTAAGGGGGGGCTAGGGGGCGCTGCTGTGGCATAGGAGGTTCTTCACCTTGAAAAACGGCGAGGCTTTACAACCCCTTTAATCCGTTTGCTGCCAGGCCCTTTGCTGCAATTTCTACACTCAGATGGGCCAGACCATTTTTGCACTTTTACCCTTTGCTTTTTTATTTTTCACTTATAGCGTTGAGAATTTGTGAAAAGATCAGAAGAATAAAAAGAAGGTGCTACTGATTTTTATATATATATGATTAACCTGTTTTGAGTTAATAAATAACAAAAACGTGTGCCTTTTTGCAAAAATGGTAAAAATTGAGAAATTTAACTTTTTTCAATTTTTCAATTTTTCCCTTACAGCATATGACCTCTAGAATAAAAAGAAAATGCTACAAAACCAATATATTGGCAAAAAATACACTAAAACCATTATTAGCAGATAAAAACATAGCTATTTTTACAAAATTCCTGCTAAATCCATACTAAATACAAAATCTTAACCTGTATGGAGTAAACCTGTATGACGTAAACAAATATTTGTAAATTTTAAAATTGCACCTTTTTGCAAAATGGTGAAAATCGTACGTACCCAAAAAATTCTCAAAAAATAATTTTTCACTTACAGCTTTCAGAATTTAAAAAGACCCCTGAAACTAGACAATTTTCTAAAAGCACGTGACCTGTAAAATAAATAAAAAAATCCTACAGATTCTTTGGGCCCCGCAATATTTGCACAAATGTTCGTCATATCACTATTTTCACTAAAAAGGACACTAAAATGTAACTTAGAAAATTCCTGCTAAATTAGTACTAAAGCATTGTTCACATGTGGCATACTAAAGTGTACACCCATGGAGGGCCACGTTTACCCCCACAGGGATGCACAGGTGTTCCGTGCATCCCTATACAGGCAGTCCCATTTATGTCAATTGGTATGCAACAACTGCACAGGCATAGCTGCTGTTCCCAATCTGACATCCGTGTGGGTACATCACCCCGAACGCAGACAGTGTGAGCTCAGGGACATGCATGCAGACCTATATGGATGTAAAATTGGGAGCAACGGCTCTGTTCTTTGAAGTGCTACATCCAGAACAACATGTGAACAAGGCCTAAGGCCCTTTTCACACAAGCACACGGAATGGGCCTACCTGAAAAACGGACAGGCAGACCCAATCGGACCACACATTGTTCTCTATGGAGAGACTGATGTAATATGGACATGTGTCCATGTATACCCGCCTGCATCAGATCCAGTTTGCTATAAACAGACAGATGGGGATTCCATTGCCAACCCATCTAGCAGATCGGATCGAATGGCATCCGATGGAAATAGACAGGTGGTCCGTTTTCATCCGACTGCCCCATAGAGAAAAGCGGGCTATGTCCGTGTCTGCTCTGCATAAGCAGAGTGGACACGGACCTGTCATACGCCCATTCAGCGGGGATCAGCATACAGATCCACTGTTGAGCAGGCAGATCTGCTTGACAGAGTCCGCTCAATGTCCAGGAGCGGTCGGTTCATTAGGGGTGTAGGGGTGCCAACCCCCTGCAGGGCGCCGGACTCTATTTCCCCTCAAGCCACACAATTAGAGCCTGAGGCTCCAATTGGCTTGAAACATGGTTGGGCTTGGGGCGCAGAGCGGAAGGAAGCTGCGGGAGGAAGAGAGGCTAGGGACAGGGAGGTGGCGGCATGTCACATTAGGGGTTAATAACTCTAATCAATGTGTTGTAATCCACTGATCAGAGTTATAGAATTGTTCAGCAGAGTCTGCTGAACAATTCCGATATAAGCTTATGGTCATTGAAGTGACCATAATCTTATAGGACAGGGAGATACGAGGTCCGTACACCGTACTGACCTGGCCACCTGCAGGCCCCTTTGTGGGTCCGTATGGCATACAGACTTGGCAGTGAAAGGGTTAAATGCTCAGCTATTGCTAAATATATATAGCCCAGCACTCTTAGTATTCTCAAACTTAAAGTGGTTGTAAACCCCTGACATGAAATCTGAACAAAGCATATCCCTTATAGCAGAGGTAGGCAGACAACCTTTGAGTGGGGAAATCACCTGAACAACATGAAAGAGTTCAAAGATCACCAGGGTTCGGCGCTCCTTTTTTGTAAGAAAATAATTAGCAAGTCCTAACTAAATAGTAAGAAAAAATGTAATAAAACACGTAAACTGTAAAAATAACAGGATTTTTAAAACAGCTTACCTGTAAAATCCTTTTCTTGGAGTACACCACGGGACACAGATGGGTTAAGGGTCACCAGCGTTAATTGGACATTGGCACAACAAATCGAAGACAGTTCCCCTCCATATAACCCCTCCCATCGGGGAAGTTCAGTTGTAGCAAGCAATAAGGTTCCCATAAGAAGGGGGGGACCTCTGTGTCCCGTGGTGTACTCCAAGAAAAGGATTTTACAGGTAAGCCGTTTAAAAAGTCCTGTTTTCTTTCTCGAACACCACGGGACACAGAGCCATTCATTACATAATGAGACGTCCCAGAGCAATGCTCCATATGAAGGGTGGGAGACATAGATCAAGCAGGCCGCTACGGACAAGAAGCCCTATACTGCTGCCTGCAGCACACTTCGCCTGAAGGCGGCATCCTTATGTCCTTTTACATCTATATGATAGAATTTGGAAAATGTGTGGACTGAAGACCAAGTTGCAGCTTTGCAGATCTGAGCCAACGAAGCCTGGTGGTGCACTGCCCATGAAGCACTTATCGCCCTGGTAGAGTGCGCCCTAACAAAAAAAAAATGGAGGCGTTCTGTTCTTTAAACTATAGGCTTGAATAATTGTCTGTCAAATCCACCTGGAGATAGTGGTTTTAATGCCGCTTGTCCCTTCTTGGAACCCTCTGGCAAAATAAACAAAGCATCTGTTTTGCGTATCTGAGCGGCTGTATGCAGATAACCTTTACTGCTCTCACTAGATCTAGAGTGCAATAATTCTTCCTCCGCTGTCTGCAGATCTGAAAAAATAAAAAAATAATAATAAAAAGAAGAGGGCAGAACAATGTCCTGATTTATATGAAAAGTCGACACCACATTAAGGAAAAAAGGCAGGATGGGGTCGTAGCACAATTTTGACCTTGTGACAAATTAAAATAAGGCTCTTTGCAAGAAAGAGCCGCTAATTCAGATACTCTTTTAGCCAAAGAGATAGCAATCAAAAAGGCCAATTTTCTGTTTAAAAGAATCAGCAGAATGGCGAATAGGTTCAAAAGGTTGCCTCTGCAACACTGACAATACTAAATTCAGACCCCATGGGCACAAGGGACACTTGACTGGCGGATTAATCCACAGTACCGCCTGAATGAAAGCCCGAACTAGGGAATGAGATGCCAGCGGTCTTTAAAAGAAGACTGATAGAGCTGATATTTGACCCTTAAATGAGACTAAGGGCTAATTTCATATCCACTCCTGGCTGGAGTGTCATACTTAATGTCATATCTTTGAGGATTCCATTTGTCAGTTTCACACCATGAAACATATGCTTTCGAGACTCTATAGTAGATAATCATGGAAGCTGGCTTTCTGGCATTAATACTGTAAGTGAAGAAAGCACTGTACCCGAGATCCCTCCTTTCCTCAGAATGTGTGTCTCAGCAGCCAAGCGGTCAAAATTAACTTTTGTAAGGAAGGATGGAACACTGGACCTTGCGGCAGCAGGTCACGACGAGGTGGAAATTTCCAAGGTTTTCCTACCGCCATCTTTATGATTTCGGCATAACAGGGTCTTCTAGTCCAATTTGGGGCCACTAAGATTAAAGGAATTATTTCCCTCTTGATCCTGCAAAGTAGCCTTTGTAAGAGAGCGATCGGAGGAAACGCAGGGATCAGTGAAAACTAATTCCACTGAATTATTAGAGCATCTGATCCGTAGGCCAGAGGATCTATTGTCCTGGATACAAAAGTTGTCCAACTCCCTGTTGAACATGGAAGGTCTACATTAGGGGTCCCCCATCTCTGGCATATGGCCTGAAAGATCTCGGGGTGCCAGTTTTCTACCCCTGGAATGAAGATTGCGGAGAGACAAGGAACATGTTCTGCCCAATCAAAATTCACCTCTTTCTGAGCGCCCTTGACTGCGGGTGCCTCCCTGGTGATTGATGTAAGCTACTGCAGAAGCATTGTGGGATTGAATCCAAACTGGGAGGCCCTGTAACCTGTGTGTCTAGGTTCTAAATATACTGCCTATATTTCCAGTATGTTGATGGTCTTTCGGTCTTGGCCCAGGTTCCCAGGGCTGAAGCTTCTTCCAATACTGCTCCCAGCCCATTAGGCTGGCATCCATAGACACCACCTTGCAGGTGACTGGGAGAAAGGATCTTCCTTTCTGCAAGTTTTTGGTCTTTAACCACCAACTGAAGCTTTAGCGCACCTGTGAAGACAGACGCATGGGTAAATCCAGAGCTTGGATCTTCCTGTTCCAGGGCAGCTAGACTACTGCCTTGAAGCAGTCTCGAATGAAACTGTGCGCAAGGGACAGCCTCGAAGGATACAACGCAGAGTTCCTTATCAACATGGCACCGGAAAGTGTGTCACGTGACTTCCGGTGCCATCTTGCAGCATCACCGGAAGTCCTCCAGCGCCATTTTGGTACACATAGTTACAAAGTTAGTCAGGTTGAAAAAAGACACAAGTCCATCCAGTTCAACCATAAAAAAAACAAAATAAAACACAGTACATCCCATACACCCAACTCCATACCCATAGTTGATCCAGAGGAAAGCAAAAAACCCCAGCAGAGCATGATCCAATTTGCTACCGAAGAGGAAAAAATTCCTTCCTGATCCCCCGAGAGGCAATCGGATTTACCCCGGATCAACTTTACCTACAAAACTTAGTACTCAGTTATATTATGTGCATTTAGGAAAGAATCCAGGCCCTTCTTAAAGCAATCTACTGAGCTGGCCAGAACCACCTCTGGAGGGAGTCTGTTCCACATTTTCACAGCTCTTACTGTGAAGAAACCTTTCCGTATTTGGAGGTGAAATCTCTTTTCCTTCAGACGTAAAGAGTGCCCCCTTGCCCTCAGTGTTGACCTTAAAGTGAATAACTCAACACCAAGTTCACTATATGGACCTCTTATATATTTATACATGTTGATCATATCCCCCCTTATTCTCCTCTTCCCAAGAGTGAATATATTCAGTTTTTCTAATCTTTCCTCGTAGCTGAGCTCCTCCATGCCTCTTATCAGTTTAGTTGCCTTTCTCATACAAGAAAGGACTTTGCTCGCTTTGGAAACTGCAGCTTGGCATTGCATGCCATTATTGAGCTTATGATCAACTAAAACTCCCAGATCTTTCTCCACTACAGATCCCCCCAGTTGAACTCCCCCTAGCATGTATGATGCATGCATATTCTTAGCCCCCACGTGCATTACTTTACATTTATCAACATTAAACCTCATCTGCCACATAGTCGCCCAATTAGACAGAGCATTGAGGTTGGCTTGTAAATTGGAGACATCCTGCAAGGACATTATTCCACTGCATAGCTTGGTGTCATCTGCAAATACAGAAATGTTACTTTTGATCTCAGACCCAATATCATTTATAAATATATTGAAAAGTAAGGGACCCAGCACCGAACCTTGGGGTACACCGCTAATAACCTCGGTGAAGCAGAGGAGGACAAGTCTTTCACCAGGCAGAGCTGGGGAAAGAAACCTAAAGGAAGTTGCCACCACTTACACTAGGTAAGTAAGTACCTCCAAAATAGGGAACCCTTCTGGCAGAAAAAAACAGGGACTAATACACCCAGGACTTGGCCACAACCAGCACTGGATGATGCCAGAGAAGGGGGGGTCCACCAACCACAGTTGCCAGACCTAGGAAAAATAAAAAACGTGTCGTGCTCCTGGAGGGTCTGGAAACACAAAACAACTGGGGGTCAGAGGAAAAGGAGGGGCCTTTTAAATTGTATCTGATTTGTGTTTCCTGTAGAGGGCGGAGTCAATCATCTCTCAAGTAGCTGTCCTGGAAAGTGAGGGGAGAGGGGGACAACTAATCTGTTCTATGAAATGCTGCCCCCGCCAACCTCTCTTTCCAGGTGTGACACAGAGGCCACACAAGCCTCCGACCCCTCAAGCTATGCCTATACCCCTGCAGCTGAAAGAGGTGCGGTTGGGGAGTGGTAAAAACAGGGCTCAACTAGGGGGTTTTACCGCAAATGAGTCCTTACTGCCCTGAGCCCCCTAAAATAGTAAACTCAGAGTTTTGAATGATATTATGCCTTGTTCCGTCCGCCCTGAAGAAGTTAACTCAGGAGCATCCAATTTAAATACAGCATAGCTCTTACCCCTCTTTTACAACCACTGCTGGCCCTGTTCTGCATAATACTAGCAGTAATAAGCAGAAGTGCAGTTAATATCACTTCGCCTTATCCTGCAGCCAGAACTACAGAGGTATCTGCAGCTGCTTGAATCTACCAAGGCTGCCGACACCCTCTGCAGTTGGCGCCGGCTAAGCTGCAACTTAAAAAAGTAGTCCTGCTACTCAGATAGGCAGGGCTAATGATAAAGCAGTACAACCAGTCCTGTTGTACTGGGCCTGGCCTCATCAGCGCAACAGGGGGCCGAGACTGAGAGGGTTGTGGGACGTGGAAGGGCGGCGGCTGCAGGGAACAGCAGGAGCCGGACTCTGTGGCTGCAAAACAGGCATGCCCGGCTGCATGTCTGATGATATCTAATAACACAAAGGCAGCAGTCAGCAGGTGCTCTGTCACAGTGTTTTAAATGGCTATTAGGTGCAGATATTGTTAATTTATTGGTCATAAGTTAACAGGGTCAGCACCCAACAGCCACAGTTGTGGCAGTGTCTTTTGAATAGACCCTCTCTTCCAGAGATATAAGAGCTTTCTCTACAGCTAGTAGTTCCCTGAAATTTGAGGAGTGGGCTGCCTTCTCTGGAAACCAGGCTCCCTGGGCCTGCCAGCCCTGTGAGAGAACACCCCAGTCCGACAGACTGAAGTGGTTAGCTGGTTAATTTTTCACCCCAACTTCTGAAAGGTCTGTAAAAAACAAACTGCGAATCCTGAACAAGGGACTTGTCTAGAGCAAAGATCAAAAAATCGTCTAGATATGGGACGATCGATACACTCCCATGACTTCGGCCATGATTTTTGTAAACATTCTGGGTGTGCCGAGAGACCAAATAGAAGGGCATAGAACTGCCAAAGACTTGGCCCGTTTTCCATGAGAAATGCAAATATGATGAACCTTCGGTGACTCTGCCAGATTGGTACATAAAGATAAACATCCTGAAGATCCAGGGTAATCATGTAAATTCCTACAGAATAAATGTTATCCATCCGGAAACATCTGTAGACTATGAATTTGTTCAGGACGCTTAAATTGATGACCATACGAACGCCACCTGATGCTTTCTTGACCAGAAAGACACGAGAATAAAATCCCCGGAATTTTTGAATTTTCGGAACAGGAGAATAACTCCCTCTGTTTACCACACAGAAAATAGCTGGC
The DNA here is from genome assembly GCA_029574335.1 of Rana kukunoris. Taxonomy (NCBI): domain Eukaryota; kingdom Metazoa; phylum Chordata; class Amphibia; order Anura; family Ranidae; genus Rana; species Rana kukunoris. The sequence continues at coordinate 272,810,820 of CM056059.1, read as the reverse complement.
TTGCCATCTCTCGTGGTCTCTCGGCAGACAGGTAAGAAAAAAAATCTCTGGGGGGGGTAGAGACTTTTGAATTCCAATCTGTAACCCTTTTCCAATGTTTGGAGAATAAAGGAATTGTTGGAAATCTCTGCCCATTCTCTGATGAAATGGGACAACCTTCCCCCTACCCCTATCCATGTAACCAGAGGAAGGGATCTAGCCGAGGCTGAAGTCTCTTGAGCTATGGATCTATATGAGGAAGGTCCTAGTCCAGCTACCCTGTTAAAGGATCGAAAGGAGGCCACTACCTCCTTTATAGAAGACATTAAAAAGAGGAAGTCTCTGAACTAGCTCTAGATGGAATTACAATCCTCACAAAATAGTTTTTTATAACTATCAGAAAGCATGGCCCTACAGTTCCCACATTTCTTCCTCACCGGTTTGGCCTAGAAAATAGCAGAAACAAGAACCATAAACAAAAAAGGTCCATACAAAAGAGTCCCCTGCTGTAGAAGCTATCCACAGACAAGGGCTTACCTTGGGGGCAGTATGGGATGCGGATGCTGTCGCAGGTTCAATCCGAGCGGGCGCTCCATCCTCAGACCATTCCTTAAGCGCCATGAGACAAGCGGAGATCGGCCGGAGAAATAGACTGCTGCTGTACCGCTAACTGCACCTGTCTGGCTTTCAGCAGACTGTTTCCCAAGCAACATGTCCTCAGTGTATCCACGCTGTGCTTCCTTACGAAAAAAACAGCGCCCGGACGCGTCATGTGACCTCCGGTCCGGCGTCATCTTTTTACATCACCGGAAGTCCTCCGACGCCATCTTGGTACACCGCGGGGAAGCACGAGGAGGACACAGTTCCAAACACCCAGAGCTGGGGAAAAAAAGGAAGGGAGTTGCCACCACTCACACCACCAGGTAGGCAAGTTACCTTAAAAATAGGGAACCCTTCTGGTCAGAAAGTACAGAACTATCACCCAGGACTTGGCCACAACTAGTCTTGGATGATACCAGAGAAGAGGGGTCCACCAACCACAGTTACCAGACCTAAGAAAACAAAAAACATGTCGGTTCCTTCTGGAGGGTCTGGAAACACAAAACAACCGAGGGTCAGAGGAAAGGGAGGGGCCTTTTAAATTGTATCTGATTTGTGTTTCCTGTGGAGGGCGAAGCCAATCATCTCTCAAGTAGCTGTCCTGGAAGATGAGAGGGGGGGAAAAAAGGGTCCAACTTATGTTTGTGGATTTTTTTTTAATGTGTATTACCTGATGCCAATCACCTCACTGGGTATATGTAAGGGCTTACAACCAGCCTTTTTTGCTGTCCCTACCCAGTCCTCGATACCTCCACTGTCAGCAAAACTCTCTAAACATGTCATCTTTCTCACTGAAAAAGCTGGCAGGCTCATGGAGGCACGCTGACAAATGTCCACGTGAAAGAACTGGAATTAGAGAGCCTGCGGAGCTGAATGGTACATGGTAGTGGTGACAGAGTGTTGCCTAGGAGACGTTTCCGTGCTCTTCTGACCCTCTGCTTACTGGATCAAGTCCTTCCTTTGTTAGTTCCTGCATGCTGGAAACCCCAGGAGTTGTGCACCTGTTCTTCACTCTAGGTCAGGTCTGCAGAAATCACAACTGGACTGATCTCAGGCTCTTTTCTTCCAGTCACAGTACTTTGCAGAGGGAATTTGACAGGTAGTGAGGAGGTATTGTATTGCCTCCTGATTTAACCCTATAAATGCTGCATTATAATTCTGTGCATTATGCACAGTTGCGGCATGACTTGAACTCAATGCGCGAGTTTAACAAGCAATGATGCTTTTTAACCTCTGCAGCCCAAGTTAAAAATGCAGTGGCCACACGATCCGAAAATCATACGACACAGATAATTAGTAGGAATCGAATAAATTACTAAAGTTACGAAAATTCTTGTATGACAGAATACACATTTTCCAAAGTGATGTAATGAGTTGTAGTGCATTTGTATTTCCGTAAGAATTTATAGCATTGTGTGCAGGGTTGCCAACTTTCAGTAAATTTACGAACGGTATGTAAAATCCATACTTTTTGCATCTGTCCTTGAATGTCCATTGCCGACATATAGGATGCATGTCTGTAACTGACATTCATGGACAAATGCAACAATTATGGATTTTACAAACTGTTTGTAAATTTACTGAAAGTTGGCAACCCTGATTGTGTGTCTGGACCAAAAGTCAACTGCTATTTTGTAGGTTGGGTGGGCATCCAAGGGGCAGTTAATTGCAGCTTAGCCGCCCGTTTTTACCACAAACCCCCCAACCGCGCCCCTGAAAGGGTCCTATTTCTTGAAAAGTTGCAACTGTTATTCTTAGCAACAGGTATTTGTTTTCTTATATACTTGCGGACCTTCCCAGGTCCAAAATTAATATTGAAGAGTATTAAAAGGTTCAACTATAATAACATATTACAACCGTATTTAGGGCGTAACACGTTACTGTGCAGTACATCCTCTCACCTCTCCTCCACAGCTACTGTCACATTTTAAAATTGCCCTGCACAGCCGTATCATTCTTTCGCAGATATATGTAAATGATCAAACTAGAGGCAGCTTGAACTCAATGGACTGCAAGCATGCTGATCACAACACTCATACTCCATTCACTCTTCCTGCAGCTTTGAAACCAACAGTCTGTACAGAGAAAGAAGGGGTACAGAGCTAGAGGAAGAATCTGCCTTATAGAAAAATATATATATATATATATATATATATATATATATATATATATATATATATATATATATATATATATATATATATATATATATATATATACCAGCAAAAACATGTGCATTTATTAATATTTTTAAAAAGGTGAACTTATTAAAGTGGAGTTCCACCCACCCATTAGTACTTTCTCTTAAAGGACAGAACCACCCATCCACCACTTGATTTTGGAAAATTATTATTATGTTTTTTCTTACTTACCTTTCCTGAAGTACTGAGTGCACTCCCGACCTAGCTTGGCTGTAGCCCAGGGCATCATTTGCTCTTCCCCCCGCTGACTTCTGGGACCTGTGTATGTCCCAGAAGATGACAGGGCCATTCAGAAAGCGCCGCACGACTCATGCATGCGCAGTAGGAAACCAGCAATTGAAGCCTGAAGGCTCCACCGCCGGTTTCCCTTAGTTGGAATGGTGGTCCCTGTACCAGATCCAATGGACAGATCAGTCTCGGGGGAGGGGGGGCGACATAGCGGGCTCCCTGGACAGATAAGTGTACTTATTAAAAGTCAGCAGCGAAAGTGTTTGTAGCTGCTGACTTTTAAAAAAAAAAAAAAATTGCGGCTGGAACAATTAGTCTGGCCATCAACAATATGCTGCGGTGGCATGTGCATTGGAAAAATGGGGTCAAAACAGGTCATCCTCAGTCAATCACCTCTGAAAAGCAGTCCAAATGCAGATCACTTTTCAGAGGTGCAGCAGTTTTAGACATGCATCTAAACTTTAGGCCATTGGTTAGGGTTGCCACCTCATCCCTTTAAAGGGGGGGGTTCATCTGAAAAAAAAATATTCTAACATTACATTGAGCTGAGTTCTGCTAATGAAATTATGCTGACCTTTTTTATTTTCCTCCCGTACATAGCGTTTTATTTATAGTTTCACCGCGGCTTCCGGTTAGGTAATTCTACAGGACTGGGCGTTCCTATTCACATGCCAATTAATTGACATGCTTCCCACTGGCGTATACGGTGCGTCACGTCTTGCCGAAAGAATCTGAAAGTCGAGGCGGCCCTTTCCCGCGCCTGTGCACCGAAGTACGGCTTCTTTCGGCAAGTCTTGACGCACCGTATGCGCCAGTGGGAAGCATGTCAATCAATTGGCATGTGAATAGGAATGCCCAGTCCCGCGGGATTCCCTACCTGGAAGCTGCAGTGAAACTATGGATAAAACGCTATGTACGGGAGGAAAATAAAAAAGGTCAGCATAATTTCATTAGCAGAACTCGGCTCAATGTAATGTTAGAATTTTTAGGGTAAACCCCCACTTTAAACCCGAACACATATGAATTACTCAGGTTCTGAGGCTAATTTAATGCAGGTAAGGCACCAAGTGAGTTTAATTACCACCTTAACCACTTGACCACTGGGCACTTAAACCCCCTTCCTGACCAGACCAATTTTCAGCTTTCGGGGCTCTCACAATTTGAATGACAATTACTCAGTCATACAACATTGTACCCATTTGAAATTTTTGTCCTTTTTTTCACACAAATAGAGCTTTCTTTTGGTGGTATTTGATCACCTCTGGGTTTTTTATTTTTTGCGCTATAAAAGAAAAACGACTGAAAATTCTGTAAAAAAAAACAAAAACAAAAAAAAAAATCTTGTTTCTGTCATATTAGCGGGTTATTTCTCACACACAGCATATGCATACCACAAATTACACCCCAAACACATTCTGCTATTCCTCCCGAGTATGGCGATACCCCATGTGTGAGACTTTTACACAGCAGAGAATTGCGCAGGGTATTGTAGAGTATTGTGCAGGGTATTGCTGCAGAGTATTGCGCAGGGTATTGCTGCAGAGTATTGGGGTATTGCTGCAGAGTATTGCGCAGGGATAGCTGAGCTGGGATGGATGGATGGATGGCTGGATCTGTGACTGCATTTGTAACAGATCCAGCCACAGCGCTGCTGCTGACACCCGCTCCCCCCTCCTCCCACACTGTACTAAACGGTACAGAGAGGAGAGGGAGGAACCGGCGTCATCAAATGACGCCGGTTTGTTTACAAGTGATCGCTCTGTCATTTGACAGAGCGATCACGTGGTAAACGGCCGATATCAGCGGCAATTTACCGCAATCCATGATGCGCCGGGTCTTTTAGGCACGGTGGGCAAGTGGTTAATCAGCCACAGTGTAATTAGTATGTGTTCAGGTTTAAAAGGATGAGGTGGCAACTCTACCATTGGTGCTGTGCCCCAACAGAATTTGACAACACCCTTTGTGAATTGCCCAGTGTATAGCTACAGTACTCAGACTTGGCATTGCGATAGATAGATAAACTTTTGCTGGAACCCTGACATCTATCTAATGAAAACACTAGAAATGAATAAGAGGCGCCTGTGCTGTCTAACTTGATCTTTAGCCAGTCATGCCTACTCAGAATAAACACTGGGCACATTAAACACGCCGATGATCACTATAAGTTACACAATGTCCAATAACGGCCGCACATACAGGACTATTATATATACCTTACACGACACCCCAGTATGACCTGAGGGATCCATGATGTTATGCTCACTAGCCGACAACCTTTGAACTTCACTTTTCACATGTCATGATGTCATAAAACGAGACAGGCTTAAAACACCTCGGCAAGGCAGAAAATACGATACACCGAGCAAACACTAGAGGGCGAATTCTGTTTGTCTCCTCTGGCAAAGCGGTCTTCTCTGCCTGCAGCTATTGGTTATCTTCGCTAAAATGGCGGATTTTCGAAGACACTGAGAAAAACAATTTGTAAAAAGAATGATAAGGATTGTAGAAAGAAGACTCAGCTTACGGAGAGGCGTGGTTGATAAAAGAATAGTTCTAACATGGAGGTAAAGTTCACTACAAAACTCTGTGCTGTCATGTAAGAATACTCAGGCGTTTATTATCAATACTATACAATGAATGAGAGCTGAGTGTGCCTGACTTCTGTGTATTCTCCTGGACAAATAAATAAATCTTGGAACTTTGTTTACTCTTTTCAATGTTTTAAGTGTAGCAACTGGAGCCCTACCCCCGAAGGAGCTGCTGATTTAGTTTTGGGTCTACTCTCTAATTTATTCACCCCTATTAATGTCTCGAAACCTCCCTTGGCACACCAAGCAAATACAAATATATTGTGAGTCCCACGTTGGCTAGGACCACAATAATACACACATAGCATATATATATATATATATATATATATACATATAGATATTGACATGCAATATTGTTATTACCTTTCTTTGATTGCAGTCCTCAGGAGCAAACACACCTCACACAATTAATGTAGTAAACCAAGAATAACTTTACTTGGCATAAAAAGAAAAAAGAAACAACAGATCAGCAACAAATTACAAAATATAGGCACATATACAGCCAACTCTGCAAGAGCCCTTGCAAAGGTCGGTAAAGACTGTTAAAATACTAAAACTATAGGTTCTAACGGTAACTGTTCTTTTTTTTTTTTTTTTTACAGTAAAGTTTTTTATTTTAAAGACAAAACACACACACAATCAATGACAGTACATGAAATAAATGACAGCATGATGACACAGGTATACAGCAATACAGCAAAACAGGATACTAACAGATTTGCGATCTAATAAAACGCAAGGAGGAGCAGAATCCTAATTGAACCAGTCACCATTTCGAGGAAGGTAGCCCAGAGAGGCACCACACCAGCCGCCACCCAATGTCCCCCCCCCCCCCCACCCCAGGCAGAGGGGGGAGGGGGAGAAGGAGGGGGACAGGAGGATGTGAAGGGGGGGGCGGTGAAGGGGAAGAAAGGGAGAAAAAAAAGAAGGGGGGAGGAGTTCAACCAGGGGAGTCAATCCAGCTCTACCAGACCTTATCGAATTTGGTAGGACAGTTCCTGCTCTTATATGTTAACCTGTACAGTAGCAACACACTATTTATCGTCCCCAGCCAGGAAGACTTAGTGGGGAGGTCCGGGCCCCGCCAACAGAGCAGGATCTCCCGTCTGGCAATAAATAAAGCAAAGGTGATACATAGCTTGTTATATCTATCTCCCTCAACATCCCCCAGATAGCTAAGGGGGTACAGTTTCGGATCTAGGGGAAGTTCCACCCCACATCAATCAGACAGTGTCTCCGCCACCTCCCCCCAGTAGGAACCCAACTTGGGGCAGGACCACACCATATGGAAAAAAGTTCCCAACTCTACTGAGCATCTAGTGCACAAGGGGCTCCTGGAAGGATATATCTTAGCCAACCTCTGCGGGGTGTAGTAGGCTCTGTGGAGGAATTTCAACTGTATAAATCGGTCTCTGGAGGCTATTATGGACGAAGGTAGGAAGAGACACAGTCCTCCCACACCTTCTCGTCCAGGTCAGGGATATCAGAGTCTCAGGTAAAGAGACGAAAAGGGGTTGCCCCATAACACCCGAGATCAGGAGACGCTCGACTGAGTCAGACTCAAGCGTCACCGGATCTGGGAACTGGGCCATAATGGCATGTCTCAGTTGCATATACCTAAAACTAAGGGAGGACGGTAAGTGAAAGGTCCGGCTCAGCTCCTGGAAGTGTAACATCACACCAACCGGCATGACATGCCGGATGGTAAGAATGCCCCGCCGAGCCCACACCACCGGGTCCGGGACCGTATTCAGGTGGGGGAGGAGAGGATTCCCCCAAAGCGGGGTATGCGGAGAGACGGTGTTGGGCTTAAGAAGCCGCGCCCTAGATGCCTTCCTCACCCGAATAACAGTCGCTATGGGCTTCATGACAGACAGGTGTGCCCTGTGCCCCCGAAACACCAAATTAGACAGGGCAGCATAAGAGCCCAAAACGGCAGCTTCAAGTGTACCCGCTGGGTTCTGCCGCAGCTGCGAGAACCACCACCGGACCGTCACGAGGACCGCCGCCCAGTAGTAAGCCAGGAAGTTCGGAAGAGCCAATCCGCCCCCCGACAAGGGAAGGTATAGGACACGTCGAGCCACACGGGGCAGGCTACCCGCCCATATAAAGGCCGTCACTATGCTGTCAAGCTTCCGAAAAAAGGACCTCAGGATAGGGACAGGGGTCTGACGAAAAAAATATAGTAATTTAGGGAGGATGACCATCTTGATAAGATTGCCGCGCCCCACAGGCAAAAGGGGCAGGTTGCGCCACGTCGCACAGCATTTGGTCAGGTGATCCAACACTGGGAGGACATTATTCCCCAGATAATTCCCCAGCTCGAGTCCCACCTTCACCCCTAAGTAGGTGAATTCCTCCACCCAACAGAGGGGAGTGTGAGAGTCGGATCGGATCAGCGAAGGATGGAGTGGGAACAACACCGACTTCCCCCAGTTGATACGTACACCCGAAAACCGGCCGAATGTCTCGAAGTACGACAATGAATTAGGACGGGAGGTGGAGGGATCAGCCAGATATAGCAGGGCATCGTCCGCATATAATGACAGCTTCTCTTCTAAGGGGCCCACTCGTACACCCCGGACCCCAGAGTCACCTTGAATATGCGCAGCCAACGGTTCCAGTGCCAGGGCAAACAGCGCCGGTGACAGGGGACAACCCTGCCTGGTCCCCCTCTCCAAGAGGAAGGAGGCCGACAGGCACCCTTGGTGCGGATGCGTGCCCTGGGGCGAGCGTAGAGCAGTTGTATCCAGGACAAAAACCGTGGGCCGAAACCGAACCGAGAGAGGACCGACCACAGGTAGCCCCACTCGACCAAGTCGAACGCTTTCTCGGCGTCGAGCGAGGCCACCACCCCGGGGCTGACGGGATCGGCGACCACAAGGTGGGTATGCAGGCGGCGAAGGTTGATGTCCGTACCACGACCCGGCATAAAGCCTGTCTGGTCCGGATGGACCAAAGCTGTGATGATCGGATTCAGCCTATTGGCAAGGACCTTCGCAAAAAGTTTTGTGTCAACGTTAAGTAGGGAGATAGGCCTATATGAAGAGCAAAGGGTAAGGTCCTTACCAGGTTTGGGAATAACCACGATCACCGCCTCGCACCATGAATCCTGGAGGAACCCTGACTCTGACGCTTGGGAGAGTGTAACCTAGGCCCCAGGTCCTCCATCTAAAGGTAACTCCTAATTGTCTATGCTCGTGAGCTCCCCCTAATGGACAATTCCTTTGAGTACAGTTGCAAATAAATCTGACCAGGCCTGGCTCAGTAAATTCCAGAATGTTCCTCAGGGATAAGATTAACAATGAATACGTTGGTGCACTTTAATTTGTTTGTAATCCAAAAGGGTAATAGAACTAAGTCTATAGGTACAATTAACAATCAATATGGGTGCACGCAGAACGATCCTTACAGCAATTCCGGTCATCTTGGCTAGCGTGGCTTCTAGATGTTATGTCTCTCGGATAAACTAATCACAGTCTGATATCCCAATAGCGAAGCAATAAAAGTCACAAGACTAAAGTAGCATTGAAAGCATTTGGGCAAATGCCCTCTCACCCGGGTAGGCCTAGTCCGCCTGCGTTCTTCACGACAAACACGCCGATCGGTGAACACTCTGCGACACACACAGTCTCCGGTTCCTTGCTCACCACTGGTACAACTGTCAGCTGGTGGAAGTCTCTGGCTTCTTGTAAACACAAACTGGACACACTCTGTCCTGTCTGTATCCGGATGGGTGGCCCTCCGGTGAACACAGGCCCAGGCTTCAGGCCTATGCGCTCGACTGTGATGCTTCTCCCTCGTTCTGCAGAGGGAGAAGTGCCGGTCCCAAGAGAGCGAGCTTGGCTCCTCCCAGTCTTTAAGTTACCTCTCCCATAAGGCTGTGCGGAGGTGTTATGTGCTCCAGGAAGACAAGGGGGGAAGTTTAGGGGAATGCTGGAGGAGTATTTAAACTAGACTTGAGGGGGAGGGTGAACTAGAATTACATCGGGCACACAGGTCAGTTAGGGGTCAGACATTAATGGAGCGTGGAATGGGGATAGAAGGAGGTGGGGTTATGGCAGGTGACAAGAAAGTTCCCATGTTGCAAACAGCCATTGGAAATTATAGTGCCATTTGCACTACTAAAAATTATATGAATCATATAAAAAACACCAGCGAAAGATGTAACAATACATTTAAGTGTTTGTTCACCAATGCCAGAAGCCTTCCAAGCAAAACAGGTGAGTTGGAAGCTCTGGTGCATGAGGAGAGCTATGATGTAATCGGTATTGCTGAAACTTGGCTTCAATCCTCACATGACTGGGCTATTAATATTCCTGGCTATGCTCTCTTTCGAAAAGACAGGGTAAAAAGGAAAGGTGGAGGGGTCTGTCTCTATGTGAGAAGTGACCTCAAAGCAAGCGTGAAAGAGGACCTGGTTGATAGAGAGTGTGATGAAGTCGAAGCATTATGGGTGGAACTGCATACAGATGTGCGTAGTTCAAAGTTAATCATTGGAGTTTGTTATAGACCACCCAATGTTAATGAGGAGGTGAAGACTCGGCTCCTTGCACAGATGGAAAGGGCTGCAAGGGCTGGGACGGTGATAATAATGGGGGATTTTAACTACCCAGAAATTGACTGGAATAATGGAATTTCTGGGACAGTTAAAGGACAAAAATTTAAAAACCTATTGCAGGACAATTTTATGGTCCAGTTTATTGAGGCCCGAACTAGGAATGATGCTCTGTTGGACCTGGTAATCTCAAACCATGCAGATCTTATTACTAATGTTCAGATAAAGGAACACCTGGGTAGCAGTGATCATAACATGATTTCGTTTAATGTAAACTATAAGCAAGAAATACAAACAGGAAAGATAAAAACACTTAATTTCAAGAGAGCAAATTTTTAAAGCATGAGGACTGCTCTCCAGGGCTTGGACTAGGAGGGAATATTGGCACCGATGAACACAGAACAGAAATGGGAATTCTTCAAAAAGACTCTTTGGAACCTCACTGCAAAGTATATTCCCATGGGCAATAAGTTTAAAATGCTAAAGATAAAACTTATATTCCCATGGTCAATAAGTTTAAAATGCTAAAGATAAAACCTATGTGGCTCACGGTCAAAGTTAAAAAAAGCTATAAACAATAAGAAAATAGTTTTTAAAAAATATAAAAATGAAGGAACACTAGTGTCGTTTAAATGTTACAAAGAATATAATAGAATATGTAAAAAGGAAATCAAGGATGCAAAAATTCAAAATGAACGACAGATTGCAAAATATAGTAGGACAAACCCCAAAAAATTATTTAAATATATTAATAGTAAAAAGGTCAAGTCTGAGCATGTAGGCCCTTTACAAAATAATCTAGAGTGGGTGACTGAGGACATAGAGAAGGCAAATGTATTAAATGCTTTCTTCAGCTCTGTGCATACAATGGAGAATGGTGAAGCTCATGTCCATAATGGGGGTGGGAGTGACACAGCCCAAAATCCACAATGGCTCAAAAGTAATATGGTCCAGAAATATTTAGACAGAATAAAGGTGGATAAAGCACCTGGACCAGATGGCATCCACCCACGGATCCTAAAAGAATTGAGCTCTGAAATTTCAAAGCCACTGTATCTAATATTTAGGGACTCGTTAATGACAGGAATAGTACCACTGGATTGGCGTAGAGCCAATGTGGTGCCCATATTTAAAAAGGGAACAAAGTCTTTACCAAGTAACTATAGACCTGTTAGTTTAACTTCTATAGTTGGGAAGATACTGGAACGTTTAATAAAAGACCACATGGATGAGTTCTTGCTGGAAACAAACTATTTAAGCAGCAGACAGCATGGATTCATGAAAGACAGAAGTTGTCAGACAAACCTGATTTTCTTTTATGTAGAGGTAAGTAAAACCCTAGACAGAGGCGTGGCAGTGGACGTGGTATACTTGGATTTTGCAAAAGCGTTCGATACAGTTCCCCACACACGGCTCATGTGTAAGGTAAGGTCTACAGGATTGGATATATTAGTTTGTAAATGGATAGAAAACTGTCTGAAAGACAGAATTCAGAGAGTTGTGGTTAATGATTCTTACTCTGAATGGTCCAAGGTTATCAGCGGTGTACCCCAAGGTTCGGTGTTGGGTCCCTTACTTTTCAATATATTTATAAATGATATTGGGTCTGAGATCCAAAGTAACATTTCTGTCTTTGCAGATGACACCAGGCTATGCAGTGGAATAACGTCCTTGCAGGATGTCTCCAATTTACAAGCCGACCTCAATGCTCTGTCTAATTGGGCGACTATGTGGCAGATGAGGTTTAATGTTGATAAATGTAAAGTTATGCACTTGGGGGCTAAGAATATGCATGCATCATACATGCTAGGGGGAGTTCAACTGGGGGGATCTGTAGTGGAGAAGGATCTGGGGGTTTTAGTTGATCATAAGCTTAATAATGGCATGCAATGCCAAGCTGCGGTTTCCAACGCGAGCAAAGTCCTTTCTTGTATTAAGAGAGGTATGGACTCCAGAGATCGAGATATCATTTTGCCCCTGTACAAATCATTAGTAAGACCTCATCTGGAATATGCAGTCCAGTTTTGGGCACCAGTTCTCAAAAAGGATATCAGAGAACTGGAGAAAGTGCAGAGAAGGGCAACTAAACTGATAAGAGGCATGGAGGAGCTCGGCTATGAGGAAAGATTAGAAAAACTGAATTTCTTCAGTCTTGAGAAGAGGAGAATAAGGGGGGATATGATCAACATGTACAAATATATAAGAGGTCCATATAGTGAACTTGGTGTTGAGTTATTCACTTTAAGGTCAACACTGAGAACAAGGGGGCACTCTTTACGTCTGGAGGAAAAGAGATTTCACCTCCAAATACGGTAAGGTTTCTTCACAGTAAGAGCTGTGAAAATGTGGAACAGACTCCCTCCAGAGGTGGTTCTGGCCAGCTCAGTAGATTGCTTTAAGAAGGGCCTGGATTCTTTCCTAAATGCACATAATATAACTGAGTACTGAGTTTTGTAGGTAAAGTTGATCCGGGGTAAATCCGATTGCCTCTCGGGGGATCAGGAAGGAATTTTTGTCCCCTCCGGTAGCAAATTTGATCATGCTCTGCTGGGGTTTTTTGCCTTCCTCTGGATCAACTGTGGGTATGGAGTTGGGTCTATGGGATGTACTGTGTTTTATTTTGTTTGGTTATTTTTTTTATGGTTGAACTGGATGGACTTGTGTCTTTTTTCAACCTGACTAACTATGTAACTATGTAACTATGCATTGTGGGAAGTGTAGTCTGTTTCTACTAATGTCAATGGAGTCCGTTTCTCCAGGTACTTCTAGTCCAACAATGCATTGCTTTTAGAAATAAATAAACATATATATATATATATATATATATATATATATATATATATATATATATATATATATATATATATATATATACAGTATAACTGGAGCTCCTGGAGAGAGATTTAGGTATGCAACATTACCAAAAGTCTTTGATAGCATGACCCCCTGCTACACAACCTTAAAAAAAAAAAGATGAATGGTAAATAGGATTGTCACCGGTAGTTGCGGTCATTAGAGATGCTGACGCTGTGTCTTTTAACCCGTAGTTCTTCATTTTCAATTTGGTCAACTGTGACGTAGTGTTTTGAGTCAAAACTGCAGTGCAACGGGAGCAAATCAGGGCGATGTTTCCGTACCTCCGTAGTCCATCCAAACAGGGGCGTGGTTAGGGCGTGGCTTGGGGGGCTGGAGCCTCGAATGGGTCCCGGAAAAGCCCTGAGTCTTTGCCGCATTCGATCACATTGTTAGCCCCGAGCGTCTGGGAGTCAGGACCTGATGCCGAAGGTGGCCGAGTGCCACCAGTGCCGAGTGTCGCCGAGTACGGCCGGGTGCCGTACTCGGCGACGCTCGGAGCTGGCGGCACTCGGCCACTTTCGTCCACTTTCGGCATCAGATTGGTCCTGACTCCCAGTCGCTCGGGGCTAACAATGTGATCGAATGCTGCCCCGCCTTCTGGAGCCTGCTGCGTCATGGTGTGACGCAGGACGTGTGACGTCCATCATAGGCGCTGCAGGCTCCACAACGGGAATTACCATTCGGCCACCGCACCACATCCCCGCTCAGGCGGGTGGCTCTCCTCGGCTCCTCTCTGACTGCCAGTGCCTGCCCTGCTGTGACCACACACCAAGGCTGAGGCTGCTAAGGTAGGTCAGTACACTGTGTTGAGCTGTTACTATTCTTTTTTTAAATGATATTACTTGTAAAAGCTCTTCATATAGGTTCACTGTGAACCTATATGAAGAGCTTTTACAAGTAATATTATTTAAAAAAAGATCACCTGTCTGTTCTTGGAAAATTCATATTCAGGTCAGGTTAGTGGGTCAGGTCAGTGTATGTAGGTCAGGTCAGTGGATCAGGTCAGTGTATGTAGGTCAGGTCAGTGGATCAGGTCAGTGTATGTAGGTCAGGTCAGTGTATGTAGGTCAGGTCAGTGGGTCAGGTCTGTGTATGCAGGACAGGTCAGTGTATGCAGGGCAGGTCAGTGTATGCAGGACAGGTCAGTGGGTCAGGTCTGTGTATGCAGGACAGGTCAGTGTATGCAGGACAGGTCAGTGGGTCAGGTCAGTGTATGCAGGACAGGTCAGTGTATGCAGGACAGGTCAGTGGGTCAGGTCAGTGTATGTAGGTCAGGTCAGTGGGACAGGTCAGTGTATGCAGGACAGGTCAGTGTATGCAGGACAGGTCAGTGGGTCAGGTCAGTGTATGTAGGTCAGGTAGGTCAGTGCCAGTGTATGTAGGTTATGTCAATGTGTCTACACACACACACACGTAGGTCAGGGTATGTGTGTCAGGTAGCCCCAGCGCCACTCCACCGACTGCGCCTGAACCCCCCCCCCCCCCCCCCGGTGTCGGCTTGGCTTCAGGCTGAAGCCCCTGGTCTTTTTGGCACCTAGCAACGCCCCTGCAGACTAACCACTAAACAAACACACTTCCGCTGTACCAACAGATGTGATGTATTGCCTTTGAATGTTTTATATATTGTAAGTGCAATTTTAAAGGGGAGAGGTTTAAAATAAAAAGTTTATACGGTATTACACTATTGTGGCTTTTTTTTACCTCTATATTTGGAGCACCAGTCGCTGGATGCGTTTATGTACCCTTTTGAATCTGGAGAAGCGGAGAGGCATTTTTGAGTTCATACAATTACAACAGGGGTGTATTAAGACCCCAAATTATCTTCAAGAGTGGTGGTTCTGGTGGAAGAGGATGAGCATTTCAAGCCGTTGAGATCTCTTTTGCTTTTCTTTGAACACGGACTCTTGTCTCTACTGTTTCTTAACTGTTAATGACCTTCACCTTCACTTTTTCAGATATAGGGCTGGATTCAGATACATTTGATGTATCTGTCCGGCGACAAATTTGCTTGGAATTTAGGAGCCAGCTAAAAAAAGTTAGGAGCCAGAAAACGTGCCCGTCTCGACGAGCTTGCGTGCAGAAGCGAACACATACGTGAGTAGCGTCGCATATGTAAACGGTATTCAAACCACAAGTGAGGTATCGCCGCGATTGTTAGAGCGAGAGCAATAATTCTAGCTCTAGACCTCCTCTGTAACTCAAAACGTGCAACTTGGAGATTTTTTTAAATGTTGCCTATGGAGATTTTAAAGTGTAAAAGTTTGACGCCATTCCACGAGCGGACGCAATTTTGAAGCGTGACATGTTGGGTATCAATTTACTCGACGTAACAGTATCTTTCACAATATAAAAAAAAAATTGGGATAACTTTACTGTTTTATTTTTTAATAAACATTTTTTACTTTTTTTCCCCCAAAAAAGTACGCTTGTAAAAAAAAAAGTAAAAAATTACATTAGAATTGCTGTTTAACTAATGTAATGCCAACGGCCACCACCAGATGGCGCCAGTTAACAGAAGGAAGAGCTTTGGACTTCACAAGGCCGCGAAGCCGCGGCCTCAATTACCGGCCATCACGGACCCACCGCGATCACGCGGCGGGCACTCGGCGGCCGGTATTTAAGGCCACGGCTTCGCGGACTTGTAGGCCGCAAAACCGCAGCCTCAATTACCAGCTACCGCGGGCGCCAGGTCACAATTTCTGGTCGCAATTGCAACCTGGCGCCCGGATATTGTCGATCCCTGGCGTGGTGTAGCGTCTGCTGTTTACGCTACGCCGCTGCAAATATTATGGGCAAGTGCCTTATTCAGAAAGCATTTGCTCCATAATATGCGGCGGCGTAGCGTAAAGTGCCCGGCGTAAGGCCGCGCAATTCAAATTTGTGATGTGGGGGCGTGATTCATGTAAATGAATCATGACTCAACGTAATTGACGTTTTTTTTGGACGGCGCATGCGACGTCCGTGGATGTTACCAGTACGCATGCACGAAATCATGTCGCTATTTGTCAATATAAACGACGTGAACGGAACTAACGTCGACCCCCATTCCTGAACGATTTACGCAAACAACGTAACCAACATACAATTCGACACTGTCCCGACGTCCATACTCAAAGTGATGTCACAATGTAGAGTATAAGATTTCCTATCATCTGTGCCCAGTCTTGCCACACAGAGGTAATCCAGCGCTGAGAAATCCTTTTCCAATGTTCAGTAAAATGAACAGCCTTCCAGATAAAAACCTGCCTAAATAAAAAGTCAGTTTTCTCTCTTCTTGCTTTGAGTGACAGGTTATTTACATATCTAGCTTGAACATGTTTATCATATGTTATGTTATGTTTATCACATCCTGGTAATATACAATGAACTTTGGATCACCTCATGTTATGATAAACAAAACATAACATAAGATAAACATGTCCAAGCTAGATATGTAAATAACCTGTCATTGAAAGCAAAAACAGAAAAACGGACTTTATAATTTGGCAAGTTTTTATCTGAAATTCTGTTAATTTGCACTGAACATTACAAGAGGATTACTCAGCGCTGGATTAACTCTGTGTGGCAAGATGATAGATGATAGGAAATCTTATACTCTACATTGTGACATCAAAAAAGTAAATTTTTCTACTTTAGATTAGGGATGAGCCGAACACCCCCCTGTTCAGTTCGCACCAGACCCTTCGAATGGAACGAACGTTTGCGCAAACTTTTAGAACCCCATTGAAGTCTATGGGACGTGAACGTTTGAATTCAAAACAAACTTTAAAAGGCTAATATGCAAGTTATTGTCGTAAAACGGGTTTGAGAACCCGGGTCTTGCCCCAGGGAACATGTATCAATGGAAAAAAGTTTTAAAACCGGTCGTTTTTTCTGGAGCAGTGATTTAAATGATACTTAAAGTGAAAAAAAAAAAGAAAAATTCCTTTAAATATCGTACCTGCTGGGTGTTACTAAAGGAAAAAAGTCATTTAAAACTGCTTGCGGCTTTAATCACTTAAAGCGGAGTTTCACCCTAAATATAAGATCTCCCATGCGCTTCAGCATACTGGCGTCAGCGCCAGTATGCTGGGTTTTTTTTTTTTTATAGCACACTTACTGTTTTATCGTAGAAATCCTTTTCTGTCCCCCGCGTTGGACGGCGCCAGTACAGCGCGTCACATCTTCCTAAGATACCCGATATGGACTCGGGTATTTCCGGCGCTATGCGGCGCCTGCGCACAGACCTAGGAGCTGACTGCGCAGGCGCCGTATTTCTCCGAGTCCTATTTCGGAGAAATACGGCGCCTGCGCAGTCAGCTCCTAGGTCTGTGCGCAGGCGCCGCATAGCGCCGGAAATACCCGAGTCCATATCGGGTATCTTAGGAAGATGTGACGCGCTGTACTGGCGCCGTCCACCACGGGGGACAGAAAAGGATTTCTACGATAAAACAGTAAGTGTGCTATAAAAAAAAAAAAAACCCAGCATACTGGCGCTGACGCCAGTATGCTGAAGCGCATGGGAGATCTTATATTTAGGGTGAAATACCGCTTTAAGGACCACCGCATGTACATTTACGTCGGCAGAATGGCACGTACAGGCACTTCGGCTTACCTGTATGTCCCTGCCTAGACGTGGGTCAGGGGTCCGATCGGGACCCCCCCCTGGTACATGCGGCGGTTCCCGTGGCTGTCCGAGTGATCCGGGATAAGGGGGCGGCTGTTCATTTGTGTCCACCCCCTCCGGATCGCTCCCAGCCAATGCGAGCACTCCCCCCGCGTGTCACTTCCTCTGCCTGTGTAAACACAGGAAGGGGGAAGTGATGTAATCTCTCCTCTCGGCTGTATTTTCAACCGCCGCTGAGGAGAGAATACATCACACAGTAAGTCTGCACAACACTACACTGACACCAGTACACATAGGCACATTTAACCCCCACCCCCCTGTCACAGTGTCACTGAATGCAGTGATCATATATGTACTGATCACTGCATTTAGTGTCAGTGTGACAGGCAGTGTTAGGTTCAGGGTAGTCCCCGTACCCCCCCTAATAAAGTTTTAACCCCTTGATCACCGCCCTAGTTAACCTTTTCACTCCCTATTGCCAGTGTCACTAAGCGATCATTTTTCTGATCGCTGTATTAGTGTCACTGTTGCCGCTAGGTAGCTATTTTTTTTTTATTGCGATTTTTTTTACTAAAGACATGTGGCTGAATAAATTTTGACCTAAATGTTTGACTAAAATTTAGTTTATTCGATTTTTCTTATGTCACTCTATTTTTGTATATAGAGCAAAAAATAAAAAATCGCAGAGGTGATCAAATACCATCAAAAGAAAGCTCTATTTGTGGGAAGAAAAGGACGCAAATTTTGTTTGGGAGCCACGTCGCACGACCTCGCAATTGTCTGTTAAAGCGACGCAGTGCCGAATTGTTAAAACCCCCTTTTGGGCTTTTAGCAGCATATTGGTCCCGTCCTTAAAGCGGAGCTCCAGCTGCGAATTTTTTTTTTTTTAAAGTCAGCAGCTACTAACAGTGTAGCTGCTGACTTTAAATAAGGACACTTACCTGTCCTAGGCGCCCGTGCTGATGGCCCCCCCGATGCCGGTCCCGCGATCGCTCCGAGTCCCGCGCCGCCATTCACACTATGGGAAACAGGCAGTGAAGCCGTACGGCTTCACTGCCCGTTTCCTACTGTGCCTGCGCGAGTCTCACGCTGGCTTGTGAATGGGCGCGCTGCTCTCTGAGAACACACACAGTTCCCAGAAAGCAGCGCGCCCATTCACAAGGAGAAGGAGAAGAAGAAATCGGACCGCGGTGCAGGTGAGGCAGATTACGGACTTCCGCATAGCAACAGCTATTTCGGGTGAGTATTTTTTTTTTTTTTCAGGTTTTTTTTTTTTTTAAACAACATGGCAAAATGTTGTTTCCATGGGTGGAGCTCCGCTTTAAGTGCTTAATGTAATGTCTGCAATATGGATGAAAATTATTGAGAAAAATAGCATAGGTTTCCCCGCCCCCTCTCCCCAGGTCATTACCAGCCTCTTTGACCCTATATACTTTGAACAGCAGTGCTGCACAAGCAGTGTAATACGTTTCAGGTCAGGTTTCCACAGCAACAGCAGTGTCAGACGAAGTTGCCGCCCCTTATGCAAACCTCTCCTGAAATAACCCATTAAAAGTTGATATGTGGAGGGGATAGGGATTGCCGATCGCTAAAAGTAAATGACATTAAAAGTTGATAATAAAAAACAATTACATCGTCCACTAAAAGTTCATAAGCGGGCATGGGGGGGATTGCCGATCGCCAGAAGTTGATAACCCGGGGGGGGGGTTGTCGATCGATGAAAGTAAATGGAGAGAAATGACAATCAAACGCCGATCACCGAATATAAATGACACTGGTATTGCACATTAAAAGTTGATAAGCGCGCGCGGGGGGGGGGTTCTGCCGCCGATCCTTAAAAGTAAATGACAATCAATGACATCGCCCATTAAAAGGTTCACAAGCGGGGGGGTGCCGTTGATCGCATATATATGACAATGACATCGCAATGACAACTTATAAAACTTCATGCCGCCGATCGACGAATATAAATGACACTGACATCGCACATTAAAAGTTGCTAAGGGGGGGATGCCGCTGATCGCTAAAAGTAAATGAAAATCAATATAAATAGAAAGTAGAAGACACTGAGAAGGGGGGGGGTTCCTGATCAGCCATCGAAGAAGAATAGAAGACACTGAGAAGCGGGGGACGATAGCCGGACGTAAAAAAATGCTAACAAGATGGGGGGGGGGGGGTGAGGGTAGATAGATTTGTCTGCCGCCGGCCGATCGCCGGACATAAAAAATACTGAGAAGCGGGTGGAGTCTCCCGCCGATTGCCGCACATAAAAAAAAACCTGAGGGGCAGCGTGTTGGCGACTACCGCCGATTGTAGGACATAAAAAATTACTGAGAAGGGGGGGTGTTCTCCAGATCGCGGGACATTAAAAAAAATGACAAGCTTGTTGGCTGCCGCTGATCATCGGACATAAAAAAAGAAGAAGCGGGGGGGCGATCGCGGGACATTAAAAAGATCAGAGAAGTGGGGGTGCTTGTTCCGCGTTTGCGGCTCATTAAAAAAATATTGAGAAGCGGGGAGGAGTGATCCGCGGGTGCCGCGATTGCGGGCCATTAAGGAAAAGATTCGGAGAAGCGGGGTAGGGGGCCGGGTGCGGGAGCCACTACTGCGGCTCATTAAAAAAAAAAGTATTGGTAAGAAGCGGGGGGGGGGGGGGGGGGGGGTTTGCTAGCATCCAGCTCCATGGTAACATGACAGGACATCAGACGCCCCTCTAGGCATGACTGGCCAATAGGAAAAACTGGAGGGTGGCTGCTGCCTTCTGGGATTCATGCCAAACATCTCCCAGGCATTGCGGAGGGGGGGTGACGTACTCAGGGCTCAGGCCGCGGCTGGAGGAGATCTAGAAAACTAAGAAAACTGTGAGTTTTAAAAAAAATATATTTATATATGCCAAATTTGTTTAAGAGGACTAAACAGCAGGGGATGAAGAGAAGTTGAAAAAGAGAGTGGAGCTCCACTTTAAGTATAATCTGTTTGTAATTTTGAACTGGTACTTTTTTAAAGTGTAGCTCCAGACAAAATATCAATTTTTTAAGCTTTTTGGAAAACATAGAGAAGAGTTATTACCCCTGTAACATTTGTTTTGCTGTCTGTGCACATCTGTTCAGAAGATTGCACCTCACTTTCTGTCCCAATGACAAATGATTTTTTGAAAAATTAGTTTTTTTGGTGAAACAAGGATTGGTGACAGGACAGGAGACAGTGGACAGGAGACACCTCTTAAGCGGCGTACACACGACCGGTTTTCTCGGCAGAATTAAGCAAGAAACTCTGCCGAGAAAAACGGTCGTGTGTACACTTTTCGCCGAGAAACCCGTCGGGAAACTCGTCGAGCCAAAAAGAGAGCATGTTCTCTATTTCCTCGATGGGCAATGGTCGTGTGTACGCCGCCTTACAGAAGAGAATTTCCCTTCCTAAGTGTAGATTTCCTCTCGCTTCCTGTTGTCTCCTTCCGTTTGTAAGTAGGAGTCGTTTGTAAGTTGGATATTTGAAAGTAGGAGCCTGCCGTATATACGCTGCAGAAATTTGGGCCCTAGGTGTTAGTTTTGCCACAACACTGTAAGCCTTCACAGTAACTCTTGGTGGGCCCAGGAATGGGCACAGTGAAAATACTTGCTGATCGGCCACTACCTGTGATATTAATTTGACAACAACAGCAATTGTATTCACGTGGCTTTAGGTGAACACTGTGGAGGACACAGCACACCACGTGAAAATACTTGCAGAATTATCCCCTGCCTGTGGTATTAAAGAAGATCACTGCCTTTTAGAATTGCACGATTAATCGCGAGAATATCGCGATCTCGGTTCACCCCCCCCCCCGCGCGATCTCCGCGCGGGATGACCCGCGATCTTTATATGTAGCCACCGGTTTCACGTAAACAGCGTGGAACGCAAATGGCGGATAACGGAACTAACGTCAGCAACTAGAACTGACGCCAGTTCAATGCGTGAAGCGGCGCGCCGCTGGGCATGGGCGGTGCAGTGACACAGACAGAGGTAGTAGTACTGTAGCTACGTTGTACAAAACAGCCATGCTATTATCTGCTATCACTGATGTGGTTTTTGATGCCCCTCAGCCTCCTGACTGTGTTTTAAGGGTTCAACTTCACATCTATGCGATACATCAGAGTATGTGCTGCAGAACAGCCTATTAATTTGAGAATGAACTGCCTGACCTAGATTCACGTAGGGCGGTGTAACTATGAGCGGACGTAGCGTACCGTATTTACGCTAAACCGCCACAACTTAGGACGCAAGTGCAGTATTCTCAAAGCACTTGTGTCCTAAGTTATGGCGGCGTAGCGTAAATGTCCCGGCGTAAGCGCGCCAAATTCAAATGTGGAAGAGGTGGGCGTGTTTTATGTAAATTAATCGTGACCCCACGTAATTGACGCTTTTAACAAATGGCGCATGCACCGTCCATGGACGTATCCCAGTGCGCATGCGTCGGATAGAATGCCTAAGATACGTCGAACACTGCCTATGACGTGAACGTAACTTACGCACAGCCCTATTTGTGTACGACTTACGCAAACAACGTAAAAAGATACGCTTGTTCCGACGTCCATACCTTGCATGGGCTGCGCCACCTAGAGAGCAGATGTATCTTTATGCCGGTGTATGTCTTATGTAAACAGCGTAACTAATTGCGACGGGCGCACGTATGTTCGAGAATCTACGTATCTAGCTCATTTGCATATTCAACGCAGAAATCAACGGAAGCGCCACCTAGCGGCCAGCGTAAATATGCAACCAATATACGACCGCGTAGGAGGCTCGTATCTTGGCCGAATTTATGCGTAACTGATACTAAGAATCAGGCGCGCATATATGACTGCGCACATTCGGACTTATGACGGCGTACGTGGAGATACGCCCTCGTTAGTGTTTGAGAATCATGTCCCCTGCCACCCCTCAAAAGCACCAAAGTGCATGGGCCTTTTTTTATTTTATTTTTTAATGCCACTGCACCAAAATGCATGGTGCTTTTGTTAGCATGCATTTTTATTTTTGTGATTTTTCATTTTTTTTACATACATTATATATATATGTAGTGCTACCCCCTCAGGGGGCGCTGATTAATTTGGGATTGGCGTATTAAGTTACCTCTGTATGTTGTCTAGGGGTGATTGTAGTGAGCAGAGCAGCAATAAGAAAATGTCCAAACCTGTCGCTGAAGTTTTCTGAATGCTTTATTTCCTGGTCCAACACGACCAACATCAACATGAGGTAAAGAGAAAAGGTTGATGAAAGGAGATAACGTTGCGGTATCAGGCTTTGAATGAAAGGAAAGCAGTCCTGCTTTCTGTAGTAGAACAGTTCATCACCACTCTAGCCAGAGTGGGTAGAGTGCCTCCGGACAGACTTCTGCCACAAGCCTGGCAGCCGGAGCGTCCCTTAAAGGGGTAGTTCACCCAAAAACCTTTTTTTTAACATTGATTGAGGCTCGTTTTGTCAAGGGGAATCAGGTGTTTTTTTTTAGACTCGAAGCAGTACTTACCGTTTTAGAGATGCATCGTCTCCGTCGCTTCCGGGTATGGTCTTTGGGAATGGGCGTTCCTATTTGATTGACAGGCTTCCGACGGTCGGATACCTCGCGTCACGATTTTCCGAAAGTAGACGAACGACGGTGCGCAGGCGCAGTATAGAGCCGCACCGGCGCTCGGCTTCTTTCGGCTACTCGTGACGCGATGTATGCGACCGTCGGAAGCCTGTCAATCAAATAGGAACGCCCAGACCAGAAGACCATACCCGGAAACGACGGAAACGATGCATCTCTAAAACGGTAAGTACTGCTTCGATTAAAAAAAAAAAAACCCGATTCCCCTTGACAAAACGAGCCTCAATCAATGTTAAAAAAAGGTTTTTGGGTGAACTACCCCTTTAAGGTTTCTGGGAGAAACAAGTCTCTCTCACTGACTTGACTCTAGTTGAATTTAGCGTTTTAAGATGAAGACCTCTGCCACAGGCCCAATGTTGGACTGTAGAGCGAATCCTCCCAGAAAGTCCTCTTTTTAGTAGGGGTCACCAGCTGACAGTCTATGGTTAACCAGACTCCCGATGGTTCGTTCAAGCCCTTTTGGATCACCTGCCTCCGGGCTCTCCTCAAGCCGATCCCTCACCAAACAGCACATAGCTTAGGATCTCTTCAGTAGAAGGGAAACCCCCAGCAAGTAGCTAGGGCCCCTTTCAGCATCAGCAGGGAACTCCGCGTAGCATGCGCCCCCGGCCTGGTAGGCCATATCGCTGGGGTCTGTTGGGTGTGCACACCCCAAAGATGGGTGCCACACCTGGAACCCGCGAAGAACCCCCGAAAAGTGGCGCCTGCCACAGATATACCCTCCCCCAGCATGCTCCGTGAGGGAAAACTCCTCCAATTGGCTGCTGGGGAAAAGTGTCCCTGCCTGAATCCCTGCCTGTAAATAAAATAAAATAATAATCACAAAAATGCATGCTAACAAAAGCACCATCCATTCTTTTGAGAATCGTGAGAGAATCATGATCTTCATTCTAAGCAAAAGAATTGTGATTCTCATTTTTCCCAGAATCGTGCAGCTCTACTGCCTTTAGGAATTAATATGAGAAACACCAGCAAATCTATTGACGTAGATTTGCCTTCGGCTTCACGGCCGGGCACCCACTGCGCATGCACGAGCCGCACTGTGCATGCGCGCGCGGCGCGGCTCGCCGCTGATTGGAAAGGCGATCGCATGGGACCTGTCAGTGTCCCATGTGATCGCCTACAGGGAGGGGCTGGTATAGGCGATTAAGGCTTAATCGCCTAACCAGCCCCTCGGCGGAAGCAGGAACTACTGAAGCCCCCACTCCCCCCCCAAAAAAATTACATGCCAAATGTGGCATGTAAGGGGGAGGGGAGGGGATTAAACAAAAGTTGTTTTTTTGGGTGGAACTCCTCTTTAACCACTTGCTTACTGGGCACATATACCCCCCTCCTGCCCAGGTGAAATTTCAGCTTCCGGCACTGCGTTGCTTTAACTGACAATTGCGCGGTCATGCGACGTGGCTTCCAAACAAAATTGACAACCTTTTTTCCCCACAAGTAGAGCTTTATTTTGGTGGTATTTGATCACCTCTGCGGTTTTTATTTTTTGCGCTATAAACCAAAAAACAGCAATTTTTTAAAAAAAATCTATATTTTTTACTTGTTGCTATAATAAATAGCCCAATTTAAAAAAAATTTTTAAAAAAAATTTAAAAAATATTCAGTTTAGGTCGATACGTATTCTTCTACATATTTTTGGTAAAAAAAATTAAAAAAATCGCAATAAGCGCTTACGAAATATGGGACAGAATTATTCGTATTTTTTTTATTTTTTACTAGTAATGGCGGCAAACTGCGATTTTTTTATTGGGATTGCGACCTTATGGTGGACACTTTTGACACATTTTTGGCGCCATTCACATTTATACAGCGATCAGTGCTATAAATATGCACTAATTACTGTATAAATGTGACTGGCATTGAAGGGGTTAACACTAGGGGGTGAGGAAGGGGTTAAATGTGTACCTGTATTGTGTTCTAACTGTGGGGAGAGGGGGGTGACTGGGGGAGGTGACCGATTGTGTCCCTATGTACAAGGGACACAGATCGATCTCCTCTCTCCCCTGACAGGACGTGGAGCTCTGTGTTTACACACAGAGCTCCACGTCCCTGCTCCATCATTGCCGATTGCGGGTACCTGGCGGACATCGCGACCGCCAGGCACGCGCATCGGCGCGCCCCCCCAGTGGCCTGAGGAATCCAGGACGTCAATTGACGTCCTGGTGGATTTTCAGAGCCACCGTGAGGCCGTCAATTGACAATGGCCCGGGGCTCAGGTGGTTAATGTGCATAACGAAGCCAAGGAAAGATGGACAAATCTCCAAAAGGCATCAAATCAGTCAGCTTCATTGGTTAACCGATGACAACATTCCTTTAGACCGTTCTCATCGGCAGGGCCGGATTAACATAGGGGCTATTGGAGCTGCAGCTCTAGGCCCCTTCCTCAAGATAGGCCCATTTGCCCAAAAAAAAAAAGATCAACTTTGAGGATTGTAGCTCGGTGACCAGGGGTCACAGAGACTACACATGTAGGGGCCGATTCTGACACTTCTCTCCTACATGTAAAAATCATCATTTGTTTTTTGCTAGAAAATTACTCAGAACTAGGGATGGGCCGAACACCCCCGCATTCGGTTCGCACCAGAACGTTCAAACAGATTGAATGTTCGTGCAAACATTTAGAACCCCATTGAAGTCTATGGGACTCGAATGTTCGAATTCAAAAGTGCTCATTTTAAAGCCCAAATTTATTGTTGGAAAACGTCTTTGAGAACCCGGGTCTTGCCCCAGGGAACATGTATCAATGGAAAAAAAAGTTTTAAAAACGGTCGTTTTTTATGGAGCAGTGATTTTAATGATGCTTAAAGTGAAAAAAATATATAAAAAAATTCCTTTAAATATCGTACCTGCTGGGTGTCTATAGTAGTGGCACGTGTTTAGAAATGTCCCTGCACAACATGAGATTACTATAAGAAAAAATAAGTTTAATACTGCTTGCGGCTTTAATGTAATGTTTGGTCCCTGCAATATGCATACACATCATTGAAAAAAATAGCATGAGTTTCCCTGCCACCACTCCCCCGGGTCATTACAAGGCCCAGTGCCAATCCTGACCTCCCTGGGGCCCTAAGCAAAATGACATGGCACATTAAAAATGAGAAGCGGGGGGCGCTGACGACAGTGACATGTCACATTAAAGAAAGTTGAGAAGCGGTGGGAGGGGGTGTTCTGCTGTCGTAAATGACTCAGCCAGTGAGTTTAGAAGCGGGGTGAGGGGGCGAAAATGACTTCTGACCAGGCGGGGCCTCTAGTAATTTGGGGGGCCCTTTGCAGCTTTGCGCGGCCCTAAGCGGCTTGCATAGTGAGCCTATAGCGAGGATCGGCCCTGACAAGACCCTTTGGCCCTATATACTTTGAACAGCAGTATACAGGCGGTGCAAACAAAACAAGGACTGTAGGTTTGTTAAGTAGAATCTGAACCATGTCATATTGTAATTGGAGCGCAACAAAGAGCCACATGCAAAGTATTGCATCAAAAATTGTTATTAGACGCCCCTGTTAAACAGGGGCAGAAAAATTTGGCCTTAGGCACTGGTGGCTATCAGCAAGATCAGTGAGGAGGAAAAGGATATTCCATCAGCAGCATAACAGGACAGTTACTCAGCATCAGCATAGGCAATGTCAAAGGGATCTGACATTTCAAAAAAATTATTCAGTTACATCAGCATCGGGGGCTTGGTAGCTGGTGTTGATCCAAGCCTGATTCATTTTGATGAAGGTCAGTCGATCGACGGAGTCGGTGGAGAGGCGCACCCTGTGATCGGTCACAAAGCCTCCAGCAGCACTGAATGTGTGTTCTGAAAGAACGCTGTATGCAGGGCAAGCCAGTAGCTCAATTGCGTACTGTGCAAGCTCTGGCCAGTGATCCATCCTCAAGACCCAGTAAGCCAGAGGATTTTTGGTGGGGAAGGTGTCCAAGTCGGATCTTGCCCCTAGGTATTACCGCACCATGTAAACCAGATGCTGGCGATGGTTGCTGGAACCGGTCAGACCTTGGGGCTGCGGACTAAAAAAATTGTCTGAACGCATCGGTCAGACGGCCACCTTCTCCACCGCTCCTTCTGAGACTCACCGAAGCCTCAGCAACACATTCTCCAGGACCAGGATTTGGTAATCCCCCAGGTTCTGGGAACGCGTTGCACAGACCCTTCTGCAAGGCCTCCCGCAGAAGTTTCATCTTCTGCTCCCTCTGTGATGGCAGGATAAGCTCCGCAACCGTACTCTTGTAACGTGGATCAAGGAGAGTTGCCAGCCAGTAATGATCCCTCTCCTTGATACCACAAACACAGGGATCCTTACGCAGGCTTTGCAGGATCAGGGAGGCCATGCAGCGCTCCTTCTGAGACTCACCGAAGCCTCAGCAACACATTCTCCAGGACCAGGATTTGGTAATCCCCCAGGTTCTGGGAACGCGTTGCACAGACCCTTCTGCAAGGCCTCCCGCAGAAGTTTCATCTTCTGCTCCCTCTGTGATGGCAGGATAAGCTCCGCAACCGTACTCTTGTAACGTGGATCAAGGAGAGTTGCCAGCCAGTAATGATCCCTCTCCTTGATACCACAAACACAGGGATCCTTACGCAGGCTTTGCAGGATCAGGGAGGCCATGCAGCGTAGGTTTGCTGAGGCATTCGGGGCACAGTCCTCTGGGTCACTAAGGACAACAGGATCCGCAGCCACCTTATCCCTGCCGCGTAAAAGTCCATGGGTTCCTTGGGACTGTAAGTGATCCCTTGAAGACTGCTGATGCTGAGTGCTAGGCTCCACCTCCATGCTGCTGATACAATCATCCTCCTCCTCTACCTCTTCCTGTGTGCTAGGTGGGCAAGCAGGACCACTGTCTGAATAAAGGGGGCCTTGAGAGGTAAAGAAGTCCATTATTCCACGTAGCGTGTGCTCCAACATGTAAATAAGAGGGACAGTCTTACTGATGCATGCACTGTCACTGCTCACCATCCTCGTGGCCTCCTCAAATGGTGACAGGACAGTGCATGCATCCCTGATCAAGGCCCACTGGAGTGGGGGAAAAAAACAAGCTCCCCTGACCCAGTTCTGCTGCCATATTGGCATAGGTACTCATTGATGGCCCTCTGCTGCGTGTGCAGCCGCTGCAGCATGGCCAATGTAGAGTTCCATCTGGTGGGCATGTCACAGATTAGACGGTTCTTGGGCAGGTTGTATTCCGTTTGGAGGTCTGTCCGCTGAGCAGTGGCATTATATGACCTCCGGAAATGCACACAGACTTTCCTGGCCTGCTTCAGGACATCCTGTAAGCCCGGGTACCTGCCCAATAACCGCTGCACCACCAAATTTAGGACATGCTCAAAACAGGGCACATGGGTCAGTTTTCCCTGTCGCAGGGCAGAGAGGAGGTTGGTGCCATTGTCGCTAACCACCATTCCAGGCTTAAGCTGGTGTGGCGTCAACCACCTCTGAGCCTGCCCCTGCAGAGCTGACAGAAACTCGGCCCCAGTGTGGCACCTGTCTCCCAAGCACACCAGCTCTAGCACCGCATGGCATCTCTTGGCCTGCATTCCTGTGTAGCCCCTCATATGCCTACGGAGCACAGCTGGTTCCAAAGAGACATCAGCACAGGAAGAAGCCACAGAGGAAGAAGAGGAGGGGGTGGAGGAGAGAGGTGTGTCACAACCAGTAGTAGTGTTTTGGAGGCGTGGTGGCGGAACAACCTCCAACACTACTGTACCTTGCCCTGCCTCCTTCCCAGCTGCCAGCAGAGTCACCCAATGTGGCGTGAAAGAGAGGTAATGTCCCTGTCCATGCCTGCTGGACCATGAGTCAGTGGTAATATGCGCCTTACCACTGACCGCCCTGTCCAGCGAGGCATGGACATTGCCTTCCACATGGCGGTAGAGAGTCGGAATCGCCTTCTGTGAGAAAAAGTGGCGTTTGGGAACTTGCCACTGAGGTACCGCACATTCCACAAACTCACAGAAGGGGGCAGAATCCACCAACTGAAAAGGTAGCAGTTGAAGTGCTAGCAATTTCGCTAAGCTAGCATTCAACCGCTGGCCATGTGGATGGCTGGGAGCGTACTTCTTTTGGCGCTGCAGCAGCTGGGGCAGGGAAATTTGTCTGGTACTATCAGTAGATTGCCTGCATGTACTACTAGGTTGTAACACACTTATTTCTACATCTTCAGTCCTATCAGTGCAGGCTTCAGAGAGGACTGAGGGTCTAGTGGGGTTGGAGGTCCCAGCTGATGAGGGGCAAAGGGAGGATCCGCTTGGTTCTTTGGTGTGGGTCTTTCTGGTATGCTTGCCAACGAACTGCATGGCAGGTCGACATATGTCTGGTCAAGCATGTGGTGCCCAAGTGGGTGATGTTTTGGCCACGCGAGATACGCTTGAGACATATGTTGCAAATAGCAAGGGTGCGATCTGATGCACATGTCTCAAAAAAGGCCTACACCAAAGAACTTTTGCAGTAACGTTGAGACACAGCAGCGCCCTGTACAGGCGTAGCTCTGCGATGTAATGCAGTTGGTGTGCTGCCCTTAAGCTGGCCCCTGGAGGGCATCCTGCCTCTTTGGAGATGTGCCTGTTCCTCGTCCTCCTCCTTCTCCTCTTCTCTCCTATCAGGCACCCATGTAGAGTCAGTGACCTCATCATCCCCTCCCTCCTCATCACTGTCGAAAACCTGGCAGTGTGCTCCAGCTGGGGGAACATCACTGCCAGATTGCTGTCCCTCTCGGGCACCCCCTCTCTCTGGGCTCACATCAATGCCTTCCTCTATCTGTGTTCCATCATCGGAGCCTTCCAAACGCTGCGCATCTTCATGCAGAATGTACCCAACACTGTGTTGAAACAGTTCGGGGGACTCCTCAGGAGAACATGGTGGGACTAGGGAAGGATTGTGTGATGCCATTGTGCAGAGGGAAGAGGACGCCTTGGCAGCTGCTTTGCCAGACAAACTAAGCTCAGCCTGGGTGAGAGGGGATGAGGACGGCTTGGTCATCCACTCTACTAATTTCTCTGCATGTTGAGGCTCAACACGGCCAGCTCCCAATAAGAAGGACAAGCGGCCACGGCCACATTCTGAAGAGGATGCACCGTGTGCACCACCAGCGTTGCCTCTAGATGCAGAGCCTTCTTGCCCTTGGGACTCTCTGCCTCTCTTTGTTGTCCTTCCAGACATTTTAATGGCCTGCACAGGACAAAATCAGTACACACACCTCGTACCTTTATATACAAACTGGAGAGGACAAGTGCAGTAAACTCCAAGTAGGTTTAACTGAAAAATATACAGCACAAGTGCAGTAACACAACTACGTTTAGGTGCTAATAAACAGCACAAGTGCAGTAACAGCAACTGCGTTTAGGTGCTATTTAACAGCACGTGCAGTTACAGAAACTGCGTTTAGGTGCTATTAAACAACTAACATGCAGTAACAGCAAATGCGTTTAGGTGCTATTAAACAGCACACATGCAGTTACAGCAAATGTGTTTAGGTGCTATTAAACAACACATGTGCAATAACAGCTAATGGGTTTAGGTGCTATTATACAGCACACCTGCAGTAACAGCAAATGCGTTTAGGTGCTATTAAACAGCAAACATGCAGTTACAGCAACTGCGTTTAGGTGCTATTAAACAGCACACGTGCAGTAACAGCAAATATGGTTAGGTCCTATTAAACAGCAAACGTGCAGTTACAGCAACTGCGTTTAGGTGCTATTAAACAGCACACATGCAGTTACAGCAATTGCGTTTAGGTGCTATTAAACAGCACAAGTGCAGTAACAGCAAATGCGTTTAGGTGCTATTAAACAGCACACGTGCAGTTACAGCAAATAAGTTTAGGTGCTATTAAACAACACACATGCAGTAACAGCTAATGCGTTTAGGTGCTATTATACAGCACACCTGCAGTAACAGCAAATGCGTTTAGGTGCTATTAAACACCAAATGTGCAGTAACAACAAATGCGTTTGGGTGCTATTAAACAGCAAACGTGCAGTTACAGCAACTGTGTTTAGGTGCTATTAAACAGCAAACGTGCAGTAACAGAAAATGCGTTTAGGTGCTATTAAACAACACACGTGCAGTAACAGCAAATGCGTTTAGGTGCTATTAAACAGCACACGTGCAGTTACAGAAAATGCGTTTAGGTGCTATTAAATAACACATGTGCAGTAACAGCTAATGCGTTTAGGTGCTATTATACAGCACACCTGCAGTAACAGCAAATGCGTTTAGGTGCTATTAAACAGCAAACGTGCAGTGACAGCAAATGCGTTTAGGTGCTAATAAACAGCAAACGTGCAGTTACAGCAACTGCGTTTAGGTGCTATTAAACAGCACACATACAGTAACAGCAAATGCGTTTAGATGCTATTAAATAACACACGTGCAGTAACAGCTAATGCGTTTAGGTGCTATTATACAGCACACGTGCAGTAACAGCAAATGCGTTTAGGTGCTGTTAAACAGCAAACGTGCAGTAACAGCAAATGCGTTTAGGTGCTATTAAACAGCAAACGTGCAGTAACAGCAAATGCGTTTAGGTGCTATTAAACAGCACAGGTACAGTAACAGCAAATACGTTTAGGTGCTATTAAACAACACACGTGCAGTAACAGCTAATGCGTTTAGGTGCTATTAAACAGCAAACGTGCAGTAACAGCAAATGCGTTTAGGTGCTATTAAACAGCAAATGCGTTTAGGTGCTATTAAACAGCAAATGTGCAGTTACAGCAACTGCGTTTTGGTTGCTATTAAACAGCACACGTGCAGTAACAGCAAATGCGTTAAGGTGCTATTAAACAACACACGTGCAGTAACAGCAAATGCGTTTAGGTGCTATTAAACAGCACAGGTGCAGTAACAGCAAATGCGTTTAGGTGCTATTAAACAGCACACGTGCAGTAACAGCAAATGCGTTTAGGTGCTATTAAACAGCACACGTGCAGTAACAGCAAATGCGTTTAGTTGCAAATAAATAGGACAAGTGCAGTAACACCGAGTACGTTTAGGTGTAAACTAAACAGCACACAGGCAATACATAACGTTAGAACACTGCAGCTAGCACAATCTCATACCTGACAAATAGGAATAGCTGATCTAGCTAAGCTATACAGTGTATAAATATATGTACAACTCCTAGGAATGTATATATATCCTCTACACACTGTAAATTAAGCTAAACTGACTATCCTGCCTGCTCTATCTATCTATCTGGTAGAAAAGACACTGTCTTTATATCTCTCTATAGGACTTTATTATTAACAACGCCGCAACACACTACACGAGGCCGCCCAGCAGGCGGCCTTTTATAGTGTGGGGCGTGTGCTAAAGCCCTGAGCCATAATTGGCCGAAGCCACCCAAGCTTTGGCCAATTATGGCTCTATCTTTTGTGCGCTGTGATTGACCAAGCATGCGGGACATACAGCATGCTTGGCCAATCATCAGCGCGCAATGCCGCAGTGAATTATGGGCCATGACGCGTCATTCGAATTTGGCACGAACGACCCGTTTTGTTCGATTTTCGACGAACGGTCGAACAGCCAATGTTTGATTAGAAGATGGGTTTAAGTCGAACGCAAAGCTCATCCCTAATGCATACACACGGCAGGACTTTTTCAGCCAACAAACGTAGTGACATAATAGACATAATAGACGTACTATGTGTTTTTTCTGCTCTTTTACCACCACCCTTTGGGCAACACCTGCTATTGTTCTTTGATCATTAGCATTGGTTCTGAGCATGCGTGTTTTTACTTTGGACTTTAGTCTGATGGCCTTGTTTACACATGATCGGATTAGCCAACATTTGTTGCCGGAAAGTTTGTCTGTTCTCACAGCCAACATTTGTCTGATGAAAAAGTTTGTCCAACCGAGCGTACACACGGTCGGATTGTCCGCTAATACAGGTCCGTCTGACAATTATTGTAAAAAAGTCAGATTGTGTGTATGGGCCTTATGATTGGGTGACCAGAAATCCCCGGTTTCCGGGGACAGTCCCCAGATTAAGAACACTTCCCCGGACCAAGTCTGTCCCCAGTTTTGTCCCCGGATTGGATTTGAACAGGGGCTGGGGCAATTTCAAAGACAGTCAGTGTAGAATAAAAAAGAAAAATATCTGAATTACACCCCCCCCCCACTCCTACTAGCTTAGGGTAGGGTGACCAGACATCCCCAGTTTCAGGGGACAGTCCCCTGATTGAGGACACTGTCCCTGGACCAAGTCTGTCCCTGGTTTTGTCCCCAGATTGGATTTAATAGGGGGCAGGGGCAATTTCAAAGACAGTCAGTGCAGAATTAAAATAAAAACATTAGAATTACACCCCCCCGCTCCGCCGTGCCTACTAGCATAGGGGGGTTGTATTTTTCCCATTATCTGTGCCCCTTTCTGATGATCATGTGCTGGTCGGAGTGGAGGGAATATTTCTTCAGTTTCGGGCGCATGCCCATTTAGCTTCGCTCACATGTTCTTCTGCCTTGGCACAAATCTTGGCCAGCCACCTGCTTATCTCCTTGCCTCCCCACCCAGTAGTAGCCGGGGGACGAAGAGTAAGACTTGAGAGGCTGTGAGGCGGGCGGCAATGGGCAGAGAGTCGCTGATTGTTGCCATTACTAGTAAACAAAAAATATGTCCCCGGATTTCATTTTAAAAATCTGGTCACCTTAGCTTAGGGGGTGTATTTATTCCATTATCTGTGCCCCTTTCTGATGACCATGTGCTATTCGGAGTGGAGGGACCATTTCTTCAGTTTCAGGCGCATGTACTTCTGCCTTGTCCCGGCCAGTCACCTGCCTGGCTATCTCCTTGCCTTCTCTGGCAGAGTGATCTTCCTCTGCTCCCCACCCAGTAGTAGCCGAGGCTTGGAGAGTGAGACTTGACAGGCTGTGAGGTGGGCAGCAGTGAGCAAAGTCGCTGATTGCCGCAATTACTAGAAAAAAAAATGGCCCCGGATTTAATTAAAAAAATCTGGTCACCTTACGTGTGAAGCCCATTCACATTTCTCCGGAGCGGCTCAGGTGCAAATTGCGTCTTCTGGTCCAAATTCAGCCCAAAATTTGGGCTGAAATCGGACCTGAAACTGTGAATGGTGATGCACCGTACGCGTGCTGTGAACCACTCTGTGCTGTGGCGTGTCTTTGTTACATTTTAGTAAAGTTCTTAAAAAAGAGAACTGTGTGACGCATCATTTATCACACGGTGGTACCAGTCCCTTTGCAGTACACAACAACAGTCTCAGTATAACGCAGCCACTGGCGTTGATGAGTCCTGAGAAGGAGGCATTTTAGACATCTACAGACTAGCATGGTAAGGTTGCTTTCTGACTGGGTCACCTAGAAATTTATTGTGAACTATGAAGAAACCGTGTAGCTTAGTGTGATGTCTTCTTTGAGTATCAACTCTGGGAACATAAGTGTTCAGTAACACAAAGAGACAAGAATATTATTTATCGACATACTGCAAAACAAAAAAAAAAAAAAAAAACGTCAGCTTCCATATCCCCTTTATATCAACACAAATGCACAATGTGCGCTGCCTAGTAACAAAATGGCCGTTAAACAAAATGGGAAACAAAAGGTCTTTCTGTTGAAGCGATCAAGTACGGAAACATTTCCGGTTAGATTAGCCAATCAAAGTGCCGGCGATTAGGGCGTTTACCGTGTAAACCAATCGACACAAGCCAGTTCATCACGTACATCCAATCGCTGGCGTCAGCGTGTCGGGACTTCCCCTTCTCTTTCTGTGGGCTTCTCGTAGTCGGAAGGCAGCTGCCATTTTGTTGAATTCGCGCCTTGAGCACGGAGGTTGGTGAGTTTTATGTGTGTACATGGGAGGATTTCTAGAACGACTCCCGTCAGGAGGGTGGTATGGGGCTGGTAATAGATGGGAGCGTTGTTAGTTAGCGCTGCGTAGTCGTGAAATAATGGAATCGAATTTTCGGGTATTTCACTGAAATGTGTGCTAGGAGGTGTAAAGCGCTGTGTCTGCTCTAGGGGCAATGCTGGCTATACACGCATCAATTTTCAGGTAACTGTAGCCAGCTTCATCGTTGTATATGGGTGGAATGGTCTCTATGGATCCGGGAAATGTTGAAAGTGGGATGTCTGGGAGTCGTTTGTGTTCTAAAGAGGCAACACTAGTTCAGCGGAAAGTCTGTGTGGGCCCCAGTCACATCTGTTCACCGTGTTACGACAAGCCCCCTGAGGGTAGAGATTGATGTGAATGCACTATTCGATGATCTAAGATATATGTATATTCCCGTACTACTACAGAAAATACTAGCTGGTGGTAAACTGCTGCAAGCAACGAAACGGCCAAGCCGTGCCCAAAGGGAGATACGTTAATTAAGGGGTGATGCTGCGCTGTTTAAACAATAACCGTGATGGAAGTATGTGTACTTTCTTAACCATTTGCTTACTGGGCACATAAACCCCCTTTGTGTCCAGGCGAAATTTCAGCTTCCGGCACTGCATCGCTTTGCACGGTCATGCGATGTGGCTCCCAGACAAATTACCGTGTTTTGATCACCTCTGCGGTTATTTTTGTTTATAGCGAAAAAAATAAGTGACAATTTTGAAAAAAAACAAAAACATTTTGCTATAATCCAATTAAAAAAAAAAAAAAATTCCCAGTTTAGGCCAATATGTATTTTTGTCAAAAAAAAATCGCAATAAGCGACTGGTTTGCCAAAAGTTATGGCGCCTTCAAAATAGGGGACAAAATTATGATTTTTTTTTTTTTTTTTTACTAGTAATGGAGGCGATCAGTTTTTTTTTTTTTTTTTGGGGACTGCGTCATTATGGCGGACATATCGGACACTTTTAACACATTTTTGGGACCATTGTCCCTCATACAGCGATCACTGCTATAAAAAAATGCATTGATTAGTGTATAAATGTGACTGGCAGTGAAGGGGTTAACACTAGGGGGCGAGGAAGGGGTTAAATGTGTAAACTGTGAGTGTGTGTTTCTAACTGTGGGGGGAGGTGACCGATACTGTGTTCCTATGTACAAGGGACACAGCATCAGTCTCCTCTCCCTGACAGGACGTGGAGCTCTGTGTTTACACACAGAGCTCCACGTCCTTGTCTGTGTATCCTCTGATCGCGGGTGCCCGGCACACGCATCGGCACTTCAGTGATGCTGCGGGAGCACGCACCGCCAGCGGTGCTCGTGCGCTCCCCAGTGGCCAGAGAAGCGGACGACGTCCAAAGACGTCGTGCTGGCAATTGAGAGCCACTTTGTGTCCGTCTTTTGCCAATAGGCTGGTCGCAAAGT
Organism: Rana kukunoris; assembly: GCA_029574335.1. Classification (NCBI taxonomy): domain Eukaryota; kingdom Metazoa; phylum Chordata; class Amphibia; order Anura; family Ranidae; genus Rana; species Rana kukunoris. The sequence continues at coordinate 272,774,316 of CM056059.1, read as the reverse complement.
GGTTAATTTTATAGCTGTGCAAATAGCAAGATAATGTAAACACAAAATGACTTGTACAACTGCAAAATAAACGTGCAGCAAACTGCGTGACAACAGTGTAAATACTAAACATAGCAAATAGGTGTATTACACTTGAAAGATAAAAGCAAAGTACGATACCGCTAAATTACATTAAAGTGCAAATACGATTCAAAAAGTTGCAGAGCATGCGCTTTAATGTGCAAAAATCTTGTGACTTCACATGTGTAAAAAATGCGACTTGTGCAAAATTATATAGCATGCGACTTCAAATGTGCAAAAATGCAAATTAACAGTCCTTCAGTAGTGAAGATGTCTGTTCCTTTTCTTGTGCAGGGTGCAACTGGCGCCAAAAAAAGGGGGAGGGGGTGTGATGGGGCTGTCTGCTCTCCTTTCTGTGCAGGTGCACCTCCCTGAGAGAACACACTAGTGTAGATGGCTTCTTATCTAAGGGCAGTGAGGTAACATCATATGGTAATTAAATGCTCTATGTTCCTCTGGAGTTTTGCTGGTAGATGGGCTCCACATGCTGTATGCCCAAGATACTATTCTCCAAGTGCTCGGTACCAGGGTGCTATATGGTCTCTCATGAATGAAGTGTCACATGTACATGGGGAAGTATTAAAGCGGGTGTTCACCGTAAAAACAATTTTCTAACCATACAATGAGCTCACTCTCTACATGATACTATGCCGTCAATTTTTTATATATTTTTTGCTGTACATACCTTCGTACAGCTATTTTCACCCACAGCTTCTGGGTAGTGTCTCCTGCAGGACTGGGCGTTCCTTTCCAGCAGGTGATTGACGTGATGACAAACACCACATCATCCCCTGTCACGTAAGGAGCGGCATGAGTTGCCGAAAGAAGCCGAACGGCGAGTCGGCGCTATACGGCGACTGCGCACCGCCGTTCGTCTTCTTTTGGCATCTCGTGATGCTCCATATGCGATGGGGGGGGGGGGGAGATGGTGTTTGTCATCACATCAATCACCTGCTGAAAAGGAACGCCCAGTCCCGCGGGAGGCACTACCTGGAAGCCGTAGGTGAAAATAGCTGTACGAAGCTGTGTAAAGAAGAAAAAAAAATATCGGCATAGTATCAATGTAGAGAGTGAGCTCATTGTATGGTTAGAAAATGGTTTTTAGGGTGAGCCCCCGCTTTAATGGAGAGGGAAGATATCAGATAATGTAGTATGTTTAAACAACAATATGTATTAATCCTTAAAACCGTGATAAGAAAGGTACTCACAAATGGTCAGTATTAAAAAAAAAAAAAAAATGTATATCCGCGAGCTTGTGTGCTGGCGTCACTTCTAGTTCCTATTGCCACCCCTACGCGTGGCGTCACATGACTTCATCAGGGGATATACATTTTTTTTAATACCATTTGTGAGTACCTTTTTTTATGACGGGTTTAAGGATTAATAAATATTGTTTAAACATCTGGTATCTTCCCCCCCCCCCCCCCCCTCCTTCATACTTCCCCCCCCCCCCATGTACATGTGACACTTCATGAGACCATATAGCACCCTGGTGCCAAGCACTTGGAGAATAGTATCTTGGGCATACAGTGTGTGGAACCTGTCTACCAGCAAAACTCCAGAGGAAAATAGAGCATTTAATTACCATATGCTGTTGCCTCACTGCCCTTAGATAAAAGGCCATCTACACTAGTGTGTTCTCTTATGGAGGTGCACCTGCACAGGAAGGAGAGTGACAGCCCCATCACACCCCCCCCCCTTTTTTGGCCCCAGTTGCACCCTGCACAAGAAAAGGAACGGACATCTTCACTATTCACGGACTGTTTGCTCATTTAAAGTCGCATAATAATTTTTGGAACTTTTTGCACAAGTCGCATGTTTTTTGCACTTTATCATTATCGCACTGCGCTTCTATCTTTCAAGTGTAATACACCCATTTGCTACGTTTATTATTTGCACTGTTGACACATGGTTCGCTGCACGTTTATTTTGTCGTTGTATAAGGTCCCTTTCACACTATTGGACCCATGAGGATCTGTTCCTTTAATATCTGCTTGCTCATCGGGGATCGCCCTGTCAGATATCCGCTCTTCTATATGGGGGATCGGATGAAACTAGGACTGTCTGTCCGTGTTCATCCGATCCACAGACGGATGGAAAAATAGGATTTTTCTCCGTCTGCCGAATCGGACCATAGCTGGGACCGATGAGATCGAGTGTCGGCAGATATTCATCCTTTGACACCAACTATCCCGTAGGGATTAATGTATGTCTATATTTTATCCATAACGGATGAAATACCGACATACTGTCCACATGTGTGAAAGGGCCCTAAGTCAGGCTGGGTTCACACTACGATTTTCCCGTCCGTCAGCAGCATACGATTTCAGTTTTGAAAACGTATGGGCCCGTACGGGAAAACGCATACATAGACAATGCATTGCAAATCGTATGCACTCAGATGCATCCGGGTGCGTACGATTTGCTGGCAAAACGTTTTTAACAGTACACAAAACCGTGTTCGACCACGGTTTTGAGTCAGTTTTTGAAACCGTATGGCAAACGCATACGTTTTTTTTAAACATTAAAGTCAATGGAAAACGCACATATGTGCGGTTCCATACGTATAAACCGTATGCGTTTTTCGTCTGCGCATGCGCATTTTCAAAACAAGAAAATCTTTTTTTATTAAATGACACTAATTCCAAAAACGTATGCGTTTTTAATCAAAACCGGATGGAACCGTACGCACTCTTTGAAACCGTATACGTTTTATAAACGCATACGTTTACGTACGGTTCAATCCGTTTCAGCCGCATACGTTTTTTCATATAAATCGTATGCGGCTGACGGATGGGAAAATCGTAGTGTGAACCCAGCCTCATTTTGTGTTTGCGTTATCTTGCTATTTGCACAGTTATATATTAAGGAACTACACATACTTTCATCACTTTTTTAAACCGCGCAGCATCACCCTTTTTAACTATACGATAATCTGCCATAACATTATGACCAAAACTACAGCTCTTTTGGGATGTTCCTGCAATCCTGGGCTGCAGTGATCAAGACCGACTAAAAGTGGTCCAAGAAAGTAATTTGACAGGGTTGCCCAAGACTTGCCAATACACGAAGGAAGTGAATGCTAGCTTGGGCAGTCCCACCCAATAGAGCTAAAATTGCTGAAAAAGTTAGCGCTGGTTCAGATGGGATAGTGCCAGAACATATAATGCATCACGGGTTGTTGTGTATGGTGCCGCTGACCTGTTTCTAAAGCCTGTACAATAGACGATGGAAGTGGCCTGGTCTGATGAATCATGTTGGTTTTTTTTTATTTATTTTTTATTTTTTTTACATCATGACTGAACGTGTCTCTTACCTAGGGATGAGATGGCACTAGGATGCAGTATGGGAAGAATGCAATCTAGCAGAGGCAGTGTGTTGCCTTGGGCAAAGTTCTGCTGGGAAATCTTTGCCCCTGCCATACATGTGGATGTTACTTTGGAGTCCATGTCTCACCATGTGAGGGTTGTTTTGGTGGCAAAAGGGGACCTACACAACATTAGGCTGGTGGTCATAATGGTATGGCTGGTGTATGTAGAGCACTGTGCAAATTCAGTGCTATATAAATTCATGTAAAAACTAGTCCATTGGCAAGGACAAAAAAAACGTATGTTTCTGTATACTCAACAGGAAGAGAGGCTATTTTTCCAATGGAAAAGTCTTGGGGCTCACACCTGTGGTTTTCTATAGACTTTTGTGCACGGCTGCATTCAAGATCAGTAAGCCTGATCAGATTTGTGAAAAGGAGAAACAAGTGTATCTACAGGCACACTGAGTATAAAGGGGTTAAGGTGATACTTGACACAGAAATTACCACTTTACCAGCATGGGTAAGGTGACGTGTCTCTTTAAAAAAGAAAAAAACTGCATTGCTTCAGCTTGGACTAATGTAACTATGTATGTACCATACCTATAAGAATCTTAGAAACTAGTCACTGCTACTAGAGTGATCTCTACTAGCTCCTGAGTCCCATGCCAAGCGGATGCCCTTCTGCTTGCTGAAAACAAGAGGTTACAAAGACATTCAGAGAACTTTTTATTTTTTATTATAAATGGGGAAACTGATGTCGCTGGCTTGCCTCTCCACCTTTTTCAATCAGAATACTTTGTATTTGTTTGGGAAGTGATCTCTGAATGACTCCCGTACCAAGCAGGCGACTGTATGACCCCTTTCACACTGCTTTTCAGGCATTTTTGCACTAAAAAGGGCCTCTCTAGCCACCCCAGTGTGAAAGCCTGAGTACTTTCACACTAGAGCAGTGTGCTTGCAGGACATGAAAAGTCCTGCAAGCTTGATCTTTTGGGGCGGTGCACTCCTCTACCACCCTTATTTAAATTGATCGGTAGCGCTGCCAAAGTGCTTTGGTGGTGGCACTTTTAACCCATTATTCGGCCGCTAGCAAGGGTTAAAAGTGGCTGAAAAGCACTGCTATAACAGCGGTAAATCACAGCTGAAACTAGCAGCGCTAGCCCCCTGCGGACTCACCAGTTAAAGCGGATCTCCACCCTAAAGTGAAGATCCGCTGATCGGAACCCTCCCCCCCTCCGGTGTCACAATTGACACCTTTCAGGTGGGAGGGGGGTGCAGATAGACAGGTATCTGCAACCACTTCCGGCCCGCAGTCTCGGGCAAAAGACGGGTTTTTTGGCAACACACAGCGGGAGCCAATCGCCGGGCGCAGCGCGACTCGCGCATGCGCCGTAGGGAACCGGGCAGTGAAGCCGCAGCGCTTCAGGACGCCGCTGGACTCCAGGACAGGTAAGTGTCCTAATATTAAAAGTCAGCAGCTGCAGTATTTGTTGCTGCTGGCTTTTAATATTTTTTTTCTAGTGAACCATCCGCTTTAAGGTGCGGTGTCCATTGGCAGATATTAATGCAATACAAAAAGACCCCCCTCCGGGGGGAAAAAACAAACAAAAGAAATGTATCCTCCGGGAGATAAAGATGCCATAAGTGGGCCGCGCTGCATAAAGGGTTTATCGATCCAAAAATTTAGCAATCGCATAAATTCAGACACTTTGACACCCATCACCAACCCCAATATAAAAATTATTTTTGATGTGATTGCTAAATCTTTGTATCAATAAACCTCTTTTTATGCAGCACGGCCCACTTTTGGCATCTTTATCTCCGGGAGGATACATTTCTTTTGTTTGTTTCCCCCCACCCCCCCCCCCGGAGGGGGATCTTTTTGTATTGCATTAATATCTGCACCGTTGATTAATATTGCAATGTCTGCTACAGTCTTTCCGACAACTGTAGTAGTAGCATCTACCACTATAGGGATTGCACTCATATGGTATATGCACAGTTACATTGATCCAAGCTGGATTAATATAACTTTTTGTAAAAAATACCCATGCCTGGATTACTTATTTATTTTTAAATGATTGGGTCTTGTCTATAGGTTTCTGTACTAACAGGAAGATGGGAATTTCCCATTAAAAGATTGCAGCATAAACCCGATGGAAGCCTGAGGCTTTTGCCTTTCTCTATCTAAGCTCATCTTGACTAGAGCAAGGCATTAGGTTTAATCAAAAGTGTTTGCTTTTTATTACTGTGGGGAAGAGTTATAAATTGTCGTTGCTGTCTGTATCCTCATTGGAACTATTTAACCCCACTATTTGGCCATTGTTGCAGACAGAGAATTGAGAAATTTAGGGTTGTCTCAAGAGCAATTGAACAGATGTATATTTGGGAAAACTTGTTCTCTAACAACTGTCAGTGGAGGATGTTACCTCATTTTGCTCCACAATTCTGTCATTTCTATTGATTGGGATAGAGCGATCAACATTTAGCCCAGGTTCATAATGAGCTGCGGAAATTATTTCACTCCTGCATGTCTGTCCTGATTTTGGCTGTGATTTCAGAGACATCTGTGCAGGTTTCTGCACAGACATGTAAATTGCAGCTGGCAATTGGCACCGATTTTAACATGTGAAAAATGCTCCAGTGTGAACCAGGGCTAAATCTGACAGCAGTAAAAACTATGCATCACCTATTCTGTCCAAAATAAAGTTGTTTAGGTCAATGTCTGTTGTGACTAAGCACTACATAAACCTGCTTATGTTGCTGTAGTTGCCTTTTAATTGTTTTCCTTTTTTCTTTTTTCTTTTTTCTCAGGGTTATCAAAATGGTGAAGCTATTTGTAGGTAACCTTCCTCCTGCGGCAACTCAAACAGAGCTCAAATCTCTCTTTGAGCAGTTTGGTAAAGTATCAGAGTGTGACATCATAACAAATTATGCCTTTGTTCACATGGAAGACAAAAAGTCTGCAGATGAAGCTGTGAATAATCTGAATCAGTGTGAGCTTCATGGTGTTTCCATCAATGTGGAACACAGCAGAGGCAAACCTAGAGCTTCCACCAAGCTTCATGTTAGCAGCCTTAACACTGATTGCACACCAGATGAGCTACGGGAAAAATTTGAGGAATATGGGAGCGTGCTGGAGTGTGACATAGTTAAAGATTATGCATTTGTTCACATGGAGAAAGCAGAAGAAGCATTGGAGGCCATCAGAAATCTAAACAACTTGGAATTCAAAGGTGAAATTTTATTTGACAGCTGAAATAATGTTTTTAAATTTGGGGGTCCTCAATGAGGTGTAGTTGTTTTCATGGTGCAGTCTTGTTAAAGAAATTTACTAAAAACAAACATACTCGCATTTATGCTACAGCTCTCCCCGTCTGCCCTAAGACTGAAAACTGAGCAATCACATGACCTCCAATTGCTAAGATCTCGCTCTTTGAATGGGGAGTGTCTCCCAACTCTGCCCCTCCTGCATTCTCTGGAGAGCCAGATAAGAGAGGGCAGGCTCAGCTGGCTTTGGTTCAAAACCATATGCTGAGAGCCTAAGATAGCTGTTCATCAGTGCAAGGCCCTTGGTTTACAGGAAATTTCACATGCCTTTTGAATGAACAGTGCTTCACATTTATCTGTCGCTGCCAAAGAAAGCCGAAGAGGTAATGTCAAGTCTGTGTACCATGCTGTTAGCTTGAGTGTGAAGGCGGTATGGAGACCTAAAAGGGGAGAAACGTGGGAGGGCCGGAACTCTTATGTTTGTACTTGATCATACGTTCTAGATTACTTCACCATATGCACAATACTATTTATGAATAATTTGATCATCTGCACATTACTCTGAATAGGAAAACGGAGGAGATGGAGCGGAGGTGTTTGTTCTGTAATTCCCCTGTTGGAATGATCTTATATTGGGCTTTAACCTGTAATGGGGCTTCAGCCAGCATAAGTCTAGGTTCACACTTGGTGTGAACCAAGCTTAAAGCGGTTGTATACCCTCATGGTATACTTGCACCTACAGGTAAGGCTAGAGCGCAGAGACTCTTGAATGGGAGCCTGCTGGAAATGTGCACATGTGTGGGGCTCGCGCCGATCCGCGCAAGAGTGACGCCAGCGCGGTGATACCCATAAGTCACTCCGGTATCGTGATGGAGGACGTGTCTGAGGACTGCTGCGGGGGCTTCGATCTAAGGTAAGTAATTGATAATGAGCTAGTATGCTAGTCATATTAGCTCATTATGCTTTTGCCTTACAGGTGTGTGGGGTTTTTTTCTTTCCCAAAACAGGCAAGTGCTACATGGTTCCCTGGGGGTTTAAAAAAAATTAAGTTGTGGTGATATTACTTTATGGTTGTCCTTTCTCATAGCTTAGGGTTAAGTTAACTAAACACCTAGGTTCTTATTTCTTAACCACTTAAGACCCGGACCTTTAAGCAGCTTAAGGACCTGGCCAGGTTTTTGCGATTCGGCACTGCGTCGCTTTAACAGACAATTGTGCGATGTGGCTCCCAAACAAATTGTCTTCTCCCCCCACAAATAGAGCTTTCTTTTGGTGGTGTTTGATCACCTCTGCTGCGGTGCCCAGCTGTGCCATTCTGCCAACGTAAATGTGCAGGAGGCGGTCCTTAAGCGTTTAAGGTTTCAGAGTAAGATTTATTCTCAGTTTAGTATGTCTTTACTCTGCATTTAAAGTGATTCTTCCCCAAAAAAAGTGCCTAAAAAGCTCCCCAATTATAAATGAAGATGACTGAAAAACTTTTCAGAGCGTTATGTCTTGTACCAGCATGGCATCTCCTTGATTTGAAAAGGTGGGCCTGCCGTGTCTCCTGAAATGCAGGGAAAGGGTCCCTGCTCAATGAAATTGTGTGGTTTCCAGTGCTTATAGCGTGCCATTTGTATTAATGACATCTCCTGCGTCTTTCTGTGTGGGTGGAGGTGCGGACATTGCTGAACTCCAGGACAGGTAAGTGTCCATTTTATTAAAAGCCAACCGCTGCAGTATGTGTAACTGCTGAGGTTTTTTCTTCTTTTTTGGGCGGAACACTGGTTTAAGTCCAATCAAATTTGGTAAAAGTGTTATTTTCTGACTTTTAGAGAGCTGCTGATGCAGACCGGTGAGTATGTTTTATGAAATCCTTTGTGGGTGTATACTTGGAAGTGCTCTTCCCACTGGCAGAAGGTTACGAGTTTGAAGACTTTGTACATCATTGTTTAAGCTGTTTTATGTAAAGTTACTTAAAGATCTATTTAATTTTAAAGATTTTATGAGTAGTTGACAGACCTCTTGGTAATGCTACTGCCTGCAAAACATGCATACATTGGTGTGTGTGTGTGTGTGTGTGTGTGTGTTTTTTTCTTTCCCCCAGCTCTGGGCATTTTGATTTTCCTTTGCCATTAAGACATCTAGTTTTATCAGTCTTTGACTGCAATGGGTGAAATAAATATTGGTGCTGGTACAACACTAAAGTGCACCGAAACAAATCCTGCTCCTTGCCAAATGATTAGACCCATTATTTCATGGAGGTCTTGTACTTCCTTGCTAACCCTGTTGATGTTTTTTTTAACAAAACTCTTTGGGTGGGGAGCATTGTCTAACATCGCTCACCGCGTTGTACAACAGGATCTGAATGTGCATGTAAAGTTAGCGTTTTGGGAGTATACTTGCCGTTGAATAAATTCAAGGCAATTTTCAGCATTAACTATGCAGTTTGCTTTGCTTTTAACTTTATTTTGGGGCTTGACAAATTTGCTTTAAATCTAGGAGCCAGCTTAAAAAAAGTTAGACAGTTTTCTTTTATTTTTTTTGCAGAGGGGTTTAATGGACATTTATTTATTTTTTTTGTCAAGCCCTGCCCTAGAAATGGTGGTAGTTTCCAAACTTTTGTCACACAATATTGCCACAAAGGTCTAGGAAACGCACAGTTGATTTTAGGGGGCACGATTTTTTTGGTGAAACATGATACCTAACATGTCAAACCCTAAATTTGCATGTGCCCGTGAAATGCAACAAGCTTCAGTACCCTATATTTTTCATGGGTGAAGCTTTAAAAGTCAGGTTACAAGTTTAGTGTTACAAAGGAGGTCTGGTGCTAGAGTTATTGCTCTCATTCCGACGTGTGGCAATATGTAACATTTATTGCAATCGATGGTTAGGGGCATAAGCGCCCTGATTCTTGCGTTTATTCATGCGCATATGTGGGGGATTTTATGCGCTTGGGTGTCACTTGGAGAGATATGTTTCTATCTAATTTTTTTATTTATTTATCTCTCATAAAGAATGAACACAGGTTTGTGGTTGTGTGGGTTTTTTATTTTTTTGTGAGTGACAGAATCTCTTTAACCGCTGCCGACCAGCTGCTGTCATACTGTGGACTGTCGTAGCTGTACGTTGTTCCCTAAATGCGGGTGCACTTCACTGCGGTGGTGCCGATGCTCGCGACTGCCAGGCACGAGGGGAAGAACAGGGCCATGTGTGTACCCTCGCATTCTTGTTCCCAGATGCAGATCGTGAGTTCCTACATGCTGGGAACCACGATCTATTATCTCCTGTAGTGAGTCCCCTCCCCCCACAGTTAAAACACACATTAGGGAACAGTTAACCCCTTGATCGCCCCCAGTGTTAACTTCTTCCCTGCCAGTGACATTTACACAGTAATCGTTGCATTTTTATAGCAGTAATCGCTATAAAAATGTGTCAAGTGTCTGCTATATCTGCCATAATGTTGCAGTCCTGATAAAAAAATTGCAGATGGCTGCTATTACTAGTAAAAAAAAAATATAAAAATTTCCACAATCTATCCCTTATTTTGTAGACTCTATAACGTTTGTGTAAACCAATCAATATAATCTTTGCATTGCGTTTTTCGTAATTTAAAAACAAACATTATAAATACATATCAGCCTAAACTGTGGAATATTCGCTTTTTAACCACTTAAGACCTGGGCCATTATACAGGTTAAGGACCTTGCCCTTTTTGCGATTCGGCACTGCGTCGCTTTAACTGACAATTGCGCAGTCGTGCGACGTGGCTCCCAAACAAAATTGACTTTTTTCCCCCCACAAATAGAGCGTTCTTTTGGTGGCATTTGATCACCTCTGCGGTTTTTATTGTTTGTGCTACAAACATAATTTTGCAGAAAATGCAATATTTACTTTTTGCTATGATATCCCCCAAAAAGATATAAAAAAAAACTGTTTAAGCTGATATGTATTTTGGTATAAAAAAAATCGCAATAAGAATTTATCGATTGGATTGCGCAAAATTTATAGTGTTTACAAAATAGGGTATAGTTTTATGGCATTTTTTATTTCCTAATGGCGGCGATGAGCTTTTTTTTTTTTTTTTTTTTTTTTGTGTGTGACATGGCGGACACATTAGACAATTTTGACAAATTTTTGGAACCACTGTCATTTTCACAGCGAAAAGTGCTATGAAAATTGCAATTTAGGAGTTAACCACTAGGGGGGTGCTGATGGCGTTAAGTGTGACCTCATATGTGTTTCTAACTGTAGGGGACGGGGCTGGATGTGTGACGTCAGTGATAAGTCTGTTCCCTATCAGGGAACAGACTATCAATGACATTGCCACAATGAAGAACTGGGAAGGTGTGTTCCACCAAGTAAACCCGGCTGACAAACCTAGGTGCCAGAATGCAATTTCTAGTTGCCATGGCAACCTGGCGCCTTTGATTTGTTGAACCCTGTTTGGTATATATAGAGCATATTGGATGGCCTGAGGGAGAGTGTTCAGAAGAGACCAGTTAGGAGCCGGCCACCCTCATACATATATTTGTGTTAAAAGTGCAATAGAACTCCATGAAATTAGGGGGTCTAAACATTTGCTAAGGAGCTACATTTTTGTGGTGGCAATGAAAGATTTGTTTTCTATGCATTCTGTATTGGCATTTCAATTTTTATTTGCACTGCTTTTCTTTACATACTGGTTCACGGTGGCATTTGGGACTTTATTTTATTTGTGTGTGTGTATATACATACACACACTTTTTTTTGATGTGAATGATAAAAATAGCGGCGCTTTACCGCCGATGCTGCTCCTCCCACCCCAGTGTGAAAGGGGGTTAATGGTTGGCAAAAGAGCAGCGTTCTTTTTTTTTTTTTTTTTTTACAACTCCGCTATAAAATTTAAAGCGTGCCACTGGGCTCACAACTGTGTTAACCAGTGCTTATTTTGTGGGGTCTAATTGTATGACAGTTAATGGTGACAAAATGCATAAGACGATAGCTGGGAATGTTACATTTCTGCATATAGAAATTGTAGTTGGGGCCTCCACTGGTATGCTTAAGTGAACGTGTGGGATGCAGCTTATTTAAGGTGAGTGTGATATAAATGTTTGCAACTTACCCCTCAACTGTTATTTGGGATTTTTTTTTATTCACCTAGTGTCAGATGTAATGTCTTGTATCTCTAGTGCTTTCAAAGAAGAATTTTTTTTGACACACTTCTCACCATGAACCCTTTTCGCGTGTGCTCTCTTAAAGGGAAAAAGATGCACGTTCAGCTTTCTACAAGCCGTCTGCGAGTAACACCGGGGATGGGAGAACAAAGTCGATGCTACCGTTGCGGAAAGAATGGCCACTGGTCCGGAATGTGCCCCTTAGACCAAATGGCTCAGGAGCTGGGGCCACCTTTTGATCCTTTCGCTGATCCTTATGTCCCAATGCGCAGTGCGGCGGCTGCCTACGCGGAGCGCATGTTATATGATGAACGCCGCAACCTCATAGACTACTACCACCGTTACCGTATACGCCCGTCATCGTATGATACCTTTATGGATCGTCGAATGCCTCCTATTCCCCCACCATCAATGTCCACTTTATCACACAGAAAGCGTTTGGAATCCTATCCATATGAGAGGCATTTGTTGCCACCTCCACCTCCGATTCCCAGCTATTATTCACGAGATCGAAGCCCCATACGTCGTGCCACTGCAACAGCTGGTGTGGAGGGATATGGTGCGGAGCGCAGATTAACCCCTGCCGTACGGAGTTCTGTCTATGACACCCCACGATACATGCGGGATTCCTATGCTGACCGGTCGCGGTTTTACTAGATTGAGGAGGTGAGGCTTCATAGTTTCTACTTTATTTACTTCCCTGTATCCTTCTTTTTGTGTGCTGCTTCGGGTCAACGCTTTGTAGATTTAATTTTTTTTAAACCGTGCAAATTTCAAGGCGCGCTTTTTAAAGGCGTATCGTGCACAACGCTGTAACATAGTTGAGACAAATCTAAATCCAAATAAGTATGCCATTCTAAAGTAACCCTTGCATTAAAGAGAAAATCATACCCAGGTCATTTCTGTACAAGGCTTTTTAAACATTTGTTACAGGACAGATGTTTGTAGAAACATAGCTTTTTACAAATGTATAAACCTATCATTTTAAGTTTAATGATTTTGCACAGAGAAGACAATTTTTGGAGTGTCCTTGGATCAATAAATAAGATGTACTGTACAAGGTTACAGGTAAGTAGTTAAAATGTATCTAACCATTTTTACTAGCTGGCCATTCTTTGAAAAACCTTTTTTTTTAATGTGGCTTTAGAGGAGCAATATGAATAAGCTCTACCTGACTTGCACAGAAAAAACAGGTACCCACTTGCCCCTAATGTGGAAGTAGAGGATGCAAACAAGTGGAATGTCCCCTTCTGGGGATCTGCTTTATATACTCAAATAGAACCCTAGGCAAAGGGAGAATTGTAACTCCTGTCAGTGATTTTTTTTGTTTGTGGAAATTACCTTCACTTCCTGTCCCTTAGCTAAAACGGTGAGAGGAAATTCCTGCAAATTGGGTTTCATTGAGGCTTTCTGGGTCGCCAAACCTATTGTCCCTATTGGGAAGATTTTCCCCTCTATTATTCTGGGGACAATGTTTTTTATTTTACTTTTTTCACTTTTGTCATGTTAAAAAAAAAAAAAAAATTTAAGAGTGACTCTCCTAATGGGGGGGCATGCAGGTTTTTATTGTTAAAAGATGGTCTAATCCATCGCCACATTTTAAGTTTGCCTGTTATACTTTCACTTAAAGGCGAAATCCAGCCTGAGCTCATTTGACTGGACTTTTCCTACGGGTCACAGGCGTGCCATTCGATTTGCACTCCTGTGACCCGTTCAGCAGAGTGGTCTGAAGTCTGCACTCTGCGGACGTCATCCTGACTCTGGGTCCGCGGGGTGCCTGGAGTGATGGCTGTCTCGGTCTCTTGGCAATCTGCTGAATTGGCCACTTCCTGCCCCTCCACAGCTCCAGTAAACATGGATGAGGAGAGCTGCTGATTGCCAGTCAGCTGCTTTCTGCTGAGAGAACCGAGCCATCCGCAATGGCTCGGTTCTCGATGCAGAGATGTCGGGGGGACAGATGCACCATCGTACCTAGGTAAGTATAGATCGGCAAAAAAAAAAAAAAAGCCATACTTCACTTTTAACCCAGGACAAGTGTGCAGATTAGGTAATTTTGCTTTACATTATGTGTTTATAGATACTGAACAAGTGTGCCATTAAAACTTCTGACATGCATACTTTTTCTGGTTCAGAGGGTCAACTTGACAGCAAGCATTGAGCAGCTGACTTAAAGCGGACGTTCACCCAAAAATCAACTTTCTGACATTAGATCCAGCATACTGTTAACATCTGCAGTATGCTGTTTTTTTTTTTGTACTTATCGTTTTATGAGCCGTTATCTGGCTCCGAGCGGGGAATCCTGCAGGGAATGGGTGTTCCTAAGCCAAGAGGAGTTGATTGATGGGCTGCTTCCACTCGGGTATTTTTGGAAGGGTAGACACGCCTTAGCAGCCCGTCAATCAACTCCTCTTGGCTGAGGTACGCCCATTCCCCGCAGGATTTCCCGCTCGGAGCCGTATAACGGCTCATAAAACGATAAGTACAAAAAAAAACCCAGCATGCTGCAGATGTTAGCAGTATGCTGGATCTAATGTCAGAAAGTTGATTTTTGGGTGACCCTCCGCTTTAAAAATGTAAATTTTAGGCTCCATGCACACTGAAGCTGATAAAAAAAATAAATAAAAAAAGTTTAAGCCCATAAACTGAACTTTGTTAGCCTATGCACACCTGGGTGTTTTTCAGTGTTAATGAGCTTTGGAGTTTATTGTTTTTTTTTTCCCCTCAACGGCTGAAATTTGCATTCAAAGTGCCGTTATTCGGCAGGGGAAAAACCGCAAAACCCTGGAAAACGCTCAAATGCCGGCGCCAGTTTTTTTTTTTTTTTTTTTTTTATATCCATTGAAAAAAAAAGCTGATAGAAGCTACACTGAAAAAACGCTGATTAAAGGTGTTGCAAAAACGCTAAAAAAAAACTTTGCAAGGCTTCCTGCAAAGCTACTGGCTTTTTTTTTTTTTATTTATAGCTTTTATCAGCTTCAGTGTGCATGGAGCCTTAAAGGTCGCTGCATTATTTCAGTGTGAAAATGAATGACATGCATAATTTGAAAAGATCTTGACAGGTTTGCAGCTGTTAAATCACTAGCACAAAAACATCTATCTACTTTAGGCCCAATCCATGTATCCGCGTCAGTACTGCAGATGAACATTAAGCCCTAGTTTACACTGATGCGATGCAGGAAACGCAAGATTAGCTGTATTCCCCCGCATCGCACTGCCTCTTTTGATCTGCGGCTGTCAATGTTGGATTGACACCCCAAAACGGTGCGATTGCCAGAATTGCATTATATGGTTGTAAATGCATTTTTGAGTGCAGAGAAAAAAAATGGGTCCTGCAGTGTGACGCCTTTGTGAATCACATATGGCGTCCGACACAATTGTGAATCCAGGCTTAATATTGGCAACTTATTGGACATCCTGTTACTGATCTGTGTATCTGTATAATATGTGAGCAAAGTTTTTAATGGATGAGAAACTTTAAAAAATTACAGTTTTTCTACCTTTTTGTTTTTAGGTAAGCTACGGTGTCCGGTGCAGTCTCCAGTTGCGTTTGCAGTACAAAGTTTTTACCTTCATAGGCCAGATACATGCAACATCAAATCTGTTTTCGTTTTGTAGTTTTATTTTTTGGGGAGATGTAAATGTTTTTATGGCAAGTAGTCTGGGCACTTTTCAACTTGGTTATCTCTGCAACACATTTCAGATTTTTTTTTTTCATTATAAAATGTTAAATGTGTTATTTACAGTCTAAAGATTGCCCTTAAAACTTGTGAAAATGGCAATGCATAAGTATTGGGTCTAAAATCAAACAAATATGTTTGCTCTAGGTATTGGGGGGAAACATTTTTTTTTTTCAATAAAGTTAGACATTGTAATGTTAAGGGTTTGCTGCGCAGTGAAATATTAATGTATTAGCAGAGCAGGGCAAATTTGTATGCAGTGTGCCTGTTAAATGCTATCCATTTAATTATTTTTCTTTTTCCATCTTCCAATAATAAACATCAAGTTGAAAATTGTCAGTTTTGTGTCAGTAATGTTTTCTTAAACCTAGAAAAAGTAGCACGAGTGTATGACATGTGAAAAGGAATACAGTGGAGCCTCGGTTTAAGAGTAACTTGGTTTGGGAGCGCTTTGATTTGAGAGTAACTTGTTTTCAATTCTGACTCGGTTTGTGAGTGACTTGCAAGACTAGCAGAATTGAGGCAACATAGGCCTGCAGTACCTCATTTTGGCCTGAGGTAGGGGGCGCAGGAAACGAGCTGACGTGTCCTCGGTCATTTTCGGCGCTCCCACCTCTGGCCGCATTCGGTATTGCATCCCATTAAAGCGGAGGTTCTAACATCTGCAGTATGTGTTTTTTTTTTTTCCGGTACTTATCGTTTTATGAGCCCTTGTTATCCGGCTCCGAGCGGGGAGTAGGCGTTCCTAAGCGAAGAGGAGTTGATTGACGGTCGGCTAAAGCGCGTCACGGCTTCTGAAAATACCCGAAGTGACACTTGGGTGTTTATGGAGCAAAACGGCGCCTGCGTCTGCCGTGTAGAGCTGACTGCGCAGGCGCTGTAAACACCCGAGTGTCACTTCGGGTATTTTCAGAAGCCGTGACGCGCTTTAGCCGACCGTCAATCAACTCCTCTTCGCTTAGGAACGCCTACTCCCCACATGATTCCCCGCTCGGAGCCGGATAACAAGGGCTCATAAAACGATATGTACTGGAAAAAAAAACCCCAGCATACTGCAGATGTTAGCAGTATGCTGGAACTAATGTCAGAAAGTTTTATTATGCTCAAGATCTTGAGGTTCAACTGTACATCCTAATAGCAAGCACACCGTGAGATTTATTACAGCTAATAACCTCTATAAACAAAGTGCTGAGCTTAACAATTTAATGCTATTAAAGTGCTTATAAAAAAAATCCACACGCAAAATCTTTTTGGGTACAAATAAATTCCCAAATTGTACACTTGCCATGTAGCAGGAACTTCTAACTAAAAGGTCAAACAAAACATTTTATATATGGCTCTCCACGCCTTCAACTTTCCTAGATGACTTTAAACAAACTTCAGATTATCCCACATAATCAGAAATTGGCGTATAAGTAAGAAATTGCTAAAAAAAAGTGTGTGTAAAATGGCAGTCACATTAAATGAAAAATGCATATTTGACAATAACATTTCTTAGCTGGTTAAGATGGCGTTTACCGTCCCTTCCAGTTGACGTGATGACACAAGCATGTTGCTTCGGGTGTCATCACGTCAACTGGGTGTGTTGGTAAAAGCCATAATAACCAGCTGGCAATGCTATTGTGATAAGAGGGGGTTCTTTAACTGCTTGCCGACCAGCCGCCGCAGTTATATGGCGGCAGGTCTGCTCTCCTGGGCGAGAGCCTGTAGCTCTACATCGGCACTTTTGCGGCCGCTAGGGGGTGCGTGCGCGCCCTTCACTCGCCCCAGAGTCCTGTGCCCGGCAGGCACGATCGCCGCTGGGCACATGCGATTGCTCGTTACAGAGCGGGGACCGGGAGCTATGTGTGTAAACACATAGGTCCTGTCAGTGGGGGAAACACTAATCTTCTGTTCATACAATGTATGAACAGAAGATCAGTGATTTCCCCTAGTGAGTCCACCCCCCATACAGTTAGAACACACCAAGGAACACGCTTAACCCCTTCCCAGCCCCCTAGTGTTAACCCCTTCACTGCCAGTGGCATTTTTATAACATTGATCGCTAAACAAATGCCAATGGTCCCAAAAATGTGTCAGACATGTCTGCCATGAGGTCGCAGTACTGAAAACAAAAGCTGATTGCCGCCATTACTAGTAAAAAATAAATAAAAATGCCATAAAACTACCCCCTATTTTGTAAACGCTATAACTTTTTTACGCAAACCAATCAAACGCTAATTGCTTTTTTTTTTTTTACACTTTTAGTGTGGGGGTTTCCTCTCTTCCCTATGCGCGACCACTGTACTTATGACACTGGCTTGGAATGTGTTAACTGTGCCTATCTGGTGTTTTGCTTTGCAGTAAAACTACTATAGAGCGGTTGTAAAGCTTAAACATTTTTGACCTAATGCATTCCTTGCTTTAATATAAACAAAACATATTAAGATGTCAGCATCTCCATGGGAAGCAGCCTCAGAGGGGAGGGGCCAGGATTGACTGTAAGGACCTGGCTAGAGAATGTTCGCTGCGATTCCATTGTGCAAGTACCGTGATGCCTCAGTTCACAAACTTTTTTTTCAAATATAATTTTTATTGAATAACACCTCAAGGGGAGAGGACCCGATTCCACAGTCAGTGTAGTTACAGTAAACTGTTACAGACACATCAAAAGTACAATTCTCATAACAGGGTTCATGCATAACAGAACAGTGCAAAAAATATGATCATGCAAATAACCAGGAGTCTGCATCATCCAGAGTTTCTAACCTAGTGATGGCCTCAGAAGGTACGGTGCCCCTCCACTTCCTTTTCACATTTTCTCATGGGGAATTCATAACAACCAAGGTGAAGATAGGGGAAGAAGAATAAAAAGAAGTATGAGGGAATGGGCACACAAGGGGGGGGGGGGGGGACAGTCCAGGGAGTGGGTGCCGGCGGGGGGGGACCCCGATGTCCTGTGACAGTTCACAGCTGCGTTATTGTTGCCGAAGGGCCATCCCTTCATCAGAGAACAGTTCACAAACTTAATTCATGAAAGGACTGATCGGGAACCTGAGGCAAGTCTTCCCATAGAGTTCAATGTAAATCAGGTTATTCAGTTCTGAACTTAATTTTTTTTTCGAACCACAAAAATCTAAAACTACGTACAGTATGAAAGAGAACACTAACGCATTCTTGTCGTCTGCATTTACTCTCCACTTCAGATCAAGCTTGTTGAAAAGGAATTTTCTTTGGCACTGTACTGGATGTTTGTTACAGTGTGAAAAGCAAGTATGTGCTAAATGGCTTCACAGTACACTTTCCACCTAGGTTCACATTGGAGCGATTTGACATGTCAAATCACATGCCAAATCGGCAGCAATAGCACCGTCCGAACCAGGGCATTTGTAGTGCCACACATACCCAAAAGTAGTTTCTTTATTATTCACTTTTTTTTTTCAACAGACATCTGTGGAGCAACCTGCAGAGATGTCTCTGACCCCCAACGTTGGGACTGTCATGCAGGAATGAAATTGTGTGAGTTCAGCTGAACACACACAATTTCATTCTGTCGGTGTGAACCTGAGCTGTGACGCGATATTGCCTACAGGAAGTCGTGGCCAGGGACGATGGCCGTGGCTCGTGTTTGCGCACCAAAGCAAATTTTTGTCAACTTTTCTGTTTGTGTACTAAGCTGTTTGTATAATGAGGTATAGATTACATAGTTAGTCAGGTTGAAAAAAGACACAAGTTCAACCATAAAAAATAAATAAAAATAAAACAAAGTAAAACACAGTACATCCTCCCATACACCCAACTCCATACCCACAGTTGATCCAGAGGAAGGCAAAAAACCCCAGCAGAGCGATGATCCAATTTGCTACCGGAGGGGAAAAAATTCCTTCCTGATCCCCCGAGAGGCAATCGGTTTTACCCCGGATCAACTTTACCTACAGAACTTAGTACTCTGTTATATTATGTGTATTTAGGAAAGAATCCAGGCCCTTCTTAAAGCAATATACTGAGCTGGCCAGAACCACCTCTGGAGGGAGTCTGTTCCACATTTTCACAGCTCTTACTGTGAAGAAACCTTTCCGTATTTGTAGGTGAAATCTCTTTTCCTCCAGACGTAAAGAGTGCCCCCTTGTCCTCAGTGTTGACCTTAAAGTGAATAACTCAACACCAAGTTCACTATATGGACCTCTTATATATTTGTACATGTTGATCATATCCCCCCTTATTCTCCTCTTCTCAAGAGTGAATAAATTCAGTTTTTCTAATCTTTCCTCATAGCTGAGCGCCTCCATTCCTCTTATCAGTTTAGTTGCCCTTCTCTGCACTTTCTCCAGTTCTCCGATATCCTTTTTGAGAACTGGTGCCCAAAACTGGACTGCATATTCCAGATGAGGTCTTACTAATGATTTGTACAGGGGCAAGATGATATCTCTATCTCTGGAGTCCATACCTCTCTTAATATAAGAAAGGACTTTGCTCGCTTGATGTGGGGGGGATTTTTTTTTAATACCTTTTACAACCACTTTAAATACTGATTTGTATGATAATCTGCAGTTTGTTTAAAGCTGTCTAAAAACATGGAAAGCATGGAGAGCCATATAGAAACTGCCCATTTTGACCTTTTTAGTTAGTCCCTGCCACATGGTAAGCGTAAATCTGACTCCTGGTGGTGATCTGCCCCAAGAGGTGAGGCTTTGGCTTATTGCGTTACATCTGTTTCAAGGAAGAATTTGGGACGTTGGTTTTGACTTGAAAACAAATTTTGCACATGTATGTTTATTTTTATAAGGACTTTTAAGAAAATATATGCCTCAAAATGGTGGTCTGTGCCAGGTACATGGGTGAGGACATCCTCTTTGATGGCCATGTTGGTGTAGCCAGGGGTTACTCCCTACTGAACCCCCCCCCCAAGCATAGAACATTTTTCCTATTTCAGTACCGAAGAAATGGCACAAATTATCTAAAGTATGTATTTATGCAAAATTTGGTTAAAGAACATAGCTCTATAAAACAATGCTTGCAGTAACATATTTTGTGCGTTGGTAGTAATGGGGAAGGTTCTTATTACATTGCCTACACAGAGAACCAACAGCCAATTATAACAGCAGGGGAATGTGAAGGTACTCCTCCATGGAACAGCCACAAGCACACTTATCTAAAGTCCCTTTAGAACAGCGGTGCCTAACCTTTTGAAGCATGAGGGCCACTTAAGCGAATTGGTAACTGGCCACGGGCCACAATCGGCAGAGCGGGCGGATGGCAGATCTGTTTCTGCACTGCATATACAGAGTGAACAGACATGGCCTGATCAAAGTGGAGGTAGGACACAGTTGGTTTACATCTGCCATTCCTTAGAGGTGAATGGAGGGTCCAAGTGAGTTCAACTGACCATGTGAAAGGGGCCCATGGCTGCTTTCACACTGATGCGTTGCAGTTTACCTTTGGCTTTTCTGCACTTTGCAATAGACTTCTATTAATATTCTGCAGATTTGGTGCACTTTCAGAAAGCTCATCAAATAGGAGTCTATGGCTCAGTGCAGGTAACCCGCAGGTGATTTTAGTAATAAACTGACCTTTAATAACGGTATTCTATTCCAGAGCATGAGGTTGCGGGCCACATGTGGCCCCCAGGTCACTGGTAGGCCACCCCTGCTTTAGAATAAGGGTTTTTATATTCCATAACCAGTATGAAAAAATCTCACTTGTGAAACCTGACAAAAGAATCAGGGAAGGTGATGAGGAACCATGGAATGAAATATGGGGGGGATGAAATGAAGGGTGAAAACCAAAACTGGGGGAAGGAAATGGTGGCGGGGAGATGAAAAGTTGGTATCACAATATAACAGAATGATCATACAAACGAGCCTGGGGGAGGGGGGGGGGGGTTGTTTATCAACAGCCACTAAGCCCCCCTTATCTGCATGGGGGAAAAGTGCTGCAGAATAGATCTTGCTATACACTTGGTGTTTAACCCTGAGAGCAAAAAAAATATAGGTCCTGTTTCCTTAAAGCATGTTATACAGCACAAGCACTGTGCTGTATCTTTTGCCCCTTTGTATCATCTGAAGTACCTGGCTGGTTCTCCCCTTCCCTCTGTAAACTGACCACATTTATCATGGCTTCTGAGCCATCTGCTTTCTCTTGTTGCTCCCTCTTCTCCCTTTTTGCGTGTCAGCGCCGATCACTCCCCCCTCCTAAAATTACTGTTTTTTTTTCATCCCCAGTGTTATAGTATGTGCCCCAGTGTGTTTATAAAAAAAAATGCTGCTGTATACCCAGAGCTTTTTTTCTCAGAAAATAGGTGCAGGAACTCAACCACGACCCGTTCAGATTTCACAAACGGTAGAAGGGTCTTAAAGGGGCATTAAATACCAGAATTGCATTACATACAGAGTACAGAGTTCAGGGGGTTACAAAGCTGTCACTTGTAAACACAGAAACCAGACTTCTGTGATTTTGGTGAGCAGGCACCAAAGGTTCTGAGCCAAAGGTGGTGGAACTGAGTTCCGCCAAGTTCCCCCTGAAAAAAAGCCCTGTGTATACTTAATTTTAGAGTGCTCCTCCCAGCTGGCGCTAGTAGTGTATTCCCCCCGCACGCTGTAGCTGTCGGATCGGGGCAGGCGGTTATGTGAGGGGCGGGTGGCGCTCTGAAATTGGGTATAAAGTTACTTTTTATTTATAAAAATACACTGGGGCACATACTGTAACATGACACATGATTATAGGGAGAAAAGGGTGTCTATACCACGCAATCCACTTGCCTGCGACTGGACTATCGAGGTTGCATTGGGGCCCCTAGAGGATATATAATGCATACAATGAGTGGGAGGGAAAACAATGGATATCCCCATAAGTTGGACTGTTAAATCCTGCACAGGACAGTGTCAATTGGATCATAGCCCCATTTACATGCTCCCCCTACATTCTACAGAAAGGGTTGGTATGTTAAAACCTCATTGAGGCCCTGGAGGGATGTTGGCACTGGGCCACGCTATTCATACTGTTTATCGTTGTAGGACCAAGCGGTCCCAGTCCCCTCCCTGGTGATCCTCCAGACAATCTCCAATACCATGAACTTGATTATGTCGGGTTTGAACTTGTGGTGCAAACCAATGTGATGTCCTATGGTAGTTTACCATTAAAGGAGTAATAAAGATGAGGAAAAAGGTCATCGATAAACCTCTGCCAACAATGTGGCACAGGTATGGCATGTATGCTTCCTTTGCAAATACCAACCTCTCCCATTTGCCTAAGTAAAGATTGGCATATGAGGGTGCGATATTAGTTTATTTTACCAGAAATGACCTTTCTTTTACAGACCAAATGTATCTCCAAACCCAGGACGTTACCATGGGCACTCTCGTATGCCGATCTTTTTGGGCGAATGGGAGAGGTTGGTATTTGTGGAGGAAGCATACATGCCTTACCTGTGCCACATTCTATGTTGGCAGAGGTTTATTGACATATATATAAGGAAAACCCCCTCAAAGTGGTACTTAAACGGTACTGGGTCAGTAATATATTAAGTACATTTTTAAATAGAGTAAAATTAAACAAATCTTTGTTAATACAAAATATTACAATACATCTTGAAATTGTAGAAAAGTGTTCTTGATACTGTACTCAAGTTGTAATCGCCAAAACAAGATGAAAAATGGTGAACATCTAACATGTTTAGAATTAGATTTTCTACTGCAGGGGTGCATACACATTAAGAAAATAAATTACTTTCTTAACCACTTCCATACCAGGCACTTATACACCCTCCCGCCCAGACCAATTTTCAGCTTTCAGCGCTGTTGCACTTTGAATGACAATTGCGCGGTCATGCTACACTGTACCCAAACTAAATGTTTATCATTTTGTTCCCACAAATAGAGCTTTCTTTTGATGGTATTTGATCACCGCTGGGATTTTTATTTTCTGCAAAATAAATACCGAAAGTTTTGGAAAAAAAAACATGTTTTTATTTGTTTCGGTTACAAAACTTTGTAAATAAGTATGTTTTCTCCTTCACTGATAAGGTGGCATGGATGGGCACTGGTGGGTGGCATGGATAGACGGATGGGCACTGATGTACTTTAATGTAGATGCCAATCAGTGCCAAACGATAATGCCTGCCAATCAGTGATGCCCATTGTGGGCACTGATTGGCATCCCTGGTGGTCTAGTGTGGGCATCCTCAGGGGGGGGGGGGTGCGCTGATCGATCAGCAAAAAAAAAGTCAGAGGAGCAGCCGATCGGCTCTGTCAGACGCGAGTAAGGGAAAGCAGGTTACCGGCTTTTCTTGTTTACATCGTGATCAGCCGTGATTGTACACAGCTGATCACCTGGTAAAGAGTCTTTGTCAGAGACTCTACCTAGGTCGGTGTTGCAGGGTGTCGGACTGACCGCTTTGCTGCTGTCATTTTGCTATATGGTAGTGGTTAAAAGCTAAGAGTACATTTTGAATGAAGAACCAGAATTAAAATATTTGTTGAAATTGTCAACGAGAGGCATACAGACCAGTCCACAGTGAGTCATTGGGGGTCAGGTCATTCACAGCGGACAAGTGGGGATGTGTGATAAAACTGGGAAGTCCATGAAATGTCAATCGCTCTTAACCACTTAAGGGACCGCCTCCTGGACATATACGTTGGCAGAATGGCATGGCTGGGCACATGCAGGTACGTGCTGTGCTAGTACCCAGTCGCGGGCGCGTGACCCGGTCCGAAGCTCCGGCTTCCCCGTTCTTCACTGTGGCGACGTCATCGATTGCGTGATCCCTTTTATAGGGATACACAATTGATGATGTCACACCTACAGCCTCACCCCCCTACAGTTGTAAACACACATTAGGTCACACATAACCCTACAGCACCCCCTTGTGGTTAACTCCCAAACTGCAAATGTCATTTTCACAGGAAACAATGCATTTTAAATGAATTTTTTGCTGTGAAAATGACAATTGTCCGAAGTGTCCGCCATAATGTCGCAGTCACGAAAAATATCGCTGATCGCCACCACTAGTGGTAAAAATAAATAAATAAAAATGCAATAAAACTATGCCCTATTTAGTAAACGCTATAAATTGTGCACAAACCAACCGATAAACGCTTATTGCGTTTTTTTTTTTAACCAAAAATAGATAGAAGAATACGTATCGGCCTAAATTGAGAAACATTTTTTCTATATATTTATTATAGTAAAAAATATTGAGTTTTTTTCAAAATTGTCGCTCTATTTTCATTTATAGTGCAAAAAATAAAAACCGCAGAGGTGATCAAATACCACCAAAAGAAAGCTCTATTTGTGGGAAAAAAAGGACGCCAATTTTGTTTGGGAGCCACGTCGTACGACCGCGCAATTGTCTGTTAAAGCGACGCAGTGCCGAATCACAAAACCTGGCACTGTATGGAGGAGGATTTTTCCCACACAGGCCAATGCCCTTCCGCGAGCACCTTCTTGCTGGAGGCTATATGTGGATCAATTTGAAAAAATAAAACTTTAATAAGTCTCTATCACATACCAGAACATCTTTGTTATATGGTCCTCCCCAACCTAAATACCAAGATATGGTCAAAATAATCACTAAAAATTCCACCCATCTCCATCAATTATGTATGATCATTGGCACCTATTGACAGATCACAATATTTAAAAAAATATGTTAGGACCACTCCTTAGTGTTCCACAGGGCCATTTCACTAAGAGATTGATTAACTAGCAGCCACTACAGAGTCCAGCCGCAGAGGCCATTTGGCCCCCGGGGCACATTCCGTTGGGGACACTGACCTCGATGCCCCTGGATCCAGGGGGTACCACCTTCATGCTCCCCAAGGGTGATCTTTTCTCATCCCCTACATTTGCTGATTGCGACATGAGGGGCGTTATTTACTTCATGATTTGTGTATGCAATGCATATACTATGTCGGCAAAACTATCAGAGAGCTTCGAAAGCGGATTAAAGATCATCTTTGTTACTCCTCTAACGGTAAACTAACTACCATAGGATGTCACATTGGTTTGCGCCACAAGTTCAAACCTGATGTAATCAAGTTCATGGTATAGGAGGTAGTCCCTGGGGACCCGCAGGGAGTGAACTGGGACCACTTAGTGCTACAATGGGAAACCCTGTGTCTAGAGCGGCTCAGTGCTAATACCCCCCTGGGCCTCAATGAGGTTTTAGCGTACAAACCCTTTCTGTAGAGCAGGGATCAGCAACATTTCTCTTCCGTTCATGGACGGACACAGCAGCATTGACCTTAGGGTCATATATCCTTCTTTTCAGGAGAGACTAGGCAGAAAAACAGCACTTCAAGTGTTAAAACACTTCTCTTAGTACAGGTCCCCCGGGTACATCCCACTCTCTGCCTCATGCAGCCCCAGTTTTTTTCTGCCTAGCGTTAGGAGAAGACATGGACTTTCTGGAGCCCATGTGCTCTGGAGCTTTGTTGCGATTTTTATTTTTTTGCTTTTTATTTATTTTTCCTGTGTTTTTGGATCCTGGAATCTACAATCAACTGCTGACTGGGTGACAGGCTGGATCCTCGATCCTTGTAGTCCCCCCATGTTTGGCCATCAAGCGTGTGCCAGCATTTAGCTACGTGCTGGGCCGACCACGACATGCCCTGTTGCTCCAGGGGTGGCAGGTGAGCTATACGCTCCAGGGCATACATATGACCGGTCTCTATGGCTGAGTCACAGTGTGTCGGGCCGACAGCCATGCGGTGACTGTTGCAGACGTTGGGTCTGTCTGGAATGCCTCCAGTCGGTGGTCGCAGGACGGGTAAGTAGTATCCCCTTGCCTTGGCATGGTGGTTTGACTGGTGCATTCCTGGGGAGGTCGATCGAGGGTCCGCCCTGCTTTCCTCTCTCCCTGCATTCTGGGTGGCGGCCGTGAGGTAGGGGGTCTGCCTGGGGGGCTCCGCTTTCTACCAGGGGGCTGCGGCTGTTTTTTGTCTTGTATGGTGCCGTGTGTGCGTGGGGAGACCTGCTGAGTCTGATGTTCTGGTTGCGTTTTCATTTTTTTTTGTCACTGTATGTTTTTAAACACGTGTTTGGCTGCCATTTTGCCGAGGCCGCTTCTATTGACGATCGGCGGCCATTTTCCTGTAGCCCGCATGCTGGTTTTTGCATGTCGGTGGCTATCTTGGAAAGGATTTTGGCCTCTAGTGACCAGAATAACGGCGCAAATCCTCTCAGCACACTTCCTTAAGGGACGGCACAGCACAGGCAGCGTTTTCAGCTTCTCAGCAGCACTACAGCCTGGTTGAGTGGTGAGTCCTCTGGGGGGTCCCCTGCTCTCTGTTGCGGCCAGGAGGGTGACCTGTGGGTCTTGCCTTGCAGTACTAGGGTGGCATTTACAGTGGGTGAGCGTGGCATCCGAACCGGAGGCTTCTTCCCCAGGCATGCCAGAGTTAACCCTTAGTGCCCCTGTTTCTGCAGCCTCGGTGGATGCTATGACCACAGTGCTTGAGGCGTTTGTTGCCAGGATTGAAGCGGCGAGTGGCCAGAAGGGTAAAAAGCGCCCCCTCCCTACGCCTTCTTCTGGGGATGTCTCTGACACGGAATCAGGCCCTGCTACTGTGTCTGGCCCGGGTTCCGTCATGTCAGATGATGCAGGCTTAGCCCACACGGACAGTGAGGATGACTCTGCTTCAGGGTCAGCGCATGATAAGGCGTTTGTTGGAGCTCTTATCACTGCAGTGCAGGATACTCAGAAACTTGAGGATTCGGCGGAGACATAAGAGATGTCGGTCCCTTTTGGGTTCCGCAAACCGCCCCGCACCGCAAAAGTGTTTCCTTGTGTTCCATATCCGGAAAAATTGTTGTACAAGGAATAAGATCGGCCGCAGAAAGTTTTTGCTGTCCGTTACCCTTTTGAGGAGGACTTTTAAAAAAAAGTGGGTTTCTCCTCCGTCGGTGAACGCCCCTGTGTCCAGACTGAACAAGGCTACCACGTTACCTGTGGAAGGGGCTCCTGCCTTTAAGGACCCCGCAGATAGGAGAGCTGAGGCTGTGGCCCGCTCCATGTTCACAGTGGTGGTGTCGGCGGTGAGACCGGTCTTGGCCGGGGCTCTAGTGTCACAGACACTTACTGAACGGGCAAAGTCTTTGCTGCAGGAGCTGGAGACGCATAATGCTCCTGAGGTCTGTGTGGACCTGGCCGACCAGCTTGTGCAGGGCCTAAAATTTGTCTGCGAGTCGGCCCTGGATACACTCCCATTGCTCTCCAGGGCCTCCGTCTACGCGGTGGTGCTACGCCGACTTGTGTGGCTGAAGTGTTGGTCTGCGGACCAGTCTTCAAAAAAAGGCCTGAATGGCTTTTTGGGGCATCTCTGCATGACATCATAAAAGATGCCACAGGGGGTAAAAGCACTCTGCTCCCGCAATCTGGAAAGGGTAAGGAGCCTCGCCGTAAGCAAGGGACTGCCTTTACTGCCCCCAAGCGGTTTTTTTCGCCCGCCAGGTGCGGCAGGAAAACGTTTCCAGGGTGCTAAGGCGTCCGCTGAAAGCCAAAAGCGTACCTCTACTCTTCTTTCCCATATCTATAAGCTTCTGTAAGTCGGCATGATATGCATTGGTGGGATTCCTTTTTAATTTGACATAAGTCGTCTCGTCCGACAGCATATCAGTGAGCTGGGTGTCATAATAGGATTTATCCAATATAATATAATTGATATGGGAAAGAAGAGTAGAGTTCTTTTTAACCACTTGCCCATGGTGTCATAGTCAAAAGACGTCATGACTTTAAAGATGGATATCTCGGTAACGGCAGCAGCTGCTGCCACAACCGAGATATCCATCTTTTCCGTGGGCAGTGCTGTACACGATAATGGCGGTCCCAGCAGCGGATTTGCCGCAAGATCGCCGTTATCGGAGGCGGGAGAGGGCCCCCCCCTCCCGCCGCTCTCCGCCGTCGGTAACGGCGGAGGCGATCGGGTCCTCCTGCTGGCTGTGTTGGGATACGAGTGAGGGAAAAATCGCCCCCACCCGTCCCCCACAGCTCTGCTGGGCGGAAGTGACGTCAAAACGTCAGTCCCGCCCAGCGTCTTAAAGAAACATTTTTTTTTTCTGAAATTTGAAAAATGACATTTTTTTTTTTTTTTTCTTTTTTTGCATTTAAGCCTAAATATGAGATCTGAGGTCTTTTTGACCCCAGATCTCATATTTAAGAGGACCTGTCATGCTTTTTTCTATTACAAGGGATGTTTACATTCCTTGTAATAGGAATAAAAGTGATAATTTTTTTTTTTTAATTTATTTCGATGTATAAAATTATAAACTAATTAAAAATAAATAAGAAAACAAAAAAAAAAAATGTAAAACGCCCCGTCCCGACGAGCTCGCGCACAGAAGCGAAGGCATACGCGAGTAGCGCCCGCATATGAAAACGGTGTTCAAACCACACAAGTGAGGTATCGCCGCGATCGTTAGAGCGAGAGCAATAATTCTAGCCCTAGACCTCCTCTGTATCTCAAAAAATGCAACCTGTAGAATTTTTTAAACGTTGCCTATCGAGATTTTTAAGGGTAAAAGTTTGACGCCATGCCACGAGCGGGCGCAATTTTTAAGTGTGACATGTTGGGTATCATTTTACTCGGCGTAACATTATCTATCACATTATATAAAAAAATTGGGCCAAATTTATTGTTGTCTTATTTTTTTATTCAAAAAAATGTTTTTTTTTCAAAAAAAGTGCGCTTGTAAGACCGCTGCGCAAATACGGTGTGACAAAAAGTATTGCAATGACTGCCATTTTATTCTCTAGGGTGTTAGAAAAAAAAAATATATAATGTTTGGGGGGTTTAAGTAATTTTCTAGCAAAAAAAACAGTTTTAGTCTCGTAAACACCGAATCTGAAAAACAAACCCGGTGGGCAATTGGTTAAAAAAAAGAACATAAATATCTTTCACCCAGCTTTTGTAGGGTATCTACAATCTATACTTTACCCAAAGTACACAAAGATTCTGTAAGACCTCCAGCTCGACCCATTGTTAACTCTATAGGGTCTGTAACTGCGAGACTAGGCCAATACTTGGACACCTTCCTTCAGGCTAGTGTCCAGAAAACTAAGGCCTACTTGACACTAAGGCCTCGTACACACGAGTAAATAGATTTGTTCAAAACAGTCTGTCCGACCGATTTGAACCAAATCTGTCTGCTGGCATTATGGTTGTGCTCGCGTGTACACACGAGCAAACTGTCATAAATCCCCGCCATCAGACAGCGCGCTGACGTGGCTGGTGTCATAACGTTGATCACCGCCATGTGCACCGCACCACGGCAAGTTGAAGATTAAACAGAGGCGAAACAAGACATGTCTGCTGGTTAGCGTACTAACCAGCAGACATGTCGGGCGGACGGGTTCCCAGCCGACAGATTTCAAACCATGCTATGAAATCTGTCGGGTGGCCAAATTCCATCTGTTAAGTGCCCGTACACGTTCGAGTATGTCTGCTGGGACGGTCTATCAGACCGTTCTCCTGGGTCAGACAGATTTGATCGTGGAATGAGTTTTACTGGTTTCTTCTCTTGCTCTATTTTGTGGAGGATTTTCTGTCCTGGTTGTACTCAAGAAGCCAGGATGTCCATGTCTGGAGTGCCCCATTTCTAAAACAGGAGAATGAGGATGCTGGGTCCACTCCCCTTGCTCAAGTCCGTGAAGGAAATCAAGAGAAGCTTTGTGCTTGTTCCAGGCCAACAAAATGTTGCATTGGAGAAGCCTTGAATGGAATTGAGTAAAGGCCTCCGAAGAAGCCCAGAACTCTGAGAATCTCATCTGGGAAGGAAGTGAGTCGTTGCTATTAGAGTTTTTGGATGAAGTAAATAACAATAAAAATAATATTAAACTAGAATATGAATTCAGTAATGAACATATCCACTTCCTGGATGTAGATGTCAGATTACAAGGCACATCTCTGGTGACCTCCATTTATTTCAAACCAACAGATAGGAACAGCTATTTGCCACTAATTAGTGGACACCATCCAAACTGGTTAAAGAATATACCAAAGGGTCAGCTGATGAGAGTCAGATGAAATTGCACCACTGACGAAGACTTTGTAACTCACTCCAAAACCATAAAATACATTTATACAAAAGGGGTATAGAAAGGGCAATTTGGATAAAATTATAAAAGAATTGGTCGATACTCGAGAGAAGTGTGTCTCGGGAACCGAGACCGATCTGTTGGCTCCAAACAAGAATGGAGTTTCTTATCCAGTTTTTTCACAGCCAGTATAAAGATATTGAAATAATATTCAAACGTCATTGGCATGTTTTATGCTTGGATAAAGTATTACATCAAGCATTACCAACAATGCCTACGTTTATCTATCGGAAAGCGACGAATTTTGGTGACAAAGTTGTACAAAAAGTGTTAGATCCACCAGAAAGAAAAAGTATGTGCTGGCAGCTCAAAGGGTTTTTCTCTTGCAGAAAGTGCATAGCTTGTGAAACAGTGGATAATCCTATCAGAGGCCTGTCAGAATTCGTCTCTACTGGAAATAATAAAATCTGTAACATTACTAAATTTATTACGTGTAACAGCACTCGTGGTATATGTTCTGTGCACTGGACCGGCCGACATGTTCAGTCTCGACAATGGCGAGCCGTTGGTCGTGCTAAGAGAAAAATGATTGGGTGAATAGGTTGCATGTGGCAGAACTGTAGCCTGGAGTACAATATTGAAACTCCACGATCTCCGCGGGTAACCAGGTAAATCCACATGTCAGCATTGGAAGTCTCCCAAATCTGCCTCGCTGTCAACTCAGATGCCACCGCCATCTCCTCCGCGGTCCGGATCACTTCACTGACCGTTTTTATTCACAGGCTTCCATATTCATATAATTCCCCACTGCAAGGGGTTTCCAAACAGCGGCGCAAATAGATTTAGCAGGGGTAATACAGGTGAGACTGAGAGACTCAGACGAGGGAACTTAACATGTTTGGATAATTCTTGCCCATCAGGCCACTTGCTGCACGAGGGAAAAGTCGTGTCTGGGATAGCTGGGGTTATGTATTGTTGGAGTTCGGTTTAAAAACTGCTGAGCGCCGGATTGGGCAACATAAAACGAAGTACTTGAATGCTAGTGGCTTACGGCTGCCATCATATTTTTTTTTCCAATTACTATGCCCACATAAGACCCAGGTTCGGTGAATACATAGCATATAATACAGACAACCTTGGGGTTGACATGTAACCTCCAACAAGCGTTAAGAACCAGAAGTGGCTGGTCTTGCCAGACATTCTATTATCATGAATGCCTTTATGTTCTTAAAGCGGAGGTTCCAAAGTTCATTGTATATTACCGGATTTTTTGGGGGAGGGGTGGATTTTTTAATTTGTAGCTGCTGACACCTTTTATGAAAAATAGACACTTAGATATGGCTAAATAACTTTCACACGTCAAAGCAAGAAGACAGAAACTGACTTTTAAGATCTGGATTTTTTTCCCCTTCAGAACAATAAATGATCCGTTTTTCATCCGTTCCATTAACTTTTTTTGAAGACTGGAATAAAAAATAGGGTTTTCTTCATTGTGACATCCAAAAAAAAAAAATTGGAGCTTACCCAGACGGATGTTAAGGACCCCTTCCATACAGGGCATTTTCGGTACTTTAACCCCTTAAGGACCGGACTAATATGCCCAAATGACCAATTTTTAGTTTTCAGCGCTGTTGCACTTTGAATGACAATTGCGCGGTCAGGCAATACTGTACCCAAATTAAATCATTATGTTTTTTTCCCCACACAAATAGAGCTTTCGTTTGGTGGTATTTGATCATCTCTGCGGTTTTTATTTTTTGCGCTATAAACAAAAGAAGAGCGACAATTTTAAAAAAAACACAATATTTTTTCCTTTTTATTTAATACATCTCACAATATTTTTTTAAAAAAATTTTTCAAACATTTAGGCCAAAATCCCCTCAGTTTAGACCGATACGTATTTTACGTATTTTGAAAAAAAAAAGAAGGAATAATCGTATATTGATTGGTTTGCGCAAAAGTTATAGCGTCTACAAAATAGGTGATAGATCGCTTATGACACTGCATTTTTATAGGGAGTGAAAGGGTAATTTTTTTTACTAGTAATGGCGGGGATCTGCGTTTTTTTTTTGTGACCGTGACGTTGCGGCTAACCTGGACATATCGGACACTTTTGACACGTTTTTGGGACCGTTCACATTTACACAAATGCGATCAGTATTGCTATAAAACTGCACTAATTACTGTGTAAATGTGACTGGCAGGGAAGGGGTTAACACTAGGGGGCGCTGAAGGGGTTAAAATGTGTCCTAAAGTATGTTCTAACTGTAGGGGGAGGGGGCCTTACAGGGGGAGGAGATCGATGTGTGTTCCTCTGTACTGGGAACACACATCAGTCTCCTCACCGGTTGAAAATACCGCTGACAGGAGGTGGATCTGTGTGTTTACACATACAGATCCACACTCCTGCCGTGATTTCCGGAAATCGCGGGTGCCCGGCGGCAATCACGGCCGTCGGGCACGCGCGCGGGATCGCGGGTGGTGCCGCGCAAAAACGCGCGCGCGCGCCCTATCCCGAACGCCGTGAAGACAGGACGTTGTGCATGTACGGGGGGGTCCTGTCCCGACGAGCTCATCGGCAAGGGGATCACCATGACGTGATTCCCCGCATATAGGCCGGTATGGAAACCACACAAGTGGTTAACGGACGTTAAGCGGAGCAATAATTATAGCTGGACATCCGTAGCTCAAAATATGCACGCTAACCCATAGGGAAGCATTGAGGTCCGTTAACGGACGTCCAAAAAAAAACGGACGAACTGAACGGACATGTGAAAGGGCCCTTACTTATCCAGCGTGCCTGCGATGTCAGCAGCCGAGGCTAAGCAATCGCTCAGTCCTCGGCTGTTTCCGCCACCATCCTCGGTGAGTGAATCAGGTAGTGAAGCCTAAAGGCGAAACATGTAGGACTGCAAGTGTGTGACTTTTTATGAAAGAGTATTGCAATGACTGCCATGATTCTCTAGTTTGTTAAAAAAATATCTACATGTTTGGACAGGGTTTTAAGTCCATATTGTAGGCTGAAAAAATAATAATAAAAAAAAACAGTTTTAGTCTTCTAAACCTGCCAAATCTGAAAAACACCCAAGGTCTCTGGGGGATAAAGGGAACCTAAACCCATCTCGATTTAACACTCCTCCTCAAAAAACTCTGAATTTTCCTCAGGGGATGACCACTATATTAGTCTCTCCAAAGACCCAAATTCTTTCAGTATTCTGGGGGAACCCCAATGGCTTGTCACAACTGATCCAGCCCTCGGCAGTTGAAGATACAGAGGCCAAGATTCAGCTCACCTCCCTTTGGTAAAGGCTCCCTCCGGATAGGTACAGCAAGGGACTTAGAGCCTGCTGGCTCTTCAGGGATATCACCCAACTCCTGCATTACAGTACATGCAGTCACCAGGCCCCTGGTCACGGCAGCCTCCTCTTCAAAGCATTTGCCCTCAAGTCTTTATGGAGGGGTTTCCAGGCTGCAACACCTCACCTCTGCCGTTGGAATCCGGCACTCAAGACAGAGAAGACAGAGTCGCTCTGCTCCATCCAACACTTTCGAGACGAGCCCTTGCTCTGCTCCATTCAGACGTCAGTGTCCACCAATGCCCACTCCTGCACATCAGGTAACCACTGCAAAGTGGGCATCAGCCAATTGCCAATCCGCCATTTTCAGCTGCCTCGTGGTGCCTGCTGCTAGCAGGAACTTGTTAGATTTCTCCAGGGCGTGGCTCCGCCTTCCAACTCTGTCTGCCAGGTGCCTGTGAAACTAATAAGCAGGTTCCTTTGGAAGAAAGATCTGGCTGGTTGTGCCCTGAATGAGGCCTAAGTTTCCTAGGCAAAGAGAATGTTAGATGAGCTGAAATTTGCAGGTTAACCCAAAGTCCCAAGAATCTGATGCTAGCCGAATTTGCCCAGACATGTTGCTCAGCGCTGATTGTGCAAAAGTAACTAGACTGCTAGCAGGTGAATTGTCCAGTAGTTGCCTGTGGCAACAATAAAGAGAACGGCCAATGTCTCCCTGTAAAGAACTGACATGACAGTCCCGCCCACAGGCACCCTCAGGCTGCTTCCTATTACCCGGGGGAAGTGGTAGACATTCTCAGGCACACTTTACTGTCTTTAAGCAGGAGTTTGGAGCAAAGTTCAGGTTTCCTGTAATCCAGAGTGCAATGCTCACGTCGTACAGAGGGCTGGACATATTTGTAATCCACAGGGGCGATCGCCAGCTGTGGTTGTCACAGGTGATGGCGCATATTTTACAGTCACTGAATTGCAGGATTGGTACAAGTGTCCGCCTCAGCACTGGTTGGGGTAACTGGATAGCAGGAACAGCAGTTGGAACAATCCTGGATGGTCGCTATTGACAACAGCAGTTGTTAAATGCTGAATTGCAGGCAAACATGCAAGTCCTTTTCCCTGGGGTTAATCCTCAATGTACTCTAGAAAAAATTGTTACTGCACTGATCCAAAAACATGCATTTCTTAAAGTGCTGATAAACCGTGTACTAGAATAGTGCATGAGAATTATAAATAACGTGCTACATCAAGTGTAACATCGCTGATATTATTCTATATGGATAAACATATATAGAGTTGCCACATTCATATACCAAAAATGTAATGTGCAATAAAACAAAGTGCTGAAAGTATAAAACGGCGATTGTCAGCATGGAACAACCATGGACAGGATCAATGCACGCTGTGCTCCTATGATGAGAATTTAATAATCTACTTTTTATAATATAAGAAGCACCACCAGCATTGAATTCTTCCTTTTTTTCCATCATTGGAACATATTGTAAACTTGTTTTTTGCTGTTTCATATTGGCAACTTATTGGAACACATTGTGAACTTGTTTTTTGTTCCATATTGGCAACTGCTTTGCTGTCCCATATAGGTATTATTTGCACATTTGCGAGTTATTTATGGGATCTCAATCACAATTTTATGTTTCTCACACTAACAGCGGTAGAATTCTCATCATAGGAGCACAACGTGCATTGATCCTGGTCTTGGTTGTTCCATGCTGACAATTTATCGCTGTTTTATACTTTCAGCACTTTGTTTTATTTCACATTTAATTTTTGGTATATGAATGTGGCATCTCTCTGTATGTTTATCCATATAGCATAATATCAGCGGTTACACTTGATGTAGCGCGTTATTTACAGTTCTCATGCACTATCCTAGTACACAGTTTATCAGCTATTTATGAAATGCATGTTTTTGGATCAGCGCAGTCTCTGGGGGAACCTCCCATCTCCCATTTTTTCTAGAGACCACTAAGTCTCTCCAAAGACCCAAATTTTTCAGGATTCTTTTTTTAGGGGGAACCCCAATTTACACAGTACCGCAGCAGATCACTTGTATATTTAATTTTTTTATTTTTTTTGCGCCGGTGACACTTTATTTTATATTAATCCTCAATGTAACAAGACAAGCAGCGGCCCCCCTTGTTCTGCATTGCTAGGGGAGATGGCCAGCAGGTTAACTGTGACACAAGGGAATCTCGGTGGGACATCCAAATGTCGGGGTGCCCCTGTGGGGTTGCTGAGTGTAGTAGTTTCATCTGTCACCCTTCTCAGCCAGGCATTCACTTCCAATCACACATCGCCAGACAATGAACAGCCCTTCAGCTTGTTTTCATTTAGGGGATTTAACTTGGATTGGGAAAAGGGACATGGTATTCCCAGATAATTGATCTTATAATTTGTGCAATCCTAGATTCCTGTCACAGTTAGCACATGGTTAGGCCTCACTCTGAATAAGTCACATCTGTCCAATAGCTGCCATTTGCTGGCAGGGGTCTGCAAACCCCTTTGGTGTAGCAACCAAAAGCGATAAAAATAAGTACTTTTGTGCCAACTGAATCTAGGTTGACTACTGGTCCCAGTAAGTCCTGCCAACCCTCCTAACTGCAGCAACTTGACTCAAACCCCAGAGACATCAGTCTCTCCCTCTGGCATCACATGCAATCCTGGCATGTCTCTTCCAGATCTCTACCCTGTGCCTGTCACTCACCGACCCTTGAATGGATCCCTCCTAGTGACTTGCCCGAACTCCAGACCCCAGAGTCACCCCCCCCCCTCCAGAAAGTGAGCTCCTAAAGGGCCACGACAGCCTAACACTCCATCACTAGTCCTTCCACCCAACAACTCCTCCCACAGCAGGCTGACCATGAGTATATATAGGAGGCCTGCCCTCTGCCCATACTAGTGGGGAGATTAGTCATTTTTTCCTGATATACTCTATGCCACGCCAATCCTCTGCCCTGCCTCTTTTCCAGAACATATTGTAAACTTGTTTTTTGCTCCTAGAAGTAGAACACATGAAGTTTTTTGCATGGCAACTCTTTGCTGTCCCAGTATTATTTGACTTGCTTATTTATGCTACTTTTATGTTTCTCAAAACCACTCTACAGCGTGCAAATCAAAACAAACAGTCCTAGCCCAGTTAGGTCTGCCTAAATTTACCTGCACCACCTGAAAAAACAAAACCACTAACTCTAGCACATCCTACCCATGGTAGAGGGTGCGACATCAGTTTAATATGAATTCATTTCATCAACCATGAATTTTTACACATCGGCTAAAAGTGACCTGCCTCATTCAAACTCCCACAACCACCAATTTTGTTTGTATGCACATTTAGGGATGGAGGCATGTCACTGTGGATGCTACGGGTGACATTTCTTCTCTTATGTACTGATGACAAGTATTCCCCTTGTCTTTGAGAGGCAATAACTGACCTTGTGAACTCCATGGGAAACTTTGGAACATGAAGGTACTTGTTTAGGGATTTAAGGTCCAGAATAGGATGAATATCGCATTGGGTTTTGGCACCATGAATAGACTGGCATACTCATTTGAACATGAACACTGACTGCTCCTGGGACAAAAAATGGTTCAGGGTGGTCTGAAGATACAACTGTCCTTTGGTTGGTTTGGGAGAGGAAATTGTGATTGGGTACATTTTGTACCCCTTTGAAACCGCTGATTGTTACAGTTTGCCTTCCTTTGGGTCACAGACATCCCAGGCCTGCAGGTTCAGATGCCCCAGCTCATTGGAGTGAGGGCACCCCTTTATTGTAATGGGGAGAGAGGGGGTTGGGATGAACTTAGTAGCTTTTGCTCCAAAAGGAGAGATTAAGTTGTGGCTTTAAATATGAAGACTTGGGCCACTTTCACATTGAGGCACTTTTCAGGCTTTCACCCTAAAAACAGTGCCTAAAAAGCTCAACTAATGTTTTCACACTGGGGAAGTGTGTTGGCAGGGCTGTGAAAAACTCCCCTCTCCATTGAAATAAATAAAAAGCTCTTCAAAAGCGCTCAATTTCTTACTGGCAGTTTAGAAGCTCCTCAGTGTGAAAGTGGCCTTAGGAGAGCAATGGGACACACTTCATCTAGACCCCTTTCACACTTGGCTGGTTTGCAGGCGCTGTAATGCTAAAAAGGACAGTAAAAACAAGTCCTGCTAGCAGCATCTTTGGAGCGGTGTGTATACCGATCCTCCACCACTCCTGCCCATTGAAATCAATGGGGCACCGCGGCTATATCGCTGGCAAAGCGGCTTTGGTTTTTAACCCTTTCTCAATCACTGAGCGGCTGAATAGCGATCCAAAATTGATGGTAAAACACCGCTAAAAATAGCGGTGCTGTACCACCGGCGGCCCCCTCTGCCCCATTGTGAAAGAGGCCTTTGAGGGGAAGGCAATTTAGGAATCTTCCTTTATGCACTTTTCCTCTTGTGATATTTTTGAAGAACATTGTCTATTTGGTATGGCACTTGACAAATTTGTCAAAGTGCATTTGTGTGAGGTGACATCTGCAAGCAGCTTCAGCCGTCTAGGCTTTTAGGCACAAGATTTTGCACATATAGATATGAGAGGTAATTCTGGTTATCTGTGTCATCACTTGTTCCAGGGCAGAAGGCAGTGTTTGCAAATGCTCAATGGGTATTGAACCTGGAAGGCATGATTCTGGTTGCTCATTGCCCTAGTCCATCTAGCTGCGGTTTGGCAAACAGAAGTTGCAGTAATAGCCATTTGCAGAGCTGGGCCTGTGAAGTTAAAGAAAGCCTTCAAATATATCTCCTGTTGTCTGTCAGCAGAATCTTTAATGGATAAGTTTACATTAAGAACAGGTTACACCTGTTTTTAGGGTGGAACATGCAACAGCTCTCTAACAGCAGGCGGGGGTTTCTCCTCGTGCCCACTGTCCCAATTTGAAAAGAAAAAAAGATACACTTTTTTGTGTGAAAAGCTGAACTTATCCTTTAACCACTTCAGCCCCGCAAAATTCGGCACTGCGTTGCTTTAACTGACAATTGCGCAGTCGTGCGACGTGGCTCCCAAACAAATACATATTTTTTCCCACAAATAGAGCTTTCGTTTGGTGGTATTTAATCACCTTTGCGTTTATTTTTTTGCGCTATAAACAAAAATAGAGTGACAATTTTGAAAAAAATTCAATATTTTTTACTTTAATATCCCCAAAAAATACACACCCCCGCCCTCAGTTTAGGCCGATACGTATTCTTTTAAATATTTTTGGTAAAAAAAAAAAAAAAAAAAAGCATTTGATTGTTTTGCGCAAAAGTTATAGCGTTTATTATTATTTTTTTTACTAGTAATGGCGGTGATCAGTGATTTTTTTATCGGACACTTTTGACACATTTTTGGGACCATTGTCATTTTCACAGCGATCAGTGCTATAAAAATGCACTGGTTATTGTGAAAATGACACTGGCAGCGAAGGGGCCGACAGGCTGCGCAAGGAGAGAATTAATCAGAGAAGCAGCCAAGAGGGCCATGTTAACTCTGGAGGAGCTGCAGAGATGCACAGCTCAGGGGGAAGAATCTATCCTCAGGACAGGAAGCCCTTTTGGGGGGACACAGCAAACACGTGGAAGAAGGTGCTCTGGTCAGAAGACTCCAACATTTTACCTTTTGGCCTAAAATCAAAATGCTATGTATAGCAAAAAAAACAAACAAAACACACTGCACTACCACCCCCACCATGTTGTAGGGATGATTTTCTTCAGCAGGGACAGGGAAGCTGGTCAGAGTTGATAGGAAGATAGACTGAGCCAAATACAGGGCAGTATTATAAAAAAAAACTGTTTGAGTCTGAAAAAGACTTGCGACTGGGCCAGGGATTTACCTTCTAGCAAAACAACAACCCTAAACATACAGCCAGAGTTACAATGGAATGGTTTAGATCAAAAGCATATTCATGTGTTAAATGGATTTTGGTCTGGACTGGGCCATTCTGAGAATCTGTGGTAACACTTGAAAATTGCTGTTCACAGACCCATTCCATGCAATTTAACTGAGCTTGAGCCATTTTGAAAAGAATGGGCAAAATGTTCACACTCTAGATGTGCAAAGCTGTTAGAGACAAAAAGACTTTCAGCTGTAATAACAGCGAAAAGTGGTTTTACCAAGTAGAAACTCAGGGGGGCTGAATACATATCCACGCCACTTTCAGATATTTGTAAAAAAAATAAAATAAAATCAAAACCATTTATCATTTTCCTTCCACTTCACAATTATGTGCAACTTTGTGTTGGTCCATCATTTAAAATCCCAATAAAATACATTTAGTTGCAACAAAATGTGAAAATTTTTAAGGGGGTATGAATACTTTTTCAAGGCACCGTATATGAACACATACTGACATATAATTAAAAAAAAAAAAAAAAAAAATGTTTTTCATCATGCTACACAAATAAACATTTATAAACAGTGCACATTAGTGGGGCTATTTCAAGTTGTGCCTTTGAACATGATAAAAAATGTTACTCGTTTATTTCCAGGCACAGCCCTTTCTTCTTTTGGGGGTCAAGTGCTCAGTTTGTGCTGGTCTGGTAGAGGTCCTCTGAATCCCATGCACAAAACCTTTTATGTATCTGCGGGGGTAGAAGCATAGAGAAATACATAGCTCCGAGTTGGCTTCAGCTGCTGAATTCACATACAAGATGGTGGCACCCAGCATCAGTCTCAGGGCTTTTATATTTTTACACAAGGCAGGCTTTTATAGATAAATTAGCCAGAAAATGTTAAATACGCAAATCTGATGGGAAATAAATCGTTTTTTGTAGGGCTGTGCAAATTAACTTAATTATTCGATTAATCTTTAATTTTTTTGATTGATTAAAATTATTTTGATTGGTACTCACCTCTCCGCCGGCTTCTGGGCCTTCAGGGAGTTCCATTGGAGATCCAGTAACGTCACAGACACCGGCAGAGCTTGCCGTATCCATCTGAAGGGCTCCTTAGCTGTGCCTTCATATCTGCATGGTGGCAGACCTTACTATCCGCCACATAGTAGCTGTTACACTTCCCTCTATCACTTCTTTTTATTAACCTGGGATTTTACAACCATCCACTGGGAGTTGTGATAGTTCCCTTCATGGGACAGCTAAATGCCGATGGACTGATGGTAACCTCATCTGGATTCAGCAGTGGTATCGTTGTACACATTTTTATTCCAGTATCATACTTGGCTTCATATTTTTATGACTGCTTTTGGTACCATTTGGTATTACTCGCACCATTTTTACAGTTTATGTAGCTACATCGATTTTATCTCCAGTGCAATATTTATTTTGTTACCTACTTGAAGATTATAAAAGTTTTAATGCTATTCCTATCAAGCGCTGCCTTAGTGTGATTTTGTATCCTGCTGTTGGCAGCTGCACTGGAAATCAGCCTGCAAGGAGATCAACTAAAAGTAGTTGGATCTGTATGTGCGTTATAATTAATCAAAATTAGTCGATTAATCGATTAAAATAAAAAACAATTAATCGAACACAAAAATTTTGATCAGTAACAGCCCTAGTTTTTTGTTAAAATGATCTAGCGATAGGATTCTTTTAAATAACCAAGTGCAAAAAGTAACATCATGCAGTATGCAAAGTATAAAACATTTACACTGCAAGAAAGTATTCAACAGAACAATACCTCAAGTACTAGGTCCCAGCAGAGCTGCAAAAGACACATTTTGAGCACAAAAAAGAAAAAAGGTAATTTTGAAGAAAAATATCTATCCAAACAATAACTAGCCACGTGTGTCCTTTTTCATTACATTTTAATATGTAACGTATGGTCGGATTACAAAAGTCTAAATCACTCTTAGATATTATCATAATCAATTTATTGGGAAACAGTCACCTCACACAATATAAAGAAATTAAAAAAACATTTAAATAGGCTTGCCATTTTTTTTTATGTTGTCTGTGAAATAGAGCATTTCTTTACCTTTAATCATCAATAGCAAAACCGAACCCGAAACCCTTAATTGTCATCTTAACAGACCAAACAAGACCTGTGCGGTCTTCCATATGAGGGTGATTCCCCAGACAGTCTTCGCCAGAGTGTGCTGAAGTGGACAGTTTTAGATAACAGACATCACTTGTTCATTGAGCAAAAATATGAAAGCCACCATTTCACCATCAATTCAGTCTCTGAACTGATATAAATATGCACCAAGGTTGAAAATCCAAAACACTGCTCTGCTTGCTTGTTCACCAAGAAGTGAAGCTAGTATCAGAATGACAGCCCTATAACATGTACCCATAAAATCAAATCAGTAATGGCTGCTCTCATATTTCTACCCTTACAGGTTCCCTTTCAAATGTATAGCTAAAACTTGCTCTAGAACTCTTGCACATACCAGTGCCGATACCTGGGTAAAAAAGCATATTTCTGCAAGGTTAAAGTGTTACCAAACCCAGGACCTTGCATTCACTATATCTGGTCTCCCACAGTACACATAACTTGGAAATGCAATTTTAGAAGATATAAACTGCTAAATACCTTTTCTCATCAGCAGTATATAGCAGTCTTGTGTTTAAAGCTTGTAGGAGGAGTTTTCATTCTGCACAAATTGTCCTATCAGGATGCAAGACCCCTATCCCTCTATCTGGACAGTGTTGATTGGCCCTGTGCTGATCACATGTTCCCTCCCAAGGAAAAAACTTTTGCAATACACACCAAACTGAGCATGTGCAGCCTGTCCCCTGACTCTGTATTATGAGGAAATATATTGGGGACAGAGGAAGCAGAAGAGGATTAGCCACTTAGGTTTCCAACTGAGTATAATAAGCATGTTTTACTGCATATACAGTTACAGACTAATTTTACGGTTGTGGGTTTACTAACACTTTAAGCGTTTAAAGGGAATCAGTCACTTTTGTAAGGCACCCTACCTCACTCTGAAGACACATTGGCCCTGAAACAAATAGGGGAATAACAGCCTTCAATCACTCGGCATTAAGAGCCAGTGCTAGTTTTTAGGTAGACTTTACAGCAGGTTAGGAGTTAAACTGGAAAGTGATAGATTTACTTTAAAGTAAAACTCCACATCAGTTGGGAAAAAACACCTCCAGGTTTACTTTATGCATTGCATGTGTTTTAGCATACTTTATTGCAGAGCTTTTTGCACCATAGATATTGAGAGGCTATATTAGTATGCTCCCTGACAGTGCATTAACTTCTCTGTCTACTTTAATCACACAAGCCAGCCCGGTTTCGCAATAATAAACTTCATTTTGATGTACAGCCCTCTTTGTAAGTGTTACACTAAAGTTAAAGGCTTACTAAACCCTCTTTTTTTATAAATATCATACCATTCTTACCGTCACTGTTCGTTTTGCACAGAGTGGCACCGAACCTCGTCTTCCGGGGTCCTCCTGGCACCTGGAAGAAGTTTTTCCACCTTAATGCATAGGATGCATTAAAGGGGGAAAAAACACGAAGCTACAAAAGGAGCGCATGTTTAATTTCTGACAATTTTACAATAGGTGGCTGCAGATAACAGAACTTAAAAATGTGTGCCATCTATACATGTTTACTTTCTTTTCTGGACCCAGAGGATGATTAAAAGTTGGCAATTGATTTATAAAAAATCTGCATAGCCATTCACCCACTGAAAGGTCTATTTTGTGGCCAAATGCAGTATTTTCCGTTTTAAATCATTTATATTCTAACAGCATAGGATAGACTTTACTTATGTTTATTTTTTTTACAATAAAAGTTTTTATTGAAGAAAAATCAGAGTGCAAAATACAAGGGTATTTACTTAGGTTTTTTGCCCCACTGGCATAGAAAAGATGTACATGCACTTTCACTGGGCGAACAGTTGTGCAAATTCTTTATAAATCAACACCTTTGAATCTGCCAAAACTAAATGTATTACAGTTGGGTACCTGTCCGACTCTGGGCAATTGTACCCCAGCCATTATTTAACCTCCCTGGCGGTATGATTCTTTAAGATTTTAGGTGCTGAAAGCGGTACCATTATTTGCAAGGGAATTTGGCGTTTTATACTGTAGGCTTGTAATTCTTAGGAATAACTCACTTAAATCTATCCAAACAAAAGTCTAATAGGCATCCCGGGTATGATTTTTTTTTTTTTTTTTAATTAAAAATTATAATATAATAAAGAATTATAAAAAATTATAACAAATAAAAATATAATTATAGTAAAAATTATTCAATAATGTAATCAAATCAAAATCACTGAAATTTGCTCAGTTGCAGAATTTTTGCTGTCATTTTTTTTTTTTATGACGAATTTCCCCACAAATCGCTATCGCTAAATTGTGATTATAATTTATTATCGCTGTTTTCTAGCTGATCTAAAATCATTTTTGACATAAAGGGATGCAGGTTGCTATGGGCAATCTACAGTTTCCAGGCAGAAAGAACAGTTTTTATTATATAAAAGAACATGCAGGGCACTGGACAGACCACTAGGGACATGGGGGGTGTGTATTTTTTACATACAGTACTGTAATCTATAAGATTACAGTGTACTGTATGTAAAGTGTTTGTTTACTTTTTTGAATTTGGCGCCGTTCTCCACTCCCGTGCGTCCTAACGGCGCAGGGAACGGAGCTCGGCGGCACACGGGGACGCTGTGTGAATCGAAGAAAAAAACACCCCGAGTCCCGCTCGGGAACACCGCCAGGGAGGTTAAAAAGAATAAAACAACTATAGCTGGAGTTGGGCTTTAAAGCAAGGGTAAATCTTTCATTGTAGGAACAATGTACAAATAACAGTTGTCGGCACTCCTCTACCCTTCAGAACTTTGTGTGTTATACTAGTGGTTTAAAAATCTATATTTGCAATCTAAAAATGTAAAATTTACCTTCGGTAGTAAAACTTTAC
Organism: Rana kukunoris; assembly: GCA_029574335.1. Taxonomy (NCBI): domain Eukaryota; kingdom Metazoa; phylum Chordata; class Amphibia; order Anura; family Ranidae; genus Rana; species Rana kukunoris. Next base: position 272,729,687 of record CM056059.1, on the reverse strand, counting down.
AAAAGTCAGCTCTACATATTTGGCAATGAGTTGCTTTTAGTCATACAGTAAAAATATATATGAATATAAGTAAAGGGATTGATGGTTAAAGCGGATGGCCCATTAAAAATGTTTAAAAGCCAGCAGCTACAAATACTGCAGCTGCTAAAATAGGACACTTACCTATCCTGGAGTCCAGCGGCGTCCGCAGCAGAGGACGAGCGTTCGCTCGTCTCTCTGCTGCTCCCCCCTCCATCCACGGTGAGGGAACCAGGAAGTGAAGCGCTGCGGCTTCACTGCCCGGTTCCCTACGGCGCATGCGCGAGTCGCGCCCGCCGATTGGCTCCAGCTGTGTGCTGGGAGCCGAGAGTTCCCAGCACACAACGGGAAAAACCCGACTTTTGCCCGAGACTGCGGGCCGGAAGTGGGTGCAGACACCTGACTTTAGACAGGTATCTGCACCCCCCTCCCCCCTGAAAGGTGTCAAATGCGACACCGGAGGGGGGGAGGGTTCCGATCAGCGGATCTTCACTTTAGGGTGGAGATCCGCTTTAAGCATATTTAAGTGCAAAATGTGTCTCAGCCCTTGATGATCAGCTGTGAACAGTTTGTTTAAATTCTAAGACATTTCACAACTTGGCAAACTTGTGTGTACAGTAGATCAGCATATTTTCATAAAACTAATGACTCCTGAAAAATCTCACTTTAATCTATCACCTATATAAGCTATGTGTTTAATACTTTGTTTAGGCTATATGGCTCCTACAAGAGAAGTAGTTCTAATAATCTTGTGGCAAATCCCTAAAACATGGAATGGCTTATGGCTCAATATTCAGTTGTGCCACATTCCTTAAATGTAATATTTTACACAGTAATATATTTTATATTTATGAACTTATGGGCCAGAAGTTTTAAGGTTTGCCTTATTAGTTTGGAATTCTGTTGACTTTTGCTTAACAAACAATGTTGTTGCTATGTAACTATCTAAGCTGTTTTGCAGTCAGAAACAAAAGGCATAACAAAAAAGGTCACAGTAGACATCGGTGAGAAGGCCCCAAGGGACCATGATATTTGTGCTGAAATCCTACGTCCCTCTTTCGTCGTTGTTACAAGACTCCTCCAGACTTCTATGAAGCAGGCCCCAGTTTATTCTAGGTACATATTAAAAAAAGGGGGGCACAAAGTACCAACTGGGGTCACAGGCTAAAGCCCTGTTCCCTACTTCTCCACTTTGAGAAACTTGAAGTATACTTTTCACAGCAAAGGCCCCATCCAGAACTGGAGGTTGGCCTTCTAAATTGTGCTAGCTGGTCGAAGCACACACCTGCAGAATCAAGCACAGTTACATGCTTGCCCCAGAACAAGTTTTTTTTTCTGGGTGTCTGGCATTAGCAGCATCCAGCAAGCACAAGCTAGGTATAGGAACTTTACAAGTTTCCGAAAGCATCAACAATTGGACATTTACACAATTGTCAAAAAGGTTTAGCTGATGGCGTGACAAAACCAGTAAAAAGGAATTGATGCACATGAGTAACTTGCTTGCAGATGGATCCTCTTCTCTTCAGATAAATACCAATATATGCTTGTAGCTCATGACCATGCATGGATAAGTGATTCACTATGACCCACAGTACCATATATTTATGTACCAACACTAAATACCTTCAATGGTCCATCATTAGAGTCTCCAAATTACATTCTTTAGACTAAATGCCCTACAAATAATGTCAATCAACAGAACCTGAAGCCTTTAATCCATGGACATTTTATAATGGACACTATCACCACTTTGAATTTAGCCTGACAAGTCCACATTAATGGTAATATGTAGCTTTTTTAATATCAGGAATATCAGATTTTTTTATTTTACATTTTTATTGTGTAACATGCTGTTACTAATCCACAAAATCAAGCATTAATAAGGCAGATGATTGGGACACATGAACAACAAACTACTGTATTTATCGGCGTATAACATTCACCCTAACTTTAACTGCTTGCGGACCGCCGCATGTACATTTACGTCAGCAGAATGGCACAGGCAGGCACATCAACGTATATATACGTGCCTGCCTTGCCGTGGGTCCGATCAGAACCCCCCCGGTACATGCGGCGGTCCCCGTGGCTGGCCGAGCGATCCGGGATGAGGGGGCGGCTATTCGTTTTTGTCCACCCCCCCCGGTTTGCTCCCAGCCAATCCGTGCGCTCCCGCCGTGTCACTTCCTCCTCCTGTGTAAACACAGGAAGAGGGAAGTGATGTGATCTCTCCCCTTAGCGGTATTTTCAACCGCCGCTGAGGAGAGATCACATCTCACAGTAAGTCTGCACAACACTACACTGACACCAGTACACGCAGGCAGACTTAACCCCTAACCGCCCTAGTTAACCCTTTCACTCCCTATTGCCAGCGTCACTAAGCGATCATTTTTCTGATCGCTGTATTAGTGTCGCTGTTCCCGCTAGGTAGCCATTTTTTTTTATTGCCTTTTTTTTTTTACTAAAGACATGTGGCCAAATAAATTTTGGCCTAAATGTTTGACAAAAATTGTTTGATTTTTCTTATAACAAAAAGTAAAAAATAGATTTTTTTTCAAAAATGTCCCTTTATTTTTGTATATAGCGCAAAAAATAAAAATCGCAGAGGCGATCAAATACCACCTTAAGAAAGCTATTTGTGGGAAGAAAAGGACGCAAATTTTGTTTGGGAGCCACGTCGCACGACCGCGCAATTGTCAGTTAAAACGACGCAGTGCCGAATCGCATTTTGGTCTGGGTCTTAAGTGGTTAAGAGGGAAGTTTAAGGAAAAAAAACTTTCCACAGACCCCTGCGTATAACACGCAGGCACAGTTTACCCTCTATTTTCAGGGTAAAAAAGTGAGTGTTATACGCCAATAAATACAGTATGTGCCACAAGCGGCTCCTGGGAGACTCGTAAAACACCAATTATGAGGTGGCAGTGAACACCAGAAGAGCTAACAGCAGAAGGTGGTGTGCTGCAACCTGCTCTGCAGAGTCAAGAAGCAAATGTTAAAGAACTCTGACATTTTTGTTTCCACATCAGCATATGAGCCAAGATGCAGATCTGCCATCTGCTGACTTAATTGGGCAAACAGAACATTCTAGATGCATTGTTCAGTATATACACACACATTTTCAGACATCTACTGGTAGCTTGGTCTACATGCAACATAATTATTCTGTTAGAAGTGGCTAGTGTGAAAACTGTTTTGTCGGTCATAATTATTGAGAATAGTTAGACATGCGTACAAACATTTTGGCTATTCCACAGTCCTTTAGACTAGCCTCAAAAATACTATAGTCTCATCAGAAACTGTAAAGGAAGGGAGAGGGACATTAAAAAATTAAAGTGACCAGACAATGCTTTCCAACATGTCTGAGTCCTACGTCACCTGAAAGAGCTGATCAGAGTGGTCATGGGATGCTCCATAGACATTACATATCTGGCACCCAATGCAGTATTTTGACATGCTTTTTGCAGCCCAAAGTGTTTCCCTACTGGGCACTTTTAAGGAGGAATACAAGACTCCAGTAACACCCTAATGAATGTGCAGCGATGACCAGTCCCTCATTCCAGGGTTCCTCTGTTACTTGGCTGTTATCCAACAATACACACACCTAACAGCAGAGCACAAGCTGGTGAACCTCACCCGGTTGCAGTCCGTCAGTAGCCAATTGACCTGCAGCTGTCTTGGACATAACTTCACCTTCTTTCCATTCCATTCATCAACAAAGGAGGCCAACATTGGAGGGGAGTTGGACAACTTGTTTCATGTAGGTTATGTAACTATCACCAGTATGTGCATTGTGTGGTGGCTGGAGAAAAAGATTTGTTTGATATTTTTAATGGATGTTGGGGGAGGGACACTACAGAGATCTCCAACAGGGAGAGTTTACTCACAACTTGGATACTGCTTTAGGCCCTCCATCCAGTCACAGGTGCCTCTGGGATCCGTGACATCCACCCTTTCCCCTCAAGAGTCATGTTGCACTAACATGACTGCACTCCATTATTCTTTGGGTTAAAATCAACTTTAGCTTTTAAATTGCAGCATGAACACTTCACTCCAAACCAGTCCTTCCTCTTGTCTACGATTAAGCCCACTAGTGGGTGAAGCACATCAGTGGAAGGAGTGGACTGGATTTTCAGTGTTTTTGCTGGAACTTTAACAAAGTTGTGTTTAGCCTGAAAGAGAACAGAGTGCAGCCTTGTATGTGCTACATAAAACAGTGAGTTGTGATTAGGGTTGTCCCGATACACTTTTTTAGGACTGAGTACAAGTACCGATACTTTTTTTCATGTACTCGCCGATACCGAATACCGATACTTTTTTTAAATGTCATGTGACAGTTTTCAAACCACAATACAGACTAAGGATATTTTCTTTAGAATGATGAAGAACTCTACCTCAAGACATTATAAAAGAATAAAAATGAGTAAAAAATGAATAATTTTTTTTTATTTTCTTGTCACGCAGTAGTAAAAAACTCAAAGAATTTTCACAGAACATGTTGATAAATACAAAAAAAAGTATTCTATTTAGGTATCGGGAGCATTTGCGCGAGTACAAGTACTCCCGCAAATACTCGGTATCGGTCCCGATACTAGTATCGGTATCTGGACAACCCTAGTTGTGATTGATGGGGAACTGCAACTGATTATGGGAGGTTGTGGTCAGTGACGATTGGAGGGTGTCAGTGTTACAGGAGGGCTGTGAGTAATGTAAGAGGGAGTCCGACATGGGGTGATTGCTGGCTCTGTTTGATGGTGGAAAAAGGTTTACCACCACTGCATTAAATTGTTAGCTGAATTGAGAGACTGACATATAATGTCCATGGCCACATTGCAAATACAGAGATAATAGTCACCGCTACAATAAGGTATGGGGATGGATCCGTATCCTCTCAGAGAAACCCAGGTGCCGGAAATGCACAAAGCTATTGTAGAAAGAAAATGTTTGGACAGCCGCACTTTGGAGTAAGCACTGATTGATAGTGCGAAACGTCAGCTGTATGCCCCTATTTTTGCTTGCTGTGATGGGCGGTGTTTGATTACTTTTACCAAGCAAAGGCAACCTAGAAGGTTTTTCCAGAGTGTGGCTCTCCAAACATTTTTTTTCTACAATCACATTGCAAATACAGTTGCAACTGCTGTGAAGTACAGAATTTGTTTAAACAAAACATTGGGGGTTATTTACAAAAGGCAAATTCACTTTGCACTGCAAGTGCACTGGGAAATGCAGTCGTTGCAGATCTGAGGGGGACATGCAAGGAAAATAAACATAATTTTAGCTGGCACATGACTGGATGATAAAATCAGCAGAGCTTCCCCTCACTTTAGATTTTCCCTTAAGATCTACAGTGACTGCACGTCTAAGTGCACTTTCAGTACAAGTGCAAAGTGGATTTGCCTTTCATAAATAACCCCTATTGTGCTAAAGTTTAGATTCAGATTGTCAGCTGTCTATCTGGGTGACAGGTAAACAAAACAAAGCTGAAGTGTGACTAGCCTTAGGTTCTATACAGTGCATCATAAATAAATCACAGAAGGACAATATTAAAATAAAACTAATCAAAAATGTATTTTTCCTGATAATAGTGTCCATTTAAAGTAAACCTGCAGTGTACACATTTTAGCTTGAGTAACATGTCCACTTGCAACTGTATGTAATTTCACTATCAGGGAACCTGTGATCCCTTCATCTACAATATAGGGCCTCACCGCCAAAGTACATACTTACTGCCATTGGTACGTAGAAGCGTGGCAAACAGCCATGTTTAAGTTTTTGCTTTCTCACAAAGTTTCTTAAAGCACTGAGAGTGGTACAATCTGCTTACCATGCCAGCCATAAAGTGAACCTGTAATTTAAAGTACAGGTTCACTCTAAAGTCCCATAATTCAGCATGTCTAGTTGCCGACTGTACTTAGTAGACCTGTTTTTTAAAGAATCATAGGTAAAATCATACAAAAACATGTTTTCAGTACTTGTGAGTATAAGGAATACCACACATTCATGCATGATTATGTATACCCTGTTAAAAAATTAAGCCATCTGACAATAAGAATCGCATGTCTTCATGTCAGTAAGAGGCATCACATGGTTGAGTTCTTTCAGTTTATTGCATCGCCATTGTACGCTGCTAAATGTGCACCTCATCTCCAACACTAGATTTCATGTAAAAGACCATGGCTGGGCATGCACGTATGGGCAATGAAAGACCCCACACTGAGACAAAGGAATTTAATGAAGATGGAATAATGACCCCCCCCCCCCCCCCCCCAAAAAAAACTGCGCACATACCTCATTAAAAGAGCTGCAAAAAGCTTCCCCCCCCCCCCAAAAAAAATAATAATCTTTTCAGTGCAACAGGAGCTGCTGGCTGGGATGCCACAATTGATGTTGCAGTTGAGGGCATTAAAGTCTCTTCATTATTGGAGGTGCATAATATGCTTAATATATAAAATTCAGTTGTCATTTTTTTTTTCACCCACACATCCACCCAAGCCCCTCCCTTTCCAAAGGTCCTATGCTGTTGGCTTGTCAGGGCCTTATAACCAGTGATGATCTGATCAGAGGAGCATGTACCGACAGCCATCAGAGGGTTCACTTCTTCTTAAAGAAACTAAAGCGCTTTTCTCTGTCCTTCTCTTTTCCTTCTTTGTTGCGTAGTGTTACCATGCCTTCTGTGGCACTATTGGGGGAAACTGGTGGCATAGTCATTGCTCGTGTTAAACCTTTGGGTGCACTGGGGGAATGGTCCGAGGTGTCGCCAGGAGAGGAAGGTAGTGAGGCATTGATCACCCGCATCCAACTACTCATTTCAGCCTGTGAGAAAAAAAAAGAAGGCAACTATTACTTTAAAATGGGTTCTGCGTTAGCCGAGATGTGTAATTTAGCATTTAATATATATTACAATAGTCGTCCTTTTTGAGGAGATTCTCTTGGATATTTTTGATGCCAACAAAATAAGAATACAGTGCAGATGTTTGGAGTTCAGGTCATAAACATAACAGGATTGCATTTCAAATTAGGCAAATAGGTACTGCTCTGTGGTATCAGTATTTACCTCATAAGGACTTGGTTTGTCTTATTCTGAAAATCTTATGCATTTAACCTTGATTAAAAATGTTATAAATAATGTTCAAGGGCCACATAACTACAACATTTCCATGCTGGAAAGCACTTGGGTAGAAAGTAACAAACAGGATATACAACATTGGTATTTATGGCGAACGTGCCTAGAATAAATACTTCCAACTGTTAAGATACATAAAACCTTGCTCACCTCTGCAATCCACTCTTGCAAAGCTGCACAACTTCAATCCTTAAAGTGGTTGTAAACCCTCACATATACCGAGTGAAGTGACTGGCCTCAGGTGATACAGAGATGAAACAAATCCTCCTACATAAGGTGTATCTGTTTATCAGCAGTCTCTTTAGTCGTGGAAAGTTCAACATTTATAAAGCTTGTCTGAGCTCTCAGAAAAAATGGGACAGAGAGCTGAAGTTACACTCTGCAGAGCTTAGTGAGTTTAGAGCCGATTGGACACACACCACTTCACACAACACAGTAACAGAGCTGAGGCTGTCAAGCAGCAGAAGTGACTCAAAATACAGCAGAGGAAGGAAGCAGACACCGGAGTGGTCCTAATTGAGACAAGTGCACACTACAGAAGGATATGCTTCGTTCACATTTCATATCTGAGGTTTACAATCATTTTAAAGGTAATTTATGGACAAGCATTGTGGGGCAAAAATAGTTTTTCCTAAAGCCGATTTCTACGCAAGCAGCCAAATACACATGTTTGTCACACTTAAATGATTTAGATCAAATACATTTTACTAGGGTTGTCCCGATACCGATATCGGGACCAATACCGAGTATTTGCGGGAGTACTTGTACTCCCGCAAATACCCCCGATACTAGAATAGAATACTCGCAACCCCCCCCCCCCCCCGCCGCCATCACCGCCGCCGCCGCTCCTGCTAACCGCCGCCGCATCCCCGCCGCTTAGTTAATACAGGCGGGGAAGATAACAGCTTTCATTTGAATAGCTGTATCGTTTCCCGCCGCGCCGCACATAGACACTCCCCCTTGCTCGTGATTGGACAGATCGCGAGCAAGGGGGAGTGTCTATACGCGGCGCGGCAGGAAACGATACAGCTATTCAAATGAAAGCTGTTATCTTCCCCGCCTGTTTTAACTAAGCGGTGGCAGCGGCGATGCAGGTATGTGGGAACTGGCTGCATATATGGGGCCGACAAGGCTGCATATATGGGGCCGACAAGGCTGCATATATGGGGCCGACAAGGCTGCATATATGGGGCCGACAAGGCTGCATTATATGGGGCCGACAAGGCTGCATTATATGGGGCCGACAAGGCTGCATTATATGGGGCCGACAAGGCTGCATTATATGGGGCCGACAAGGCTGCATTATATGGGGCCGACAAGGCTGCATTATATGGGGCCGACAAGGCTGCATTATATGGGGCCGACAAGGCTGCATTATATGGGGCCGACAAGGCTGCATTATATGGGGCCGACAAGGCTGCATTATATGGGGCCGACAAGGCTGCATTATATGGGGCCGACAAGGCTGCATTATATGGGGCCGACAAGGCTGCATTATATGGGGCCGACAAGGCTGCATTATATGGGGCCGACAAGGCTGCATTATATGGGGCCGACAAGGCTGCATTATATGGGGCCGACAAGGCTGCATTATATGGGGCCGACAAGGCTGCATTATATGGGGCCGACAAGGCTGCATTATATGGGGCCGACAAGGCTGCATTATATGGGGCCGACAAGGCTGCATTATATGGGGCCGACAAGGCTGCATTATATGGGGCCGACAAGGCTGCATTATATGGGGCCGACAAGGCTGCATTATATGGGGCCGACAAGGCTGCATTATATGGGGCCGACAAGGCTGCATTATATGGGGCCGACAAGGCTGCATTATATGGGGCCGACATGGCTGCATTATATGGGGCCGACATGGCTGCATTATATGGGGCCGACATGGCTGCATATATGGGGCCGACATGGCTGCATATATGGGGCCGACATGGCTGCATATATGGGGCCGACATGGCTGCATATATGGGGCCGACATGGCTGCATATATGGGGCCGACATGGCTGCATATATGGGGCCGACATGGCTGCATATATGGGGCCGACATGGCTGCATATATGGGGCCGACATGGCTGCATATATGGGGCCGACATGGCTGCATATATGGGGCCGACATGGCTGCATATATGGGGCCGACATGGCTGCATATATGGGGCCGACATGGCTGCATATATGGGGCCGACATGGCTGCATATATGGGGCCGACATGGCTGCATATATGGGGCCGACATGGCTGCATATATGGGGCCGACATGGCTGCATATATGGGGCCGACATGGCTGCATATATGGGGCCGACATGGCTGCATATATGGGGCCGACATGGCTGCATATATGGGGCCGACATGGCTGCATATATGGGGCCGACATGGCTGCATATACGTGGGGGGACATGGCTGCATTTGTGGGGGGACATGGCTGCATTTGTGGGGGGACATGGCTGCATTTGTGGGGGGACATGGCTGCATTTGTGGGGGGACATGGCTGCATTTGTGGGGGGACATGGCTGCATTTGTGGGGGGACATGGCTGCATTTGTGGGGGGACATGGCTGCATTTGTGGGGGGACATGGCTGCATTTGTGGACACATTAAAAAAAAAAAAAGTATCAGTATTCGGTATCGGCGACTATTTGAAAAAAAGTATCGGTACTTGTACTCGGTCCTAAAAAAGTGGTATCGGGACAACCCTACATTTTACCATTACACATCCCTGTAGGTGGAGCTCCAAAGGAAGGAAAATAAAGGGACATTAATAGTGGGCTTATTCTACAGGTCCCTAACCTGAGGGAGAAGGAGGAAGTGGTGAATGTTATTATATTTGGGGATTTTAATGATCTAGATATAGACTGGGCAGAAGGAACCGCTCATTCACCTAAGGCTTCTAAATGTTTTGCAGGATAATTTCATGGGTCAGTTGGTGAACGCACCAACAAAGAATAACGCTGATTACAAACACAGACATGATCGTGGAAATACGGGGCAAATTAGGAAACTGTGATCACACTGATTACATTCAGCATAAACCACAGAAATAAGAAGCACAATGGGAACACTAGTGCACGTTTTCAAAAGTGCCAACTTCCCTAAGCTGCGTTCTATGCTACATGATATTAACCACTTGACCACTGGGCACTTAAACCCCCTTAATAACCTGACCAATTTTCAGCTTTCAGAGCTCTCACAGTTTGAATGACAATAACTCTAACACTGTAACCAAATACAATTTTTGTCCTTTTCTCCCCCACAAATAGAGCTTTCTTTTGGTGGTATTTGATCACCTCTACATTTTTTCCCCTGCTATAAATGAAAAAAGAACAAAAATTTTGTAAAAAAAAATTTTTTTCTTTATTTATATTATAAAATTTTGCAAAAAATAAATTTTTCGTCATAAATTTGGCCTAAAATGTATACTGCTACATATCTTTGGTAACAAAACAAAAAAAATTAGGTATTTAGTCTGGGTGAAAGTTATAGGGTCTACAAGCTATGGTACCAATTACTGAAAATGTATCAATTTGATCACATCTGATGTACTGACAGCCTCTCTCATTTCTTGAGACCCTAACATACCAGAAAATTACAAATACCCCCCAAATGACCCCTTTTTGGAAAGAAGACATTCCAAGGTATTTAGAAAGAGGCATTGTGAGTTTTTTGAAGTTGTCATTTTTCCCCACAATTCTTTGCAAAATCAAGATTTTTTTTATTTTAATTTTTTTCCACAAAATTTTCATATTAGCGGGTTATTTTTCACACACAGCATATGCATACCACACATTACACCCCAAAACACATTCTGCTACTCCTCCCGAGTATGGCGATACCCCATGTGTGAGACTTTTACACAGCGTGGCCACATACAGAGGCCCAACCTGCAGGGAACACCATCAGGCATTCTGGAACACCCAGACCAATTCTGACATTCCTCTCCTACATGGAAAAATCATCATTTATTTGCTAGAAAATGACATAGAACCCCAAAACATTATATATGCTTTTTTAGCAAAGACCCTAGAGAATACAATGGCGGTCGTTGCAACTTTTTATCGTGCATGGTATTTGCACAGCAATTTTTCTAACGCGTTTTTTGGGAAATAAAACAGTTTTGTGCTTTAAGAAAAAAAAAAAAAACAGTAAAGTTAGCCAAATGTTTTTGCATAATATGAAAGATGAAGTTACGCCGAGTAAATAGATACCCAACATGTCACCCTTCAATATTGCACATGTTTGTGGAATGGCGCCAAACTTCACTACTTAAAAATCCCCATAGGCGACGCTTTAAATGTTTTTACTGGTTACATCTTTTTAGTTGGAGAAGAGGTCTAGGGCCAAAAGTATTGCTCTCGCTCTAACGTTCGCAGTGATACCTCACATGTGTGGTTTTTACACCGTAAAATCGGAGCGATCACCTGGTAAACGGCCACTATGAGCGGCAATTTACCGCGATCCATGATCCGCCGGTGTGCGCGCGACTCTGGGATCACGTTATATAACGTGATCCCAGAGTTAAGCAACCACCTTGCCGCCGTTATTTGATGGCGGCTGGTGGTCAAGTGGACAAAATCCTGGGAACAAGGAACACTGAGGAAAAATGGTTCAAGAGCATGGTAAATAAATGTATTGGCCAGTGCATCCCAATGGGCAATAAGTATAAAAGAGCTAAAAATCAAACCTGGGAGGCTAAACGCGAATGTAAAAATGCACATAAAAGCAAAACAAAAGGCCTTAAAAAAAATACAAGGGTGAGGGGACATCGTCAGCATTCCAACAATACAAGGATAGCAATAAGAAATGTAAGAGCACAATCAATGAAGCTAATAGAACACGAAAGGCACATAGCAGAGGTAAGAAAAATCCTACAAATTTTTTTCAATACATTCATGGTAAGAAAGTGAGGTCAGAACTTATTGACTCCATTAAAGGATGAAGAGAATTTGGTTACAAAAGACAATGCAAAGGCTTTGAATGCATTCTCCTCAGTTTTCACAAAGGAAAACGGGGGATATATTGTAACCAAGACTAATGTTAAAGGATCACTAAAGGAATTTTTTTTTTTTAGCTACATGGCTTCCTTTACCTTACTGCAGTACTGGTTTCATGTCCTTAGTGTTCATTCTTGCTTTGAGGTTGCTGTAATCCTGCTCTGATCTCCACACTTCCTGCTTGTCTGTTTCCTTATAACCACAGTGCTGGGAGCTTTCTCACGGTGGTCTAAGCTGTCATTACTGTGTGTCTAAAACTTCCCAGAACCAATCAGATTCATTTTAAAAACAAAACACTGCCCTGGATTTGTTTGTTTTTGTTCTGTGTGTCTATTTCTACTTCACAGAAACATGAAGCCAGTTCAAAAGTGAAACTAACCTGCAGGCACATTATAGGATTGATTTTTATCTATTTTTATCTATTTTATCATTTTAACTTTTATGTCTCTATACCCTGTAAGCAGTCATTTTAGCAAAAAATTTTTTTTCCTTTAGTGACCCTTTAACCACTTAAGGACCGCCTCCTGCAGATTTACGTCGGCAGAATGGCACGGCTGGGCACATCAACGTATATATACACGTTGGTTTTAGTACCCAGCCGTGGGTCGCGGGTACTAAGCTCCAGGACCGGGACCGCGGGATTCGCGGACCCGATCGCCGCTGCAGTGCGGCGATCCGTCCCTGGAGCGGAAGAACGGGGAGAGCCGTGTGTACACACGGCTTCCCCGTGCTTCTCTGTGGCCGGAGCATCGATCGCGTCATCCCTGTAATAGGGGGACGCGATCGATGACGTCACACCTACAGCCACACCCCCCTACAGTAGTAAACACACACATTAGGTACACATTCCCTACAGCGCCACCTGTGGTTAACTCCCAAACTGCAACTGTCATTTCCACAGTAAACAATGCAATTTAAATGCATTTTTTGCTGTGAAAATGACAATTGTCCCAAAAATGTGTAAATGTGTAAAAAGTGTCCGCCATATTGTCGCAGTCACGAAAAAAATTGCTGATCGCCGCTATTAGTAGTAAAAAAAAAAAAAATTAATAAAAATGCAATAAAACTATCCCTTATTTTGTAAACGCTATAAATTTTGCGAAAACCAACCGATAAACGCTTATTGCGATTTTTACCAAAAATATGTAGAAGAATACGTATCGGCCTAAACTGAGGAAAAAAAATGTTTTTTTATATATTTTTGGGGGATATTTATTATAGCAAAAAGTAAAAAATATTGCATTTTTTTTTAAATTGTCGCTCTATTTTTGTTTATAGCGCAAAAAATAAAAACCGCAGAGGTGATCAAATACCACCAAAAGAAAGCTCTATTTGTGGGAAAAAAAAGGACGCAAATTTTGTTTGGGAGCCACGTCGCACGACCGCGCAATTGTCTGTTAAAGCGAAGGCAGTGCCGAATCGCAAAAACCCCTTGGGTCATTTGCCAGCGTATTGGTCCGGGTCTTAAGTGGTTAATAACACATCACAGTATGTACGCTTGTGGCTAACAGAAGCCAGTATCAGAAATAAACCTGAAAAAGTTAACAAAAAAGTCACCAGGAAATTTCTACAAGAAAAGTCCGATGTGAGCTTTTGGTCCGAAATTCCAATCATGTGTATGCTTCATCAGACTTTTGCTGTTGAAATTTCCACCAACAAAAGACTTATAACGCGCAACATTCCGATGCATGCTCGGAAGCATTGAACCTAATTTTCTCGGCTCGTCGTAGTGTTGTACGTCACCACATTCTTGATGGTCGAAAGTTCAGCTTCCGGGATCAGATATTTTATGACAGCAATTCTGTGCACCGTAACAACAATCAAAGCGGCAGTTCAGTTTCTTTTTCCTCTTACAGGTGGCAGGAGAGGACAACCCCCTCCTCCCACCGCCCTCTGGGCTCGTGCATACGAACTGGAAAAAAAAATTAGCCGCCGCTGGATTTTGATCATAGAAATTTCCGGTGTCAAGACTTTGAAGGCCATTCATGGACCATAAGAGAAATGGTCCCAGACACCCCACAGTCCCCCGGTGGGAGAAGGAGCCCCCCCACAGGTCCACCCCAGTAGCAGCGGTACAGCATCAGAGGGAAATGTGACAGAGAGCAGAGAAAGGGAGGATAGTAGGACCCCCTAACCCCAGGAATGCCCAGCCATACCGACCCGCCAAGGCAGGAAGGACTGTACTTATCCATCCATGCGAGAACACACTGGTGCATTGGTGACAGGCATACAACCGCGTTGGCATAGCTGTCGGCCCGGTCCACTTTGAGACAACACCACAGCCCAGTCATGTGTGGACCCTGGAGCAAAAAGCTCACCGGCCACCCCCCGATTCATGGGGTATGACGTGGCAGACCAAGCCCTTGGCTACAGTGTGCTCTCGCTCGCTGGCCGGACTGAGGAGACTACAAGGATCTATATATCCAGCCTGTCACCCAGCTGGCAGTTGATAGAAGATTCTCAAAGAAAATTCAAAATAAAATAAAAACAAAAACATTTCTTCAGGGCGCTGGGCCCAAATGGAGCCACATCCTTCTTTGATAGGCAGAAAAAAACTGAGGCTGCATGCTGCAGGGGGAGGGTTATGTCCAGAGGGACCACCCCCTGGGCGGGGCTGTTCAACTCTGTTAAAGTAACATGTATTTAAATATCCAACATGTTCTTCCTAGTCCTCTCCTATGAACAGGAGCAATACCCACTTTTCAAGACTTGTGAAGGCTGTGTCCGTCCATGGATGATCAGAATAAAGGGTTTTCACTTTAATGGATCTTTGGAGATGGTTGAGCTTAAAAACCGATAAGGTGGGATTTCTCAGAATTCCAACTTGTACCCTAGGGATACTGTGGAAACTACCCACTTGTCCTGCATCTCTGTCTGCCAGGCTGCAACAAACTGCCCACTTGGCAGAGCGGGGACAGCCCTTCAAAGGAGGCTTTGGGGTTTTGCTTATTAGTTCTCCGACCCCACGGCCTTTTGGGACCCTGGGTCTTTGCAGATGTTCCAGGAACTAAGGAGAAAGAGCACTTAAAACAAGGGCGCTTCTTCTCAGCTGGTAAAGTAATTTTACCACTTGAAATCTTTTGGATATATTTATCCAGATCGTCCCCATAAAAGGGGAAATCAGTCAAAAGCTTTTAACATGGAGCTTCAGCTGACCAATGTTTTAGCCACATAATCCTGCGCATATGCACCAACTGGAGCGTAAGGCCTGCTAAATAGAATCTCTTATGTCATCCACTGTAAAACATAAAGCCCTAGGCAGGTTCTCCCATAGTTTGACCTGATCGGGGGGAGGGGGGGGAAGTTCTTTAAGCCCTTTCTTCACCTGTTCCCTTATGACCGGACACATACCAACTGCTGCCACAGCAGGTTGAGTTACAGCGCCAGCCATGAGAAAGGAAGACTTAAGTAAAGATTCCAATTTCTTTTTAGAAGGATCTTTGAATACCTGAGCATTGTCTACAGGACAAGTTAGGTTTCTATTTACACAAGAAATGGCCACATCTACTGTAGGCAGTTTGCATTTCTTAGCAAACTTTTCCTCCATGGGATAAAGAATATCACATTTTCTTGGCGGAGAAAAACACTTCTCTGGATGTTGCCAGTCTGCGTACATCAGGTTCTCCAATAAAGGATGAACAGGAAAGGAACATGCAGCCTGTGGGGATCTCAATGAACCCAGGGAGGAGAAAGGTGATTCAGTTAACACAGGCGAGGGTAACTTGAATGTAGTAGACCAGACTGCTTCCGCATAACATTGCACCTGCAATTTATGAACCTGGGAAGCAGAAAAAGGTTCATCTGATACTTCTGAACTATCTGAAAACTCCTTATCCCCTGATGGTGCTGCATTATCCTCCTCATTATCAGGATTTGTCTGAAGGAGGATCTAAAACAACTGAAAGGAATCTACTTTGCTTTTTGTCCTTTTGTGAGGATGCTGCGATTAAAGTAGCAATTCTCCCTTCCAAGTTGCTCAAAGCTGCTGATAAAGTGTCTTCAGTGACATATGCAGGAGCTGGTATAACAGGAGAGGCTGCTATGCCTGATGAAGGTAATGGCTCATCCTGTGCAGGTGATTTAGGTATTGTATGAGAGGATGGTACTAGACAGAAATGGCTAGAGCCCTCTGAATCAGGTGGCGATGCTTTACTGGCCTTTTTTGCCGACCCTGAATTTCTTCTATAGGAAGACATAGTCCTATGCCAAAGCAGAGGTAAACAATGCATACATTACTGTGTTAGTTTAGCAATCAACATAAAGTAAAACAACTAATCACACAGTTCTGATGCCAAGTAGGTGTCCAGGAGTGCCTGAATCCAACCACATAGAGAAGCTTACATGTCCCCAGCTGCTGTCTCTCAGAGAGCTTTCTGGCTTCTGAGGCCATTTTTTAAAGGCACCTGCCCTGCGCAGTAGAGCGGCGTGCGTGCATGTGACCGTGGCCCCTTTTTGGCCGTGCACCGTAAAAGCAATCCCACGCGTGCGCATGTTTAGGGAGATGGCAGATTGTGAGAGAAGAGGGTCCCTTCAGTAGCTTTACCTCCCAGGAAGGTTACCTTTTTGCAGAGCCTGTAGCTGAGGAAGCACGATGTCTGAGCCGCAACTGACACTGGCTTCTCATGGAGCATGTGAATGAATATCAGCTCTTTACTTCCTCCAGTGGCGGATATAGGCAAGACACTACTCAAAATGGGGAAACTCTAAGATGTATTTTTCTTAGGATTTTTTCAAACTTACCTGATCTCCGCCGCAGGACTGCTGAAGACCAGACAGTACCAATCTTCATCCCATCACGGTAGGTATGTTGTGCCAACCTTCAGGGATATGGGTTACTACTTAAAGGATGCCTCTTCCCTGAGCATTTTAAAAGAGACTGCCAGGAAACTTTTGCACTTTTTTCATATAGCGAAAGTACTGGATCCCAGAGCCCAGTCCTCAAAAGAGACATTACAGGCAACAGCCTCAGTCTTCTGCGAGGCCCGTGTACCATCCATTTTTTGCGTAACTTGGTAAGCTTCTTGGATGGATCTGTAGTGTAGCTCTTTCACCCCCGGAGGGATTTTTTTTTAGCAGAGCTTCTTCTTGGCACATCCTTAGATGCGACAAATTATTGCACTCTCTTGATGTAGTGAGAGCAATGAAAGTTTATCTGCAAGCAACCGCTCAGATACGTAAAACAGATTTGTTTGTTTTTTCTGCCAGAAGGTTCCAAAAGGGGCCAAGCGGCATCGAAATTCCTCCTTTTTCCTGTTAAAGCGCACTCGACCAGAGCACCGAGTGCTTCATGGGCAGTGCATCAGGCTTCCATGGCTCAGATCTGTTAAGCTGCAACTTGGTCTTCAGTCCATACATTTACTAAATTCTATCAAATAGATGTAAGAGAACATGAGGATTCCGTCGGTGGTGGTCTGCGTCTCCCTCCCCTCATATTGAGCATTGCTTTGGGATATCCCAAGTAAAGGCTCTGTGGCCGTGGTGTATGATGAAGAAAAAAAGATTTTTAATAACAGCTTACCTGTAAAATCCTTTTCTTGGAGTACACCACGGGACACAGAGGTCCCGCTCTTCTATAGGATCCTTGCTCCCTTATGGGAGAGATTCTATAGAGGGGGACTTGTCTTCATTGGGTGTGCCAGTGTCCAATCACCTCTGATGAACTATACAAACCACTATGCAAAGGCTCTGTGTCCCGTGGTGTACGATAAAGAAATTTAAATCAGATGGCCAGACCATTGTTTCTAATTATTATGGACAGTGTACTGACTGGAAATGGTACCGGTTGGAGAAAAGCCAACAATGTACCAATATTTAAGAAAGGGACAGAAATATAACATCAATAGTTTATAAGCTTTTGAAAGGGACGATAACCAAGAGTTTTCTGATGAAAACAGCATCATTAGCAGTAAGCAACATAGATTGGTCTGGCACGAATGATCCTTCATAAATCCATCATTCTACGAGGAAGTGAACCATCTAGATCAGTGGTCTCCAAACTGCGGCCTGAGGGCCGGATGCGGCCCTTTGCTTGCTTTTATCCGGCCCTTGGAGCACTATCCCTCCCAATGATACGAGACACTATTCTGCCATCTGACACCACCATTTCTCCCACTGACACCACTAATTCCTCCCTATGATACCAGCAATGGGGCACTATTCCTCCCCCTAATACCAGATGTTTACTCCCACTGATGCCAAGAAAGTTTTCACTCCCGCTGGCCAAAGTCCGGCCCTCTAATTGTGTGAAAGACAATAAACTGGCCCTTTGTTTAGAATGTTCGGAGACCCCTGATCTAGATAAAAGAAAGACTGGTGGATATGGTGCATCTGGATCTTGCGAAGGCATTTGATACCGTCTCCCACAAACGTTTGCTTTACAAACTGAGGTCTTTTTGCATGGATCATAGGGTATGTACCTGGATTGAAAACTGGTTACAGGGGCATGTCCAAAAGGGTGGTGATAAATGGTAAGTACTCAGAATGGTCTGGTGTGGTAAAGTGGGGGTCCACCAGGGATCTGTCCTGGGGCCAACTCTATTTAATTTATTCTTTAGGGATATAGAGTATGGGATAAATTGTTCAATATCAGTGTTTGCAGATGATACAAAGCTAAGCAGGGCAATAACATCTGCGCTGGATGTGGAAAACCTTACAGGGAGACCTTAAATAAAATAATGGCGTGGGCAACTACATGGCAAACGAGGTTGAGTCCTTGTCCACATTGGTACGTTTTGACATGTCAAATGGTGCAATTTGCTGGTCCTAATCCTTGCAACACCACATCTGCGGCGCTGCACCAATTTCAAAAAGTATAACTAATGTGCTACCAAAAGATTAAAAAGTGCTTAACCACTTGCTTACTGGGCACATATACCCTCTTCCTGCCCAGGCGAAATTTCAGCTTTCAGCACTGTGTCGATTTAAATTAAAATTGCGCGGTCGTGCGACATGCCTCCCAAACAAAATTGATATCCATGTTTTCCCCACAAATAGAGCTTTCTTTTGGTGGTATTTGATCACCTCTGCGGTTCCTTATTTTTTTTGCTATAAACAAAAAAATGAGCTTCAATTAAAAAAATAAAAAAAAAAACACAATATTTTTTACTTTTTGCTATAATAAATATCTTTTTTTTTTTCCCTTTTAAAATTTTTTTTTCTCAGTTTAGGCCGATATGCATTCTACATATTTTTGGTAAAAAAAATAAATAAAATCGCAATAAGTGTATAGTGATTGGTTTGCACAAAAGTTATAGTGGCTACAAAATAGGGGATAGAATTCTGACATTTTTTTTATTTTTTTTACTAGTAATACGGCGATCTTCGAATTTGGTCAGGACTGCGATATTGCGGGGGGACACATCGGACACATTTTTGGGACCATTCACATTAATACAGCGAACAGTGCTATAAAAATGCATTGATTACTGCATAAATGTGACTGGCAGGGAACGGGTTAACACTAGGGGGCAAGGAAGGGGTTAACTGTGTATCCTGGGTGTGTTCTAACTGTGTGTGGAGGACGACTGACTGGGGGAGGTGACCAATGCTGTGTCCCTATGTACAAGGGACACAGCATCTGTCTCCTCTCCCTGACACGTCCCTACTCTGTCATTGCCGATTGCGGGTACCTAGCGGACATCGCGCCCGCCAGGCACACGCATCGGCATCTCGTGGACGCGTCGGGTGCGCGCTCCCCAGTGGCTGGAGGACGTCAAAAGATGGCCTCCCGGATTTATAGAGCCACCTTGAGGCAGTCTTTCGACTATGGCCCGGGGCTCAAGTAGTTAATATAAAGTGTAAAAAGCAGCTAGGCTTCCATAGTGTTGCCAGCACCAATACAAATATAAATATGGTATAGTGAAACAGTGCTAAATTCTGTAAGCAATAACTAAAATAAAGTGGTAATGTGAATATACAGTGGGTACGGAAAGTATTCAGACCCCTTTAAATTTTTCACTCTTTGCTATATTGCAAGCAATTTGCTAAAATCATTTAAAGTAAATTTTTTTCCTCGTTAATGTACATACAGCACAACACCCCATGTTGACAGAAAAACACAGAATTGTTGAATTTTTTGTAGATTTATTAACCGCTTGCCCACCAGCTGCTGCAGTTTTACGGCGGCAGGTTGGCTCGGCTGTGCAAAATTACGTAATATAACGTGATTTTGCATTTGAGCCACCATCACCCCTGGTGCCGACACGCGTGCCCGGCGGGCGCGATCACCGCCGGGCACCCGCGATCGCTCGTTACAGAGGGAGAACCAGGAGCTGTGTGTCTAAACACACAGCTCCCGGTCCTGTCAATGTATGAACAGCGATCTGTAATTTCCCCTAGTCAGTCCCACCCGCCTTCAGTTAGAACACACCTAGGGAACATAACCCCTTTTTTGCCCCCTAGTGTTAACCCCTTCACTGCCAGTGACATTTTTTACAGTAATTAATGCATTTTTATAGCACGGATCGCTATAAAAATGCCAATGGTCCCAAAAATGTGTCAAAAGTGTCCGTCATATGGTCGCCATACTGATAAAAATCGCAGATCGCCACCATTACTAGTAAAAAAAAAAATAAATAAAAATGCCATAAAACTATCCCCTATTTTGTAGACGCTATAACTTCTGCGCAAACCAAACGCTTATTACGATTTTTTTTTACGAAAAATATGTAGAATACATATTGGCCTAAACTGAGGAAAAACAAATGTTTTTTTATATATATATCGGTATTTTTGGGGGATATTTATTACAGCATAAACATTTTTTTTTTCAAAATTTCACTCTATTTTTGTTTATAGCGCAAAAAATAAAAACCACAGAGGTAATCAAATACCACCAAAAGAAAGCTCTATTTGTGGAAAAAAAAAAGGAAGCCAATTTTGTTTGGAAGCCACGTCGTAGGACCGCGCAATTGTCAGTTAAAGCGACAGTGCTGAATCGCAAAAAGTGGCCCTCTCATTGACCAGCAAAATGTTCCGGGGCTGAAGTGGTTAAAAAAGAAAGATCACATGGAACCCTTTGCTGTGACACTCATATTTAAAGTGGAGCTCCACCCTCCTTTTCCAAGTCCTCTTCATGTCCTGCTCCTGTCCCCTTAAACACATTTGGCAGATTTTTTTTTTCAAAACTCAGTTTTATTTCGTTATTTGGATCTCCTCCAGCCGCGGGCTGAGCTCTGAACGTGTCATCCCCCGTCCGCAATGCCTCCTGGGAATGGCAGTAGGTTTGCTATGCACAGATTTGCCTAAGCCACGCCCTCCCGTTTTTCTTATTGGCCAGTCGTGTCTTAGAGTGGCGGCTGATGTCCTCCCTATACCATATAGCAGGACTAGTGAAGTGGGAGAAAGAAGTAGCAACACACCAACAGCTTCTCCACTTCTAGCACCTATGTAGAACTATTAAACAGAGAACTATTCAGCGCTTGAAAAAATTAAATACAAACTCCAAAAAATGCTAGCCAGCACCAAGGATGAATTCAAAAAAATTGCCAGAAATGCAAATATATATATTTTTTCTAGGGCAGGGGAGGACCCCTTGGAGGGGCCCACCCCCATATCCAGCTGCTTGGACCAACGATTGGAGAGAATCCCCTCTCCCCCCGAATTTGATTCCCAAAGGGTAAAAAAGAAAAAACCCAGAGGAAACAGGGGGGGGTGACGAGTCCAAAAGGCAAAGGCTGTAATAGGCAAAGGCATTTTTAACTTAAGTGGTGTCCCTTTATCTGAAGATGAGACATGCGTACTTGATAGGGGCCTTCAATTCGCCCCTGTCCGTAATCTTAATAAATTTCAGACATATGTTAATGTCCAGAAGTATGTGCGGGGTTTAAATATGAAGAAGTACTTTCTCTCTAATCCCATTCACAGAAATTTTTTCCACATCTACTTTTAAACATTCTAATATTAGGAATACATCGGTTTTCAATCCTCAACTTAATTAAACCAAAAATCTGGGAGGTTTTCAAAAATTTGGTATGTAATGACCTTGATGGTCTAGTTGTTAAAATATCCGACGTGGGATTTTGTCACTAGAACAACGTACTGACATTCTTATCTGCCCTGCGGATAAGGGGGGTGGGTTAGTGGTCCTCAGTAAGGCCTATTACCTCGAAGAGATGGGTAGACTTCTGAGTGACCACAATACCTACCTTCTTCTAACTGGTGATCTCATGGTTAAATTCAAAAATTAATTACATTCTCTGATAGAGGATGGCAAAGACAGGGGGGTTCTCAACAAGAAGGAGGCGGCCTATTTAGACCCCTTTCATTGTCGGACTCCAGTTATATATTTCCTACCTAAGTTGCATAAAGATGCAGAACGGCCACAGGGCCATACGATCGTGAATGGCATAGATTCCGTCACTTCACAGTTAGGCCAATATTTGGATTTTTTTCTGCAACCCTTGGTGTGCAAAATTGCCTGCTTATCTTCGTGACACCAAGCAGATTATCCAGATATTGGATTCCATTTCTTGCACACCATACACTATCTTGATCACAGTAGATGTAGGATCTTTGTACACGATCATTGGTCATGAAGCGGCTCTTGCCTGATCTTGGTGATAAACATGTGCAATTTTTATTAGAAAGTCTTAGATTCTGTCTTTTGAAAAATTATTTTTGGTTTGATAAAGATTTCTATCTGCAGCGATGTGGAGTTGCCATGGGGGCCCGTTTTGCTCCCAGTATGGCTAATTTATTTATGGCCCACTGGAAGCAGGATGTGGTCTTCCATGACAGGCCACCCCAGCTCCTTTGTTATAGGAGATACATCGATGACTTGATAATGATTTGGGAGGGTGATATGTCCACTCTCCAGGAATTTATGAACAGACTAAACAACAACAACAATAGGAACATTACCCTTACCTGGACAGTCTCCCATGAGCAAGTCACTTTTTTGGATTTAGAAATATTTAAAAGCGAATCCACACTGCATTACAGAATCCATTTCAAAGTAACCGATCGGAATGGCTACATTCCACTTACTAGTTGCCATCATAAGCTATGGTTGTGTAACATCCCTAGAGGACAATTCATTAGACTCCATAGGAATTGCACACGCGAGTCTGATTTCTTGTCACAGTCGCAGGAATTGCAGACTAGGTTCACCTATAAGGGATATTCATGACCTTCTATCATACAAGAGATCGAGAAGGTCAGGGCCATTGAAAGAAAAACTATCATAGCCGACAAGCCCCGAACTTCGGATGAAGAAACGGGCAGTAATTACAAGATGGCGGTGGATTACAATATCCAACATAAGAAATTTGAAAGAATTGTGGCCAAATATTGGCCAATTCTAAAGGGTGATAGAGTTTTGGGCCCGGTTCTTCCTGACCGTCCTCAATTTATAGGAAGGCCCTCTCTTAGGAATTGTTTGGCCCCTGGAGTGGTGAACCCACCTATTTTGGCTCAACCGGGACTTTTTAATTTTCTCTCTGGCTTTTATGCTTGTGGTAGCTGTGCGACTTGCAAGCATGCAAAAGCCAATATTAAAAAGCGGAAATCTTTCTGTTCCACTGTCACACAGACTGAATATACCATCAAAACAGTTGATCACATGTACGACAGTGGGGGTTGTTTACATGCTCGAATGTGGATGTGGCCTCCAATATGTGGGACGCACCTCTCGTGTGCTCCATGTAAGGGTAGGTGAGCATGTCAGCAACATCAAGAGGTATCAAAACCCATAGTGTATCTAAACATTTTAGGACTCACTATCAACGTGATCCAAAAAGCCTGAAATTTTGGGGAATAGAAAAAGTCTCAAGGCATTGGCGAGGTGAAATTGGTATGTAAAGGTCTAATGCGATACTGTGAGTAAACAGTTGTGAAAGAATGGGTAGCAACCACAAATCTGGGGCAGCTCAATCTTTGGTGTCCACAAAACACAAAAATGCATAAAAGTAAAATAAGTGATGAGCGCTTCAGATAGTGATGCGTGAGCACTACAAAAGTACACAATACATGAATGTCAAAGAAAAACACTTAATAGCTATAAAGTGTATACAAAAACTCATGTATACAAAATATACAAAATATATAAATGCAAAATTAGAGTTCCGTGTGTCAAACGCAACTAAAAAACCAAAGGTGAAGTCCTATTGCACCAGTGAGAAATGTGCTGGGCTATGGACAGTTGCACCGGGCAGTCTTTGGCTGGTAACTGCTGGTGGGCTGGATGATTAAAAATGGTGAAAGTCACGAGGCTCCCCTGATGAAGTCACGAGGCACGTGACGCAACGCCGTAGGGAAGTCGTCAGAATACAGGCGGCGGAACGATCGCTCCGTCTCTCTATTTTTGATTTTATTGGATTTTACATTTTGTTGGATTTTACCTTCGTTTTCCTTTAATAAACCCACGTTGGTTCATACCCACTTCACCATTGGAGATTCGTTTTTTTCTTTTCCCATATCCACCACATTCACTCTGTGGACTGCTGAGCCTGGAACAGCACCATCACCTGGATACATCAGAGGGAATCCACCTGGGAAAGCGAGATCTCCATACCTGGATGAACCCCACTATATGCTCACATATAGCACCCTGAAGCGAAGGGAACTACAACACCTGTTGGGGATTTCCAGTATTGAACAGCATCTAGAGTGAAGTTTTTCACCATTTAATCATCCAGCCCACCCGCAGTTACCAGCAAAAGACTGCCCGGTGCAACTGTCCATAGCCCAGCACATTTCTTACTGGTGCAATAGGACTTCACCTTTGGTTTTTTAGTTGCGTTTGACACATGGAACTCTAATTTTGCATTTATATATTTTGTATATTTTGTATACATGAGTTTTTGTATACACTTCTAGCTAGTAAGTGTTTTTCTTTGACATTCATGTATTGTGTACTTTTGTAGTGCTCACGCATCACTATCTGAAGCGCTCATCACTTATTTTACTTTTACATTGGCGAGGTGGACATTACCTTCGGCAACTTAGTCGTCGTGAATCCTTTTGGATTTATGAGACTAAAGTAGCCTCACCAGCAGGATCAAATGTTGAATTTGATTTGAATTGTTTTATTTCAGATAGGTGACTCCATTTTTTATTTTAATGTTTTATTCTTATTTTTCATTATGTCTGTAGTTTTATTTATTCTTTATTATATATCTTTTGTATGATATTTAAAGATTTTTTGTATGTGTATTCTGATAGGAAATGGGTGATCGCAGCTGACGTCTTGTTTCAAATATACTGTTGGTACATATGATATTTTTATATTGCTTTTTATTTTTCCTCATAGGATGATCACACTTCTGGCATGTTTATGCATTTGTGTGGATCATGGAGATTGTCTCCTTTGCCTTTGATTGGAATATTAATACATTATTTTTAATGATTTTTATGTCTGGTCAGTGGCCTGATTGACTGGTGTTTTTTATCTTTGATCTAAAGAGCCTGGTTTTGCTTGGCTCTATATGCTCTAATTAGTATTAGCATACAATGCGGGCTGTTTTTCAGGTTGCTTTGTCTGCCTGATTTGTTTATGGTGATTACCATAACGACGCCCCAGCACGGTATTTATGCTCGAGTCTGCGGACGCTTTATTATCTCCATACCCGACGCTGATGAAGTCCCGTCCATGGGATGCAATGTACGAGGGGGAGGAGTTATGTGCTGACATCACCCGCGTTAGCCATTTTCATTTTATGCTGCACATGCCAGGTCATGTTTTTCTGCCTGTACACCAGCACTCGGTTTTAGA
The DNA here is from genome assembly GCA_029574335.1 of Rana kukunoris. Lineage (NCBI taxonomy): Eukaryota > Metazoa > Chordata > Amphibia > Anura > Ranidae > Rana > Rana kukunoris. The sequence goes on along the minus strand of CM056059.1, from coordinate 272,703,850 downwards.
GTGCTCTGTCATGTAAGTGCATCTATTTTGTCTTAATAAATATGCCTTGTTGCTACTGAGAGCATTAGATCTCTCCTTTCTTTGTTTCATGTCCACAATTGCTGGTATTCATTGAGCCTTTTCATTACAACTGGAGCTGCCCATTGATCTACTGCAAGTTACTATCAGGATTATTGATTATATACCAGGCTCTGTGACTCCTCGAGGGTCGATTGATTGAGGTGAGCGGCCATCTGTTTCCTTTGGTGGTGGATTTTTTCTTTGGTCACTTGATTGGATCTGCACCGTTTTAATGGAATTTATTTGGATTCCTCCTATACACAACCACTGATGGACTATTTTATTTCATCTTTTTTCATTATCACATATGGACTTATATTTGTTTCAACTTATGTAGAACTGTCATGGGTGATCGGCAGCAACTTTGCAATCGGCGCCCCCCCCCGCTTGTCAATGTCCCGCGATCAGTGGCAAATCGCCCCCCGCTTCTCCACATCCCGCGGCAAATCGACCCCCCCCCCCCCCGCAATCGTCGGCAACCAACCCCCCCTTATCAATGTTTTTTTATGTCCCGTGATCCGCGGCAAACCCAACCCCCCCACTTTTCAATGTTTTTGTATGTTCGGCGATCGGCGGCAGCCGCCCTAAAAACCCCCTTGGTTCCCAATGTTTATTTTATGTCCAGTGATCGGCGGCATGCGCCCGCCACTTCTCAATGTCCCGCGTTCATCGGCAACCCACCCCCCTTGCCAATGTTTTATGTCCCGTGATCGGCGGCAGTCGCCCGAAACCACCCCCGCTTCTCAATGTTTTTTTTATGACCAGCGATCGGCGTAATGTGCCCCCACTTCAATCTTTTTTTTATGTCCGGCGATTGGCAAAAGGCCACCCATCCCCCCTCGCTTCTCATTGTCTATTGTCTTTTGTGTTGGGCGATCGAAACCCCCCGCTTATCTTCTTTTAATGAGTGCGGTCATATTGATTGATTCACTTTCTATTTATATGGATTTTCATTTACTTTCAGCGATCGTTGGCATGAACTTTTATAAGTTGTCATTGCGATGTCGTTGTCATATATATGCGATCGTCAGGACCCGCCACCCTGCTTATGAACCTTTTACTGTGTAATGGCTGATGTTCTTGATTGTCATTTACTTTTAGCCATTGGCGGCAGAACCCCCCCGCTTATAAACTTTTAATGTGCGATGTCAGTGTCATTTATAAATCGGCGATCGATTGTCATTTCTCTCCATTTACTTTCAGCGATCGGCAACCCCCCCCGTGTTATCAACTTTTAACAGCAATGTCATTGTCATTTATATTTGGCAACCCCCCCCCAACTTTTAGTGGGCAATGTCATTGTCTTATTATCAACTTTTAATGTCATTTACTTTCAGCGATCGGCAATCCCTATGCCCCCCCGCATATCAACTTTTAATGGGTTATTTCAGGAGAGGTTTGCATAAGGGGCGGCAACTTCGTCTGACACTGCCGTTGCCGTGGAAACCTGACCTGAAACCTATTACACTGCTTGTGCAGCACTGAGCATGTGCGAGATCTGCAAAGCTGAAATCCAGGAAGTAATACAGTCTGGCTTCATATGCCCACACTTAAGATGGCCACGGTCTAATGCTAGTTTATAAACTTTCAAAATGCTGTAATAACCTAACAAAAGGGACCTTAGTTTACAGGCTAACTTTACTAGAATATATTAAGCTTGTGTATTATAGGGGTATTTTTATTTAAAAAGTGTAATTTCGGCCGGAGCTCCACTTTAACTCAGGTGCTGTCAATTTCTTCTGATCATCCTTGAGATGGTTCTACACCTTCATTTGAGCCCAGCTGTGTTTGATTATACCGATTGGACTTGATTAGGAAAGCCACACACCTGTTTATACAAGACCTTACAGCTCACATTACATGTCAGAGCAAATTAGAATCATGAGGTCAAAGGAACCCCCTGAGCTTAGCGACAGAATTAAATGTAAGACGTTTGGGATGACCAGAACCCTTCCTAGAGCTGGCCATCCAGCCAAACTGAGCTATCTGGGGAGAAGAGCCCTGGTGAGAGGGAGGTAAAGAAGACCCCAAAGAGCACTGTGGCTGAGCTCCAGAGATGCAGTCGGGAGATGGGTGAAAGTTGTAGAAAGTCAACAATCACTGCAGCCCTCCACCAGTCGGGGCTTTATGGCAGAGTGGCCCGACGGAAGCCTCTCCTGAGTGCAAGACACATGAAAGCCCGCATGGAGTTTGCTAAAAAAAAAAAAAAAATAAACACCTGAAGGACTCCAAGATGGACTCCAAGATGGTGAGAAATAAGATTCCCTGGTCTGATGAGATCAAGATAGAACTTTTTGGCCTTAATTCTAAGTGGTATGTGTGTCGAGAAAACCAGGCACTGCTCATCACCTGTCCAACACAGTCCCAACAGTGAAGCATGGTGGTGGCAGCATCATGCTGTGGGGGTATTTTTAAGCTGCAGGGACAGGACAACTGGTTGCAATCGAGGGAAAGATGAATGTGGCCAAGTACAGGGATATCCTGGACGAAAACCTTCTCCAGAGTACTCAGGACCTCAGACTGGGCCGAAGGTTTACCTTCCAACAAGACAATGACCCTAAGCACACAGCTAAAATAACGAAGGCGTGGCTTCACAACAACTCCGTGACTGTTCTTGAATGGCCCAGCCAGAGCCCTGACTTAAACCCAATTGAGCATCTCTGCAGAGATTTAAAAATGGCTGTCCACCAACGTTTGCCATCCAGCCTGACAGAACTGGAGAGGATCTGCAAGGAGAAATGGCAGAGGATCCCCAAATCCAGGTGTGAAAAACTTGGTGCATCTTTCCCAAAAAGACTCATGGCTGTATTAGATCAAAAGGGTGCTTCTACTAAATACTGAGCAAAGGGTCTAAATACTTGGGATCATGTGATATTTCAGTTTTTCTTTTTTAATAAATCTGCAAAAATGTCAACAATTCTGTGTTTTTCTGTCAATATGGGGTGCTGTGTGTACATTGAGGAAAAAAATTAACTTTTAGCAAAGGGCTGCAATATAACACAGAGTGAAACATTTAAGGGGTTCCAATGTGTAAAAACAACATCAAGAGTTGAAATGAATAGTCCAGTGGTAAAGTGCATCAAAAATCTCAAACGTTTAAGGAAAGTAGTCTCTTTATATGCTTATAAAAAAATCCTGTGCAAAAAATAAAAAGGGGAAAAAGGACTGGAAAGGGAGTCCAATTTTCAGATAGAGGGTGATAGCCTGTAAGTGGCTTTCTATAATCCTCCCCCAGTGTGTGCTAGCCTCTCATCTTAAGGGTAGAACCCAAAGGGTCTAGTAGTGCATCAACGAATGTTTGACATCAAATGATTGTTTTATCCTCCTCCTTGATGTATCCTGGACAGAGAATCACTGCAGATGCAAAACTATCTTTCCATCCAATCCAAGTTCCACGATCTGCTCCTCTGAAATAATATCTCATCTATCCAGCTGTTGAAGAGGGACACGCAGGTGAATATGGCGGGTTTCGTTAGAGTGCCGTACCTAGACACGTCATAGCCGACAATGCCATCGATGTCCATCTGCCATCCCTCGCCTGTCAGTTGAGGGATCCTCCGGAATCGCTCTCTTCCAGCAGAAGCTTCTCACACAGGTCACGAGTCATCGCGACCTGTGTGAGAAGCTTCTGCTTGAAGAGAGCGATTCGGGAGGGCACCTGAACTGCCAGGCGGAGGATGGTAGATGGTACAATGATTGCATTGTCAGCTAGGGCGTGGCAAGGTTCAGCACTCTAATGAAGCCCACCATATTCACCCCCGTGTCCCTTTTTAACTGGATAGATGCAGTATTATTTTAGAGGAGCAGGTCGTGGAACTTGGATTGGATGGAAAGACAACTTTGAAACTGCAGTGATTCCCTGTCCAGGATACATCAAAGAGGAGGATAAAACAATCGTTTGATGTCAAATATTAGTTGATGCACTACTAGACCCGTTGGTGTCTACCCTTAAGGTGAAAGGCTAGCACACATTGGGGGCGGATTATAGGAGGACACCTACAGGCCATCATCCTCTATCTGCAAATTGGACCCCCTTTCCCATCCTTTTTTCCTTTTTATTTTTTGCACAGGAATTTTTTTATGAGCAAATAAAGAGACTACTTTCCTTAACCGTTTGAGACTTTTGATGGACTTTACCACTGGACTATTCATTTCAAAAAGTAGTTTCTGTACTACTTTTTGCAATTTCGGGCTGTGATTTACATTGACATCTGTGCAGAAACGTGCACAGATGTCTCTGAAATCGCAGCCAAAATCGTGACTGACAAGCGGGAGTGAAAACGTGCAAGTTCAACTGAACTCACACGGCTTTATTACCGCAGCCCAGTGTAAATCTGGGCTTAATGTTGAAAAATGTAAGGCGATGCATATGGGTGCCACAAATACAAATGCAAGTTACTCGCTAGGGGAGAACCTCTGGGGGAATACAGGATGGAGAAAGATCTGGGGTCCTGGTAGATGACAAGCTCAAAGGCATGCAATGCCAAGCTGCTGCAAGCAAAGTTAACAGAATATTAGTATGCATCAAAAAGGGGATATACTCAAGGGATAAAGAAATAATTCTCCCACTTTACAAGACTCGTGCGGCCGCATCTTGAGTATGCTGTCCTTCTGGGCACCAGTCCTCAAGAAGAACGTGCTGGAACTGGAAAGAGTTCAGAGAAGGGCAACTTAACTAATAAAGGGACTGAAGGACCTCAGCTATGGGGAAAGACTACAAGCATTGAAATTGTTCTCTCTGGAAAGGAGACGCTTAAGAGGCAATATGATAGCGATCCACAAATGATTTAAAGGTGACCCTAGCATAGGGAAAAAACTTTTCGGTGAAGGAGTTTAAAAAGACACCCGCGTGTCATTCACGGAAATTGGAAGAGAAGCAGTTTACCCAAAATCACCGTAATGGGTTCTTTACTGTTAGAGCAGATCACAACATATAGGGGATATACGTTTTACTATTGAAATAAACATTCACACACACCTACACAGGTTGTACTGGATAGACTGGTGTCTTTTTTCAGCCTCACCAACTATGTAACAATGTAACAAAGATAACCTGAGTAAATACAAAATGCAGATTTTAAATAATGGTTTCAAATCTAAAGGGAGAAATGCTGTCCAAACCTGCCTGGTCCTATGTGAAAAATTAATTCCCCCCTAAACCCAATAACTGGTTGTGCCACCCTTGGCGGCAACAACTGCAATCAAGCATTTAGCATAACTGGCAATGAGTCTTTTACATCACTGTGGAGGAATTCTAGGCCACCCTTTGCTGAATTGTTTTAATTCAACCACATTGGAGGGTTTGAGCATGAACAGCCTGTTTAAGGTCATGTCGCAGCATCTCAATCAGATTTAAGTCTGGACTTTCACTAGGCCACTCAAACCATAATTTAGTTTTTTTGAGCCAGAGGTGGACTTGCTGGAGTTTTCGGTTTTAATGGTTCCATCAATTATGGCAAGTCGTCCAGGTTCTGAAGCTGCAAAGCAGCCCCAGACCATTTACACTACCACCACGTTTGACTGTTAATATGTTATTTTTGGAAAGTGCGCGTCATGTTACATCTAGCATAAAACTTATGCAGCATTTTGTAAAAAGTTCAAAGTTTGTCTCATCAATCTAAAAAATATTTGCACAAAAGTCTAAGGCTGCTTTCACATTGGGGATAGAGCCGTGGTGGGGGTATAGCAGCGCGATTTTTAGCGCTGCTATACCGTAGTATTTACCGCGGTAATCGGCCAATATCGGTGCAGTTTTAACCCCCGCTAGCGGCCGAAAAAGGGTCAATACCGCCCGCAATGCGCCTCTGTAGAGGCGCATTGCGGGCGGTATTACCGCGGTTTCCCATTGATTTCAATGGGAAAGCGCGGTATAGGAGCGGTGAACACACCGCTCCTATACAGCAGTAAAGATGCGGCTAGCAGGACTTTTGGAGCGGTACTCCAAATGTACTCCACAGGAAGCGTAAAAACAAAGAAAAATAAAAAGCATAGCGTGATCCTGAAAAAAACGGTGACCCTAATGGTGGAATCGATACTATGGGGTATGGAAGACACAAATACACCCAGTGCTCACAATAAATAATGAATGTGCCACCACCGCATGAGGTGTCTCCTTACCAAACAATGGATATTAGACAGCAATAGGATCAAACCAAGTGGGAGACGTACAAATCCACCGCAATGTGAACCGCCACCATACAGGGAATCTCCTTACCAGATCAAAGCAGCTATGCACATTAATGTGTGTAGAACAACCACAGGTATGATGGATGCAGACTCTCACTGCTGCGACCGTGACCTCCGTATGACTCGAGGATGAATAAAGTACTCAAGAAGAAATGAAGGACTAATAGTGTAATACAGTCAACACTTTTAATATAAAAAGAGGAAATTCACTTACTAAAAACACGATATAGATATAGAAAGCGTGTAAAAAAGAAGCCGGCCGGCTACAATACAAAAGCTCCCGTCCTGCGAATATCACCATCAAAGGTGATCAATAGCTCATTATGTATTACTTACCTCAGACTGAAGCCCCCGCAGGGGTCCTAGTCTCCCCCTCCGCTGTGATTGGCCAGAGCCGCGATGACGCCACTCCCACACATGCACTGAAGCAACGGCACATTGCTTCAGTTTCCCCTAGTGCGCATTTGTGTCGATGACATCAGCATATGCAGGGGATATCTCCTAAACCTTGCAGGTTTAGGAGATATCCTTGGTAGCTACATGTAAGCCTTAATATAGGCTTACCTGTAGCATAAAGCGGTTGTAAAGGGTTTACAACCCCTTTAACTGTCCTCAGTATAGACAGCCAGTATCTGAAGTTTTGGACACAGCAAATGTATAAGGTCCCCTTCATCTCTACAGCACTTTGGGCAAGTGGGGTCTGGTTGTAATCCCATAGTATGCAATTTGGTAGGAGTAGGGTGTTCACTTAACGTTACAATCTGGAAGACACATTCATGGAGCATAAAAGCACAGCCTCCAAGGCTTCCTCCCACTGATCACCTATGCCATCTTTGCATCACAGAGTTTGAAAACTTGTTCCAAATAGTCAACCAAAAGCATGGCATAACACCTAGAAATTAAGCCTTTGGTGAAAGAAGAGTTTTGCATCATATTAAAGACAGGTGCTGGATACATAACCGGGTTCACCAAGGAGTGTTTAGCCCCAATTGCATGCTGTAGCTGAATATACACCATATTACCAGAAGTATTGGGACATCTGCCTTTACGTGCCCATGACCTTTAATGGCATCCCAGTCTGTGGGGTTCAATATTGAGTTGGCCCACCCTTTGCAGCTATACCAGCTTCAACTCTTCTGGGAATGCTGTGCACAAGGTTCAGGAGTGTGTCTATGGGAAGGTTTGACCATTCTTCCAAAAGCGCATTTGTGAAGCCAGGCTCGGATATGAACAAGATGACCTGGCACCCGATAGAACATGGAATGAAATAGAGCTGAGGCTGCGAGCCAGGCCTTTTCCGCCACATCAGTGTCTGACCTCACTAATGCGCTTCTGGAAGAATGGTCAAACATTCCCATAGACACTCCTAAACCTTGTGGACAGCCTTCCCAGAGAAGTTGAAGCGGTTATAGCTGCACAGGGTGGGCCAACTCAATATTGAACCCTGTAGACTAAGACTGGGGTGCCATTAAAGTTCATGTGCATGTAAAGCCAGGCGTCCAAGTTTGGTAATATAGTGTAACAGATGTGCATGGTCTGTGGAGCCCCTGCTGCATTTTGGTTGATATAACTGGTTATTCCAAACAGGACTATAGGAGGTGTACCCTGAAACCTGCTGTAGTTGCTTAGCCTTTGTCCAAATTGTATTTATGCACCTAAATGTAGGATAGTGCCTGCCAAACAGTTGAGCTTCGAGTCCCTCAGCTAGAGATCTGGCCCCACTAAAAATGAAGCATCACAAATAGAGTAGAATTTCCAGTCGCCTCCTTACCTCTGGGTTCCAAAGCCAGACCCCCCACTAAGTGTTGTAGTTGAGAAGCTAAATAGTACAGCCGGGGTTCAGGTAGGCTAATCCACCCCCCCCCCTTATTTCAATAGGAGCATATCAGCAGAATATAACACAAGTTTCTTGTGCCAAGTACCATATCCAAAACCCCAAATAGCATAGTCAACCTATGCTATGGAACAAGCAGTGGAAGTAGCTTACAAAAACATATACTATATTGTCAAAAGTATTGGGACACCTGCCTTAACATGCACTTTAATGGCATCCCAGTCTTGGTCTGTAAAGTTCAATATTGAATTGGCCCACCCTTTGCAGCTATAACAGCTTCAACATTTTTAGAAAGGATGCCCACAAAGTTTAGGAGCACATCTATGGTAATGTTTGACCATTCTTCCAGAAGCACATTTGTGGGGTCAGGCACTGATTAAAGTTCATATGCTTGTAAAGGCGAGCATGCGAATACTTTTGGTAATATAGTGCATGTTCGAATAGCGTATCAGGAGAAAACGTGTGGATGAGTTAACGTCCCTGGCAGAGATGATTAGACATCTGAAAAGCTATACTTCGTTGTGAGGTAGTGGTATTCCGGTATCTGCTTTGTCTGACGGTTTCTCAGCAATGGTTAATGGACATCCAGCCATTCCACCACTGTCCACATGGTGTTTAAGAAGTGTGCCTAGCCTCTAGCAGTGACTCAGAGTTGAGCAGAGTTGAGCAGGGTAAGGCATGGCATAGGGCAATCTCAGACGTTGCTCAACATCGAAGAACTTAAGGAAAGAAATCTGGGTAGAAAGAGACCCTCGACCCATTGTACAGAATAGTGCATTTTTCTTGTGCTAGGTATAGTACTCGATCCCAGTAAGGCAGAAGTCAAACAAGGAATGGTCTGGGCAAGTTTCCAGGCAGAGTGGGATAAAGACTTCTTTGCCAAAGAGCTCTAGGAGCCAACCTTCTATGAACTCGGTAGGGACGCTGCCTTCCACTTTGGGGTAATTCCACAATATGTATATTATTTTGCCAGAGACTGTTCTCAATGTCATCAGCTTTATCTCTGTTGTCTTGAGCAAGGCATGTGGTTGAATGAGTTTTGGCTAACAAAAAGGTGGACACTTGTCCTCAAGGTTGCTTATGCGGCTCTCTCTCTTTTGTCCTGCCGCAAGAGAGACCTCCTCAGTCAGGCCAGCTAGTCTATCCTTCACTGTGTTTCACAGACGTAGTGCATTTAATTACTGCCTGCAGTATTTGGCCAATTGTGGGCTGAAACGTGTCAACTGTCCACCTGCGTTGGTTCACTGTGGCTTGTCAATAAAAACAAAGATTTTTTTTAACCACTTGTCATCTGCCCGCCGTCAAATGACGGCGGGCAGACGACTCCATTGTTCTGACATCACGTCATATGACGTGATGTCCCTTTAAAGCCGCGGGCGGGCCGTGCGAGTGCCCGGCGGCAACGATCGCCGCCGGGCACACGCGATTGCTCTGTAAGTGAGCTGGGACGTGCAGCTCTGTATGTAAACACAGAGCTGCACGTCCCTGTCAGGGAGAGAGGTGACAGATTGTGTTCCTTGTACATAGAGACACAATCGGTCACCTCCCCCAGTCACCCCCCCCTCCCCCTACAGTTAGAACACTCATAGGACACACATTTAACCCCTTCCCCGCCCCCTAGTGGTTAACCCCTTCACTGCCAGTCACATTTATACAGTAATCAATGCATATTTATAGCATTTTTCACTGTATAAATGTAAATGGTCCCAAAAATGTCAGAAAAGTGTCCGAAATGTCCGCCATAACGTCGCAGTCCCAATAAAAAAATCGCAGATCGCCGCCATTAATAGTAAAAAAAAAAAAAAAAAAAAATGCCATAAACTATCCCCTATTTTGTAAACGCTATAAATTTTGCGCAAACCAACCGATAAACGCTTATTGCATTTTTTTTTTACCAAAAATATGTAGAAGAATACGTATCGGCCTAAACTGAGGGAAAAAATATTTTTTTTATATATTTTTTGGGGTTATTTATTATAGCAAAAAGGAAAAAATATTGCATTTTTTTAAAAATTGACGCTCTATTTTTGTTTATAGCGCAAAAAATAAAAACCGCAGAGGTGATCAAATACCACCAAAAGAAAGCTCTATTTGTGGGAAAAAAAGGACGCCAATTTTGTTTGGGAGCCACGTCGCACGACCGCGCAATTGTCAGTTAAAGCGACGCAGTGCGGGAAGCTTATATTTTGTCTGGGCAGGAAGGGGGTGTAGGTGCACAGTAGGTAAGTGGTTAAAGAGCAACAACCGGTGTTTGAATCATTTTTCCTACATTACTTAACTCCAGTGACTGGATCGAGCAGGGAGCTCTGCTATCTATGTGTAGTATTGCTGACTTTCCTGTTTATACTTTGGGCTGCTTTTCTCCCTCTGCCAGCTCCTCAGAGTCTGCCTGTGTGCACAGAGAGATGCATGGGGTCTGGCTGGATATCGGCAGCACTCACTGTCTCACCCATGGAGCCCTGTCCCTGCAGGGTGCAAGGAGGACTTCTTGGCTCTGTTTCCGGTATCTCTGGACTTTTCCGTGCCTCGTGGAGTCCTATAAGGCGTGGCTGCAGACTTGCCACTGAGGTCCCACCGCCCCCACTTCCTCCTCATTTTTGCAGGTCACAGCATGCAAAACCCAGGAGGGGATGGAACCACTGGATTCTAGGGGATGAGCGGTTCTAAATGGTGCCAGGCTTGTGCTGCTAATCTGCCAGGGAAAGGATCGATGACAGGATAAAAAGGGAGCTCTGGGATGCAGCTCGGCTCACATGCCCGATCCGGCCACACCCCCCCCCGCCCCCAAGCGATTTCTTGCTTTAACAGGTCTGGCAGTAATCAAGCCTGGGTGTGGCCAGAAAAAAAAATTGGTTAATCACATTCCATTCATGATTTAGCAAGAGGTGGTGCAATTACTTTTTCACACAGGGCCAGGCAAGTTTGGATAGCTTTTTTCCCCTTAATAAATGAAATCATTTAAAACTGCATTTGAGATTCACTCTGGTTGCCTTTGTGCCTGTCTGGAACAATGTGAACTGCAGCAGAGCTTTAATACCTAACCTAGGTATTTCTGGGTTTTCTCTGAAAAAGGCAATCGTAGGTTTGGTTGAAGCCTCTAATGATTTTAATATTAAAATAAAAAATATATAACTGAATTAAAGATGGCATTCTGGATCTGACTGGAGTTTTTTTTTTCATTTTTTTTTAGCTAGACCCAGCTTATTACTGTGAATTATAAAAATCCTAAAAATTATGCCTTTGTATACTGTAGCTGTGCAACTAAGCTTTAGGCACTCAACCTCCTCCACACCCCATTATTTGGAAAAATAATTTTCTTACCTCATCTTTTGCTTGGAAGAGATATTCTTTTCCATCTGCTAAACTGTTGAATAAAACGAGAAATATACAAGTTTATTAGACAGATTGACTGCATTATTTTAAACTGCAGTCACAGTTTCTTAGTAAGGTGCCTTAGAAAACAATACAGCCTATGTTACATGTTTGCTAAAGCACAGCTCTGAAATCAAATCACTGAAGAAATACATTGGTAATTTAATGTGCTACAAATCTAAGATGGAAGCAAAGCACAATTTGGGGGCATTTCAGATTAAATATGTATTTTTTGGAAATTAGGCAAAAATTTTTTTAGTTCTCTGTAATGCAAATTTTTATGGTTTTAAAAATGAGGCCAACAAAGATTATATATACATATACACACGCACCGTACCTTGCAAAAGTATTCATACCCCTTGACACTTATCACATTTTGTTATGTTACAACCAAAAACGTAAATGTATTTTATGTGATAGACCCACACAAAGTGCCACATAGTTGTGAATTGAAAGGAAAATGATAAATGGTTTTACATTTTTTTTTTTTTACAAATAAATATCTGAAAAGTGCGGCATACATTTTTATTCAGCCCCCGAGTCAATACTTTGTAGAACCACCATTTGATGCTATTACAGCTGCAAGTCTTTTTGGGGATGTCTCTACCAGCTTTGCACATCTAGAGTGACATTTTTGCCCATTCTTCTTGGCAAAATAGCTCAAGCTCTGTCAGATTGGATGGAGAGCGTGAACAGCAATTTTCAATTCTTGCCACAGATTCTCAATTAGATTTAGGTCTAGACTTTGACTGGGCCATTCTAAAAACATGAATATGCTTTGATCGAAACCATTCCATTGTAGCTCTGGCTGTATGTTTAGGGTCGTTGACCAGCTGGAAAGTGAACTGCCAATCCAGTCTCAAGTCTTTTGCAGACTCAAACAGTTTTTCCTTCGAAGATAGCCCTGTATTTGGCTCCATCCATCTTCTCAATAACTCTGACTATCTCTCCCATGTCCCTGTCCCTGCTGAAGAAAAGAATCCCCCACAACATGATGCTGCCATCACTATATTTCATGGTGGGGATAGGGTGTTCAGTGTTTTGCTTTTAAAGTGGATGTAAACCCCCCCCCCCCCCAAAAAAATTTTTTTTTTGATGTTACAATGTAGAGTATAAGATTTTTTTTTATCATCTGTGCACAGTCTTGCCACACAGAGTTAATCCAGATCTGAGAAATCCTATTTTATGTTCAGTGAAAATGAACAGCCTTCCAGATAAAACCCTGCCTAAAAAAAAGGTCAGTTTTCTCTCTTCTTGCTTTGAGTGAGAGGTTATTTACATATCTAGCTAGGACATGTTTATCATATGTTATGTTTATCATAACATGAGGTGATATAACATTATAACACATCCTAGTAATATACAATGAACTTTGGATCACCTCTTGTTATGATAGACATGTCCAAGCTAGATTTGTAAATAACCTGTTACTGAAAGCAATAACAGAGAAACAGACTTTATAATTTGGCAAGTTTTTATCTGCAATTCTGTTAATTTGCACTGAACTTTAAAAGAGGATTACTCAGCGCTGGATTAACTCTGTGTGGCAAGACTGGGCACAGATGATAGGAAATCTTATACTCTACATTGTGACATCCAAAAAATGTTGTTTCATTTTTTTTGGTTTACATCCACTTTGAGCCAAAAAACAAAATTTTGGCCTCATTTGACTCGAGCGCCTTGTTCCACATGTTTGCTGTGTCCCACACATAGCTTATCGCAAACTAACGAGACTTCTGATTTTCTTTCAACAATGCTTTTTTATTGCCACTGTTCAATAAAGGCCAGATTTGTGAAGTGCACGACTATTAGTTGACCTGTGGACAAATTCTCCCACCTGAGCTGTGGATCTCTGCAGCTCCTTCAGAGTTACCATGGGCCTTTTGGTTGCTTCTCCGATTAAGGCTCCGATTGCCCGGTCAGTTTAGGTGGCGGCCATGTCTTGGTAAGTTTGCAGTTGTGCCATAATCTGTAAGAGGTTCAAAGCTTGGGATTTTTTTTTTATGACCTACTCAACCCTGCTTTAAACTTCTCCACAACTTTATCCCTGACCGGTCTGATGTGTTCCTTGGCCTTCATGATGCCGTTTGTTCACCAAGGTTCTTCAACAAACCTCTGAGGGTTTCACAGAACAGCTGTATTCATACTGAGATTAAACACAGATGGACTCCATTTACCAATTAGGTGACTTCCGAAGGCAATTGGTTCCACTAGATTTTAGTTGGGGGTATCAGAGTAAAGGGACTGAATAAATGTATGCCACACTTTTCACATATTTGTAAAAAAAATATAGTTTTAAAACCATTTATCATTTCTTTATCGTACACAACGGGACACAGAGCCTCCATTTAATACATAGTGGGTTTTATGTTCACCAGAGGTGACTGGACACTGGCACAACCAAAGAAGACAATTTCCCCTCCCCTAAGGGAGTTTTTAAGGTGTTGGACGCGAGTAGGATGTGCTGAAGGAAGCTCTGCCAAAGAAACTTTTGGGGGTAAAAGTGCTACACTTTCGGGTCCATCTAAGACGCCTAAAATTTTACACCAAACTGGATGGTATCCGTGCCTCATGGACAAGGTGTCGCCTGTAAATGTCTCTCTTCCGAGGACTGGGCTATAGGGTCCAGCACTTTCGCTCTATACGCTAAAAGTCCTGGCAGAGACTTTTACAAGGCCCAGGGAAGAAACCTCCTTTAAAGCAGGAACCCATATCCTTGAAGGTTGGCACACACACCTCGCCGTGATGAGGGAAGATTGGTCTTGCGGCGGGTAAAAGGTGAGCCAGGAAAGAGTCCTAAGTTTTAAACTTAAGGGCCTTTCCTATTTTGGAGTAGGTGTCTTTTTTCTGGCCACCTCTGGAGGGAGTAAAGAGCCGAGTTCCACTCACCATGCTCCAGAACAGTGTCAGTTCCTCCAGACAAGCCCGCTGCTGAAGCTCTACCATGAACAGCTGCCTTCTCTCCTCTCAGGCAGGTGTCAGGGGGATCATCCTCATTTCGAATCACTGCCATTACCCCTAGGTCGCGGGGGCGCGCTTTATGCTAATGAGAGGGGGGCAGGCCCCTGAGCTTGCACGCCATTTTCAATTGCAAAATCGTGCAGGAAGTGATAAAAGGAGCCTCACAAGCCTGGAGCTTTTCCTTGAAAGGACACAGCAGCGTAAAGGCACGCAAGATCTCCATGTGGTTGGCTGAGCACTCCCAAAGATAGACACCTGCTTTAGCATGAACCCGTGTGTTATTAGTTGCATACTTATATGTAGATTGCTAAACTAGCACAGTAGTATATGCATTTTTTTGTGGTACCTCGGCTTTGCTTAGTTAAATGTCTACCCTATCCAGTTAAGAAATTCAGGGACTAAGACAGACAAAAAAGCACTGCCGCCTGAGACAGGAGGCCCTAGCTGCACCTTCTCAGTACCTTCCGCTCCTGTAATACCTGATGCACCTATACAGGATAAGCCATTACCTCTATCAGGAGTAGCAGCCTCTCCTGTGGAGCCGATGCCTGCATATGTCACTAAGGACACTTTTGCAACAGCCATGAACGTAGAATCGCTGCGTTAGTCGCAAAGTCCTCAGAAAAGGACGAAAAGCAAAGCAGATCTTCTGTTTTGGATCGCCTCTCAGAAATCTGAGGAGGATGAGGTCCCATCAGGGGAACTTTTTTCTGCTTCCCAGGTTCTGAAATTACAGGTGCAAATGTTATGCTGACGCAGTACGCTCTACATTCAGATTACCCTCTTCTGAATAACCTGAATCACCTGTCTCCTCTCTGGGTTCATTAAAATCAGCACAGGCTGCTTGTGCCTTTCCGATCCATCCTTTATCGGAAAATCTGATTTACGCAGAATGGAAACATCCAGACAAGTGTTTTTCTCCTCCTATAAAGTTTAAAGTTCTTTATCCTATGGAGGAGTAGTTTACCAAGAAGTGGAGTCTGCCTTCTGTGGATCCAGCTATCTTTTGTGTAAATAAAAGCCTAACTTGTCCGGTGGACAATGCCTAGGTATTTAGAGATCCTTCTGAGAAAAAGTTGGAATCTTTACGAAGATCTTCCTTTCTCCTGGTGGGCACAGTAACCCTGCAGTTGGTATGTGTCAGGTCTTAAAGGACCAGATGAAACAGGGGCTGAAAGGTCTGCCTCCCGAGCAGATCAAATTTTGGCAGAATATGCCTAGGGCCTTATGTTTCACAGTGGATGCCATTAAAGATTCTATCCAACAGACATCTCGCCTTACGCTCTAGCTGGTGCATATGCGGAAAATTCTTTGGCTAAAGCATTGGTCAGCGGAAGCTCCATGCAAAAAACTTTTGGCCAGTTTCCCCTTCCATGATAAACGCCTTTTTGGGGATGATTCGGAAAAATATATCCAAAAGATACGGAGCGGTAAAACTACCCTTTTGCCAGAGAAGAAAAACAAGCGTCCTTGTTTTAAATGTTCTTTGCCCGTCTCTTGGAAGATCTGCCTTCAGCCTGTGGCGACAGCATTTTCAGACAGACACAAGGGCTAAAAAAAAAAAACAACAAGCCCAGAAGAACAAGACGACGTGGGGTTTAAAAGCCAACAAGCAAAACCCCAAAGCCTCTTTATGAAGAGGCGCCCCTGCTCGGCCAAGTGGGGGGATGGCTCTGGCAGTTTTCAGCGGCATGGCAGACCGAGATCCAGGACAAGTGGGTAGTTTCTGCAGTATCCCTAGGGTACAAGCTGGAATTTCGAGAGGTCCCACCTTACCGGTTCAGAAGTTCAAAGCTCTCCAAAGATCCATTAAAAGGAGAGTCCTTCTTCAAGGGATTGGATCACTTGATATCCCAAGGGGTAATCATGGAAGTACTCCTAAAAAGAACAAGGTTTAGGTTTTTACGCAGACCTCTTTGTGGTTCCAAAACCAAATGGAGACATCAGACCCATTCTGGATCCAAGATCTCTAAATCGGTTTCTGAACATTTGCCTTTTCGAATGGAAACTATTCGATCCTTGGTCGCCACTCTACAAGGCGGAGAATTCTTGGCTTCTATAGACATCAAGGACGCATATTTACATTTGCCTATCCATCCCGCTCACCAAAAGTTCCTAAGGTTTGCGGTAGAACATCTTCCAGTTTGTGGCTCTGCCCTTTGGTTTTGGCAACCGCGCCCAAGTATTTATAAAGGTCATGGCCCCTCTGTTGGCAAAGCTGAGGGCACAGGGCATAGCGGTGACAGCCTACCTGGACGATCTACTTGTAATAGATCAGTCAGTGGCAGGATTAGATTACAGCATGCTCAATACAGTAAAATATTTTGAGAATTTAGCATGGATCATAAACCTACAGAAATCCTCCCTGCAAGCCCAAAGAATGGTAGAGAATTCGGGCATGATCATAGACACAGCCCAAAACAGGGTATTCCTGCCAGAGCTAAAGATCAAGTCTTTAAGAGAATTGATCCACAATGTCAGGGCGAAAAAGGGACCATCGATTCACCTCTGTATGAGGCTATTAGGGAAGATGGCGGCCTCCTTCGAGGCTGTTCCCTACACCCAGTTTCATTTCAGTCAAGCTCCGGATTTACCCATGCGCCTATCTCCACAGGAGCACCAAAGCTTCAGTTGGAGGTTAAAGACCAAGAACTTGCAGAAAGGAAGGTCTACCTTCCAGGTGACTACCTGGAAGGTGGTGTCTACGGATGCCAGCCTGTTAGGCTGGGTAGTAGTGTTAGAAAAAGCTTCAGCCCAGGGTACCTGGGCCAAATCCAAAGAGAGCCTGCCCATCAACATACTGAAGATTTGGGCAGTATACTTAGCCCTCAGAACGTGGACATACAGGTACAGGGTCATCCTGTTCGGATTAAATCCGACAATGCTACTGCAGTAGCTTATATTATTCACCAAGAAGGCACCCACAGTCAGGATGCCCAGAAGGAGGCGAATCGGATTTTGACATGGGCAGAAGAACATGTTCCTCGTCTTTCTGCAATCTTCATTCCAGGGGTAGAGAGAACTGGCAAGCGGACTAAGTCGCCAGCATCTGTCTTCCAGGAGAGTGGTCTCTCCACCCCGATGTCTTTCAGGCAATATGCCAGAGATGGGGGACCCCAGATGTAGACCTGCTAGCTTCCAGGCTCAACAGGAAGTTGGACAACTTTGTGTCCAGGACGAGAGATCCACTGGCCTAGGAAACAGATGCTCTGATAATTCCTTGGAAACAGTTTTCACTGGTCTATGCATTCCCTCCAAACCCTCTCTTTTAGAGATTGCTATGCAAGTTCAAGGAGGAGGGAATACCAGTACTCCTAGTGGCCCCAAATTGGCCCAGGAGACCCTGGTATGTCGAGTTTATAAAGATGGCAGTAGGAATACCATGGGTGCTGCCACTACATCATGACCTGATGTCACAGGGTCCAGTGTTTCACCCTTCCTTACAGAAGCTAAATTTGACGGTCTGGCTACCGAGACCTACATCTTAAAGAAACAAGGCTCTTGGGTCCAGTTCTTGCTACACTTAACTCTAGAAAGCCAGCCTCCAGGCTTATCTACTACAGAGTCTGGAAGGTGTATGTTTCCTGATGTGAATCCAGAGAGTGGAATCCTCAAAAGTATGCCATAAGTAGGATTCTCGCCTTTTGCCAATTAGGAGTGGATATGAAAGTAGCCCAGAGTACCATCATGGGTCAAATATCGGCTCTGAGTGTTTTTTTTAGAGACCGTTGGCATCTCATTCCCCAGTCCGGGCATACAGGGAGTACTGCGGATAAATCCGCCAGTCAAGTCTCCCTTATGTCCCTGGGATTTGAACTTGGGTTCAAAAGGCTGCTTTTGCAAGACTGACGATACTATCCGCCATATTCCTTTGATTCTTTTGAGCAGGAAATTGGCCTTTTTGATTGCCATCTCATCTGCTAGTATCAGAGTTAGCAGCTCTTTCTTATCAAGAGCCTTATTTAGTTTGTCACAAGGACAAAATTGTACTACGTCTTAATCCTACCTTTCCTCCAAAGGTGGTATCGGCGTTTCATTTAAAATCAGGACATCGTTTTTCCTTCCTTTTTTCCTGAGCTGTGGTCAGAGGGGGAAAAGTTATTGCACCCTCTAGATGTAGTGAGAGCAGTAAAAGTTTATCTGCAGGCAACTGCCCAGATATGCAAAACAGATGTTTTGTTTATTGTGCAAGATGGTCCCAGGAAGGGCCAAGCGGCATCAAAATCCACCATTTCTAGGTTTGACAAGTAATTATTCGACAAGTTTGACAAGTAATTATTCAAGCCAGAAAATGGAGTCGCGCTATGTGAATGAGTGATAGGTCTAAAAAAACATATGGATCAATGATTGAAATAAGCAAGTGCAAATGACAAAAATAAATATAATAATACAAAAATATAAATTATAGTCCCAGTAACAGTGTGATTTATGTGTAAGTTGTATATATGCAACTTGAGTACTGCTAGTACTGTAATAGGTTATTTCTTTCAATTCAATTTAAGGACACATCATTGTAGTAATCCTTGGACATTTGCATTATACTGCAACCTTACAGGAGGTCTAGACACTGAAAAACAGAAAAGAGGTCGAAGCTGTGTTCCCCAGTTTACTCCAAGAAAAGTGTTTTGCCATAAGTACAAAAATTATATTTTCTGCATTTTTATTGGTAATGCCGGACTGACTGCTAAGGAAGTATGTATGTATGTATGTATGTATGTATGTATGTATGTATGTATGTATGTATGTATGTATGTATGTATATATATATATATATTCAATTTCCAATAGAATAGTAAATAAATGCAGTGCCAAAACACAAATTTGTGAAATTGTGATGTCAAATATATTATACAGTGCAATCAGACATGTATAAACATAAAAATTATGACCATGAATGATTAATAAAGTTTCTGTTCAAAATGTAACATACTGAATAAAGATGGTCCAAAAAGCTCTCAAATTCTATACCAATGTTTCATTCAAAATCAAAATCCACAAATATACATGTTCAATGAATTCCAGCGATACTCCCTTTGCCCAGTGGTAGGTAGCACACTCACCAGAGCAAAGAGGCATAACACGCTCTCAGAAACCAAGCCCCACTATAACTGCTATTAACTGCTGCATGTGTCTCCTCTGTCAACTACTCCAGTAAGCCAGGATATATATAATCACTACGATATTAAAACAGGCTCTTCCACTCCAGAATGGCATAAAATCCCCCCAAACAGAAGACAAGACGACATTCAATGAAGGAAAGCCAGCTGCAATTTACTTATATAAGGCGTTGCTCCTCTCAGACAGCAGAATGTAGAGCCCTGGAATACAACGTGCGACCCCTTAGTATATGTAATAGGGGCCCTAAGACCTCAGTAGTCTGTAGTGGGGACATTAGTGTTAAATAGCACTGATCTCTACCAGCCTCATGTAACATGTTCCCAGATTCTTATTGTCTTCTGCAGCACAGCCCTAGCAAAAAATGTAGCGCCACAGTCTTGTTCCCTCATTTCCTCTATTAGGTCTGCAGTTTGACAGTCCTCTCAAGCATTACACTAATTTAACATTATGTGTGGCCCTTTGGTGATGATGGGGGACACATATGAGGCCCATTTTAGCTTATAAGTTGACAACCACTTGTGTAGAGCATGTGCTTTCTGATAGTGAGTTATATCTCTTTATGAGGCATTTGTTCTGGTGAGTGTGCTACCTACCACTGGGTGAAGGGAGTATCACTGGAATCATTCCTTAAAGGGTTACTAAACCCACAACAGTAAAATCAGTCTGTATATGCAACATAGCATGCTTGTTATACTCACTGTGGAGCCTAAGGGTGTTAATCCTCTACATTGGGTAAAAAGGCTGTTTTATCCTGTATGCATAGATCCTCCCCTTCCGGCACTGTCTATCTGGGGGAAGGCC
This sequence comes from Rana kukunoris, assembly GCA_029574335.1. NCBI lineage: Eukaryota > Metazoa > Chordata > Amphibia > Anura > Ranidae > Rana > Rana kukunoris. The sequence continues at coordinate 272,683,518 of CM056059.1, read as the reverse complement.
AACTAACACAGGCAGCATAGCCGACCTGCACATGCTCAATTGTGTCTTATGCCGGAGAGAACATTTACTTGTTCTCAGAGCTAGCCAGGTCACATGATATTGACATCACACATGTGGCCGTGTATACAGGCTGTAGTGAAAATCTCCTCCTTGCTGAACTCTCAGCGCTGAAGAAACTGTGCAGTTTTATCATGTAACCGTGGTATACCGATCATCCAAAAGGGTATTTTAATGTAAAAAGATTTACAAGCTGTGGGCACTTGAACTATTTTCATATTACTGGGTTTAGTAACATTTTGAAGATTTACATTTGTGGATTTCACCTTCTCATGAAACATGGGTGATGTAATCAGAGAAATTTCTGGACAGTCTTTATGCAGTTGCCATTTTGGAATTTTATACACTTTTTGCTTTTCTTTCTTCGTTACAATCGCAATCGTTACAATTTGCACAAAAAAGTTTATACATTAGTTGATCATTTATGGCTTGCATTTTTAGATGTTTATACATTTGATTGCACTGAATTGTATAGTTGACATCACAATTATTGCGCCAACTTTAATTCTTGGCACTGCAATTCTGCTATAGACCTATATCTATGGTCAATCATAATTTTTATCAAATAAATCACAAATAAAATGTCATTTTGTAGACAGTATGCATACCTTAGCTTGAAGACATTCTTGCGCTTCTTGTAGTCATGGGCTACACTGCACTGGGCACCACCAAGCTGAACAGGAACCTCACCATGATACGGAATACCACTTGCTGCACTCTTTGCATCTTTGTAAAATCCCAGATTACCCTTCTTTAAAACACAATAGACATTTTGCCAGGACCTAGGTGAAGAAAGAAATGCTCACATTTCAATGGGCAGGCTTTTACATCCTAAATGGTAAAAAATATGGATGCTTCCTATATAAAAGTTTATACAAGTTACAAACCCTAAATCTTATTTAACTCCTTCCCGCCGAGTGCATGCAGATATGCGGCCTCAGCTTTAGGGGGTTATACCAGGATGATGCCTGCAGCTACAACGGTACAATTTTTTTTTAGAGCAGGCTTTCGGCTGTTCAGGGTCACACCACCGATGCGGCTGTTATACGGGAGGAGCGGAAGGGGACGTCCACCCTCCCCCCACCCTTACTTGGCCCCCCGTCCCACCAGGAGACTCGGTCTGCGATCCGGCACTTCCGCCGGCTAGAGAGAGACTGCCACAAAGCCAGAAAATTCCAGTTTACTCGGCTGCCAAAAAGTGACAGTATTTAGAATTCCCATTTTTGGCGATCTGAATACTTTGAAGTACAGATGAGGGATTTGGGGTACCTCTCACCACCTATTACTGTCACAAGGGATGTTTACATTCCTTGTGACAGCAATAAAAGTGACCACCAGTTCTGGCTGGCGGCTAGTCAACCAGAACAGCTTACTGAGGAGGAACAGGAAGTGAGAAATTCAGACAAAGAAAAAAAAAAAACATTTAGAAGGGAAAAATCGAAGGAAAAGGTAACTGAACAAACAATGCACTAGCTTAAAAGGAACCTATTTAGAAAATACTAAATTAACCTTTACAACCCCTTTAACCTCACTCCCAGTCAGTGTCATTAGTACAGTAGTAGCACTGACCACTGTATTATTGTCACTATTGATGTCAGCGTACCACCCATCCAGCGTCCGTTAGCGTCAGATTGTCCGCCACACAATCACAAGTCCCACTATAAGTTGCTGATGATCTCTATTACCAGCATAGTGTCATAGCTGCATAAATTCCAATATATATATATATATCCTATAGTTTGTAGATGCTAGGGTTGTCCCGATACCGATAGTACTTGTACTCGTGCAAATGCTCCCGATGCCTAAATAGAATACTTTTTTTGTATTTATCAACATGTTCTGTGAAAATTCTTTGAGTTTTTTACTACTGCGTGACAAGCAAATACATTTTTTTTCTTCATAATTCTAAAGAAAATATCCTTAGTCTATTGTGGTTTGAAAACGGTCACATGACATTTAAAAAAAAGTATCGGTATTCGGTATCGGCATATACATGAAAAAAAGTATCGGTACTTGTACTCGGTCCTAAAAAAGTGGTATCGGGACAACCCTAGTAGATGCTATAGCTTTCACACAAACCAATTGATACACACTTATTGTTTTTTTGTTGTTTTTTACCAAAGACATGCAGCAGAATAAATGTTGGCCTAAATTTATAAAGAACTTTTTTTTTATTGAATGTTTTGTTCAAAATTTTCTGTATTTTTTTTTTCATTTAAATTGCAAAAAATAAAAACACAGGACACAGGTAATCAAATGCCACCAAAAAAGTTATATTTGTGTGAAAAAAAAAGGGATTTTTAATAACAGCTTACCTGTAAAATCCTTTTCTTGGAGTACATCACGGGACACAGAGCGCATAGTCATTACATATGGGTTATATGGAGTACCTTCAGGTGTGGACACTGGTGTAATCAACTTCACAGGAAGTTCCTCCCTATATAACCCCCTCCCACTGAGAGTGCTTTAGTTTTGTAGCAAGCAATTTCTCTGAGGTTACACAATGTTCCCACAAAGAGGGGTGGGAGCTCTGTGTCCCGTGATGTACTCCAAGAAAAGGATTTTACAGGTAAGCTGTTATTAAAAATCCCTTTTTCTTGATCGTACATCACGGGACACAGAGCGCATAGTCATTACATATGGGATGTCCCAAAGCAATGCTCCATGAAGGGAGGGAGACCGTAAGGCCAAAAAATAGCCAAACAGAAACTATATCAGGAGGTAAAATAGCTCCACCAACAGAAAAAAGGGGGCGTGAACCGGGCCAGAGGATTCTATACTGCTGCCCGTAGGACCGCCTGCCCAAATGCTGCGTCCGCAGCCTTTGTGACGTCCAACTTATAGAATTTAGTAAACGTATGTACGGAAGACCAGGTTGCTGCTTTGCAAACCTGTGCCATAGAGATCTGATGGTGTGCCGCCCAAGAGGCACTCATGGCCCTCGTAGAATGGGCTTTAACTGATAAGGGCGGTGGAACGCGCTTCAGACCATAGGCCTGAAAAATCAGCTGCTTAATCCACCTAGCCAAGGAAGACTTGGCAGCCGGCTGACCCTTCTTGGGGCCCTCCGGAAGAATGAAAAGCACATCTGTTTTCCTAATCTTTTCTGTAGCCTTGAGATAGACCCTCATGGCTCGGACCACGTCCAAAGTATGAAGCAATCTTTCCTCTCTGGACTGGGGAGTAGGAAAGAAGGATGGTAGGACTAGGTCCTGATTCAAGTGAAAACTGGATATGACCTTAGGAAGGAAAGAAGGCTGTGGCCGCAGAACCACTCTGTCCTTATGCAGAATAAGGTATGGCTCCCTGCAAGACAAGGCTGCCAGCTCGGAGACCCTTCTGGCCGAAGCCATAGCCACCAAGAAAACCAATTTTTGGGTTAGCAGCACAAGAGGGATTTCTGTCAGAGGTTCAAACGGCTGCCTTTGTAAAGCTGACAAGACCAGATTTAAATTCCAGGGGCAGAGGGGAGCTCTAATAGGGGGATTTACATGCAAGACCCCCTGCAAAAAGGTTTTCACAAGCGAATGTGTGGCCAAAGGCCTTTGAAACCATATCGCTAAGGCCGACACCTGCCCCTTTAGAGTACTAAGAGCTAACCCCTTGTCAACGCCAACCTGTAGGAATCGCAAGATCCTGTCAATAAAAAACTTGCGAGGATGCCCTCCTTGAGACTCGCACCACTCCACATAGTTCTTCCAGACTCTGTAATAGATATTTCTAGAAACTGGTTTCCTAGCTTGAATTAGCGTAGATATGACCTGGGCTGAGAGGCCTCTGCCCTTAAGAATTAGGGATTCAGCCGCCAAGCCATCAAATTTAGCTGCTGTGAAGCAGGGTGGTAGATCGGGCCCTGAGACAGCAGATCTGGGCGCAGGGGGAGTGGCCACGGTGCCCTTACTGACATCCTCACGATGAGTGCGTACCAAGCCCTTCTGGGCCAGGCTGGGGCCACCAGGATCACCGGCCTGCGCTCCACCCTGATCCTTCGTAGAAGGCGGGGAATCATCTGTAGTGGAGGGAACGCATACAGGAGAGAAAACTGGTGCCAGGGGCAAACCAACGCATCGGTCCCGTAGGCCGAGGGGTCCCTGGCTCGGGATACGAATTTGTCCAATTTCTTGTTGAATCTTGTTGCCATGATGTCCACATCGGGGATTCCGAATCTTTGGCAAATCTCTTGGAATACCTGGGGGTGAAGAGACCACTCTCCCGGGAGTAACTGTTGACGACTCAAAAAATCTGCTTGAGAATTGTCTATCCCTGGGATGAACACTGCTGAGATGCAGGGTACATGGGCTTCGGCCCATGAAAAAATCAGGTTTACTTCCCTTTGAGCCGCTAGGCTCCTTGTGCCCCCCTGGTGGTTTATGTATGCCACCGCCGTGGCATTGTCGGACTGTATCCTTACTGGCAGACCCTGCAGGGGAAGCGTCCAGGCGACCAGGGCCAACCGAGCAGCTCTGATCTCTAGGACATTGATGGGAAGCAGACTTTCTGCCTCTGACCACTGTCCCTGCTGGGTCCGTTTTCCTAAGATTGCCCCCCAACCTGTTAGGCTGGCATCTGTGGTTACTATTTTCCACGAGATGGGGCAAAAGGTTTTCCCTTTTGATAATTTTTGAGGGATCAGCCACCAGTACAGGCTGTGCCTGACTCCTGGGGAAAGAACTAATGGACGGTCTAATGCCTGTATGGATTTGTTCCAAGCAGAGAGAATAGCTGCTTGCAGAATTCTGGTATGGATCTGGGCATAGGGCGCTGCTTCGAAGGCGGCCACCATCTTTCCCAGCAGTCGCATGCATAGGCGAATAGTCGGCTTCCTTTTGCCTAAGACTATTTGAATCGTTTGAATTAACGACCTGATCTTCTTTTGAGGTAAAAATACCCTCTGGCATTCTGTATCTAACCGAAAGCCTAGATATTCCAACTGTCTTGTGGGTTGTAACCTTGATTTTTCTTGGTTCACAATCCATCCGAACTCTTCTAGATGCCGCACTGTGCGGACTACTGCATGATTGAGGTTGGAAGCTGATCTGTCGATAACCAGGAGATCGTCCAGGTATGCTAGGACCAAGATGCCTTCTGTCCTTAGGACGGCTAGTACCGGGGCTAACACCTTTGTGAATACCCGTGGAGCTGTTGCCAACCCGAAAGGGAGGGCTACGAACTGGTAATGACTTTGGTTTATCGTAAAACGAAGAAACTTGTGATGTGCTGGGTAGATCGGCACATGCAGATATGCATCCTTTATGTCTATAGATGCTAGGAAGTCGCCCTGATGCAGGCTGGTTGTCACTAAACGTATGGAGTCCATACGGAAGGTCTGAATCCTTAGAAAGCGATTTAGGCGTTTGAGGTCTAATATAGGCCTGACGTCGCCATTGGGTTTTGGTATAACAAAAAGGTTGGAGTAGAATCCCAGACCCCTTTCTTGGGTTGGTACTTCTACAATTACTCCTTGGAGCAAGAGGCGATCCAACGCCTTTACGAGAGAGGCCCTCTTTAATGGGTCGCTTGGAAGACTTGACCCCTGAAAATGAGGAGGGGGGATTTCTCGAAACTCTAGTTTGTAGCCTGTGGCTACCACGGACCGAACCCAAGAGTCGGGAATTCTGGCCTTCCAGACTTCGGAGAAAAACTGAAGTCTTCCCCCCACCCAAGAGAGTGGGGGCGCCCCTTCATGAATCTGATTTGATGACTGATTTAGCCGGCTTGCGAGACCAGGGCCTCTTGTTTGCCGCAGCTTGTCCCTGTGGGCGGCTATTAGCTGTTGACCGCCCGGGAGGCCGTCGATACTGACGGGAAGTCGAAGGGGCCGAGCCTACCATGGCCTGTCGTTTAAACGTGGGCCCACGCGGTCTTTTCTTGACCGGTAAGGAAGTACTTTTTCCACTTGATATGGTGTGGATATATTTATCTAGGTCTTCCCCGAATAGTCTTCCCCCATGAAAGGGAAACCCTGCTAGAAGCTTTTTGCAGGGTGCCTCTGCTGACCAGTTCTTTAGCCACAAAAGACGACGCATGTGAACCACCAGTAGAGATGAACGGGATGCCTGTTGGATGGAGTCCTTAATAGCATCTACTGCAAAGCAGAGAGCCCTAGGGAATTCTGCTAATTCATGAGTATGCTGAGCCGGCATGTCCTTCAATATATGTTTTGCCTGATCCTTCAAGGCCTGACAAACACCAATGGCTGCTACTGCTGGCTGAACCATGGCACCTACTGAGGTGAAAGTTGCTTTCAGTAGGGTCTCGAATTTCTTGTCGACCGGATCCTTGAACATATGGACATTTTCAACCGGACAAGTCAGGGATTTATTCACGCAGGAAATGGCTGCGTCCACTGTAGGAAGAGCCCATTTCTTTACATATTCCTCTTCCATAGGGTAGAGAATAGAGAATCTTTTAGGAGGGACAAAGATTCTATCAGGTCGAGCCCAATCTTGGTAAATCACGTTCCGCAGAAGGGGGTGCATTGGAAAAGATGCACCAGTTAATGGGGCCTTTAAAGAACCCAATGAGGATACCTCCGGGGCTACTAGTTCTGGCACTGGGAGTTTAAAGGCAGTGCGAACCATATCTGTCAAAGACTGGATCCACAGGCTCTCCGCTTGCGAGGCCGAAAAGAATTCATCTATAGTGGAATTTTCCCTGTCTGAACCGTCGGGACTTGGGTCTGCGTGATCCCTTGTGGGTCCCGTTCCTCTGAAGAGGAGACCTCCGCATCTGAAAACCCCACACTGGGTGAGGGGGATCTAGCCCGCTTGCTACTTGGGCAAGGACGGGAAAGTAACGCAGTTAACCTTTTCTCTAGCCCACTCATGGTGGCTGCTAGCATTTCTTCCGTCACGTAAACGGGAATGGGTGGATCGGGGGCCGCCTCTGCCCCCAGCACCCCCAATGGCTCTTGTACTATGCCACTCGGTGTCCTGACTGGCGAGGGTGGGGTGGCCGTAGAAGCCTGGCCCAAATCCTCTGACTCCGATGGAGACCCCTTTTGCTTTTTGGCACCTTTAGCAGCCTTGGCTGGTCCAGATCCCTTTGGAGCCATTGTACAACCTTGGGTCACCCCTGTAGCCAACACCTGACTGTTGCAGCTAGGAATAACCAATGTGAGGGCAGGTATGAGAAAAATGAAAAAGAACTAATTTCTCTCTTTTTCTCTTTTTCTTTTTTTTTTTTTTTTAAAAACATTTTTTTTTTTTTTTTTTTTTTTTTTTTTTACCCGCCTGGGAGGTGGCAATACCGAGGAAGCCTGTGAGTATTGACACACCAATGCCCGTTAGCCGGAGTCCAAGGTAGACTCAGATACTGCTGGATCTAAGGCTGAGTCCCTTTAAGCAAAAAAACTTTTTTTTTTTTTTTTTTTTTTTTTTTTTTTTTCTTTCTGGTCAATAGTGGACCTAAGTCCTAGACCTGAAGATCCACAAAACCGCCACTAGGTGTCCCTGTGTGGCCAAAAGACCCAGCTGCACGCTCTGTATCCTTTCTTCCTCTGCCTCCAGGAGGTAAAGACCAGCCAGAGAAAAGTTTTTTCCCTTATACAGACCCTGACGCTGCTGGCCCGCCCCCCCGACGCACGCCGATGTTATAAAAGGCGGCGTGCACACGCGCGCGCGTATGCGCGCGCACACACGCGCGTACGATCGCGCGCACGATCGTGCGCACCACGCTGAACCCACATGGAGGAAGCAGAGCAGAGGAACAACATGGACCAGCGTTATGCAGCACCAACAGACACCAGGTAAGCACTAATCTTATTGTAGTGCACACACAGCGAGGAAGCTGTCCCCATGGGCTTCCTAAGAAACAGGAGTTTTAACCAGCAATTTCCTCTTTAAAACATGTGGGGTTGCAGTATCAGTGTTAACAGGCAGACCTGGGGTGAGTAGCAAATATATAACTTACACAAGTATACATATATCTACATGTTATTGGGTAAACATTAGAATCCCATCCTGCCTCAACAGACATAGTGGAGATAGTGGCTGATGCACAAGCATACCATTAGCCAACCCAGAACCCCCAGGGGGGATACCTACTGTCGAACCAAGTCCCGCAGGTTCCCTCTTACCTGCTCCACGCCGCAGGGTATTGCAAAATGCAAGAGGCCCAGCCTTCCCCCATCTCCGTGGGTATTGTCTTGGACCTTCAGGGACCGGGGTCCTGTGTTAAGGAACCCACACCCCTGGACCTATATAGCATCCTGGCATCAGTAACTTTTAGTTCTTGGAAGAGACTAAAGCACTGGAGCCCAGAATCCAGCCCTCCAAGGAGAGGCATTATAGGCAAAACCCCACTCCAGCAGGGCCCGGGTACCGTACATCTTGGCTCTGAAGCACTTCGGACGGATCCGGCTAGCTATCCTGGGTCCCGAGACCTCCGAGGGACAGCTAGACGTGACCAACACCTAAGACACTGGCGGAAAAACTAAAGCACTCTCAGTGGGAGGGGGTTATATAGGGAGGAACTTCCTGTGAAGTTGATTACACCAGTGTCCACACCTGAAGGTACTCCATATAACCCATATGTAATGACTATGCGCTCTGTGTCCCGTGATGTACGATCAAGAAAATGATATAAATGCAATTTGTGTACAGTGTTCCATGACTGTGCAATTGCCAGGTAAAGTAGCACAGTGCTGAATAGCAAAAAAAATAAAAAATGCTCTGGTCATGAAAGGAAAAAAAAAAGGAAAGGAAAGGAAAAAAAAACTCCGTATGTCAAGTGATAAAGTATATTTAACATGCAAAAGGAAAAAACGTATATTGTTCTGTAACTATTTGAACAGGAGAATAAACAATCCTCTGAAAGGATATGGGAACAAGCAGATAAATACATGTACATCAAGTTAAGGATACATATAAATTGTAGTTGAGAAGAGAGGACGTGAAAAGAAAGGGAAGGGAGAGGAAAGAAGAAGGGGAAGGGGGAATCCTAGTCTTGCGCAGCTGAGAACAGGCTTAGCTGAAGTAAACACATCTTTATTTAAACCTTATTGGTTGTCAGAATGAGTGACAATTTCAGCGTATGTCGAAGATGCTTTCAAAATAAACCAACAGGCCCATACTTTGCTGTGGAAGTAAGATGAGGGTCGAAAAATTTGAGACAGGTCTTCTATTAGAAAGAATTCATCAATTTTTTTAAACCATTGACTGATGGGCAGGTAGGAAAGAGGAATATAGCAGCGTTCAAAATATGTGGGATAATCGAACGTTTATATAAAAAAATGTGTATATAAATCTTTGCGCTTACCCCCCACATCACACAATTACTTTGATGTGATAAAATGAAAATAATAATAAAAAATGAAATAATAATAAGTCCCGAGAGCTGCAATATTACCAATGTGTAAAGGTGCTCAACAAGTTGCCTTCACCACATATATTCACTCCTCTTACCAGACAATGTGGTTCTCAAGTTATAGAGATCAATCACGCTTCAATAGACATCCAGCCAGTGGCATCTGGTCAGCACAAAATCATCCAACCAAAGGGATAATGATAAATTGGCTCAAGGACAATGTGGATCACAGGTTATAGTGATCAATCCCATTTAAATAGACATCCAGCCAGTGGAATCAGGTCAGACCAAAGATAAATCCAACCACAAGGATCAGCATAAAAATGACTCACTGTGATCCTCATGCAGATGCAAAAAGAGGACGACACTTCATAGCGCAGTATATTTTAAAACCATAGCTTAATATGGTAAAAATGCACTTTACACTTAGAAGATAAAACAAGAGCACCAACGCTACACACACAGCCATGGTCTTCACCCACCAGCTTGTACGCGATGACGTCACAGATGTGGCTCCAACGCATTTCTCTGTAATAGGTGTCAACTGGAAAAGGAGGGGAAAGGGAATAGCCACTCCAGGTGGGAACCCAGATGAATATCCTCCGCTGCAGACAACTCGGGTGCAGGCAATGCACTTAGCAAAGCAGGAACAAAAAATTGTCTCTGGACAGCCGCAAGACTCCTTTCAAAGTTGACACCTATTACAAGGAAACGTGTTGGGTGGAGCCGCATCCGACGTCATCATGCACAAACTGGCGGGTGAAGACCGCGGCTGTGGGTGTATCGTTGGCGCTTTTGTATGATCTTCTAAGTGTAAGCGCATTTTTACCATATTAAACTAAGGTTTTAAAATATACTGCACTATGAAGTGTCCTCTTTTTGCATCTGCGTGAGGATCTCAGCGAGTAATTTTATCCTCATTCTTGTGGTTGGATTAATTTTCGAACTGACGTGATTCCACTGGCTGGATGTCCATTTAGGCGTGATTAATCGCTATAACTTGAGAACCACATTGTCTGGTAAGAGGTGTGAATATATGTGGTGAAGGCAACTTGTTAAGCACCTTTACATGTTGGTTTGTTTTGGAGATGCAGCACAATGCTTCACTGGGAGATTTAATTTACTTATTGGACTGCGTTAAAACAATATTATATTTTATATTCACACTCCTATGTGTACCTTATACATTTTTTATTCACAGGTTATTGTGATGCTTGGAGATGCGCACTGAATGTTTATATCAGCCTGTTGAATCATTTGTACAATGAAAGAAGGTGGTCCATGGGTTTGGGTCTAGAGCTAGCTAGGCCTTGAATGCGAGGCAAGAGTATTTCCGCCTGGGGGGGTTGTGGGAGGCAAGTCAGCAGCTATAAATACTTAAGCTGCTGACTCGATATATAAAAATACTAACCTGTCCAGGGAGCCTGTGATATTGGCACCCCACCCATTTTTCGGATCGGCTGTCGGGTGTTGCAGCAGCCACCTCCACTAACAAAAACCATCAGTAGAGCCTTTCAACTTTCCAGCCAGTTCTCCACTGCACATGTTGTACTAACGACCCCACCGACTCCCAGAAGTGGGGACAGGGACCTGTCAAAAACAGGTCTCCATTCCCTCCTCCCCCTTGAAATGTGCCAAATTGGGCACCGGAGGGGGTGGGGGGTGGAACTCTGCTTTACTGTTTGCACCTTATTCCAGTAAGATCGGATAAGTAGTCAATTCCACCAAATGTGCACATGGGTGGTTGTCTCCCCACAATTTCCCCAACACAAAAGGAGAAATCTCCCGATGGACTGCAATTTTACAGGAAGAGAGGTGCCATTGCATTAGGAGTTTGTAGTTTGCACCTGCTGTTTTCAGTGAAATAGCAGAAATCCAACTCGTGACAAGTAATCTAGAAACTATGATCCTTGTTGGGATTGTAGGGATCGGTAGAATAAAGATACACAATGCAAAGGGAGGAGTAGACGCGTGGAAAATTTATTAAATTCTCTAATGAATTGTACTGGATTAGGAAGGGAATTCATTCAATTAGTTGTCCATTAGAGATATGGGCGATGCTTTTATCAAATCCCCCAATGGCATGAGGTTTGAATTCCAAATAACACGATGCAGTAGCCAAGGATGATGTGGTAGTCATGAAAAGAAAACTCTTCTCCATGTATCCTGGCAGGAAATACTGATGGTCAAGTAGAGGCATTAGAGAGCGTTACATTTCCAATAATTTTGATTGTGTAACGTGACCCATATATGAATTGTAGTTAACAGGAAGCCTTCTTTTTAACTCATAAGGGTTTTGCATCTTACATTTTTTGTGATTCTGGTGTTAAATGGGTGGAGCGAAACAATAAAAATTTGATTTTTTCATCATACTTACCTGTAAAATCCTTTTCTTCGAGTACATCATGGGAGTTAGGCTAATATTCATTACCTACCTACTGGGTTATACTTCATCTCCAGGTAAATGGACACTAGTAGACCAAAGGATTTAGACAGAAAGTGATCCCATATATAACCCCTCCGATACAGGAAGTTACCGTATTTGCCGGTGTATAAGGCAAGGCAACTGGGCGTAGAAGACGACCCCTCTAATTTTAAATTTTTTAAAGATTTTTTTTGCCTGTACTCACTGTATGAGACGACCCCCCTTCCGAGGTTTCTGACGCTTCATATTTCTTCCTTCTGAAGTCATATTCTTCGTTACGTTTCAGACCAAAGGCTCGAAAAAGGGAAACCTGCCAATACCTTTTAATAAGGGAGCTTGGCTGACCAGTCTGTGCATATGTACAGACAAGAGAGCCAAAGAAAAACCTGCTGTATTGAATAATTTTAAGGCGTCAACAGCAAAACCCAGCGCTCGAGAAATATCTGTCTTACTTTCAGGCAGATCATCCTCTAGTTAGGGCTATCAGGCCTTCTGATCTGATCCTTTACGGACTGGCAGATACATATTGCTGCAACAGCTGAACTGCCAAAAGAAAAAGGAAGCTTTTAATAATAATGACTCCAATTTCTTGTCAACAGGGTCTTTCAAGCCCCGTGCATTATCCACTGGATAAGTTAAGTTCTTGTTTAGGGAAGAGACTGCTGCATCTACGGCTGGCATGCTCCAATTCTTAAACCTTTGATTCATGGGATATCAAAGGGAAAAACCTCTTAAGAGGAACAACAATCCTGTCATAATATTCCCAATCAGCATACACCACCTGTTTCAGCAGGGGGTGTAGGGGGAAAGCCTGTGTGGCGTCAGGTATCCCAAGTGGACCAGGGAGGCTCAGTCACCTCTGATTTTTTAAGAGGCAACTTAAAGGCAGAACAAACCATTTTGGTCAGTCAGGATGAACGCCTCTGCAACTGAGAAGCAGACATGAACTGGATCGCCTTTTGTCCAGATTGATCGGAAGCAGACTGCTCTCCCAGGCACTCCACTGAATCCTGAGTTTTTAGCTCTTCCCTATCTCAACTCATTCCTGCTCCAGACTAGGAGGCTCCAGGGAGGGGGATCTGTCACGCTTCCTGCCACCCTGCGGGATGGAGGCAATCATGCCAGCAATAATGTGCTCTAACCTAGCTAGGGCTGGGGACAGTTCCTCCCTGGCAATAAAGGGTGAAGCAGCAGCGTTGACTGTAGGCACATTACCAGAGAGGCACAGCGGCTCAGATTGCCCTGAAGCCTCCCGTCTTTAAGGTTCATTAGGAACTACTGATGACATAGCTGTGCCCTTCCCTGTAGTGTTGGTCCCACTCTTTTTTTTTTAGACATTTACAAGCCACAAAAAGTGAGTACCTGGGTGTAGATTTAACACACCTAAGAAGGGAGACCCTTTAATAGGGCTCACCAAGCCCCTATGCAACAATATGGCTAAGCAATATAGCCTATCAAGCAACACTTGGTGACTCATGTGACCCGGGTAACTGCTGCAAGTGCCCACAGCTGCCTTCTGGAAGCACTGCATGCTTGGCCTACACAGCTTAAATAAGCTTGGTGTGTGCCGGAAAGTTTGTGCCTGCTCACATGCACAGTCCTGGTGAACATTCGCGCAAGACAAAAATCTTCGTGCACCCAGATAAGGCTACTACGCAAAGCCGCGTGCATCATGGCCAACAAACTGCCAGATCCAGCGACGCTTCGGTGATGCAAGCAAATAAGATACACTTTAAAACACCCACAGCTAGCCCAAAAACTCCACAGTATGGTCACCCCACACAGGTGTCCAGCCTATAGTTAGCTTGACTGATTGTTACAATCACCGGGACACTCCACAATAAATAAGGTGGTTTCACTTACCCGTCCAGGAGCAGGGCAGCTTAGAATCTAAGATTGATAATTTTACATCAGGCCACTGCTTTTTAGTTCAACCTGAAAAAATATCAATTTAGGTCTCATGCATGCTAGAAAATCTAAAATAAGTGTAAGCTTGAAGAAATGTTGGGCCTCTGTATGTGGTCAGGCTGTGAAAAAGGCTCACACATGTGGTATCACCATACTGGCCGCGTGTTGGAAATATCTTATAAATGGACAACTTTGTGTAAAAAAAAATAAAAGTATTTATTTTCTTTCCACATTTTCAGTTTAAAAGACTAATAATGTCTCAGAATTTACGTTGGGGTGTTTACTTTCCAAAAAAGGGGTAATTTTTAGGGCGTTTCCATTGTTATGGTGCTTCAGTACCTTCAAAAGTGAAAGAGGTAGTCTAACATGTGTTTGCATGCGATTGCTTAATTCTGAACACAGCCACATCCCCAGTTATAAGAGGGTGTGAACACTTATGCAACCACATTATTTAAGTTTTTTATTTTTACTCCCTCATCCCCCCTATCTTTGTTAAAATTTTTTTTACATAACAGAAACCTGACATTTTTACAGGGGTGTGTAAAGTTTTTATATCCATTGTGTAAAATTATTATATATATATATATATATATATATATATATATATATATATATATATATATATATATACACACACACACATATACACACACACACACACATATATAAACACATACACACACACATATATAAACACATACACATACACACATATACACACACACACTATTTTTTTTACATTGTACAATTTTTTTTTGGAAGACATTCAATGAACCAATGGTTTCTGACCACTGTACATAGAAAGGGACTTAAAAACACCAAACGCTCATTAACTTGCAAAAATATATAAACAAAAACAGTGCTGCGCTACTAAATAGATCATATAGAATATAAACTTAATGAATCCATAAGTGCAAACAAATAAATGAGTCCACTAAATTTATATAGAGTAAGTGACTCAAAGTTTATAAAGATAAACTGGTGACCGATTGAAATAGATCCAATAAATGATCAAATCATCCAAGGTGCAAATATTCAAAAAAGTGCTTGTGCTCGCCTCCACCAGTCTCTCAGGCTGCTCACCTCACATACGAGTCAAAATCAGTAATAGCTATTGTGCTATGTTCAGTGTGACCCTGTACCTTCAAGGAGGGGTGGCTAAAAAATTAAACAATGAAGAGATTTTGAGTTTTGGATAAGGGTTCAACCACTTCAGCGATACTGCACTGCCTCACTTTAACGGACAATTGCACGGCCGTGCGACATTGTACTCAAACAAAATGTACATCCCTTTTCTCCCCACTAATAGAGCTTTCTTTTGCAGGCATTTGATCATCTCTGCGGTTTTTATTTTTATTCTCTTTTGGCAATTTTGAAAAATAAAAATAAAAAAGATTTTGTACTTTTTGCTATAATGAATATACCAATTTATTTATTTTTTTAAGCCAATTTTTTTCTCAGTTTAGGCTGATATGTATTCTTCTACACATTTTTGGTAATACAAATTGCAATAAGCGTATATTGATTGGTTTGTGCAAAAAAGTTATAGCCTCACAAAATAGGGGATAGATTTATGGCATTATTTTTTTTACTAGTAATAGTGGCGATCTGCGATTTTTATCAGGACTGCGACATTATGGCGGACACTTCGACACATTTTTGGGACCACTGGCATTTATACAGCAGTCAGTGCTATTAAAATGCACCAACTACTATAAAAAAATGTCACTAGCAGGAAAAGGGTTAACACTAGGGGCGATCAAGGGGTTAACACTGTTCCCTAGTGTGTGTTCCAACTGTGGGGAGAGGGGACTCACTATAGGAGATGACAGATCGTGGTTCCTAGCAATTAGTAACTCACGATCTGCATCTTCTCACAGAACAGGGATGTGTGTGTTTACACACACACACACACGTCACTGTTCTTCCTCTCGTGTGCGGGATCTCACGTAGTCAGCAATCATGAGCATTGGCACTCACGCTGTGCAGCGGGCACATTCACCTGTTATCATGCTTAAAGGAGCCGACGTACAGCTGTAACGGCTCGGGGGATCGTGCTGACATGCCGCAGTATAATGAATAAATGGTTGCAGAACGAATTATCTGAATTTCCATTATTTCTTATGGGGAAATTCATTTGGAATACAAGTGCGTTGGATTAGAAGCATGTTTCCGGAACAAATTATGTTTGCAATCCAAGGTTTTACTGTATTAGAAATGGAGC
The DNA here is from genome assembly GCA_029574335.1 of Rana kukunoris. NCBI lineage: Eukaryota > Metazoa > Chordata > Amphibia > Anura > Ranidae > Rana > Rana kukunoris. The sequence continues at coordinate 272,667,598 of CM056059.1, read as the reverse complement.
GAGTACACAGAAGCGCAACAAAGCTAAGTGTCTGGAGGATATTGGTTATGAAGAAAAGTTTGCGAGCACTGAACTTCTCTCTGGAGAAGACACTTAAGAGGGGATACGATTTCAATTTACAAATACCATACTGGTAACCCCACAATAGGGCTAAAACTGTTTCGCAGAAGGGAGTTTAACAAGACACGTTAAAATGAAAAGAAAATGGGTTTAACCATCAACTATGTAGAGGGTGCTTTACTATAAGAGCGGCCAAGATGCGGAATTCGGTTCCACAGGCGGTGGGTCTCAGAAGGGGGCATCGATAGTTTCAAAAAACTATTAGATAAGCACCTGAACGACCACAACATACAGGGATATACTAGGTAATACTGCCTTATAATTACACACATAGGTTGGACTTGTGTCTTTTTTCAACCTCGCCTACTATATGACCGATAATTATAGAGATGGCTGTGATGTGATCATGGAGGTATGTGCGCTCTGATTTTATATATTTTTAGCTGAAGATTGTATATGTAGTTTATATTTCATCAAGGCCCCCCAGACTTTTCTTAGTGACCCCTTACTTTACATGAAATTTCCAGTCAGGAGAAGGTGGGAGAGGCTAATTAGCCGCCCAGATGTTGACTTTTTTTTTTTGCATATTGCACATTTGGTAAGGCGATCAGGAGAAGGTGCCTGGGATAAAGGAGTTTGAGTTTAAGTGTGTACATCACGCCAGTAATTTATTATCCCCAGAAGGGAACACTGCTGATTTTGACTTGCATGTGAGGTGAGCAACCTGCGAAACTGGTGGAGGCGAGCACAAGCACTTTTTTTGAATATTTGCACCATGGGTGAATTGATCATTTTTGGATCTACTTCAATCAGTCACCAGTTTATCTTTATGCAAAGAGAATACAAACACAGACGCCTCTAGGTTAGAACTAAACATTTTAATAAAATACAGGTGCATTTCCCACTTACATATAGGTTAGGGAGGTAAGGCACAAGTCCATGCGCACGGTCATGGCGTTAATTCGTACACAGCGTTCAGAACAGCTGACTTAGCCTAAAGTGGAGGAATCCTAGCCAGCAGGATCTCTGGGACCAAGACTGTGACATCAAGGCTTGATCAGGCTGATGGTGAGGGCTAGAATGCGGCATGGGCACGATGACGTCACAGAGCATGCACACTGGCAGATTGAATTCGCTGATTGGGCATGCGCCTTCAAGTTTTTCGACTGCTAAAGTAATTTATACACATCCCCTTCTTCATCTCTCCCCTTACGTACACCGAGTACTGCACTTAAGGGACTTATTGATGGACTAATGTATTTTAATACTATCTAGCAGCACCACTACCCATTTTTAGTTTATCTTTATGAACTTTGATTCACTTCTATAAATTTAGTGGACTTATTTATGTTTCCAGTTATGAATTCATTAAGTCTATATTATATATTTAGTCAGTGGCAAAGACTCAAGTTTTGCTAGTTTTTTTTTTGTCGTTTGGGTCACATTACAGTTAACCCCATGCCTGCTGGAGATAGAGCCCAGTGGAAGCACAACCCTACAGCTGCTGGCTGCATCTATACCAGGGGTAGGCAACCTTTGAAAGGTGGCGATCTACCTAAACATGAAAAAGAACAAAGATCACTGGGGTGCAGCACCCCTCCCCTCATCCTTTTTTTTTTTTTTTTAAGGATGGGAGCCAGCAGTGCTGTTGGGGGATAGGACAGGGGTGGGTCAGTCAGTCAGTGAGGAGCATATGGGCAGAGGTAGATCCAGTCAGTCAGTGAGGGACAGGGGTGGGTCAGTCAGCGAGTGACAGGGGTGGGTCAGTCAGCGAGTGACGGGGATAGGACAGGGGTTGGTCAGTCAGCGTGTGACGGGTATAGGACAGGGGAGGGTCAGTCAGTGAGGGGCATAGGACCGAGGTGGGTCAGTCAGTGAGGGGCATAGGACCGAGGTGGGTCAGTCAGTGAGGGGCATAGGACCGAGGTGGGTCAGTCAGTGAGGGGCATAGGACCGAGGTGGGTCAGTCAGTGAGGGGCATAGGACCGAGGTGGGTCAGTCAGTGAGGGGCATAGGACCGAGGTGGGTCAGTCAGTGAGGGGCATAGGACCGAGGTGGGTCAGTCAGTGAGGGGCATAGGACCAAGGTGGGTCAGTCAGTGAGGGGCATAGGACCGAGGTGGGTCAGTCAGTGAGGGGCATAGGACCGAGGTGGGTCAGTCAGTGAGGGGCATAGGACCGAGGTGGGTCAGTCAGTGAGGGGCATAGGACCGAGGTGGGTCAGTCAGTGAGGGGCATAGGACCGAGGTGGGTCAGTCAGTGAGGGGCATAGGACCGAGGTGGGTCAGTCAGTGAGGGGCATAGGACCGAGGTGGGTCAGTCAGTGAGGGGCATAGGACCGAGGTGGGTCAGTCAGTGAGGGGCATAGGACAGAGGTGGGTCAGTCAGTGAGGGGCATAGGACAGAGGTGGGTCAGTCAGTCAGTGAGGGGCATAGGACAGGGGTGGGTGGGTCAGTCAGTGAGGGGCATAGGACAGGGGTGGGTGGGTCAGTCAGTGAGGGGCATAGGACAGGGGTGGGTCACTCAGTGAGGGGCCTAGGACAGTATGTGGTTGGTCAGTGATGTGCAGGGGGGTGTCAGTTTTCTCACTTGACTATTCCCATGCGTCATTTCCCAGTGTCCCCTGCCATGTACCCTCCTCCGGTTCCTGGACCTGCTTAGTGTTTCCCTGCCCGATACTGGCACCGCACTCTTCCTGCAGTTCCCAGCATGGGGGGCGTAGCCAAACATACTCCACCACTCTGTCAGTGCTGTGCTATTCAGTGAAGCGCAGGGGGGTTCTCTTATCTGCATCTTCAATGTCCGTCTTTGGCTTTCCCTGACATTTACCTGCCTTCTCCTCCAGATGCTGGATCCGGTGGGTCTCTATCCGGTACAGGCACCTCCAGGTACTGCTGCTGCCGCCTCCTGCCTGCATCGCAAGTTCAGCAGCAGGGCGGCTGGTTCTCGCTCCCTTCCAGCAGCCAGCAGGTCTGATCGAATCCCGGCTCCCCTGCCCAGCAATAAGCGGCAGTGCGGACGCCTTCGACAGGTCGAGCAGCCACCGGCCTGTTCGTTCGGCAGCTCTTTGGGTGCAGGCAGGCAGCACTGTCTGAAGCGCTCAGCCCCAGCGGTCAGTGCGTCTGTGTAAGACAGACTGACTTCAATACAACCAGCTGGGGGCCGCCATATACATAAAGGCAGCAAAGTGCTGACCAGACATTCATCTGGGGGCCACCCGCTCCCAGGAGCGGGTGGCCCCCCAAGAAGCTGGCGACCAGGGCACATGTCCCCCCTGCCCCCAAGTTTCGGCCCTGTTTTTATTTATAGATTTTTGTAAGTGGAGTGAAATCACTTTTAAGTAACAACAGCTACTTCTCATTAGAATGTATTCATCATTTATACACTTTTGATTGAGCATTGCTTATTAACTCGCGTATATGAACATAAATGAGCATTTGATTGTTTTTTCAGCTGAAAAGTTCCTCTCCTGAATGCCATTTAGGAGTTTTTTTTTTCTCTTGCCTGTAAACATCATCACCTCTAAACCCCCAGAAAATGCCTATATTGTGCATCGATACATTGGCTAACAGAGGAAAATTTACAGGCAAAGAAAATAAATTAATAAAAGGTGCGCTAATCAATACAATTGTTAAAAAAAAAAAAAAAACCTGCAATCCTCCAAACTAAATGAAGATTTCAATATTGGTGAGAAAAGTTCATGTATATAAAAATAAAAACTATATGAGCAAAAAGTGAAAAAAATATATATTTATTTAATGCAGTTCAAAATTCAAATAGCCTAAATTGTGAATATTTCATCACCATATGTATGCCTCTCTTCCCGAAGTGAGTGGAACTTGGATTAGAGAGATCTTAAAACACCAGACACAATCCTGACAGACTCCAGCATGCTGGGCTGCTGGGCTGTCACAGCGGCTCCAGTTTTTTAGTAATCTCAGGAACCTCCGTATGGAGATAAATAAAAGCTCAAAAACAGATCAAATGCCTGTAGAAGGAGCTTATTTGAGAGATGCGGTGTGCATGTGGCCTTAAGGTGGATCCACTGAACAAATCAGATGAATGGAAAGTCAAACTGTAATGTGTAAGTGCATATCTACGATATGCTGGCCTGTCCTCAGACCATCCCAGTGGTTCAAAAGTCAGAAGTGTTTTTTTATCTTAATGCATTCAGAAAAAAAAACCTGTGTGCAGCAGCCCCCCTCATACTTCCCTTAACACAATCTTGATTCATTGATGCTGCACGAAAGTCTCGCCTGTCCGGACTCTCCCTCATTGGCTGAGCCAGCAGTAGGGCACCACTAGCTCCCACTGCTGGCAATTAAAGTCAATGAGCCAATGAGGAGAGAGGGGTGGGGCCAAAAATACACATCTTAAACAATGTAATCGGGAAGTGTGTTAAGACTACAGAACGTCTTCCTCTCTCCTCACATCCATAATTTCAAAAGCTAATGTAAAAGCTCAAAAAAAGTTTTTTTTTAATCTTCGTAAAAATGGTTGTCCCAGACATCTGCTTAAAAAGATTTCTTACCTATTTGCAGCTTTCTTTGTATGGGACTCCATTTCCTGTTTGCGATGCAACATCCCCTCCATCTGTTCAGATGCCAAATGTTCAGGAATACTAATTGGTAATGTAGAGGTCTGTAGGTTTATTGGAGAAAAAGTTGGTCGGGAGACCAGCTGTGGCGACGGAGGTGGACTTCCATCTTTAGGAATCAAGTCTGTTTTAGCTTCATTTGCAGCATCTGATGTATCAAGCCCCTGAACAAACAAAGTTATTTTATGGCCCATGGCAACTGAGCAAAGGTATACAGAGGTGAGCGTAACAAGTGGTCACATTCTAATTAAACACATTGATGGGTTGGGGAAGCCAAACAAAAATAGGATTTTTATAACAGCTTACCTGTAAAATCCTTTTCTTGCAGTACATCACGGGACACAGACCAGCCATATTTTAACTGTGTGGATTATACGCCACCTATGAGGTGAATGGACATTGGCAAACCCAGACAGGAAGTCCCCTCTCTATATAACCCCTCCCATACAGGAGGTACCTCAGTTTTTGTGGCAAAGCAATATTATATATATATATATATATATATATATATATATCTCCCAATAAGAGGGTAGTGACCTCTGTCTTGTGACGTACTCCAAGAAAAGGATTTTACAGGTAAGCTGTTATAAAAATCATATTTTCTTTATCGTACATCACTTTACACAGAGCAGCCATAGTGGGATGTCCCAAAGCAATCCCTGAGGGGAGAGAGAGACAAATAAAAGAAGACCGCCATCAGACGCGAGGATCCATACTACTGCCTGCAGTACACTGCGCCACATCCTCTTGCCGTCTTATGTCCAAGTGATAAAACTTAGTAAATGCATGGACTGACAACCAAGTTGCGGCCTTGTAAATCGGAGTCATAGAGGCTTGGTGATACACCGCCCATGAAGCACTCACTGCTCTAGTAGAATGCGATTTAACTTGAAAAGGCGGAACCTCTCTTTTCAAACCATAAGCCTGGATTATAAACTTGCTGAATCCACTTTGAAATAGTCAATTTCGAAACTGCCTGCCCTTTCCTGGGCCCTTCTGGCAGCGCAAACAAAGCATGAGTTTGTCGTATCTGAGCCGTCACCTTCAGATAGGCTGACAAGGCTGACAGCTCTCACTACATCAAGAGAATGTAACAATTTTTCCTCTGGAGAATGAGGATATGGAAAAAAGGCAGGCAGGGAGACATCTTGGTTAAGATGAAAACTGGACACTACTTTAGGTAGAAAGGTTGGGCCCTCAAGGACACAGAACCACCTTGTACCTATGATTAAGTATGGCTCTTTACACGAGAAAGCTGCAAATTCTGATCCTCTCCTTGCCGAGGTTACTGCAACCAAAAAGAACTTCCTTGTCATAAGGATCAAGGGAATATGGCGCATCCACTCAAAGAGTTGCCTGCAATGCCAAAAAAACTAAATTCAAATCCCATGGGCAATGGGTAGCCTAACTGGCGGAAATATACGACATACTCCTTGTATAAAGACCCAAATCAAAGAATGCAAGGCAAGCGCCCTTTGAAAAAACTGACACCGCCAAAACCTGACCCTTGATTGTACTCAAGGCTAGCTTTATTTCTACCTTCAACTGTAGGGAGGCAAGAATTCTTCCTATGACATACTTGCAAGGATGCCATCCTTTGGTTTCACACCAGGAAACAAAGGCCCTCCAGACCCTATAATAAATGGCATTAATCAGGATAGTTACTACTGAGCCTAAAAGCCTCAGATTATATAAAAAGTGGGTTTCAATAGCCACACCGTTAAATTCAGTGACTGTAAGGCAGGATGGAACACTGGTCCTTGCAAAAGCAAGTCTGGACAAGATGTAAGAGTACATGGTTTCCCTACTGCCAATCTTATGATCTCTGCATACCATCTTCTGGGCCATGCCGGGGCTACCAGTATTACCGGCTTCCCTTCCTCTTTGACCCTGCGAAGAAGCCATGGTAGCAGCTGAACTGGGGGGGGGGGGGGGGGGGTGCATAAATCAGTGAAAACTGATCCCAAGGGTTTACCAACTCATCTGTCCCGCATGCGAGTGGATCCCTTGTCCTTGATACAAAGTTGTCCAACTTTCTGTTGAACCTGGACGCAAATAGATCTACGTCGAGGGTGCTCCATTTTTGGCAAATGGTGGGATGGAGAGATGGAGAGACCATTCGCCCGGGAACAATTCTTGGCGGCTCAAGAAATCCGCCTGCCAATTCTCCACTCCTGGAATGAAGACTGCCGATTGGCAAGGTACAGGCTTCTATGCCCGGGTCAGAATATGGTTCACTTCCCTCTGGGCTGCATGACTTCTGGGACCCCCATGTTGGTTGATGTAAGCAACTGCTGTGGCATTGTTGGACTTTATCCTGATGGGACAATCTTGTAACCTAAAAGTCCAGACCATTAGGGCCAGACGCACTGCCCGAATCTCTAGAATGTTGATGGGCAAGGCTTTCTCGGATTCTGTCCACTTCCCTTGGACAGTGGTCCTCTCCAGAACCGCTCCCCAGCCTAAGAGGCTGGCATCCGTTGTTACAACCTTCCAGGTTACTGGCATAAAGGATTTCCCATTCTGCAAATTTCTGGTTATCAACCACCGAGACCCTGGCGCACCCTTGGTGCCAGATACATTGGGTAATCCAAGGCATGGATTTTCTTGTTCCAAGAAGTCTGGATGCCGTTTTGCAAGTCTTGAATGAAACTGGGCATAGGGAACTGCTTTGAATGATGCCAACATCTTCCCTAGCAACCTCATGCAAAGGCGAATAGAAGGATCCTTCTTTGCCTGGACCAGATCTCGTATAGCCCTGACTTTCATCTAAGGCAAAAAAAAAAAATCCTGGGCTGTAGCTAGAAATCAGACCCAAGTACTCCAGCCTTCTTACTGGTCGTAAGGCTGACTTTTCTAGGTTGAGAATCCAACCTCGGTGATGCAAGTACTTCACTGTGTTGGATACACTCTGGTCTAGCCGCGCAACCGACTGATATCAGTAGCAGGTAATCTAGGTATGCCATTACTGATATACCATGGCGGCCCCTTAGTACCGGGGCCATAACTCAACACCCGGGGCGTGGTAGCTAACCCGAAGGGCGAGGCCACGAACTGAAAGTGCCGCTGTTCTACCGCAAAATGCAGAAACTTCTGGTGAGCGGGAAAAATTGCCACATGCAGATATGCATCTTTGATGTCTATCATCGCCAGAAATTCTCCTCCCCGCAGGGTGGATACGACTGACTGGATTGACTCCATGCGAAAAGAGCGGACGGCTAGGAACCGATTTAGAGGTTTGAGATCTAGAATGGGTCTGACATCTCCATCCAGTTTTGGCACCGTGAAGAGATAGGAATAAAACCCCATGCCCTGCTCTTCTGAGAGAATTTCTATGATTACACCCAGAGACATCAATCAGTCCCAGTGCCTGGAACAAAGACCCTTATGTCACTGGGTCTTTGGGAACGTTCAACCTTAGAAAATGAAAAGGTGGAAACTCTCGAAACTCTAGTTTGTTCCCTAGAGATGAAAGAGAACGGCACCCTCTAAATGCAGCATATTTAAAACATCTTTAATAAAAAGGGATTAACACACACATTTGAGTAGAGATAATCAGGCATGTCAAGGGTTAAGTGTGTTTCATTTGCATTAGTCCTGGTGGAGTGTGTACATCACAGGCTGATGGTTGATATCGGAGTCCTGTAGCACTCCTGTCTGCATTGAATGTGTACAGCGCTGGGCGACGGCTGGGATGGGTATTGTGGAGGCTTCATGATGTGAGGTTGTCGTCACTTCCAGGATTCAGGCTGGCGGGCAGCGCTTCGCGATCGGGACTTGTGTGTTCCTTCTTTAGGCTTGATAGGTGGCCATCTTAGATGTGGTAATTTATACCATGTGGCAAGGGGGAGTGGCAATCTGCGCATATGCACTGATAAAAGCAAGGCATGACACCTGATGAATATAATCATTAAGACCATCACCTGCAAAACATAAGGCCCTAGGTAGCTCAGCTAACTCACGGGCTGCCTCCCCTTGAGCAAGGACACTTAATAACCAGCTCCTGGTCTTTTAGGGATTGACAAATGCCTATCGCTGCTACTGCAGGCTGTGCTGCTGCACCTGCTACAGCAAACGAGGCTTTGAGCAAAGACTCCAGTTTCTTATCAGCTGGAGATATAGCAGTATCTACTGCTGGCAAACTTCAGTTCTTAGTGAACTTTTCCTCCATAGGATAGAGAATAGAGAAGAGAAAATCTTCAAGGAGGAAGAAAATATATATCTGGGTGATCCCAGTCAGCATATATCAGCTGCTCCAGCAATGGGTGTACAGGAAATGCATGTGGACCCTGTGAAGGCCTTAAGGACCTTAAGAGGAAAAGGGGGCCTCAGCTACCTGTGCTGGGGGCAACTTGTATCCAGAACGGACCAGTTCCAAAAGGCATTGCACTAGCAAGTTCTGAGTTTGTGAGGCTGAGAAGGGCTCTTCTGAGACTGAATCCTCAGAGGAGGAGTCATTCGCCTGCCCTTCTTCCCGGTCACCCAATGATATCTCAACATCATCAGCCCATTCCTGTTCCAACACTGGAAGGGCAGGCGAAGGAGACCCATCGCATATTTTCCTCTGAATGGGAGGAAGATGCGAACATATCAGCTAATTTCTCTTCCAAACCAGCCAACGCCAAATCGTCCTTGGTGACGTATGCAGAGGCTTAAATATTGTAAGTGGCTGAATCAATCAGACTGGCCAGCTGTTTCTGGTCTTTCAGGGGAGGATAGAACTGTGTAAGCGTAACTAAGATCCTCAGACCTTGACCGCAGTGCCCTTACGCCCCCTCCCCTTCATATGCTTCGCATCTCTTTTTCGGGGGAAGACATACAGTAGTCCTAAGCACAAAAGGCAGAGGTAGTTACAATGTGCATCTACTGCCGAGTTATAGTCCAGCAATGGAAATATGCCACCATCACTGCTCAGCCTGACGCTGAGTAGACGTGCCTTTAGAAATGCCTGTAACCAACACCCATACAGCGCTTACATGCCCTTCTATGTGTCCAGAAGTCCAAAAGTGAACCATACAATTCCTTAGGATCTTCTTTGACTTACCATTCCCACCGCAGGATACTGTTGGAAAAACACAGCCAGATCCAATCTTCACCCATCACGGTGGGCCATGTCATGATGGACCTTCAAGGACTGGGCCCCACTTGTATACCGAGGTCCACACCCTTGGACCCGTACAGCACCCTGCCAAGACAACTTTTGGTTTAGGTATGCGACGAAGGTGCTGGATCCCAGGGTCCAGCCCTCAACAGAGGGGCAAGTGACTGCGCCGTTTTCCTTCCACGTGGCTCTGGTGCCATCTATTTTGGGCCTAGCATTTTGGCATCTAGGATGGATTAGACTGCATAGTCTTTTGATCCAGCTTAAGGATTTCCGCAACGGGGGTACTTTAGCATAGCACTTCTTCAACCGTGACCAACACCTTCAGACACTGGAGAGGTACTGGTACTGGAGGTACTTCTTGTATGGGAGGGGTAATAGAGTGGGGGACTTCCTGTTTTGGGTTGCCAGTGTCCATTCAACTATAGGTGGCGTATAACCCACATAGTAATTACTATGACTGCTCTGTGCCCCGTGATGTACGATAAAAATAACTACTTAACTACTGGCATAAATGTAAGATCTATGTATTAAGATATGCAATTGGTGGCAAAGGTATAACAAAAAGAAAAATTACTAGTCTTAAAAAAAAAAGAAGAATAGAGAATGTCCACAAAGCTAAAGAAAGGCCAGTTTATTTTTACATCAATATTACGCTAGCAATTTTCGGATTTCAGTACAATTGTCAGATTTGTCTGAGGGAGTATTATTAGTTAGAATGCAAAAGCCCAAGGCAGTTAAACCTCAAAATGGCAAGCAGATTTTCCAGAGCTGGGCACATAAACATGTTAAATTCATCCTACGGAGCCAAGTGTAGGGAGTCCAAAGTTGTCACAGAGAACTTCAGAATGTTTTTTTCGCCCTAATGATTCTGAAAAATTGGCTTCTTCATACCGAAATGGGATCGTTTATTACACAAGAGCACATAATAAAGAAAACACTTACCTGATTTTCCGATAAGCTGTCATCTAGCCTCCTTGTTTCAGTTGATGGCTGTTTATAAAAAATAAACAAACATACGTTAGTCCAATTTAAATGTAAAAGATAATATAACATCTATTTCTCACTGTGTAAGGTTGTCCAATGAATGGCAGACATTTACTGAAGAATGATAAGTAGGCAAATAGCTGCCCATTGTCACCTGTGTCACAAAAGCACCAGTACACTGCAATCCTCTCCTGACACAAATGGAACATGTATATATCACAATCCTTTATTCTGATGGCTATTCTTCCTCCTGAACAACACAGCACCACTATCTATGCCTACCTCAATTACATACAGTGGATATAAAGTCTACAGACCTTTGTTAAAATGTCAGGTTTCTGTGATGTAAAAAAATTTGACAAAGGTAAATCATTTCAGAACTTTTTCAATCTTTAATGTGACCTATAAACTATACAACTCAGTTCAACAACAAACTGCAATCTTTTTGGTAGAGGAAGTAAAAATAATAATGGTTGCATAAGTCTGCTCACCCTTAAGTTGGCGTCTGGGCTATAGACGAATGACAGCTACAGCGCAGACCTGAATTGCTGGGAAGTGGTCAATATACATCCTCCCCTTTGCACCCTCCCCGTGCGCCACCTGCAGGGCATGCACTGTGATTACAGAGTCACTGAGACTAGGGTGATAACAGATCCGAGTATGGGGCAGGTCCCGGCCCCTTACCACGCGATCAGCTGTCAACCAATGACAGCTGATCACGTGATGTAAACAAAAGCTTGGTAATCTTTTTTTTTCTCTCCTTACGCTGATAGTGTGAGAAGAAAGAAAAGCTGATCACCAGCTTTTGTGTAAGGGACATCCAGTGCCCACCAGTGCGGCCCATCAGTGCAGCCTCATCAGCGTACATCACTGAAGGAGAAAAGTTACTCGTTTGCAAAATTTTAGAACAAAATATAAAACTGTTTTTAAAATTCTGTCTTTAACAAAAAATTAAAACCACAGAGGTAATGAAATACCACCAAAAGAAAGCTCTATTTGTGGGGAAAAAAATGATAAATGATGAAAAATAATGAAAAAATTATAAAAACTTCATTTGGGTACAGTGTTGTATGACCGCGCAATTGTCATTGAAAGAGTAAGAGCACTGAAGGTTGAAAATTGGTCTGGGCAGGAGGGGTGTTTAAGTGCCCAGTAAGCAAGTGGTTAAACTAATACTTTGTTGAAGCACCTTTTGATTTTATTACAGCACTCAGTTTATTTGGGCATTGCACATCTAGATTTGGCAATATTTGCAAAAACACTCCAAATTTGTCAGATTGCAAGGGCATCTCCTGTGCACAGCCCTCTTCAGATCACCCCACAGATTTTCAAATTCAGGTTTGGGCCATTCCAAAATTTTAATCTTCTGGTGAAGCCATTCCTTTGTCTCTTCCTTTATTGATTTGTATGTACGCTTTGAGTCGTTTTCATGCTAAAAGATGAAGTTCCTCTTCATGTTGCACTCTCCAGCAGCAGCTGAAAGTTTTTTTGCCAATATTGACTGGTATTTGGAACGGTTCATAATTCCCTCCACCTTGAGCTAAGGCCCCTATTAAAGCTGAAGAAAAACAGCCCCAAAGCATGATGTTGCTACCACCATGCTTCACAGTGGGGATGGTGTTCTTTTGAAGATGTGCAGTGTTGCTTTTGCGTCAAACATCTTTTGGCATTATGGCCAAAAAGTTCAACCTCAGTTTCATCAGACCACAGCACATATGCCCACTTTCTTCATAAGAAAATGCTTCCGTCTTGACACTCTACCTCATAGCCCAGACATATAAAGAACCACATTACCCGACCCGAAAAAAGAAAAAAGATTTCAGTTTGTTTAAATGAGTTGTACAGTTTATAGGTCACAGGCTCCATGCACACTAGGAGCAGAAAAAACGTCAACGTTTTTAGCTTGAAAAACGTGGCATAAAAGATACAAAATGAAAGCATATTCTACAAAGTTTAGGCGAGTCTATGAGAGTTTAGTTTATAGGCTTTTTTTGCACTACACAGAAATCTGAAATTTTAATAGGGGTATGTAGACTTTTTATAACCATTGTATACACACACCCTTTTTGTATGTATTGTATGAATATCAGAATTCAGATTGGAAAGGAAACAAAATACACTATATTAACAAAAAAAGGGATTTTTAAATACAGCTTACCTGTAAAATCCTTTTCTTGGAGTACATCACGGGACACAGAGCGGCATATTCATTACTATGTGGGTTATATGGAGTACCTTCAGGTGTGGACACTGGCAATCTTCAAACAGGAAGTCCCCTCCCTATATAACCCCCTCCCCTAGAGGGAGTCCCTCAGTTTTGTAGCAAGCAGTATGCCTCCCAAAATGGTCACCCAAAAGAGGGGTGGGAGCTCTGTGTCCCGTGATGTACTCCAAGAAAAGGATTTTACAGGTAAGCTGTATTTAAAAATCCCTTTTTCTTTCTCGTACATCACGGGACACAGAGCGGCATATTCATTACTATGTGGGATGTCCGAAAGCAATGCTTTAATGAGGGGAGGGAGACATCTTCCAAAGAAGGATTCAATTTAGAGATAAACTCAAATCATAATAATAATTCCAACTTAGTCAAGAAAAAACTTTCTCTTTTTTTTTTTTTTTTTTTTTTTTTTTTATAACCAAGGGTGTTTCTGATCCCGAGGATTTCAAACTGCAGCCTGTAGTACTGCCTGACCAAAGGCAGTATCCGCATTTCTTCTCACGTCTAGTTGATAAAACCTTGTAAACGTGTGGACTGATGACCACGTTGCCGCCTTGCATATCTGAGCCATAGAGATCTGATGGTGTGCTGCCGAAGAGGCGCCCATGGCCCTGGTAGAATGGGCCTTTACCGACAACGGAGGGGGCAACCTCTTCAATCCGTAGGCTTGAATGATTAATTGTCTAATCCATCTCGAGATGGTGGATTTTGCAGCTGCCTGCCCCTTCTTGGGGCCATCTGGTAGAACGAATAACACATCTGTTTTCCGGATCTTTTCCGTAGCTTTAAGATAGGCCTTCATGGCCCGGACAATATCCAAGGTATGCAGCAACCCTTCCTTTCTAGATGTAGGTTTTGGAAAGAAGGATGGAAGTACCAAATCCTGGTTTAAGTGACATTTAGATATAACCTTTGGTAGAAAGGAAGGATGGGGCCGGAGAACTGCCCTGTCCTTATGCAGAACGAGATATGGTTCCTTACACGATAAGGCTGCTAATTCTGACACTCTCCTGGCCGAAACTATGGCGACCAAGAAAACCAATTTTCTTGTCAGTAAGAGTAAAGGAATCTCAGCCAAAGGCTCAAAAGGCTGTTTCTGTAGAGTGGACAGGACAAGATTTAAGTCCCAAGGACAAACTGGTGACTTGACAGGAGGATTAATACGCAAGACCCCCTGTAAGAAGGTCTTTACCAGCGAGTGGGCGGCCAGCGGCCTCTGAAACCACACTGACAGAGCTGAGATCTGTCCCTTGATTGTGCTTAGTGCCAGGCCTTTATCCACTCCTAGCTGGAGAAAACTTAACACCCTATCAGTAGTATATTTGCGGCAATACCATCCTTTGGATTCACACCAGCCTATATAGTTCCTCCACACCCTGTAATAAATTACCCTGGAGACCGGCTTTCTAGCCTTAATCAGGGTAGGGATTACCTGCCTAGACAGACCCCTACCCCTGAGAATCAGGGATTCAGCCTCCAGGCCGTCAAATTTAGACGCTGTAATGTAGGGTGGAGGATCGGACCTTGTGAGAGTAGGTCTGGTTGTAGAGGAGGAGTCCAAGGGTCTCCCACTGCCATATTTAGGACTAGTGAGTACCAAGCCCTCCGGGGCCAGGCTGGAGCTATTTAGGATGACTGGCTTGTGCTCCACTCTGATCTTGCGCAACAGGCGGGGGAGTAACTGTAGTGGAGGGAATGCATATAGAAGTTTGAATTGATGCCAAGGGCAAACCAACGCATCGGTTCCGCAGGCCATAGGATCCCTCGCTCGCGACACGAACCTGTCTAGTTTCTTGTTGAACCTGGATGCCATTATATCTACGTCTGGCGTTCCCCACCTTTGGTCAGATTGTCTGAAAGACCTGGGGATGCAGAGACCACTCCCCTGGCAACAGACTCTGGCGACTTAAGAAGTCTGCCTGCAGGTTGTCCCCTCCGGGAATGAATATCGCTGAAATGCAGGGTACATGAACCTCTGCCCATTGAAAAATCAAGTTCACTTCCCTTTGAGCGGCCTGGCTCCTGGTTCCCCCTTGGTGGTTTATGTATGCCACCGCCGTGGCATTGTCTGACTGGATTCTCCCCGGGAACCCCTTTAATCTGGAGGTCCATGCCAGAAGGGCTAGGCGAGCAGCTCTGATTTCCAAGATATTGATGGGGAGCTGCCTCTCTGCTTTCACCCAAGTTCCCTGGCGGGAGAACCCCTCGAAGACCGCCCCCCAGCCTGCCAGGCTGGCGTCTGTGGTAACTACCTTCCAGACAACAGGGCTGAAGGATCTTCCCTTTAGAAGGTTCTGAGGGTTCAACCACCAGGCCAGGCTTTGTCGGACCCTTGATGATAGCGTCAAAGGGGACTCTAAGGCATGTGCCCTCTTGCCCCAGGCTGCTAGAATGGCTGCCTGTAGGACGCGAGTGTGGATCTGAGCGTATGGTACTGCCTCGAACGTGGCCACTAGCTTGCCTAGTAATCGCATACACAGGCGAATAGTTGGTCTTTTCTTGTTTATAACCAACTGAACCAACCCCTTGATCGCCCTGATCTTTACAAGGGGCAGGAACACCTTTTGATGTTCTGTGTCTAACCTCATGCCGAGGTATTCCAACTGCTTTGTAGGCTGGAATGCTGACTTTCCCTGGTTTAGAACCCAGCCGAATTCTTCGAGGTACCGAACCGTGAGGTTTACTGCCTTTTGCAGACCCGTCCGTGAGTGATCTATGATTAAAAAGGTCGTCCAAGTATGCTAGGACTGTGACTCCTTGGATTCTTAAATTGGCCAGAACTGGGGCTAGGATCTTCGTGAATATCCGGGGGGCCGTGGCCAGCCCGAAAGGGAGCGCCCTGAATTGGAAGTGTCGCTGCCCGACCGCGAAGCGTAAAAACCTTTGATGCGACTGAAGGATTGGTACATGAAGGTAAGCATCTTTTATGTCTATGGAGGCCAGAAAATCGTCTTTCTGAAGCGCGGCGGCTGCTGACCGGATGGATTCCATCCGGAAGGAACGCACCCTTAGATAACCGTTCAACCTCTTTAGGTCTAGGATTGGCCTGACATCGCCGTTGGGCTTTGGTATGACAAAGAGATTTGAAAATGAGGCGGAGGATACCTTAGAAACTCCAGTCTGTAACCTGTGGTTACAGATACCCGGACCCAATTGTCGGGGATCTTGGCTTCCCAAACTTCTGAGAAGAGACGAAGCCTTCCCCCCACCCGTGAGAGTGGGGGCGCCCCTTCATAAGGCAGACTTAGGGGCTGTCTTTGACGGCTTGCGATACCACGGCTTCTTACCCCCAGGGGTTTGTCCCTGCGATCTACTGTTACCGTTGGATCGTGCAGGCGCCGTCGATACTGCCTGGAATTGGAGGGCCCCGAGACAGGAAAAAGCTGCCTTCTAAATGTAGGAGCCCGGAATGTCTTTTTGACCGGTAAAAGGGTACTCTTGCCCTTTGAAATAGTCTGAATATATTTATCCAGATCCTCTCCGAAGAGTCGTCCTCCATGGAAGGGAAATCCTGCCAGAAGCTTTTTGCATGGGGGTTCTGCCGCTCAGTTCTTTAACCATAAGAGCCTTCTCATATGTACCAAACATAGTGATAAACGAGAAGCCTGCTGGATGGAATCTTTTATAGCATCTACCGCAAAACACAGAGCTCTGGGAATGTCAGAAAAACTCTTCTGCTTGTTGGGTAGGCATGTCCTTTAACATTTCTTTTTGTCTGGTTTTATAATGCCTGACAAACTCCAATTGCAGCCACCGCTGGCTGCACCACTGCTCCTGCCGTAGCAAAGGATGCTTTTAAAAGTGTCTCTAAACCTTTATCAACCGGATCTTTAAACATATGTATGTTTTCCACCGGGCAAGCTAGTGATTTATTCACACATGAAATGGCTGCATCCACTACTGGGAGCCTCCACTTCTTGGAGAATTTTTCCTCCATGGGATAAATGACCGCAAATCTTTTTGGTGGCAGAAAAACCCTGTCCGGCCGTACCCAATCCCGAAAGATCAATTCCTCCAAGAGAGGATGGACCGGAAAAAACTGCGTTGCTTAACGGGGCCCTCAAAGAGCCCAGAGAGGATACCGGAGGAACCTGAGGTTCTGGCAATGGCCAACTAAATGCCGAGCGGACCATGTCCGTCAAAGACTGTACCCACAGTCTCTCTGTCTGGGAGTCTGAAAATGGTTCCTCAGAGGTAGACCCCTCCATCCCTGAACCCTCTTGGTTCAGGTCCCGTTGATCCTCCTGTGATTCTAATTCCTCCGGAGAGAGAATCTCAGCATCTGAGGATACACTCCCTGGTGATGGGGATCTACCCCGTTTCTTACCAGGAATAGCTCTAGCGATCAATGCTGCTATTCTCTCTTCTAGCCCCCCTAGGGATACGGCTAGCATCTCCTCTGTGATAAACACAGGGCTGGGCTGATCTGGGCCAGCCTCCGCACCAGATCCCCCTAATGGCTCATCCAAGGCGCTTCTTAAATTAATAAGCTGCGGGGAAAGAATCGGCATATCAGAATCAGAAAGGGAACCCTTTTGTTTTTTGGTCTTTTTTGTACCCTTTGACCCCGAACCCTTGGAAGCCATAATACAAAATCGAGGGACTCCGCCCACACAACAGACTGTAGTGGCCAGGAGTACAATTCCAGAGTTTAGGGGAGAGTAGATCACTAGTGTCCCCAAAAACTGATGGGCCCGTATGTTGGTCTTTTTCTCTTTTTTTTTTTTAAATAATTATATATTATACCTTATATATTTTCTATGACCATACACAATGCCCTCCTCTCTTGAAACAATCAGCCACAGACTGAGCCCTGACAAGGCCTGCTGTCTATAACAGCAGAAGGGCGCGCCCCTGTATGACGCCGCAGGCCCGCCCCCCCCCGCCCTCCTGTCTGGATGGCGCGAAAATTCGTCAATAAGACGCGCGCGTGCACGCGCGCGCGCGCGTACCCGGAAACAGGAAGAACATGGAGGAGCCGCGCTGCTGGAGATCCATGGCGCAGAAACGGCGGCAGATTCAAAACTCCCGGCCAGGTAGGACTCTTTTAAGGCCCCTAAGGATCCTTTACTAGCCTCTAGGAAGCAACAGCAGGTTAGCTAGCAACACACTTTAGACAGGGGGGCCTAGTGATGGGGGGAGAAAGGGTGTCATCCTGTCTCTAAGACATAGTGATCACAGTTGCCCATGCAGAGCATACTCAGGCTATCCCCCCTTTTAGGTTACCCCGGGGAGCCTGCTGTCGAACCAAGTCCCGCAGGCTCCCCCTTACCTGCTCCATGCTGCAGGATGTTTGACCAGCAAACTGATCCAGTCTTCTCCCATCTCCGTGGGTAGCGTAGTAGACCTTCAGGCCCTGGGGTCCTATGAAGGTACCCACTGTCCTGGACCTATATAGCACCCTGGCAAAACAGGAACCTTATGGTTTTTGCAAACTCCAAGTCCTGGGCCCAGGGTCCAGCCCTCCAAAGAGGAGCATTATAGGCAAAACCCCACGGTTTGGGGCCCGGGTACTGTCCACTTTGGCACTGAGGCTCCTTGGACAGATCCGGTTAGCCCGCCCTTAATCCCAAAGGATGTGGAGCAAAGCTATTCCGTGACCAACACCTAAGACACTGGCGAAAAAACTGAGGGACTCCCTCTAGGGGAGGGGGTTATATAGGGAGGGGACTTCCTGTTTGAAGATTGCCAGTGTCCACACCTGAAGGTACTCCATATAACCCACATAGTAATGAATATGCCGCTCTGTGTCCCGTGATGTACGAGAAAGAAATATTGGGATGTCTGCCTTTACATGCACATGAACTTTAATGGCATCCCAGTCTTAGAATGGTTCAATATTGAGTTAGGACACCCTTTGCAGCTATAACAGCTTTAACTCTTCTGGGTAGGCTATCCACATGGTTTAGAGTGTGTCTATGGGAATGGTTGACCATTCTTCCAGAAGTACATTTGTGAGCTCAGGCACGGAAATCGACAAGAAGGCCTGGCTTGCAGTCTCTGCTCTAATTCATCCCAAAGGTGTTCTATCTGGTTCAGGTCAGGACCCAGGACTGGTTAAGGCCAGTCAAGATCCTCCACCCCAAACTCGCTCATCCACACTATATTAACAGAAGTATTGGGTCGCCCCTCCAATACATTTGGTGGAGGGGGGATTATGGTGTTGGGTTGTTTTTCAGGGGCTGGGCTTTGGCTCTTCGTTTTAGTGAAGGGAACTCTTAAGGCATCAGCATGCCAAGACATTTTGGACAATTTCATGCTCCCAACTTTGTGGGAACAGTTTGGGAATGGCCCCTTCCTGTTCCAACATGACTGCACACCAGTGCACAAAGCAAGGTCCATAAAGACATGGATGACCTTGTGACGAGACGCTTTCTCGCCCAGGTCCTGCTCTCCCGACACTCCTCTGCTTCTATTGGATCAGATTGCAACATCTGATGGTCCAGTCATCCAAGGTTCCGGGATCCGACCTACAGCTATGTGCCGATCGCGATCCATTTGAAGAACACACACCAGACGAGCTGTATGTATGCTCAACCAGAACTCATTTATTGAAAGTACACAGCACACTTTTATACAGAATTTGGAACATCCCGCCCCCAACAACCGCTTTCTTATTGGTCCTTTTTAAAGTCCAGGCAGCCTCCCATCAGGTCCTCACCCATACAAATGAGGACTTCAAAATGTCTCAGCAGAGATTGGTCCCAAAGCTTGAATAGCATGACTATGTGTGTTGAGACAGAAGCCCCCAGGGGGTAATTACTACAATGGAGCAATCAGAACAATTAACATGAGCCAATTATCTAAGCCTGACAAGGTGACTAGGCGTCTCGTCTCTGACAATGGCTACTCACCTGCAACACAATGGACAATGAAATGTCTTTCACAAGCCACTTAGCATTTCAATATTCCTCAATAGGCTGATTCCGTTGCAATCCACATCTAGACAGACAGACAGACAGACAGACAGACAGACAGACAGACAGACAGACAGACAGACAGACAGACAGACAGACAGACAGAGGCATCCTGCAATATGTCCTATCCACAATGTCTCATCTTCTGCAATACATGAATTAGGATTTCACGTAGAAACACGTCAGTATTTCACGGTCCATGACAGACCTCAACCCGATAGAACTTTGGGATGAATTTGAGTGGAGACTTCAAGCGAGGCCTTCCTGTCCAACATTAGTGCCTGACCTCACAAATGCACTTCTGGAAGAATGGTCATTCCCATAGACACTCTTAAACCTTGTGGACAGCCTTCCTAGAAAATTTGAAGCCATTATGGCTGCAAAGGGTGGGCCAACACTATATTGAACCCTACGGACTAAGCCTGGAATGCCAATAAAGTTCATATGTGTGTGAAGGTAGGCATCCCAATAAATTTAGTTAAATAGTGTATATTAATATGGAAGCTGCAGTTGCTTAGTTTGAAATATGCAAATATTGGAATGGTCATCCTGATTCTGGTTTTACTACCTAGTGAGTCACTAACCTAAAAATAGGTATTCAGCTAAAGTATATGTAAAAATTTAACTTTAGCTTTAAATACATCATTAAAAATTGTTATATCGGTTTGATAAAGCGACAAAATTATCTTCTAAACCTTCTAGAATTCAGGTTATGTCGCATGAAATATGAATTCGGGATCAATTCAAACAGTGTCTGAGTGTAACACTGCTCCTCCATAGATGCAGTACAGTGAGTGCCAACATTCTAGGACAGAAGATGTTTTGTCAGGATTACCAAGTGATCCATGGCTTTTAAATTGAAAAAACAAAAACAATTATATAAATGCTCTGTGACTCTTTATACTATACTGTATATGAAATAATGAGACTTTTGCTCTCATTTTGAATCTCTTTTTAAGGTCCATAGAGGGGTGCATAAATGTAATATTTAAGATGCACTATATTACGAAAAGTATTGGGACACCTACATTTACATGCACATGAACTTTAATGGCATCCCAGGCTTAGCCCGTAGGGTTCACTATTGAGTTCGCCCACCATTTGCAGCGATAATAGCTTCAACTCTTCTGGGAAAGCTGTCCACAAGGCTTAGGCGTGTGTCTATGGGAATGTTTGACCATTCTTCCAGAAGCGCATTTGTGAGGTCAGGCGCTGATGTGGTCAAAAAGTCCTGTCTCGCAGTCTCCGCTCCAATTCATCCCAAAGGTTTTCTATTGGGTTGAGGTTAGAATCTTCTGTGCAGGCCAGTCAAGTTCCTCCACCGCAAACTCGCTCATCCATGTCTTTACGGACCTTGTTTGTGCACAAATGCATCCAAGATAGAACCAGGAGCGGCTTGGAATTAACAGGACAAATGCGCAAATCTGAACCTAAAGAGGCAAAGTTCCCAGGGGGACAGGGGAACCAACGACCCAGAAAAGGTCATAAAAGATTAATTTGATGATCAGAGCAGTATAAAAATATCACTGCCAAGGGACAGACTACATGGAAGGGCATCAAGTTGCACTAGCAGTCACTTAACAGCCAACAGATTAGAGTAGCATAATAAAACAATCATGCAAGATTATCTAGCATAATACCCCAAAGGGATGGGCATAGACTTAAGGAGTTGGAGTCAACCCAAAAGGAACCACTTTAAGGCTGGGTTTAAACTTTACACCAAGATTTGCATGACAAGAGACTGACCGTCTCTCAATGGTTCACACATCTCTGGGATGGCTGTGAAGCGAATTGCACAGGAGTCCATTGCATCTTTGACTCAGTTTCAGGTCCAAACTCAGGCAAAAATTTGGGTCCGATTCATCCCTGAAACAGAGACACACCGGACCCCTGCTGTCAGCAGCATCTGAATCAAATTTTAACCCAGCCTAAGACAGAGAATGTGAAAAAGAAGGAAAAGGGTACAAGAATTACTCCAGACCAAAACAGCCAGGTTTAGGAAGACAACCGCCCCAATCCAATTAAGAAAATGAGCAAGAGGGTTGAAAGAACGTCTGCATAAAGGCTGCAAAATAGACTGTAAACTTGAAGTGACTGAGGATGCATATCAGGGACCACTGGATCTGTAGGGACTGCCTGCATGTGTTGACTCAAGTCCAGACTTCCAGATACAAAGGGGGTTAACTAAAGCAGACTGAATGCAACGCACTAACCTAGTAGGTGCAGAATGCATTGGCAAGAATCCAAACCACGTATTCTCTCTATGTCTGACAGTTACCTACACTAGACAACCTGTGGAAAAAGTTCTGCATTTGGGCTTTGAGAAAATTACAGAAAAACACACTGTCCCTTTTCAATGAAGGTCATCTAGGAATTTCACAATGGCAATAATAAGAAAGCACTAGGGTGGCCATAAGGTCCACTGCTGTCAACAACTACCAGTGTCCTTGCAGGACACAGAGGGTTCAGAACACTGGTCCCAACTAAAGTAGAAGTTTCCTCTGGAGAGATGAAATACTGGGAATAACTCCCAAGGGCAAGTTCCTACCAAGACTGTAACAGAGAGCTCCTAGACAGCAGGGAACCCAGAGAGGTCAGAGTAGACGCACAGGAAATATGTTGCAGGGCAGCTGAAATTGATGTGGTCTTCAAATTGTTCTTGAGAAAGGTTTGAAATACGTTCCTCCTAGGACCTTGAACAAGTTCTCTGTTTATAGACGTCCAAAAGTTTATCCGTAAGCTCAATAGTTAAAGACACTTTCTGAATCCTCCTAAAGCAGTGTCCACTATTCCCACATTACAAGACACCAATGTACATATCAGGTTGGCTAATCCTTCCCCGTTTAACCCTCCCGGCTTTATGGCAACATCCATCAATGTTTTTCGCAACTTGGTTTTACAAGATTTGGAGAAGTTGCCCAGCAAAAAGATACACACGAATCCTAAAATTAAAGTAGGATTAAAGCAGCTTTGTGAACAGAAATATTTAATCATTCGTCCAGCCGACAGGGGTGGTGCCATTGTCGTGCTGGACAAAGTTGATTACATCAAAGAAATGGATAGAATGCTGAGTGATTCTGAGACTTAAACCCCGATTCACACAGACCCCACTATTCGATACAGAAAGGCCCTTGTGGAATTTGTGGATGAGGGTTTTTCTCTGATGATCCTAGATAAAAAGGAAAGGAGTTTTCTTGTGCCTGTGGCACCTAGGATTCCGGCCATCTACTATCTCCCCAAGGTCCACAAGGACCCCATCAATCCCCCTGGCAGTCCTATAGTCAGTGGGATTGACTCGGTCACCGCGATAGGGAAACATGTAGATTTCCATCTTCAACCGTTGGTCAGACTTGTGCCTTCATATTTGAAGGACACAGGGGACACTAACAGACTGTTACAATCGGTCAACTTCCAGGAAGGTACAATTTTACTTACGGCAGATGTTGCTGCACTTTACACGTGCATACACCATGAGTTAGATAGTAGTCAACTGCCTCAATACCTCAGAGTACCACTTTGCCTATTATTCAGCATAACCACACACACACACACAACTATTTATGGTTTCAGAATAGTTTCTATTTACAGACGAGGGGTGTGACCATGGGGGCAGTTTGGCCAACATGTTTATGGCCAAATAGGAGGAGGATGTCGTCTATGCCCACAGGAGGCCTGAGTTTGTCCTATGGGCCAGATATATAGACGACAGCCTCCTCCTATGGAAAGGTGACCAGGAATCCTTAAATGATTTCATGTCTTCACTCAATTCCAACAACAGGGGTATACGGCTGAGCCATGAGGCTAGCTGTACGTCTATTCCATATCCTGGACCTTGAAATTAAGGTAGTAGATCATCAGTTGGAGTTTACCACATACTTTAAACCAACTGACCATAATGGATACATCCCTGGGGATAGCTGCCACCATCCCCAGTGGCTTAAGTCCGTACCACGTAGTCAGTTTCTCAGATTGCGGAGAAACTGTACGAGAGTTGGGGACTTTGCTACTCAAGCGGCTATCCTAAAAGATTTGTTGAAAAAAGGGCTATCTAGCCAAAGATCTGAATGCTGAAAAATCGATCGGAATTCATTATTACAGGCGGGTCCAAAAAAAAAAAAATCAAAGATGATGAATTTAGATGGTCCTTTTTTACCAGGTATAAAGTAAAATCTTGACAAGTCAAAGTAATTCTTAAAAGACAATAGGGTGTCCTTCGGAGTGATAGGTTCCTCGGACTGGCATTGCCAGAACAAGCTGGTGTCATTTTTAGGGGTGCTAGATCTATTCAGGGCCCCCCAAACGGGTCTCCATTTTTCAAGGCTGCAAAGCCTATTTTCCTTGTCGCAAGTGTAATGTCTGTTTGCACAATATCAGTGGTAGACGCTAAAGTGAGAAGTTTCAGTCAACCGTCACACTACGGGTATACCAAATGAAGCGTTTTACCACATGCGCAACACAATACATCGTCTACCTTCTGACTTGTCCGTGCAAAAGACAATACGTTGGGCGCACAATCGGGACCTTTACAATCAGGGTGAACAAACATATATCCAACATTAAGAGCGGCAAGACCAACTACAGCATTCCTCGCCATTATTTACAACATCATGATCGCGACCCTACAGGGACACAATTTTTGGTGATAGACCAATTTGTTTCACATTGGAGGGGAGAGTCACGTATACCAGGAGTATTTCCGCCTTGAAATTTATTGGATCTATGAACTCCGTACTTAGTCGCCATTCAGTATGAATGTGCCTTGGGATATAAACACTCATTAATTTGGCTTAGTTTCTTCCCCTCCACATTCACTCTACAGTCAGTCCCATCCATCTAACTCTCGGCCCTCTAGTCATAGGGCTTATGTTATTGAGATTTGATTATCCTTCATTTGATTCATGTGCATCTTTTTTTATTATTATTTTCATCCATTTTTATCATTCTATATATTGGCTTTCATCATGCCAGTACTAATCATGGTTAGTTCCATATTATATAATTTGGGGTTCTCTCCACGTGGGGATTGTGTGATCTTGTTTTTCTCCACAAAATGGCGTTGAAGTGATCACCTATCACCACGTCTCGAGACATCTCCATGTTGAGCCTATTGTGGGCTCAGTGTGCTGCACATGCATTGTATTTAGAGCTTCCCCTCGTTCCTGGCTGTGTGACTGGCGTGACGTCAGGTGTACATTGTGACGTCACTGGGCGCGGTTCCGTTTTTGCATGCCCTGAAATGTGTATGGACGTCACTGTTTCATTGGCCACGATGTGACCTGGGAAATTTTTTCTAGCGGCGATTTCGATTGGTTTCGGGGTTGCCAAGCCTACCTGATCAGGTGATTGGCTTTCCTCAAATTATGCAGCAGCATTAGAAACTTCACCGATTGGTTAGATTTCAGTTAGGTTTGAAGTGTTTATTATAAATACAAGGCAATTTGTGGGAGCAGGTTGATGCCCCAGTCCCACCACTCCACTTATTGCCTTTTAAAATATTTAAGATTTGTTGGTTTTTCAATAAGCCCACATTTGACCGGCACTATCGGAGCACCTCTTTTCTTTCTTTCATGTTTAGGTGATTGAGTTGCTGTTTGGAGTTTTCTTCATTGTGCCATCCTCCAATCCTGAAAAGGATTCTTTGATCGGAAGTCGGTCTACCATCGTCCGAGGACCATTTGGACATCCAGTGAATTTAGAGTCTCCCTCCAATTTGGGACATCTTCTAAAAGAGAAGTCAGCTGCCATCTCTGTTCGGTCCATCTAGAGTCTTCAGACAAGCTGATGGGACTTGCCATTGGGATTTCATACACTCCAACGATCTGTCTAACAAGTAGATCCACTGGTTCCGGTAAGAGTATTCTCCCTCACTCCTTTGCACGAAGGTTCATGTGATGACCCATGTTGCTACATGTCTGGCTTCACCACCCCATTCTATGGCCTTTTGAATGGACCTTTTATGTGGACTTATTTATATTCACTATGAGGCCAACCTCGCCATGTATGATTTGGTCTCTCCTAATTCTAGCGCTACATTTCCTATTACAGTCTTCAAATAATTGGACTATAGGCTAAAGGGGGTATCGTGAACGCCCAAAAGCCAAGGAACTACACCTTAACAGAGGGATCAGGAGATCACCAGCTTTTAGACCTACAGTCTGAGTGTGAGTTATAATCAGAGGATCTGCAAGTATGGAATGCAAAGGCAAAAACAAAAAAAGATGGCGGGAGAGGGCTCTTCTGACCGCTCTGTAAACATAATGCGCTTTGGTGGAAACATCCTGTGACCAACTAAGGCATTGCTAATGACAGTGCCAAGAGCTGTCCATTAAGACTATAGGGGTAGATGTACTAAAGCTGGATAATGCAAAATTTGGAGCAGCTGTGCATAGAAACCAATCAGGTTTTTTGTCAAAGCTTAATTGAAAGGAAACTAGAAAATGATTGGCTACCATGCACAGCTGCAAATCAACCCCAATTTCCTTCAAATGGAAGATGAATGAGCTGTTCCATGAATAACGGACAACTCATCAGACCTATCCCAGCAGTGGTAGTTTTATTTTCAATTCTGACATGGTTAAACAATTCAGTTACCACCAAGGAACAAAGGGCCAAATTAACTTCCCGTCAGCCACAAAGTTGAGTATACCTTCCGTTCTAGCGATTAATATGAAACACGGGAGCATCCACTGTGGACACAGAACACCAATTAGAATCTCTTCTCAAAAAGGGGAAATACTTTGGCCCAGGACTTGTCAGGATATTTTTAGTGCATAGAGGAGGCCCTCAAACAGCATTAGTCGTGGACAAGTCTTTGCAGCCACAGAAGCTCTAAAACACCCAAAGCCTACAAAAGCAGGCTGATCCTACAAAGGCAGGGTGATCTGTGCTACAATAGTGTTTAGGGTCCACTCCTTTGGACCTGTACAAACCCTGCAGGAAATGCCTTAGTGCTGCAGTGTCCAGGATTTCCACTCTGCAGGGTCTGGCACCCGGAGGTTGCTTACAGGCAAAACCTTGCAGGATCTCGAGTCTTCTTTGTGAGGCTCAGGTACTATTTATCCAAGCATAAAAGGCTGCGTCAAATGGATCCAATCGGTCAATCCCTTGATTCATTTTTGGAACCGTTTGTGGGAATAGAGACCTGGAGTTTAGAGAGCTCAACACACCGTGCCATTCACCTTGCAGACACTGGTTAAAAAAACAAATGTGCTTCCTGTATAGGAGGGGTTAGATAGGGGACCACTTCCTGTCTATAGACTTTTGGTCTACCAGCGTCTATCCACCTGGAGATGGAGTATAACACAGAAGGTAATGAATATTAGTTTGACTCTGTGTTCCATGATGTATGAAAAAGAAAATGAAGTCCTCACGGTATGAAGGAAGTGTTTACAGGGGCTAGTTTAAAGCCCAACTGCAAGTTTACCGTGAATTTCAATAGTTTGTTTGGACCAAGATGGTCCAAACAAACTATTTCCTTCACTAACACTTACTACATTAAAGTGTCCCTTATTGAAAGATAAGAATGGTTTGTTTAAAATGGTAAAAACAAAATAAAAATCAGTTCAGTTTAAAAATAAATTAAAACTAAAACCAAACTGACCTAAAACTACTAGTCCTTCCCTCTACAGGAAAGTCCTACAGAAACAAAATTACCCAATTCTTAACACCTGACGAGCAACAAAGTAAAAAGCACAAACTCAAATCTCAAGAGTGTTAGCATTTTCAAATGGAGGTCACCAATGGCAGCCAATTTCTCTCTTTAAAACTTTATAAGTGAATATATGTGCTGACTACCTGAGGAGAGTCGGAGTCTGTGTACAATCCATTCACAGAAACTTGTTCCGTTTGCAAGCTTTGCAATCTTAAAAGAAAATAAATGTTTATTATTACTTAAAGAGCAGCAGTTGTGAGTGATACATAAATACAAAAAAAAAATGCATTTCCAAAGGGATTATATTATGTAATTGAAAACATTTAGTTACATCTATTCAATATAAGCAAAAGAAGGTGACATCAATACCCATGGTTTGTGCCAGAATTGACTAAGCTGTGCCGTTAAAACATGCATTTCAGACTAAATATTTTTACCATATATAAATATATATTTTTGGGGGTGTACACATGCCCGATGTAGTAAAATTAACAATTGCAGTGCAGGCAAAGCCCCACTATAAGGTGAGGAGGTCCATTTAGTTTTCTAGCGTTACGCTTATTATTATAAAAAATAGCCCATGAATACAAGGGCCCAGATGGTTTAATGCAAATATCATGCCTGTAGGCTTTTTCTGTCACATGACGCTGAAATGTTTACATTTCATACACACCGACCTATTTTTAGGACATACCAAACACTGGCTGCTCATTCCCAGGATCGCAAGAGTCCTTCTCTGGATTCTCTCTAGTATATCCTTTCTGAGGCCTAGTGCCCAGAACTGGACGGAAGACTCAAGATGCGGCCAGACTAGAGTTTATTTTGCGTAAATCCTTTTTATATGCATGCTAATATTGGGCTTGCTTTGCTCACATTACAGCAGCTTGGCATTGCATGTAGTTGCTCAGCTGCTAGGACCCCCAGATCTTTTTTTATCCTGAATTCCACTAGTGGGCCTTCCCCAGGGAGAAACTAGCAACCCAATGCATTACTTTACATTTTTCAACATAAACTACTTGACTGTCGGAAGATTTAGACCCCCTTCATGACCAGGACACTTTTTATATGCCCGACTAAGAATTGCGCGGTCATGCAACGATGTACCCACAAATAGAGCTTTTTTTTGGTGTGGCATTTGATCACCACTGCGTTTATTTTTTGCAATATAATTTTGTGCGACAAATTAAAAAAAAAAAAAAAAAAACTTTTGTTTTTTTTTTTTACATTGTGCTATATATAAACTCCTATATTTAGGCCAATATGTATTCTGCTGCATGTTTTTGGGGGAAAAAAACCCCAATAAGCTAGAGTTGTACAATTAATCATTTAAAAAAAAAAAAAAATTGTGATCACGATTCAACCCCCCTCCTTGTGATCTTAATACAGGATTTCTCCAAGTCATGTTAAACAAGTGCAAAGCCAAGCAGAGCCGTCAAAAAAAAAAAAAAAAAAAAAATCACATAGCCAGCAGTTATAAAGAGAAACAATGCATCTCTCGGTTCTTTTAGATCGAAGGAATAGACTTCCATTTGTAAATTAGGTCAGTTTAACATTCAATATATTCTTTAAGCAGAGACCCTAGAGAATAAAATGGAGGAGATCGTCGCAATATTTTATGTTACACTGTCTTTCAAAAGCAAGTTTATAGTAGGGTTGCACCATAGTATGTAGTTGTAGTATGGGTGCCGATACCATTTGCAGGTGTACTTGAAATGCAATGCTCCCGCTGCCTAATCCGATACCTGGACACTCAGGGATGATTGGCAGGGGAAGTTATAATCACTGATCTCCGTGTGGCTTTAAATTAAGCAGCCAACAGTCGCTTCTCCTCCTCTCCCATCTGTGGTTTCAGCTGGTTTATTAAAAGCCAGAGGGAGATCAGTGATAACTTCCCCCGCCACTGCACCGTTTCATTACCGAGTGTCCTCTGTATCCTCCTCCGGTCCCCCCACTGTTCCAGATCTTTCAGGATAGAGGAAGGAGTCGGTAAATATGTAATTTACCGGCTCCTTCCTATTGCCAAATTAACAGAGTCAATGATCACTCTGTTTTTAACGATGCTTCAGTTTATTAATGGAGAGGAGCCCTTGTCTCCCGTCCAAACATCTTCAGTGCAGCTGAGGCTGCTGAGAAAGGTGACTGGGGAATCTCTATCCTCAGTCCCTTTCCATGTTTTAAAAGGGGAAAATCGATATATATATATATATATATATGTGTGTCTGTGTGTGTCTGTGTGTGTCTGTGTGTGTCTGTGTGTGTCTGTGTGTGTCTGTGTGTGTCTGTGTGTGTCTGTGTGTGTGTGTGTCTGTGTGTGTGTGTGTCTGTGTGTGTGTGTGTCTGTGTGTGTGTGTGTCTGTGTGTGTGTGTGTCTGTGTGTGTCTGTGTGTCTGTGTGTCTGTGTGTCTGTGTGTGTGTGTGTCTGTGTGTGTGTGTCTGTGTGTGTGTGTGTGTCTGTGTGTGTGTGTGTGTCTGTGTGTGTGTGTCTGTGTGTGTGTGTGTGTCTGTGTGTGTGTGTGTCTGTGTGTGTGTGTCTGTGTGTGTGTGTCTGTGTGTGTGTGTCTGTGTGTGTGTGTCTGTGTGTGTGTGTCTGTGTGTGTGTGTCTGTGTGTGTGTGTCTGTGTGTGTGTGTCTGTGTGTGTGTGTCTGTGTGTGTGTGTCTGTGTGTGTGTGTCTGTGTGTGTGTGTCTGTCTGTGTGTGTCTGTCTGTGTGTGTGTGTCTGTGTGTGTGTCTGTGTGTGTGTCTGTGTGTGTACACACGTGTTGAAGTGTGTGTGCTAGAGAATATATATATATATATATATATATATATATATATATATATATATATATATATATATATATATATATATATATATATATATATACAGTGCAGAAAATGAGTATTTGAACACCCTGCTATTTTGCAAGTTCTCCCACTTGGAAATCATGGAGGGGTCTGAAATTGTTATCGTAGGTGCATGTCCACTGTGAGAGACATAATCAAAAAAAAAATATTCCAGAAATCACAATGTATGATTTTTTTAACTATTTATTTGTATGATACAGCTGCAAATAAGTATTTGAACACCTGAGAAAATCAATGTTAATATTTGGTACAGTAGCCTTTGTTTGCAATTACAGAGGTCAAACGTTTCTTGTAGTTTTTCACCAGGTTTGCACACACTGGAGGAGGGATTTTGGCCCACTCCTCCACACAGATCTTCTCTAGATCAGTCAGGTTTCTGGGCTGTCGCTGAGAAACACGGAGTTTGAGCTCCCTCCAAAGATTCTCTATTGGGTTTAGGTCTGGAGACTGACTAGGCCACACCAGAACCTTGATATGCTTCTTACAGAGCCACTCCTTGGTTATCCTGGCTGTGTGCTTCGGGTCATTGTCATGTTGGAAGACCCAGCCTCGACCCATCTTCAAAGCTCTAACTGAGGGAAGGAGGTTGTTGCCCAAAATCTCGCAATACACGGCCCCGGTCATCCTCACCTTAATACAGTGCAGTCGCCCTGTCTCATGTGCAGAAAAACACCCCCAAAGCATGATGCTACCACCCCCATGCTTCACAGTAGGGATGGTGTTCTTGGGATGGTACTCATCATTCTTCTTCCTCCAAACACGGTTAGTGGAATTATGACCAAAAAGTTCTATTTTGGTCTCATCTGACCACATGACTTTCTCCCATGACTCCTCTGGATCATCCAAATGGTCATTGGCAAACTTAAGACGGGCCTTGACATAAGCTGGTTTAAGCAGGGGAACCTTCCGTGCCATGCATAATTTCAAACCATGACGTCTTAGTGTATTACCAACAGTAACCTTGGAAACGGTGGTCCAAGCTCTTTTCAGGTCATTGACAAGCTCCTCCCGTGTAGTCCTGGGCTGATTTCTCACCTTTCTTAGGATCATTGAGACCCCACAAGGTGAGATTTTGCATGAAGCCCCAGTCCGAGGGAGATTGACAGTCATGTTTAGCTTCTTCCATTTTCTAATGATTGCTCCAACAGTGGACCTTTTTTCACCAAGCTGCTTGGCAATTTCCCCGTAGCCCTTCCCAGCCTTGTGGAGGTGTACAATTTTGTCTCTAGTGTCTTTGGACAGCTCTTTGGTCTTGGCCATGTTAGTAGTTGGATTCTTACTGATTGTATGGGGTGGACAGGTGTCTTTATGCAGCTAATGACCTCAAACATGTGCATCTAATTTAGGATAATAAATGGAGTGGAGGTGGACATTTTAAAGGCAGACTAACAGGTTTTTGGGGGTCAGAATTCTAGCTGATAGACAGGTGTTCAAATACTTCTTTGCAGCTGTATCATACAAATAAATAGTTAAAAATTCATAAACTGTGATTTCTGGAATTTTTTATTTTTGATTATGTCTCTCACAGTAGACATGCACCTACGATGACAATTTCAGACCCCTCCATGATTTCCAAGTGGGAGAACTTGCAAAATAGCAGGGTGTTCAAATACTTATTTTCCGCACTGTATATACACATACATACACACACACACACACACATATTATATATATATATATATATATATATATATATATATATATATATATATATATATATACACATACACACACACACACATATACACACACACACAGATGTGCTCAAAAGTTTGTATACCCGGGCAAAATGGGAAAACGTATTGACTCGAGTAAAAGCCTAGGGTGTCCATCTGCGTGCCTCACTGTGTCCATGTGCATGCCTCACTGTGCCCATGCCTAGACTGATGTTTAACATGGAAGGGGTGCCCATCATTGAAAAATCGGTTCTCCCTGACCGTAGGTCCCCCAGACAACAAACTTTACACACTTGTAGAGGAAGAGTGGGGCTATATGCGTGCCAAGTTTTTATCTCCCAAAGTCCGGGAGATCAGACACAAAAAAATGACTTGAGTATAAGCCGAGGGGGGCATTTTTTTTTACACACAAAAAAATGTGCTGAAAAACTCAGCTTACACTCGAGTATATACAGTATATTGAAAATAAGATTAATCATGCCATAAAACTCTTATTCAAGAATAGTGATCACACAAAGCCATTTAAATATTGCATCATTTTTTGGCACCTTTTAAAATCATAACAGAAATCACCCAAATGGCCCCGATCAAAAGTTTACATACCCTGGAATATTTGGCCTTGGCGCAGACAGAACGTGGCACACAGGTTAAAATGGCAATTAAATGGTTAATTTCTCTCATTTGTGGCTGTGTAAATAGTCAATGAGTGTTTTAGCCCTCATATGGATACACTAAGCAGACTAGATACTAAGCCACGGGGAGCAGAAATGAAGAGTCAAAAAACCTGCATAACAAGGTAATGAAACTTTAATAACATGGAAAAGGATATAAAAAGATATCTAAACCCTTGAATATGCCAGTCAGTTCAATCATTTAACAAGTAGAAAATTTGGGGATCTCTTAATACCAAGCCAAGGTCAGGCAGATCCAGAAATATTTCAGCCACAACTACCACAGAAATTCTTTGGGATACAAAAAAAAAGAGATTTCCAAATTTTCTACTTCTTATTAAATGATTGAACAATACTGACTTACATATTCAAGGCCTTGGATATCTTTTTCCATCTTTGTAAAGTTTCATTACCTTGTTTTGCAGGTCTTTTGACTGTTCTTTGTCTGTTGTATTTGACATGTAGACCTTTTTACTGAAACAGTGTTTCAATGTGGAGTCACTGCATGGATAGAAAAAAAAGGTAGAACTCAACAGTCAATCAGTACAACTTCTGATGAATCTGTTGCATCCAAAAGTAGTAGAGGAGGAGGGGAAGGAGGCTAAAAAGCAGCTTCCATATTTCTATCCTGACAAGTTCAATGTAGGAAGCCTACTAACAGTAATAGAAATGGCCCAGTAAATGACTGTGCTAGCAGTAATCCTTTAGGTACACGAGGTACCTGGCACCTTGGATCCATCAGCTCACCTTTCTTGCAGCAAGCTTGCAGGAATTAAATGGTTTTCCAGAATCTGGTGGTTCTGTGTCATTTCCTCTTGCTTTGGTTCTGCTGGAGGTGGAGTTGGAGGTCTTCTTTTCCTCTCGTCTTCCTCCCAACGCCTCCTCATTTCATTCTCCTCCAACTAAAAATAAATAATTTATATATAAAATATCTTGCTAATATATTTTTTTAATCTCTCTCTCTCATATATATACACACACAATTCTCTCTCTCTCTCACAGAGTTCTTTTCCAGTTGCCATGTTGAACTTCCAGTGACCAGTATAAAAAAGAGTGAGAGCGATAACACCAATTTTTAAAACACCTGAGACCTTGTGACACTAAAAAGTCACATGACACCAGGCAGGGAGAATAGCTAATTGGGCCCAATTCGGACAATTTCACTTGGGGGGTACTCACTTATGTTGCTAGTGGTTTAGACAATGGCCGTGTGTTGGGTTATTTTGAGGGGACACTGTTATACAAGCTGTACACTCACTACTTTACATTGTAGCAAAGTAATTTTTTCAGTGTTGTCACATGAAAATAGATAACAAAATATTTACAAAACTGAGGGGTGTACTCACGAGTGCCTGTCCGTCTGTGTCAGTGTTAGTTTTGGCAGCAAATTTAATTTAGTTTTAGTCTTGAGACTAAAATGGCATTTTAGTTTTAGTCCTATTTTAGTCTTCTGGAATTGTTTTAGTCTTCTGGAATTGTTTTAGTCGTATTTAGTCGGCTAAATCTCCAGTATATTTTAGTCGACAAACTCATTTTAGTCATCTAAAATCTAATGGGTGTAGTTAAAGCGGAAGTAAACCCATCGATTTAACAGTTTCAAAAAGCAGTTAAATTTCTGGCATGCCGGGATTACCAACTGTCACATTGGTTGTGCTCTCAACCAAACTGTCAAACCATCCAATGACTGGTGTCATAACTGATCACATGTGCAGCACCACGGCAGTTGAAGATTAAACATAGGCCAAGATGGCAGCTTCCTTGGCTGAAAATGATAGAAGGGTTAACTTCCACTTTAAATTGGAACGCATTATTTAAGCATTTCTCTACAATTTCCAAACTCACTATATACTGCCGAAGTGAAAAATATAATATTATTTAGGGTATTGAGCTATGAACATGCACTACAGAGCAGTATTAATTTTGATGTCAAATTTCTATTAAGTTGTAGTCTTATGATTAAAATGCCATTTTAGTTTTAGTCCCATTTTAGTTATCTCAATAATTATAGTTTTAGTTGTATTTAGTCGACAAAATTAATATTGGTGTGTGGGTGTGTGTAATATATATATACACACACACACACACACACACACACACACACACACACACACATATACATACACACATATATACATATACACACACGCACCTAGCGTGTTGTCAAAAGTATAGGGACACCTGCCTTTACATGAACTTTACTGCCAACCCAGTTCTTGTTCGTAGGGTTCAATATTGAGTTGGCCCACCCTTTGCAGCTATAACAGCTTCAACTCTTCTAGGAAGGCTGCCCACAAGGTTTAGGAGTGTCTATGGGAATGTTTGACCATTCTTCCAAATGCACATTTGTGAGGTCAGGCACTGATGTGGATGAGAAGGCCTGGCTTGCGGTCTACGCTCTAATTCATCTTAAGTGTTCAAATTGTGTTAAGGTCAGGACTCTGTGAAGGCCAGTCAAGTTCCTCCACCCCAAACTTGTTCATATAATCATGGACCTTGCTTTTTGCACTGGTCCAAATCATTTAGTGGAGGGGAATCATGGGGTGGGGATTTTTTTCAGGTGTTGGGCTTGGCCCCTTAGTTCTAGAGAAGGAAATGCTTAAGGCTTTGGCATACCAAGACATTTTGTATTTAACGTTCCCAACTTTGTGGGAACAGTTTGGGGATGGCCCCTTCCTTTTTTAACATGACTGAGCAAGTTTTGGGTGGAGGAACTTGACTGGCCTGCACAAAGTCCCGATAGAACACTGTTCACATAAATTAGAGCAGAGACTGCGATCCAGGCCTTCTCATCCACATCAGTGCCTGACTACACAAATACGCTTCTGAAAGAATGGTCAAACATTGCCATAGACATGCTCCTGAACCTTGTGGACAGCCTTCACAGAAGAGGTGAAGCCGTTATAGCTGCAAAGAGTGGGCCAAGTCAATATCGAACCTTACGGACTAAGACGCCATTAAAGTTATTGTGCGTGTAAAGGCAGATGTCCCATTACTTTTGATAATATAATGAGCTATATAT
This sequence comes from Rana kukunoris, assembly GCA_029574335.1. Classification (NCBI taxonomy): domain Eukaryota; kingdom Metazoa; phylum Chordata; class Amphibia; order Anura; family Ranidae; genus Rana; species Rana kukunoris. The sequence continues at coordinate 272,631,856 of CM056059.1, read as the reverse complement.
CTCTCATAGCAAACTACAAAACAAAAAACTACTATTGGCCCTGCAGTGTATTCTGTGCACTACTGTGGTAGAGATTGCTACTTTTAGCGCTATCCGGTGAATGGATTGATCCTCACAAACAGAAGCACCACTTCCATCAAGCAGAGCGGCAATGTTAAACTCTTTACAAGAGAGAAGTACAGGAGCAAAGCATTTTGTTCCCCATGGAGTGGATCTGCATTTTAGGAACTTTCATTGCTTCCATTCTCCTCAGTGCATGCGATTGGACTGGTCCCGGGTTTCTTGGTGGAGCCGGAGAGTCTGGAATATTGCTGGCTGGAGTGGGTGGACTTTATAGAAACTTGGATCACTTTTACTAAGAAGAGTAAATCGCCAGCTAAAAAAAAAAATACTACCAGGATCATGGTTGTATGTAGCTGCAACCATGGTCCTGCCATAACGACTTCAATATATACATACATACACACACACACACACACACACACACACACAGTTGATATAAAAAGTCTACACGCCCCTGTTAAAATGTCAGGTTTCTGTGATGTAAAATAAAAATGACAGATAAATCATTTCAGAACTTTCCACTTTTTTTTTTTAAATCAGATAATTTTTATTGATCACAAGCACAAAAAACAAAAACACATACATTTTTTCAATGCGCTACACAAAACGAGGCCAATATATTGGTGAGGACACATATCAATGCAACGTGATCGTACAATCCAACATATAATTTGTTCGATCAACTACATCCAAAGACATACATACAATGATACATTGAAGCAATTGTGTACGTAGTTCCCTGGTCCCGACGCATTTTAAGTGTGTTCTCTGCATGTCACTCTTTCCCCCTCTGCTCCCGACCCTATCAGGGCCATTGAGCAGAACAGGGTGCCCACCTCCTCTAAACAGCTGAACTTTCCACCTTTATGTGACCAAAAACTATACAACTCAGTTGAACAACAAACTGAAATCTTTTAGGTGGAGGAAAGTAAAAATAAAATAATATGGTTGAATAACTGTGCACACCCTTAAAACTAATACTTTGTTGAAGCACCTTTTGGATTTTATTACAGCACTCAGTCTGTTTGGAAACGAGTCTATCAGCTTGGCACATCTTGACTTGGCAATATTTTTCCACTCTCCTTTGCAAAAACACTCAAAATTTGTCAGATTGCGAGGGCATCTCCTGTGCACAGCCCTCTTCAGATCACCCCACAGATTTTCAATTGGATTCAGGTCTGGGTTCTGGCTGGGCCATTCCAAAATGTTAATCTTCTGGTGAAGCCATTCGTTTGTTGATTCAAATGTATGCTTTGGGTCGTTGTCATGCTGAAGGATGAAGTTACAAAGTTCCTCATGTTCAGTTTTCTAGCAGAAGCCTAAAGGTTTTGTGCCAATATGGACTGGTATTTAGACCTGTTCACAGATCCCTCTACCTTGACTCCAATGCATGCTGCTGTCACATCCATGCTTCACAGTGGGTATGGTGTTTTTTTTGGTGATGTGCAGCGTTTTTGCACCAAACATACCTTTTTGGAATTATGGCCAAAAAGTTCAACCTTGGTTTCATCAGACCATAAACACAGCTTTCCAATGCTTTTGGAAGACTAAAGATGCGTTTTTGCAAAATTTAGCCGGGCTTGGATGTTTTTCTTTGTAAGAAAAGGCTTCTGTTTAGCCACTCTACCCCACAGCCCAGACATATGAAGAATACAGGAGATTGTTGTCACATGTACCCCACACAGCCAGCACTTGCCAGATATTCCTGCAGCTTCTTTAATGTTTCTGTAGGCCGCTTGGCAGTCTCCCTGACCAGTTTTCTTCTTGCCTTTTCATCAATTTTGGAGGGACGTCCAGTTCTTGATAATGTCACTGTTGTGATCAGTGTTAATTTAGTCAACGGAAAGGTTTGTCATAATTTTCATCAGTGCCATTTTTACAGTGATGAAAACAAAACTAAAAAGTACAGCACATTTTTGTCAACTGACCAAAATAGAATCTGTTTTCGTTAAGAACTGATAATGGGACGTTAATAGAAAGGAGGGATGTTTACCCTCATGAATTTACTGTATTTATCAGCGTATAACACAATGTGTGCATGTTATACACCAATATTTGTTTTTTTATTAACAGGGGGGCAGGGATTGGGCGGTCTGCCCCAGGTGCCACACATTGGTGGGTGGTCAAGCTGGCCGCCCCTCCTGGCCCTTGGACAGCACTGCCAGCAAAGTCTATCATTAGGAAAAAATCATTGCCAGCCCCTTTTCCTATACTGCTTCTCCTGTGTGACATCATAAGCTTCTAACTTCAATAGCTTTGTGCTCGCTGGCCGTTCTCCGCCTCCTGCGATTTAGATTGGAGGAGAGTGCTCACATGACCATCCATGAATCGTCAGAGGAGAGCAGTCATGTGACTGGGTCCATGCAAGAACGGAGCTATTAAAGTAAATTTAGAGACTGATTTACAATGAGAGTGACAGAAAGAGCTGTGTATGAGAAAGGGCTGGCAGTGATTTATTCTCAAATTTAGAGTATGCTGGCATTTCTGTCCCAGGAGACTGGGGGTCTCCTGGGAGTGCATAGGGGTGTGTGTACTGTGGGGGGGGGGGGGGGGGGGGCTTTGTACTGTGCAGAGGGTGGGGGCTGTGTACTGTGCACATTCAATTTTCGTTGACTAAAATGATTATATTAGACAAATTTACTGGAGATTTTAGTAGACTAAAATGTGACTAAAGGTAAAATGGCATTTTAGTCCCAAGACAAAAAAATAAATAAAAATTTGCTGCCAAAATTAACACTGGTTGTGACATTTTCTCCACTTGACTGTCTTCGCTGTGTTCCATGGTATATCCAATACCTTGAAAATTATGTTGTACTCTTCTCCTGCCTGATAGCTCTCTGCATATAATGGCTTTTGCTGTATGATGAAAATAAGAAAATGCCAGGAAAGACCTACTAGGACAGCTGGACTTGTTTGGGGGTTAATCAGAGGCTCTTTAAATGAAGGCAGGTGTGTACTGACTCCTATTTAACATGCGTTTGAATGTGATTGCTCAATTCTGAACACAGCTACATCCCCAGTTAAAAGAGGGGGTTTACTTATGCAACCACCCACCAAAAGATTTCAGTTTGTACAGTTGTGGAGTTCTCCAGTTTATAGGTCACATTAAAAAGGTAGAAAAAGTTCTTAAATTATTTATCTTGATCTCATTTTTTTAAATCACAGAAACCTGACAATTTAACAGGGGTGTGTAGACTTATTATATCCACTATTTATACACACATGCATGCATACACGCGTACGGCAATATTGAGGTGGTTAAATAATACTAACGACTATTAAAGATATGGAACAGCAAAATAAAATTGTAAAGGCATCATTAAAAAACGTAGGTAAGAATACAGCAACAAAACTCTTTAAAGCGGAGTTCCAGTCGTTTTGGGGTTTATTTATAGTCAGCAGCTACAAAAAGTAGTTGTCCCACGATCCAGCGATGTGGCCACCCCGAACCCTCGGTTCTCTCCCTCTTGCTGGCATTACAAGTGTGGGCACCCGGCTGTGACAGCTTGCAGCTTTACAGCCAGGTAGGCACTACACATGCACATGTCACTCTCTGCCTGTGCAAAGGCTAGGCAATCTTCTGGGACCTGTCTCAGAAGACTGCAGGGAGGGGGAGAGAACTTCTGCTCGAGTCACGTAGGCGGCCCTAGTGGAAGTGGGAGCCGGGTACCTGTCAAAACTAGGTACCTGCACCCCCTACCCCCCCCAAAAAAAAATGACATGCCAAATGTGGCACGGAAGGGGGCGAGGAGTGCTTAAAGTGGATTTCCATTTTTGGGTGGACTGTTTTGTACAACCCTTGTAAAAGTAGCAGTCTTATCAATTCTGTGCTGCACAGACTGTAGAAAGGGCAGAGCTAAGGGAGGGACTCAACAGGTCCACTCACTACAGACCAGTCATTCTGCACACGGAGAAAGCAGCAATGACTGGTCTTTATAACAGGAACCTCTTCCAGAAAGCCACTTTTCACTCTGGATTTCTGCACCTGTACCTTAAAATTCAAGAACGAATATGCATGTCTCTTGTATTTAGACAATATTTGCGTATCCCACAGTTAGACCAATTCTTTCACTGGACATGCAAATTAATACTGTAATTGTTTGCCTTAAAATTACTCCTTTACCTTATTTTTTCCCTTTCCCTTGAAGGCCCTATCCAAGTTTCTGCTTCAATCCCCTTTACCTCATCTTTATGTTTTAGTTCCCCCTCCTCTGAAGGCCCTAGGCACATAACCTACAAGTAGAATTCTTGTCTAGTGATGGATCATCTACAAAGGGTTAGTTTTCCTACAGAAGCAGATAAAGTAGATCTTTAAGAAATCGTTTCCTCAGTTACTCACCGTAGTTAGTTTTTCAAGAAGAAAAAACCTCTCGTCCCAAGTAGATACCGCTTTTTGGAAGGCTTCATGCCTCTTAATTAGGTTTTCCACTTCGTCTACATTGCCACCAAGTTCAGATGACCTGACAATAGGTTCCTGGCTGGAAAGCCAAGCTTCAGCCACATTGGCATCTCTGCCAAACATAAGCACTTCAAGCACTAAACAAAACAGAGGTGGAAATATTTACTTTCAAAATAAATAAATGCATTCAAGGCTTGTAGCTGAATTTGTCAGCTAATTTCATAACAAATGCAGTCTTAAATTAACTTTTTTTTTTTTTTTTACCATAAAGGCTCATTGAAACAGGCACCCGCCAGCATGAACTGGTGATTGAATGAACATTTTAAAAACATTTGGATTATACACTTTCGAACTTTTTACACGGATTTATACTAGTGTAAGGAATTATATCTGTATAGCATTTGAGTAAATTGGGCACCATTTCAGCAGTTTATTGAAATGTGCATAATTCTTCAGCGCTGTGTATGTATATATATATATATATATATATATATATATATATATATATATATATATATATATATATATATATATATATATATATATATATATATATATTCCAATCCGTTTTGTAGGGTTGTTTATACAGCAGCAGTGAAGCAACGCCTAAATTCTTTTTGGCATTTTGTTTTCTGTGACTATAGTATGGAAGAGTATATTGAGATTTTGCGATTCTTGCAGAGGGTGAAACTAGCCCCATGCACACGTTGTGTGTCAACAGCCATGGCCAGATACACACCCTGTAACCAAATTCTGACCAGCCCTGGATGCAGAAGGTTGAATGCAGGGCCAGAGGTTCTAGTTCGTATGCAGCTAGTTTGCTGTAGCATCCAGATGGGGAGTTTAAGCCATCTCTGAATAAAACGTAAATGGCTGATAACACAGAAATTACAAATTTTGCTCCGTTTAGAGTGAAATATCGAAATTTCCTCTCATTAAAAAGCACAGTGGAGATCTTGACAGCTGAGTTATAACCCCACCAGCAGAAGTAGAGTGTTGGGCACAAAACAAAGGCACAGCCCAGGGTGGCCGCTGCTGGTTAAGCTCTTATATCTGCCAAAAGCAGCTCTGTTATAAATCCTACAGCACAGGGGACAGCCTAATTATTCATAGACCCTGGGTTACTCGACACTGGCAAGCTTTTTAAAACATAACCCCTATAACCCTACCCCACTCCATGAGTCCTCAATTGTTTTTTTGCTGTGTCCCAATGGGATGGACTTCTCACTTACTAAGAAATCACGCTCAACTTTATTTTATCTTTCGATTTTTTAACTAGTCAATGTCTTCTAAAACAAAAATAATTTGGACACTGAATCCTGCATGGGTGCTTACCTTGAAACTTTGTGCAACACGTGTAGCCACAGGGCCATGGTCCATTTGATTCTACTTCTATCGCAGGAAACCAGTGAATCTGATTGCACTAAATGTGCTCAGAAGAACCTGGACATACGCGGACTAAAAAAAGTTAACCCATTGCCTCTTCCCAACTGGCTTCATTACTATGAGCCTTTATTCCATTCTGCTTCTCAGTCACAAGCAGCATGACTGTTGAAGCCCAGGTCTAAAAAGGGGTCTCTCGGTCTCATTTCTACAATGCAAAAAAAGACACTTCCAGAAAGGTCTATCATCATACCTGCAAATCCTTCATCTGGTGCGAACACAGGCCCTTCTATCCAGAGATTACTCTGCCTTGCATTCTGGCACTCCTGTAATTAGGACTTGACCAGAACTTGAAACATAAGGTTTATACCATGGGTGCTCAACTTGTGGCCCTCCAGCTGTTGTGAAACTCCAAGTCCCATCATGCCTTTGGGAGTCGTGTTTTTACCTCTCAGCCTTGCAATGCTCATGGGACTTGTAGTTCTGCAACAGCTGGAGGGACACAGGTTGAGCATCTACGGTTTAGACCTTGTCCATGCTCGTTCAAAAAAACCTCCGGCCTTGCTCTTCCTTATTAAAACCTTCATTCAAGGTGCTTCTCAGTTTAGGCCTCCTTTACCGTGCTCTGCAGTTCCTTGGGACCTCCATATGGTTCTTTCCACCCTGCAGAAACCACCCTTTGTACCCATTAGTGCAGCCCCCTTAGATCTCCTCTGCAGAGTAGCCTTCTTAGTGGCCATCACGCTTGTCAGATGTGCGCCTAAGCACGCCTCAGAGCCATTCATCATTCTTCACAAAGACATGGTAGCCTTATGCCCAAGACCATATATTCTTCCTAGGGTGGTACTGGTCTTGCATCTCAATAGACACATGATCTTTACTTACTGTGCCCTACCTCCAAAGCACCCAAAGGGTGATTACCCTTCACCACCTGGATGTAGTCAGAGGAAACAGAGCCCACTTCAAAGCTGCTTCTATCAGAAAGACAGACTCACTATAAACTCTACCCTCAGAAATCACAAGGGACATCCTGCTTCAAAGTCAATCATCCCTCGATGGATAAGACAACAGTTTGATGCATTTTTCAGAAATGCACTTCAGTCCATTTAACATGGGTTCCTTTAGTAAACGTTCACATCTATGCCTCTTTCAGCCAGTGCGTTTTTGGAAAGGTTTGGACTTTTTTGCCCACAGCAGATATTATTTTGCATGTAATAGACTTCAATGGACCCGCACCAAAAACAGGTCCAATGAAGTCTATTACACTTATTGAACGGGGGAAGTAATTTCAGTTAGCCTTGTGGCTTTGAATTGGCTGTCGCCCTTTGAATGTGGACCTGGTTCAGCTGGTTGTGTATGCTCCCCAGCGTTCTCTTCATACAGGCCTCCTGTCTCAGGGCTTAATAGTCCATCCTGTTTTTATAATCACTGATTTTGATAGCCTAGCTATTAAAACAAAAAAGGCTAGAGTTTTGAAGAAATGGGGTTGGTGGGTTCTGCGATTTCTACAATGTGCAAGGCTTGGAAATCTATTTCCTAAGAGATATACCATTGTACCTGGTAAGTTTAAATTTTGTGGGGCAAGTCTGAGTTTGTTGCTGTTAATTTAGTGGGGTAGATCATAGCTTTCTTCTACAGGGGCCAACAGGTAGCCTAGCCTCAAGTACTATTAATGGTCACGTGTCTATTTTCAATGTTCAATGACCCCCTATTTCCTAGTTTATATTTTCATTGAAGGTGTTATGCCTTGCTACTTTCTGCTTTGCTGAAACCACCCTTTGATAACATTCAGGAACTCCACTACTGATCTTTTTTGGTGGCTATCCTTTGGTATGGAGGGTTTCATGTTTGGCAGCCTAGTCCTCCATTTCTGGTGTTACGCAAAGTCAAAGCGACTTTTGCTGAAGGTAGTATCTGCCTTTCACTTTAAGATATCGTTCATCCTAAAGAAATTACACTTTATTGCTTGGATGTCATTGGGGCTGTGTGCGTTTATCTTTCTATGGCCGCGACTACTAAAACGGATTCCCTTTTTGTACTCATGGAGCATCTGAGCAAGAGTCAGCTGGCCACTTTGGCCACCATCTCAAGATAGATCAAACTATTTATTAGGCTTATACTGTCAAAATGTTAGGCACCTCCTTTTCCTCAAACACAAAACGGTGGCACTCCAACAATGTCACTACTATGTCCATTTACTCAAGGCAGCTAGCAAGCTGAGCCTAAAGCTGCTCCTTTTCAACATGTTTCACCCAAAAGTACTTATTCATCTCTATGGAGGCTGGCGATTGGTTATGGGCTCCTAATCAGCACCCATTGCCTGCAGTTTTGTGCGAGTGATCTTTTTTCCACTAGACCTCTTTTTCTAGTCAGAGCTAGAACAGTTAGCATGTCTTGAGCTTTTTGTCATTAAACATGTCTCAGATTTGTAAGGTGGGCAATCTGGTCTTCCTTGCACACCTTTACAAGTTTTTACAACATTGATTTTGCAGGTTGCAAAGTCTTGCATACCAACAGCATAGTTGATGTGTCTGTGAGAAGTAGTTTACATTTCTTACACCTTGGTAGACACTTTTTTGGGACATGGTCAAGACCCCTGTGTACTTCAATGAGTGGAATAGAAAATCAAATATTTTGTACGTACCATAAAAATCCTTTTCTGTGCGTTCATTGAAGGACACAGCACCCACCCCTCTTGCAGTTATGCCTTAAAAGTAGTTTTGTTATATAGTATTTGTGACTAAGCTACTAGCAGATTGGTGTTTGAACATTAGCAGGGGTATCCCTGGGCTGTGCTTTTGTTTTGTACCCAGCATCCTTTAGGTGGTGCTACAATCCAACGGTCAAGATTTCTGCTGTGTGCCCCAATGAGCACAGTGTAAAAGGTTTTATAGCCATTTAAATAAAATCCTATTTTTGTGATAGTATGGGTACAAACACGTTTGTGAATATACCTGTACCATGAAGTCAATTGCTATTGCTACATGCAATACTGTAATCAAACAAAGTATTTACAGTCACATTTAACCTGAAGCCCTTTAAAGAAGACTATGGGGCCTGCAGAGGCTTCTGATGATTTTAAAATGCATCAAAATGACAGATCTTGCTTGGGAGGATAAGGGCTGCCACTGTGATAACAAAAAAATGGTGACCTAAATGCATGTTTTGTTATATGATACTTTGACATTTCTAAAGAAAAATAGTAAAGTAAGAAGTAAAATTAATCTGAATCATAGGGACATAACACGTCGTTATCCTCAAGGACTGCATACGCCTAAGCAGTGAGTGTCTTTGGATCATAAATGAAAAAACATTTACACTTACCGATCTGTAGCCATTCCATTTTATCCTTCCATTTGTTTTCCGTTTCTTGCCTTCTCTCCTGTAGCTGCTCCAGTTTTTCAGAGATCTGCAAGTCATAGACTACTATTAGGACAGTGAACAGTAAAAAGAGATAACAGTAGAAAAGTATACATCTGCTGAAGCTAAACATATAGATATAATTTAGTCATTGATGCACTATATATGCCCGCAGATACTGTACAAACCAGTATATGGGAATTACAGATTCTGTGCCAGGGTTGTAGGCCCTTCATCACAACTTTAAACAACAGACTTGTTGCATTATTTTAAGCACTCCTTTGCTGACAAGTGGTCCCTGGACTGGGGTGCAAGTGGAGTACTAAACCAAAAAATATCAGTTTATGTAAAATGTTTATTAGCAAAAAGTCCTAGGTCAACAGATGGGAGGATCCCTCATTAACAGCATAGTGACGTAGTGAGGTTTTAAATTGATGGGAGATTGTAGTAAGCAACATTCACATATGGTGCATATAGCAATAATGGAATGTCCACGGCAGGTATCTTTTGTTGTGCTCTTTATTACCCAGCCGGGTAAAAACATAAAAACTTGTGATAAAGAGTAGAGGTGAAGTAAAAGAAGAAGCAGCAGACTCAGGTGCAACAATAGGGAAACAGTCCTGCTCCCAACAATGCTTTGTATTCTTTGCCACTCTAGCCAATGTGGGTATAGCATACCTGGACAGGCCAACTCTCACTAGCCTGGCAGCCAGGGTATAGCTCGAACTTGAAGCAAACGTCTCTGCCACAGACCCTTCTGATATGGACTCAGGAAAAAGCCTCTGCCACAAGCCCTCTCTGCAATTGTGATTACGGAGATGATCGTCCTTGATAGAATTGCGCCTGGATTTCCTTCAGATAGTACTGACTGAGAGGTGACCAGTCTTAGTGTCCGGCTACCTTGATTCCCGGTGGTTTGTCGAGACCCTCATTGGCTCTCCTCAGATTGACTCCCCACCAAACAGCTTCCTCGCTTGGGATCTTCAGGATTGGGAACCCAGTCGACTACTGGGCTCCCTGCCACATCTGAAATGTTCCAGGGAACTTCCAGACCAACATGGTCCCCTAACCAGGAACACCGCGTGGTACGTGCACCATGGCCTCGAAGGCCATTATGCTGGGGTGCCATGATGCGCAGTTACCCTAAAGGTGGGTGCCGCACTCCGAAGAAGAACCCAGAACAATGGCGTCTGCCCCATAAATACCCCCCCCCACCATGCACAGCGAGGCTGAACCCTCCTGATAGGCTGCTGGGGAAGAGCACCCAAACCTCGACTCCACTGCTGCCCCCCGTCGCCCCATGGTAGGAACTACACCCCAGTAACAATAGCCAACCCACAGCACAGCCAAGCTAAGACAGAGACCAGTTTTAAACATAATGACTGGATCACAGTCAGTTAACACTCTGATCCCTCTCTAAATTTGACTAGAACCGGTACCTTTTAAGTAACCAGGCGCTACATATTCAAACGTTCAGTCACAATCTATGTGACTCATGTCCAAAGTCAAAACAGTATGTAAAAAGGTAATCAAGGCTGCAAAAATTTAAATTGAAAGACAGGTTGCAAAAAAAAAAAAGGACAAGCCCTAAAAAAAACGAACTATATCAACGGTAAAAAGGTCAGGTCTGAACATTTGGGCCCTTTATTATATCATTTTGAGTTGGTGGGGACAGCTAAAACAAAATAAAAAATATCTTCTTCAGCTCTGTGTGTACAAAGGAAATGGAGAAGCTTACGTTCTTAATGGAGGATAGTATTAACCGCTCAACGACCGCCGCATGTATATATGTCCACAGAATGGCACATACAGGCAAAACTACAAGTCCCATCATTCCCCTGCATCTGGGTGTCATGCTTGTGGCTGTCAGAATCTTGCTATGCCTCATGGGAATTGTAGTTCTGCAACAGCTGGAGGTCCGCTAATTGCATATCCATGACCTAGACCAGGGATCCTCAAACTACGGCCCTCCAGCTGTTGCGGAACTACACTTTCCATGAGGCATTGTAAAACTCTGACATTCACAGACATGACTAGGCATGATGGGAATTGTAGTTCCTGAAAACCTGGAGGGCCATAGTTTGAAGACCCATGACCTAGACCATCAGAGGTGCAGGCTTTTATACCCAAGCCATTTATAACTAAGCCCTAAGCCATTGTTTCAATTTTTTTGGGAAATGCTTTAATGACTGGCATGGTATCACAGGTTGGCTTAAGGCCAATCGAGATAGACTTTTACCACAAAACTGACTATGCGGATAAGGGGCATCTGTAGATAAAAACAAACTGTGAAGACTAGGCCTCAATTAGCAACGTCCTGGGAGTACTCCAGTCAGGCATCAGAAGGCAAGTAAAATGGCCTACACCTATAGCAAGGGTATTATTCATCTTTAGTCAGAGCTGCACAGTTTGTTTTAATCTACAAAACATCCCTTCCTGCATAGGCAGTTTTTGTGTAAAGGTGAACTATCCTTTAAAAAAGGGGAACAAAAGTCTTTACAAAGTAACTACAAACCAGTTAGTTTAACTTCTCCAATTCCCAAAAAGTTGGGACGCAGTGTAAAATCTACATAAAAACAGAATGCAAAGATTTGCAAATCCAAGAAACCCGTATTTTAAAGCACAATAAAAATAGATGTATCAAATGCCTAAACTGAGAAAACATTTTAACCACTAGCCGACCAGCTGCCGCAGTTATACGGCGGCAGGTCGGCTCGGCTGCGTGAAATCACGTAGCTTTACATCATTTTGCATTGCAGGCAATAGGGGCGCGTGAGCGCCCCCGCTCGGCGCTGGTGTCGACGCGCGTGCCGATCACCGCCAGGCACCCGTGATCGCTCGTTACAGGAGCGAGAATCGGGAGCTGTGTGTGTAAACACACAGCTCCCGGTCCTGTCAGGGGGAGGAATGACTGTTCGTCTGTTCATACAATGTATGAACATCGAGCTGTCATTCCCCCTAGTCAGTCCCACCCTCCCTTCAGTTAGAACACACCTAGGGAACATAATTAACCCCTTCCTCGCCCCCTAGTGTTAACCCCTTCCCTGCCAGTGAAATTGTTATAGTAATCAATGCATTTTTATAGCACTGATCGGTATGAAAATGACAATGGTCCCAGAAATGTGTCAAAAGTGTCCGTCATAAGGTCGCAGTACCGATAAAAATTGCTGATCGCCGCCATTACTAGTAAAAAAAAAAGCCATAAAACTATCCCCTATTTTGTAGACGCTATAACTTTTGCGCAAACCAATCAATAAACGCTTATTGCAATTTTTTTTAACGAAAAATATGTAGGAAAAAAAAACCCACAGAGGTAATCAAATACCACCAAAAAAAAAAGGATTTTTAATATACAGCTTACCTGTAAAATCCTTTTCTTGAAGTACATCACGGGACACAGAGCGCATAGCCATTACACTTGGGTTATATGGGTACCTTCAGGTGTGGACACTGGTGTAATCAATTTCACAGGAAGTTTCCTCCCTATATAACCCCCTCCCACTGGGAGTGCTTCAGTTTTGTAGCAAGCAATTCTCCCGAGGTTATACAATGTTCCCCAAAAGAGGGGTGGGAGCTCTGTGTCCCGTGATGTACTTCAAGAAAAGGATTTTACAGGTAAGCTGTATATTAAAAATCCTTTTTTCTTTATCGTACATCACGGGACACAGAGCGCATAGCCATTACACTTGGGATGTCCTAAAGCAATGCTCTATGAAGGGAGGGAGACCGTAAGGCCAAGAATAGCCAAATAAAAACATTGTCAGGAGAAAACATAGCTCCACCAACAGAAAAACAAGGGGGCGTGAACCGGGCCAGAGGATTCTATACTGCTGCCCGTAGGACCGCCTGCCCAAAAGCTGCGTCCGTACTCTTTGCAACGTCCAACTTATAAAATTTAGTAAACGTATGTACGGAAGACCAGGTTGCCGCCTTGCAAACCTGTGCCATAGAAATCTGATGGTGTGCCGCCCAGGAGGCACTCATGGCCTTCGTAGAATGGGCTTTAACTGATAAGGGAGGTGGAACGCGCTTCAGACCATAGGCCTGAAAAATCAGCTGCTTAATCCACCTAGCCAAGGAAGACTTGGCAGCCGGCTGACCCTTCTTGGGGCCATCCGGAAGAACAAAAAGCACATCTGTTTTCCGAATCTTCTCTGTAGCCTTGAGATAAACCCTCATGGCTCGAACCACGTCCAAAGTATGAAGCCGTCTTTCCTCTCTGGACTGGGGAGTAGGAAAGAAGGAAGGTAGGACTAGGTCCTGATTCAAGTGAAAACTGGATATGACCTTAGGAAGAAAAGAAGGTTGAGGCCGCAGAACGACTCTGTCCTTATGCAGAATAAGGTATGGCTCCCTGCATGATAAGGCTGCCAGCTCGGAAACCCTTCTGGCTGAAGCCATAGCCACCAAGAAACCAACTTTCGGGTTAGTAGCACAAGAGGGATCTCTGTCAGAGGTTCAAACGGCTGCCTTGTAAAGCTGACAAGACCAGATTTAAATTCCAGGGGCAGAGGGGAGCTCTAATAGGGGGATTTACATGCAAGACCCCCTGCAAGAAGGTTTTCATAAGCGAATGGGTGGCCAAGGGTCTTTGAAACCATATTGATAAAGCCGACACCTGCCCCTTTAGAGTACTAAGAGCCAGCCCTTTGTCAACGCCAACCTGGAGGAATCGCAAGATCCTGTCAATAAAGAACTTTCGAGGATGCCATTTTTGAGACTCGCACCACTCCACATAGGTTCTCCAAACTCTGTAATAAATATTTCTGGAGACCGGTTTCCTAGCCTGAATCAACGTAGCTATGACCTGATCTGAGAGGCCTCTGCCCTTAAGAATTAGGGATTCAGCCGCCAAGCCGTCAAACTTAGCTGCTGTGAAGCAGGATGGTAGATCGGGCCTTGAGACAGTAGATCTGGGCGCAGGGGGAGCGGCCACGGCGCCCCGACTGACATCTTCACGATGAGTGCGTACCAAGCCCTCCTGGGCCAGGCTGGGGCCACCAGGATCACAGGCCTGCGCTCCACCCGGATCCTCCGTAGAAGGCGGGGAATCATCTGCAGTGGAGGGAACGCATACAGAAGAGAAAACCGGTGCCAAGGGCAAACCAAGGCATCGGTCCCGTAGGCCGAGGGATCCCTGGCTCGGGATATGAATCTGTCCAACTTTTTGTTGGACCTCATTGCCATAATGTCCACGTCTGGGACTCCGAATCTTTGGCAAATCTCTTGGAATACCTGGGGGTGAAGAGACCACTCCCCCGGGAGCAACTGTTGACGACTCAAAAAATCTGCTTGAGAATTGTCTATCCCCGGGATGAACACCGCCGAGATGCAGGGTACATGGGCTTCGGCCCATGAGAAAATCAGGTTTACTTCTCTTTGGGCTGCTGAGCTCTTCGTGCCCCCTTGGTGGTTTATGTATGCCACCGCAGTGGCGTTGTCGGACTGTATCCTTACTGGCAGACCCTGAAGGGGAAGAGTCCAGGCGATCAGGGCCAGTCGAGCAGCTCTGATCTCCAAGATATTGATGGGAAGCAGTTTCTCTGCCCCCGACCACAGCCCTTGCCGGGTCTGTTCCTCTAGAACTGCCCCCCAACCTGACAGGCTGGCATCCGTGGATACTATCTTCCACGTGATGGGGCAAAAGGATTTCCCTTTTGATAAATTTTGAGAGACCAGCCACCAAGACAGGCTGCGCCGGACCTTCTGGGAGAGCACTAACGGACGCTCTAACGCCTGAATGGACTTGTTCCAAGTAGAGAGAATGGCTGCCTGAAGACATCTGGTATGGATCTGGGCGTAGGGCACAGCCTCGAAGGCGGCCACCATCTTCCCCAGCAGTCGCATACATAGGCGAATAGTCGGCCTCTTTTTGCCTAAGATCATTTGAACTGCTTGAGCTATTGATCTGATCTTTGCTTGAGGCAAAATTATTCTCTGGCAGTCTGTATCTAGCCGAAGGCCTAGATATTCCAACTGCCTTGTGGGTTTTAATACCGATTTTTCTAGATTTACAATCCACCCGAATTCCTCTAGATGCTGAACTGTGCGACCTACTGCCTGATTGAGGTTGGAAGCTGAGCTGTCGATAACTAGCAGATCGTCCAAGTATGCCAAGACTAAAATGCCTTCTGTCCTTAGGACGGCTAGCACCGGGGCTAACACCTTTGTGAATACCCGCGGAGCTGTTGCCAACCCGAAAGGGAGGGCTACGAACTGGTAATGGCGGTGATGTATCATAAACCGAAGAAACCTGTGATGTGCCGGGTAGATCGGCACGTGCAGATATGCATCCTTTATGTCTATAGATGCTAGAAAGTCGCCTTGATGTAGGCTGGCTGCCACCGAACGTATGGACTCCATACGAAAGGTCTGAATGTTTAGAAAGCGATTTAGGCGTTTGAGGTCCAAGATAGGCTGACGTCGCCATTGGGCTTTGGTATTATGAAAAGGTTGGAGTAGAATCCCAGACCCCATTCCTGGGTTGGTACTTCTACGATTACTCCTTGGAGTAAGAGGCGACCTAATGCTTTTGCAAGAGAGGCCCTCTTTAATGGGTCGCTTGGAAGACTTGACCCCTGAAAATGAGGAGGGGGGACTTCCCGAAACTCTAGCTTGTAGCCCGTGGTGACCACGGATCTTACCCAAGAGTCGGGAATTCTGGCCTTCCACACTTCGGAGAAGAACCGAAGCCTTCCCCCCACCCAAGAGAGTGGGGGCGCCCCTTCATGAATCTGACTTGAGGACTGGTTTAACCGGCTTGCGAGACCATGGCCTCTTGCCTGTCGTGGCTTGTCCTTGTGGGCGGCTATTAAATGCCGAACGCCCGGGAGGCCGTCGATACTGACGGGAAGTTGAAGGGGCCGAGCCTGCGAAGGCCTGTCACTTAAATGCGGGCCCACGTGATCTTTTCTTGATGGGCAAGAAAAGAACTTTTACCACCTGATATGGTCTGGATATATTTATCTAGGTCTTCACCGAATAGTCTCCCACCATGAAAGGGAAATCCTGCTAAAAGCTTTTTGCAGGGAGCCTCTGCTGACCAGTTTTTTAGCCACAAAAGGCGACGCATATGAACCAACAGCAGAGATAAACGGGACGCCTGTTGAACGGAGTCCTTAATAGCATCTACTGCAAAGCAGAGAGCTCTTGGGAGGTCAGCCAATTCACGAGCTTGCTGAGCCGGTATGTCCTTTAATATCTGTTTAGTCTGATCCTTTAAAGCCTGACAAACGCCAATGGCTGCCACTGCTGGCTGAACCACGGCACCTACTGTGGTAAAAGAAGCCTTCAGTAGGGTCTCCAATTTTTTGTCGACTGGATCTTTAAACACCTGGACATTTTCTACCGGACAAGTCAGGAGATTTATTTACGCAGGAAATGGCTGCGTCCACGGTAGGGAGTGCCCATTTCTTTGCAAATTCTTCTTCCATAGGATAGAGAATGGTAAACCTTTTAGGAGGGATAAAAATCTATCAGGTCGAGCCCAATCCTGAAAAATCACGCTCTCCAGAAGGGGGTGAACCGGGAAGGATGCAACCACTCAATGGTGCCTTCAAGGAACCTAAAGAGGATACCGCGGGGGCTACTTGTTCTGACACTGGAAGTTTAAAGCAGTGCGAACCAAATCCGTCAGAGACTGGATCCACAGACTCTCTGCTTGAGAAGCCGAAAAAAATTTCATCTATAGGTGGAATCTTCAATGTCTGATCCGTCAGGACTCAGGTCCGCTTGATCCCCCTGTGTGGGTCCAATTCCTCCGAAGAGAGGACCTCTGCATCTGAACACACCGTTTTAGGTGACGGGGATCTAGCCCGTTTGCCACCCGGCAAAGAGCGGGCAATTTAAAGCAGTTAACCTTTTCTCTAGCCCACCCAAGGTGGATTCTAGCATTTCTTCCGTAACATAAACGGGAACGGGTTGATTGGGGGCCGCCTCTGCCCCTAGCACCCTCAATGGCTCCTGCACGATGCTGTTCGGTGGTCTATCTGGTGAGGGTGGGACCACTGGAGCCTGGCCCAAATCCTCTGACCCCGTTGGAGACCCCTTTACTTTTTTGGCACCTTTTGCAGCCTTAGCTGGTCCAGATCCCTTGGGAGCCATTGCACAACCTTGAGACACCCCTACAGCCAACACCCAACTGTTGTAGCTAGAAGTGAAACATTAATAAGGACAGGCTATGTAAAATCTTTTCAAAAATTTTCATACGCCTGAAAAGGCGGCAATACAGAGGAAAGCCCTGTGAGTATTGCCACACCAATGCCCGTTAGCTGGAGTCCAAGGTTGCCCGACTCAGACACTGCCAGATCTAAGGCTGAGTCCCTTTTGCAAAAAATATTTTTTTTTTTTTTTTTTCTGGTCAGTGTGGACTTTTAAGTCCAGACCTGAAGATCCAAAAACCAACCACTGGGTGTCACTGTTTAGCCAGAACTGGCTCAGCTGTGCGCTTTGTGTCCTCACTCTCCACTGCTCTCAGGAGGGAATGACCAGCCAGGAAATGCTTTTCTGCTTTATCTGACACTGCCGCTGCTGGCCCGCCCCCCCCCACGCCCGCTGACGTTGTAAAAGGCGACGCGCACGCGCGCGCCCCCGCCCCCCCCACACTGAAACCAACATAGAGGAAGCAGAGAGCAGAGGAGAAGCCCGGACCAGCGCTAGAAACACAGACACCTGGTAAGCACTATCTTTGTAGTGCACACATAGAGGAAGCTGTCTCCCTAGGCTTCCCAGGAAACAGGAGTTTTGTCAGCACTTCCTCTCTATACACGTGGGCTGCAGTATCATGCTAACAGGCAAATCTGGGGGGAGTAGCAAAAATACATATCTTTTTAAAAGCATACATATATCTACATGTTATCTGGGTAAACATTAGTACATCCCATCCTGCCTCAACAGACATAGTGGAGATAGTGGCTGATGCACAAGCATACCATTAGCCAACCCAGAACCCCCAGGGGGATACCTACTGTCGAACCAAGTCCCGCAGGTTCCCTCTTACCTGCTCCACGCCGCAGGGTATTGCAAAATGCAAGAGGCCCAGCCTTCCCCCATCTCCGTGGGTATTGTCTTGGACCTTCAGGGACCGGGGTCCTGTGCTAAGGAACCCACACCCCTGGACCTATATAGCATCCTGGCATCAGTAGCGTTTAGTTCTTGAAAGAGACTAAGGCACTGGAGCCCAGAATCCAGCCCTCCAAGGAGAGGCATTATAGGCAAAACCCCACTCCAGCAGGGCCCGGGTACCGTCACCTTGGCTTTGAAGCACTTCGGACGGATCCGGCTAGCTATCCTGGGTCCCGAGACCTCCGAGGGACAGCTAGACGTGACCAACACCTAAGACACTGGCGAAAAAACTGAAGCACTCCCAGTGGGAGGGGGTTATATAGGGAGGAAACTTCCTGTGAAATTGATTACACCAGTGTCCACACCTGAAGGTACCCATATAACCCAAGTGTAATGGCTATGCGCTCTGTGTCCCGTGATGTACGATAAAGAAATAGATACATTGGGATTAAGGTTTAGAGGGGAAAAAATTGAGAAGGTTTTTTGAATGAATTGATCGGATTGTTCGGAATGGTGTCTACCTCATTAAGTAGAGCTTCCAAGTCAATTTGATCGATCAGATCAAAATGATGACTCTCTTGGTGTAGGAGAGTTAAATCTCTGAGGGCCTTAAATTCTCGCATGCTGTAGCGTGACCAATCTGTGGTATCTATTTCGGTATCGGTCTTGAGGTGTATAGTTTTGAGAAGTAATTTTCTAGCGAAAAAATGTAAGTCCGTAATGACTTCGAAAAGATCGAAAGTTCTCCTCTGGACAAAAAGATAAACCTCTTGATAGAACTTGTATTTCGGCATCAGTGAGTAAGTGTGAGAAAAGGTTAATTACACTTAAATGTTTGGGGGAATTCGCGTCACAAATGGGTCCAGGCCCTTCCCGCTCCTGGCCAGTAGAGGGGAGCCAGGGCCCCGAGGGGGGTTTAAAGATTTTTGTAAACCAGTTTTAGATGTTACGGCTGAGGTGTTGCTTAAGTTGCTGGCAGCGTCAGATAGATAAGAATCTGATTCGCTCGTAGCTGCTTGTTTAGAGGGATCACTTGATCCCTGGGTAGTTGTGGTATGTCTACCAATCCCAGTGTCTACGCCATCAGTTATGCGTTTTTTACTGTCTTGTTCCCCAGAGGCCCTACTTGGAGCTCGCTGACAACGGATAGACCACCTGTGGATTCCACTGGATCCTCCCTATTTTCACATAGGAGCTTGGCTTGGAACTTTTCACATGCAGTAAACGGGTAAAAAAACTGTATATATTTTTATTTATTTAACCCACATTGATTATTTCTCCTCCTTTTACCTTCCTTCCCCAAGTCTGGGACTTTTTATGTCCCTTGATGGGGAAAAAATATAGGAGGTCAACATTTTTATTTTTATAATAATGACAATAACTGTATGTACTACCCTTTTTTTCAGTTTTGGCAAAAAAACAAAAACCTCTGAAGAAGACCATTTGGTCGAAACGCGTTAGGATATCTTGCATCACCTGTGCTATTACCAGGCCATGTTATGATATTGCCATGCCCGTTCTAATGTATGGATATTTTTATGATTGTTAACCAATGCCGCAACTCTTTCTTTGATTACCTCTACATCATTTTAACCTTTTGTACCAGCCATTAATAAAATCTTCCCCTTTTTTACATATTCTCTTGCATTGTACCATTTTTACCTTTGCTGCCTCAAAACCCCACTGGGGAAAGTTTCTCTGTCTATTATATGGGGTGTGCAGCTCCTATCCCTCTGCCCACAGGTATATTCTCTCCTTTTTTTAACGCTACAAAATTTGGCTTGGGCATCTAGGCTTCAATGCCCTCTGGTCATGAAGAAGTTACCATGTAAAATCGACCAAAGAGATGCATTTGGTAACAAGACAGGACAATGACACTGCAGCCTGTTCTTTCAAATTCAAAAACAAAATTGAATTACCTGAGTCCGTGGAATCGCTTTTACTTTCGTATCTCCAGCTAATTTGCCTTTATTGGTTATGCGAGCCGCTTGTTCTTTGCAGAAGCCGATGTGCCTGTCAGCCGCGTTCTCATTAAACCTCCTCTGACAAAATGGGCACTGGACATAGTCTAGATCAAATAACAAAAAAAAATAAAAAAAACATGCAAATGTTAGTTTTTATTAAAAGATTGCCCTAAAGAGGAGCTTTTAAAATTTGAACACTTACCTGTCCAGGGATCCCAGGGGGACATCACCCCAGCCAATTTTTCACTGGTCTCTCGGGTGCTGCCGCCGCCATCTCAGGTGAGGGAGAAACCGGCAGCGAAGCCTTGCGGCTTCACAGCCGGGTTTCCTACTTTGTGAATGGCCCAGTGGTAGGGGAAAAAGGAGAGGGGGCTAACTTCTGGACGACTTTGCCATAGCGGAGTCAGCCAGAAGTGGGAGCGGGTACCTGTCAAAACCAGGTACCTGCTTCCCCCCTCCCCCCAAGGAGGAAGCAAATACGCAGAGCTTCCCCTTTTGGGTGGAGCTCCGCTTTAAGGATAAACAAGAAACTCACACATATTCTTTCAATAAAATATGCATTATAACACTTTACGCATGATAAAGCAGGTTTGTAACATTAAGGTGAATAAGACTAACTAAAGGGAACAAGTAGCAAACATTTCTTTAATCACTTAAGGACCGCCTCCTGCACATATACGTCGGAAGAATGGCACGGCTGGGCGCGCTCCTGTGACCCGGTCCGAAGTTTCGGGACCGAGACTGTGGGACTCGCGGACCCGATCGCCGCTGGAGTGCGGCGATCGGTCCCAGGAGCCTAAGAACGGGGAGAGCCGTGTGTAAACACGGCTTCCCCGTTCTTCACTGTGGCGGCAACATCGATCGTGTCATCCCTTTTATAGGGGGACACAATCGATGACGTCACACCTACAGCCACCCCCCCCTACAGTTGTAAACACACTTCAGGTCACACATATCCCCATCAGCGCCCCCTAACTGCAACTATCATTTCCACAGTAAACAATGCATTTTTTGCTGTGAAAATAACAACGGTCCCAAAAATGTGTCAAAATTGTCCGAAGTGTCCGCCATAATGTTGCAGTCACGAAAAAAACGCTGATCGCCGCAATTAATAGTAAAAAAAAAAAAAAATGCAATAAAACTATCCCCTATTTTCTAAACACTATAAATTTTGCACAAACCAACCGATAAACGCTTATTGCGATTTTTTTTTACCAAAAATAGGTAGAAGAATATGTATCGGCCTAAACTGAGGAAGAAAATAAAATGTTTTATATATTTTTGGGGGATATTTATTATAGCAAAAATTTTTGTTAATAGCTCTATTTTTGTTAATAGCGCAAAAAAAAAAAAACCGCAGAGGTGTTCAAATACCACCAAAAGAAAGCTCCATTTGTGGGGGAAAAAGGACGCCAGAAGAATACGTATCGGCCTAAAACTGAAAATAAATAAAAAAAAAAAGTATGTTTTTTTCCAAAATTGACACTCTACTTTTGTTTTATAGCGCAAAAAATAAAAAACCGCTGAGATGATCAAATACCACCAAAAGAAAGCTCTATTTGTGGGAAAAAAGGACGTCAATTTTGTTTGGAAGCCACGTCGCACGACTGCGCAATTGTCATTCAAAGCGTTAAAGTGCTGAAAGCTGAAATTTCGCCTGGGCAGGAAGGGGGTATATGTGCCCAGTAAGCAAGTGGTTAAAGGAAATGTAAAAAAAATTTGAATTGCCACCTAAAAAAAAAAAACGCAAATTGCGGTAAAAATGTGTGTCGAAAAGCGCAGCAAGCACCGCAAAAACGCTCAAAAGCAACATGCATAGGTGTGAATCGAGCCTAAAGGTTTATTACCAATCCTTGTTTCCACGACAACCCAAAATTCTCAATATCCAATTGTCAAAGGGAAAGAACGTGAGATGAAATCTTCTAAACAGAGGCACAGGACAGCAAAACCAAGAAACGTAAAAATAAAAATAAAATTTGGGGTGGAGTTAAAAATTTACCTGTTCCAACTTGCATACAAATTCAACTTAAATGAGTTGTTAAGGAAAACAATTTTTATGTTTAAATGACTGTTTACAGGGTATAGAGACATAATAGTTAACCAATTCCTTTTAAAAACAATTAAAAATAGATAAAAATCAATCATATAATGTGCCTGCAGTTTTAGTTTTGTTTTTGCATGCGGTTTCCTGGTTCTCTGATGTACAGAGCCACAGAGCCAATACATGGCATGGTTTGGAAAACTAAAGTGATTGATGCTGAGGGGTTTTAGACACACAGTAATCACACCTAAGGAGGCAATCAAGGGATTAGTGACCACAGAGAGAAAGCTCCCAGGACTGTGGTTATCAGGAAACAGACAACCAGGGAGTGTGGAGATCAGAGAAGGATTACAGCAACTTGAGAGCAAAAATTAACAATAAGGACATGAAAACAGCACTGCATTAAGGTAAAGGAAGCTATTAAGACAACAAAAAAAAAAAATCCGTAACAAACCCTTTAACCATTTCAGTACTGGGAATTTTCACCCCCTTCCTGCGTAGGCCGAATTTCAGCTTTGAACGCTGTTTCACTGAATGACAATTGCACAGTCATGCAATGCTGTCCCAAACAAAATTCTTACCATTTTTTTTAAGACAGATAAAGCTTTATTTTGGTGGTATTTAATCACCACTGGGGTTTTTTATTTTTGCTAAACAAATAAAAAAGCCCGAAAATAAAAAAAGGACTGCCTGTAAACTGTCTGCAGGCTTCTTACCTGGATCATATGAAGGTGGGGGTGGAGGTGGAAGTTCTCCACCTTCCTTTATGATTTTGTCGAGTCCTTTAGCAGCTCGAATAGTAGCAATGAAGTCTTCATGCTTCCTCCTCCAGTTGGACGCCTTCTTTGGAGGTTCTGGCTGAAATACAATGTGACAGCACTGCTACATCCAACATGATACACAGTCTGATTGGTGCAGCTGAATGGCAACATAATTCCATCAAAATCCAAAGCCAAATCATACAATCACTATCATACAATGCTTATGAATAAGCACTGTATGATAGTGTGAAACGCGTCAGCGCTTTTTCTGTTTTTTTTGCTGTGATATGTTCATGTTGTGATCAGTTTTATTAAAAGGAACCATTTTTTTGAAGTGCGGCCGTCCCGGTTTTTCTCTACACATTTTTGCATATTATTGCAGTGCCGTCACCCAGGTGTTTGGACTCCACCTTTTAGTTCCCTGGGACCTCCGAGCGGTAAACTTTTTCTCTCATCCCATACTGGACTTTCCTCCCTGCAAGAGCTAACCCTTTATGGAAGCTCTCTCCCAAGGGGGGTTACCGTACCTTGCGGGCGTGCTCGTGTCTCATACACGCTGCGTCCATAGACACAGAGTGTATGTCTGAGTCCCCCGGCGGTTGCGTCATTGCATTTGATTGACAGCAGCGGGAGCCAATGGCTGTGCTGCTATCAATGTAGCCAATCAGCATCGAGACTCTGTGGAAAGGAGGACACCGGGGGACACGCAGAACAGGTGAACCGGCTCAGGTAAGTAAAATGGGGGGGGGCTGGGGGGACTGTGACACTGAGGTGTTTTTTTTTACCGTGATACATAGGATGCATTAAGGTGAAAAAACACAAACCTTTACAATCCCTTTAACTACAATCTGGTAAAAAGCATCCAAGCAACATAACACTCCGATCAGCCATAACATTATCACTACCCACCATAACATTATCAGTAGGCCCCCTTTTGCCACCAAAACAGTCCTAACCCATCAAGACATCCACTATGGAGACTCCACTAGAAATGCATTACACTGCCTCTGCCAGCTTGCCTTCTTCCTATGGTACATTCTGGTGCCATCTCTTCCTCAGGTAAGCGACACACACGCACCAAGCTATCTAGATAATGTTAAAGAAAACGAGATTCAGACCAGGCCCCTTTATTTTTTTGCTTCATGATCCTCATCTGCCCATTGTAGGTGCTTCTGCTTGTGGACATGGGTCAGCAGGGGTACCCTGACCAGTCTACAGCTATGCAGCCCCATACACAACAAACAGCCACGCACCTTGTGTTCTGACACCTTTGTATCTGAACCAGCATTAGCATTTTCTATTAGCTCTTCTATTGGAATAGACTATAGAGGCCAGCCTTCCCTCCCTGCGTGCATTAATGAGCCCTGGCTGCCCATGATCTTGTGGCCGGTTTACCAGTTTTCCTTCCTTGGATTACATCTCGCAGGTCCTGACCACTGCAGACCAGGAACATCCCACAAGAGCTGCAGGTTTGGAGTTGCTCAGACCCAGTCATCTAGCCATTACAATTTGGCTCAAAGAGTTTGTCAAAGTCCCTCAAATCCTTACACTTGCCCATTTTATCTGCTTTCAGCACATAAACTTCAGGGAAAACATGTTTACTTGCTGCCTAATATAATCCTCCCACTTTTAGGTGCCATTGTAAAAATATAATCAATATTATTCACTTTACCTGTCAGTGGTCATGATATTATGGCTGATGGGTGTATATATACACAGTAAAAAGACAAAAAAAAAAAAAGGGATATTACCTTAAATGTGATGTGTCCCTTGTGCTGCTCTGTCCTGGTTCCTTCTCCACCGCCATGGTAAACTTTTAGTGCAGCAGGGGTTATTACAACTAAGGGGATTTGACAGGTACTCATCAAGAGTGCCCAACTATGCCCACCTTTTCCATCCAGAGGGAATGGACCTTTCAATCATCTATGCATTTTCCAATCATAGAAGCTGTACTACAGTCTCTATGAATAGAGAAGATGGACCTTTCAATCATCTATCCATCCTCCAATCATAGAAGCTGTACTACAGTCTCTATGAATAGAGGAGATGGACCTTTAAATCATCTATCCATCCTCCAATCATAGAAGCTGTACTACAGTCTCTATGAATTAAATAGGATCTATGAATAGAGGAGATGGACCTTTCAATCATCAATCCATCCTCCATTCATAGAAGCTGTACTACAGTCTCTATGAATAGAGGAGATGGACCTTTCAATCCTCTATCCATCCTCCAATCATAGAAGCTGTACTACAGTCTCTATGAATAGAGGAGATGGACCTTTCAATCATCTATCCATCTTCCAATCATAGAAGCTGTACTACAGTCTCTATGAATAGAGGAGATGGACCTTTCAATCATCTATCCATTCTCCATTCATAGAAGCTGTACTACAGTCTCTATGAATAGAGGAGATGGACCTTTCAATTCTCTATCCATCCTCCAATCATAGAAGCTGTACTACAGTCTCTATGAATAGAGAAGATGGACCTTTCAATCATCTATCCATCCTCCAATCATAGAAGCTGTATTACAGTCTCTATGAATAGAGAAGATGGACCTTTCAATCATCTATCCATCCTCCAATCATAGAAGCTGTATTACAGTCTCTATGAATAGAGAAGATGGACCTTTCAATCCTCTATCCATCCTCCAATCATAGAAGCTGTACTACAGTCTCTATGAATAGAGGAGATGGACCTTTCAATCATCTATCCATCCTCCAATCATAGAAGCTGTACTACAGTCTCTATGAATTAAATAGGATCTATGAATAGAGGAGATGGACCTTTCAATCATCAATCCATCCTCCATTCATAGAAGCTGTACTACAGTCTCTATGAATAGAGGAGATGGACCTTTCAATCATCTATCCATCCTCCAATCATAGAAGCTGTACTACAGTCTCTATGAATAGAGGAGATGGACCTTTCAATCATCTATCCATCCTTCATTCATAGAAGCTGTACTACAGTCTCTATGAATGAAATAGGATCTATGAATAGAGGAGATGGACCTTTCAATCATCTAACCATTCGCCAATCATAGAAGTTGTACTACAGTCTCTATGAATAGAGGAGATGGACCTTTCAATCTTCTAACCATTCTCCATTCATAAAAGCTGTACTACAGTCTCTATGAATGAAATAGGATCTATGAGGGGGCGTGGTTTGCCTTGGACGAAGATGGCTGCATAACCCCAGAGCTCTGACAGACGACAGCCGTTTCTAAGCTCCTATCGAGGGACAACAGCCTCTATTTCGCCCGAAAAGTATGGGAACTTCCTCCAGAAGCTCATCGGCAACCAGATCCCGCTCTCCGCGGGACACAGATGGTCGGCTGACCCAGACCATCCCGGACATCTTTCGCTCCCAGAGGTCCAACATGGCGGCCTCACCCCCTTCCTCAGCTCCCTCACAAGCAGCTCCCGGGATCGTGCTCTCCCCCACCTTCCTCCCGCTGCCTTCACAAGGAGCCCAGACGCCGCAGACCCCTCAACAACCAAGCCTCACCGATCTTCACAATGTGGCAGCGGATATCAAATCCACGCTCTTTACGGCCATCTCTGATCTCACACAGGAAATTCGCGCCATTACAAGCCGCATGCATGAGGTAGAAAATACCACTGCCCAACACCGCTCAGCTCTCAAACAAGTCGACCACAGACTGGACATCCACACCTTACAACTCCGTGACATCCAAAGACACCTGGAAGATTTGGATAACAGGGGACGCCGCCGTAACCTAAGAATTAGAGGCCTACCTGAAACGGTGGACCCGGACCACGTTCTCCCAGCCGTCACGGAGCTCCTCAACGGCATTCTCGGCAAGCCTCCTCAAACGCAGATCCCCATGGAGCGGATCCACAGAGCCCTGAGGCCCCGCGGTAAGGACTCAGATCCCCCCAGAGATGTGGTTTGCTGCCTGACAGACTTCCACACCAAAGAGGAAGTCCTCCGTAAGGCTCGAGCGAGAAATCAGCTGCTCCATGACAGCCATACAGTCCACATCTACCAAGACCTGTCAGCCATCACCCTCCGCAATCGCAGGGATCTCCGCCCTCTGCTGGATGTGTTGCGCTCCAGAGGGATTCAATACCGCTGGAAATTCCCGTTCGCACTCTCTGCCACCCTTCATGGCCGGACTGCGCTGCTGCGGGTTCCTGAGGAGCTGGATGAGTTCTGCAAGACCCTGGATATCCCTGTCATGGATCTCCCCAACTGGTACGCAGACTTTGATGTCCGCGGGATGCTTCGTCACCTAGATAGAGAGGAACCAATGGATGCCCAAACCTCCCGCAATCGGCGACGGCGTTCGCCCTCCACCACTAGACCGAGCCTAGCCAGGATGTCTGATCACCCCCTTTCAGACTCTCTAGCGACCCCGCTGCATCGCAGGGCGCGCCGCGATCACTAAGCTCCAGGCGTACACTTGCCCCCAGGAACAGAGACTGACCCCCCCTTAGACAAAGCCTGCACGATCATACACGATGGAACTGCCAGACGAGTTACGGCATAGTCGCAGATTACCCTCTCACGGAGCTGCCTTTTTCCGATCATCCCTGCTGCTGCCGCCTAAACAAGACAGTGATCCCTTGCGGCAACGGAGTCCGTGATGCTGCCCAGATGGAGCCGAATACTCTTCTCCTCGGCTGTAAGTAACATGCTGTGACTTTGCAACCCCTTCTCGTTCTCACTCTACGACCTAGACTACGTTTTAATATGCTCCTGCTACCTAAAGTTTACCACTCTTCTTGCCGGGGACACGTTAGGCTCATATTGCTTGGCGGGGGACCCCCCCCCGTTCATACAACCAAAGGTGGGATTGTGATTATTGAATTGCCACACTGTCTTATTGCCTTCCACAATGATTGCTGCCTGTTTCTCTGTTTTGCCTCCATGCTTCTTTCTCGGTCTTGCCTCCGTGCTTCTCAGCCTCCCGTGACTATCTTTACCCTTTCATTCCTCAGGATTTATTATGCTCCTCATTCTGCTCTCGAACCCAATCTTACGGGCTTCCTGCACCCTCCTGTAGCCAAACCAGAGAACTTCGACCCATACTCCCTTCCCTCCCATCCCCTCTCTTCCTTACCACTTGCCTCTCTCCCCCTTTACATACACCCATCCACGTGAAACCTATACACTCTTCACACCCTCCCTGTGAAGCAGATGCCCCCCAGCCAGTACTGACAATCTGTGCTCCGAGGCCTCTGGGCTAACCTTGAACTTTCCCAAGTCTACTCCTGTCTTTCCCATTTCTATGTCTGCCTCTCCTCTGTGATACTTGACTCTTCCTCCCTCTAACTCACAGTGACTGTCATTACTCTGTTCCTGGGTCGCTTGTCATTCGTTCACTTGTTTATATTGTTCCACTTAATTTAACGGAAGTTATACTGTGTTTTAAGTTTACAACGGTTCTAGTTGTTTGTATGACGCACTGAATTTGACTCCCTTCATATATACATGCCCTCACTTTTACACTCCCGACCTCCAGGCTCTGCGGGGTCTGGCGGCCGCGACGTATCGCCTCGCACTGAGGCCTCACCTCCCACACTAAACCCTGGTCTTTCCATAGTGCCGAAACCTCTCAATTCACCAACACATACCGAACCCCCTTAGTCCCACTGTTACGCTACCATCAACCTCTACACGGCTGTTTGTCTGTCGACCCTCTCAATTCCATCCTCACAGGACAAACCTCCTCCCACACAGTGGTCCTCCACACACTCTATAACTGTTACCGGCACTTTTTCTATTACACCACTGACCATTTCCGGACGTACCGCCACCCGCGAGTACACACAAAATCGGATAGGTGATTACTCTCCCACCTGTCTCCGGAATTTTCCTATCACCCTACCTCCCCCACCCCCTGCTGACAGTTGCTTACACCTCCCCCACCCAGGGTCGACCATCCCCCCCACCCGGCACTAGGTGCCACATCACCCCCGTTGGGCCATCTCCATACTTACTTACCACACCAACCCCTCAGCTACCTGTTTGTCTACCCCTACTTCTGCCACAGCTCTCGGACCGTCCTTTCATAACGTTCTACTACCCCTAATTCATCCGCAATGATGAACACCCCCGCGACCACTGACAAGACTCTTGTCAAAATAACCTCGCTCAACATACGAGGTCTCAACATCCCTGAGCGCCGTTCCCAACTCCTTCACGCTATGCACCGTACCAAAGTTGATTTCGCCTTCCTTCAAGAAACACATTTTCGTACTGGCGCTATTCCTAAACTTCATAACTATCGCTACCCGACAACCTTCCATGCTACTACCTCTGAGTCAAAAACGAAGGGAGTCTCGATCCTTGTGGCAAAAAAATGCCCCTTTCAGCACACTGATACACTGGCAGACACAGACGGCAGATACCTTTTTATTAAAGGGACACTGTTTGGCCGCACAGTAACATTGGCTAACATCTACGCCCCCAACACCCATCAGGTTGCTTTCTTTCGAAAAGTTACCGCTTCCTTAATTGCCTTCCAGGAAGGTATGCTCATCTTTGGGGGAGACTTCAATGTCCCTCTTCACCCACTCCAAGACACCTCTACAGGCAAATCCTCCCTCACATATGCAGCCCTCAGGTCCATTAAAACCCAACTCCAAACTCTATCGCTACACGACACCTGGCGTACCCTCTTCCCTGACGGTAGGGACTTTACCCATTTTTCTGCGCCCCACAACAGGTATTCCAGGATTGACTACCTCTTTTTATCCCAACGAGACCTCCCCCTCCTGCACTGCGCCTCTGTTGATCCCATGTTTCTTTCCGACCACCACCCAGTCTCTGTCACCCTGGCTTTCTCAGATAAACGCTCCCGCTCACGTACCTGGACACTAGACCACTCGTTGCTCACAGACCCGACTATCGCCCAAGACACAGGGATTCGTATCCAACAATACTTCGAAGAAAACAAACCCGCCGACACCTCCCCACTTGTTAACTGGGAAGCACACAAATGTGTGATTCGGGGAACCCTTATAGCTGCCGCTGCTAAGCGCTACCGGGAAAAACAAAAACAGCTCCTAGACCTTACTGCCCGTATTCAACAACTAGAAAAAACGCATAAACAATCACAGGCCCTCGTCACCCTCCAAGCCCTCTTGCAGTCCAGAAAAGAACTGCTGGACCTTCTAGGACTGGAACTTAAACGTAAATTCATGCTTTCCCAAAAAACCTTCTATGAATATGGCAATAAAGCAGGTAAACTTCTGGCTAGAGCTTTACAAGCCAAAAAAGCCTCCACGACAATCCACTCCCTGACTGACGTGACAGGTCGCAAACTCAACTCAACCCCTGATATAGCTGAACAATTTGTCACATACTATAACCGACTATACAACATAACTACCAACAGACCCAGTGTTGACCCCTCTTCCAGACGACAGGCAATTAGAGACTTTTTGTCCCGGTATTGCCCTGCACCCATCCCTGCTACTAGGCTTCAGAAATTAGATGCACCGCTAACTGTTGATGAAGCAAAACTGGCGCTGAAACAAATGAAGCCTGGAAAAAGCCCCGGCCCAGATGGACTGACGGTTGGGTACTATAAAGCCTATACGGACTGCCTGACCCCCCTTTTCGTCTCGGCCTTCAACTCACTTGCTGAGCCTATCACACCCCCCAGAGACATGCTCGTGGCACATGTTGCTGTCATACCTAAACCAGGGAAAGATACGTCCGAAGTCTCTAACTATAGACCTATCTCCCTACTAAATGTAGACCTTAAATGGTACGCAAAGATACTGGCCAATAGACTCCTCCCCCTCCTGCCCCAACTTGTTAATCTAGATCAGGTTGGTTTTGTCCCTGGCAGGGAAGCTAGGGACAACACCCTCAAGGCTATCTCCATTCAACCCTGGATAACAACCCACCACAAACAAGGATTCCTCCTTTCCCTGGACGCTGAGAAGGCGTTCGATAGGGTGGCTTGGGACTATATGTCCGAAACCCTGCGACTCCTAGGCCTTCCCCCTCGTATGCTTAATTTTATTCTCGCACTCTACACAAATCCCACTGCCAGGGTCCGTGTCAATGGCCACCTGTCGAGCGCCTTCTCCATATCCAATGGGACCCGACAAGGTTGCCCCCTCTCCCCACTTATATTTACCCTCACACTAGAACCGATGCTGAGACGCCTCAGGGACAACCCAGACATTAAGGGAGTTGATATTAACCACCACAATTACAAGTTAGCGGCCTTCGCCGACGATATCCTCCTCTTCTTGACGGAACCAATCACGACGCTCCCAAATCTTCTCGATGACCTCAAAACCTTTAACCACCTAGCTAATTTGCAAATAAATTTCTCCAAATCTAATGCCCTCAACGTCACTCTCCCCCCCGACATCTGCTCACAATGCCAATCCAACTTTCCATTCAAGTGGAACGTTCGCTCGATCACTTACCTAGGTATACAGCTCCCTTCCTCCCTCACAGACCTATACTGTACTAACTATCTTCCATTACTTCAGCTCCTACTGAAAGACCTCAAAAACTGGTCGATGAAACCCTTCTCTTGGTTCGGCAGAGCAGCCGCTATCAAGATGAATGTATTACCCCGAATCCTATATCTACTGCAAACGGTCCCGATCAAGCTTCCTGCCGCTTTCTTCTCCACACTACGTAGAGCTTGCTCTGACTTCATCTGGAATGGGCTCCGACCCAGACTTAGCCATGCCAGGCTCACTATTCCTAAACTCAAGGGCGGCATTGGCCTGCCAGACCTTCGCAAATACCACCTGGCTTGTCACCTGGCTAGGATAGTGGACTGGAATGTGCACTTGGGCACAAAGGCATGGGTACGCCTGGAACACTCGTTCTGGCCCTCCCCGCTCGCCCAAGCTCCCTGGATCAAATCGACCCGGGCTCCCCCACCCTGCCGCACACACCCCCTTATCCAACCCACGTTGAACTCTTTCCGAGAAGCCTGTGCTAAGCACCATGTCTCCTCCATCTTAGGTCCGATGACCCCGCTTAGACAAAACCCTGACTTCCGCCCAGGGCTGTCCCCCTCCTTCCTACGAGATACCTGGCCTCATTCCCAAATTCGTGCTGAACATTTTTTTGACGGTGACCAACTTATCCCCTATGAATCGCTAGCGGCAACCATGATGACTGGTACATTCCCCTTTTGGACCTACGTCCAACTTAGAAACTTTCTTATTAAACCTAACCCGAGACCCAACTGGTCCCGATCACGCACCCCCTTCGAGGACCTCTGTTTACGTGATCCGCCTCTCACTCATTTGATCTCCTCCATATACGCAATGCTGTTCATGGACCAGAACCCGAAACTAAACTGGGCCAGCCAAAAATGGGAGGCAGATCTTTCCATTGACTTAACAGACAGAGAATGGGAACTCATCTACTCATGTATACACAAAGGAACGGTGAATGTCCACGTACAGGAAAATTCCTTTAAGATCTTCTCTCGCTGGTATAAGACCCCCCTTAGATTGCATAACATTTTCCCCTCTGTCTCCCCGAAATGCTGGAGGTGTGAAGCTGAGAACGGCTCACTGTTACACATCTGGTGGTCGTGCCCCAAATTACAAACTTTTTGGACGGAGGTTCACCGCCTGATTCTCCACATCACCACCTACGACCTTGACTTTTCACCGGCACAGTTTCTGCTTCACCACTCCAGCATTCCCTCGAAAACATACAGACGATCTCTAGCTATGCACCTCGTTAATGCAGCAAAACTCTGTGTCCCAGCAAAATGGAAATCTACTGAACCCCCCACCCTGTCCGAATGGTTCAAACGCATACACAAGATAGCTGAGATGGAGAAACTGATACACCAGGCCCATGACACACCACATAAGTACACGGAAATCTGGACTTGCTGGCTCCACTTTCTTACGTCAGATGAATATAAAGCAACCGCTCCTTAGGTATTGTCCGAGAGCTGTGGTAGGACGCTGTTCGATCCTTACTGTCTTCCCCCACTCTATCCCCTATGACCACTCCTTCCAGACCCCTTCCAGAACATATCCCCCCCCCTTCTTATTGACCATCATCCCGCTGATCCTATAATGTACCTGATCTTTGCCCCACCTTAGCTACCGATCTTTATATACCGAAATACTCGCTCCCAATCCCCCTCAATGCCCCTAATCACCAGTTACCCCTCCCCCCCCCACGGTTCCTCTAAACCACTTAGACACACAAGAACAATCTCCTGACTCCTCGACCCTACCCTCGACACTGAATTGACGACCCTCTTCAACACGTATATTATTTTCCCTCTCAAGCCCTGATTGCTTTTACCCTCATCGTGCTTCAATAGGTTCTGATACAACGTGTTTGAACCTTTTCGATGATGAATTTTGATATACTATTCCCTCTTAGAAACTTAAACTGTCATACCCGTTTATCAACCTTGTATTGTTGTTCCAGTTAACTGTTATTACTGTTCTGCGGCTGCGCCCGCATTATTGCACCCAAGCACCTGTTTGCTTACTGTCAATGCATTATCTTTTCTGTTATTGCAATGTATTTTATGTACGTTAATAAAAACTTTTGAAAAGAAAATAGGATCTATGAATAGAGGAGATGGACCTTTCAATCATCTAACCATTCGCCAATCATAGAAGTTGTACTACAGTCTCTATGAATAGAGGAGATGGACCTTTCAATCTTCTAACCATTCTCCATTCATAAAAGCTGTACTACAGTCTCTATGAATGAAATAGGATCTATGAATAGAGGAGATGGACCTTTCAATCATCAATCCATCCTCCATTCATAGAAGCTGTGAATGGAGGAGATGGGTGGAATAGGCAGGCATAGTCGGGCACTCTTGAAGAGTACTTCTCAGAGCTCCTGTAAAAGATTGCTGCTGTGGGAGCAAAGGAATCAGAGAAGGACAATTTCTGCTAAACCAGGACACAGAAGCACAAGGAACACACATTGTATTATCCCTTGTGCTGATATTTTTAAACGTAAACTTAGGTTTTAAACCTTCCTAGTTCACCTCTGAGTTACGAAACACCTCCCTTATGCTATGGAGTTTTGGAAATAGGGAAGTGTTATGTAGCCCTAACACTTCCTGTCCTAGGGTGACAGCACTGCTCTTCCAAACATATAGTATAGTGAGTGTTGTCATCTTAAATCAGAAAGTGTATTACGGACAGAATCACCAGGTAAAATAAAAAGAAAACTAACGCAGACACCACATTTAAAGGTAGGTAAGCTGCAATATATTACTTTTTGGTTGTGGGTTTGGATACATGAATTATTCCTATGTGAAGTCACTTACCCGTGGTTTTACTGGTTTGACAACTGAAATTTCTGTTCCCTCGGCTCGCTGTCTGCTGGAGTCAAATGTTTTTCTTTTTTTAACAGCTGCTTTTTGGCAAATTGGAACATGTTTTTTCTGCCAAACCAAAAACAAATAAGAAAATTGTTTAAAATGTTCATGATTTATAAATACAATAGCAGGAAAGTAGTCAGGTAGCCATTTTTTTTTTAATGCAAGAGGCTGAACATTAAACCACGACATAAGACCTACCCGCTGTCAGTCTGTGAGCTGCAGTACATTCAGATAAAATTAAAGTGTTTGCAAACCTTTTTTTTAAATAAAAATAACAAAGCATGCCTATACTTACCTACTCTGTGCAATCGTTTTGCACGGAACAGCCCCAATCCTTTTCTTCTGGGGTGCACCGCCACTCTAGGCCCCTCCTCTTCATCGACAGACAGCATTACTCTGCCCCGCCCCCCTGTGTCAATGGATTTGATTGACATCGATCTGTTCAATGAGGAGAGAGGCATTCCCTGGACCCGCTGGATCAGATCGGGCTCAGGCAAAAAACACAGGGTCTGGAGGGAGCTGCAGCACAGAAGGGTTTTCACTTTAACGCATAGAATGCATTAAGATGAAGAACCTGGAGACGTCACAACCACTTGAAAAGTATAACTAACATTAAAATAAAAATAAAAAAAAGTTTTGCCTTTTAGGCTAGGTTCACACCGCTGTGAATTCAAAATCGCGGTAAAACCGCGATTTTGCAGCTGCATTTTTGCCACAATTCGCGGCCGCGATTTCAGAGAATGCCAGTCTATAGAGCTGAATTTGCATCGCACGCGGATCAAACTCGCACAGGACCCTTTTTACCCGCAGCTTATATTCGCAACGCATTGATGTGAACGGCACAAATGTTAAACAATGTAATTTAAATGACTTGTGAATTTGAGAAATCGCAACGGCTCAAATTCGCAATAGAATTCGCAGCAGTGTGAACCTAGCCTTAAACTTTTGGATAGAGGAGAGACGGGTTAGACCACTTGACAATCGTTATTGCTGCATGTGTCCTTGTTAGGCTTCATTCACACTAATGCGTTTTTTGATGCATTTTGCAGAAATACAGGGAACATTTTTAACATGGTTTCCTATGGAACATGTTCACATCAATGCTTTTTCGTGCATCTGCGTTTTTGGTAAAGGGTCAGGGACTTGTTTTCCCGCAAAAAGCAGCGTTTTGCATGTAATACAATTCAATGGACCCGCATCCAAAACGCAAGTACCGCGGTTTGCGGTTTTTTTTTAACCTGTTTATAGCTGGTTGTTAACCACTTAAGGACCGCCTCCTGCACATATACGTCGGCAGAATGGCACGGCTGGGCAGATCCACGTACAGGTACGTCCTGTACTACTACCCAGCTGTGGGTCACGGGCGAACAGACAAAACGAGCGCTCCCGTCTCATAACTTGCTTCCGAGCATGTGCGTTTTTTTTCTCCCTCGTTAAAGTGTACACACGACCATTTTTCACGACGTGAAAAACGACAAGAAAAAACAGCAGGTTCTAAATTTTTAACGTCCATTTTTCACGACCAATTTGAAAAATTGCATTTTTTTTGTCATGAAAAACGGTCATGTGTACGCGGCATTTGAGTACTAATAAACGAGACTGAGTATTTCAGAAAAAGAACAAAGAAACAAACAAACCTTTGTTCAATTATAATATATTAAATCTATATATGAAAAACCATAAAGAAGCCTGCAGATATTGTTGCATGTTAACAAGGCTGCTGAGAGCTGGAGGCACCCATCATGATGCAGGAAATGTCCAACCACTATATGTCATTAATAATACAGGACTATCAGAAAAAGTGACATGCACTCACACAATGACCAACTTGAATGGGGTCACTGGTTTTCATATACCATTGACTAAATCAGGGATCCTCAAACTACGGCCCTCCAGCTGTTGCGGAACTACAAGTCCCATGAGGCATTGTAAAACTCTGACATTCACAGACATGACTAGGGCATGATGGGAATTGTAGTTCCTGAACAGCTGGAGGGCCGTAGTTTGAGGACCCATGGACTAAATGGCTTGGACTCAAATCTGTGCAACTACATTGAAGTACAGTATAGGTTAGTACAGTTAGCAATTAAATGACCCCTTCCCAGCAACCTTGAAAGTCCAGTCCCTGCTCCTTTGAGGGGATACATATAGGGAGAGGGAGTCATTTAAAAAGTACAGTTATCCTTTAACTTACCAAAATGCAGATTTAAATTCCATCTCTGGGCAAGTCTTTTTCACCCCAAATTCCCATCCATGTCTCTAGAGCAGGGGTCTCCATACTTTCTAAACAAAAATGTACTGTTCTTCAGCCTTTAAATAGGCCACAATGTGGTCAGTGTGAGTAGAAAATGCCCTGGCATTAATGGGAGTAAAAAATGCCCTGTCATTGGTTTTACTAGGAAGAGTAGTGCCCCCATTGTTGGTATCAGGGAAGAAATACTTCCCCATTGTTGGTGTCAGTGGGAGGAGCAATGTCCCATTGTTGGTGTCAGGAATTATGCCTCACTGTGGGAGGAATAGTGCCCAAAGGGGTGAATAAATGCAAGCTAAGGGCCGCATCCAGCCCCGAGCCGTAGTTTTGAGACCGCTGCTCTACAGCAACATATCTACCTTAGAGCAGTGGTTCCCAACCATTGAGCCATGTCCTCCCCTCTCCCAGGACTTCAAGCAGCAACAGAGCCCTTAACATGCCACAATACCTCCCAGCTCCCACAGTGCCCTCACTCTCCCCTGAGAGCCCTAAGCTTGCCCCCCCAACCCCCTTTCAGAAACCTCATCCCCTACAGGGCCACCAAGTCTACTGCAGAGTCCCCTAACCCACTCCACAGCTCTTATCCCACCAAAGTGACACCAAGCCCCACCCAGAACCTTCCAGCATTATTCTTTACTGTTGGGGCATTGAAGGTTTTGGAAGAATTTACTGGTCCTTGTTTTAAAATAAGGTTGAGCGCCACTGCTCAAGAAGAACTCTTGAAATTATTTTTTAAGCTCCAGGAAAACCTGTTAAAATGTATTTACATCTACAGCACAA